>JAUMJM010000002.1:11450833-13856666 GCA_033558235.1 Neomorphus geoffroyi | reverse complement strand
AAGTGGTCACTGGTGAAATAACAATGGGAAGAAATGAGAACAGCATCTATATCGATTCATATATTTCAAAAGAGATTAATGATTTTGAAGGGGAGAGACCAGCATTTTCTTGATGAGTCAGTTCCTAAAGCAAATAAAAATTGCATTATATTCTGAATATATTGCATTATAATCTTCCAAGAATCACATCTATGTTCTGTATTATAACATGCATTCCCACTTGGGGATCTTTTGATTTGTTTTAGTTTGTTTTCTATCTTTCAGTCATTGTCTAATATCGGTAAGTAAATGGAAGATGCACTAGATTAATAGTTTGTGAATAGGAATTTCAAAAGATGAATGAGTCTAAAACAAATGAGGATGAAAAATGTGCTCATGCAAGCTCTTTAGTACTGATTTGTCAAGTAGCTACTGAACGCTTACTTCAAATCAAAACTAGTTCACTGAAAATGACAGCTTGTATGTATTTCAGGAAGAGCACTGTGTGGCACCAATAGTGTGGGAAAAAAATTGTAGAATGGTTTAGGTTTCCTTTTTCTCTAAATTTCATTTGGTAATAATTATGCTATTGTAACAATTTAAATGAACAAAACACAAAGAATAGGAATCAAAGAGTAAGTATCAGTTTAATCTCTTTTCTTAAACTACAGAATAAACTGTAACAATAGTACTATTGGAAAATATTTAAAGCTGGAGATACAGGAATCTTTCTTTCAGGAAAGTTATCCGGAACTTTCCTCTACTTTTTGAGGTTTATTATATAATTGCTAAATTAAAAAATGAAAGGTGTCAATTTATAGATCTCAGTATAGCAAGATCAGTATGCAGAAAAGTATTGACAGCTCTCTGTACTGCCTGTATGCATTCAACACTCACTTTCATGTGTTAATAACAGGCATTTGTATGATTTGCACTCTAACACCACCACCTAAGGAACTTAGGATCTTCTCAAACTGTTTCCTAAATTCATTAAGATGACATATCACTGTTTAAGAATACAAACTCAAAGTACTTTATAATGTGTCTCAGGAGAAGGAACTATGGCCTCACTACATTGAAGCAATATTTTTATATTTCCTGTTAAAATAATAATTAAAAAATCCTGAAAAAAATAAATGGCTGTGGTTAGGATTGATAAATTCTGAGATGCTATATCCAGCATCAAGCATTGTTTTGTAACTTTTACTCAGCATTCCTCTTTTTTAGCTAGCATTTCCAGCAACTCTCCCATGCTTTCCATGCCACAGCCTGCAATTCCCCCCCAAATATATGGACATTCATTTGCTGCTACAGATGACACCAGCCTGCTTGTAGATTAAATAAAAGACCAGAAGACCTCATACTAAAGAAGGGAAAATACTGAAGGAGGTTTAAGGAAGTTTGGAATACTATTTAAACTTTTTTTTCCTAACAAATGGAAGCCATTTAGTGTTATAAACAAAAAAATTTCATGCTATTGCACAGTAACACAAGAAACTTGGATTCAGCGGTCTGGTCACTCTAGGGAAATCCTCAGCAAACAAGAAATAATTAACAAATTGTATAAGAAATACTGTGAGGGCACTGTAGAGGCCCTCAAAATGCTGTCAAAGACACATTTCCAAACCAAGAAGAAAGTTTGTACAACACAAGGTAGTGGAACAAAAGATGATAATGTAACTTTTAAAGTAGTTTAAGAGTTAATATAGGTGAACCTATGTTAAGAGGGACTAGTCGAGATGATGAACAACCAGGCCAAAGTGGACAAGGCTTTTCTGCGCGTGCAGTAGGACTGGGAAGAAAACAACAAATAAGGCCTGTTGTCAATTTTTATTCTCACCACGTAGAAGCTATAATGATGTCAACAAGATCACACTGAACTGTAAGATATCTCAAGTTGGAATAAACCCATAAAGGTCATCAAGTCCAACAGCCTGCGCTTTGCAAGACTACCTAAAACTAAATTATATGACTAAGATAGTCTAGATGCTCCTTGAACTCTGACAGACTTGGTGCCATGACCACTTACCTGAGGAGAATCCCAGTGACCGGCCACCCTCCTAGTGCTATCTCCCTAAAGTCCAATCTGAGCTCCCTCTGACACAGCTTTGTTCCATTTCCTAGTATTCTGTCACTGGTCACCAGAGAGAGGAGATCAACATGCCCCTCTCCGATCCACCCTTAAGGGAGTTTTAGACTCCAAGCTGAAGAAGTGAAGTGACCTCACCCGCCTCTCATAAGTCTTGCCCTTGAGACCTTTTAGATCCTAACAGGGAAGATATACTCCCATGGGGAAGACTATTAAATGCATGTGTTGGAAAGATGAGGGATCTGTCATCCAAACATAAAACAGATATGTCAAAGGCAGGATTAGTTGAAGAGCATATGACTCCAGAATACAGTAAAGCGAGTATCATTCTGGCAAGACTTGGATATAAAGTTTATAGGTAAAAATGGTATAATATAAGTAACAGGAACAAGATTTATTACAAGTTCACAGGCTTCAAGAGACACCACAGACATGAAACAAATCGGAATGCAGACATGGTCACATGACTATAGTAGGGAGAACAAAGGAACCAGAAATGTAATCGTTCAATGTATATACGGCTTGTGGTGTACAGAGTAGAGAATGGGAAGCCTTTCATGTCACAGTAGGAGCTTACTTGCTTTCTTACTTTCTGGAAGCTGTACCCGTAAAATTGGGAATATATGTAATGTGACTTTAATGTAAGATTAGTGAAATGCACGAACTGTTATAGAAAGACGCTATTCAACTAAGAAAATTACAACTCAGCAGCCCGTGTCTCTACATTTGTGTCTCTGTGCAGAATTTCTAACTCTTCTCCAGATTATGAAGGATTTTCTGTTCAGGTAAAGTGAAGCACATTTCCAGAACAGAATGCCACTTGGCTAGTGCAGAATGTAACAAAATAAGCCTTCCTTTAAAACACTGACCTCTGAGGACATTATAAAAAGATATCGAAGTGGTGTGCCAGTTATGCCACAAATTTCTTGGCTGATGGATATGAATAGAGTCTAATGATGAACATGGTCTGAAGAGTACTTTTTTCCTCCATTCACATTCATTTGTAGCTTGCAGAACCTTGAGACAGGTAATAAAAACTACATCAGAACAAAACATAAAAATCAGGGACTTGAAGAAAGGAAGAAGGCAGTAAGACTTACCCTGGAACACGTCAAGGTTCCTTGGTGCTCTGTATGGCGGCAAGAGTTAGTCTGGGCGTATGAAAAGGGGATGGGGTTTGGAGAAAGAGTTACTGGTTATGCTGTTTTGCACGAGCTGTTTCATCAATTTGCCTTTGGCCATACAGCAGATGTGCAGTCCGAGCAGAAGCTATTTGAATATATCATGAAGATGGCCCAGTTGAACGCAATGCTCATCTGACATCAGTGCCAGCTATCGAGATTCTAGCTCTGCAAGGTAAGAGTAAGGCATATCCCAGGAAAAGCAGTACTGTTGCCAGATGCAGTAACCATCCTCAAAGCAGCACACAGATGGCTCTTTGGAACAGAAAGGCCATGCTTAAATGTTGCCATACCTTTGCTTTGGGTCTGGGATGCCCAGCAACCTGAGACCCAGCTGAGCACAATGAGATGCTATGGAAAGCAAAACACTTAATGCTCTAGAGATTGTCTACGCCACAAGGAATCAGGTAAAAAACTAGCTCTGAGGGAAAGATTAAATTGCGTGTGCAAGGAAGTAAACTTTAATTCTAAAATGTAAGAAGTGCCTTAGAAAAAGGGAAGGGAAGGGAAGGGAAGGGAAGGGAAGGGAAGGGAAGGGAAGGGAAGGGAAGGGAAGGGAAGGGAAGGGAAGGGAAGGGAAGGGAAGGGAAGGGAAGGGAAGGGAAGGGAAGGAAAAAGACTTTAGCTACATTAAGAATTCAGATTTCAAATATGTAATGAAGTTTTGACCTAGTGGAGAAGTCATACAATGAAACACAAAACTCATAAATCTTGTAATAATACATTTAGTAAAGGTATATGCAAAAAAAATTTATTCATAAAGCTCTAACATGTTAAGAGTGACAGTGTGGGATCACACAGAATACAGAAAAAAGATAGCAAATAATAACATTTATGTATAGGATAGTTTATTCTTCAATATTCTCTATTTCTGCTCTTCCCCTCAAAACCACTCAATAATCTGCGATTTTAAGTACAGTAAGCAAGTTATTTTTCTCAGAGAATATGATATGATGGATTTCACTTTACCACAATTACTTAACCTCCAGTGATTTGTTTATATGTAGAGTTGTTATACCTTTGTAGAAATGATCAAAATGAATTATTTCTTATTAAGTGTAATTAAGACCTGATTAATTAAAGAAAGCCTTAATAAGAATTACCCTCTCTTCAGCAGGTTTTCCACTTCAGCCACAGTGTTATTGATTTAAAATAAAGATACTTAAGGTTTTACTGATATATCGCCATGGAAGACTTGGAATAGTTCATGTCACAATTAGAGGAATACAAAAACGTTCTGATAATTTGAGGAGAAATATTGCTGGAAAACTACTGGCAGTATGATGGCCAAGAATCATTAACAATCTGGTGCTTATTTTTGAACAGGTGTACAATTTAATTATCAAAGCCAATGGGCGACATTAATGCCAATTTCAGAGAAGCAAAACACTGCTGAAGGTTCTGAGCCAACGAGCGAATAAATATCTCATTTCGGTCAGACAATCTAGGATAATCAGGAGTAGTCAACAGTGCTAGGGAAAATACTGCAGGGAAGAAATAAAAATAGTGCTTTAATTCTCTGTGGTAAAAATAAGCAGTACTTGTCATACTGCCAGAGTATTTTGCCCTTCATTAGCCTCTGAGGTAATTCCAGATCTCATGCAGAATTACAAGGGGCAAGATCTAAATAGATAAGGTACACATTAGTACTACATTCCATGATTTGGATTCTTTTCCCTTTTTATTTAAGTATCTTAAGTGACAATCTTCTAAAAGTTTTGATCTAGAACAATTTATCCAAGAAAAAAAATACATGAGTCTAGAAGATGCAATTTCCTAAGGTTCTTTGAAAAAACACCACTTCTAGATGAAAGAAAAAAAGAGCTTTTACTGGTAAACACATTTTTTTTGAAATTATTATATTATACAGAAAAAATATTAGTTATCTTTTCTTTGAAAATTTCTAGTAGAAATTCCTGGACCTTCTTTAGTAATACTAAAAAGTGAATAACCAGTTTAAATTATTTCCTCTAAAAGAAGATCCTGTTTTAACAGATTCTTCCATCTTAACTTTTTAAGGTTCTTTAAAATTTCTAACATCTTATTCATAACACATCAAATATTTTTCCACACATTTTAATAGATAATTTAAAAACCCCTCCCCTTCCAGTCTAGTTTCACAGAATTCACGGAGTGTTTTCACTTCACATTAACTTTCTTCTTCATCTGCACAGCATAGAACTAAATCTTCATCTAATGAATGTGAAATAAATGTTTTCCTCAAACTTCCATTGGTTAAATTTTGCAGTGCTTTATACTTGAAAGTCTCCCTTGTGTTCCAGGCATTAAATAGCAGAGCATTGTTTCCTTTTGACAGACCATGATATTTACACAGTCAGGTCAAAATCACAAGAAAATTGATCTTAGATTAAAAGAAATAAAATCTGAAATCTTTTGGGGGCATTTCTGCTCAACATAAAATACAAATCCCATTGCATTTATAAGAAAGACACATCTCACTCCTAAAGCATGGGCATGGTGTAATAAGTTTAAATAAACAGCCATTCCAACACAGGTCAGTGTTCTGTGGCCTGTGTGAGATTTCAATAAACAGAGATAACTCAGTCACATTAGATACTCTGTGATTTACAGTCTAGTTCTCCTGCCGCTGCCATATTTGAAAAAAAAACCAGTATTGAAGCTGATGATCCATGGTATTAAAAACATAAAAAAATAAAAGAGGGAAAGCAGAGCAGGGAGAAAAAGGCACTGAGTGAGGGGGAGAAAGAAATGGCAGGGAAGAAAGCAAGAGAGGAGAAGAGCTTGAGAGACAGGGAAGAGCTAATAGTACTCCTCTCTTAGCAGCTCTCCATTTTAGAGATCTGGCAGGACTGAGATTTGTCAACTTTCAGGACATGCTGAAAAGCAGTTTACTCTTAAATGTTTGGTCAAAGCAGCTCTGTCACTCTGAATTTATACAGCGGATGTGAAACGCACTGCATCACTACTATGCTTAATTTTTAAAATTTAAAATATTTTTAAATGTGCTTAGGCAGATGCTTGTTTTTACATGATTGCACACTGATCAATTTAAAGAAATTATTTGGGTGCTATGTTGTCAACAAAATGTTCCTAAAACTGTTATGTTACAGGACAGGTGTCAAGATAAATAACAAATGATTTTTATAAGATTGACAAGGGGTTTATCATTTGAAACTTCTTTACTAAAGATGTGCAAATTTTCCTACATAACTGAAAGGTGGTTTGTAACCTCTAATGAGGTGCATTAGCATCATCCTTACCTAAGGAAAGGCTCTCATTCAAATCAGAGAGAAAATGAAACATTCTGGTAAAACTTTACTCCTCCCTTTCTTTTAAAAATAGATTCAAACAGATACGCAGGTATATTACAAACAAAACAAAGCCAAAACCCACACACAGATTAAAAAACATCTAAAGAATGTTTTGGTGTATTTTATTTTCATTACGTGTGTAATGCAGAAATGAGGCTTAACAACAGAATATTTCTTCTTTTGCTAGCCAGGCTACCTTGTTCAAAGGGAATCCCTTACTAGTAAACTGAGAGAAAAATATATTACACCAAGGCAACAACCAGAGTTAGGCTTCTATTCTATCCTTACCACTTGGTTTATATCAAAGATTAGGAATAGTAGAGCCAATGACTGAGTTTCTGTGAATATCTACTTTTTGCAGTCGTGTATATACATCAATTCCTTGTATGTTCAGTCCACTTCTTATCCACTATTGAATGTTATTTATGTAAGGACACAGGAGATACATTAGTTTTAGAAAACACTTGGAGAATATTTATGCTTTCACAAAGTACATTTTCACAATTTCCAATCTAATCCCACTTTACTGTCATATTTCAGAAAATGGACTGCTCTCTTAAGTCAATTGCTATTAAGAAATACAAACTTCCAGAAACAACAGTGTGACTGCCTCCTAAACTTGAGATAGAAGGATTTTTTTTTAATATATTATTTTAAACAAAATAAACAAAATCTAATATGCTACAGTTGTGCCACTAGTTGCTCTTTATATACAGCTAGGTTTTATAAGAAAAAGAGGTGTGGATAAATCAGTGTGTTTTAATCATTCACTTGTTACTCTTACGGAAATCGAAAGACTACAGTCACTAAGTATCAAGATTATGAGTTCAACCAAAATTTCTGAGTTGGAAAGGACCTTAAAGATCATCCAGTTCCAACCCCCCTGCCATGAGCAGACACAATTTTGACTGGATCAGGTTGCTCAAAACCCCATCCAGCCCAGCTTTGAGTGCAACCACCCAGCTAATTCCTTACCACCCAATGGTCCATCTGTCAAATCCATGTCTTTCCAACTTAGAGACAAGGATGTCATGCAGGACAATCAAATATTTTGTACACATCCAGGTAGATGATGTCGATTGCTCTTCCCTTATCCAACAACACTATAGCCCCATTGTAGAAGCTCACTAAAATTGTAGGCCATGATTTGCCCTTAGCGAAGGGGCTGTCACCAATCACCTTCTTATTTGACATGTGCTACAGCAGGCTTTCCAGGAGGATCTGTTCCATGCAAAAGGTGAGACTTAATGGTTTGTAGTTCCCCAGGTCTTCCCTATTTCCTTTTTTGAAAAATGAGGGTTAAATTTCCCCTTTTCCAGTTAGTGAGAACTTCACCGAAATACCAAAACTTCTCAAATATGGATACTTAGATGCATCTCATCAGGCCTCATGGACCTGTGCACGTTCAGGTTCCTAGATGATCTCACACCTGATGGTCTCCTATAGCAGATGGTTCTTTGATCTCCCAGTCCCTGCCTTTGCCTTCTGTCACTTGGATGTTGTGGCTTGAGACCTTGCTTTTGAAGACTGAGGCAAAAAAGTCATTGAGTACTTCGGCCTTCTCCGTATCCTGAGTAACCAGGTTTCCTGTTTCCTTCTGGAGAAGACCTACATTCTCCCTACTCTTCCTTTCATCACTGTCAGACCTATAGAACCTTTTCTTGTTTTCCTTGTTGTCCTTGGCTATAGCTTTTCTAACCTGATCCCTGACTGCTTGAACAATCTATCTGTATTCCTGATGGGCTGTCTGCCCTTGCTTCCACCCTCTGTAGACTTCCTTTTTGTGTTTGTCCAGGGGTTCCTTGTTCATTCATGTAGTCCTCCTGGTCATTTTGCCTTAAAGGCAAAATGATGAGGTTTTTTAGATATTTTCTTTATTTCTACATAACCTCAAATAAAATCTTTCTTCAGTGGCCTTTGTTAAAAGGATTTGCCTCTAGATTTAATCTTTGTGCCAGGAATCTATCATTATTGATGAGTCACATTAGTATTCACATTAGATTAAAAAATCGAATAAGAATTTAGAAACGTTTTGGGAAGGATAGGACATCATTATAGGACGGCAATAGTCAAAGTAAGTCAAGAAGCCTGTATTATGTTGTCTTATGTTCTTTTAAGATAAAATAATACAACAAATACAAAAATCTTTCCCCATGATTTGACACAAATATGCTTTAGCAACATCAGAAATTAAAACAATTGGCATTTTATTATTTTTTTTGATGTTACTAAAAACCTAACCATACTGACACAAAACGAAGCCAGCATCCCTCTATCCCAAAACCATTTAGCTTTGAAAAAGGCAATGTCAACAACAATAACGTCATCAGTCTGGGAGTTTAATACATAAACACAGCTATTATAGTAGAATAAAGAAAAAAAAAACAACCCAAAGCCAGCCCTTCTCACTCAGCAAGCTGAGTGGTGTCACTCCTGACAGTAATTACATGGTGCTGTGTTACATACAGCACATAATTTTGTGTTTAGTTGGTATTTGTAAATTACAAAAAAGCCAATCCAGCAACCATAGTTCTGAGTCATATGTTTTAATCATTGTTTACTTCAAGCATTTGCAGTTCATATTAATTTTAAAGTACTGCATAACACTACAATCCTTGTCATCAAAATTCAATTTATAAAAAGGCACATAAAAACCCCCACAAGACTCTGTAAAGTAACTTTAGATATGCATAGGGGTTTTCATAATTTTTTTTTCTCTTAGTGCACAGGGTTTGATGATGACCTCTAGCATATGAAAGGATGTGACTCTGAAGCTTATAGAGTGGAAAGTCACAGGATCCAAGGAAAGGTCAAGAAGCATAACTGATTTTGCAAAGCACACAAGGTTGCCTACTGCCCACTATCTCAGAGTCTTTAGTAAGCCAACACGATATCACAGCCCAAGAGAGCTAAATATTTGACTCTTCACAGCAGAAATGATATCTTTATGAAATATTCCCATGGATATTTCTTGATGTGTTCAGTTGTCTACATATTATAAATGAGAATTTCTCGATGCTTTTAGAAAAATCACTGCTACATTCTGATGATGCTTCCAGGCATCTCTTATGTAAAGAAAGAACAAGCCTTCCTAACAGAGCTGTAGATTAACTTCCTGTTGGTGTTGTGTTTAAGAAAGATCTTTAACTTTTGAAACAGAATGAAAATTATGAGAAAGTTAATGTGTGTTATAAATAGTTCCTTCCAAAATGAAATACGTTTTACCCTCAAATTGTACCAAATTTCAGAACACGCGACAAATGTTACATAAAGATATGTTAATGCGTGTATAATTATAATGAGATCTGTAGGGATTTAGGCCTGAGTCACTAAGAGCATCTAATCTTTGATTGTTATGAAAACTGCACATTTCATAAACCGGAGTCACTTGCAACACAGGTCAGACAGGCCATGGGGGCCATGTTAAATTTTGACTACAGTAAATATGAATGTCTTGAAGCTATGCAAGTGTGCTTACCTTCATAACATAATTTCTTACAGAAAATATTCCACTTGTTTTTCCAATCAGAAACTCTGAAACCAAAAAACTCAGAAGAATTTTTTCTTGCCTGTATATTCATCAGGTTACATCTTGGCATAGTATGTATTTCTCAGTGTCTCTAAAAATCGTGCTGGTAGTTAATTTATAAATTACAGCCAAACTTCTGATCAAATGATAAGAATGATCAGAATAATAAAAACTTTCTGTTTATTTATGCAATTAATTTGCTGCGAAGTAACTCCACTGCAGTAGAGATAAATTAAAAATAAATGTTTACTGTCTTGTGATTCAAAAAAATGACTAATAGCTCTAGAAAATAACATTTTTTTATATATGGAATATTGATACTTTTTTCCAAATAAGACATCTTCTGTTCTTGAATACTCACACTGAATATGATTTGACAGACAGGAAAGGTTAGCACAGGACCAAGGCTGGAGAAAAGCACTGAGGGCCTCCAGTATTTGCTTTTCAGTTTCATAGCTGAAACAGCAAATTGCTAATTTAAGCGAAGCAAAGCAAGAGCACAGTCTGTGATCGCCTGATGGGGATTCTCATCACTAAGGTATTACAAGGTGACAGGAGCACACAGGAAATTTCAGAGAATAATACTTGTGTAAGGAACAGGTATTTTGTAAGAACATGAGTAGCTCCTCATTGAAAGTAATTAAGAAAAAAAATTCCAGTCAAAAACCTCTTTCCAGATGTCTGTAAAGTTACAGCTCTTATTTGACTAACCATATGGAGCTTACTGGCAAGAACAGAGGATACAAAAGCACACTATGTCTAGCATGATCCTGTCTGAGACTTTTATTAACAAATTACATTTGATTATCAATATTATTTAGCTGAAATATTGTATTTAAACACATCTCCTCTAGCCCTCGGAACAGTTCATAACACTTTTTGATTTGCAGTGTTAATATCCACACTTCCCTCCTACCCCCGACCCAGTTTTCTAGAGGAAATAGTCTCAGCTTACAGTTCCATGTGAGGGTAAAATTGTGGCTTTCTTTGCTTTCTGTACTTTTGAGACTGATTTTTTTATTCTAATTTTTGTAGTGTTTGCAGCTATGAACTCTTATAATAAAATGAAACATTATGAAAAGATTCTTTCTTATAACTCCCATTATAAATTCAAGGTGAAAGTCCTTCCATCAATTTTTGTTTTAATTCATGTAGAGAAACCATAGTTTTCACATTATTGGTTACCTCTAATTAGAGAGTAACAAGAGCAAGGGAAATGAAACAAGATACAAAAGAAAAGGTAAAGGATTCCTGTCAACTAGAGAGCTGGACAGAATGTGAGAAAGAAAGTGATGCCAGGAAATCAACAGAAAGTTTATGAAAGTAAAACCTACAATCTTTTCCCGGTACCTTCTAATTATGCTTCCAGAAAGATGAAAGGAAAAATAGATACCAAACTGACATCATATTAAACAGATTCAGTGCTACATTGCATATAAATACAAGATTTAACCCCACAGTGTTAATTATATCATTGCATAAGGTTGATAACAAATAGCTCCCTAGTATGGAAATCTAGAAAATAATTAGAAAGTAATGAAATATATACAAATATATGAAATTATGGCCCCACCCCTTGATGACTATAATTCACTACAAATACTGTAGAGCAGACATGAAAGAATAGGTCCACAGCTAGGAGGGAGCTGAACTTAGGAACTGGGTTCAGGAACATACGGATCTGGAGTCAGGATCAATCAGACAGACGAGGTCCTCACTGGACCTGCAAAAGGGAGCAAGACCCTCGTGATCGCTCAGTTTTATACTGAGTATGACATATGTCCTGTCCTCCCCTCCCTGCAGGTGCGGCCGTTTTTCACTAATTCAAGGATGGCCTTGGTTGCTAGAAGAGTAAGTATAAACATTGGCCTTTCGACATACCAATGTCCTGTGTTATCACTTCTAGAGAGAAATTGTCTAAAAAATATGCAGTTAGCTTTCAGAAAATGAAGCCAGCCATATGAAACCGAGTGAGAGTCAGGAAATTGACCCTAATTTAACTAAAACCATAACACCATACTAGATTTCCATACTAGGAAGCTATTTGTTATCAATCTTATCCAATGACATAATTAACACTCTGGGGTTAAGTCTCGTATTGATATGCAATGTAGCACTGAATCTGTTTAATATGTCCAAATGTCAGTTTGGTATCTATTTTTCACTTCATGTTTCTGGAAGCATAATAAGAAAAAGATTGTAGGTTATTCTTTCATAGACTTTCAACTTTCTCTACTTTGCAAATGCAAACATCCCATCTGAATTATTTAGATGACTGCCTGTGTTATAAATTAGAAATACCAAAGAAAAGTAAGGTTATCAAGCTATAAATATGATAGTAGTTTTGAAATATCTGGCTGGACGTAAATATTTAGATGTCAAGCCTTTGTCTGCAGAAGTTAAGGGCTGTTCTGAAAATGAATATTGCTTGCTGAAAACAACATATAGAGCAGTTCTAATCAGTTGTTCACACATGCCCTGAAGCACTACATAACTCTAAGCTTCCTCTGCAGTGTGAGCTTTTATTTGACTACAAAATTGATGTAGGTCTATGCACAAGCTCAACCAAGTTCTGACTAGACATGGGAAAATATTGATTGATGAACATCTCCATTTTACTTTTATATTACTATTTATCCCAGGTTCTCTTTCTCAGCAACAATTTCCATTGGACCAAGTTTCATGCTATTACTTTATGTTCTGTATAGTTCCCCCTTGCATTAAGCACAGCAAGACTTCTCAGTCTTGTGTCAGAGAACTGTCATTGGTAGCAATAAGACCTCAGATAGTCTTACACTGTATCCATCTACTACATTCCTAGAGGAAAGGTTTCTGTTCTTCAAAAAGTATGTGGTACCAGTTTTGTTCGAAGAGGACAAGTGAATGTTGCAATTGTTGCGAAGCATGAAATTCAACAGATTAATTTTTTTGTAAATTACTGCTTTTAAATTCTCACTTCAAGAAAGATAATACTGAACTCTGACTTCAGAAGGCCAAGATTTTAACCTGTGTTTTAACAACTGACATTTCCCTATTAGCTTTTCTCTTCTCTCAGGCTGATTCCTGAATAAAGATGTGTCTTACCAGAATGTACATATGTTCCATGTAGCAGGAAAATGGAAGTCCTTTTTCTATTGTACATTTGCATTTAAATTACTGCTATAGGATATGGGGAACGCACTGCTATTTAATTCTGTTCTCTTATTAAAAACTCTTACTATCAATATTGACTTATTGTGCTTCCTTCATCATTAGCACAGCAGTACAGTGAGTTAATTAGCCATATTAATAAAATGTGACTGTTCCCTCAAAGATAATTATTAAGCATAAAATTACAGCTTATCAGCAAAATATTAACATTTCTTCCTGAAAATTTTTCAAAAAATTGATTTTTCTCTATAAAAGATTTTTAGATTACTGCAATTTTTACATGCTTTTTCTTTATTTATGCCAAAATTGGGCAATCATCATTTTTCCAAACTACTTTTATGGTTTGTTAAGAATGTTTAATAGAATTAGCATTTTTACTCATTAGTTGCGTATTCTTATTGAATGCTGATGTGAACATGTGGTTTCAGCTTTGTGAAACTGACAGAACTTATTTAAATTGCCACGTCGTTGCATGTATAAAGTGGATGGTTTTGATATTTTTTAATTTCCTGAAACAAAGCTTATACTGGGCGCTAGATCAATCTTCACTTATCCTGATGAATACTGTCTAGAACTAGGAAGGATCAACATTTTAATAATGTAGATTTAAATTCCCGTGGAAATATTGCTGAGTGTTTTCTTTTCTCGCAAGTTATATTTAAACAGTTCTTTACTTGTGTATTTTATAAAAGTCAGCTAAGGAAAAAAACCCACCTTTGAAAATATGTTAAGACTAAGCAGAATGGTCACTGTAGCAGTATCCATTTCTGTATCATTTGTTTTATCATTAACCTTGCACTTAGATTAAAAACTTTAGATTAATTAAGAATAGTTAATGTCAATTCTATGCTTGTGTGAAGCTAGAAACCATTGTCAAATAATAAAATGTACATTCCACTGTACATAGCCAACCTCTTTCCTCTATATTCCTTAGATTATGCTATATTCAGAGTCAGGGGAAGGGAAGAGGAGGAGTAAGCTGAGATATAAATATTATTTTTGTGCTCTACATTTTCAACAAGGATGTCCATATTCACTTGCTGAAAAACAATGGTACAAGCAAAATACAAGAACATTTTTCTATAGAAAGCAAAATAATATATAAAATCCAAAATGTTGCCAGTTCGGATGAATTTATCACAGAATTGCTTGGTTGGAAAAGACCTTTGAGATGATTGAGTCCAACTGTACCTGTGCACTACTAAACCACATCCCTGAGCACTTCATCTACCCATCTTTCAAACACCTCCAGGGATGGTGACACAACCACCTCTATGAGCAGCTGTGCCAATGACTGACGACTCTTTTTGCTAAAGAAATTTTTCCTGTTCTCTAAACTGAGCCACCCCGGCACAACTTGCGGCCATTTCCTCTCATCCTATCACCTGTCCCCTGGGAGAAGAGATCAACACCCACCTTGCTACAACCTCCTTTCAGGCAGTTGTAGACAGTGATGAGATCTTCCCCTCAGCCTCCTTTTCTCCTGGCTAAACAGCCCCAATTCCCTCATCCACTTCTCATAGGATTTATTCTCCAGCTCCTTCAGCAGCTTTTTTTGCCCTTCTCTGGACATGATCCAGCCCCTCAACATCTGTCTTGTAGTGAGGGGCCCAAAACTGAACACAGTATTTGAGGTGTGGCCTCACCAGTGGGGAGCACAGGGGCACAATCACCTCCCTGCTCCTGCTGGCCACGCTGTGTCTGATAAAGTGCAAGCATACATGTGATTTTTGCAACAATAAGTGAAATGCACATGATAAACTGTTATTTTATTGCCTTACTACCTAAAGAGAAAGAAAAGATCTACCTAATGCATCAAAAGTTTAAATGTGATCTTATTATACCTTGAAAAATTTACTAACATAAATTCTAAGCTGACAGAAATCTTCAGTTTATTGCCATGTAAATTTTAGAACAAATCTTTCTTATAAAATCATAAAATTCTAAAGTAGTAATAAAAAAAATATTTCCTGGGATAAATTTTTTAAAAAAGGATATTATATTATGTTTTGTTAACTCTAAAGACAAGAAAATTGTTAATTTACTTAGAAAATATTAAGAAATTTTGGAAGCCATTCACAAAGTGAAAGAAAGAAAGTTTTACAGATAATTCTTCATGACCACATGAGAAGAACAGATGGTAGGTGCATACAGATACTGCTGAAGGCAGTTAACTACTGCTCAGTTTCAGGTCTTGAAGTAAACAATAATCTAATTACTGGCAATGGATTGTCATTTTAATGAGAGTAAACAGTAAAATAAAACTGAAGCATCATAATTTTCAGGAGCAGATGAATGCTCTAATCAAACTAAACAATACTAATTATTATAGTGTCAAGATACGATAAAGTATAAACTGAATTGGTACTATAGCAGCTACAAGAAATATTTCCTCCCTTCGACAAACATGGCTTAGATGAGTGTACTCTGTGTAAAAAACTTCCTGGATGGGTGAATCCAGAGAGTTGTGGTGAATGGAGCTAAATCCGATTGGCAGCTGGTCACAAGTTGGTGTTGCCCAGGGATCACCGCTGGGCCAGTCTTGTTTAATACGTTTATCAAAGATCTGGACAAGGGGATCAAGTGTACCCTTGGCAAGTTTGCACATGACACCAAATTGGGAGGGAGTGTTAATCTGCTGTCCACTGGGAAGGCTCTATTGAGGGATCTGGACAGGCTGGATCAATGGGCCCAGGTCAATCGTATGAGATTCAGAAAGATCAAGAGCCGGGTCTGGCACTTCAGTCATAACAACCCCATGAAGTGCTACAGGCTGGCTTGGGGACATGCCCAGTCCAAGATGCCTTGGAAAGATGCCCAGTGGAAAAGGACCTGGGGGTGCTGTTCAATAGTTGGCTGAACATGAGTCAGAAGTGTGATCAGATGGCCAAGAAGATGACTATAATATAGTAATCCTCTAACTGTTACGACTATATATGAAGGGAAATACAGAATTCTGTTAAAAAGAACAGAAATCTAATTATCTGCTGGGAAAGAAGAATAGAAAATTAAATGAAAAATATTACAAAGTAATGCATGAAATTGCATAGTTCATGTGACGAATTACTCAGCAGATGAATGAGAAAGCCTATTAGACATATTTTAGACACAGTATTTACTGAAAATGCAATCTTACTTGAAAATTCTCCTCTTTATGTTTTTTATCATAACAAGGACTGTGTTTCAAGCTGTGGACAATCTATTCCTTTTATTTTGTTTTAAACACCATTTTTGAGCTGTGTTTTGAGATGAAGTGGTCAAAACTTGTTCAAAAGGACCAAAAGAAGGTCACAGGCTTTCACACTTGCTGAACTGTTCTTTGCACAAGTGTGTAGAAGAGATCAAGCAGTGGTCACTCCAATTTGCGAGGGGCTCAAGTAGACTCAGTGTTCCTGAGATGAATTGTGCATGCCCCCGATACGATCATGTGATGGCTTACGTAACACAGAGCTCTTCCTCAAGGAACATCTAGTGGGTGTAAGTGGGCGTGATCAGTTACATCGACTGCGTAAAGGGGGAAACTTCCCTATTTTAATGAACGTTACCACTTTTCTAACGGTATCAGAGCTATATTTAATCATGAGATCCCCGGAAAGATGAACTATATTTTCCACTAATTCTCTCTTTCTTCTTTTTTTATCTGCCTCTCTTCTCCTTGATCCTTCTTCATTTCCATTTCCATTGTTTGTATGGTTAATATATGTACTTTGCCTCTGCCATAAATCAATGGTTGTTTTACACCAATTGTCAATTGAATATTTGCAAGCTACTTTAGAATTGATACATTAGTTAAAATTATCCATATAATATCGTTTCAGTTTAATTAATTTCCCAGAACTCTGTTTTAATGAGCTATATTCCCCTTCTGCCTGTGGGGTGTAGGGAGATTGGGACGTAAAATTGTAGCAACAAGGATGGGATTCTGGGAAATATGAGGTTGTAAAATTATAAATTGTGCCCACCAACATACCGTCCTGGAGGTTTTTAGCCAGGTGCAACATTTTTGGTTCTCCAAGGGCAAAGTACAAAATTGCAAAACCCACCAACACTCCCCAGGAGGTTTTATTTTGAAATAGGCAATCATTCCCGGGCCAGTGACTTAAGCGGCGACTGTCCCCTCCCTATAAAATCACAGACCTATGATGCACACCCCTCTCCCCTCGGTGTGGTATGGGCACAGGCAAGTTGGTTTAATCCACAGGCAGTTGCAGACGGAATAAGTCTTTTAACTGATGAATGAAGATTTAAGTCTAGAAAAGGTAAAGCTGTGTTTGTGCTGTCCTTGTGGCTGCTCTCAGAGCCGCATGGCAACAACGAACCATTACTCATCAACCTGAAGGTGAATCAATTCACTCTTTACAAGATTTGGTAAAAGCTCTGGAAGAGCAATTGGAAAATGAACAAAAAAGTTGAGAAAGAACAGAATATTGAACAGGGAGTGTTGAAGTTTTGAAGATCAGTGCATCATGATGGCGCTGCAGAATCCGTGTGATAAGGAAAAGAACTGGCACAAAGAAATGGTGGATGGGGGAGCAGGGATTTAGCTGAGTCTAGCGAGTCCATTGTCCCTATGTACCCCTCTGCAGAGGCTGAGGAAGCTAAACAGAGGTACGAGGAAGTGTCTATGTGACCCCTGATTAAGATGGAAAAGGTAGATGGGGGTCAGAAGGGCAACAACACATCACTACCTGTACCGCTTACTCTGCCACTGAACTAGTAAAAATTTGGAAGAAGTATTCACAAAGGCCTGGAGAGACAGAAACCGAGCTTGTCTGGAGAATATTGCTTACTGGGGAATACACATAATTTTATGAAGTGGAGATGAAGCATGGGGCTACTGGGAACCAGGACTATTTTTGACTACATATTATAATAGGGAACGCTGGTCTCTAATGCAGCAAGATCCTATAGAGAGGGGTGATCCCTATACGATAAAACCCCCCCCATAGTGGGGCACACTTTGGAAAGTATGCAGGAATCTGCTAGTTTACAGCTGATTTATGGCAGATTGCTGATTGCTAATTCACATACTCCTGTGCAATATATAGCTGACTCAGACAGCTTCAGTCTCCTAGTGTTGTTTTCACTTATATTCACTTTGCAGAGCTCCATTTTAACAAATGTTTCTTATGTTGCATTTTCCCCTTTAGTTTGCCACACCTTGACTGACAGGAGAAATTGGCACAAAAATGTAACTAAGTATCACATCAATCTGCAATCAGTGTTCAATTCCCATTTCAAAAATGCCCATACTTCTGAAAAATGAATACTACGTCATTCAGGTCTTCATTTTAGACATCTCAGTAATAGCTTCTCACATTAATTTTGAATGACAGGCTCTAATGAAGGGCAACTCCATTAAAATGGAATGGTAAATGTGTTTACCTATGAAATTCATTTTGCAGATGGAACATTTAGTCTCGGACCACAGGGAACAATGATACTGTAAGCATCCATGTTTTGGACAGCTGCAGAAAGGATGTCTATTTATTTTGACTGCAAGGAAATTGTTTTGTTCAGAATACAAACTACAGGATACCTTCACCCCCAGCCCAAGAGAAAAATTCATTTTGGCATGCACCAAGAATCTATATTGAACATAGAAATGTTAATGCAATGGTATTGTATATCTAGCCTCTTGTTCTAGCTTTAGTCAAGAAACATATCCATCTTGCTTTTTCCCCTCAATGCAAAAGACAGTATCTTTCTCCCTGACTTTGGTGGAAACACTTTTAGACCTCATCCCATTACATGGTACCAGGTATCAATATCTATGTTTCCAATTTTCTTTCTATGTTTCTTATTTTCTTTCTTTCTCTTTCAGTTTATCAAAAATTTGTCTTCATCTTTTATCACCCGTTGAGTCTGAAGCCTGACTATGATTCATACTTTCAGTATTTTTAATGAACAGCTGTTGTCATAAATGATACCAGTGGGGAAAAAAAAAAAAAAATTCTAAAAAAGTTGAGTGATCTTGAATAAATAAGAAGTAACATTAAATTAAGAAATATGTAGATGGAAAACCACAAAAACCACGGGAAAATAGAAAAAAACCTTAGTTTGAGATTACAACTGACAATGTTTAAGTAATTTCCTGCGTTAAGATAATAATGCATTACTTTAACTAAAGCAATGGTATTACAGTTGCTTAAACTAGATAATAAATTCTCCCTTTTCCTCTCTTCCAGACTTTCAGAATCCTCTCAAAAGCTTCCCTTTGCTTTATTGCCATAGTACTATTGCGAATACATAGAAAGCTGGTATCTCCAAGCAAATTGTGCTTGTTCCTTCAGACAATATTCTAACAATAATTTGTTCATCAGTAGTTAGCTTCCTCTCAGAAACTTTCCATATTTTGTATTTAGGACAGGGACTGTAGTTGAATGCACCGATGTGAAGTTCCAACAAAAGAGGTTGCCTGAAGAAGTTGCGGAGTCTCTATTGCTGGAGACATTCAAAGCATTGACTGGGTAAGAAGGCTCTGAGCAATCACATTTATCCTTGAAGTCACTCTGCTTTGAGCATAGAGTTAGTCCTCCTTTCCTAGATCCTTTCCAGCATATATTATTCCATGATTTCAAAATGGTACTGAAACTTGCTTGGAATATTTAGGTCTGATTAAAATGTAAAACTTAATTTTTCAGTTTTTCTTTTGCTGAAAAAGTAATGATTGTTAAGCACTTTGAACTGTTTGAGAAATATAGCTTATTGTTTGTTTTTTTATTACCAAACATTTTAATTAGAAATAAGACATGCTACTAGATTCTACAACAGAGAATATTATGTATATTTAGGTACATTGACTATTTTCCAGTGTGCTATTAAGCATAAGTTCACGTAGAATATATTTAATAGTCTGATTTGAAGACATATACTGGATTGATAATAAAAAAGAAATATGGATGATTAACCATTTGCAGCTTGGTTACTGCTGAAGACTGTAGCTTAAATATGATGTCACTTGTAGATTGAAGCTCAAAACCTATCAGATTGGAGCCAAGATTTGTATCAGTTGCAATTAATTTGTTTGAAAAATCCTGAAAACATAATTTCATTATCTAAAATCTAAATGAGTTCCAGAACTTCAATTATCTTCCTTATTAATATCTGAATGAAAGAGGATTTAAATTTCCAAAGACACAAGGCATGTATATGAATTTGCTTATGTAGCAGCTATACCTTACTAAGAATACTCAGATCTTCTGTTGTAGAAATTGAACATTTGTTATTTTATGTTTCTAATTGTGTGCTATAAATTTTACACTATCTTTAATTTGTATTAAGGAAAAATGGCTATATAAACAGAATTTAAACAGAAAAGAAAAAAGTGTGATATACAATTAAAAGTATAAAGTTCATACTCTTCTTTCAGCGTCTATAAAAATAAAGTCTTTCTTTTTTCTCCCTCTCCTCTAAACTAAGTCTAGAATCATTCTTAGTCTCATCCTGAGTGTTCTGAACTAAATTTAATTCTGTGCAACAGTTGATGTCTTTTGAGAATTGTGTTCACAAAATTGCCTTCTTTCAATAGACTTATTACTTATGTTTACCAAGAAGTCTTGTAGACTTTGATAACAACAATGAAATTGTAATGTAAATACAATGTGTTTCAAATTCTGCTGCAGATATAGAACTTCCTTGCCCGGAATTCTTGGAGAATCAGAAAGCACGGAAATTTTCTAGTGAGTCCAGACTGAAATACTCATTAAGCAGCAATTTCAGTCCAATTCGGAAAGAGTCTAAAGAAGGAGAACCCCCTCCCCAAAAACAAACAAAAAATTGCCTATGCATGTTTACTGAAAAAAAAAAAAAAGATTGATCACTCTTCTTGATCAGTAGATGAATAACTGAAAGGGAGTACTTAGGTAAAAGATGTCATCCAATAAGTAGGATTTTAGAATTTGTTCTCAGAGGGACAACTTATACAGGATACAACAGTGTCACATTTAAATAATCCCATTTAGAATAGAATTGTATTTGGAATAGTATTTATTTAACCATGTAATGGCAGCTGTAAAAGTATTTTTTCAAAATACCCCTGCTGCCATTTTCCCATGCCATATCTTCTGATAAAAGCACTAACCTTGATCTCCTTGCTGAAACATGTAAAAACCAAACCAATCAAACAAATAAAAAAACCCCGAAACACCAGAAACAAACAAAAAACCCCAAATAAAATAAAATAAAATAAAATAAAATAAACAAGTCGGATTACTGATTCTATGCATTTTACAGTACAATGCAAACAGATTATCTAGTGTTATCTTTACTACAATAAGACCATTTTGGTTCCTGTCATAAAAATATAGGCAAAAAATGGTGAAAAATATTACAACACAAATTAAATGAATGAAAGGATCGGAGCTCTGTTTTTTGACTAACAGTGAAAAGATGGTAATGGACGTATGCTCTGATTATAGTGCTGTTTTCTGGAGGGAGTGACATACAGGAAGGAAGCCGGCTAGAACAAAGCCAAGGGAAAAAATTGAGAAGAAATAAATTTGCATTATCAGCGCTTTCATGTATCAGGCTGGCCTTCAACCTGCATCCTAAAAAGAGCTTTCTGATTTGGTTCCAAGCTGTACTTAATTGCTGGAAGTTGTTTGGGTCTAATTAATTGACTATAAAAGCTGCTAGAATTTGGTGTGTATGGAAGTGATGAATTAGGCTCTTCAAGAAAAAGAAAATCAAAATCCAATACTATTTTATGTAATAACAGCAAAATACAGAAGTTCTAGTGAAGAGAAACACAATTAAAAATTCTATTACTGCAGATAAACCTTAGATTTACAGGCTTAAACTGCCAAAAATTTCAACTTGCAGAGTCATAAAGCAGTGTATTGCAATAGAAAAGGTTCTCAAAGCACTTGCAACCACTTTATCTTCACAATGGAAACAAACAGGAAAAGTAATTTATCAGAGATCTAACAAATTGATGTGTTAGAGCAATGAGGCTAAAATCCATTTATCGGAAACAGTTTCCTAGCACAAAGAAAAGAAAAGCACAGATAATGAAGCTGTACTGTACAGAACAATTATTGCACTTGGAAATCTTAAAAATAAAAGTAACAGAAGTATGAACTTGCAGCAGTTTTGATATATTATGTTTGAATTGTTATGCCATAAACTGCAAAGCAACATTGGCTTTATTTGCAATGAACAGATTTACATGAAACTAATGATCTACAAAAATTGGGGTTGGAAAACCAGGACAGTGTAAACTACAGCTGAGTCTTGGCAACTAAACCCACAGTATTTAATGCTTTATGAGGGATGTGGTAAAAAACCAACCAACCAAACCTAATAATCTTCAAGCAGAAATCACCACTAGAAAGTGAGAAGAAAAGAAACATGAATGCATTAAATGAGATAATGTTTTAAATGCATAATATGATGAAATAGCAATGGTTACTAAGGTCTAAATATTTCTTTATCCTAAGAACTTAAACTGGAATGCAAAACCACCCTGAAGTATACTGAAAGCAATATATAACTAAATGTTATCCTTCTCTGTCAAACGAGGCGTCACTAAAAGGAAGCATTAAGTATTAGGAATATGACATAAACATGAATTACCACTACTTGGGGAAGGCTATTAAACAGGAAAGTGACATAATCAATGAAGTCATCAGAACAAATAGATAACTCCTTGTAAATGCAAAATTCAATTCTGAAAAAAATTGTTATAACCAGGACTTTTTTTCCTTCTAATTTGTAATTCAAAAAAGCAGACCATAGACACTGACGAATGGAGACTTCTTACCTTGAGGAGGAGATGATTCTTTGGTGGTAATTCATTACTGTTAAAGGTTTGGAAAATGTATGCTGCTTTTAGGGATGCCTGGAAAGTCAGCTGTTGCATACATTATGTACAGATGAATTATTTTGGAGGTTAGAACTCAGGTTGTAAAAGATCTAGATTCGATTCCTTCTTTGTTTAAATGGATTTGAACCACATTTCCCACTTAATGGAACTCAAAGTTGCAAAGTAAATGTTTATGTAAAGTAAAATCGATAGACCATGCATCAGAATACTTTGATTCTGTAATGAATAGATTAAAATCCAGGGTAAGAGTAAACAGGAACTTCATGGCTAATGCCACTTGTCTAAAAGGACAGATTCTTTGATTCTATCCTTCATGAGGACTGTCTCACGACTTTATATGAAATTATTTGATATTAATATAAACAAACAGAAACGAGTGAAGAACTTCAAGTCTGTTCTCCTAAGGTGTATTTTTAGAAATAATTTTTTCTTACTAATAAACCGGAATATATCAGGTAAACCAAATGTTTCAGTTAGTTTGATGCAAATTAGAGAGAAACACCTATTGTAATAAATGTTTCTGATCAAAATGCCTGTGACAGGAAAATTGGGAATAAGAATATAGGCTATGCTAAAGCTAAAAGTTAAAAAATTAGCTTTATTAATGGATGATAAAAAGTCCCTTGTGAAAAGACGTTCACAAATGCCTTTGGCAGCTTGGACAGAATGAACACTACGTGTATGCAGCATACACTTCTCCATAAACTTACAAGGTAATTATATTTTTCTGTTCTCGGTCAGAATTATTGTCCTGGGTATGGTCGTGATAGAGTTACTTTTCTTCAGCTTCTTGTGCTAGCCTGTCTACGACAGCGTGGGGATTGAACGGGAAGCTGGGTGGGGACAACTGACTCAGGCTGGCCAAGGTAGGATTTGGTACCACGGAATGTCATGCTCAGTGTACAGCCTCAGGAGTTGGCTGAGGGTGGAGGGATTGCTACGTGGGAGTGGGCTGGGCATTGTGCGCTTTGTACATTCTTTTTCTGACTATTATTGTTAATGTTTTTGTCTTTCTTTACTGTTTTATTAAACTAGCTTTATCCTAAGCCATGAGTTTTGCCATTTTCTTTCCAATTCTCCTCCCTGAGGGAAAGCAAACGGCCGCATGGTACATAGATGCCAGCTTGGGATAACTAAACCACGACAATTATACAGGTATTCAGTGAGAAGTTTTCCAAAGAACAGAAAAAAGGAAAGCTATTCATATGGTCCTACTTTTGATCAGAAATATTTCAGTGGGAGTATTTAAAGTAAGTTTTGAAACATTTACAGTGTGTATACTTTTGAAAAATGTGTTTAGTAGAAACTGGTTCTAGTTGGAAAACATTAACTTTTTCTTCCAGTGGTTCAGTCATATATGTCATTATCATCATTAATATTCACATCTCAATGGGAAAAAATATGCATCTGTAGGCATGGCAAAAATATCATCTTTGACTGGATCAGTATATTTGTAATTGTGTTTGACAGCATAGTCAAGTTAGACTTCTGGTTTTCTTTTTTGATTTTTGTAAGATGTGAAAATATTGGTGTTCAGTTCAACATTAAAAATGCAACTTCTTAGTATCAATTGGACAGCTGTTAATTACTAACTGTTTGTTAGTTTCAGTCTGGAGCCAGCTTGTATTCCTTTTGAGATGCTTAGGAATGTGAGAATAGACTTTCAAAAAAAAAAATCTTCTGTGGTAGTTAGATTCAATCCTCTTTAACTGAACATGACTATCTTCTGGAAAACATGTGTTCCTTGCAAAATATGATTAAAAAATAACATATGAGTTCTAATTACAATAATTTTCAGCTTTTGTTATAAGACATTCTCATTATTATTTTTATTCACTTTAAGATGGCATTTTATGCCATTTCCAAGCACCACGTTGGTTATTCCCTTTTATAATCTGTATGGTCTATTTACAGGATATATGTAAATCTTCAGATATTTTTTAAATTTAACAAATTTGATTTTAAATCTTAAATCTTAAATCTTAAAGTCGTATGTAAATTCACTTTTCTCAAGCTAGAACACTCCTATTAGCCTTCATAACTCATTACAAGTATGCTGCTTTTCCAAAGCTGCTAAAAGCCTTTTTTATCAATTGCAAAGAAGTATTTGTAGGGTTAGACACAATAAATAATTCCAAGTACAGAACAATAGTGAATATAAATCAAACAATTACTGAAGCAATTCAACATGAACATTGTGTTGCTGTATAGTTCCTGGAAACATAAGACAGTCTAAACCCATGAGGTCCTGAAATGTTTTTTCTCCATGCAATTCTAAAAAAATACGTAAACACTTTGATACATTAAAGATAATGAAACAATAAAAGGAATCAAAAAGAGTACTAATTAACTGTATTAGGGAACATGAAATGTTTTTATTTTCAGACTGAGTAGGACTAATATAAACACTACCTCACTGCAAAAATGATTTTAAATAATTTTGTTATACTTTAGAAAAAGCAATTAAGATTTAATGTACAACTTGATTATTCATTCATGAATTTTGATTAAATCTGATCTTTATTTTAATTCCTTTGTGACATAAAGAAGTTAGCCAGTAGATCATGGAGTTTTTCTTTATGTACTTTTCCTAGCTAATTCATGTAATAAATCTGGAAAAGAGTCTATTAAAAACAAACAAACAAAAAATTAGAAATCCCAACCCTTAACACAATTACAAAATGATAGAAAGAGAAGTTTTTTCCTTGATGAGACTTCTCCTATTTTGGTTTCAAAATGTCTGTTAGTCATAAGTCTTTGTCTGCAGGAAGATTTTTGTAACAAATACTAAACAGAACCCCCATGCACATATCTAAATCCATACTCATCAACTAAATACAGCCATACATTTTGAAAATTAAACATACTCAGTGAAAATCTGATCTATCTAATAATGGCATTAAAGATAAAGAACTGTGAAAGACAAGCAATTCAATACTCTGCCCTCATCTTGAATAATCAACATCTACAGCCTCGTAGCAGCCTACTGAACGTGCAAAGAGAAACTTCTCAGTCTTTTGTTTCTTATTATTCTACTCCAGCTCTCTGTTATGTGACTTTTTCATGAGGGGTCTCCCTCCATCTAGGATTTTACATTATAATAACACCAATGCACAGCTGCATGTTCCCAGTTTTCACTACAACTTTAATTATAATTAAACACCAGGTCTTAGTCGCTAAAGACAACATATTACAAAACTTATACTAATTTAAAAAACTTTTGTATGTCGGGATAAGGTAAATGACATTTGCATAACAATGTCTTTCTTAAAATGCTACCTGAGAATAAGATTCACAATGAATACAGAAATTAAAGGAAATAAGAAAGTCCATAGGTTTCAAACTTTCCAGTACATAATACTATTTTAAGGTAGTACAGGTTTTCATGTTTACTGAAATGTAGCACTGTGTATTTGAAGTTCTGCTATTTTTTTCTTTGATTTCAAATGTTACGTAAACATTAAGCAAGGAGACAGTAGTGTGCATAATGGGGAAAATTACAGTCAGACATAACTGGAAAAACAATAATTTAAAATAGAATCTTTTTTCACTGAGGCATTTCATATTTTCATAGAGAATGTTTTCATAATTTCTTTTTCAACTATCAAAAGAATTCTATTTGTGGTTCTAACTAAATAGTTCCAAGTTTTCTACAAAATTGTTTAGAAGTATCTTATTACATAAGAGTAATTACATACAGGCTAACACACATACACCTCTCTTCTTATCCTGCCCCACTTTTGGAATCCAGAAACTTCAAAAGGTTGTCATACATACTGAGTGACTTCTATGAAAAAAAGAACTTTTAAGTAATTATATCTTGTATTGTACAAAATTTTCTGTCTATGAAAATATGAACACTATTTCTGGAGTGTGTGCTACCTTTATAGCAACTTAAGAAAAGAATACTGAAGTTCATTACAGCATAGAAGTGAACGTGAAACACGGTGAGTTGAATCATTTTTGCATGATTCACCTTAAAATTTTACACAGGGCAAATGGCTGTATAGGCAGGATTTTAAAAGTCAGACTGAAAATATATGATGATAAAGGAGTAACAAGAGTAGGAGTACATCAAACACAAACAGTAAACTATACTGAAGTTCAGAGTTACTTCGCAGAGGAAGCAGCGTGTTAGTCAATGCTCACAGATTTGTTTCATGGACTCTGACCCCAAGCTCAAGGAAGAAAATTGTTTTAGTACGCACATAAAAATATATAAATTGTCAGCCATTAAAATATAGACTGGCTAGCAGAACTGTGCCCTAATGAGAAAATGGGAATTAAAGTGCTTCTGGATGATTTACTATCAGTATCCTTTCTAAAATGAGATAAAATGTCTGAAGAGATACACAACCTTCTTCCTGACCTTGCTGAGATATGTCATAAGAACAGCAGATCCACAAAGCACATTATTAAAGGAAAGACATATTTATGATTTACTTGATTTCATTTACTAAAAAAATTGTTAGTCAGTGTTACCATCCTACCCTGTGAATAAAAGTACTTGAGAAAGTTAGTAAGACCACAATGCACAGAGAATTACTTATATATTTAATCCATATCTGAGCGAATTTTACAAAGACGGCTTCTACACTGTTAGTGAAAAGTAAATATAAACTTTGAACAAATTTATTTACTTATTTTTTAATTAATTCAACAGAGCTATCCCAAAGAAAGAACACACATAAAATTCATGCACACAGAGAAACTGAGCCACTATGCAATTTTCAAATATCATCTAATCCATTCGTCCTTCCTAAGGTCTTTGTAAATTTGCTATCACAATACAGTAATATTCTTGAATTTTGTTTTTTAAATGTATTGGAAATTTAATTATGTTTAGAGTTCATGTTTTAGTGCAAGGCTAGGATTCTTTGTTACAACAAACTTACAACTAGTTACATATAAATACAGCTTAAATTGTAATGAGCAATTCAAAACACTTTTGTGATCCTGGTGCCAAGTGTAGCCAAGTTACGTTTTGTCAAAATGTTGAAATTAAGATAGTAACATAAATTAAGCGTAAGGCATATTACTTAAAGTGTCATCTCTGACTGCCCAGAAAACTGCATATATAAGAATTTAACTGTGCTGTTGTAATACTTTAACCACAAAGGATTAGAATTATAGCAAGACTTGCAAAAATATGTAAAAAATGTGTAGGGTTTTTTTATGAGGTATTTCTAACTGATATTTCTACTTTACATTTAAATATTAAAGCTGTACTTTACATAATACATCAAAGTTCAAAAATCAGTACCTTTCTTTTATGCTCAATGCTACTTTTCTGAAACAATACCAAAGCAGCTTCCTTCTCGGAGTATCGCGGCACATTATTACCAACAGCTGCCCATAAGGACAAGAGTCTACAGATACTCCAGACACAGATTTTCATTTCCAGCATATTTAAACAAGTGTAGAGCAAAATATGTGGACATTTTTGTTGGCATTTGGTTCCCAGATGATTGAGTGGAGCTCACAAAATGTAGCAACAAATTTTGACTTGATGGAGTTAATTTTTATGTATTTGTTTTATGGACTGGCACGGTTATTCAAATACTTACATCTGAATGGAGTATTGTGACAACCTGTGTTTGAGAAGACTGCAGTCTAACTTAAAACAAAGTCAGAATTTCATGAAACAATTCCCATGGTGTCAAAAGTCATCTGATAACTTCTTGTCTGTCTTAAAACCAAAAAAGGTAAAAAAAAAAACCACCAAGAAAATGACACGGAAAGACAGGATATGGTGTTACTATGCACTTTCTGCCAGAACACTATTAGTACAGAAGCTGAGGATCAAACTATCATGAAAAAACAGAAAGAGGCATTAACAATCTTCCTTCTCAGGTGGGATGAAAATTTACATTTGGCAAAAAAAAAGAAGAAAACAAAAAGAAAAGAGAGAGAAAGAGGGGGGAGAGGGAGGAAGAGAAAAAAGAGGCTGAGAAAGCGGTTGGCTACAATATCTTCTTTCCTTCACAAGATCACAACTAAGAAATTCATATTTGGATTGTCCTCCAAAAAAACCTTTGGAGAGGAACTTCATCTAAATATTTTTCAACCTAGCAGACTTAATTTTGACAGCATTGACTCAGGAAATTTATCTTATCTTAAATGTTCCATATAACTGTGATTATCACAACCTTAGTGATTTTTAAGTCCCTGAGGAATACTTTTTCCCTGAAGTGCTAAAATTACAGCTTAATTTAAATCCCAGCTGTTCTAGATGTTACAGGAGTATATAATAAGGAATATTTCATAGACTAAAGGGGACAAGAAATTAAGAAACAAAGAAAGGATGAAGAAGGGGGAAGAACAGGTCCAGAGAAGAAGAGATTGATCCAAGATCTACTGCAGAGTCACTGGCAGAGAAAAGCACGTCACAAATCAGCCAACAGGTAACCCAGAGCAGTAACATTCATGCTACCAAAGGGATTGCTTTCGTTATATAAAGACTATATCTTATCTAGTAGACATATATTTTACACAATTAGAAATGGAAGGAATATTATAAAGTATTACTCTTTACATATATGAATCCTTTTTTTTATTATTATTTTTTGACATCATTATACTTTAGCTGAATCTTTCAAAGTCATTTAACTTGGAAGCAACTGGAATCTGCCTTTGCCTGAATGATTCTCTTCCTGAAGTGTGTGATGGCTGTCTTTAGAGTCAGAGAGAAGCATACTCAACACAACAGTCTCCTTAAATGAACACTATTTCATATTTATTTAGACATCCTGATTCCTTCTTGACACATTATCATCTCCTCTCTATTAACTCAATTTAAGATGCTTAGTAGCTTTTAATTGCTGCACGGAAACAAGAGGATATTTTCAGAAGGAAAAACATGGAAAGTATCTTGGACTGGTTGGCAGTGTAAGAATATATTTAAAAATTTGAAATAATTGAATTTATAGGAAGCTGCAGAAAAGTATTCAACATAGTACTTCACTGTAATAATTCTGTTTATATTGCATAATGCAATATAACTAATATGCTATATATCCTATGAAAAATATTTTCATGAAAAATAATTCTTTATTTTTAAAAGATGCGTAATTCTGCTGAAATCATGTAATTTGAAGCTGCATACAAACACAAAGGTATTCACAGCAATGAAAATATCTATATATATTAAGAGCTACATAATGTCCCGTACCAATTAATCCCATAAATTTAATTATTGTATATTAGGATCTCATAACTCTACATTATGGAACTTAACATTGGCAGGTATATGTATTTTCTAATTCTGGCTATTCTATTGATACACAATAACATCATACCAAAAAATTGCATCTTGGGAGCTAAAGAATCAGTATTGTAGAAAAAATTTTCCAGAGTCTGAAAAAGCAGTCTGAAATATTTGGGTTTTTTCAGTACTTAAATAAAAATGTCAGTACATTAAGCTGTATGATATTTAAATTAATTTATTTTCTTGAAACAACAAATTTCTTCTCTATGATTGCATTTTTTTAATGTAAGACCTTTATTAGAACATAGAGTGACTGGTTTCTAAATGTGTATTAATCAGTAGATGAAAAGAAGCATAAAGAAATAAGCCAGTTTCTTTCATTTAGATGTAGTACCCAGGGTATTTCACCTATGTGTATTTGATTATGTAAAATGGGTATTGTACTATTGCACACCTTTAATATTGATCCATAGTTATACGCAGCACTGCAATATAAATAAACAGTAATATACAGAGAAACTGTTTGGAAAAGGATGTTTTACATTCAGGGTAGCCGTGGATACAGAAAACATCTAGTCATTAAAAGATCACAGAACTGAACAGCTCCAGCAGTAGCCCAAATTTTTATTGCAATCTTGCATTTTCAAACACAAGCCCATCTGCTGATAGGGATATAGAGGTCTCCTATGTAGTTTGGAGCTTTTCCAGTACCCGGAGATCCTGTCAGAAGTACATTCAGCCCCTACAAAGATGTCTGCCAATTTTAGTACTTGAATGTTTTCTATAAGCCTTCAACTATTTAAGACACTAACACCACAAAAGCAACAAGAATATTGCATTTAAGAGCTTACCTGCTACAGGTAAAAAGCCACACACAGGCAGAGGCAAACAACTAAAAGGATATTTACAATCAGAGTAAGTGTTAAAACTTCTTGATTTGTCTCTTTAACAAAGGAGTTTTCATTCAAAAGGCTTAATCTTAAGGTAGTCTGTAGCATTGAGACTTAGCTAAAGCTGCATGAACATGCTGTTAAAAAGAAAAGAGAAGTCATTAATTTTGCTGTGTCACAAATACATTTGTGCTACCATCACACAATGCTATTTTCCTAACCTTTCATTGCTTACTCTTCTTAATATTCATCTCTGTCTAAAACATGCTGCCATATTTATTAAGATAATCTGGCACTGTAAGGTGAACACCTGGACTTCATAAAGATCATCCACAGAGAAAAATAAATAAATGTTCCTTAAGAATAAGGCAGTTGACCTATACATTGTATCCAATAGATTGAAAACAATTCTGAGGGTGATAGCACAAAGGATACCAAATTTTGAAAAACATCATCTAAATATTTCAGTTTACTCCAATGTGGTCAAGCGACATTTAACATGAAGAAAGTGTGTTTCAATATACTCAATACAGCACTTGATATATTACTGTGACAATGCAGGAGAGCCTGCTCAGTCCTATGGTCAGCCATAACCTCTAGGAGAAACAAGTTTGTCTGAACTGATGTTTATTCTTTCATGAAGCTAAATGAAGTTTCCTGGAGAGGTTTTTTTGAAGTTTATTACATTTCTTTGTCAGGATATTATTCCAGAACATTTTCATTTTAGTTAACTTCCTGGGAAAACTGAATTCTTACTACCATACAGAGGCATAGCTTTAGTACCGTTGATTATTATTTTACATTAATCTATCTAAGAATCAGCGCTCCTTATTCAGCCTAAGACCTTTTTGAGGTTGTATTCTTGAACTGAGCAGTGAAACAATTATTAACTGGATTATCACAAATGGTTATACTTTCAAGAGTCAGACTTTTCTATTACCATTTTCCACATCAACTTGCTTTCAGTTAGTCTTTTCATTGTCATGCAATTTATTTTTGATACCAGTTATGTATTATCTGTGCCAAATAATTTTATTTTCTCCAGGAGCAATTAGGGACAGCATCTAAAGGCACAACTTGTATATGCACAGCCCAATTATCTGTTCCTCATGAATTTCCTTCCCCAAGAGTATGATTTTTTTTCTTTCAGCAACACCACTATCTGCCCGTACTTTGTCTTAATGTCATTACATATGACCCTAATACCAGCCTTTAAATTTGAAACAAAGCAGAAAACTAATTAATTTTTTTTACTATAATTATTGTCATAAACTGCAAAGCAAATCAATGCATAGCGCATCTACTTTAACATCACCATTGAGACCTGACTGTTAGTGTCATCCATATACCTATGAAATATCTAAATTTAAAGATTTTCTTTTGTTTCTCTCTGTTTACCCAGGGCACTGTTGTAGCTTTTGGATCCGAGTTAGCAGAACATCAAACTGAAAATAAATAGATTGATTTTCAAATATCTTAGGCACATTTTTACTTTGATGTTATTTATAATGAAAATTACGAGCCAAGAATATTTGAAGTTGTTCTCTATACATGCAGGTGTTTCATTTTTTAAAATATTTAACTTCAAAGATTAGTATTCTGCTTTGTATGCCTCAAACTAAAGTTGTCAGATTTATTGCATGTATATTCTTGTACTATACGTTCTAGGCTATATGCAGAAATCCTGTTGTCTTAGCTAGCTTGAAAGTTTTCCATTAAAATGTTATGTGACACTTTCTGGACAACAGGACATTGCATAAAACTTTCCTTCTAATCACAGACAAGGATATTTCTTTATCTTGATGCATTTCTCCAGTTTGTGTGTCACTGCCGATACAATATATGTCACTAGATTGGAAAGAAATATAATGCAGAAATGGTTTACAAATAGGCCACGTATAACTTTCATTCCAGAAATGTAATTTGAGACCTATGAAGTCTCTGCAGTGAAAACTGATAATGGTCCAAACTCTTCCCCCCCCACCCCCCCACCTCCCCACATCCTTTTTTTGGATAAATAAAGATTTTTTGTAAAGGTTTCATCAAAGAAATTCTGTCTGAGCTTGAGTTGATTTCAATGTTCCATTTCTTTGTGTACTTGACAGAAATTTTTGATGGACTGAGGACTCTCAAGAATAAAATGAAGTGAAAATAATGTAGCAATTAACTTTCTATAAGGCATCACCTGAGGGGTCAAAATCTTCTGTTTAGATTTCTGAAAAGAATTCTGAGTGTATTCATGTATATGCATACTCATAATGGTAAGATTTAATAACAAAGAGGAAAATTTTTTAATGAAAAGATTGACCTTGTGGCTCAGAAACTGTTCAGATTCAGGAGCTTCTTGGCAATCAGTGTCAAACTGCTTGTAAAATATTACGATTCCCTTCTAGACAGCAAATTCTAGGGAGCAAATGAATACAGTGATTAGTAATCTGACATATTTTTTGTTAGTTAAAAATATGTAATTTTGTCCAAGACAATTCAGGCCTTTGACACCGTTTCTCACAGTATCCTGCTGGAGAAACTGTCTACCATGGGCCTGGAGGCACAGCCTCTGCTGGGTAAAGAACTGGCTGGATGGCCGGGCCCAAAGGGTTGTGGTAAATGGAGTTAAATCCAGTTGGAGGCCAGTCACGAGTGATGTTCCCCAGGGTTCAGTGCTGGGTCCAATCCTGTTTAACATCTTTATCAATGATCTGGATGAAGGCATTGAGTGCACTCTCAGCAAGTTTGTGAATGACACCAAGCTGGGTGGAAGTATTGAACTGCTTGAAGGAAGGGAGGCTCTGAAGAAGGATCTGGACAGGCTGGGTCGATGGGCTGAGACCAGAGGGATGAGGTTCAACAAGGCCAAGTGCAGAGTCCTCCATTTGGGTCACAACAACCCCGTGCAGCATTACAGGCTTGGGGAAGAGTGTATCACACTATCATAAGGTTGGAAAAGACCTTTGAGATCATTGAGTCCAACCTATGACCCAACACCTACACCTACACCGTGTCACTAAGTGCCTCATCCAATCTCTCCTTAAACACCTCAAGGGATGGTGACTCCACCACCTCCACGAGCAGCACATTTCAATGGCCAATCACCCTTTCAGTAAAGAACTTCTTCCTAATGTCGAGCCTAAACCTCCCCTGGTGAATCTTGAGACCGTGTCCTCTTGTTCTGTCGCCGATCGCCTGAGAGAAGAGACCAACCCCTGCCTGACTACAACCTCCTTTTAGGTAGCTGTAGAGAGCAATAAGGTCTCCCCTGAGCCTCCTCTTCTTCAGGCTAAACAACCCCAGCTCCCTCAGTCGCCCCTCATAGGGTTTGTGCTCCAGCCCCTTCACCATCTTCGTCTCTCTCTTCTAGACACACTCCAGCATCTCAACATCTTTCTTAAACTGAGGGACCCAGAACTGGACACAGCACTCAAGGTGGAAGCTGGAGAGCTGCCTGGCAGAGAAGGCCCCGGGGGTGTTTGTTGACAGCCGGCTGAACATGAGCCAGCAGTGTGCCCAGGTGGCCAAGAGGGCCAATGGCATCTTGGCCTGTGTCAGACCCAGCGTGGCCAGCAGGAGCAGGGAGGTGATTGTGCCCCTGTGCTCAGCATTGGTGAGGCTGCACCTCGAGTGCTGGGTTCAGTTTTGGGCTCCTCGCTACAGGAAGGACATTGAGGGGCTGGAGGCATTCCAGAGAAGGGCAACAAGGCTGGTGAGGGGCTGGAGAACAAGTCCTTCAAGAAGAGACTGAGGGAATTAGGGTTGTTTGGCTTGGAGAAGAGGAGGCTGAGCGGAAACCTCTTCACTGTCTATGATTACCTCAAAGGAAGTTGTGGTGATGTGGGTGCTGGTCTCTTCTTGCAAGTGACGAGATAGGACAAGAGGAAATAACTGCACCAGAGGAGGTTTAGACTAAACAATAGGAAAAATTTTTTGACTGAAAGGATAGCCAGGCATTAGAACAGCTGCCCAGGGAGGGGCTGAGTCACCATCCCTGGAGGTGTTTAAAGGATGGGTAGATGAGTTTCTTAGGGACGTGGTTTAGTAAGGGAACAGATACAGTTGGACTTGATGATCTCAGAGGTCTTTTCCAATCAGATGATTCTATGATTCTATAATGTTTATACTTGGATGAGATAGAATTATTTTTCTTCTCAGTAGCTTCAGTTTCTCCAGTTTTTTAGTATGAGAAAAATGCTGAAAATACATTGACGTTTATGGTTGTTTCTCTTTGCCATGTTTTTAATAGTAAGCAGAAGTATAAAGGTAGGAGGATTAGAGCCAGGACAGCTGATTCAAATTGGCCAACAGAAGTATTCCATACCATGAACATCATGCTCTCTTTATAAGTGGAAAATTTGCTGGGGATTTCCTTCTTTTTATGTCATCTCTCGGTGTCTTGCTTGCTCTTGAGGATCCTCGTCCTGGTGTCCTGCTTACAGTACTCCGAGTTTGGTTTCCGATTTTTGGGGATCTCTGTGCTGGCTGTAACCTCCACACCTGCTTTAACTGCTGTGCTTCCTGTGTCCACCATCTGACTCTCACTGCTTGGAGTGCACTTTCTGTGACCACTATCTGGGCTGAGTATCATTTTGTATGGTATTAGTATTATTATAAGTCTTTTAGTCTTTCTCTTCTTTAATTGTTTTATTAAAATTGTTTCTGTTTCAAACCATGAGTCTTTTTTTCCTTTTCTGAATCTTACACCCTGAGTGGGGAGAGATGAGAGAGTGGCTGCCTACTGTTTATTTCCTGGCTATGGGCTAAACTGGGACAGTCATATTACATACAGTGTCATAAATTACAGTTTTTGAAAACATTCTTTATTGAAATAGGAAACAGAAATATTTAGTATGCCTGAATTAAAAAAAAAATATTTTAGCTGTCTAAACTGATATGAAAATATATATATCCAATTAGTTAAAAAAAATATTTTCCTGGAATGGTACTCAATCATAGTTTAGTGTGTTCTCATTAATCAGACTGTATGTGTTACTCAGCATCACGAGATAAATTTACATCACAGTAAATATGACTCAGCCGTGAATGTTCCATATTGGAAAAGTGACTTGAAATGCCATTTTAAGTGGAAAGAGAGCTTATATTTCTGTTAATCTTTCATTCCAATACTTGCTAAAGATAAAAAAAATTGTATACAATAAATGTATTTAAAAAAAACCCTATGCCATTGAATAAACTCTTCTCTAGGACTTCCAGATCTATTCTTATGACAATACAAAATTAACATTTTTCAGTTACTGTGGTTGTAGCGTATTGTGTTTCTGATTGTTATTTGTCACAGTAGAAACTGCTGTTCTACAGATCCTTTTACTTGATTATCTTGGAAAAAAGATAATATACCTTCAGTTGTCATTTTAATGTCATTTACACAGATAATATTTCATTACGTATTTTAGGACAGTTATTTCTAACATTACAATGTGGGTTTTGTGTATTTCTTTTTGGTCAAAATCTGAATGTTATCATTTTAGTGACATAACTCCTCTTTTGTTCACTAGATGTGTCATTAATTTTGAAAGATAGGAATTGAAAATAGTTAACCACTCAGAAAAGAATTAAGAACACACTCTTGTCTTCAGGAATTTTGCACATGATTTCTTAGGACATAAATTTTTACAATGTTACGGATGTTGTTAGTTGTTTTGGGGTTCTTCTGTGATTTTTTTAAATTTATTTTTTAAAAAAATAATTATGAGAGTTGGCAGAATCTCACACTATTGATGAAATTAGGAGTACTTCTTTTCAGGAAAAGTCAGACCATTTGAATAACAATGGACTTTTAGAAGTTGTCATACCAACTTTCTGTAGCAGTAGGTGACTCCTGCCACTAGTACCAGCTTTCACTAGATAGCAGTTTTATCCGGCTTAATTTCCAAGCCAAGACCAGCCTCATTTTTACCTTTTGATGAAATGTGAATAGGTCCCTAGAAACTAAGTGCAAAAGAAAAAAATGCTGAGTGTGTAATAATTATATGGGACATTTCACCACACAAGTATTAATAACTTTTTCTTGTCATTTTGCTCATGTGCATGACTGAGAGCTATTTATAACTCTTTGTTTTCCTGTGGTAACTAAATCTTGATAAAAAGTTCATCATTGGAGCTCAACAGAAATGAGTGATAGCATCCTAATAATCCTAATAATTGAAGAAAGCAATCTTTGACAAGATACTGAAGAAAAATGATGTTCACTGATAATAATACAGTAGTACTTGCTCTCAAGAATCAAAACCAATAAACAGGTAGCTTCTGAATAGGAGAGAGAAAAGAACTATTTCTTCTATTTTATAGTTTTCTCAGAAAACTGAAGATTATTTATTTAACAGGAAAAAAAATAAAATAAGCATAAGCAACCCAGAGTCTAAAATAAAGTTCTACTAAGAACCAGTCACAACTGTGGTTTAGAGTTGATATGGTATGGTATGCTATTCACCAGACACACTGGAGGGAACACAAAACCAATTCAATGTAACTACTTCTACATCCTTCCATTTCTTGTCTATATCACAGTATCATGGTATCACAAGGCTGGAAAAGACCTCTGAGATCATCGAGTCCAACCTATGACCCAACATCAACATCTACTCGTCATCTAAACCACGGCACTAAGTGCCTCATCCAATCTCTTTTTAAACACCTCCAGGGACGGTGACTCCACCACCTCCCCAGGCAGCGCATTCCAATGACCAATCACCCTTTCAGTGAAGAATTTTTTCCTAATATTGAGCCTAAACTTCCCCTGACGTGCGCCTGTAGTTCCAGCTTTGGAGGGAGGCAAAGCCCAATGGATTCTGGTTTGAGACTGCAGCGTTACAGGCTGACCGCAGGGACAGGCGGCAGCACCACTTGAGTACACCCCAGAGAGGGCGGGGCTGGGGTTCAGTCTGATTTATATGTAATGGACAAGTTTTCAGTTTAAAAGATCATATGCTCTTGTCTTCATTTCTCAAATTGCCTCCCAACGATTAGCAGCATGATTCATCTGCCTCTCCAAGTCTGCATGAATTTTACTGGCAAAAAGTAGAACGCTAGTGAGAATGGTAATGCTAATGGAGGGAGAAGCCAATCATTGCCTTCTCTTTGTGAGTTTGTGGTGTACGAGATAGTTCCTCCTACACATAATGCATGTAGGGAGTTTCACAGTATACAAAATCTACCAAATAGCTCTTTTCATCCAAAATATGCCTGCCTCATTTACTGTAAGTTCTATTCACACTGGAGTAACATCATCATCTTATCTAGGAGGATCTAACTATCATTACAGAGAGTATATTGTGAACAAAATCCACAAAAATGAGCTGTGCTAGCGTGGTCCCCAAGAAATAATAAAACATGTCCCAGCCAGATGGTTCAGTCACAGTAAAGGAGTCAAGAGAATAAAGCTCTTTAAAAGTGGAGTAATTAAGAAAATAAAGATACGTAACTATCTTTCCTAATCTTGACCTCTCAAATCCCTGAAGTTATGCTGTGAATTTCTGAGCAGTTTTAGATAAATGGGTTCAATGGGTATGCTACACATAACTTAATTCCTTACTGCACTGAATCCTCAGCTGCAAGGAAAGGAGACTCTCTCAATATCTCCATCCAGTCATGTATACAACTACAGAAATTTACACTGATGGCATCAACTAAATGTAAAAGTTAAACCTGGGGACTTTTGGTTGGGTACATACAAACTATGATTTGTAATGATGGATGGTGTTAAGAGGTTAAGAATTAAAAAGAAAATATAAAAATATAGAAACTGGAAAAGCTGGTAAGTACTGCATTGTGATGAATTCCAAATCACTGGGAATATTTACTAGAAGTGTAATCCTTCAAATCCCAAATCTTAGATCTCACTGTACCTTCATGAGAAAACAGGAAGTTGAGAACTCGGGAATCTCACTGCTGCTGAAATTAATGTAAAACTAAGCTTATGTTTACAGTCACACAGTGAAGACTAAATTGTAAATACCTCAAACCAGTATCATTAGCTTAATATCTGATAAAAAACTCCACCTTTTAGTGAATTTTTTTTTGATACATACGACAGAGATTAGAGGAGGAATGGTAATTCTTCAAAGATTATGAAAAGGATGTTTCTAAGATAACTTTAATATCTGTGAGATCAAGGGTCTCATAAAGCCTAGAATTAGTTCTAGTAAGCTTTGCAATCATTGTAACTACTTTTACAAGAACTTTGTTAGCCTGTGCTTAAATGTGCAAATATTTCTGTATATGGAGGTATCAGTTTCCTGTATTCTCATTTCTTTGCCTTTTTTTATTCTGCATATTGTTTTGCACTATATTTTAGGGCAGAACTTTGAGCAGATTTTTTGAATCTTGTATCTGCTGTTCCTAACCACAATTATGAAAGGACTGAAACAAACCAATAGTATTGTATTTTGGAACATAAAGCTACTTTCTTAATATAAACATTTTTTTTATTTTTCTTTTACTTTGTCCTGTGTTTGTGGGAGTTGTTTTGGTTTTTTTTCCCTGATGAAATAAATTCTACTTGATAGTAAGATGATTCACTTAAGTTCCTCTGCAAAGTACACCATCCTCAATTCAGTTGTGTTGCAAGACTGGAAGTGCTGGCTGTCAGTGGTAATGCATTTTACATTATATAAACAGAACTCCTGAACAGACTAATTTTATTAGAAGTGTAACAAACTAATTAGACTCCATGATCCTTAAGACCTGCACTGTATTTGGTTCTGTGTAGACAGACTCTTAGCAATAATATGAGCGTGAGTGTGCTGCATTAGCACAAATAAAAAATACTGGTTTAACTAGAGAAAAATATTATCTATACAACACATACAACAGAAATAGTTTCTTCAAATATGAAGACTGCTTAGCAATGTAGAAAATATATAATACTGAGCTGAACTGAAACTGTAGATAACTATAGTTATGTAGAATTCAATTACCCAATTTGGAAGGACTCCAGAGAAACACAAGACAAATTCTGCCATCTGTTGCAGTCATATAATCTCACTTAAATCGATGGGCAGAGTTTGGCTGAACACCAGTTAAACTCTTTGAGTCATGGGACTTAACCACTGCAAGTGGTCAGGACCTTAGATACATACTTCTTTTAAAGAAGGAGTATACATTTGATAGATTATCTTTAAACAATTGACTCTTATCAAAACACACAGAAACTTCTATTGCCACACAAATGGCTTATCTCATGACCTGCCAGGCTGGAGGTTTAGAGGAGGAGAACCAGGTACCATATCTGAAATGAGCTGTATTTTACACTGATAATATTCCTTCAGAAAAATTAAAGTTCTAAAAAAACCTCATCCTTTATTTCTGGATCATTTATGTCCCATGGTTTGCAGTCAGTTGAAACGGTACATTGCAAAAAAAAAAGTCCTACCAGGAAGCTGCTCCAGCATTCCCCTAGGGCCACAGACACCTTCAGACATCTACTTGCTCTAGTGTGGAGTCCTCCACGGGCTGCTTCATCATGATCCTCATCTCAGGCTGCAGGGGAATCTGTGCTCCAGTGCCTGAAGCTCCTCCCCCTCCTTCTTCACTGACCTTGGTGCCTGCATAGTTTCTCTCACATATTCTCACTTCTCTTTCCAGCTCCAGTTGCCATTGTGCAGCAACTTCCTCCCCTTCTTAAATAAGCTATCCCAGAGGCGCTGCCATCATCACTGATGGCCTTGGGGTTGGCCAGCGGTGAGAAGGGAAGTTTCTAGTGAATTCTAACGGGAGCCACCCTGCTACCAAAATATTGACATGCCAACTGTATACAGTTGCATGCCAGTGACTTCCATGATCTGAAGATGTCTCAGAAGTTTTTATGACATTTGTCTGAAGCATAATTTAAGGAAAATATTTGATTAATCTTACTTTTAATGTACTTCTAAAGTTTCAACTTCTTGTTTTTCACTTTGTCAAGAGAATTCATATTCTTTTGAAGGACTTATAGTTCAACACATGTCCAAGTAGACAAAAGTGGCCCTTCTTATAGGAATTAGTTTTCAAGGGGGCTGGCCTTGCTTTTTCCATATAACAACCATTCAGACCATGCCAGTAAGCTTATTTTATACTTTTACCTAACCAATCATAAAAACAAAATTTAAAACTGTATATATGCAACAGCATTCTATATAATCACACATATCTCAATAATGTTTGTCTTTCAAATAGTGAAGGAACTTGATAAACTGTATACCATGGTGAGCATGGTTTAATGATTGCAACTTGTGTAACTACAGGAGTTGTGAAAGGCATTTGAAAAGAAATAGTTGAGAGTGAGTACACTGCTATCCATCCTTTAACTCAATGTAGTGCAAAACCTATCACTGAGATTCCTAAATGAAATAACACCCACAAATAAATATTTCTTATGTAATCCACTCTCTTTTCTCAAATGTTTTTTTATATGAAGACAGTCCTATCATTGCATATGCGTATGTATTGCATATTGCTTAGGTACAGATCCTAATACAGAATTAATCCAATATCTAGAACCATAATATGTTTGACAGGTTCTACCGGCCCAAGTTGGAGCAGATAGTTGTGTCTGACTGCTTCTCATCTTCTTCTTGGAGTGCCAACTGGATACAACTCCTCTTTCAATATATCTACTTTGCCCTCTTAAGGACACAATATGTTAGCTGAGAAGTTAATTTAAGAGATATTTTATATCCTCAAAATTAAACTTTATAACTATGTTGTCTTTATAGTGCATCTCATCATTTTGTTTTACTGTATGAATTTTAATACACTATTTTGCTCTATATTACTAGACTGTCTTTTCCTAGTCCTTGTGAAATACTCAAAGCACTCTGAAAAACAAATGTTAAATGTTCTGGCCCTGGTTACAGCCACCATGGAGTTTGTCTTCACAGAAACACAGAATGGTTAAGTATGGAAGGGACTTCTAGAGGTTAACCTCCCATCCCAGTTTGAGCTAAACCAGAATCAATTTTCTAACTTTTTAGTTAAACATTTTCTAAGAGACTGCATTTTCTGAAGAACACATTTTTCAGGCAGTGTCTGTGTCTAGAAGTGATAATGTTTCATATTTGTAGTTCTTACCAAGTAGCGGCATTTATGGAATGCAAAGAAGCTCCTGCTTACACTTATTTCTGTAGAAATCAAGGTTGTTGCTGAAGTCAGTTGAATGCCATAAGTCGAAGGGTAAAAAAGGATTGCACATGCAGGATGAGTGGACAGGACAGGTGACCCAAAACTAAACAACAAGGTATTCCATCCAATATATGTCATACTCAGTGTAAAGCTGAAGAATCATGATGGTCAAGATCTCTACTTCTATGGTCAGCACTCTGGAAAGGTACTGTCTGTTCTCCTGAATCCAGTTCCTGAATCCAGTTCCAATCTGCCTGTGAGTCCAGTCCGAGACTTTCCCAGTGCCTGCCCTGCAGCGTCAGTGGTGGTGTGATCGTCGTTAGAGGACTGTGCTTTTGATTTTCTATATATTTCTATATGATATATAATAATATATATGATAATATATTATGATTATCTTGTTAGTAATAATCTTTCTATTTTATTATTAATGTTTCATTAAAGCTGCTTTATTTTTTTTTTCCAACATATAAGTCTCTCTTATTCCTTAGTCTTTTTCCCTGGAAGAAAGAATAGAGATTACAGGGCCAAGTGTTAGCCTCTAGTCAGGGCAGGGTGAACTGGGATGCCTTCCTAAGGCTCTGAGCCTTGCTCTGTCCCCTTTGACTCTTCCTTCAGATTTTTATATGCAATGATGACATCCTCCTGACTTTTCTCTTCTCAGCCCTTCCTCAGGTAGAAGATGCTCCAGTCCCTTAATCATCTTGGTGGCCCTCCATTGAACTCTACCTAGTGTACCCATGTCTCACCAGTACTGGGGAGCTCAGAACTGGATCCAGAACTGCAAGTGTGACCTCACCAGTGCTGTGTAGACATCACCAGTGCTGTGTTGACCTATTATGAACACTCCTCCTAATGCAACCCAGGATACCATGACAATTCTTTGCTGCAAGCACACATCAATAGCTCATGTTCAACTTGGAGTCTACCAGATCCCAAGTTCCTTTTCTGTCAAGTTGCTTTCCAGCTGGTTGACCCCCTGCAGGTACTGGTGCCTTGAGCTGTTCCTCCCCGATGCAGGAATTTACACTTCTCTTGTTGAGCTACATGAAGTCCTTGTCAACTCATTTCTCCAGCTTGTTGAGGTCCCTCTGGATGGCAGCACAACCATTTGTTGATCAGCTAACATTTGGTGTCATCAGAAAATTTACTGAGGGTGCACTCTGCTCAATCAGGCAAATTATTAATAAAGATGTTGAATAGATGTTGGACCCAGTATCAACCCCTGGGGCACACTGCTAATTACTGGCCTCCAACCAGATCTCATGATACTGATCACCATGCTTTCAACCTACCCATTCATCCAGTTTTCAGTACTCCTCACTATCTACTCATCCAGTCTGTGCTTCACCACCTTCTCTACAAGGGTCTTGCAGAAGACTGTAAAAAGCCATCTTGAAGTCAGGTAGACAATAGCCATCAATCTCTCCTCATATGCTGATCCAGTCATTTCACCATAGAAGATGATCAGCAGGCTAGCCAGCCATGTTCTCTCCTTTGTGAGTCCACGCGAACTGCTTCTGATGACCTTTTTGTTTTCCTCCTGCCCCCAAAAGATTTCCAGGAGTATCTGCTTCAACAGCTTTCCAGGGATCAAGATGAGGCTGACTGGCCTGTAATTCCCTGGGTTTTCCTTCTTGTCCTTGAAGACAGGAGTGCCATTGGCTTTCCTTCAGTCCTCCTCAGGCACCTTTCTCAATCACTATGACTTTTCAAAGATAATTGAGTGGCTTTGCAATGATCCCAGTCAGCTCCCTCAATACTTGTGGATGCATCCCATCAGTCTATGAATTTATGTATGTCCAGTTTGCTTATGCATTCCCTGACCTGATTTTTTTCCAGCCAGGGTGTGTCTTCCTTGCTGGGAACTCCTGAAAAGCTGATCTTGCTAGTAAAGTTTGAGGCAAAGAACGCATTCAAGACCTCAATCTTTTCAATGTCCTGTGTCACTGGGGCCCCTGCCCTATTCAGTGGTGAACTCAAATTCTCCTTAGTCTTTCTTTTGTCACCTATGTACTTATAGAAGCCCTTCTTTCTGCCTTCGGCATTTCTGGCTGGATTAAATTCCATTTGGGTGTTGTACTTCCTGACCATCTCTGCATGCTTAGACAGTGTCTCTGTATTGCTCCCAAGTTACTTATAACTGCTTCCTCCCTCTGTAGGCTTCCTTTCTGTGTTTGAATTTTACCAGGAGTTCCTTGTTAATCCATGTAGGCCTCCTGGCATTTTTTACTGACTTCCTGATTGATGAGATGGACTGCTCTTGAGCTCAGAGGAGGATATCATTGAATACTGACCAGCTTTCTTGGCTTTTTCTTCCCTCCAGGGCGTGATCCCCTGAGACTCTACCAAGAATGTCCTTGAAGACATTGAAGTCTGCTTTCCCGAAATCCAGCATTATGATCTTGCTTGGTGCCCTTCTCTGAGGATCCTGAATTCCATCAGCTCATGGTCACTGAAGCCAAGGCTACCTTCAACCTTCACATACCCGATGAGTCCCTCCTTGTTTATGACTATGAGGTATAGCAAAGGCCCACCTCTCCTCACTGCATCCTCTATTTCTTGGGTCAGGAATTTGTCACCTGATGCTCTCCAGGAACCTCTTGTATGGCTTATGCCTTGTTGTGCTGTCCCTATAACAGATATTGAGGTCCATGAGGACCGGGGCCTGTGAATGTGAGTCTGCTTCTAGCAGAATGTAGAAGGCTTTTCCACTTGTCCATGTGGTATCCCTGAAAGATCTTAGTAGATCTTGTTTTTCATTCAAAGATTTATTGTTACTTCTTATTTTATAGAGTCCTACACACTTTCTCTGCAATATACTTTCCTTTCTCTTCTCTACCATTCTGACTGTTGGTTTTCAAGTTAAGTGCAGAGAGTCTCATTCTTTACTGAGATTAAACTCAGTAAGGATGATGCTTAAGCATGCTATCTGACTTTGAAAGACAAATCAGTTCAGCTGCTTCCATGAAGCACGAATCTCACTGCATCCTTAACTGCAGATTGCTGTCAGAAAATACATGAGACAAGCTCAACATTACTCTTAGCATTTTCATTCTTAACTTTTTTTTTTTGTTAAGATAAAAACACAAAATAGTTTACACAAAAACATAAACATTGTATAAATACAATTCTAAAATAACTATATTAATAAAATATCCCAATTATCTTCTCATTAAGAAGTCAGACCACAAACCATTTTAAAGAGTAGAGACCAAATGAGAATTCATGCAAATAAAAGAAATTAATTAATGCAACATCCTAGGAATATTATAAAATGTAAATGTTTCTGATTTTATTTATTGGCAGAAAAGTTTTCAGCAGCAAAATTCTCTTAATTTCTAACTAGCTCCATATTATTTTGTTTTGGGTATAAAACATTCTCTTAGTTTATAAATAACTGGTATTGTTTACACCTTGTTCAGGACATATCCTTTAGATGCATATGTGTGGTTTTATTCGGAAGAAAATATTTGATGTAAATCTTAAAGAAAGTACCTCTTTCTCATCTCTTAGGAGAAAAATATATGCTTCCTAACTCATCATAAAGAAGTTCATCCACAGCCTCATGAATATTGTCTAAACATTTATGAACACAGGAAAAAAGAAAACATACTCCACTTTACAGGAAGATACTATAATAATGAACTAATATCTTGTTTGAAACAACATAATATTACTATTTGCAGCAATATCTGGAGCTGTACATAAACATAATTTCACATACAAAACTTAAGTACTACATATTTTTTCCACATATTGTAAAATTTATTTCACTTGAGAAAAATAAATCTAAAGAAAAAATGAACCTTGAAATTGGAGAGTTTACTATCAACTCACTGACAATAGTGATTGGAATCACACTTACCCCAGAAAATACTTGATCACTTCAATGATTTATGTCCAAAACAGTACATAAAATAATGAGAAAATGTGACAGCACTCAGCTTGCTGCATTAATCTGCATAAATCAGATTGAGTATTAACTGCATGTCAAATATCCCTTCAATACCTGTTAGGTTAGGCTATGGCTATATAAATGTACACCTCAGGGGGCCAGTGAAAATTAATATGGAACATATAGTAAAATAAAACCTAGCAGAGTCAGAAAGACTGAGACCTTTCCATGTTCCTATGAGTCTGAGAATAAAAATAATCACATCGCACATTTCATCTGAATACACAAGATAATTCCCTGGCAGTGAAATAGAGCAAACAACTGCTTTTAGTGATATGTTAAAGATAAATTGCCTGTATTGTTAAGTACAACACTTTTGTACAATGTATATTAACAATGAACATACTGTAGTTAATAACTGTCTAAAGAAACTTAAATTAGCATTCAGTCATCTTCTTTTATTCCTATCACTCAGATTAAAACTGAAAAGATGATCTTCATACTTTTGCTAAATCATTGATAAATTGCTGCATTAGGGAAGAGAAAATAAGTATAAATGTAATATCTTCTCTAAAAATATAAGGTATGTCTCAATGAGAAGACTTTCACTGAGTATAATGGAATTCAGCAGGTAAACAACATCACAATCTTGAAATCTACTTTTAGAACAACAACCAAAAAATGAAAGACGAGATATAGTTTTATAAAATCTCCTTACAGTATCATAATTTGTATATTTTAGTAAAGGAAGTGAAATTATTTTGTATTAATTCTTCATATAAACTCCTTGCTGACACTTCCAGCAGTGTGCTAATCAATTCCAGAATCACAGAGTCACAGAAGTGCTGAGGTTGGAAGGCAAATCTTGAAACACTTTGATCAAGCACCGTTATCAGTGAAAATGCTTAAGCATGCACTACTAATTTATGTATATTTATTTAAAATGTACTACTGTGTATTATTGATACTGTAGAGATAGTATGGATAAAAAGTATAGTGACATGGATCCTAATGAATTGTGAATTCAGTTTCTTTTCTGTGGAAAGATGACCCTATTGACTGTATCTCAGTGGTTTTTGATTCTTGATATGCTACACAGATTTTTAAGTAACTTGGAGCTTATGCCAGTTACAGTTACGAGCAGTTGCACACATGCAGCTAATCTACAAGCAAGCTGTTGGGTGACCTGTTAAAGAAGAGGTGAGGTTCTAATCGAAATTAAAGATGATCATGAACAAGTAGACTATGATACAAATATCAGTTTTTCCAGCTAGAGTGGGGCAACTGAATTTTTTAAACAGGAATATATATAGCAACAGTTCAAACCTAAAATTGAAACAAAACAAAGCGAAACAAAACCCACTCCCCGCAAAAAACCTAGTCCGAACCAAACAATCAAACAAAACCTCCCACAAAACCCCCAAAGACAACTATCCTGAATTTTCCTACTGATCCTACCATTCCTATCTTTTCTGTGAGATCTCTTTGCTTGAGTCTGGTGTATTTGACTATCAGAAAGTCAACCACAGGAAATGAAAAATCTCAAGGAAAAAAGCAGGCTTATTGTTGAGGGTAACAGAAATATTTTTAGTTCATCTTCACTTGAGTTTTTACATGTCTTATTTTACAATGATCATATTGTTAGATAAGAGAATGCTTATTCTTACACGTTTCTATCCGAGAATGATAAACTCAAAGGTGAACGGTAATAAGAGGTCTTCTTTACACTTTATCGTTACTTTGATTACAGAAAGGACTTCTATGGGTTTCAAAATGCAGCTGATGATTCACCTCTGTTTGCTTCTTTCCATGAATTCGGGAGAGAATATATGACTTCCCATACAGTTCTAGAGGAAGAGTGATCCTTGAAAAAGAATGTGATAATGTAAGTCCAGTCATTTTGCAGAGAATGAGAAAGTCAGCTTCTCTCAAGAGCTAAGAACACTCACCAAAAAAAAGAGAGAAAGAAATAAAAAGAAATAAAAAGAAATCTTTACTCTGAGTCTGAAGATAAAGAAATTTTCAAGATAGACTATTTTCAGAAAGATAGGAAGGAAGAATGCATACTTTGCTTATAGAGTTTTAAAGGCAAAGATTGATCTTTCTTTCTTGTAATATGTCTTTTGTGAGAAGTATAAAATTAAATATTCATGATTATCTTAAACCTGAATTTAAAGAAGCTGCTAAAAAATATTTACAATTACAGTTAATTAACAAACATGCATTGCTTATGCCCAATAACATTTTCTAGAGACCAAACTTTAGTTTAATTCATACCTCATTAAAAATGTTAATGTATAACTGCATCAGTTTCCTTGAACATAAATTATTGAGATCTGAGCAAAAATATTTTATTCTATGACTGTTGAAATCTAGTTAATTACATTTTAAAACACATATTAACATTTTAACTTCAAGCAATGCAGTGCATTATAAATTACCCTGTCATAGACAGAACGACATATAAAACCAATGACAAACACACACGGAGGTAGGAAAGCAAATGTGTGTATAGAGGAGAAAGACAGAAAGAGCAGTATCAACAATGGATTAGACTCATCCTTTTCTGAATTCAGAGTATGTCTCGATTAATTTCTGATAAATATAGAAATTTACAAAATTAATCATATTATCGTTCATATGCCAGCTATGTCCTTCTGACATACTGATCATTTCTACTTTGACCTAACTCAATTTTTGACTATTTAGCCCCTTAATATTTCCTAAGAATTTTTACTGTCTTAACTTTAGTTGCATGCTGTTCTACTTGTTTACATATATCAGTTCTGTTACTTTTCCTTGATACTCCTTCTTTAGCTTTTAATTAAGAACAAAAAAAAATACAGCTGAAATCCCAAGATCTTATCTAGAGTTATGTCAAAAGCCCTAACTACTGCTGTGAAAAAAAGCATTATGATATTTCTAGTACGTATGGATAAATACAACGTATAATGGCATATAACTGAAACATATATTGCATTTTTTAAAATCTGTATCTGAGAACTTTTGCTATATTATCTAGGTTCCTAGGGTAAGATTTTCAGAGAAAAGGACTTGAAACTTATTAAAAAGTTTCCTACTTTATTTATCGTAACAAGTATATTTCTGTATTTGGACTAAGCAATAGCAGAGGTTACTTGGAAAAGATAATTGAATTTAAAAAAAAAAACAACAAAACAATGTGACATATTTTTAGCTTGTGTAAATTGTCAAAGGCTACTCCCACAGCTTATCATAGCATGATGATTCTCTTCTTCCAGGTGATGAAAGAGTAGTCCTGTCAGCAGAAAGATTACAGAACTGTCCAGCTATCACTGTCATCCTGTGCTTTCCTACCAGTTCTGTGCACAATCTCCAGTTTTCTCCTAAGTACTAGTGATATACACGTGCACTGAGACAATCCTGTACCTCCTTTGTAATAAAGTTGGCATTTGGTTAGAAACCATAAAATCCGTGCAGGTAGGGAAATGACAGCAGGGCTTATTTTATATCTTTAGTCAGGTAGAGCATGGAACGAACTGTTAAAAGAAACAAATGTAATACAGCCTATAAATGTGTAAAAGCAACTTAAGAACAAAAGCTTCGTTTCTTATCATCCTGTTTGCTTGACATCATTTGACTACACTGCAGTACCATTACACTCGGGAAAGAGCAAACCAAAATGTAATCATTACTCTAAACAGCTTAAAACATAAATATGAAACTTGACTGCAAGTAAAATTTGAAGAAATCTGGTGCATTAACTGCAAAGTTGAACAGTTATTATCAACTACCATACTGTTAATTTTTCTTAGTATTCAAAAAAACATAGTAATGATTATGTAGAAGAAATGGCCCATAATTCCGATCTCCACTATCTATAACTGTAATTTTCATCTTCTGTACTTCCTAAATGGTCAACTATATGTCAGAATGACATTTGTAATGACTGAACTGAACAAAATTTGTTTTGAACCTTTATGTGCAGTGAATTAGTCATTTCTAGACCTTGAACACTCATACCTCACCCACTATGTTTATGTTGCACGTGCAACTTGTGAGATAACAGAAATTTTCAGAGACATCCACTTTCGAACGAAATGAACTGTATTCTAAAATAGCCCATTCCACTAAACTGAGTTAAACTAGTTTCATTATTTTTGTCCAAAGTTACATTTGAAGCCTGAGCTGTATTCACGATACAGGCAGAGAACTTGCAAACAGAAAGAAAGACAAAATGAATATTTCTAGTCAATTAAAAGTAACTGAGAAATATTACTGTTATGGTGTAACACAGTACAATGCTTTACTCAATGGAACACTTTTCAGCTAATTGCTCTGTTATCAGTCCACAGTCAGATGACCAGAGTTATACAACCTGTATCCTTTCTGAGCTATGGTGAAAAAAATATTCACCTTCCTTCAGAGACTACATCCTTATCATTAATATTTAGTTAGCTACAAAGGCAACTTAGAATTCTACTGTTATTTAGCATGGTACACAGATGTGTACGCAGATACATTTAACTTAAAGTCAAACCAATCACTCCCCAAAAGCTATCAAAAATCAGCATCAATAGTCCAGCTCTGATGCTTTTGGCTATAACACTTGGTTTATACTACCCCTGACACTCTCACCTTTTGGTTTCTACCCCTACAAGAGAATCTGAAGAATGAAATACATGCATAACTCTTCCAATTCACATCATAATTGTTAATGAAGTTGGTGAGAATTTCAACTTTTGTGCTAGTTTGTGAGCTAAAAGGATTCATGAAAAAGCGCTAAGTCCTCTCAGATCACTTGTACTACAATAAGGACACAAGTATATTGAGCTAACATAGAGTCACTGAAGATCAGTATCAGCACGCTTGTGGTATTCCTCCTCATTCTACATAGTAGTTACCACCCCTTTTACAGTGGAGATTCTGTGTTCTGTCTAGGTCCCCTTTACAGTGATCAGAATACTCTATGGTATCAGAAATTTAATTTTATCTGGAAGAGTCCCTCAAAAGAGGAAAGAACAATAGAGTGAAGAAAGTCTCATTTTTTAAAACAGCTGTAAGAGTGAATTTGATAAACTGTGACTTTACAATTGATGAAGGCTATGCACCACTGATCCCTGACTGAGAGCTTAGCTACTACAGCAATAAAAACAAATAATCACTTGGAAGTACACCTTTGCCTCACCTTTCCATAGTTAGCAACAGTCCTTTTTGATTATCTATTAAGTAACTGCTAATAAACATTCTCATTTGAATATGAAATGGAAAATAAAACAAAAATTAAAATACAAGGTAAAATTGAAAACAACAGAAAATTGAAAATTGGCAATTAAGTATTGTACTTATAATTGCATCTAATACATGAAAGGATAACAAAATTAAGTAACAGCTGTCACTAATGAATGCCATTCCAAAGCTGAAATGTAACTCCTAACATCAAGCATCAGAAAGCAAAAGGTGAAAATCCTCCATTCCATAAGTATTATCTGTTGTTGTGGATTGCCAGAAGATGGACAACTCTCTTGGAAATCTGTTATCCATAAATGTAATTTTAATAAAGATTTTTAGGTTATTCTTGATTTTTATATGATTAGGAACAAAGCTTTACTTTTGAATGAAATGTATAACTTTCTAAAAAATTTCTATAACAGAAAAGTTATGAAAATATTGTTTTGAGTTTGGATAAAAGGCAAAAGAACAATATGTATCCTAACACCTAATATAAACACAGCTGCAGTAAAACTAAAAATCATGTGCATGAGCAGACCAAGTTAGATCATCTAAAAATAAGAAAAAGGTGATTTTAGAGAAAAGTGATTTAAGTTTTTCATTTTTTTAAAAGAAATTCTTTTTGAATAACTTGATTATGGCAGCCCTTCATGATGAAAGGAATGCCATCTACAGTCATAACTGATATTTTTGTGCTATTTTTCAGGGAGAAACTATTTGCGGGTGAATAATTATGCTTCATTCAACAGTTATAGTAGAACCATACTTTCAAAATTGTGCCCTGCTTGGCTGCATTGTGCTGATAGCCCGGTTACACTCCAGCTGGGTTTGATATGGGGCATGTACAGGAACAGTTATTCTATCATGGAAAGAGTTATTCTTCCATGGAAAGAGGTTGACTCAAGTGCAGAATGAACTAACACCACAATCAAAGCTGTTCATTTGAAAATGAGTTCGATGTATCAATCAGAACACTGAAGGGTGTTCAGTCTCTCTGGGCTCATTCTTATATTCAAACTTTAATTTCACCTAGTAATACCAATATACACAAACTTCATTAAGAGACAGTTCAGGCACACCCCCACCCCCACCCCCACCCCCACCCCCAATATTTAGAAAAGTAATAAGAAAGGAGAAAATATTGTTTTCCTTTTTTTTGTTTTTCCTTTCCTTTGTTTTCCTTTGTTTTTCCTTTTTATTGTTTTTCCTTTTTTTTTTAGTCAAACAGTCTCTCACCATTAACATGGAATAGATTTGTTTGTATTAAAAAATTACATTTTTATCCTTTTCTTCTGTCACCTGATTTAGGAAATCTACAGCAATTATTTCTAGAAATGTTAACATGAGGACATAAGAGAGCTAATCAGTAAAAACGACAACATGCCAATCGACTACGACCAAAACATTTTTTAACAAAAGAATAGAAAAAAGTGTCAAGTAAACTTACATTTTAACTACTTACTTATATTTTTAAAGGGAGCACAAGCATACCAAAATTTTACATGCTAATTAAGCTAAGTTTAGCCCGAGTTTCAGTTCATACTGTGTAAAACCATCAAGTGGCTTAAGAAGAGTCCCAAAGTATGTTTTTTAATTGGAAAAGAACCTGTAATCCATCTGCAAGAAAGGTCAGAAGGAGGATCTGGAAAACTACAGGTCTGTCAGCCTGACTAGTTGCTGAGGAGGGCTATGGAGCTGGTCATCTTGAGTGCCATCATGTGGCATGTACAGGATAACTGGGTTATCAGACCCAGCTAGCATGGGTTTAGGGAAAGCAGGTTCTGCCTGACTTACCTGATCTTCTTCTATGACAAGGTGACTTGCTTATTGGATGGTGGAAGGGCTGTGGATATTTTCTACCTAGGCTTTGGTAAAGGCTTAGAAACCATTTCCCACAGCATTCTCCTGCAAAAATCATCCACTCGTGGCTTTGACGAGTTTGAACTTTGCTAGGTAACAAACTGACTGGATGGCCAGGCCCAAAAAGTTGTGGTGAATGAACTTAAAAAGAGTTGGCGACTGGTCACAAGTGCTGTTCCACAGTGCTCAGTGTTTGGACTGGTCTGGTTTAATATATTTATCAACAGTCTGGACAAGGGCATCAAATGAACCCTCAGTGAGTTTGCAGACAACACTAAATTGCACAGGCATGTTAGTCTGCTTGAGGGTAGGAAGGCTCCACAGAGGGATCTGGACAGGCTGGAGCTATGGGCCCAGGTCAGTTTTATGAGGTTTAACAAAGCTAAGTTTCAGGTCCTGCACTGAGGGCACCCCAACCCCATGCAACACCACAGGCTTGTGGATGAATGGCTGGAAAGCTGCCTGACAGAAAATGACCCGAGAGTGTAGGTCAACAGGGGGCTGAATATGAGCCAGCGGTGGCCAAAACCATCAATAGCATCCGAGCTTGTATCAGAAATAGTGTGGCCAGCAAGACTATGAAAGTGATATCCCCCTGTATTCAGCAACGGTGAGGCTGCACCTCAAATATTGTGTTCCGTTTTGGGCCCTTCACTACAAGAAAGACATTGAACTGCTGAAGAGTGTCCAAAGAAAGCTGACAAATCTGGTGAAGGGTCTGGAGCACAAGTCTTCTGAGAAGTGGTGGCTGAAGAAACTGGGGTTGTTTAGTCTGGAGAAAAGGAGGCTTGGGGAAGCCTTATCGCTCACTACAGTTACCTGAAAGGAAGTTGTAGAGATGCAACTCTCAGTCTCTTCTCCCAAGTAATGAAAGACAGGACAAGACAGGCTTCAAGTTGTGCCAGGGGAGGTTTAGACTAGATATTGGGAAAAATTACTTCACTGAAGTGGTTGTCAAGAACTGGAACAGGCTGCCCAGGGAAGTGATGAAGTCACAGTCCCTGGAGTTATTTAAAAGATGTAGATGTGGTGCTTATGGACATGGTTTAGTTCTGGACATGCCAGTGATAGGTTAAAGGTTGGACTTGATGATCTGAAAGGTCTTTTCCAACCTAAAGAATTCTATGATTCTATCATTCAGCTTCAAAAGGAGAACCAGTGTGCAAAATAGAAATTCCTGAAGAGAAAGAGGAACAGAAATGTAGCCAGTGAAGACAAGGAAAGAATAGTTGAATGCTGATTTTCCAGCAGTTTAGCACAAATAATTTATTCCTACATCTTATTTATTTCTGCAAAAACTATATAAAGAAGATAATTGCTGTTATTTGCTAATTCACAGCATAGCACTACAGCTTTAAAAATTTCATTTTAATCCATAATCTCAAATGCTTACTTATACATTTGAATTTATATTTGTTCTTGTTTTTTGCTCTTTGGCTGATTCCTTTATGTTGTGGTTATTTCCTCACAGAATGAGGTAAGTAAGAGCATTTAAATTCCTGATGCTTTACTAAATATCTGCCAACCCTATAAACTAGGCAATGGCTCTGTGTAAGTAATTACTGAGGGACAGAGACCGTGATGTGTGTAGTATGTGAGAGCACACAAGGTGATACACGGAATTGGGTGCTAGTGCAAGTTGTACCAGCTTGTTACTAGTTTTAAGACGGCACGGTCAGGCCTGGGAGACTGTGTGGGGTTTGAAACATACTCATTTTACTCTTACAAGTTATGTGATAGCAGAGTGCAAGGATTGTGGATATTGGAGATGTAGCTCTGCCTATTGATTCCCCAACCTGGCAAAGACTCAGGTACTGCTATGTTTTCCAAGTGTTAGTGATGCCTGCTGCCAGTGTTCCCTGAGTACAGAAAGTGTAAACCAGCCCACTACTGATGGACGAAGATAAATATGTGTTCAACAAGAAATGTCAAATAAAGTTTTTATATTGGTTGTTTCAGCAATTGATTACATTATGCAGATTGTAACTATAACTGTTTTCCATTTTCCACATTTTACTTTTCTTTGTGGCTATAAATTCAATATATACAAGAACCTTAATAAAGAAAACCAGTTGAAGTTTACTTTTTTTCATTAACTTCTCAAACATTTCATAAATTACAAAATAGGGATCAGATTTTTAGGATATTTACAGATTCATTGAGCTGTAATATTTTAAGATCAGGGGTTTTATTACTTTCCTTCCAGGAATGATTGCCTAATACCCAAAGAGGCTGGAAAAAGTAGGCAAGCCGATACAGATAGTGCTGGTCTACAAACATTTCGCTTTTATTGCCTTAGAAACAGAGAGTAAACAGATTTCCCTGTACTAATATTCTGAGGAAACCCTCTGTGGACAAAATTAACCATGCATAGCATTCTTGTTTGAGCTAAAGCAGAATCAGCTTTCTAACTTTTCAACAAGTCTCATTTAAGTAACTTCTATTTCTGAAAGTGAACTACATGGTTTTCGAACAGTGTTTCTCTTTAGAAGTGATTACACGGGACATTGGTATGCAGAAAGTCCACTACTTATACTTATTCCTATAGAAACCAAGGTCATCATTGAGCTGATGGCAAAAAAGGGTTGCACCTACAGAGAGGGGTGGACAGGACAAATGGCCTGAAACTGACCAACACAGTATTCCATCACATATAAGTGATACTCAGTATAAAACAGAGGCATCATGGAGGTCAATCTCTCTTCTTTGATGGCCAACGTCAAGCGACGACTTGGACCTGAAACCAATGACTGAATCTAGTTCCATCCTGCTGCTATGTCCAGTGCGGAACATTTTCTGCATGCCTGCTATGTTGCATCTGTGGTGACATAATAATTTGAGGGGGGGAGGCAATTTCATATATTTGTCTGTATTCTATTATTATCTTATTAATAGTATTTCATCATCATCATTATTGTTATTATTATTATTATTATTATTATTTCATTAAAGCTGTTTTAGTTTTAGTGTTAGTTGCCAACCCACAAGTCTTTTTCTCTCATTTTTCCTTCCTTGGGGCAGCGGGAAGGGAATTGGGACCACCACAACGGCTCTTGTTTAGCTGCCAATTAAGAGGTACTGTGATTGCATAGTCTTAGGACCATTTCACCGGCTTGTTTTTGTGCTTTGAAACCAATATTTCCAGCTTTCATTTTTAGTTAAATAAATGATCAATCTATCTAGTTAATCTTGAACATATACATTTACTGTTTTGATCTTTATGATACCTTACTGTATATCATGGGAATGTGTATTTACGCTCTACCAAACTGTATTTTTTATTTTACTCTCCAGTCCCATTTTGATGTTAATATTAATATGTAGTCCCCACATTGACCTTGCACACAGTGGAGTAATCAGGAACAAATTCTTATAATAACAAATGTTCATCACAGAACCACAGAAGAGTTTGGGTTGGACGGGACCTTAAAGATCAACTAGTTCCAAATTCCCTGCCATGGATAGGGACACCTTCCACTAGATCATGTTGCTCAAAGCCCCATTGAACCTGGCCTTGAAAACTTCCAGGGATGTGACTACCGCAGCTTCTCCGAACAACCTGTTCCAGTGCCTCACCACCCTCACAGGAGAAATTATCTTCCTAACATGTAATCTAAGGCTACTCTCTTTCACATTAAAACCATTAACCCTCCTCCTGTCACTGCACTCCCTGATAAAAAGCCCCTCCCCAGCTTTCTTATAGGCCATCTTTAGGTGCTGGAAGGCTGCTATAAGGTGTCCCTGGAGCCTTCTCTTCTTTAGGGTGAACAAGCCCAACTTTCTCAGCCTATCCTCATATGCGAGGTGCTCCAGCCCTCTGATTATCTTTGCAGCCCTCCTCTAGACTCACTCTAACAGTCCTTCCTGTGCTGAGGACTCCAAAACTGAACACAGGACTCCAGGTGAAGTCTCACGAGAGTAGAGCATGAGGGGCAATCACCTCCTTTGACCTGCTGGTCATACTCCTATTGATGCAGCCCAAGATACAGTTGTCTGGGCTGCAAATGTGCATTGCCAGCTCATGTTGCTCCAAGCATCTCCAAGTCCTTCCCTAGAGGGCTATTCTCAATCCATTAATCAATTATCAGACTTAATATTTTCCTGTTCAGACTGAAAACTCTCTGAATGTAGGTGACTGAGGAAAGTCATGAAATATTAATATACTGAACCTGGATACTAAAATGTTAATTTATTAGAGGAGAGGGAGGAGACCTTGAATATCCAAGCAACTTGATGGAGGTAAAGGGGAGAAGAAGGAACGTAACAACAGCAACTGGAATTTTAATTATCAGATGTCGAAGGACATTTTAAGGTGAAGAGCAAAAATATTCCTAAGAATAAAGTTGTGTTTCAAAGTCTTGTGTATCTCCAGATAGCAAGTAGTGAAATGGAGTCTAATGGGATAGAATAAATGGTCAAGATGTTCTGGAAAATCACAGATATTTTATGGAAGACAGAGGAGTAAGGAGATTTTCACTAAAACGAAGGGACAGTGAAAACTGTATCATGAAGTACTGCTTCTATTAAGAGACAAAAATGTCTGCATTTATTACATCTTATTTTATCACACTAAGGAAAGCTTGAACAGACCCACCCTCTCCCACTCTTTGGAAAGCAGGAAAGTAAGAAATAAATAGGTAGTCACAGTCTTCATCTTAGACTCACTTGTTGAGGGTTTTGATACCCAGCAACTTCTCTCATACTCTGATATAATACACATAACCCCATGGTACAAATTCATGTCTTCAGATTAGTTCAAGTAGCTATTGGTCACGTACGTCTTTGTAACCATTTTCTCTCCTTCTATTGGGTTACTTACAGTACATAGATCCACCAAATTGCACAAATTTGTTTTTCTTAAGTTTTCTGAAGTACCATATAAAACATCGCATAGTACATTAGACAAAATTTTAACATAAAGTACATGGAAAGTCAGTGTAGAAAAATTACTAGCTTTATCAAACTAACCAATACAGAACACATTGTTTGTTTTAGAGGGAAAAAAAAGCACAAAACTATTTGAATCTCTGTTATAAATTTCCATCAGTTTATGAAATCTTTTATTATGCCTAGAGATTTGCCAGCGATCTGAAATTAAATGGCCTACCTCTAAGGTGCTATTAGGACAAGAATAACTTACAAAATAAGCTTTACAAGACACAGAGAATCAATCATTTTTACTATTATAACCAAGACAAATTCCCATTAGAAACTATGCTACACTTACAAGCATCTATTTTAAATTTTTATATACTTGGTGTGCCCAATATAGCAACACTGTGTCTCAAATTACTTTTGTAAATCTAATTGATTTAATAAATTCACACTTAAATTGCTATTCAATTATGTACTCTTCTCTTCAGGAATTTTACAGTCTGGGGCACATAGCAGAACGAGAATATAATTAAAGGGTTTATTCACTAAAAAATATTTCTCTGCTGGTAGATCACTTGGGTTTTTCTCAAAGTATACAAGATACATCACTTCTCTGTAGAAAAGGTATCATGGAAAACTGGAAAATTATAAATATTTGGTGATACACAGAAGGAGACATGACTCATCATACAGTGAATACAGCTAATTTTTGTTTCTCATATGCATTACAGATTCATTTGTAATGTTGATTAAGTGTATATCTATGGCAAACTAAGCCTATCCAGGTTCTGCCTGTTTTTTTTAATATTTTGCAGTTTTAAAAGGCAGCAGCTTTTGTATAATTTTATATATGAATGATGCATAGCAAAAATCAAGCTGCAAAGTTCGTGTCCATGTATACACATAGAAATGAAAAGTAACTCACAGCCATTTATGTGTCACAGAAATAAATTACTTAAAAGCCAAACAAACCGTTGGGCCAATCAACTCTCAGAGATCACAACTCAATGAAGAAGTATTAGTATGCAAGTAGGCACCGGGTATTTTCTCTGGTAGTATGGCCCTATGGTATCTAGAGGTCCTATGAGTGATAATTTTTTGTTCACAGCAAACTAACAAAGTAGGAAAGCGTCATCCATTTTGACTGATGATAAAGCTGAAGTAGGGAACTACTACCTGTCTTCTTCAAGCTGTACAAAACTGAACATATAGAACAGATCAATTAATCATTAGGACAGTGCTTTGATCAAGACCACCACATCCTCTTTTTTCTTTTTTTTTATTGAGAAACTGCAATAAACCTTGCTAAAACAAGATGTTGCTCCTCCAAGCATAGTCACATTGTCATTTCCCCAAAAGCAAAAAGTCTGCTTGCTCAGCAATTCCAACTTTTCGTTTAGCATTGCTTAGAGAGATTTCCAAAAAAAAATCTCTGCTACGCAGAGCAAAGGTGGAGAAGGAAACACTGGCAGTACTTCTGCCCATGGACTAAGTAAATTATTCCAAAGAACAACTTGATTCAGCTAGTAGATGGTGGATAAGCCAATTCAGCTTTTCCTTGTTTCGCACTTTCAATAAAGTTTGTGTGTTACATGGTCTGCTTTCATAGATGTCCATCTACAGACAAAGACCTGATGCTGCTTTCTTCATTTGACTTTCTGTATTTGATTTTAACAGTATATTTAAGGAGCTTTAAACAAAACAAACCAAACCTACATATGGAATCTGACTTTTCCTCACACTACATAAAAGGAACACTGTTATTGATTTCCATATACCCTGAGTTAAAGTATCCACTCTTTTAAAAATGATCAATCCAAAAGGAAATAAATTCCAAAATAAGAATTCCACAGATTTACTACAATTGTATTCTCTGCAATTTTAGTAGTAAAATACAGACTAGTAAAAAATTATTGAAAAATTTTGTTAGAGTTCTCCAAAGATATTTGAGTTCTCTAAGCTAGCCTATATTAAATCTCTAGTTAGCATATAACTAATTTGTTTAAGCTAACAATTCCTCAAAATAAAAAATAAAGCAAATTTAACTTTTGCCTGAATAAATCTGCTTCAGAGTATGAAGAACTTTTTTGGTTTTGAATCACTTCACAAACAGCGTAGACATTGATAAGAAGCCCGGATTTTATATCAGTAACAAATATAATGCTATAGTTTTTAAGCTGGGACTTTGACCAAAGTTGTTTATTTGAATCCTGCATGATTTCTGCACAAAGATTTTATCTAACAAACCTGCTTTGGGAAGTGGTCAAATAAGGTGTTTCATATGTTTCTATGAGGGAAAGCTTTATTATCTTCAATGTTATCAGTTACCCTGACATTGTGATATACCAGCACTTTTTTCCAGACCAAACAAGTTAAATTTTTGTATGATCTTATCTGATTGTTACATAAATCTTACAAAAGGGTTACTGAGGCTATGAGGAATGATGCCACTGTTCTACAGAATTTTAACTACATCGTACCCATGCATCACCTGTATGCATCTGAAGAGCTGCACTGAATTGTGGATTACTTGCACATGGGATACCACTCCATTAACATTTTCTTTTTTAATGGAAGTTGTGTAACAATGCAATCACTGTACCATCATATCTTTGCTAATAATATCTAAGCAATACAGACAAAACCACAGAAACATGACAGCAATCTTGCATGGAGACTTTCTTACAGAAAACAATTTTCTAAAAGCTTTCTATTTCCATTTATTGTGCTTTATAATTTTTCAATTATTTAAAAAATATATTTTCCCTTTCTAGAATAGAACATGAAGTTACTTGTATATACATATGTACTTTTTTACATCCTTGTCTCCATAAAACAGAAAAAGAGTATGTCAAAATCTTGAGGAAGATCTTAACAAAATATTCTTAAACCATCAGCATCATCTTTATCTGTGACATATTTCATCTTCTTTTCCTACCTTCATGAACAAAAAATGGTTTAAGCATTATGAAGATGACAAAATTCCTATTTTGAATAAGGTGAAAATGGAACAAATTATAAAACCCGAAAAGAGTGATTTTTCTTCTTAAAACAGGGAACTGAGAGATTATATACAGAAGAATGTGCTTCCTTATCAGAAAGAGTCATTTAGCTAGGACTCAAACTGCTAAGCCATTTTAAGTCAAAGCAAAACATTTTAATCATCACTCAACAAATTGATTAGCAGTCAGCAGTGACTGTGAAAATCAGTGATCTTTTTGCCTGAAACACTGTTTGGTAATTGGATTCTCTCTCATCAATAATGAAAACCATGACAAAGTCTTATTTTTGTTTCTTCTCATTTAAAAAGTTGTTACATTTTTTTTTAGCTTCTGGCAAGTAAACCTGATCACATGCAAACATAGCTGCACAGCACAAAAAGTGAGATATAAACATTCATGCTTCTGTGGCCAGAGCCTGAATACCCAACAATTCACACTTCAAGCATCGTCCTTTTTAGCGCCTGCTCATCCCATTGAAAAGAACAGGCAATCAAATGCAAGAAATAATACCCAATGTTACTTTTCACATATATCAAGCACAAAGCACATCCTTTCTGAAGTTAATGATTACTGCTGCAGTCTGCAGTTTTGTCAGCGCCAGCTCATATTTGATTGTTTCCATGGTAACCAGCAAAATAAAGGAACTGTTTCTATTCTGCTGCTATCTGTTGCCAACAGAATCTTAGTACATTACATTAATTTCTTTTTTCTACCTGTATGTAGAATTTAATTGACTCAGGTTAAAAAGAACTTTTGGCATTTTAAGAGAGGTTTTCTGCAGTTGATTCCTCAAACAATCTTCACCTAAGAGCAGGAGATGGAGAACAAAGCACTACTGAGTGTTTTATTTGAATCAAACGTTTTGTTCTTTCGACGAGCATTAAGAGGTGTTTGGAGCAAGGGGCTCATGTCTTCCCCCTCAAATACAATGTCTACAACAACATAAATGCTACAGATGTAGCTCTTATGTAAGCCACTTGCACAGAGCACTTTCAGTTCCACAAACTGTCATGCACCATCAACAAACTATGATGGATTTTACATTTCATCTCTACAGTCCCTCTCTTTTAAATTCACAGAAACCTGCTTGATATAAATAAAATATTTTTGAATAATTGGAAACTTTGTCATGAAAAAATGAGAAGATAAAAAGAGATTACATTTGTTAAGGTCCAAAGTCACGGTTATACTAATTATTTGTCTTTACACAGATATTTTTAGGACCAAACATGTTTCTGTGAATAGTAGAATGTCTGCTATATAAGTGTAATTTCTGCTTAACTTCTCTTCTTTTTCATCCTTCTTATCTCGAGGATGCTCCTCAAGAAGGAAATCCTGGCGGCAAAAGGATAGGCCACCCCCATGTGCCGTAGAATTAGTCAGCAGGGAAGAAAACCAGCTTGGCTGAGTAGAGAGCTTTGTATTGATCTCAGGAAGAAAAGTTTATGAGCTTTGGAAGAGGGGACAGGCATCCCAAGAGAACTACAAAGGTGAGGTGAGATCATGTAGAGAGAAAATTTGAAGGGCTAAAGCCCAACTAGAACTTCAACTGGCCAGTTTGGTGAAAGACAATAAAAAATGTTTCTTCAAATATATTAACAACAACAGGAGGACCTAGGAGAATCTCCCTCCTCTACTGGATGCAGGAGGGACTGTAGTGATGAGACATGAGGACAAGGCAGAGGTACTTAATGTCTTCTTTGCCTCGGTCTTTAATAGTAAGGTGAGGGGTTCTTGGGATACTCAGCTCCCTGAGCCAGAAGACAGTGACAATGAAGCTCCAATGATTCAGGATTTGATTAGAGATCTTCTTGGCAGATTAGACGTATACAAGTCTAAGGGGCCAGATGGGATCCACCTGAGGGTATTGAGGGAGCTGGCAGAGGTACTCTCCAAACGCCTTTCCCTCATCTCCCAGCAGTCCTGGCTGACTGGGGAAGTGCCACTTGACTGGAGACTGGCAAATGTTACAACCATTTACAAGAAGGCTCAGAGGGAGGATCCAGGGAACTACAGGCCTGTCAGTCTGACTTTGGTAGCGGGGAAGGTCATGGAGCAGATCATCTTGAGTGCTATCACACAGCATGCGCGGGACAACCGGGTGAGCAGGCTCAGTCAATATGGGTTAATGAAAGGCAGATCCTGTCAGACCAATTTGATCTCCTTCTATGATGGGGTTATCCATTTAAAGGACAAGGGGAAGGCCATGGATTTGTTGTATCTGGACTTCAGTAAAGTCTTCGACACCATTTCTCACAGTATCCTGCAGGAGAAACAGGCTGCCATCGGCGTGGACAGGCACACTTTCTGCCTGGTAAAGTACTGGCTGGATGGCTGGGCCCAAAGCGTTGTGGTAAATGGAGTTAAATCCAGTTGGAAACCAGTCATGAGCGGTGTTCCCCAGGGTTCAGTGCTGGCTCCAGTCCTGTTTAACATCTTTATCAACGATCTGGATGAAGGCATCAAGTGCACCCTCAGCAAGTTTGCAGATGACACCAAGCTGGGTGCAAGTGTGGATCTGCTTGAAGGAAGGGAGGCTGTGCAGAAGGATGTGGACAGGCTGGGTCGATGGGCTGAGACCAGAGGGATGAGGTTCAACAAGGCCAAGCGCAGAGTCCTCCATTTGGGTCACAACAATCCCATGCAATGATACAGACATGGGGAAGAGTGGCTGGAGGGACATGGGAACAGGTACGGTTGGACCCGATGAGCTCAGAGTTCTTTTCCAACAGGATGATTCTATGATTCCACAGGACACATAATGGCTAACAAACAACACATACTGTCACTAAGTCAGAATTCATATGCAATGCTGACTGGCTTGTCACCTGCTGACACAGATAACAAATACCAATCAAATTTTGTCTCTTTTCTTTACTCAGTCTCACAGAGGAGCAGGAAAGAAAACTAATTTGAAGCTTTTTCCTCTTTCAAGCAGGATGATTTTCATAAAGCCTGTAAGAACCTAGTAATCAGGAAGTATTTATTATTCCATTCAATCTTTCAACTGTTATTGACTGACGGGTTCAAAAGTTATGGGAAGGAAAGGGTAGATACATTGTAGCCTTATTGTCATTACTTGGCAAAGCAAAACCCAAAAGAAAATGCTATGGCAACAAATGAATGTGCAGTGAATAAATTAAACAACTCAGCAGATTGTTCAGGTGATGGAAACCCACGAGGGTCTAGGGAGAAGTATTTACACCTAGGATAGATTAATGGTGGTGGTGAAACAGTAGAGCAGCACACAACCATTTATCTTCTTGTAGGATGGCCATGTTAACTAATCAGCAGTAGCCCTGCTGCTACTTAGCCAATCTGAAAACCTTGTTTCTGACCAAAGGAAGTGAGCCTTCTGTTAGTGTGGGAATATTTTTCATGCTTTTGCAATACTAATGATGTTGTCTTTCAGTTTTCAAATCTGTTAAACAGTTAGTTTGTTATAATACTGCTCTGAAGGGCACCTGAAAATGTCTGAGTCTGAATTGCATCCAAGACAAATACTGTAGGAACATGATATCAGTATCCTATCTGCTTTTATTTTATTTATTGTCATATTGAGGTTGATATTATCTCCATGTTCTTTGATTTTAGTAGCTGTACTTAGGTGTAGAATATTTTTGAACATGAACAATATATCCTTAATACTTTCAGAAGATTCATTTCCAGCTTTGATATCATACAGCTTATATGAAAGAAAAAAAGTTTAGAATGTGGATAAACTTTAAGATGTTAATTTACTGAAGTTAATCCAGAGGCTTGATTAATTTTTCATCTTAATTTCCTCTGTTTAAACTGCAGTCTTTGTCACTTTATCAATATTAGCACGATCAACATGCAGAATCCTAATGAATTCAGTATAGTTCTTATAAGTTAAAAGACACAGATTTGCAGCTTTATTGATGTTTCAGATATTTTTATAACTCACTTTGAGTATTTAAATGCTGTTTTAAAATCAAAGTAATGAAAATATGGAGATTTCTCCACAAATAAAATTCAGTTAAAAAACAAATATATTTTTTTTTTTAAAAAATTCCACTCTTCTTAGGAGAACTATCAGTGAGGGCTAGCAAAGCAAAAAGGTAAAAACCAAAATATAGTAACTTCAGAATTTGTCCTACTGAGTTAGTGGAGGACTCCCTGCTAATGCCTGTTATAAGATTATTTAGGGAGACTTTGGTTACTTAAGACACATAAAATCATTGAAGATCTGAAAACTCTAAATTTGAGAGTCCTCTATTTAAATACATAATGCTGAAATGAAACTGAACATAGAAGTTTTACTGATAATAACCAACAATTATTCAAGTTCTTAAAATGAAAATTATTTTCCTATCTTCTTCCTTATTTACTTAGTATATAACTATACATACATATAGCCATCACACCAGAAGATCTTCGTTTTATCCTATTTTTCTTTGATTTCTTATAGCAGCACTCAGAAAAGAATTATAGAGATTAAAATATTTCCTTGTCATAAAAGAGATTGCAGCAGTAGCTAAAATTACCTACACAATCAGACACTTCCTTGGGGAGACCTGCTGAGTTTATTGCAGTTTCTTAAAGTATAGTATATCAACATTAAAGCAAGCCAAAAATCTTTTTGCTTTTATTCCTATTGTATTCATAGTCATCTCTTCTTTGCAATTTCTTACTTTTGAATGATGTCTCAGCTACAATTCCAAATTATGTAAATATATATCAAAATTAATGGCCCTACAGCACAGAGGACTAAACATAATCTCAAAAGTAATCTTTATTGGTGTGGATATTATTTTAAATCTTTATTCAGTTATCACATCTTGGAGCTTCTGTAGATAACAGAAAATATTGCAAATTATTTAGCACTACTCATCTAAAATACTAATGTTGGCTACTAATTATTACTGATTAGGATCAAATTCTGAAAAATAATGAACTAAATACTTTATTTTCTAAGTGTATGTCTTAGGACCTCTGCATTTATATACAGTTTTGGGAAGAGTTATATTTGACTTTGCAGTCAATTTTATGATACGTATTCAATCAAAAGAGTTCAAGGTATTACAAAAACCAAAGTTGTGCCGAATGACTGATGTGCTTTAGATAGAGCAAACAGTCTTTGTTGATCCTTTAGGCTATTCTCTAACTTTTACAAAAAGTGGTGAAAGTAGAATTCATACATTGTTAAAACTTAATCCAACACTTCTTTTTTAAATGACCACCTCATTATTAATTAACAAGGAACAATATTCAACATGCAACAGCTTTAAAGGTCAATTCCCTAAATAAGATCATTGTACTAGGGAGGCAGAGAAGGTGTACCATCACAGAGCTCAGCTGGGAGTTCTCTCTTAAACTTCACATAACTTCAGATATTTGGAGACACCTCTTCAATGTGTTACTGTCTTTCAAAATTATATAGAAGGAATCATGTCACATTTATGGCATGCAGATATTTATGGTAAATACATTTGCGACCTGCACAGTGATGCCTCCTGTTGAGTCCTATCGCTGCTTTCATACTTGGTCAGGAGCAGATAAAGAATAGTAATCACTTAGAGTACTGTGAATCAAGGGCTGCAAATAGTCTATTTATTGATGTAACTTAGGTGCATTCCTCTCACAACACCTGAAAATTCTCCAGGGCAGTTTATAAAAGGCATACAAGACAGCATGCATCAAAATGTTCTATATTTATTGATTGTCAGTTTGGTAGATACAGTAAATAAAAACCCCTTGTCATCATATAGTTTATTGCTCTTAAGGTATTGAAACTTTTCTTCAAACTATCACTGGTTATTTGAATAGTTATTTGTTTTAACTCTTAGAGGTATTTTCAACATCATTGACAGATATGTCAAAAAGACCAATAAAAATCAGCAGGGTGAAAATTGTTTACTCAATATGATGGTCTATCTACAAATTTGCAAAAAGGGAGTGTAAGAAATGGATGCTACTAGCCTCCTTTGCCTAAAATAAAGTCTCTGGGTAGATCCACACACCTCTAAACTGGGTCAAAAAGCAATTGCCTGTATTGTTTGTATTTTAACAAAGATGTCTACACGGGGATTGAATTTAAGCTAAGACCTTCCTGACTTTACATCTGACTTTTGCCGAACAAAGACAGGTCTCCAGAGATGTAAAATATCAAAACAATTTCTTTTTATTAGGCATGAAGGACCATCGCACTGACAATAGCATTACAGTGCTATCGAATTTACTAAAGTAAATGTGAAATTATTAGTCCTTTTTTTGTGTTAAAAATCACACAACTAACCATTATGATTCATTTGTTTAACAGTTATTCAGTTCTGTTGTCAACTATTGTCATAGAATGACAGGAAGAAACAACAGAAATTCTTGTACAATCATCTGATCCACAGAAAATAGAGGTTGCCAGCAAATATAATTTTTAAGATTACACTATAGGCATTTATGGTGGTATAGTGATCCATACCTGCAAATTGAACAGAATCCATCAAATACGAACTAAATCACAGGATTGCCGTAGTTTTCTACTCACAGGAGTTCAATGCATCAAATATCTAGATTTTTAACGTAAAAGAATTATTATCTTCTCTGCTCAGAGGACACGAAAAACTGTCAGTTTGCTGAATAAAAAAATTCTGGAATATTAATGACTCAGAAAAAACTGTGGAAAGAAATTGCAATTGTTACAACCCTCCGGTACAGAAATACTTAATATTAAAAAAAAGGGCAATTCAAGGATAATTCTTAATCCTCATATATATTCACTGGGATTATAATCTTTTTTTTTTTTTTTTCTTAAATTTCTTTGTTAAAACCAGTAAAAAAATCAGTAAATATTGTTCAAAGGTTTAAATCCATGGAAAGCCATAAGAGCAGAGCCAAAAATACTAGTCAAGGCTTCTCGCTAAACATTTCCATTTGTTTGTTTTCCACATTTATTGATGAGTACTCATAAGATTGAACCTTCAAGATAAACTTCTCCTTTTGACTTTTTTATCAGCCTCAATCCCAGCAAAATCCTTTACAAGCAGTGCTTATAAATATTTTAGGAATTAAGTTGTTTATGACTGAACGAGCCTTTCCTGCTGCTCCCAAACCAATCACTTCCTCTTCTAGGTATCAGCTGAATCCTTCCTAGATTTTTATAGGTCATCATGGAATCAGACTCTGCTGGGGTGTGGTACAAACAGTTATGTAGGGGTTTAAACAACCCACCTTCAAAACAACCCACCTTCAAAACAACCCACAAAACAGGAGACAATTTTTTTCGTAGATATTTACAGTACTGTGACAATTATTTTCTTTCAATTAGCCATGTTCCTTGGGCAGAAGCATTTTGTGCAACAGATGTTAGGACATGTACATAAATACAACTAAATATTTTTACAATCTGGATGAAAGCATTTCAGAGCAAGGGAACATACAAATCCTTTTTTTGTTTTGTAATCAGGGAAGGATCTGGGATCGTTAGGATCTGGGAAAACAAATAGTAGGAAAGGTAGACTATTCCACTGACAAGCTGTTTACTTTCACAATATATCTCTAGAGACCTCTCTTTCCCTCACTCCTGCTAAATGAAAAATTAAAAAGGAAAAATGGTCATCGGGTAAGGCTGTAAAATATCATGCCTTGCATGTTTTAAAAAACAGGAGTGTGTATACACTCAGAGGTTTCCCTCTGGAATTCTGTACCGAGTTGTACTTAATTTTGTCTTTTTCAGGATTAATTTTTTCTTTGTTTTTCTCCCAAATACTCTTAATCCCTTAAAGATGGATCTGATATAAGTTCATTTGGAAAATTCAGCTAAATACAATTAAAAGTATAGTACAGATTCGCTATAATTGCCTGGTAGAGGATCAGCAGTTAAACTTCCAAAAAAATTCTTTCATTAAGTAGTCTCACTCCTTTAAATTAAAACAAACAAGTAAATAAACAACAAAAAAAGTAGACCTCCCTCCGAAACTCCCAAAACAAACAATAGAACAACCCCCAAATTTTAACACAGTAAAGTGTGTCCACATGGAACACATTTCAGAGTTTATATTGACAGCGTGGTGGTGCACTACATATAGTGATTTGTTATTCCTCTAGAAGGCCACAGGATTTCTATTAACTTGGCAATGCAGTGTCTCAGGTCTTTGAATTGAGTTTAGCTTTGACAGAAAGTCTAGCAATCAAGTGAAACTATTGCCTGTGAATATTATTTATGGCAAAGGTCTAATAAATATATAAAATTGATGGGTAACAAACAGAATGCCTTTATGTTAAGTGGGGCTGAAGAAGGCTGTTGTAGAACCTAAAGTAATAGCAAAGTGGTGAAGACAGTCACACTTTAGGTACAGCCAATGAAGAAAAATCAAATAAAGAGATGGCATTTGAAAATACAAAAAATATAATCCCAAGACAGACTCAAGTTGAGCAAGAAAGAAATGCTCACCACTGATCATATATTCCTCCACACAAATCAGGACACAGATAACTTTCTCTTGCGCTCCCCCTCACTTATGCCTCTTGATGACAACTACCAACCTTAGATACCAGACTGTTAGCAGAAGATGAAAAAAAAAAAAGTTATCATCTCTGAATGTACAATGTGTTCCTTTTTTGCCCTCAAAATGTCACGCTTTAAGCAGCTCCTCTTTAAGTAGCACGTAGAGCAGAGTATACAGATAAATGGAAATCAGGAGTTCTTGTAAATGGAGCCCTTTGGGAAGTGAAACCACTCTGTTCATCTCCCTGTCTACTACTCCTGCATCAAAGACAACTAGATTTATTCCTTCAAGATAAAACTGTCCATTGTGTTCTGTAATATACAGGAGATACAAGGTGTGATTAGACATTTTAAAGAAGTGGTTACTTTTCACTTCAAAAAAAAGACTGAGTTGCCCGAAAACTAGCTTATGCTGTCCTACAGTTCTTGCCTCCTAGGAAAACCTAAAAAACCCTGCAATTTCTGCAATAAATTTGAGAATATATTCATTTAAAAAATATTTTGATCTCAAATATATTTTTAAATGCAGTGTTCAAAGTATGACCAAGATGATGAATACTGTGCATAAAAATATGCAGAGTTTTATGTTAAAGAGCTATCCTGGATTGTATTAAAATATTTGTAGGTTTTGGATGGTAAGTCTCCAGATATGCAACATCTTCCAGAAGTTTTATAACATGCTCTAAAGTGCAGATAAACTTCCTAAATTAGTACCACCATCATATGCATCCCCAAAGTTAAAGGTATCTTCACTTTGAAATCCTTTTTCTTCAGTTTTCTTTCTTTGCCTTATTTTGATACAACTACCACTCTACAACTTTCATTAATCACTCCAAAAGAAACCAAAATAAATTAGGGACAAATTCAAAGTTCATTATGCTCACAGTAGTGAAGTCCAGATTTTAAACAGAATGACAGTTAATTTTCACTGAAGAACACAATAAAATAGCATTCAATTAATGATTACTTCTCTAAAACAAAATCAAATCAGAAACAAATAAACAAACAAAAAGGATCAGCATTCTGAAGAAACTACTATTTATTTTCTTTTATTTTCTTTTTTTTTCCTTTATTCTAACAGGACAGGTATTATCCATATCCAGGAGGACCTGAATGCAACCTAGACACATACTATAAATGTGACTTCACCTAATTTATTGCTTGTTGGCAGAATTCAAGCAAAAACCCCACCCCATTCTTTACTCTCCTTCTAATCCTGCTTAGTAGACAAGAAAAAACAGAGAAACAAGAAAAATTGCTATGTAATTGAAGCAAATGAAGTTTGAAAATTACTGTCCTCATTGGTTTTATTAAAAGCGTCTGATTATGGTGCACAAGAACAAACCCACTATTTTTTTAGATGGACATTCTATTTATTAAGCTAGTAACTCGACAAAACAGCAGACATGGCTGACCTAATCACATGTTTTCTGCTTTATTCCAGTTTTCTTTTTTTGAGATGTGAAGAACTTTGCACATCTCTAGAAAAGGTTCATTGCATGACAATTGCATGTCCCTCAAAGAACAGGGAAAGATGGGGTTTAATGCCTTTGCAGAGAGCAATTTGCTAAGAAAAAAAATGCCACTAAGTACTTTGAATGCTGTTGATACATAATGAAGTGGCAACTGAAATAACAAAGCTGAACTCTAATTGCTGGTATTCCATATGATCTTTTTATGTCAATGGTACACAGGCAAAGAATAAAAATGTTTTAAAGAAGAATGTAAAATAGCACAAGGGGAAAGTAATTGGCAGTGGTTTTCTTCTGTCCTGCCAGCAGACGGGATGTTCTGAAGTAGGTGCCTCTAAGGAAATAATGACGTAGCTAATATTGGACTATGGTGAACAAAGAACAAATTATCTTGAAAAAGTGAATATTCAAATATTATCAAGTAATTAGAGACAATAATTATTTTAAAAAGACAAATTTTATCACAGAAGAACTGCTAAAGAGGAAAAGAAACTAATTAAGAAATAACCAAGTGGCTCATTTTAATTTATATTGTAAATTCCATCTTTACCACTCTAAAGTTGATTTGTAAGTATTTCAAGACAGAAATCCTAGAAATAAAAAAAATATTATTTTTACTGATATTCAAGTGGAATTTCAGCTATACTTCCCCACCCCTCCAGAATCAGACTAATTTCATCAATATTTTTTATGCCATATGCTAAACAAAATTTAGTTAAACAGAAGTAACAACTGAGATGATACATATTTTTATTAGGAGCACAGAATTTCTGGCATGCTGGAAAAGGATTTTTAGGTGAGTCAGAAACCACGTGATTCTTAAATTAGCAAAAAATAAAATAATGTTTGTTGTGCATTTTACTATTTAAATTGTAACATATGTATTTACTGGTCTTTGTTTTCTTTAGTTTGGCTTTGTTAACACTGCATTAGCTAGAATTAGCACAGTAGATATTTTCTAATTCGATCCCGTTTAAACCACAAAAATTCTCATGTTACTACAGCATTACCAAAATGTTACCACAAATGTCATAGATTTGGACCAGTATAATATATTTTTTTCCTATGTAATGTGTTTGTAATGGAACGATAGTAACAGAAACCCAAACTACTATGCAGTCATCCTTAATCACACAAAACCACAGTTCGGTTTTCCCTAAATATTATTATTTGCTATTGTCACCGTAGGTTATGTTAAAAAAAAGGGCAGATAGAACATTTATTTTTGAAAAAAGATGAACAGAGAAGTTCTGGCCCACCTCCAGATCACTATTAAAGCTGTTGCTGTAAAGCCTGTGAATCTATTCCTGACAAATATGTACTATTAGAAGCAAATGTCCAATTAGAAATGCATAATGATAGATCTTCCATAAAGATAATCACATAAGGATATGCTGTTCATATTATTTACTCTCATCCACTTTCTCTCTTGAGTAGATTTTATCAACACAAACAAGTAAAATAAATTATTGAAGTAGATGCTTTAAACAGACAAGCAATGTCTCATTTTAAGCAAAGTAATACTATTTCAACTTGTCTTTAAAAAAGAGAAAAATGTAACCTGAAGGAATCTTTCATAAATGTACAGGTTTTCGTTGGCATAGAGTCAGTTTTTTTCATAGCAGCTCATATTGTGCTGTATTTTTCATTCGTGACCAAACCAGTGTTGGTAACATACCAGCGTTTTAGCTATTGCTGAACAGCGCCTGCACAGCATCAAGGCCTTTTCTGTTTCTCATGTTGCCCTGCCAGTGAGTGGGCTGGGGGTGTGCAAGAAGCTGGGAGGGGATGCAGTCAGGTATCCCATACCATATGACATCATGTCCAGCATATAAAGATGAGGGAAGAAGAAGGAAGGGAAGACATTGAAGTGATGGCTTGCCAATAACTGTTATGCGTAATAGAGCTCTGCTTTCCTGGAGACAGGTGAAAACCTTCCTGCTGATGGGAAGCAGTGAATTAATTCCTCATTTGGCTTTGCTTGTGAGTGCAGCTTTCCTTTTCGTATTAAACTGTCTTTATCTCAATCCATGAATTTTTTTCCCTTCTGATTCTCTACCTCATCCCACCAGACAGGGGAGTGAGCAAGCAGCTATGTGAGGCTGAAGAGACTACCTGGATTAAACCACAACAATAAATTACATGAATTATAATTGGATAACTAAGGTAATTTTTAGGTTCTAACTATAGTATCAAGAAGCAAAACTGCACAGAAAATGAAGATACATGACATTCATAAGCTTAATGCACAACATGAAAAGAAATAAAGAAAAAAATTACAAAACTGCTTTAACAAATATCCATGCATGACATCAGTGTAAGTACTTCTTGGCTATGTCATGAAATCAACTCTGTCTGGTTTGTTCCTCATGCTTTGTTCATTGAAGCATGATTTGGTGCTATTAACAAAGAGCTATGCATATTTAAGGTAGTAGAATCATGGTAGGGAAATAAATAAAATCATCCATTGTATCACACCTTGAATACATAGGAAAGCTACAAAAGAAAAAATTTTTAGTCAACATTTATCTTTCTGAAGTAGTCTCACTGCTCTAGTGTTTAGCAATGTGCATGTGTCCTGTTTAGCACATGAATACACTGAATCAACATTTCCAGAAGTTAGATCTATTGGGTATGATGTGCACAGATGGTATGAGCACATTCAGGAAACCCAACACATTTGTCTCGTGCCAAATTTGTTGTGTGTGGACAGACCAACGGTGCAGAGCATCTGCACTACGACTTCTGCATTTCCCAAAATCAGAGCATCACTGAACGGGTCTTATAAGCTGGTATGCATAATGGTCATGGGTCCGAGACCCCTGGATTTTCAGTAACTAAATTATGTAATCCATTCAAGACTTGTCCTTTGAAAAATATCCCTCCCAAACATTTGTGTACAAGACCTTTGAATTCCACTTGAATACAATTATTTTTGGGTGGAAGGGAAGAAGAGATATGAACAGCTTAACCTAAAACATCAATAAGCTTCTTGTTTGCTTCTCTTTAATGCAATCTTGTGCTACATCTTGAGCTGGATGCTATCACACTGACAAAAACATTAGTTTTGCCAGTGTGTTTGTACATAATTACAGCCCTTCTATAAGTGCAGTCCTTCGGCAGTTTAACATTTATGTATCCAATGCATACCTTAGTCTAGTTCAATTTACTAATTCCATACAGTTGTTGCATATTTAATACATACGGAAAAGTTAAAAGCAACCTTCCTATCTAGATTCTCCTCTGGCTTGTGTACACAATACCATACAGTTGCCCTAAATACACATTAGTACATTATATTAGCCTAAAGTATTATTTTATTCATACTTCCTAGTTAAACATTTCTGTCTCAGTGCTCCACTGTACTTAACTGTATCTGTAAATTGAGAGCTGCCCACCTCACAGTAATGTAATAACCTGGGAGGGTTCAGAGGATGTTGGCTTGAGTTTGGGGTTTTTATGTTGTGAACAGTAGATCTCTGCAGAAATCACACAGAAATGCTCCCTGGCTTAAAGGATAAAAAAAATAAAATTTAAAAAAGAATACAATATAATTTTGATATGTTTCTAAAAAGCCATTGTGTTAGTCCAGTCGTGGAAAGAATTCACAATAAGCGATTTTGAGAACACGTCTTGTTAAAGGATAATCATGTTAATTTTGATCTTGGAAAAATAAGCATGTAGTTTTATTCTTCCCTCAGATCACCCAGAAGGTATCTCTGATAACATGTGCTGTGCAACCACTAAGGCACAGCTCTCTTGAGCAGTTTTAACCAAGGACTATTTTAAAGCACCACAATTTTCCTGTCAACTTTTGCTGGTTGAATTATGCATATTTTGGCAGGAGGCTTGGGTAAAAGGATAAGAAGAGACAATTCACAGAAAATTTAAAAATTTTATAAATGTAAATCTTATGATGTTCTTGGTTTCTGAAAGTTATGCAGAGAAATATAGCACCATTTCATAGAAGTTTCTAGTTGGTAGGGATTCCCACCATTTCACATATACGTTTCTTACACCAAAAATTCCTCTTTTCATGGTCTAACAAGGTCCATTTTTCTCTTACTCAGTGGGGATGCTTTGATCAACCCTCAACCATGCTAATGAAATACTTTCTAATATACGTAGAAAGATTGGAAATCACTGATCTTCCAAAGCAAAAAGATACAAACTTGTTTAATGTCTGGCTAAAGTGACATACACTATTTTATGGTACCTTTGGCCCCAAAATATGTGAATAAGATAACTCAATGAAGACCATAATAGATGTAGAAACCCAGAATTTTTTTAAATATTGCATGAATAATAAACAATGTATTTTGCTTGTGTAAATAAGGACACTTATGCAGGACACTGCATAATTTTCCATTTGACAATCAGCATCAACAATTTGTTGCAAGACAGCAAACTGCCCTGTATTCTTTATTTCTTGAGAAGGCCCAGGGGTAGGTAATATAACTGTATTTATAAAAACACAGTATTCTTCATTTTCTGTATTCTCTGGACTACCCTAAACCCAAACCACTAGCAACAATTATGGTGTTACCAAAGCCTTCTTTGGTGCCCTTGTTGAAAGATCACTTTTATTTTAGAGAGTAATTTTAATTAGATTTCTTATGTTGCAAGTAGGGAATACAGACAAAACTTTTGTCTGAAATGAAGTGTAATCATTTCACACATATGCTGATGACCTTAACAAAAAACATCATGAAACTAATACTGATAAATCAGTTTTCCTTTCTCTGGAGAGTGTTTATAACACAATTACATTCAAATAATTCATACTACCTGTTATTATTTGGCATAATGAAAGATAATTAGTGAGTGACTGCTGCATAAAATGTATCTTGAAAAGGTAAACGTGTTTGCAATGTGGTTTTTAATATAATTTAAATAATAAAGACTATAAATAAGAAACCAGTTATATGACTACATAATATCAACAACAAAAATTTGGAGTGAAAGGTTATATTTACCTTGAGCTGTATCAGAAAATACCACCAGATCGCGTGTGCCATTTCTAAATATCAATTTAGCATATTTTATGAAACACAGCTTACATTTCTCTAGAGTTAGACTGAACAAAGACTCTAGTGCAAAAAAATTTCTTAGCCCAGCAGCACCATTTATGAGTAAGAAAAATACAAAGATTTATCATTTTGTCTGCAGTTCAAAAGTTTAGTAGTTTATGCATAGAACGCTCATTTTATTTGAGTTACTGAATATCAGAACTTATAATAATTCTTGTGTCAGAAGAAATATACATCATGTAGAATAAGAGATTGCACAGTAACTATTTCAGAGTTCATAAATAGCTGTCAAGCATTTCTTTTTAGTGATGCTAATATTATGCTGATTTACTGCTTGGAGCTGTAAGAAAGTGAATTAACATCAATGCACCCGAGTTTTGGAACATGTCATGAACTGGATGATTCACACTTTTTCTATGATTGTCCGTGAATACAAAATTTTTATTTATATTTATATTTATATTTATATTTATATTTATATTTAATATGAGTACATTATGTATACTATTTAGTAGTATGTAACAAGGCTATATTTTATCTGTTGCTTTATCTGTCATTTGTATCAAGTATTTTAGGTAAAAAAATCCCAAAGTTTTGTACTTACCATGTCTCACCCATGTTCAGAAAAGATATTAAGCAATTGTTTTTCACCTTCTGTTTAGGAGCATTAATAACAAGAAAAACTATCTTTGAAATAAAATGTACATTTCTAGCACAACGGCAGTTTGAAATATATTTTCAAGCCAAACAGATTTACAGTCTTTCTTTTTTTTTAATAAGCCTCTTTATTTTAAAGTTTTTCTGTTCTTGGATCAAAGTAACAAACTTCAAATAAGTAAAAATTAATTTTTACTGTGTCTAGCTTTATAAGACCATTTATAGAAGTTTTGTAATTAGAAGTGATCTTAACATAATTTCTTTTTTTTTTAAATATCCTTTTCAGGATACAGGAAACCCATTAATGTGTTGTATTTAAACATCTAATAATTTAGAGAACATAAAGAACAAGTTAAGTCTTAGCTTGCACACTACTGAATATCATAATTTTTAATTTTCAAATACTTTAGTATTACTTTGGTTTGATTACGTGTTGCTTTTTCTCACTAACTGATTGTACTTTATTACCTCAGCATGGGAACACATCTTTATAACGGACAAAACACAAATGCGTGGCATGAATATACCTATTCAGAAAATTATAAAGATGATGCAGAAGATGATACAGAACATATTTCAAAATTCCATGATACTATATGCAATTTAGGAAGTCATATCCGAGGATTAGAGGCAAATTTTGTTTTCATTAAGAAGAAAAACAATCTTTTTCTTTATAGGAGGAATAAATGGGATTTGAAATATTTCTGGGAATTGGTCATTATAAACTCCAGTTTCCATAACTTGTATTTGATTAGCACGCAACCTTCAGCATTCCAGAGTCAAAACGTCTGCTTTATACACACAAGCTTGATTTTTTTCTTGTGAAATTTAATATAGGAATATCCTGGAACATTTAATTTAACATTTCTGTGGGGGTTTCATTCACCGTTCAATGAAATTAACCCATTTGCATTTAGAAGCTACCAAGCACCACACACTCTGAAAGGTCTATTTGAAAACCTCTTGTGAGTTGTCATCATATATTTGGCTCACTAGCAATAAATTCCTTATAAATAAATTATAATCTGAATTTCATGAACTGTAACATTTCAGAAAAATAAGCCCTTGGGAAAAAAATATAAATTGTTCTTGGAAAAGAAATAACTAGTACAGAGAAAAATCAGCCTGGAAATAAAAAAAAAATAAATATTTCTACTCCTTTATTACCTAATAAATTAGTAACAGATGAATAAATTGGAGTCACAATAGTGTCATTTCATTAACACTTATTTCTTCCTAGTTCAGAGAATCTATAAATTCATCCAAAAAAAAAAAAAAATGCATTCAGGGCGTTTAATTCTCTTCAGTATACTTCATCTCTTAGTAAAACCAGAATTTTTTGACGTTATTGAAGTATTCATTATTTCTTGATGGAAAGAAACTTCACAGTTTATATGTTTTTGTGAAATATTTTGAAGACAGAAAAGACTAATTGGATCAAACTAAATTTTCTTGAGAATTGTGAGATTTTTTTTACACATTTAGAAATGCAGCTTTTTTTTTTTTAACTCACTTTTTTCCAACTTAAAAGCTGTTCAAAGCCCAACTGTTTCAAAGGCAGTATGGATATCAGTTTGGATTTTCACTACTGTCCCGTAAAGTACTTTGAGATTCACATAATCATAGTTCCATTGTTCAATTTTTTTCTACTACCATAGACTACTGTAAGGCTGTTTGCCTTACAGCTTGACCATGCTTATTTATTCCTTTGTTATAACAATGAATCCTCGTTGTTTAGAATATCTGTTTTCTTAAGAAATTGAAGGATACATTAAAATGTTATGCACTGCTACAAAGTAACTCAGGGTAACAGTTAGATAAATACTAGTAAAGCAAACTTTTCAATATTGAAAATTTTTAAAATTTACCAGAATTGTGGAAAAGTGGGTGGATTTTGTACCAAGGCAACCTGCCAGCCTACAATACTTTGCTTGTGAAGCAGTTTTCAGCTAAAACTCTATCACTGTGCTTGAACACCCACCCTGGCTCCCTGTGATTTCTAACTCTTCCTAAAGACAAGTCAGTGCTCAAAGGAATCAATTTTTTGCTGGTAGAAGATATGAAAGGAAAAAGGATGAAGACCCTCAACAGCCTTTCAGAAAATGATCTGCAGAATTACTTTGAATGTTGGCAGCATTGTATGCAGCTGTGTGTCAGCTCAGGAGGGAATTATTTTAAAGGTGATTATAGTTGAGTTTCTTAATTTCTTAAATAGAGTTACAGTCACAATCTCATTTTTTGTGTGTGTCAGACCTCATAAATTTGTCTCAACTAGGAAGAAAGCAGTGCAGAAAAATAGGGGTTTAATGTTCTAGGAAAGAAGCAGCCACAAACGTAGAAATGGCAAAAAGACACTGCTACGCATGCCTGTAAGTGTGGTGTTTTCTCATAGATGAATGTGAACAAATTGCTTCCTTCTCATTTTTCTACAACAGTTTCCACAAGATAATGACAAATTCCTTGAGGTCACAGTAAGCCACTTTATAAACAATCAGTTACCATCCATTACCTACTAGGAAGCAATGGCGGCTTTATAAACAAGTTTGTGTGTCTGCAAGAGAGTCATTTCATAAACACTGTACATTAGCTACTCACATTTTAGGCTATGTTTTTCCCTTTATTGTATGAAAATAACACTTTCTTTTACTGAATAACACACATATGAAGTAGCAAACAATTCATAACTGTTACAGCTATTGCATTTGTCAAGAATCACGTTACAGATGTGGTGAATTAGACCTATTTCAAAATAATACTTCAGAGATATTTTTCCTTTACACTTCCAAATAACACACAAAAGCATTTCTATTACCTAGGGTTGTTCCTAAATTAAACCTTATTACTGAGCTGTGAAAAAAAGATATTAAGATGAATGAAGCTTTAAAGTTTATTAAATTGAATGTTCATCTCACAGACTGTTAACTCATTGACATTCTTTAGACATTCCTATGACAAAATTTGAAAAATGCTCCCTATTATAGTATTTCTGTCTCCATAGACACTACTCAAAATATACTTCAGTACTGTTCAATATAGTAATTTATGCCACGTCTTTTGTCAGAATACTCTTCAAGATCATCCATATTTAATTTTTTATCCTCAGCCTCCTTTTTCTATTTTTTCTTTTTTGAAGAGTATTGAACAAACACACATGCAAATGTGCTAAAATACCTAATTTATTTCTACTTTTTCAAAATTACCTTAGTTACTTTTAACCTAAATATTTTTTTTCTAATCCTTTTATTAATGTTTCAGATAAAAAGCGAAACACTAGAAGGAAGTCAGCTATCACAACTTTTGCCACATTCATACTCATTAGTGATTTAAATGTATTACTGAAAAGGAATTTATGCCTCAGAGTATAATAGTCAATAAAGGATGAGGAAAAAGATGCTAAGATGAGTTTAAAAGCTGCAGTTGTATGAAACAATGAAAGAAAATTTATTATTCATTCAATTTTAAACTGTAAATTTCTATGGCAATAGAACACTTATTTTTGACAATACGATTCCTTTTGTTCTAGTAAACAGCAAGAGCTCAATTTTCAATTTCAAGTGTAAATATTTTACTTTTCTTCTTTGAAAAGTATGCATATTTATAATTATACCTTCAGTATATTTTTTTCTTACACTAATAAACCCACTGGTTTTTGTTCCTATACGATGAACTACTTCTGATAAAGACTATTTGAAATATTTTGTTCCACAACACAGCATCTCAGAGGTGTTGCTTCAGTCACATCACTGTACTGTGGCAAGATGGAAATATAACTTTCATTGTGTTGCTTCTGGAAAAATATTTAATTCAAAGAATCTGCCATGCTGCCTCCTTCATAGCTGAAATTGAAGACTATCCACAATCCAAGATTAAATTAAGATGTATTATAAGCCTATAAACTTTGAAACAGAATACATTTGAATGCTGATTTTGCTTATTTGATTTTATTTTTGAGATCTATATTCACTTCAATCATGTGATAATGAAAATGAGACATTCTTTCCATACAAACAATGTTTAAGACACTAAAGTGTATTCCCTCCCTTCCAGGAAAAAGAGAGTTACTTACATATCATGGTTTAAAGTGATAATACATGGTTTGTATTATACAGATAAACAGAAACACACAATATGTAAAGAGTAACACCTGTATATATACATCTTGTAATTTAAAACATGTAATGCCAATATTTGTGTGTGAAAGTAGGATTATTACTAACACATGAACTTGAATTTCTTGAGACGTTTAGTCATAAGAAAAATTTGTAAGAAAATACATCCTTCTTACAGCCTATTCTTAAAGATTGTGTCATTACAAACAGTAATACTGACAATTCCAGGAGAGTTTCAGAGTGTTCGCAGAGCTCTTCAAATAATCAATACTTTATTGAAACTAAAGAGAATCATGAAACTATTGATGTTCTCACCATCAAAGTGTTCAGGTTTGGTTTTTTTATTCTTTGTACACTGCTAAGGAATATGTTTATTATTGTGTCCTTTGCTACAGAATGCTGTAATTTTTACTAGCATGCTATGGGAAGAATAAATCTATTTGTACAGTTTTTTACATATATGATTTAGCCTCAAACAGAGGCAGTACCTATGATAGAATTCTAGTACATTAGATCTTATTCAGAGCCCTGATATGATGAAGCCTTCATCTAACAGAGCTAACTATAACAGTATTGTTGTAATTATTTGAATCCATATAAATCCACAACAGTTTTTCAAATACATAAATCTTCCAAACAAAAAGAGAAAGCACAGTCCCTATCATGCAAAAGTTGGTAGTCTAAGACCCAGTTAGCAAAGACCTTCAAGTTTTCTTAACCAGCTGATCGGAAAACCAACTAATTTCTGGATTAGTTTTGTAATTGCACTCAGAGGTCATGCTTCTGGATTCAGGTGTAATAATATGACACAAGTTTTGAAGCCATTTCTTTTAAGAAGAAGTAGGTTGGGGTACCTTGACAGTATGGTCTATTATATACCAGGATAACTAGCAACAAGTACAAGCAAGACAGGACTGTTAGCAAACTTACAAAATCTCGATGAGATAAAAAAAATGCACTAAGAAAATCTTGCTGTGACAAACAAATTTAAGTGTTCCATTATTATAAACAGCAATATCAGAACAGAACTGAAATAAAGCACTGAAGTTTCTTCGTGCAGTATAAAATAACAAAAAAGGCTTGCATGAACTGAAAGGTAACACTAAGTTTATTTTCCAAGTACTGTTAAAAAACCTATACAATAGTCTGTATTCTATCAGTAACCCTTATCACAGTCCAGTTGTTGACCTTAAAAGCCTTGCTTTTGAACTTATCTTTTTATCTTCTCTAATGAAAAAAATCTAAATGTGTGAGCCAAAAGTCCATCATTACATCTACAATTAATTTACATCTGAAACCAGTTTCAACTCCTTACTGTCAAAACTTTTAAGTACATCCTTAAGGCAAAAAAATAATCTTCAAGTTGGAATTCAATGTCCATCAAGAATCTGATGGCTTTAAATTGGAAGGAGGAAGATTTAGATTTGATATTAGGAAGAAATTCTCCATGATAAGGGTGGCAAGACACTGGCACAGGTTGCCCAGGGAAGCTGCGGATGCCCCCTACCTGGAAGTGTTCAAGGCCAGGTTGGATGGGCCTTTGAGCAGCCTGGTCTGGTGCGAGGTGTCCCTGCCCATGGCAGGGGAGTTGGAAACAGATGATCTTTAAGGCCCCTTCCAACCCAAACCATTCTATGATTCTGTGATTCTAATCTAAACCTCTGTTTTCTGAATAATTCAAAGTCAGAAAAAGAGAGTCCAGTTGTATTAAATAAGCATAAAGAATGGAAATAGAACTCCTTGATTCCAAACAGTGACTGCTCATTTTCACAAATTATTTATCGTATTTCAGGTTAATGTTGTTTTAAAATCTGTAGTTTTAAATTATTTATTTTAGGGCCTTGGCGGCCTTGGAATTCAGCATCACCAGTCTTCCTACCCATGAAAGTGAAAGAAAAAAGTTGCCAGTTTATGTCAGAAAAAGCCCGAGGACATGAGTGCAATGTTGCTTATATGTCTGCCAGTTCAAAAAGCTATGCAATGAATGACAAACAAAAATAAGATAGACACGATCTTCGTAGTATCTTAGCTGTTGGACTGTTCAGACTGGATAGGAACTGAACACCTCAATCATACCTGAAATGATCTATTACATGTGGAAGATCAGCACTGAAATAGTCATAAGAGGATCTACTGTAGAACAGATAATAGCTTAGATATCCTGTTTCTCAAGTTATTTTACTCTAGGAACTGATGTTATTTCTCTTTTCCTATCATATTTTCCTCCAAACTTTGGATTTATGGAGTTGATATTTTCTAAATTGTAAAGATTATTCTTGTATGTAAAAACAAGAAAACTTCTTTATTATATTTAAGAAGTCTCAATAATGTCAATGGAAAAAAGTTTACTCTCAACACAACCATCAGTTTCTGAAACAAATAGAAGGATCAATAACTTTCTTCACCTAATCACTGCAGCCAGATTGATTTTTCAGAAGGCAGACTATTATGTATGTGTGAGTACCATGACCTTTCAGATTTTATCAACAATATTCTTCATGTAAATTGATCCATCGTTTACCATTGGAGCCAGGGATGCAGAACTGCCAGAAGCATTCACTTCCACTTATTTAGCTAGAAATATAAAATTGCTTTCATTTGCAGGTCAGTGATCACCAGTGTTGACCTTCAAGGGGACATAAGAGTTCTGATAAGACAAACTTATCAGAGCAACCAACATTCATAAAACTACACTAAAAACCAGATCATATTTAATTAATATGAATTAATTAATAGTTTGGTGAATGAGACCAGACTGGGTTCTGCTGCTTTGTAGCCTCTTAGTCATGCTCTAATGCTGATACAGTTATTTGATACTAAGTGAGGAACATTATGACTCTAAGGGCATCCTCCCCTTCCTGAGATGTGGCTGCCTTGTCTTAGGATCAATTTAGAGACGGTGTAGCTGAGGGCATGCCACTGCTCCCCTTTTAGAAAGGATCTTAAATAAAGCACTTTCAGAATGCTCGACTGGAAGCCAAAAGCAAGAGCTGCTTCTCCTTGCCTTGGGAGATTTTATGTTGAAGCTCTCCCATGAGCTCTGCCTAAGTTCCAGACTCAGCTGCAACAGAGTCACTACAGACTTGCTTAATGATTTGGACTTTCAGCTGGCTCTGGATGCCACCAACAGACCTACTCTACTTTGCTTCCTCAGGTGCTGTGGAACTGGATAAGGTTTTTGCCTATCCTTCGCCTTGATCCTGTGCTTAGCTCCTGGCTCTCCTTCTCTTAGGGAACAGGCACACCTCTGAGGCACTGGGATAGAAGTCAACGTACTGATTTTGACACTGACAGCAAAATTACAGTAGTACAACAAAGGAGGAATTCTGGATTCCACATACTTCCAGTTACAACACATCTGTATACCACTGGCAAAAAAAAAAAAGCTATCTCCATGGTCTAATCACCTGTTGAGTTACAAAAACCTTTTGCAAACTACAATGACAGAAAATATTTTCTAGGCAGCTTTTGGAAAGGTTTCTACAACTTTGCTCAAGAAGGATATGCAATAGTATGTTAAATATAGCACAGTTTTTGGTATTAAGGAAGCTGAAAGGCCCAAGATACCACAATCACCACAAATATCCCAATTAGAAACTAGATAAAAAATTTCCTGAAAAATGACTGCTTGATTAGACTTCTGACTGTAGACAAAAAGAGAAATAATGAAGATTATTTATTTTCCTTTGCCATTATGTTATATAACAAAACTGAGAATTTCTTGAAATTGTTTGGTTGTGTTTTTTTTTAAACTTAAACCCTTTTCAACTATAATTAAACAAAGAGACTGGAAACATTAAATAGTCTTCACTAATAAAAATAATGAATAATTTCTTCCACAATGTTTCTGCATTAAAAAGGAGTAAAGTAGGGTACAATATTGTCTTTTAAGGAATCACCTTTATCGCCATCAAATACTAAACAAAAATCTGGTCAAAGCATCTTAAAAAATAAGAAAAAAAAAATCGAAAAAGGAATTTTGACTTCAGATAGGGTTTTGACTTCAGATAGAGACATAACTTTAGTTTTCTTACATCAACTATCATTTTTATTCCTCACAAAGCTTCTGAAACAGGGAAAGACAGAGAGGTCAATATCCTTAAATTGAGAAAAGCAAAACTCACAGGAAGTGACGGGGTCAGACAAGAGGTGTTCAGCTCTATAAATCAATATTTATGCCATTTGAGAATTATCTGGTTCCAATGTACACAAATTACATGGACTTTTTTAAGCAATCTCTTGACAAAATGACTTTATCTAGTAACAAAATAAAAGCTACTAACTCCTTTGGCACAAGACTTACTTTTTTTATGCATTTTTTTAGCTGTAGGGTGCTTTGGGTTTTTTTGGGTTTTTTGTTGTTTTTTTTTTTTAAATAAGCACTCAGTGAAGAAATATATGCTCTTAAGAGCATGGAAATAAAAATGGCAGTATAATGAAAAGACAATCCTCTTTTACAAAAAAAAAATAATAGAATCATAGAGTCACAGAATTACCTGAGTTGGAAGGGACCCAAACAAGATCATTGAGTCCAACTCGTATCCCTACACAGGACACTCCCAACGTTCTCACCATGTGACTGAGGGCATTGTCCAGATGCTTCTTGAATGCTGGCAGACTCGGGGCCATGACTGCTTCCCTGGGGAGCTGTTCCAGTGCTCCACCACCCACTGGGTGAAGAACTTCTTCCTAATATCCAACCTAAACCTCCCCCGGCACATCTTCCTGCCGTTCCCTCTATCCTATCATAGGTCACAAGAGAGAAGAGATCAGTACCTGTGTCACCTCCCTCCCTTGTGAGAAGGTAGTAAATAGCTATGAGATCCTCTCTCAGTCTCCTCTTCTCCAGGCTGAACAGACCAAGTGACTTCAGCTGCTCTTCATACAGTTTCCCCTCTAGACCCTTCACCAGCCTTTGTGGCCTCCTCTGGACACTTTCCAGTAGTTTTGTGTCCTTTTTATAATATGGTGCCCAAAACTGCACACAGTACTCAAGGTGAGGCCGCGCCAGTGCAGAGCAGAGCCAGAATTACTTGGACTAAGTGACTCCAGCACTAACTGAGATGAGCAAAGTGTTTGACCAAAATCAGAGTACTTTGGATAAACCCCCCTCCAAGATAATAATAATAAAAGAATAAGAAATGGTCTGTGGTTTTACTTAAAGTCATGTCTTCTACATAAACTTGGATAAAAGGGTTAGAAATTGAGAGGGCATCTCGATGAACATAATACTCCAAGAGAGCTGTCCAGAAAGCAATAAGGTATGCATAGCACAGCAAGGCGAAGCACAAGATAGTTCAAGCACCTACTGCTGGATGTTTAAAGAAATGAAATCTCCAAAGTCGATACGAAATACAACAAAATACAGGTCAAATCCACAAGTATCCACTTTTAAGAGGGATACTGCTGAAGAACCTTCCTTCCTTTCAAAGACTTAAAAAATGCCCAAAACTGAAGGCAGTATTAGTGTTGCAGGAAAAATGTCACCATAGCACACACTCAAACCGCCAGAGACTTCTACTCGTAGGATGACAGAGTCTGATTCTTGCTACTCAAATGGTTTGCCTTAAATCATTTGTTTTGCAGCTGTTGAGACTGCAGAAATAAGGCAGTGTCCTTCGGTGCTGACCTTATCTTGCAAGCAGTCCAGCTGTGCATTCTGCCAAGCGTAGTCATGCTGCAGTCCTGCAGGTAGGGAGAGCAAGGGAAGAACTACACCTCAGAGTTCCTAAGGACCTCAGAGACCCCCTGAGACCCCCCCAAACTCAGTTCCAGAACCTTCCAGAAAGAGCACAGGGAATCCCTCGCTCTTGGGACCTCAATCTACAAATAACACTCCTAAGAGAGGGGTCAGGCAGTGTCCTGCCTTCATGGGAGCTTGACGGCAGTGCTGGAGCCCAGGTAGTGTCCTTACATTATTCTCTCTCTCTCCTCTCCTCTCCTCCTTTTCTCTCTTTCTTTCACCTTACCACAGATTTAGCAAGCCAATACCTATCTTAGGAATAAGATATCCTTTATAAATAAATTCCTTTTAAAATCAATTGTTTGTCGTTGTTTTTTGCCTTCATTTAGCCCAGCAGGCAATGAATCCATAAATTTCACAGGGTGGCCCTGGGTCTTAGTCCAGCGACCCGTGGACTATTCACATTGGGTCACGACATAGGACCAAAGCTCATACTGAGTGGGTGGTTCCAGTTAATCCATGGGTGTCCCTTTCTGACTCTCTTTTGCATACTGCACATCACACAGAGATACACTCACACACTGGAGACTTCAGTGGATAGGACCAAGGCACATATGGAGCAGGTGGCTCCAGTGAACAAACAGGTACCCCTTTTTGCTCTCTTTTCAACACACGCACTTTCTCACTCTTTTTCTCCGGCTTAGTAATTCATGCTCATAAACAAGTTCAATTCCACTAAGTCTTAAACAAGACCCACTCACGCTAAGCTATGAGTTGCAATTTAAATTAGCTTTAAGCTATTACACATTTAATTCTAACATTCTATAGGTAAAGTCGTTCCGATCCCCAACAATTAGCCTCTCTTTGCTATTTTATTTTTTTTGATTTTTCTTGAAAGGGAATTTGTCAATAAGTGAATTTGGAAGTCTGCTACTTCAAAGAATTCACAAGACAAAAGTTAATCAGAAGAACTCATTTCATATACTCAGTAACTGTACAAAGTACCTCGTCAACTGAAACACACTTACCATATTGCAAATAGAGCTAAAGTTTCTAATTAACTGAAAAGATTAATCTCTGAATCTGTCAGCATTGACAGGCTGAATTTAAGGGAATGAAACTCATTGATCCACGCATCCCCCTTTATAAACTGACAATTTACTCATGAGACAAAAATAAAAGGGAAAATTCCTGACTTTCCATCAACAGCAACAATGTAAGAAACATATTTCATAAATTAAAAAATAGCAGGGAAAAAATTCAGACTTGAAGAAGATGTGAATTTTATTTTTTATTTCAGATCTTGGACTGAAAACATATTCAAGTGTAAGAACAGGGTAGAAAAAGTTAGATAAATTTGTTACACATATATTCTTTGATGGTGCCTACTGTATTTATTTAATAAAGGGAATTACACAAAATATTGTATCATATGATATGTTTTCGAGTTGGACAGGAAAAAAACCAAACTGAATTGGCATATGGGATCCTGGGGTGAATGGTGTTAAAGGCAGGGGGAACTGAATTAATTTTCTATTTCAATATCATTAAATCTGCAGATTTAGATTTAAAGCAAACAAAATAAATACAAAATTTTACCTATAGAAAAATGTAGAAGAAAAAAAAAATACCAGTACTGGCTTAATAAAAGAAAGAATAGACAAAATACAACTTTCGGAACTATAAAAAAATTCTCATTGTTACAAATATGTAATTTACTGCTTAATTAAAATCTTGAGTAGAGATGTTGCATTATGTAAAAATCTATAATTTTAAGTATGACAGTTAAATAGGTGTTATTCTGCCATATGTCCTTCAAGATATTGTCTGTCACAAATAGCGTCCAGTGATTTTTAAACAGAAGACGACACAGAGAAATTCAGTGTAAAAAGAAGGAAATATTCTTACTAGTATAGGCAATACTTTAGACATTTCCATGAAAAATTACAGCTTTTATCACTTTGGTCTCATCACTGAGGTTGAGGTTGAATGATTGAAGGGATCTCCTCCAACTAGATCTTCTGTTATTGTATATAATAATACTTATTGTATTAAGATATTCATGCTGTTAAATCTATTTTATGAAAGATACAAAACAATACTAAATATATTTAGTAGAAGTAGAATCTAAGAATTCTAATTCTAGAAGTAGAATCAAAATCTTGCCCTAATTAGGAAAACATGCAATCAACCCCATTCTAGCCACAAGTCCAAAGCACAAAACTGCATGGGCTGCTATGAGGAAAGTTAACTCCATCTCAGCCAGAACCAGTACATCTACATTCAAGTAAATGGTAAGTGGTTGGAGTAAATAAAAATTAATAAACTTTAAAATTATCGAGATATTTCTGAGAAGAATAAAATACAGTATGAGCAATCTTTTTAACTGCCTGGACTGAATATTTTATATTCATTTTTCTTAGTAAAAGAGAAAAAGATTTACTACTTGAGTTACCAAAACTGTAACTGAAATTTTTCTTTCATTAAAAAATATATGTGCTTCATTTACCACATAAAATATGTGCTATTAAGATGTGATATGATCCAACAGCATCTCATCCAAAGAGTAGTGGTAAGCTGTCAAAACAGAAGCTAGAAACAAAAAGTTCTGATATATATAATGAGCTGTAAAAAAAAGTCTATTCCTAACTAGTGAAGAAAAATAGCTGGTAATATTTTTCCTGAAATCATGAAGAAACAGAATCTTCTGATGCTGCAATTTTGAAAACTGGTATTTGTAATTCCCTTCCTTGGGAACTGTAGCCATTATTTCCATGAATTTGCAGCGGTTTTTTCCCTTTGGTTAATACACTCAATACTTCAATTGCTTTATAATCTTTGTTACGCAATTGCGTGCCAAGACAGACCACAGTATATGTCCTTTTGTAGTTTGTTTGAAAGAGTTGCTTAATCTATAAAGAAAGGAAGAAGATATTGTGATAATAAATCTAGAAGTGAGTAAAAGAATGTTGTTATATCTCCCTTAGAGATTTACAGAAAAAAATAATTTTTGTTTTGAAGTTCTAGTTAATTTGATTTTTCAAGATCTTAAAAAAGAAATGATTGAATTTTGATTCCTTATGCAACTTAAAAATAGACTTAAGAAGGAATATTTAGTTTCATATCCTTTATTGTTTTTTTTTAAAGTTAGGAAGCATGTCATTCACATTTTAACTATTCCCACATCCAAATTTTGTATCCATAGAAATTACAGTTTACACAGTGATACTGTGAAATTGCAAAGACTTTGTAACTACAGTGGAGTTGTTAGTTTCTGTCATGTGAGAAAACTGTAATACAATATCTCATTTTGTAATTGGGAGACACATCCTTTTCATATCTTTTGTCTAAGGAACATAAGAAAGTGAATATTGCCCCTGTATTTTAAAACTATGAAGAAAACCAATCTCTTTGAAGCTGCTATTGTAAAAAATATTTTTTACCTATGAAATATGAGAATGACACCCACCTCTGACATTGTGGGATAATGACCTTGCCTGGTCTCAAGATGCCCCTCTAGATGCTCTCTCACCCCGTCTCCTTTGAGGGCTCATGGGCTGAGATAAATTGCCCTCACAAGAAAAATAAACTTGACTTGGGGAAAATTAAATTTATCGCCACTTAAAAGTAAAGCAGAATGATGCGAAGCAAGATAAAACTAAAAATACTTTCTTTCCCTCTCATTCTTCTTCCAAGGCTCAACTTCACTCTTTTTACTCCTGACTCTTCTACCTCCTCCCTCTATGCACAGACAGAGAACAACGTGTATTGCTCAGTCCGGAACAGCTTTTCTGTTTCTCTCATATATTTCCCTTGCTCCTCCCTGTCACACACTGCTGCTGAGCATTTGTAGGGTATCTTAAGTGTGTTTTCACAGTGATGCCATCAACACCACAGCTCAGCTTTTTCCTGTGGTGGGTTCCTTTTGGAGCCAGCTGGAATCAGTTGTGTCTGGCATGGGGCAGCTCCTGATCTCTTTTCACAGAGGCCACAGCTGCAGCCCCTTGCTATCAAAATCTTGCAATGTAAACCCAACATAGAGATTCTTTTTCAAATTATCTGCATACAAAAATTGAGTGTTTTCCACTTTTGAATAATCAAACCTAAAATATTGAAGATTTTAAAACTATCTTGTTTGGTAATATTAAGCTAAAATCGTTTCATCATGAAAATAATTTCCATCATTCCATCTTTAAAATCTATGGATTTTCTTCTAACAATATTTTAAAATTATCATATTAAAAATGGAAATTAAACTTTTAAAAAAAATAGTTTATGTATCTGTAAGCTCCACAGTTCTGAATTCTGCATCTAGATTCTGTACAAGTCCTCTGTAAAATATATTCAATTAATCAAATAATTAACAACCAGATATTTACTGTAATAATTAGAAATAATACAAACCAACAGCTATTAATTAATTAATACTAATTATTTAATCTATACATTTGTTTCAAGGTAATTTGTTTCGCAGATGAAATAGCAAATATCTTTCCATAAACTGAATGTTTTGGGTATTGATCTGTACCATCAACATGGGGCTTTTCTCCTTCATTTCCTGCCTTCCTAGATGAACCAGTCAGATCCATTTAATATTTGTGGCCATGCTATTTGTCAAATAATACAGCTATTAATTTAAATGATATTCTCCACTCCAAACAGTACAATCAATAAAACCACAAAGTAACAATGTCTGGTTTCAATTGTTTCATCAATTCTGCTCATCTTGTGCCACAGAAGTCAGCCTTTCAAAAATTACATATGGACACATGCTGCCAGATAGGAATAAAATTAAGGACTCATAATTTGTGCAAAACATAATTAATATTTGCTTTTGTATTCAGAAATTCAATCTCATTATTTACTATCATAAGTGGCAAGATATTGCACATATTCTATATTCTGTGGAGGTATACATATTAAAGAGCAGGATAATTAAATGTCAACATGAAGACAAGGACATAAGGACTTCAGTTTTGTATTTTGATGCCATGTTTAATTTACTAAAACTGGTATTGAAGAAAAAGTGTTGTCATTGTTTGTTTATACCTTTTAAAAGTATGGATCAGACATACATAAATTAATAACACTGCATATTGTTACAAACAACTGCAATGGATCTTCCAAATCTTGTCACAATACAGATTTGGGAGGAGCTAGGGTGTTAGGGAACTATGGTTTGCTCTGGAATTTATTCCGTAACACATTACCCATATCTCTTGTGTCTACTTGCTAAATAAAGGCCTAAGCATTAAGATTAAGATGCTTTAAGATTTTTAGACAGGTTTTTTTTCAGACAGTTGTGGTTTAAGTCTTGCATATGATCCCCTTTGTCAACCTAGACACCTAATCATCACCTGTCTTTTACAGAAGTCATCCTTGTGTACTCTTTGAACCCTGCTATAACATGTTATTTTAATAGAATTCAAGCTATCATCCAAGAAAAAGAGGCTCCTGAACTGGAAGTAAAACTCATTCTTTTCATGCTGTTGATAGTATTAGAGCAAATTAGGTAAAGACAGTCTCAGAAATCAGAAAGGTTCAGCAGTGACATTAGTATGTCTCTAAATAGGGATAAACAGTTTCCCTCGAAGATATAAATTGAGTTTAGCTGGAATCCTTGAAAAAGCCACTCTCTCTCTTTCCGTAACTCCTGTTTTTCATTTAACAGCAGCAGCAGCAAGGTTAAAAAATATGCTGACTAACCCTACCAGCCACGGTCTTCTCCACATACAGCTGGTCAAGTCTGCAATGCCATGCCTGCTTCGGAGATGAATGCATTGCTAGAGTAATTTTTCTCACAAGGCTTTTCCTATCTTATAAACATTTTGCTGTCATGAATAGAGTTCATTGTGGCATTAAGGGTTCACCACAGTTCTTTCCTCTAGTACTGCTGACCTTTTATTTCACTCATGTTGTCAGTTGGTGATTGGTTTCACAGAAGACCGTTTATGGTGGTACTGTTTGCTTTGCCTGTAGCCAGAGGCCAGGAGCCCCGGACACAGGGAGCAAGTGTGCTTAGGAAATACTGGCAGGCCCTAAGGAACCCGGGCTGGAAGTGCCACTGAAGACTACAAGACTGCTCAGCCTTGGTGGCTATGTACCACAGGGCATGGGTCCCAGACCAAAATGGAGAAACTGCTCCTGATACAGCAGATGCATAAATGTACAGCTCTGGAGGGGAAATGCTCCATTAAGGCTCATACTGTCTCCCCCAGAGACTGGGGCGGGCAGAGGCAATATCCTTGCCTGCAGATGGCATGTTCCAATCAAGAAGTTTTGTCACCAAGCTGAAAGAAAGGGCCAACAGGTACCTTGTGAAATTCAGCAATGATAAAGTCCTGTATCTGGAAAGGAAGAGCCCCTTGCAACATCAGAAGGGTAGTAGTTTTTCTAAAGTATCTATTTCTTGGAGACTGGGTGGGCATCAGTCTGCTGGTGGCATGTGATTGCTTTTGCATCACTTTTTATTTCTTTTTTACCCTCCCCCCCCTTTCACTTATTAAAACGTCTTTATCACAATCCACAACATTTTTTTTCTAAGTTTTGCCCTTCCAGTTCTCTCCCCTATCCTGCTGCTGGGAAGTGAATGAGGGCTGAGTGGGAGCTTACTTGCTAGCTGGTGTCAACCCACCACAAACATGCAGCCTGGAGAGGTGGTGCAATCCTGTAGGTTTTTGAGACCCCATTGGAAAAAGCCTTGAGCAACCTGGTCTGACCTCAGATTTTACCTTGCTTTGGGCAGGAGATTAGATTGAAAATCTCCTGAGGTCCATTCCGGTCTGATTTGTCATGTGATTGTGAATTGTAGTTCTTGTAGATCAGAGATAGAAACAACTGCAAACAAATCAGTTCCCACCCTGGTCTTTGTATGGCAACTGCTATCAGTCCACTAGATGATGGATTACTCTGTTTCAAATGATATTAAAATATAATTTTCTCCTTTAAACTGATAATCAGTAGTTTTGAAGAAAATCTGCCTCTAAAATCATCAGCTATGAGAAGGCAGACGCTGAGGGACATTCACTTTTATGATAAGGAAACAAAGATGACTGCACTCCACCTTTGCCTTTTGACTTTGATGAAAAGTTGCAAAGTTGTGTCAGAAGTTTGATACAGACAGACAGAGCTCATCACGGATGTATACTATCCTATGCAAGTGACATTTTAAGAAAACAAACAAACAAGCAAAAAAACCTCGGCACAGCCATGTAACTAAAAGATAATTGAAATACAGTAACAAGAACCAGATCTACTCATCTTTCTTGACCCATCTCCAACCTCAAATTACTTGCATTACAAAGAAACCATGAAAATGCTAGATGATGTGGTAGGATATTGTGTAATATGATATGATAAAATAAATACTAGTAAAGGAAAATCCAAAACAGGTGTTTGTTACATAAGACATTTTATAAAAGTAAGCTATACGTGTGAATTGCAACTTCCTGTTCTGGAGCCATCACAGAAATATAGAATAAACATATTTAAAAGTAAACCTCAAGCAGAACATCTCTCTCTTTATCTTTCCCAAGAGAAACTGCACATTGTACCTATACCATTATTCAACAGTAAATGTACATATAAGATATTAAATTATTTCTTCGCAAAGTATATAAGATTTTTATTTTTTCTAACTGCCTGTCTTATCAAGTATATACATTTACCAGTTGGTTGGGGTGTGTTTTTTGCTTTCTCTTACACTGCTTTCAGAGTCTCAATGAAAGTGTGAGCCTTATGGATTACTACTTAATTATTGGCATAGAAAACCATAAAATAAAGGAAATACCAAAAGCTAGGAGTCTCTGAATAATTTATCACATCATTCCAGCACTACAATAAAGTTTAAAAGATCTTTAGAAGAATAAAAAATAACAACTAAGGCACTTCTTTCAGTTTCCTCTTCCCTAAAAAGAGATTCTGTATTCAGCAACACAGAGAAATTATTTGTGTCACAGCTTTTTTCGCTTTGACCTTCATCAGGACTCTATAGCAACCAAAGCTTACTTAATCTCTTCTGTTCCTCCCAGTCTTCATGTTTGCTTCTTAGTCTTGTCAGACTTGTCATTTTCCTCTGCTCCTTTTTAAAAATGAAAATATATTTCTTTCTGTTTCTGTACCCTACAGAAATTCAAAGTCAGCAAGTTCTAATTGTCCATGCCTGAGATGCAGACAGGGCTGTTCTGTCTTGCACAGCCCTCGGACATTGTGAAATAGTAATTCCTTTGGGAATGGTCCCTAAGCAATCAAACAGAGCAATGAACATACCTTATTTTTGACCAGCAGTTTACTTTGTGCATTTTGGTGATCACAATTCAACGTAGTTAGTGTCGCTTTATTTTTCATCTCTGGAAATCCTTGTCTTTTTTTCACCTGCAACTCCAGTCTTCTGTTCTCTTCTTCCAAACTTTGCTTTTCTGCTTCAAGTCTCTCTCTTTTTACCCATTCAGATGTATTCTCAAACTGCAATCTTTCCAGCTGGGAAAGGTTGGGGTGGGAGGAAGAATAACCAAAAGAGAGAAAAAGAAAGATATGACTTAATATGATTTTTAAAAATGCTCTTTACCAGGGAGGCTAATGGCCTCACCTCAGAATAAGATGAACATCTTATAAATCAGACTAAGATATGTTTTCTATGTTTCATAATGTTAAGTATATGAATTTGAAAAGAAGCAAGAAAGTAATTTTTTCATTAATTGTACCTTTACATAAGTACAAATTAGGTAATGTTTCAATATAATAACTGGTAACTGCATCGATTTTCTTTCCCTGCTATTTATGGAACAATAGTATTAAAATAAAATAAAATAATTTGTTTAAAGAATGTTGAGATTGATTTTGGTCTGATAATGTCAAAGTTCACTTTTCAATCCTGAAAAAGATGAAAACTCAGCACATTATAGTCTGTTTACTCTTTGAAAACTCCATAATGAATATTCATTAAACTGAAGAAGTTCTATGTCTTCAGTACTAGAAACTACTATCCTAATAACCAGAGGAAAGATTTTTAAGTTGTTAAGCTGTGTTTCTTGAGGTCACAATTAATAGTCTTAAAGGATATATTATGATTTAGGGTCAGTGCTATAACCTTAATATAAGACAACCAAGCTTTCTGAATTACTTTATCTAGTCTACACACAGGAGGAGTTAACTATACCAACACAAAGCGATGTTACTAAGTCATAAAAGTAATTATCTAACAAATAATTCTACTTACTCTTTGGAGACAATTAGACAGGACTTGTGAACAATGTATGAAATGTTCCTCAGTTTTCAAGATAAGAATTGGTAAAATATATTTTTATAACAAAGCAGGTACTTATGAGGTATTATTAACAGATATTTATAGGAAGAATATTATTGAACAGTACTCATTATAACAAGTTAATATTAACTGGTATTTATGAAAAGATTAGAAGAAATTAAGGTAAATTAAAAACTATGAAAAGGAAATATTCCAGTTCTTTCAACTGAAATAAAAAAAAAAGATAAATGCTAATACATAAACCTAAAAAAGAACTTTACAATTTTCTGTTCTGTGAGAACTAAAATTGATTATTTGATAAAAGTAGAGACTGAAACAGTGTGAAGAACTTTTTTAAAAAACCAGGATATTTGTGCCAGAAAGGCTTTAGAAAGGGCTAGAGAGGTGCTCTTTTTCAGTTATTGGTTACTTTTATTTTAAAATCAATTTCTGGAAAAGGAACAAAAAGCTTTTGAACATGAAACAAAGAGAATAAGTTGTTACATCACCAGAGAAACATATTTCAGACTCTGTGAATGATAATATGATTATCTAACAAATAATAAAACAAATAGTAAACTTATCTGCACATTATTTATCTGCAAATTATTTATCTGCAAATAAAAACAAATAGAAACTCTGTAAGAGGCTCATTCAGATTTTCAGAGGAAAATATAAATGCTTTCTGAATCTCTTTAGTAAGGATAAAAATCATATTTGATGGAAAATAACAAGTGTTTGTTTACTAACAATGATAACATTTTCCAGATATTTCTCTTCTACTCTCTATATGATAAAATAGAGGTCTCCCCAAAAGACTGAGTAAAGCAGGGGGAAGAAAATAAAAAAAGAAACAAAAGAAAGAAGACAAAGTGGTTTTTTTGTCCACAAGCTTCATCTTCTCATGTCGAAGAATAAGAAAAGACAAACAGCAGTGCTGATGTTTCAAACATTTTCCAGGTACAAATCAGACCCTAGCTTATCCATTTGAAAATGAGGTCCATAATGGCCAAAGGCTTACATTATGTAGGTATGGGCACTTTATGAACTAAAGTTGCATCTAAATACTGAAGTATAACTCTTGGAATAAACAGGAAATCAAACACAAAAGAACAAAAACAAGAAACTGCTTCATTAGCAAATGAATTAAAGCCATCTCCATGGAACTTTGATCTAAGAGGAGGCAAACTAGCAAGTAAGAAAGGAAGGAATACATTCTTTCCATACTCTGTATCATATTGGCAGACTAACTGGAACTAATTTTTCTTTTTTTTTATCTGGGTAAAATACAACAGAGTAAAAGGCATAGGTATTTTATATTCATGCTGTCTCACAGTGTTTAAAGGTACTTAGCAAGCTAAATTCCTTAGAATGTAATAAACATCTGTACTGAGATTGAACAGACAATCAGAGAAGAGTAATTTGTACGCTTGGTTTTGGGGCTGGGTTTTTTGGTATGGTCTATCCACTGTAGAAGAAGTTAACTTCAATACTTAAGACAGTGCTAAGTGACCACATGTTCCTAGTGAGGTCTTTAAAGTCTATCCACTGATCTTCTGTACAATAACTGGAAATTAAGGGATCAAATACATCTATTAGCACCAAATGTTTTTCCTCCCCACCCCTTTCCTCAAATTGTGCAGATTCATAGTCGTTCAAATACTATCTACTAGACTACAATCACAAAACGTGGATTTTTTTTTCTAAATAAATATGCAGGCATAGGTCTTACCAAGTACGCATGAAATATCTGGAACAAGAGAAAGTCCTGTGTTCTTGCAAAGCACCCACCAAAAGACATGACTCAGATGCTAAGCCTGAAAGTTCACCTTTTCACAGAGATGACACTAATCAATACCAATTCATTTCTGGCAGACTTCAAGTAAAAAAAAAATCACAAAGCCATCCAAGGTGGAACTTCAGTCGGGCAATTAAGCACAAGATGACTACCAAACCAAGATCTGATGTCAAAGGTAAATTTACTTATCTCCTTGTTTGTAAAATTTCAATTCATTGCACCCAAGATGCCTAGAAGTTCCAATAATGATAACTTTAAAAATTTAATACTCTATATACATAAAGAACTCCATAATAAAGTCAGAAAAAAATATTAAGTTGCACAAAATCATGAATAGACAATTTTAGTATAATTGATTTTACTATAAATCAGTTTCCAGCCAAGTATTAGAACTCATATTTTCCAAAATACTAATTTTCAGAATGTTAGTGTTCAGGGTTGATTTGTTGTTCAATAGAGTTCTCCCAAACATATTTGCTGCTTACAATGTTTTTCTAATTACATACATGAATCTGGTTTTATTTATCATGTGTTACTCAGTCATATTTTTCAATACAATTTAGGCAACTGTTAACTCTTTAAGCAGTGATAAATATTTCCCTGCAAGGCCAGTTACTTGTTCCATGAATTATCTTCACTCTCTTAACTAATTACGAACAAGAACATATTAACAGCTTACTTATTAATCATGATAGAAGCAACAATATGTTCACTATACGGGCCTCAGAAAACCTGTGAATGTACAGTATTTTTACTGCTTTTAGTTGTATATTTGAATATATGTATAAAAAGAAAGTTGTATCAGTTATATGTATGAATTTATTTTTTTGAGTTATAATTTTTAATCTCTTACTGTTCACCTTGCTTCAAAGATGAAACACAGATATTCACAGCAGTAATATTTCATTCAAGAATAGTACTACTGTTTTTCTAACCAAAGCACAACTTCTGAAAGTTGTATTTTTAAGTAAAAAAATCATTCATACAAAACATATAAACTTAAACACTTTGGAAAGTTGCTTCTTTATCATTCATGTCGTTCTTCCAAAATGAGTAAGGTGACCAAAGCAAAGGTCTGGAACTAAATTAGGAAGAAAAAGAAAAAATAAGTATTTCATGATCTCTTTAATGTATTTTTGTGAAAAAAATCTTGCAGGTTTGTGGCCTTCAGCACACATCCAATTCTGCTCAGCTGTCTTTGAGATATTGTAAGAAGGGTCTTTTTATAACTTGGTGTTCTAACTTCTGGAAAAAAATAAATAAAATGCCAGGGTTTTACTAAGATTTTTAAGAATGCATTCCTTTCAGTAAAACAAAGCAAACCAGAACAAAACAAGCTTCATGATCTGCTTCCCTCTAGAAACAAGATTTGAAATAGTTTTCATTTTTCAATTGAAAACACTCATAAATCTTGTTTTCCAAATAAAAGTTCTCTGCCTTCAGTAAGAGTAACTTTTTCACTTAAAAAATAAAGAAGAGAGAGAGATAGAATGAAAAGAGTAGTTAGATATGTGGATGGGTTGTGTAGACTGTTTCATAACCGTACAACTAGAGATACTCTGTCAGGGTCTTTATCCCGCTCACTCCGCTTGAATGCATCTCCGGCATCTTTTGACCTACTCCACGCCACACAGTTTCAAAAGGCTAAAAATCATGGCATCCTGTGCAAGTAACACGTGCAGCCCTGTTTTTCTTTCCACCATGCAGCTAAAGACTTAACACAGCAAGAGGAACATTTCTCGGTAAGCAAATTGAGCCAGGTGCTATTGCAAATGACAGGCAAGGCAAACATTCAAAAACTATTAGCTGTTCAGTATTGACCTGATTACATTTTTGTGTCTATATATATATGAAATACATACATACATAGATGTATATAGGTATATCCACATTAACATTTTCCTCTGTTTCTTTAAAGGGGACCTGACATTTTTTTAATTCTCTCCCCCCCTCCTTCATTACATAAAAAAAATAAAATACAACCTTTAAATTAATTTATTGCTGCCTTAAATTCTTCTTTCCTTCTATCTCATTTCACTTTTTACACAAAATTATTCCACAGGAAGAGTAAAAATGACTTTTAATTTTGAAATTCACTACTGAAACTTCAATTAAAAAATACAAATTGACTGAATAGCAGTGATACCTAACTCACATCTACAGTGAAAGGAATTTTAGGGGTTTTCCCATATAAAACATACATTGTCATATGTGAAGATGAAAGTACTTTAGGTGCTCTTGGCTAGTACTACACATTCTGATTCATAAAGATATCGAAAGGCTAAGAAATGATTTTCTATTCAATATTACATGTGAAAAAATGGGATGTTTAATTTTTCCTTCAATTATGAATATTTTCTCTCCAGAAAATGTGTCTGCAAACTTGCATTGAATTTTACTCTGCAATAGGAAGACCAGAATAACGGTGGAAGCCTAGAATGAGGTCAAAGTACTGTCAATGAACTCGGTAAGTGCTAAGGTGAATGGTGGAAATGGAGTAGAGTGTACTGATATTTTGGAAGTGGATTATTACTTAGAGCCAATCTAAACCATTTTAAGACTAATATTAAAGACAGAGGCTTTGAGGAAAACAGACACAGAAAAAAGAAACTCTTCCTGGTATAGTTCATTAGTGGGAAAATCTTAATGTTGTAGTTCAGTTTAAGGCAACATGACAGTGGTTAAGGCTCAGAAAGTTTTATTGAGACAAGATTTTTCTACTTCCTTCAGTCAAGTGAAGATTAAGTAGGATGGAGGAGAAAAATGAAGCGGCCTACACATTTTTAATGGGAGTAATGACCGCAAAAAAAAAAAGATAATGAAGAACAGACGTAACAGTCAATGCAATTTCAGATAGAAAAAGCAAAATTTACTGTGCAACCCTCAGGAGCAAAGGAGATTAAGAAAGCAGCAATTTTTGTTGGGTTTTAGCTTCCTTTTAAAACTTAAGAAAAGGTAGGAAAGTATTATTTAAATTATTATGATCTCCAGACAGAAGACTAGCATTAGAGTAAGAAACTGTAGTTTTGATTTGATCTAACTTATAATGATATCAGAAACAAAAAATGCGAATTCAACCAGAAATTTTGTCTGAAAACATTTTCTTTTACAAAACTGGCACTTTTAAGCAACACCATTTTCTGAGAAAGAACCTCCAAATATCTTAAATAAAAGTTATCCACACAAGACACATTACATGCAATGTCTTTACAAGTCATTACATGCAATGACTTTTACACAGCAGAATAGACTAAAACCAGAAGAGCTTTATTTATTTATTTACAATCTGAACCTCATTCAACCACATCAAAACACTAACTTCTAATGCTGCCTCTCTTCATACTAATAATCTACAGGCAAACCAAGTATGGCCTGCAGACTTGTGACCCAAAGAGGAAAGAATTCTGGTTTAAACTAATAAAAAGAACATTCACTCAAAGAAGCCTCACTCAAACGCCAGTAAAACATCTGTTTCAGCCTGCACAAATCAAAAATGAAAATCCAGAATCATTTAGGGTTTTTTTGTACTTTAAATGACTGCAGAGACCTTTTTTTTTGTTTTAAAGGAGGTTGAATGACTACACATTTTCAGATTTCTTGGTATCATCTTCACTATATTGTGCATGGAGATCATTTTCACTCATCTACACTACAAATTATTCTACAGACTTAAAGCAAGAGACAAATTGAGCTGAAAATTAAGTGAGCCACAGGTTGATTACGAATTAGGGATCATGTCACCCCTCTAAAGAACCACTATTGAAATAAATATACAGCTTTGTAAAGAAATTGATGAATTTGACACTTACAGATCTTGTCCCCACAGTTACTTACCAAACTAAGCACAAGAAAGCTCCTTGTTTCTGAAGAAACTGTTCTTTTTCTGTAATTCAGACAGAAACACTATCTTTTAAAAAATGTCGTACTAAATGACCTTTTCAAAGCCAAATGCAAGAACTCACCTGTTGTTCGGTTTTGCCAACCATTTTCCAAGTTCTTGCACATTGGCAAGATACGAGAGGACAGAAAATCTGTCATTTCACAGTGATATCTATTTATGATAGGTTTCAGCTTCTAAATTATTTAATTTCTGGCAGCTGTTAGGAGAAATGGGAAAAGTGCAGTTTTCTTGAGTAAGACATCTAGGTTGAGTGGATTAAATTAATTAAAAACCAGCTCTTCCATCAAGCAGAAGCCTCACATTTCCTCATGAAGAGCATCTTGTGAAACACCATTACAATTTGTAATTCAGTAATAATACTGTATCTGAAGCTCTTTTATCAATGGTCTAAAAGGAAAGATATCAAGCTATTAAAGATATTCTCAGCACAACTGCGAGAAAAATGTATCTGTTCTGGAAGATCAGAAAAAAATGATAAGGGCAGAATCATCTTCAAAGAGATATTACATACAAACAGAATGCCTTTTGAGTTTAGGTCAGAACTGTCTACAGAACTTGGAAGATGACAATGGTTCCATCGCACTGCATATTTCCCTTTGGGAGATAAGTAAGAGGAAGACAGCCTTCGTGTCAGCAAGACACCCGTGTCCAAGTGGATAGGAAATCCTTTCAAGAATGTTCATTACCTGCGACATACTATTTTTTTGGAGGGGGCGGGAAGGGAGGTGGAGCTTTTTATTTATTTTATTTGTTTTGAGATTTCTACTGCTAGAAGTCTGTAAGACCTTGGGCACAACTGTAAAATCTCCTAGGTTTGAAAGGAAACCCATCAGCTTGCCTGCTTCCTGTGGTGCACAGGTGTGATGTTTGCTGGCAGGCAAAACTATTACTCAACATATGTGACACTAGGCAGTTTTGCAATGATTATTTACAGTGTATGTGACTGTTTCTAGAATTCCTTTCCTTATTCATCTAAAAGAAGTAATCAAAGACTACCAAATATGTAGCACTCCTTTCACAAGAAAGGGAAGACAAATGTTGGCTCCCTTTTTATTTGACAAGTGCTCCAATAATCAATATAGGAAAAAAAAATTTACTCTGCTTTTTTTTCCTTATTGTGGGAAAGTCTGCCAAGAACACCATTTTATCCATCAGAAACTATACTGAAAGCAGGATAAAAGCTATTGTGCCAGGCAATATCTTGAGATGCCAAGCCCGGCAACAAATTGAACATTTTAATGAATGTTTATATTCATAACAATGCATGTATCTAAGAACCAGCATGTGTAGTAATGAAATATTTATTTCTTCTGATACTACTCAAATGTTTAAGTCTGCTGCAAGCTGATATCATTGCACCATGTTAACATTAAAAGAAAGTTGCTGATTTACTGGCATTTATTTTCCTTTTCCCAATCTGCACACAGAGAAAACCCTTTTGTGTGTATGAGTAATTTACCACAAGAGATTTTATGCAGGACTATAAGTTTTCCATAGATACATAAAAAACCTTAAATGCTGAAACTTTACAACAAGCAAAAATAATATATTCAGAGAAGCACAAACAAGTTCAAGAAAGGGAAAATGCTGCGACTGAGGTGGGGAAAATCACTCTTGATCTCACAGATCTTTCTTTCCATTTTTATTCTGGCAATGCTTTCATGAGTTTCTTCTAAGTTCAAACTTATATGGAATATGTATTACATTTAACTAAATAAACATTAACATCTTCACTAAAAAACTAGGAATGGTATGCATCGTAAATATTCTTTAATACAGCTTCAACTGTCCACATTAACCTGAAATATCACAAGTACCGTGGTATTTCAGGTATTGTTCACTGCATTCATGTCTCAAATGTAGCATCTGCACTGATTGTAATGTAGCAGGTAAAGCTCTACTTAAAATACTGGATTCACATACACAATTGTTATAACATCAACTAGTTGATGAGAATCTGCTATGCATTTAAGGAAAAACCTTTTTCTGTCGATGACTATCAGAGAGAATTATCCATAATAGCTGTCCAAAATTCTACTTTCATTCATCATCTGAATAATTAAAAGCTTCAGAACAATTACTTTTAGCTATCTAAACTGTTGAGATCAGTAAAGAGAATATCAACACATGATACATTAGTTTTTACTGTAAAATTATGAAGTGTTTTCAAGTTTGATCTTATTTAAACAAAAGAGATATTTACATTTCTCAGGTGGAAAAAAATAAGAAAGGTGACTGAACAAATACTGAAAGCTTCTTGCTGTATCCTAGTCTTCCTCACTGTAATCATAGTTTATGAAAAGATCGAGACTAGAGGAATATCAAAACTGTCAGTTTCCACCAATTGTACAGTACTCCTTATTTATTTCACATTTCCATATGTGAATAACAAGAAATATTAAAACATGTTATAAGTAAATATATGATAGCCATAGGATGTGAGGATAATTCTATGAAGCAGACATTCTTGTAGGCTTTCCAGAAAATCATGAATGTTTGAATGAATATTTAAAAGCAAATAAGAGAATAAGGTTTTTTTTCTGATACATCTTGTGCTATTTTAGCTGTCTTTTTTCCCTCATAGTGTCATATTTACATAATTACATCATCGCTGTTGGAGTCCTACTGTGGCAGGTTCCCCCTGTTTTACTATAAAATTGAGTAAATAAAAATTTCTGTAACCCCATTGGACCTCAAAATAGACTGATGGAGAAGAACAGTAAATCTGTCAGGTAAGAGATGATGTAGTTGAGTTGAGTGTCAACACAAAGCATTTTTTCTGCGATATATAATCTTTATGAAGTGCTGCTGCCAATTCATTAGTGCGCATAATCAGAAGCTACAGAGTAATAAAGAATTTGTACAAAGCACCTGTGTACTTACCCCTAAACTAATAGGAAGAGGAGCTATCCAGGAGACCAGTGGTATCAAAAGGAGACATCAATCACACTCATATTATGTGGAAAAACGACATATCTCATAACCTTTATGCTAGCGAATGTATCCAGGGGAAAAGGGATGATGACACACATCCTAGTAGCTACATAATATTAACATTTTTTTCTAGGCAAGAATACTGAAGAATGAAGCCTTCTTACATAAGAAATATGTTCTTTCGAGATATAAGCCAAATAGTAAACCATTTGTAGGTTGTCTTGGGAATCAAGGGGTTTTCATCAATGGTATAAAGAGAACAAATTCATTTTTATAGCCAGGCAATATATTAAATATGTCCATATGTCCTGATCAACTCAGTTACTATTGCACATGAAAAACAACCCATCTACTTCATTAACTTTCAGAACAGAACTCAGCAACCTGTAGTTCAAGATGCAAACCTCATACATTACCAGTCATTTTTCTTATCAGTAAAGCGTGTTTCAACTGTGAGAAGTCAGAGGTAAAACTGATTCCCTGGTCACACGTTGATAAAACTACATTTGATTATTATGAGCAGTAATGCATATTCTGTATGCAAATTTATTATTATAAAAGCTAAACATGTTCATCTTAATCGACTTTGCAAGACAGAACAGAATATCAGCCTCACAGAATCACAGAATCACAGAATCATCAGGTTGGAAAAGACCTCTGAGATCATCGAGTCTAACTATACCTGTTTCCTTACCAAAACAAGTTCTTGAGAAACTTTAAAGACCTCCAGGGATGGCGACTTGATCACTTCCCTGGGCAGCCAGTTTCAATGCCTGACAACTGTCTTAGTAAAGCAATTCTTCCTAATGTCCAGTCTAAACCTCCCCTGGCGCAACTTCTGGCCATTTCCTCTTGCCCCATCGCTTATCACTTGTGAGAAGAGCCCAGCACCCACCCCGTCACAACCTCCTTTCAGGCAGTTGTAGACAGTGATGAGGTCTCCCCTCAGCCTTCTCTTCTCTAATCTAAACAACCAGAGTTCCCTCAGTCTCTCCTCGTAGGGCTTGTTCTCCAGCCCCTTCAACAGCCTCGTTGCCCTTCTCTGCACACTTCCAAAAGTTTCCTACCTCCTCAAAACTGTCTGTAAGTCAAACACTTTTCATTCCATCTTGTACAAATCTGAAAAGACTGACCCTCAGAGCGATTCCTAACTGTAGAAACCAAAGCTGAAGCCTTGGTTCTCATCACAGAAAACAGTACGCACTCAAGACAAGAATTCCTATCTGCATGAATAGACACTTCAAACAGAATTCAGCAACTATATACTCATAACTTAACTATTGGGCATGCTTTAAGTATTCTTTGATTCATAAGTTCTTTTTTAATAATGACAAAACCCCTCAGACTCAAGTACTTCTCATAATTAGAGAAAGAAACTGAATCTAAACTCCTTTGGATCTACTGAACAAAACCAAAACTAATCTAAATGAACATTACGCAGCATTTTAGGTCAATTTAAGGCATTCTCTCATCTCAGTCAAGAAAAGAATTCACATTTCAGCTAATCCCTTGGAGACTATTGAAAATTATCAAGGCCACACATCAACCAATATTATCAAAACTTGACAAGCCACCACTTGTCTGGAGAATCAGAACTCCAATGTGCTAACAAATGCATAGCTGCATTTGCTGCTATGCATGGAGAGGTTGAATTTTTAATCCAGGGAATAAACAAATAAAAATCCCCATATTAACTAACAATCAATCTGGGAAATGTATTTGAAATTAATTTCTGTTTTTAAAAAAACCCCAAACAACAACAAACCTACACACCTTAATCTTTATGTTTCACTACTGAGCAAGATGCTGCTAATGTTCATCCCAAAAGGGTTTGTTGGTTTGTTTTAGTAATAGTAGCTTGCTTTTCTTGCAGTTGATTGGATTCTGGCAGCACACAGTAGGGGTGACAGTGGTAACAGATTAAACAAACTGTCTTAAAACAACTTAATAAATGGCAAAGACTGTTTTAGGTATAGGGACTATAGCAATTATTTATACTAATTTAATCTGGTTTGGACCATTCTCAACCCAAAAGATCTGAAGCAAGCATAAACTTTTGTCCCTTAATTTGCCTCAGTGACATCTTAAATTTATGGGAAAAAAAAATAAAATAAAAAGACTGCTCATAAGTTCCCCAGTGTGTTTAAAGGTTCAATACTATATATTTTGGTTTATTTTTTGAAGGAAGGTGTAATAGACCTCTATGGAGATTTTTTTCTAAATGACACTCAAAACCTTCTGTTAAACTCTGTTTATTTCCCTTTTCATCTAAGTATTATTGCAATGGCAAGCTGAAGTTGCTCAGTTTAAGAGACTTAATGATCTGAAATTAGTTCACTCCTGATTCTAATGCTGTTTGCAGGAGGAGTGGACTGGAGGGGATGTGACTTTTTGGGTTTTCTTCCTCCACAAACCTAATACAACCAGCTTCTTCCCCAAATAAGGAAAACAGACTACAGCCTTAGAGAGCTGAGTCTGACTAATGTCAGTCTTTCCCAATACCAAGATAAAGAATAGATTTGACAGTTTGTGTGCCTATGAATAGAAATACATATATAGACTGTATTAGAAGAAAAACAAGCTGCTGTTCTTTTAAGAAGGATGACGTCAAATTCTTAGTCTTAACTCTCAGCACAACGATAATTTAGCTATAATATACCAAAGAGAACTTAAAAAGTTTGGATTTTTTATGGATAAAGAGCATATAAATTTAATTGTGGTCCAGACTATAACAGCTCACTTCATTTTCCATCATGCAGTTATCTATTGCTATGTGTTTAGTAACACTATTCGTTATTATTAGTAAATAATTCAAGGACTAGAATAGGCCAGGAGCCATTCCAAAAAAGCACTGTAAAAGGAAGATAATAAACCCTACTCCAAAAATATAAGGATTTGCCACAAATGGTGAATGATTAATATAGGCATGCAGAAAATTACCTGAAAATAAAAGTAAACAGTGCAATGCATAAACTATATATTTATATTTATTTATTAGTTTTGAAGTTTCACTGCTATTTGCCATACAGAAAGTCGATACCTCTCTGTTTCAAACTGATTTCTAAGCCAACATTCCATCCTGACTTTATATTGTCATACTGAGGCAGATATACAGGTAAATAAGTGACTCTTCAGTGTCAGACAGTTTTCTTTAAGCACGAAGACCAAAGAGGACAATTCCTATTACACATTAAACAGAAAAAAAAATAAGTGGGGAAAAAAAGAAAAAAATCCCATCTAAACAAAACCAAACATGGCTGATTCTTTTCCTTTCCTGACCCCCATGAAAGTACAAGCTCTTTGATCCAGAAGCAATTCAACTCCCTTGTATACATTATAGTTAAATTAAAAATAAAAATCCATTTCAGCAGCCATAATGAAACAGTAAATCAGACTTTTGATATCACACACATAAGTTAGGAAGCACAATTTCCTGACCATCCTGAAAGTCGTATGCATATAGCTGTATTCTAGATAAAGTAATTATAAGAGGTTTAGGAACCTTCTTTATTTCATTGAATATGACAACATCCTGTAAAAACAAGAAACTTCATTCCAGTTCCTCACATGATTTCTCCTCAAGGGCACAAAAAAATTACTCTATCTATATATCACGTAGTAAACCTGAAGCTCTAGATTACTCCCCAGCAATGGATTTCATGAGTCTTTGCGTGTTGTATAGACTTAGGGCTTAACATAGGGAGTGATTCCTAACAGGCCTGCTGAGTCCAGAAGGGAAACAATTCACAAATACAAAGGTGTTAGATTCTGGATAAATAAAGTAACACTTAACACATTTCTTATTAACGTTATGACAAGAGTTTGCAAGGTGATAGGATTAATTTTGATGGGCAAAAGAAACAAAAGAAAACAAAAGAAAAACCCACAGGAGATAGAAATTTGCTGTTTGGTTTTTTTCCCAAGAAATAAAACTTATATTTTGTTTTTAAGTAGGAGGATCAAATATTTGTCGAGCCTAAAAAGAGGGTATCTTATTTAAAAAAAAAATAAGAAAAAGTTCTAAGGCTGTTTTTCTATTCAACCCTTCCCTCAAATTAGCTCATTTTCTTTTGAGCTACACATTGCTATACTTATCCGGGTGAGGATAGAAAAAAACGCTTCTACCTTTAATTCAATGTCTTTACATTAAATCCAATTTTGTACATTCTACCACGTGTCACATCTGTTTTATTTGTGGTTTGGTTTGTTTGTTTTTGATGGGTGTTTTTTAATAGAAGAAGCTGCTTATTTTAGTCCAAGTTTATTTTATGTGAACGAGCAATAAGTAAGACTACTGGTAGAAATATTTACTTAAGCGAGAAGATAAATGAATACTAAAATATAATCCTGAAAGGGAAATTCAGGGTATTTAAACCTATTTCATCAAACATTTTTAGGGGTGATTTTTTTGGAACTGTATCCTGTAAAAAACTCATTTGTAATACAGAACCATATGGTGAAACGACCACACTAATACATTATTATTAAGTAACTGTCACCATTGGGCTTCTCAATCTAAGCTATGAAAACTGATTTTGCTAAAAATCCAATGTGAACCTCTAGAATAACGGCTGTTTCATGTATATTAACACAAATACATATAAACACACTTGTGTGCATGTGTGCATATTCTTCCCTTGTCTTCAAAACATTTCCTCACCATGTTATATTTTCTGTTGGTGGCAGACCAATAGGCAAAAGAAACCTCTACAACTGAAGCAGTTTTGCCATGGTATTCCTTTCACAGAAAATCAGTATGCACAGATATGTTTCAGTATCCACATGTATGTTTCTTCTAAATGTATTTCCTCACAGAGATAAGTACAAGTTTTCATCTTTCAGTTATAAGAGAATGCCCTTAAATTAAAAAAAAAATCCTACTTTTAGCCTGTATTTTCATTGCTAAACATGTAATGAAGGAAATATTGGCAAATACAACCTAGTACAGTTTAAAATCTTGTTAGAAACCAGTATGTGAGGGAAAAAAAAAAAGGCAATCAAGCAGTAGATTTTTCCAGCACTTTCCAAGCTACATTTGTAGGAAAATATGCAATCTAATGGAACTTTGACATAATGCACCATCACAAATTGTACTTTATATTGGACAGGGAAAACATTCACATTAAGTACATAATTTCTAGAGATATGAACTGGTAGCAGATATAAGAAAACAGTGGAAAGAATAATTAGGGCTCTACAAGAATTCTTGCTTAAGCAATGCTCCAGAATTCTTTCCTTACTCTCAAACTACCTGCAAATTTAGACATTTTAGACATAATTTAGACAGGAAAAAGAAATGTTTATGTCTAAAGTAATTTTTTAAGTACTTTTATCAAACCACAAGAACATCATCATCCCATTTCACTCAGTTCAAAAATCACACCAGACTCTCAAAAAAATGAAGGATTGGGCCCAGTAAGGAACACTCTAAATTTTAGCTCTAGTCTAAAATAATGAGATTTTATCACAGGAAAATTAACTTGACTGAGTTTCCATTCTATAAAGTCATTTGAGTTGTCAAATAATTCAGACTTTTTTTTTCCATAAAATTGCCTAAAGATACTTATTTTAAAACTCAGCCTTTAGGATTACAATATCAAATAATAAAGATTCTTTTAGCTCATTCAAAGAGACTACTGGCTATTATGTACTATACAAAATCATCACAAATTTAATTTATGGACATCATAATATTCATATGATGATTATGCATAATATGCAATAGTTCTGTGGCTACTCTTTTATATCTGATAACTATTATATTTTTTGCATGATTTGGAGGACAGTCAGAAGGCATTTTGGGGTTCAGACAAAGATTATGGGACAGAATAGATGGTCCTACTATATGTACTTAAATTTCCTGTAAGTTTATCAGAATGTCACTATTTGTAGTTCAAATATGTGCTAAGTGAATGAAAATAGCAATTATGCGTAAGCAGCTCTGCAGCATCTTCACACTATAAAGGAATGTTAGAATAAAGATTTCTGGAAAAGGTGGAAATAAGGCAGAACTAGCTGTTAACAACCTGAGTCTCCAAAAAGGCAGTTACATTTAAACATCATTTAAATATCTACACTGTAAATAGAAGACTTAATATATCCAGAAGTCTGACTTGCCTGAGTGGAGTTTCCACCTGGGAAACAACAGGTAGGGAAATGTTACTGTCTTTTATTTTTTGAAGAAACTAACGCACCTAAGTAACAATACATAGATTTCCATAATACAGAATGTAGAACATCTATATATTGAGAGAGAACAGAAAACATTTGTTCTAAAAGATGTTCAAAGACATTTATTTGTCTCTGGTGCAAAATCAAGAGCACTAGTGACTTACCTTCAACTCTGTAGAAAAAAGGAAGAACAGAAATGTTGCTGCCTAAAGACACGAAATGCTAATTTAGCCTGTGTTCTTTTTCATCTGAGGCTACTTTTTTTGATACTGATGTTCCAATAGGCTTTATGTACCAGTTAGTGTAATTTTTGCCTCTTATTCAACAAACTGGGCTGTGAGTTTGCCTCCTTTACAAACACACTAGGCAATGTGCAGTCAGGGTACATTCTGTATGCCAGCTAGCAGAATATTATTTTAAACAACACAGGAGTCGCTGCCTATAGTGTCATTTGTAAGTCTACAGTGCACACCAGTGGAATATAGCTGTATATGCATTGTTTTCACTCTTTTCAGTTTAATGCAAAATTGCTTTGTAAATATTCTATTTATTTAACTTTTAAACCACTAGAAAAGCACATCCTGTAGGGATTACAAAGACAGCTATAAAATGTTGAGGAAGATTTGCAGAGAGTATAAACCACAGTATTTTATTGCTCAGGTTATAAGATTAAATGAGCATTTTAAAACCAAAAATTTTATCTCACTTGCAAACTATATTCTGTATTTACAAACATCAGGGTAACAGCCCAGGGATTTGCTCAGTTTTAAGAAGATTCATAGGAACTAACTGATCACACTTAGATGGTCTTTTTTGTGTCTTTCAGACTGTAAGGTTAGTTAATTGAAAAGTAAACTAAGTTGTATTTGACAAAACCGGTTAGCTCATTTCCAGGAACATTCAACTAGCAATGTCACTGATGCCAAAATTTTCATATTCTTCAGAGAATTCAAGGATTCCCAGTTTTTCTTACAAAGATTACTTTAAAAATAGATGTATCTAATGTCAACATCCTCTATTCATTCAGTGATTTTACAGACTTAATATTTAACTTTCTGTGGATTCTCATACAAGCACAACAATAATGCAAGTATAATTTCATGCTGAGCAATTTCTTCCCTTTTTTAAGAATAACAAAGTGTTTTACAGTTGTTAACACAGATTATTTTTAATATAGATGAAAAGCAAGGTATAGGAAATATTAATTGATTTAATATCCCACTAAGAGCTGCAAGCTCTTCTGGAAGTGAAGCTTAGTAGCTAGACAGTACATACAAAATGATGTTGACAGCTCAGAAATGTAGACACATGAATCTCAGTTTAAGACGTGATCTTATGGACTGAAAATTCCTTAAGAAGCTCATAAAAACGTCTCTCCATAAGCCCCAAATGCATTTAACAATCTCTCTGATGCTGAAAGCGTGGTTAGGCCACAAATACACAATAATGTTTAAGATAGGCTCCAGACAGCGTAATATATTTTTCCTGCAATAAACTCAAAAGGGACACTCCGCTTCCCTTCCTCCTTTCTCCTTGGGAAAATATTTGATAATATTTATTCAAGACACAAAGTCTTAATTCACTACCTCTCTACAAAAAGCCAAGACACAATTCTCACTATGTAGAAAGGTAAGTACAGAGAAATTTAAGCCCTAATCTCTAGCGAGGTGCTAATATTTAAGAAGAAGAGCCAATTAGGACTTGGTTTGAAACTGTTATGATGAAAGAATACTTGAAATTAAGGAAAGACCAGGGAAAGGCAAATGAATGAGGACTCCTCAGTGTCTTTAGAGAAACAGATAAAATCATTTGCATAAAACCAGATGAAATATGACTGCCTGCAAATAAAGGAGCAGAGTGCTGACAAATATCAATCAAGATATGAACAATGAGCTTCTTACTGTCAACCTTAACTTCATATTTTACTATTTAGTGAGAGAGCAGAATTTTTATAACGGAAAAATAAATTAGCAATTTCAACACTAAATGCTACTTCCTGTTGTATCTGTTAAAGTGGTCTATTTTATGAATGCAAACAGAAGTTCAATGTTAGAATTACACAAAACTACATATAAGCTCTATAGTTATTACAAATATAAATTGACAGTATTTGTCACTAATTGCTATTTTTTTGTTAACTCAATATTTATTTACAATTTCCAAATTGAAGCAGAGTGCACCAATTTTTAAAAAAGATTATTATCAAGATCACCAAGTCTTTCCATATTTAGTTTGTTCCAAGCGAAGTGAATACTAATCTTTTAACAGAAAGCATTTAGTTACTGGGAGTTATTGGGAGCACTAACGCTCAAATCTTGGCAGCTGTGAAGCTTCTAACACTACACAAAATCTCCCAAAATGTCCAAAAAAGTTAGCTGAGTGAACCATTGCTAAAAATGGTTTAACCTGAAGTGGTTCTCTCACTTGCAAACCAAGCATTTTTGTCCACTATCCCAATGGGACTTTCAAGTGATCTACCAAAGCAAACAGCAAATTAATTTATGCATGACTGAACCCAAAAACTCTTAGTCAAGGGCATGAAAATAATCTAGAGTTAATGAGTAATCTCATTAACTCTAGATTATAATCTAGATATATAGTTATATCTAGATTATAATCTCTCTCATAATCTAATTTTAGATTAATATCTAAAAATTCCTTTGTGATTTACTCTATGTGTGTATACAAATCAGATTTCATGCTTAGCCTAGTACATGGCTGCACTTTATTTCACTTTCCAATTTTTCACTGTCAAAAACCTTGCATGTCGTTCCAGCACCCACTTCTAAAAAGTAATATATAGTAAATGACATTCACACACACATAGCCAACACATAAGATTTGTTTTTTTCAATAAAGCAAGAATCTTAATTTACTAAACCCCCCACAAGTGTAATTTGATTCACATTATTCAAATTCATCAAGACCAATGTTTTCCTGCAATTTAAAAACTAGCTACACATTTTATGCATTTCAGAAGACAAACAGAATGCTCAAAATCTCACTTCCTGTTAACAGTTAAAGCAATTCAGTATGTTTCCAAGAAAAAAACATGTGTATATGCATAAACTTGGATAAATATTGGAATATATCAATCTCCAATCTCTTCTCAGGAGACTTTTACTTCTTGTTGTTCTGTTCCCGTTGACAGTGCCATAAAACATAAAGACTACATTTCATAAGCAAAACAATTAACTAAATCTAGACTTCCTCTCTCGTGCAGAAGTATGACCAGCTAAATTTCTACTTAATAAGCAAGCAGAAAATAAAGAACTATAATCTGAAGGAACTCACATATGACAGATAGATGTTAATTTGTTGCTGTGGATGTTGCTCTATGATTTTACTCTTAGTTACAACACAGGAAATGAGAAATCTCAGTTGTGTTTCTTATTGCACATGATAATGATATACTGCTAACAAACCTGTTTCAGGCTTTCCAATTTGGTTTCTCTCAGTTCTTCATATTTCAGTTTCCAAAGAAATAATTCATTTTCTATCTTTTCCATTTCTTTTTCCAGAAATACATTCATTCTGAAAAGATAGTTTAAAAGTCAGTGTTATGTTTATTGAAGTTAGCAAAAGACAAATTACTTTGTATTTCCTTTTCAGAGGTTGAGTTATATTTTGCTGCCTTTGACAACCATGTACCTCGTTTTTATTAAAAATCTATACTATCATCATATAATTGTACCAAGACATCTACCAAAAATAATAGCTAAAAAGAACAATGAAATCCAGTAGTATAGAAACAAAATTTAAAATTAAATAAAATCTTGGGATAAACTGAAGAAAATTTGGAAATTATCTTCAGTTAGTGATGCAGATCACATAATAAATAGTGAAACAGTGAAGATCCTCAGAGAAGAGGTACTGTATCACTTTCATTTGGGTAAAGGAAGAAGATTGTTTTAAACACAAACGTATTGAAATACATGCAATATGTAGACAGTATTGAAAGCAAAGATGATCCACTTTAGATATAAAAAAAAATTATATTTGATGTTTCAAAAAGTAATTGCTCTTCAAAGAAATTTCTAGAAGAATTTTAGGAAAATAAATTATTTAGCTCAGAGGTACTACACCCTTACTAAACCCATTAAAATTTTGCCTCTGGAATGCTATTTGAGGACAAAATCCTTTACCACATTCAGGAAAAATACGTAAGATACACAATTCATAAAGAATGAACATGACTTTTTGGAGAAAGATACTGGTATTACTGAAACAACAAACTTACTTGATATTTATTTTTACCCCTCTTCTAACCAATTACAATATTTTCAGTCTTTTAGGAAATAATGAAAGAAATATGAAACAGCATAGCCACTACAGATGTTCTCGTCTTTGAGACCAATTAAAAACTCATCTCTGTGTTCAAAAGAAAAACTATTAGCTAAGTTTCAAAGACAAGAATTGACTTCTCACAATTCATAACTCTAATTTCATAATTTCTTGGTGTAATGTGCATGGATAATTTTGCAACTTTGCAAAAAAAATAGAAAATAAGTCTTTAGAAAACCTTTAAAATTGTATCTCTAATATTTCTATGAAATCAAATCACAGTTTAAAATGCTGGAATATTCCGCTGTCTATAAACATCAATATAGGAATAAAGTCTGTAAAGTAAGGATGCTGAACAAATATAAATCCAAAAACCAGTCCAATATTACAAGCGCTATTATGTGGGGAGTTGAAAATTTTACAGTATATGAATTCTGGGGAACTAGAGGTATGAAGGGCTAGTATACCAGAAAAGAGAAAAAACCTGAAATTGTTGAAAAGAAAATACTGTTGACTAAAGAAACCAGTGCATGCTGCAGTAGTTGATTTCTGTTACGAGGCTAATGGAATTTGTCAATGTTTTTACTGAATATATTATTGCCAGGCTGACTATAAATACATTCTAAAAAATATTTGGTTTAAAATTCATCTTTCACGACAACATTGTTAACTTTAAGGGATAAAGCAAAGTGTATTGAGGAGATTGTCTGGGGTGTGTCTATGCAGCATATTGCGGGCTTGTGCAGAGATATCAAGTTCCCACTGTCTGAGCTGGCTGAGATCCTGGAAGCGATGTAAGCCACATTAATGAAGCAATCTAGCAATCTAGTTAAGTGAAGTATGCTCTTGCTTCCTCTTCTTTTACAATTAAACCTAGTGCTCTTGAACCAGGATATTTTTTTTTTCAGTGTAGAAAGTAAAGTGGAGCAAGATAGTTTCTTTGTGTATGACAAAAGTTAAGTTATACATTTAAGTTGAAGTTTTTCTTCTGAAATAATGGGATATGTCATTGAAAAGATATCATGACTTCATTAGGGAACTTAAAGAATTATACAGTTGAAACTGAAAACATGAATGATGACCATTTAATACTTTGAATAATAGTCTACTGAATGCATTGAAAGTCCATAGAAATGTTCTAATCTGAAAAGTAACAGAAGAATGTCCAGTATGTGGTGCTTACTTAAAAAATACTATTTTATTTTGTGTAACAATACCTCTCAAGCGAGATCAGGTCCCTCTGATGCTGCTAAAAGAAATATAGTCTCCTGGCTACTTAAAGTTTACTACTTAAATAAAGAAAACAAAGAGCAGAAGAAAGAATACGGCATTGACCAGTGCAGTAGCTTACTACTACTTAAACGAAAGATCAAGATCAGAGTGTGTGCAAAGAAGAGTAAAAAAAATGGTGAAGGGGCTGGAGCTCAAGTCTTATGAGGAGCGGCTGAGGGAACTGGGGCTGTTTAATCTGGAGAAGAGAAGGCTGAGGGGAGACCTTATCACTCTCTACAGCTGCCTGAAAGAAGGCTGTAGCAAGGTGGGTGTCAGTCTCTTTTCCCAAGTAAGAAGTGACAAGACAAGAGGCAACAGCCTCAGGTTGTGCCAGGGGAGGTTTAGATTGGATATGAGGAAAAATTTCCTCACTGAATGTGTTGACAAGCATTGGAAGAGGCTGCCCAGGGAAGTGATTGAGTCACCATCTCTGGAGGTATTTAAAAGACATGTAGATGTGGCCCGTAGGGACATGGTTTAGTGGTGGACTTGGCAGTTTTAGGTTTTCAGTTGGACTCAATGATCTTAAAGGTCTTTTCCAATCTAAATGATTCTGCAATTCTTTGATTTTTAATAGATCTTAAAACCATCAACTACGTTTTATCTAATCAAATCACAGAATTACATAGATTGCCTGAATCTGGAAAGGACCACTGGAGGTCCGTACACCCCTGCTAAAGCAATGTTGCCTAGATGTGGTTGCTCAGGACTATGGTCAGATGACTTTTGAATGTCTTCAAAGATGCAGAGTCAGCAACTTCTCTGTGCAACATGTGCTAATGTTCAGTTACCCTAACAAAAAAAAAAGTGTTTCTTCATATTCAGACAGAGCCTCCGGAGTCCATTGCTTATGTCTACCTATGCAGCCCTAAGCAATTCCTCTTCAATACTATCAAATACCAGCGTAGCTGGTGGGCTTTTGGTTTTACACCAAAGAAACACTTTTAAGTTCCAAGTGGAACAAACTGAGATCTTGAAACTAGAAGACGTTTAGATAAGAACACCGATCAAAAGACAGCTGTCTTAGATAAATGATTCTTTAAACTGCTGAATAACTCATAAGGTCTTTAATTTCCTTTATGTCATGGGACTTCAAATGTGTATCTGGTATAAGCCATAGTGTGCAGTAGAGGATTTTGGTGTGCGATTTTACATTGTAACCCCCCCCCCTTGAAGTTCTTTGAAAGTCAAGACAAACTTTGAGCTCTTTTTTTTTTCCTTCTTTTCAGAGCTCCTTTCTTTTTATATTTTGCAAAGCCTGTTCTGGGTCTTACAGGTATATTGGCATTACTGAAGATAGCTCTAAGCAGAATCCAAAAAACATAGGTTCTCTCAGAGTGAAGGAGCAATAGAGACATTAGACAGGAAACTCGGAGCAAGTACAGACACTGAAAAAATGCAGTCACAGTTCAAGAGTACTGCATGTAAACCAGAAAACTCTGCTGAGAAGTCCTGTGCTGTGTGAGTAAGATCATACTGACTGCCAAGGTAACCTTTGGCCTTGGGGTCCAAGCTGTCTGTGATCCAAGTTTGGTTTTGATGCAGCACAGCTGCATCCTTGTCCCTGGCCCAAGTTTATGGAGAAGTTGCTAAGTTGTGAGGAAGAAGCTGTGAGAAAGTACTTAAGTTAGAGCTGTGCAAGATAAGAAATGTAAAAATGCAAACAAGGCTGAGATTGTTGAGATAGTCATTATTAGCTGCTCCAGGATCCAGAAGTAAAATTACTGACGTGAACCTGTACAAAAGCCAAAGAAGAAAAACTGGCAATCTGAAGATGGAGACTCAGCAAAGTAAACCCATTCCAGGAAACAGTGCAAACCAACACTTTCTGAGCTGGCAGATGATAGCCTGTCCATCAAAGACTTACAGGATGTCTCAAGGGAATCAAGACTATGTTAATGCTTACCCTACTAACATTATACCTAGCTATTTATTGTGTCCTTTGCCAAAAATAATTGCTTCACACTTTGAAGTTGCCTATATTCTGCTTACAGAACATTTTTACACAATGGAAATGTTGCTCAAGGTGACCTAGAGAGGGAATTGTTGTACCAGTGCCCACTGTTACATGGAAATCAATGCTCTGTGAGCATTTGCTGCCTAAGGTTGAGGCTGCCATATGTTACATGGTGTAGACATACTCCAATTCTTACCACGTACCAGTAAATTTATTAACGTGTACTACAGTCAGTGTTTATCTAGAGAAAAATGGCAAAATCTTTTTTCACTGAAGTACAGTTACAAATTAGCTAGAAAGGCATGTGAACAAAAAACCATGAAACTAGGGGATAGAACCAAGGTTTATTAAAATTTTGTCTAAGAAATTATTAAAAAATAACAGTGGAAAAATTATATATATACCTGCATTTATACTGAGATTAGGACCCTAAAATATCAATATCAACTAGAGGCAAAAGGGTATGTGAAGCATTAATCTTTTAACCTACACATACAAATACCACGACAAGCTGGAAAATTTAGGCATTCTGGGATTTTTGCTTCCACAAGAAACTAAATCCTCTTTAATGAGATAGAACATAATTCTGTCATGTGCTGCAATATGATTCAAATAAAGAACTATTATATGTTTTCTACAGCTATCTAATTCATACAACAGTAAATACTAGTTAGGAATTTAACTGGCATGAAATAAATCCTTCATCATAGCTTACCATTACAGACTTTCTGAATTGAAACTATTGATTGCGTTTATAATAGACAAGGAATTTTCTTGATTTTCTAATTAACTTCAGCTGATTTGGAAATTATATCATAGTCCCTGATGTGTCTTACTATATTCATCATCCTTGACATACTGCATGTTTCCTCAGAAAGTCTTTTTGGTGTGATTCAATCTTAATAAATACTGATCATATATACAAAACATCAAGGAATTCCTACCAACACACAGACTCACATGCTAGCACATATTATGTAAAGAATGCTTTTTGGCCATCAAAATGCATTTTTATGCAAAATGCACTATCTACATTAGGTGAATTTGATGTGATGCAAAAAGCATAAAATAAGCGTGTTATTCTCTCTGTGTTTCCTGGTTTTGACATAGACCTTAGTACAGGTAAAGAGGTTAAGATTAACAGCATTTTGCAGCTGTGTCCATGTACTTTTGATTTGAAAATGGCCTTAGTCTGCAGTTAGAATCTTTCGAAGTGTGCTGATAGAGTATATCAAAATTTGTTACTAGGCATAAAGAACTCCAGCAAATGAGCATAACATACATCTCATATCATTGCATTGATACAAAATGGGTAGTAAGTATAATTTTTTAGTTAACTGTAAATCCATAGCAGTTCTGTATAGACTTCTTCAAATTACAGAGAAGCCAAGAAAAACAATGAAACCACTGCTGTGAAATGTTTATAAAACATGGATTATCAGTAGTATTAAGAAAAAAATTCTATGCTGAGTTTTCTTTCTAAATTCTTATCGAAGTCTTATAAATTGTAATTAATAAAGCTTAGAAATGAGAATTTATTGGAAATATTACCATATGTATTTTAGAAAGTATCTTAAATACCTTTATTTTTAATAGAGATTTCCCCGAGTAGCATGTATTTTTCACTTACTCTCTTTCCTTCTGTAAGATTTTCTGCATCTCAGCCAAATGCAAATGCAAGACAGAAATATGTATTAAATCATTCTTTGTTGTCTTAGCTGTATTGTCCAAACTTTTCTTAGGTCCCTCCAAATAGATGCTGGGAATTCCACTGGGAAAGGGATCAGGAGACTTTAGAGCGATTTTTTTATTGTGATTGCTTTGGTCTTTCATCACCTCTAAATCCTGAGAAAACAGAAAATATGACACCCAAAACCCCCCATAAACAAAGGTAACTTCCACAGGGCCTGCTAAGGCTCTTCCAAACATTTAAATCACACAGGAGAAAAAAAAGGAATAAGTGATGTCTTATACAGTTGCATTATATATGGACAGACTGTACCAAAAAAAGTTATTGTGGTTGGATCACTGTCATTTTATAATATATCTCACACCTTCTGTTACCACGAGTTTCATATTCAAAATATTTTTAATGTAGCTTTACTAAAGAAATAGATTCCAGTTATCATCACCTGGCTATAGCTATGGTGAAGACAGAATCCTGCAACTAATAAATCCAAATCCAGGAATGCAATTTATGCATACAAATGGTATATTGAAAAACTCTACATTAGAACTCTTACACTTTTAATGTAAATTATACTGAAGCAGGTGATGGACTTATATGAGTATTGTATAAGGACAAAAGTTACCTGCACAACATACAAATTTGGAACCCATTCAGAAAGTAAAAGGATTATAATATCTATTTTGAAGATGTTTTGATTAGAAAGCATAAGCAAAACTAATAACAATAAGGCAAAAATAATTAAAACCATAAAATATATATTTATTAGGAAGACTGAACATCTCTTCTAAACAATAGTTTCCTTTAGAAATGTATATTTCATACCACTCTGTTCTTTTGAGGTTTTAGAAGAATGTCTGGAATGTACATCAGAAAATACTAGAAGCTGCTGAAAAGAGAAGCCTCTTTTCGTATCACATCTAAAGTTTCAGTTTTCAAATATTGCATTGTTTTATACTAAGGAGAAAGAGAAATAACTAAAATATATTTTCATCATTTCCTTCCTATGGAGCGTATGTCTGCCGAAAAACATAAAAGGTATGCATTTTTTAACCAAATTTTTTCTCATTACTAACACTATGATTTTTTTTTTTTTTCAGAACTCACAGGAATGTAATGTAATTTATGTACATTACAGAGCAGGTGAAAATTCTGACCATAGTACATTTGGGCCTAAGATCCTGACAATTTTCATTGAACTGAAATAAAAAATTTCCTACCTCTACAATCACTGCTGTCAGACAAATGACACAGTTTTTACATGGTATTGGCTATGAAGGCTATATAATACATGCCAAGGCACAGAACTAAAACTGGTAAAACATGAAAAAATAGTTTCATTTTGATGAATATAACCAGTTCTTTTGTTTAGAACCAGGAGCTGCATTAAAGCGTGCTCATACTTGATTAATTTTGCATAACAACTTAATTGCTCTCTTTACCAAACAAAAAATCCTGCAACTTTGCAGAAAAACTTGACTTATGTCTTCCCATGTTTTAGAAGATTTGTCAAGGGAGAATTAAATGATTTTATTTTAGAAACCAAGATCTTCTTATATTAACTTTGTAAAAAAAATGTACACAAAACATGGAGAAATCAGATAACGGATAATCTTTTACCTTAAAACATAAAAGACATTCAATGAACAATATTCTGTTATAGGACATAACAATCTGCCTGTTGCTTAAATGTTTGCCCATTGTTGAAGAGTTTGAATGGTTTTCCCTATTTGTCTATATTGTGAATATTAGGTGGGTGAAAAAAAAAAAAGGATTTGTTCTTGAATGGGTCAAGTAGTATTTTGGTCAAAATCCCATTTCTAATCTATTTTTTCATGAACTAAATAAAATTCCCTCGTTTTTTTACCTTCTTTTTGTCTTCTGCCCCAGGAATCTTCTTGGTTTCATTCAGTTCTTCCACAGGTTCTTGTTCCACAAATGTTAACTGATTCAGGTCCTTTTCAATACAAGATATTTCTAAGCAACTGAATTCTGTTTTCCAAGCAGTTAGATTTTCTAAGTTTTCTTTCTCAATTGCTAAATCCTGATTTATTTTTTTAAGCATACTCAGTTCTTTTACCACACTGTCTAATGTGATTCTCAATTGTCTTGCTTCCTCTCGGGCTTTATTTCTTTCTCCTCTGACTTTGCTCCATTTTTCCCTCCAGTTAGCAGTACAATCTGACCACCAGCGCATGGTCTTCTCCATTTGGGCAGCTCTAGCTTTGACTTCTTCCAATTCCTGAATTATTACTGCTTCAGAAATTTCCCAATCACTGCTGTAATTCATATGCATATATGAATAATGAGATGAATATGGGTAGAAACTTTGAGATGGCAGATTTGAATTACACAGTTGGCCACCTGGTTGGCAACCTCCACCTAATTTATAAGGTTGTCTTGGTTGGGTCCCAAAAACCTGTGCCTGTTCCATTCGTTTCTGAACACAGTCTAAATTCATGTTTTGATTCATGATCTAATTTCATTCCTAAAAAAGACAGAGAAAGACAATAATTTAGCTTCCCTCAATTACATTATAGGAATAACTTCAAGCAGCAGCTTATCTTACTACTACAATAATGAGATATTCTCAATAATACTGTTTATGATTCAGAAAAGTGATTCATCACGAACAAATCGCTATTAAAATATACTTTATGTAATAGTTTTTGAGTGTAGTATAAACAGACATACCTATTAGTTGAAAAGCAATTGCTACAAAAGCAAGTGTAACTAAATAATCGTAGTGCTCTCAAACCTTTTTGAATCCAGAGAAAAGAGGCAAAAGCTTTCTTCCTTCAAGACAAGATTAAATTGAATCAATATATATTTGAAATGTCTAGTAAGAAGAAGGTATTTGTCTAGAAATACAGTCAAAGATTCCTTTGCCTTCTTTCCCAAACTGTTGAACTTCATATGAGACAAAACTTACCTTATTATTTTCCTACTGAAGGGAAAAAAATAAAAAATCATAGAATCATAGAATCACCAGGAAGAAGAGGCTTCTGAGATCATCGCGTCCAACCGTGCCTGTCTCCTTACTAAACCATGTCCCTAAGAAACTCCTCTAGCCATCTTTTAAACACCTCCAGGGACGGTGACTCCACCACCTCCCTGGGCAGCCTGTTCCAATCCTTGACCACCCTTTCAGTGAAGAAATTCTTCCTAATGTCCAGTCTAAACCTCCCCTGCCACAACTTGTGGCCATTTCCTAAAGATCCTATTGCCTGTCACTTGTGAGAAGAGATCAGCACCCACCCCCTCACATCCTCCTTTGAGGCAGTTGTAGACTAAACAACCCCAGTTCCCTCAGTCTCTTCTCTTAGGGCTTGTTCTCCAGCCCCCTTACCAGCCTTGTTGCCCTTCTCTGGATGCCTCCAGCCCCTCAATGTCCTTCCTGTAGTGAGGGGCCCAAAACTGAACCCAGCACTTGAGGTGTGGCCTCACCAGTGCTGAGCACAGGGGCACAATCACCCCCCTACTCCTGCTGGCCACGCTGGGTATGACACAGGTCAAGATGCCATTGGCCCTCTTGACCACCTGGGCCACTGCTGGCTCATGTTCAGCCGCTGTCAGCCAACACCCCCAGGTCCTTCTCTGCCAGGCAGCTCTCCAGCCACTCTTCCCCAAACCTGTAACGCTGCATGGGGTTGTTGTGTCCCAAATGGAGGACTCTGCGCTTGGCCTTGTTGAACCTCATCCCGTTGGTCTCAGCCCATCGATCCAGCCTGTCCAGATCCTTTTGCAGAGCCTCCCTTCCTTCAAGCAGATCCACACTTGCACCCAGCTTGGTGTCATCTGCAAACTTGCTGAGGGTGCACTCAGTGCCTTCATCCAGATCATTGATAAAGATGTTAAACAAGACTGGACCCAGCACTGAACCCTGGGGAACACCGCTCATGACCGGATTCTAACTGGATGTAATTCCATTTACCACAACCCTTTGGGCCCGGCCATCCAGCCAGTTTTTAACCCAGCAGAGGATATGCCTGTCCAGGCCCATGGCAGCCAGTTTCTCCAGCAGGATACTGTGAGAAATGGTGCCAAATGCAACTGTTCTTTGGATTTTCTTTGTTTCATGAGAAAAATTAAGCATTTTTATAAAGGGCTTTATTTGGTGGTCTAACTTCCAGAAGCTGTCAAAGAAACATTTTCTTTTACTATTCTTGAAAGTGTAGCACTATCCTACTGTACTGTATATCCTCATGATAAAATGATTCTGCTAGTAAATCTTGTTGTGTTCCTTTTCATTATTTATCTGCTATTAGTAATTCAGCCCAGAGGAAAACCAGTGTCTCAGAAATTGTTTTCCCACCCTAGTGCTGAGAAAATCTTGATGTGGAGAACTATGGGTTTTACTATGTGGAATCTCCATTTCACTCCATAGTGAAAAAAACCACAGGGTTTCTGCATACAGCCCTGTTTTAACTGAAGCAAAGCATGCTTTCCAAATAGCATTAATAAAAGCAGGATTTTCGGCTTTGTAGAAGTGTTGTACTTTCATGATCAGTGTAATCCAGCACAAACCTATTGCTGTTGAAAAGACAGTCCCTTCCTTCTTACCCATGCATCTACATGTTCTTGACTAGGTGGTATTTCCTCTTAGTGAAAGGAGTGAAATAATCAGATCAAACAGATGCAACAGTCACAGACAGTAATTTTTCAGCTTTATCAGTGCCCTCATATGTCACTAGTGGCTGCATGAAACCTAGAGTTTCCCCAAAATATGGCATGGAAATATGAGACGAAAGGAAAGTAGGACTGTCATACCATCGCAGAACAGCTTTCAATTTATATAGCTTATAAAATCACATAAGTAATAACCAGGGAGAAACAGCCAAGAGGTTGTGAACAACAAAAATAATCTATATATTGTATACAAGATTATACTTAAAGCAAGGTATTTGACTTCTGTGAGAATATTGTATGAAACTGAAAGAGGAAAATGGCTAGAGCGTATTTGCCCTCCTGTGGAGAAAAGGCATGGGCAGGAATGTCTTTTCAGTTAAAGTGAGTTTTCAGGTACAAACTTCTTTTCTTGGCAAATAACTACAATATATCAAGCTGATCCATTATGGTAACTCCAGCTGTAAGGTTAGTCAGCTTCTAGACTATGGCTGATGAAAAAAAATGAACTACCCTTTAAACTGCCACACATAATTGCAATGCTATTTCCAAATAGCAAGCTTTTTAAAATTATTTTGTTGAAAAATCCTACAATGCCTATAATTGGACATTTTAATGTAATTTTGACATTTTTCTGCAGATTTTCTGCATATATTTTCATTTAATCAGGAGAATAATAGCTTCCCATGACTATTGAAAAAGAAGGCTAATAGCATCAAAGATAAATATTCTTACATGGCTAGTTTAATATCCATGTCTGAACAGAGCAACTCTGTTGCTACAGAGCTGTGGAGCAACTCTGACAAAAATTGCAATAGGAATTCTATTTTAGTTGTGAAAGATTAAAGCTTGTGCTTGTATTTGAAATGAAATAGACTAGAATATTAATCTTGAAAGGAAGCAAAGATTTAAAAACAAAAATGTGTTGATCGTTATATAAGTACCTGAAATAGTCATAATCTTACAGTTTCAGAAGAATGATTAGGGTGGGCTTTTTTACCCTTCACATCAATCGGATCCTTCCTGTTCCTCAAAAATACTGCACTGATGAAATAACAACAACAATAATAACAAGAATAATAATAACAATAATAACAATAATACTGATTTCAGCTAAAGACTCTTACAATACTGAAGAGTTGATACTGAATCTTTAATCATGCCTTTAGTTACAGAGATACTTTCAAATATTTTTCTCTTCTCTGGCATATGATCATCTCATAGAGAAGTAAATCATGGTAAAATATCACATATCTACATTGAACAGTAAAAAAATCTCATTTATCGAATATTACCAATCTGTTCCGGGGCGAACAAGAATAATTTCTAAAGCATATATTAAAGATAACTAAGAGAAGAAAGCTATGTATTAATATTGTTACAGACATAGATCTCTAAACATAAGAAATTTCACAAATGTGAAAACTGAGAAAAAAATACTGTCTGCATTTAGTTTTAAAGTTCCTAGCTTGAGTTTGCAGCAGCAAAGTAGTTAGCACAGCATATGGAGCTCAGTAAGCATAATTACTTAGTAAGAGATAAGATAAAGTTAGGGAATTGGATGAAAGTGGGGAGTTTTTGTCCAGTGAAACCTTCTGATAGTTCCACTGTTAACAGTGGATCTGCTTGAAGGAAGGGAGGCTCTGCAGAGGGATCTGGACAGGCTGGATCCATGGGCTGAGACCAACGGGATGAGGTTCAACAACGCCAAGTGCAGAGTCCTCCATTTCGGTCACAACAACCCCGTGCAGCGTTACAGGCTTGGGGAAGAGTGGCTGGAGAGCTGCCTGGCAGAGAAGGACCTGGGGGTGTTGGTTGACAGCCGGCTGAACATGAGCCAGCAGTGGCCCAGGTCGCCAAGAGGGCCAATGGCATCTTGACCTGTGTCAGACCCAGCGTGGCCAGCAGGAGCAGGGAGGTGATTGTGCCCCTGTGCTCAGCACTGGTGAGGCCGCACCTCGAGTGCTGGATTCAGTTTTGGGCCCCTCACTACAGGAAGGACATTGAGGGGCTGGAGCGCGTCCAGAGAAGGACAACGAGGCTGTTGAAAGGGCTGGAGAACAATCCCTAAGAGGAGAGACTGAGGGAATTGGGGTTGTTTAGCTTGGAGAAGAAGAGGCTGAGGGGAGACCTCATCACTGTCTACAACTGCCTGAAAGGAGGTTGTGACAGGGTGGGTGCTGGGCTCTTCTCACAAGTGACAAGCAATAGGACAAGAGGAAATGGCCACAAGTTGTGCCAGAGGAGATTTAGACTGGACATTAGGAAGAATTTCTTCGCTGAAAGAGTGGTCAGGCACTGGAACGGGCTGCCCAGGGAGGTGGTGGAGTCACCATCCCTGGAGGAGTTTAAAAGAGGGGTAGATGAGTTCCTTAAGGACATGGTTTAGTAGGGAGACAGGCATGGCTGAACTCGATGATCTCAGAGGCCTCTTCTATCCTTATGATTCTGTGATTCTAAGTAGGCTAATCATTTAGCTTCTCACACTGCTCACCTCAGTTGCTAGAGAACCAGTCGTCAGTCAACAGAGAATCTCAAAAGACTCCACATAGTCATCAGTGTGTTATTACAATATCACAGTATCACGGTATTGTAAGGTTGGAAAAGACCTTTGAGATCATTGAGTCCAACCTATGACCCAACACCTACATCTACTGCTACTTGTCAACTACACCATGTCAACAGGATGCACAGCACAGCCAGTATGCATAGGCACTATCCTGCTGATACTGACAGACAACATTTCGACATGACATGGAAGAATACCTGTCACAGATTTGCTCTGATATTTCTAGAAAGAGAGAAGACTTCAGAAATGTATGTCTTTGATATTATTTCTATACATCATCCACAAGATTAGATCTGCCTTAGAGCATGCCATTCATTATTGGTTTTAAAAGTACTTTTAAAATTGGCCGGCACTGACATAAGTTATTAAGTTAAAGTCAAAGAAAAGAAAGCTAAAAATGTTTAATTCAGATGTTCATTTTCATCCAGGTTGCTTGTTAATCAATTTAATATATCTGAAACATAAATATTTCCAAGCAAGTTTTAAATAAGGTTACAGGACATTATTCTGACTAAAAATCATTGTGCCATGTCAGTTTCTTGATAGCTATTTATAACAGTAGCATTCTACTATAAAGGTTAATTATTTATTTTTAAAAGCCAAATTAACCTCTTTGTGAGAGTATCTCTAAGTTCTTATTGGGTATAGCCAAAACTTAAGACGCTTAGCTACCCCCAAATGGCACTGAGTACTTCAAACACCTGTGGGTTTTTTCCCATTTTTTTCAGATTGGGTCATGCGGAAATGTAACAAAACATGGAGGAAAAATGAGAACCCCAAGTTTCTCCAAAGCTCCCCCTCCTCCAAGGGTAGGTATATCTAAGACTGTAATATTAAAGCAAGGTACAGTTACTGCACTTGCTGCTCCCAGGAAAGGAATGTGGTTGCCATGGAAGAAGCCTGTTCTGGCTGTGCAGAATGTTCTGCCTCACTGGAGTGGAGCACAGGGTGCTGCTGCGGAGTGACACGTCCGGGCCCTGTTACCAGGATGGCCATGGAAATGAGAAGATAACCACATAGCTTCTATTCAGAAGATGGATTGCCATTGCAGCTCCAGCAACCAGCACGCAAACATGCCCTGTAGCTGAACTTTGCCTGTTGTAATGTCATTACGATACTAAAACACACTTCCACCTCAAGGCGACCGACCTTCTCCGCGCCTCCAAGAGAGACCACTCCCATAACCACTCCACTGGGCATGCATACTAAGTTTTAATTGCTATACCTTTAAATGCAAAACAAGATATTTTTAAATCAATCAGGAATAAAAGAATGTATAAGTAAATAAAATATAAATAAAAGTCACTCAAGTTCCACCTGAAAACACAGAAACTTTATACACATTAAACACATGGGGGAAAGTTTTTGGGGAAAACTTCATTGAAACTGGCGAGCATCCACTGATGGGTTGGCCCTTATCTTCCCCCTGCATAGGGACACATATTGGGTAAGGACCCCATGTTGTATGTGCGTATTTAGTAACATCACACTAGCTGTTAATGTCTATCTGTATTAGGGGTTTAACTGCGTATCACATCTATCCATACCTGGGTTTTAACTGTGTATCGTGTAAGACTTATTTTCACAGCTAGGGTCTTATCCTGTCACGAGAGGGGGCCTGTGCAAAGTGTATTTGTCCCGATGTTGCTGCCGATTTCCTTGCTCTGTTAAAACGTGATAAGCTGTAGATCAGGTGAAGAGGGCTCCTTTCGGTTTCAAATGGAATTTGAAAACGGCAACTGAAGACAGATTTCTTTAGCCATTGAAAAGCACTTTACTGAACAAGAATTATCAAACAATTAGAGAACAATGCTAGTATCTGTCCAATCAAACAGTAGGTGTCACTTAAACGTATAGAGAATCTTCATTATTTAGATAAAACAACCATTAGTTTGTTTTCTACAGTTTATACCACATTTCCAATAATTTTTTTTTAAATTACTCAGTTGGAAATTGAATTTTAACTGGATAGCTTCACTTTTATTTACAGGGGTTTTTTTTCCTTATTAACAAAAAAACCTAAATAAAAAACCTTTTTTTTTTTCTTTTAAAAATGTGAAGATGTAAAGGCACTTCTCTGAAAAAGTTAAGTTTTTAATCTGTTTATATTCATAGAAATTCTTTAATTTTTAAAAATTCTTGCATATGTTTTACGATATCAGAGATTAAGAATTGTCTTGCTATACTTGTAATCATTTATGATCTTTTTGTATTCAAAACATGACCTACTTTCAAAAGCAGTTTCATAACACTGGAAGTAGGGAAAATTAATTACAGATATGTGATGCATTGTTTCAGACCAAGACATAGAACATTCCAATGCTTATTAGGACAAATTTTTTTTTTCTTCAAAACACTGCTCAGAGTCAATCTGGAAACAAGCAAATTTCCCACCCACATAAGCAGACAGCTAAGAATGCTCATGATTATTTTGTTTTCTCTGGATCACAGCCTATCCCTTTGGCTTGCGTAACTACTGTGATATACTTTTATCAGAATTAGCAACTCTTTTGTGAAGAGATACACTCAGTTTTATCAGAATAGTTTAAGAAGCCATTTCTTTTATAATTAAATATTTGAAGAACATTCTTTAAAAAAGACTACTTTTTGGACTTTTATATATAATTATTCTTAATTGCACTTAACCACTGTAGTATTTTAACACAGTCTCATGTCTTTCAACAGCTTAAGTACTCCTTTGTTGGATTTAATGCTGTAAGATAGCATCCTGTGATGACTGACAGAATCACAGAATCATCAGGTTGGAAGAGACCTCTGAGATCATCAAATCCAACTGTACCTGTCTCTTTACTATAACATGTCCTTGAGAAGCTCATCTACCGGTCTTTTAAACACATCCAGGGATGGTGACTCCACCACCTCCCTGGGCAGCCTGTTCCAATCCCTGACCACCCTCTCAGTAAAGAAATTTTTCCTAATGTCTAGCCTAAACCTCCCCTGGCACAACTTGCGGCCATTTCCTCTTGTCCGACTTCTTTAAGTCTTCTTTGAGGGAAATGTACTTAAGAAATAATTCATATTGTCAGATAAGCCACAGTCCTAAAATTGCTGGAGCAGTCACACAAAAAAATTGACCAAGTATGACATGTTGTATCCTAGAGGCCACTTAAATGCATAGAGAAGCATCTCTATCTGTTCTCTCAGTGGCCACAGTAAGCCAATAAGTATTCCCACCAAAAGAGAAGTTAGTTGTATAAGCAATGTTTACTCAGCCCTGCTCCTTCTGTGTAGTTTCTTTTGAATGTTGTCCTTCAGACAGAAGTGAAGTTGGCATGCTTTTGCCAACATGGATACCTACACAAGTTATGGAGGAACTTTCAAGTCAACTGAAAATACATTGTAAAAAGTAAAATACAATCAAAGCAATAAGAGTTTTCATGTCACTTAATCCCTGGAATTCCTCCAGTAATGTGATTAACATTAGATAAAAATGGATTTGGCATAAAACCAATTTCATTTAACCCATCATAAATCAGATCTAGATCACTCAAAACAGCATGAGCAGAGAATCAAGCTGTTCAGAGAGGATCATTTTCACAATAAACCAGTTAATGAAAGATTATTGTAGGGACTAAAAAAGCCATAGGAGTAAAAGTGTTCTTTGCTTCTTTTCCAAATGAATATGGAATATGGTTTCTAGCATGCCTTAATAGGAAATTAATACCAAGATAAAATAGTTTATATGTACATCTTTATGTGAAGTCAGTTAAAAAAAAAGTAAATCTAAGTTGTACAATCCTCTTCATACCTTATTAAAAAGTCATAGGGAAAAAATGTGTTTCTAACAAGGAGGAAAAGAAATACCCAGTAAGGATCCCTATCAATGAAATGGACTATTAACAACAATAAAAGTTTTGTTTAGAAGCTGTTTTACCTATTTTGTTAGTTATGTAGAAGCTTTCCAGAAATAACTATCTGCAATAAAGACTTGTTTTGGAAATTTAGGGAAATCTTTGTCATTAAAGCAGCCCTCACAAAATTGTGAGATTGATGTTCAGTTTTCAATTACCATTATAACTCACTGAGTCAGCAGAGCTGAATATTCAAAGTGGAGAATAAGAACAAGAAATCTAAAGAAGATACAATCATTAAAGAGAATAGAAACTGAGAAATTAGGAGTATGAGTTATCAATCAATCTGTGCTAGGAAAACAATACAAACTTAAATTGAGGATTTTGATGTAACTCAAAAAATTGTTATTGTTTCTTCCTTTTTCTCCATTTTGCTAAAATACAGTTTAAGATAAATTCAAATAAAGTACTTATCCTTGTTTTCCGTTGGACTTTCCTAAAAACTGCTGTTTCCAAATGCAGTTTGCTTGGGATATCTCCATAATAGAAAGGTGATTCCTTTTAGACCCACTGGTGATTACTTATAAGACAGATCACATTTGTGGAGTTCACAATGTACTATAACCAGACTCACAGTCATTTCAATTAAATAAAAATAATGACATTAATAACAGCACCTTTCAAATCAATATAAATGATTTACTGGCATAGAAGGAACTGATGCCTGTCTTTTCTAGGGAGCCAAATTTCACTTCTCTCTCTCTGCAGCATCTTGCATTCCAGAAGCAAGGATCCTTAGAACAGAAGAGTTTATCCTTATGCAACTTTTTTTTTTTCCTGGATGAATCATTCAGTCCTGGACAGCAGGACATGTCTACCAAGAAACTTTACTGCAATGGGTACTATATTCCTTTTTGTGTTCAGTGAGTTATTTGCAGTTGTTGAAGTGGATGAAATCAAACCCAACGAGGAAAAACTGCACTATACACTTCAGAGAAGTGCCTGGTTACAGATATAATTAATGTAGTCTGAATGTCAATGTTAGACTTGCTTTACTCTTGGAATTCTGCTAATACATTATTCAGTTGTGCTACTGTACACTTCATCATTTACTAATAATTGGTATAAGTAGTTAATATGGTAGGATTTTACAATAATTCTTTATGAAAAAGCAATTTGGAACATGAGATTTTATTTTTCTCTTTGTTAAATTTCGCAGATCCTAATGGAATACTGGTTATTAATAAGGAATTACTGTTGTTGGTAACATTTGCTAATCTCTTCAACCCACAGAGGAGTCAACTAGTAGGTTATCAAATTTGTGCAGTTTAAATTGTTTCAACATCTACCCCTCTTGGTGCTAGAGTCAATGACAGTGCTTTAAGTCTGTTGTTTACCAGCTGCTTTAGAGTATTCATTTTCTAATTTTTTATGTCCCATATGGACCTGAATTTAACATTAATATAATGCTTTTAATATAAAGTGAATGAGTGTCCTCAATTCACAAAACTTGGCTACATGCAAATATATAAAATTCACATTTTTCACCAAGTCTTTTGCTAAATACTCTGCACTGTTTAATGATACAGAATGATATGACTAGTTCTATTAACGATACCTAAAATATTATGGAAATCTTTCTATCTTCAGTATATTATGCAAAGAATTTCATTCAGAAACTTAAGTTAGAAAATGTACATTTTTCTAAGTAATCTGAGAAGAAACCTAGGCTTCTAGCAACAGGATTATTTATAGTAAAGTCTGCTTAAAAAATGGTTGTAGAAATCAGTGAGAATTGAGATAGACAAAATGCAGCTATCTGGATATTCAGTAGGAAGTTCTTTAGTACTGTTTGCTATATATATTTATTAAACTCATGAATATTGCTTTTGAAATTTTACCCTTGGTTCTCATTGACAATGGATCCTCCATAAAGTCTTATATAATCTATGACATTTGCCTTTCTAATGATGACAAACTAAATATCTTTATCCATTATCAACAAATCCTAGTATCAATAAATCCTATTAAATTACGTAAAAATAGAATTGTATCATCAGATATATTCTGAAAGAAATCAGAAAGATTATACAACTTATTAGTGAAATTTATGAAAATAGAAACAAAGTGAAAACACTCCCTCCTAACAATAAAATGCAGTATGAACTTCTGCAAAAACATAACAGTATTCTCATGACACTTACGTTCCTAACACTGATAATGATCAAAAGTTACTTTCTGCATTTGTTTAATTTCTAAACAATAGAAATATATATTTAAAAATCCGTCAGTTTTAAAAGTTTGAAAACTTACCTGGTTAGGGTTAATAAGTATTCTACTGTATCTGAAAAACAAGCAGTTTTAATAGGGTGCTAGAATTAATATTACCCAGTAGTAGTGAAAAGGACAGAAGAGAAGAAATAATCTAGCTAGATCCAACTTAGACACACACTTCAAATACTTTCCATATTCTGAATTCAGTACTTTTTCTGGGTATTTCAGATTGCTTTTCTCCTTACCATGAGCATGATAGTATCATAGTAACTCACACTGTGTTCCTGAAGAGAAATATAAAAATTAAATAGCAAACTCACAAGCTTAAGAGCACTTATCTTCTGGGTTTGCTGGGCTTCTCTTGCTTCTCAGAGTTCAGGCACATGTGTAAACAACATAATTTCCTGCATCCTTTTCTCATCTACACAGTACTGGGACTTAGCCAACAGGATTATTCACAGCATTAAGGCCACTCCACAATAACTTGAAAAAAAATTTCCATTGGTCAGGCTTTATCAAAACTAAAACTGAAACATTTTTCTTCTAAGTATGTAATTTATTACAATAAAACTTTTTGTCATATTGTTCTTCACTAGGTATTGCTTTATTCATTTTCTGTTTCTCCTTTCCTTTCTAAACTGAAGACTCTGACCCCTGTCCCCAAAATATTATATATATGCTTAAATCAATTATCCTAATCACAGTTGCTAAGCCCAGGTACTTGCCTTTTTCCCAGTTGGGTGGATACTTGTGCCACTACTTGCTCTTAGTATATCTCCTGAGTTTGAAATATCCTATAATTAGGTCAGGTTTTCCCTCCATATATCTGTATATCATCTGGCTTATATATGTATTTTCACAGTTAACTAAGTAATTAGCCAGAGTCTGTTTGACATTATTATGAAAAATGGTAGCATTTTAGATTATCAGAGGTATGAAAAGAACATGGTGAGAAGAGGTGAAAAAACTCCACGGATTTTGGAAAGCTCATTTCCAAAAAAATTAAATACTTTTGCATTAAATTTATACTACAGTCTTAAAATAGGAGGTAAGAAATATTTCTTTAAAGAATATAAGGTCAAATGTTTTTGTAACCGACACGCGACAAAACATGACACCACTGTCCCAAGATTGATGTCACAGGCAATTTAAATGGTAGGTCCTCGAGGCATAAAACTAATGGAGTTAGACACAACTGAAATGATTTACCATAGCTCTGAACAGCTAAGTATTTATTTTTTAAGAAAAACTCATCATGTACAGAATACCAACAATTCCTATGTCACAATCTCAGACTAAGACCTCAGGTTTCCTTACTTATATCGTTAAGGAAATTATCTCTACATCCCTACTGACATTCCACCACCTTTTAATAGCAGTATAGCAGGTAGTCTTCTCATCGTGAATAGCAGTTTCAGATGCAGAACACTGCAATTAAATAAGATATTCTTTTTTTAAAATTTTATTATTCACTTAAATAAGATAATATTTTTTTAAAAAATATTATTTATTTTAAAGTAAGGAACAAGCAAAACCTCCCACTCCCATTAATTACATGGGTACTACATGACTTCTGTGACTCACAAAATCTATTCTACTGCCAGGAGAGAAAAGACATCCAGTAAAAAAAGTGAAAAAACCCCTCTAGGTATACTGGAAAAAAAACCCCAAAACATACAACAAAAGGCTCCTGAAGAAAAAAAACAAAACAAAGCAAGAAAAAACCTCCAAAACAAATCAAAAACCTGACAGGAAAAAAACCCTGCAGAAAACAACTCCAAAGCAAAAAAAACCCCTCACAAATCACCGTAACAAACCACCAAAAACTTACAGCAGAATCAAACCCTAAGTCTGTATTAAATTAAAAACAAAAAAATCCTAAACAATAAAATAATGACAGCTAATTTATGCATCTGTAGTTTCTGTAGCAACTGCACATATCTCATTGAAATATTCTGTGGTTACAACCTATTAACCTATTATTGTTAAAAATGTATTAAAATTTAATTTAAAAATTACACTGTAAAGTGGGGAAGCTACCATGTGAAACTATGGAGCAAACTATGCAAACGACATGTTTTACAAGCTCTGATGAAATATATCATCGACTCTGATAACAGAATCAAAAATTAAAAAACAACAAACAAACCACAAAACCAAAACTCCAAAACGTTTTGTACTAAATAGGCTTGCGGATTGCAACTCTTGATGATGCTAGGGAACTACTATGGAAAGTAATATGAAGTACCATTGGGGAAAGGTAGCAAGGAACCTTACACACCTATGGCGGTAGATTTGATAAGCATTTTTAAATGTTCATTAAAAAACTAAGTGGAATAGTCAGCTATTTTTATATTTTTACTTGCAAATATATTTTTCCTTTTCAGTCTTATTTCACCTTGATGTTAGGCCTATTGCTATCATAATTACAGAACAGTCATTGCCAACACACAAGCGTGTGAACACGTGACCTTCACATAGCAAACTGAATTGTCTTCCTAGAAACGTCCGGGTATGAAAAAAACATTTTTAGTAAGTTAATACTTCTGCTATATTAGCTGTCAACTGGACTGTTGCACTCCTTACTGACATGGGACAGACTCCCTTCAGTTTGAATAAATTTGAACTTTGGCAGTATGCCTGGCCTGCTTTTTCCAGATCCACAGAGAAGCATTTACAGAATATAATGGCCAAATTTTGTGTTTTTAACTGTCAAGACCCATCCTTTTGTGGTCACAAAGGAAGAGATCTGATCCTTTTCAGGATTACTAAGCCAGCGAAGAAGATTGTTCAACGTGCCTCAGAGGAGAAAGTTAAAGCAATTCTTTTTCAAAACATAGAAGTTAACAATATTTACTATATTTATGCAGTTTCCTTAGTGGATAAAAGAAATTAAATCACATGACTGTTCAAGCCAAAAACAATAAAGCAATTCAAGCAGAAATAGCAACAAATTGGAACATTGCTATTAACTAAACTGGAAAATAGAGAGGGGTGTAAAGCACTAAAATTTTAACACTTTGAAACTGCTCTTCCTTAAGTGTTCTTTAAAAAATACACAAATGTTAAGTTCTACATTGTTGATGAAACTTGATTTTAACTTTATTATTCCATATTCTTCCACATAATTTCATGGAAGTGAAACAATAAACATCACAAAGCATCTGAAAATGGAAGAAAAAAAAAGGTCATCCTTTACTGCATCTTTACCCCAGACAGGCTCCTTTAGAAGGTGAAAATAAATAGAAGACAATTTGACAGTAGAAGGTACATTTAAAGGCACGAGGAGGAGAAGACAGGGTCAAAAAAGTCATATAATTTTTAATCTTATCTCTGCAGTAGTAACAAAGCCCAAGTTGGCATAACTGAGAAGCAAACCTGTGAAGTTATAATTAGTTACAGAAGGGATTAATCAATAACCCAGACCACCAAAACAGAGACATCACCAAACCTCACGCATAGACTAGTCAGTATGGAAAAACACAAGTTCTGTTTCTTTGATACACAGACTAGGAAGAAGACATAGCTAGTGTAATTCTTGTATAGAATTCCTCTCTAAAATTAGAAATTCAAAAAAGAGATACTATTTTTTCCTACCCATCTTATCCTATGTTCTAGCAAGAAGTAAACAAGCCATCATAATAAAGCTTTGTTTCTATAGCTTTACAAGTCAGTAGTATTAATTTTAAACCACCCACTAAAAATTAAACAAAAAACTTTAGTGATCTTTGAACACAGTAATTATCACATAATAAGGGTATTTATCATAAAACCTTCAAAGTAGGCAACAATAGGTTACACACAGGCATAACAGGATTACATGAATAAAAACGCTTATGAATTTTACACTTATTTCCTACCTAAGTAACTTTAAAGCAGAACATAAAACTTCCAAGAAATACCAAATGGTAATGCCTCAAGAACACTTCTTAAGTTTTATTCTATCACAGTTATAAAGCATAACACAAAGAAGTTTATCTAGAGGTAATACTTGCTCAGCTTGTTAGTCCAACTTTGACTTCACCTGTGCAAGTTAAATTGGTTTACAGATGCAATCAGTTAGAGCAGATAAGTGCAGACAATTTATACTGTACAGGTCTGTGCTGCTGATTGAAGTTCTTTGTTTATTAGAAGTGAAACAGAAAAAAAATACATATTACATTTGAATAGTGTTAGGCTATTCAATACTTCACAGCATGTAAAGTTGTGATAAAATTACTTTCGTTCTTAGAGATTCACTGTAAATGTCAGCTTCTCTCTCTGTTGTTCATTATACTCTTTAGTTAGAATTAGCCCATAATACCTGAAACTGGTATTATATACAAGAATACTTCAAGAGGATTCAGTTTAGTAGGACTGTCACTGATTCCCAATATCTAGAAACATAAACAGAGCAGGTTATAAAATAGGCTCTAAATTGGAAGATTCCTGTGCACTGGAAGTTATTCCTATATGGTAGCAGAATTTGAGTGGTGCATGTTTTCAAACAATATTAAAAAAAAAGTTTGAAAGTAATCAAGAGAAGCCAGCTCAGTTATTTTTACTCTTCCCACTTTTATTCTATGTGTGTCCTGATGAGTTGATGGTTATTTTTGAAAGAAGTTAAGGAATTTCAAGAGAATAACACTCCAGGAACTTAAAGAATTGAAATACAACTAAAAGTGTAAGAAAAAATGTTCTCCTTTTGTGATATTCGTATTATTTTCTACTGAATGGCTACAGAAATATTTTCCCTTTCAATATGTTATAAATATGTCAGCAAAACACTTTCCAAATAAAGTCTCAAAACCAAAATAATTAAAAATTTCTGGTATATCTGATGGAGAAAACATGAATGTAACTTTATAATTTATGTGTACAATTTACTGCTGAAGTAATGTAAAGTTGAAATAGCAGCAACATACACTAGAAGAATTTTGAATGGAATCAAATTAAGAATAAATCAAAAAAATGTTTTCACTTATATTTCTGAATATCTGGATTTCATCTGTATCTATTTCAGAAAAGAAGGTATCATAATTAGGTCTTTAAATCGGCAGATTATAAAGAACATCCGAAGGAAGATATGTTCCTGATTTTTTTCCCCATAGTCCAAGGCAAAGATGAATATCAGCTGCGTACAGACGTTGAAACTTAATCTCATATCACTACTTATAGGTCAAAAGCAGTTAAAGAGGCCATAAAACCCATGAATGTATTTAAAACCTTGTTCTACACTGCTGTGATGACTTTGATTAGGTCAGTTGTCCTTATTCAGAATTAAATAAAAATTAGAATCCAGTTCACATTTATGCATACAAAGTCAAGCATCAGTTTGGGTTTTGGTAGGATCAACCTAAACTTTTTTGTTGTTTTTTTTCATACACATATAGTATCTACAGCAATAGAATACTTCTATCTTTGTGCAGGTTTCTTTACTCAAGTGTATTCTACACCACTAAAGCATGATCAAAAAGGTACTGCTTTTTTTCAATAACCAATTCTAGTAAATAAGTAATTTCTTAGCAGCCTAAGGAGAAATACAGGAATCTCTTCTTGCAAGCTTTTACTCTGTTGTTTGTTAATCTACATTTTAGTGTTCTAAAAATTAAACCCAGCTTCAAAACAAACATTATTCATCACTTAAGACTATTATATGCTGCAGAATACAGTACCACAAAGAGGTACACAAATTACTTCCAATAGTATTACTGAAGAGCATAAAAAAAGAGAATGCATTGGTCTGAGCAGAGTGTCAGGCAAATGTCTTGAATTAAAGCTATGGTGCAAATCACTTTTCCATTATGAGAGTAGAAATAGTATTTGTGGATGTACTTGTATGTGACAAATAAGCTGCAAGTCTGACACCATACCATGTACTATAAGTGGTTGCAAAAGACAGTTGACATTAATGTAAAGACATGAATGTTTATTAAACTTGAAAAATACCCTTTTATTAAAAGTACTCTTCACAATTTTATCTGGCTCTTTCTATACAATCTGAGAACCATCTCTATTAACATTTCAAGTTTACCTGTCAGCAATTGTCTGAAAAGATGAATACTCATGAAGACAGCATGATGCAGCTGAGAGTCAAGATTGTCACAAATGCCTCACATCTATGATAAACCATACTTCTTGCAGTACATATTTTTAAAAAACCCTCATCCACATAATTCCCTAGTAATAAGGAGCCCCATGGTAAACTAAAGTCATTCTAACTGTACCCATGAGAGCCCTAAAGTTAACACATATGAAAAGGAGCTGCTATGGATTAGCCTGAGAAGTACATTCATGTCCCAGAAAATTATTAAGCTTAATACTGAGGTGACGGACTTTTATTTTGAATGGTTATGTTCAATGGGAACATATCCATGAGAATACCGCTTCCAATTTAAACTATATTGTCCTTATTAATGAGACTACAGCTTTGGCCATGTTGTTTAATGACTCTTTTTTTTTACTGAAATGGAAAAGAACTCTGCTTATCACCTGCATTCTGGGCTTGTCAGGGTCTTGTGACTTTGTCATTTCTAAAGGACTACTACAGACTAACATATATACATTAAAAATATTTACTCTCTTAGTTGACATTTTCTTTACATTTTAACTTCTTTACCTTTTTCAATATCAAACTGCTCAGTACAATCTTGTACTGCTTCAGAGTATCCTCTCACTAATATATTTTACTTAACCTAATATATTTCTATTTTTATGAAATACAAAGCATGAAAGAAAAAAGCCTCTTCTGTAGACACTTTGCTCATGAATGCAATTCAGACAGATAATGTCAGCAGCTACAAGTATCATTTTCAAAAATCTAAAATATCAGGAATTAATTATCTCATTCTAATTGGAATAGTTAAACAAAAGTGGGAACAACATATGGAAGGGGGGTGTGCGCAGAGGGAAACTAAAGCAAAGCAACCACATTTATTTATCAAAATATCTATAAGTAAGGATACCTTTACCCTCACAGAAGTATCTGTATTTGAATTCTAAAAACATTAGTTTTCTCTTATAGAGTAAGCGTCCACTTAGAAAGTATTTGTTCAAGCAATTTTTCCATTCCTTGTTCTACTAAATCTCCACTCCGTCCTTTGCCTAAAGAAAATCAGTGCTATTGTTGAAAGACATTACTTTTAAACATATAAGGAGTCCTTTTCTACACCCAACATAATATGGCTATCAAGATTCAGCTTTAATAATCACTAAAAACTGATGTCGCAAATCAAGAATGTGCTTCAAAAATATGGATTTGCAATGAGCAGAAATACACGGACAAATTCAGACATTAGAATTGGAAACAGAAACCATCAATAAAGTAATTCAGTAACTCAAGCAAACTGATGAATTTGGGCTTTTTAGATGGGTGGTGGCTACTGTCAGTCTGTTGCAGTGATAAGCCTTTAATCTTTTGGTGCTCGATCAGTTCTACAAACAAGGACTGAGAAGTAAGGCCTGTCTAATAGCCAAACAGATGATCTGCTTTTCATTTGTCAGAGCTTTGCTAGGATCAGTACCATTCTGGCTTGGCCTTATCCAAGTATGAATTCATCTAGTGTTAGAAGTTTAACGTATAGTTGAAATTTTCTAGGTAATATAGTCTTAAAAATATTGAAATATTAAAGGAGATTTCTAATCTGTACATCTAGAGCTTTTAAGCACAAAAATCAAAGGTTCTGTATAAAAAACATTATAAAATTTTGGTGATGATATGTCTCTGAAGACAAGAAAAATTCAATATACAATATATATTACCCCTTCCTGCTCATTTGTTTTTTTCCTTCTATCTGCCCACCCTCCAAGAGAGCAGTTGCAGGCAGGAGGGTGGTAAGAAAGGAAAATACAAGAAGTTTTAAAAGCAAAAAATTCCCTTATACCTGGCTGTTTTTTTGATATATTATGTTACATATTGTAACAATGTAATTTATTAAAATAAAAAGATTTAGTGACAACAAGAATGTCCTACTGATTGCAAATCAAAACTATGCTTATGTTTATCTTTTTGAACTAAAATAGACAAATTGAAATGTAGACAGTACAGTGAAAGGATGATGACATTAATGAAGCAGAAATCGTAATTTGTCTTCTCAAATAAGCAAAACAAATTTCATGTTAGTGTTAGTTTTCTCTAATGTGTTAGGCCTCTAGAAAAGCAACTACAAGTCTGCAGTCAGAACACTGAATATAATAACCTTTTTCTTAAGAAAAAGAAACAATACTACTTTCTGTTAAATTGTCAGCACTTGCTTTTATTCAGCTAGCAGCAGGAATTCCTGCTGATGAAAGTATGTGGTAAAAGTTCCACTATTTCACTTTGGCTAAATATACCTGTTGGCAACCCTGAATTTGAGTGATCTAATTGTCAACAGTCCCATGACTAAAAGAACAGATTTAAACCAAAGACACATAATTTCTTTTTCCATTGATTTTTTTCATACATATATATTTTCTGTGTAGTGGGATTATGTTTTCTGTATCTGTGGCTGATTTGAGTCCTTTGAGGTTAATCTGAAAAAGCTAATTTGTTAGTTTAAATTATGTGTGGTTTTAGCCACACAAATAAGTGCTGTGTTCTGTTATGTATCTTGTTATGAAATTACTTCTCCAATGCAGAAAAAAACCCCTACACTTATGCATATGACTGTGGATATATTTTAGTTAAAATGGATTTTATAGTCTGGCTACAAAGCATTTTAATTTAGATGAAAAGAGAGATTAGACAGCAAGCTGATATTCACTGAAACAGGAGATGAAACCCACTACCAGCTGATCAGCATTCCTGAATATTCTGTGTACAAATAAAAGAATATACAATTATATAAGTTAGATAGAATTCAAAAGAATCAAAAAGATTCATAATCCCAATATTAATATGCTTTCATACTCAAAAAAAACCAGTCAGGAAATAATAAAACTGCCTTATCTTTGGCATGAGATTTTTCTTTCCGGTTGGCTTTAACAAAAGTTAAATCCTAAGAGGAGACACATGACATTAGGTTATTTAAAAACAACCATATGTTTTTGACCTTAAACTCTTCTGCTTTATGTGTACCAAGATCTGAAATCTGGCTAATTACCCATGAATTCTGTTTTATAAATCTAAATGAAAATGTATTTTGACCTTAGTTATTAATTTTTCCAGTTTCAAGATCACATATAGTTAGAACATATCTTATATGTGCACAGGTGGTTTGTGCCGTCCAAGACCAAGTTATACCATTTCCATCTTAAAGATAGAACACCCCTTTCAGAGCACATTTACCTTACTTTACCTCATCTACAAGATTATTATCTTCCAAAGCTCAAATCTCTAAGCAATATGTGGAAATTACTCCACAAGATTTAATTAGCAAGCAGAAGGATAGATAAAGTGCTTTTGGCAGATTATAAATCTGCAGATGTCTGATTTTCATGATGAGTGAGGACACCTGTGTTGGTATTAGCTTTTACTGCATTTCCTACTTCAGCTGTCCCTAGGCAGCTGTGGAGAGATTCAGTCAATTGTAGATCCTTTCTGGCAGGGAAGTTAGAACTGCCAAAGGTTCCTGACCTGAGTGTGTTGCAGTACAGCCATAGATTTCTCCATGAGGACAGAAAACTACTTCCTTTCAACCGTCTCCCAGTTACTTAATAATTTCCCTTAGCTCTCTATGACTCATGCAATATCTCTAGATTAAACCAAGGAGGTACATGACAAAATTTCCTCTCCTAAAGTTCATTCCATGCTCTTTATATAAGGCTAAGCATATAGGTAATTTGTATTAGTATGGTTTCCTAGCATATAATATTTCATTGGAGGTATGTTTGTTTAAACTAAAAATACTTTCTTTCTCAGCTGAAAAATAGATTTAACTGAAGTCAGAAAGAACATTAATAGGAACATTTCAACTTATAACTAACACTAAAAAGCAGAACAGATTATGATTATGATATTTTACGCTGCAAAGGCATCACTATCAACCAGTGCGAACAGCTGCAACTTGAAAAGTAGAACTGATATAGTTTATTATCTTAAATTAGTCCACTTCAGGAAAGTAGATGATAATCTATGGAAGCGAAGAAGTGGTAAGAGCTCGCTCATACTTCAAGTAAGGTATTTTAGTGTTTGAAGACACTGAACAATTTTGCATTTTGCCTATTAGATTTCCTGTTCAAATTTCCTCCGCAAAACCTCGTTAGATCCATGATCACCAAAATGTATGAAAGCAACAGGATGTTAGGGAGAGGTAACATTATTAGAAAAGCTTGCCCCAAAATATGACCTATTTTTGCAACAACGCAAAAATTTCTAAAGGAAAATGTTAACCACCTGTGCAAATATCGTATTTCTTACTCAATGTTAATGCATTTATGTATTCTATAATTCTCCTAATGTATCTATGATATGTCACTTGCCATCCTAACGTAACTAAATACAACAAATTGAGAATGGTAAAAGTCAACAGAATACAAATGAAAAAGAGGTTATCTAACACTAAACAGCGTAAGATTATAATTAGGCTTTATGTGATTCCTGACCTAAAATACAACTAAAGTTAGTAGTTATTTTGGTACCCTTTTTTTTCCTGTGAACACATATCCACAGTTACTCAGATAATTTTGTTAAAAATATCAATATTCTAAAATAAGAGAAATGGAAATTTTTAATCAAAACAAAAATGGTTTAAAGAATATTTTTTATCTATACTTAAGTGTGTTGAATTAAGAAAATCTTTGCTTAAATAAAATCTTCTGTATATACTATGATACAAATAATAAGCAAACTTGCAAATCTGAACTGTATTGAGTTATGGAAACAACTAAAAATTTGAGAATATTGTGTATTTATATTATTGTGCATATAGTATTTACAATTACTATTTTCCTATCTGTTCATTTGTTTCTTCTGAGAGTGACCGAACTTCCTTTAGGAAATTCTTGCTTCTGGAGCAATAGTTGTGCTGCAGAAGTGATTCTTTATAATTCTAATAAGATATGAGTCTACAGATTCAGATTCTGACAAAGAAATTTAGGCTCTAGTTACACTAAAGATGTATCTATAACTATAAATGTAACTATAATTATAAATGTAAAGATGGCTCTTGTCACCATGGTGAAATACAAAGACAAAAAATTTTGTAAATGGAAATTTTTTTAACATCCCAATAAAATTGACTTAGTAACAAAAATGTTCCGGGACAATTCTCAGTACATGTGCTCTCATTTCTGAACATGTGGAAAACAATCAGTTCTTCCACCTTTTGAAGAGTGGATGCACACATATTAGTGTTTTCAGATGTTTTTTTCTCAATTACAGAGATATATTCTGGGAGGGATACGTTTCAAGGTAGTTAGAATCATACTGTTTCAACTTTACTCTCAGTGACTCTTGCATGGAAAGAGATTAAATCAGCTTCACTATCAGCTTTATTAAAACTTTTTATGGTTTGGTTAACAGATTCCTTAACGGTAGGTTATTCTGATTGGAGCTGACAAGTGAAGCTGAGACAATGATAGAGGCACTTTGGCTTAAGAATAACTTGTTTCAAATGAATGGTATCGAGGAAATATTAATAGTTAAGTAACTCTGCAAATCATTTATCCATAATGATGTTTATAAAACTTAAAAATCAGTAACAAACAATGTTTTGCTGTTCTGTGGAACACTATGTACCTTGTGTACTGTGAATCAGACTATAGTATCCAAACTCAGTTTGTACTCTCAAAATAAGCTTAAAAATCACATAATATATAATGAATAAACCAGAAGTCTTTCCTGGTTTGTTTCCAGAAATGGACACTGTGAGCAGACACTGAAGACTGAATATGAAGAGCCTTATTCACCAAATTCCACCCAGCTAGAAACTGCTGTGAGACTGGGACAATACAGTGGTATTTGAATAATAACTCAACCTATGTAAAGCGCAATAGTTATTGAAACTGTTTCAGCAGATTTTAGCTAAAGCATATTATCATGCATGTGTATGAAATAGTACATATCAGTTCATTGTCCCCAGATCTCAGAAAAAAAAAACCCCACCGTAAATCTCTACAAAGCAGATTCTAGCAAAAGCAGAAGTATCACTATTCTCATCTTCCCATAGAGAAATTAGGCAGAAAGTTGTTTGACTTTAACATACTTAAGAGCATCTCAATAGCCAAATGATGAAAAGAAGAAAATAATGTTCTGAGTACACATGCAGAAGTACTAACTAGTCTGTATTACCTCCCTCATGGTCGAATTTCACCTGCTCTTTGAATCTGTACCAATATATTTATCATGAGACCATAACTTTTCTTTTGGACATCCTATGCCTTGACGAATGGACTTCTTACTTGTAATATTCTCTGAATACAGAGTACCATGGCTGCTGGGAGGGCAGTAGTGGCTTCCCACGGGTCCATCAGTGGTGGGGGCACTGGGATAGTCCTGGGCATTGGGCACGTCCCTGTGGATGGGGACGGGCTGAGACCGGGACATGGGCCCCACTCTGGAGGCCTGTGGCTAGGAAAAGCAAGACTGTGGGGAGTTGGAGACCGGCCCTGCTGTAGTGTTGCTGGGGCAGGGGCAACAATGGTGCCCTGGGCTCTGGGCAGGGTGGGAGGAATCCTAGAAGTAGGCAGGGATAGGCACAGCTAGTGGTGCCTGAGGACTATGACACAAGGCATGTAATGATGTCTTTTTCCCCAATTCAGACAATAACAGATATTTTAAACCAAATTAATACAAACCAAAAATGTATTATAAAAGTCAACTTAATTACATATATAAACTTAAAATGATGTAATTGTCTTTGGTATCTTTGATAATTATCTTTCATCATCACACCTTGATTCTTAAAAACACTTGCATTCAGGGACATGAAATTCAAAGTCAGACTTTGAATAGATCATACACAAGCAATCCAGTGTCTTAAACCATGTACGCTGTGCTCTTTTGCCCATGTTTCCCATATCTGACTTCTGTTCTTTGTTTCACTGTCTTCTTAGCTTCTCTACTCGCAGTTCTCTCTCAGTAACTTCTCTTGTTAATTGCTTCATGACCCTCTGGTGTGGAGTTCAGCTGTCCATGATCCGCAGCCCCGGTTTGTATAGCCCCTTCACCCAACCTTGGCTCCAGTTCACTGAGAAAAACTCTTGTTTAGATGTGAGAAAGCAGGTGAGTTAAAATTAGGCAAGATAATTGGAGAGATATGGATCTGATGGGTACCTGGTAGGTAAAGAATTTGTTGAATAGAGGGTAGTAGTCAACAGCTTGTTTTCCAGATAGAGATTGGTGTCCCTCAGGGGTCCGTATAGGACTGTTTAATATCTTCACCAATGACACAGATAGTGAGATCGCGTGCACCCTCAGCAAGTTTGCAGATGACACTAAACTGAGTGGTGCGGTTGACGCTCCTGAGGGAAAGGATGCCATCCGGAGGGACCTGAACAAAAATGAGAAGTGAGCCCATGTGAACTTAAAGTTCAAAAACGCTAAGCACAAGATCCTGTACCCGGATTGGGGCAACATCTAGTATCAATACAAGCTGGAGACTGAAGGGATTAAGAGCAGCCCTGCGGGAAAAGACTTGGGTGTACTTGTGAATGAAAAGCCGCACATGAGCTGACAATGTGCACTTGCAGCCCAGAAAGCCAATAATATCCTGGCCTGCATCAAAAGGAGCATGACTAGCGGGTTGAGCGAGATGATTCTGCCCCTCTGATCTGGCAAGACCCCACCTGGAGTGCTGTGTCCAGCTCTAGGGCCCTCAGTACAAGAAAGACATGGACCTGTTGGAGCAGATCCAGAGCAGGTTCAGAAAAATGATCAGAGGGATGGAACATCTCTCCCATGAAAGCAGGCTGAGAGAGCTGGAGTTGTTCAGCCTGGAGAAGAGAAAGCTCTGGGGAGACCTTATTGCGGCCATTCAATACTTAAAGGGGGCCTACAAGAATGATGAAGACAAACTTTTACCAGGGCCTGTTGCAATAGAACAAGAATAGTTTGACTATAGGAGGGTAGATTTAGACTAGCCATTAGGAAGAAATTTTTTACGCTGAGGGTGGTGAAACCCTGGAACACGTTACCCAGAGAGGTGATAGATGTTCCATGTTCCAACATTCAGGTTGGGTGAGGCTCTTTAAAGGTCAGTTCCCAACCAAATCATTCTATGATGATTCTATGATAAGGAAATTAAAAAAAAAAAAGATGGAACTGCAACCATTGAAGCAGCAATAGTTAACAGCTCCAGGACTCAAAGTGAAAAGTGCTGACGTAAAACTGTAAGACAGTTCCCTACCACCAGCTCCAGGAAACAGGAAGACAGGAACTCAGCAGCAGCAGTGCGGGCCAGCCCATTTGGATGAGCCCAGCCCTTCCCCAGCCAACTGCCAGGTTGTCTGGCCCACAAGGACTCAGCTGCTCTGAAAGGGGTGGTGAGCACATTAATATCTAACCTAGAAACTTGCTACTCCTAGCCCACTGTCACATGTATTATCCCTTTCTACCCCTCAGTAGCGTGCTTCTTGCTACAATTTTCACTTATGGTGAAAGTTGCCCATATGAAGTGAAGAAAGAGAGTTTACAGCTTCTAAGAAAGGACAGTCTATCATACAGCTACAAAACATTTTCCTGTCCTATGAGAATTTAGAATAAAAAGTATTTATTATCCAGAAATTTCTATGATCAACTCTAAAAATATAGAGGAAAAATTTAGAAAGGATAAAATGAGAGCACTTAATGTCTTTATGCAGTCATCTCAAAATTAAGAATTAGTGACTGAAAAAGTAAAGATATTTAATTAATTTTCAAAGTAGAGATAGTTTTAGACTTTAGCACTCCTATTATTTGCACTCATGAAATGCTTATTGAGCTACCACTTTTACACCAACAGTTTTGTTACTGATATGCATTTTCAATGAAAAACATTTTGCTGAAAATGCCTGCCTCATTCTTTGTACTAGATTTGGTGTGGGTCTCCTTTGAAATAAAGCAGGCTAACGCATGACAACTCTAGAAAACAAACCTTTTTTGAAACCATTTATTCCTCTAATAATGCTATGGAAGAATACATTTAGAAACTAATCTTCAGTTACTGGAACTCACGTTCTCGATGTAAGCAGCTAATAAAGGTACATTTAAATTACCATGTAATGACACACGTAGTTGTGATGAAATCTTGTTAAGAAGTTTCTACAGGTATCTTGAAACATAAAACTCTCAGAACATCTAAATTAATGCAAATTTATGCTAGCACACTTTCCCCTTCCTTGAAACTAAGACACTGAACACAGCGATCGTGACTTCTCAAAAGAAAGTCTCTGGCATAGCAGGTTATTAAACTCTGTCCTTTAAGTCCTGCACCGTACTCTACCTGGGACAGCTGCATCTCATATTTTTCTTGATGTTCATGGATATTTCAAATTCATCCATATTGTATTACAACATTTAATGCTAAAACTATTCTAATTAAAACAGTTGCTGTTAGCAAATACCAAAAAAAAATGTTAAACTATACTTCATAAGCAATTATATGAGGGAAAATTTAATGTCTAGGATAAAAAGAATGACAGAAATTACAAAAAATATTTCATGTAGTGTGTGTGCTTTTCCCATATTCTATTTTCATCATAAAAGAACTTAAACTACTTAATACTTTGGCTTTTTTCCCTCATATTGGTATTGGTATAATGGAATTGGTATAAACATATAAGTCAATAATAATATCGACTTATTTAACTCAAAGTCAAAGTAAATCTTCCTAGAGTGAAATTTTTTATTATATGTGTATTACATGTATGGTGCTAATATGCTGAACAATATAAATTTTCTCTCATGAGACTTTTGAAAGGAAGGCATTAGAGTGTGCTTTACAAATGTTAGATCCCACAACACCCTTATGATGACAATATTTTTATGTGTCTGCAGATAAAGTAAATGCATACAATGTATGTCACACAGGAAGTAAATGGCATAGATGACATGAAATTCAGACTCCTACACTTTGACAGATTAGAATCTTTAAAAAAATGCACACAAACTTTGTTTTTAGATATAGGAGAAAAAGAGAGTCCTAAATCAAGTAAATAAATTCAAAAGAGTACAAATAAAAATGCTGGCGAGTTACTTTTTTAAAATTCAAACAAGATTGTATGATTTCCTACAAGAACATTATGTTTTCAGATCAATAAAAGCAGAATATTTTCTCATATGGATGGAAGAATCAGAACAGAATAACATCAACCCTCAAAAATATTTTTACCATTTAGTCCCTTATTACGTTAGCTCTTCCAGTTTCTGCTGCTTCTAATAATCACACAGGATGCTGACATGCGTATAACTAGTTTCAGCCAACCCAAGCAAACTGTAGTAAGCATGCTGTAATTTACAGTTCTGAGATGTTGACAGACTGGTTCACAAGCCAACAAAACATTACTTTCTTTTGCAGCTTCAAAGCCCAAAAGGAGGACATAGAGTTCTGTGAAAATCAGTGGGATGCTGGAAAGCTAAGGAATAAGCTAAGCTGTTCCTTACAAAGATGTTGGCTATCATTACAGAGGGGATATCGCAGTACTAACTTCAACAAAGCATCTGGCAATGGAGTTGTTTCCTGCACATGCTGTGAAAAACAGGCTGAGAAAGTTTTTCTTAGGGACCTCAGCCTAGTGACCAGCTGTGTGTCATTTTTGTGCACTACCAGTTATGTTCATGCATATTGCATTGTCTATCTAATTTCTGTATCTTGAGTTGGTTATTTTCTCAACAGGATGAGTGTGCCCTTTTGAAATGTTGATATTTCAGGATAGCATTTACAAAATTATTCTGCAACTAAACTTCTTTTGATTATATGAGCTTGACATCCTAAAAATCTCTTGAGTTGCTAAAGAATCTCTTTTCTGGCAAAAGCTGATTTTTTGCATGTGTAATTGTATATCAAAACCCAAAAAGGATGGATAGGATAATAATTTCTGGTTACTTTAAAAAACATTGAACCATGGGAAAGCATTAACCTTAATTCTATGCCTCTGACCTCAGGACAATGGGAGATTACAAAGCTAGGACAGAGCAAAGGTTATCTCACTGCATCATTGGATGTCTACTAACAGAAAAAGACTGGCTCTAAAAGAAAATATGCTGTACTGTTAGGTTCACTTGCATGTTTAAAATACCAAGAATGAGCTTTGTCAGTTCTGCTGTATCCTTCTACTTAATCAGAACAACCCCACTGTGCAGCCACCAGCCCCTGCCCCAGTGACACCCCAGCAGGGCGAAACTCCAGCTGTCCACAACCCTGCCCTGCCCAACCACGGGCCCAGGGATGTGCACGATGCCCAGGGCTGGGGCTGCCCTTGTGCCTCCTAGCTGCCCTGCTCCTAGCTGAGGCAGTGGGATGGGCTCTGGCTACCAAGCCTAGCTCTGATGGAGCTGTAGGGAGTCTCTGCTGCCCTCCCGTCCTCCAGAGCCACCAGCAGTAGCCTGGTAGTTTATCCCTGCATGTTATGCAGTCTGAGAGGCTCAGGCTGTTGATGGAAGTCCCTGCGGCACACTCTTCAGCTCTCCTGCCCATGTGCAACCATGGAAAGATGCCTTGTGTGAAAGATGATGAATATAACACAGATTTAAGTTCTGCATAACATACTGCAGTGACTATCTTTAAAAAGAAGGCAACTTTTCTTACGCAGAGTGTATACAGAGAGGGATACAATGAAGAAATCATAACAGTTAACAGCCAAAGAGCTTGTAATACAGTGTCTGTTTTTTATCACAGCTATTACATTAGCACTCCACATTCTACTTGCATCCTGTGGGCTCTACAAATAATGCTCAGCAGATGTTTGCTATTATCCACAATTTAGAAACTATTTCACCAAAGGAAAAAAACCCTGGGAATTAATCATCCTCCTTATGAAAGGGCCCTTGAAGAAGCGAAAATGTAAGAATCATTAAAAAAAAATCTGTTTGCATGTCCATCTAAAACAATATAATATTGTTCTTATTAAACAAAAATTAGTTTATTTTTTAAATTTTTTTTCACTATGCAAGCATATTGCAGGACATGGTATAGTATGTCTATAAACCCCCTCCACTAGAAGGGGGAGAAAAATACTTATATTACAATATCTACTGATACACAAACATGTGCAGATTAAGAGTAACAATTCAACCTTTTCAAATTCAAGAAGGATAATAGTCATCATACACATAGTCACACAATAAATTGCATAAGATAAATGGGATTATTCTTGTGTGGTTAATGAGATCTATAGGTACTAAAATTACAGTGGTCAGTATTAAGAAGCTATTTTATCTACATTTAATCTGATCTGGGACCTTATCCTGAAATTGTAAAATAATTTTCTACTTTAACTATAGAAAATTCTAAATGTGGATTTGCCAAAAAAAGACTACAATTATGTTTTATCCCAATTCCTACCGAACATGTTGCATAAAGTCTCGTTGACAGTATGTTTTCCACAAAAATGAAATAGGGCCTAGTGAGGGGCAAAATTAGATTTTTCACAGTATCAAAATAATAACTTATAGTAGACTTCTTAAAAAAAAGAAATTTAATGTTTTTTATTTTTTTAATTTTGTTTACAATTGTTCCCTTCAAAATACTTCTATTCATTTATCCTTTATGAAACTGGCAAACTACATTTATGCAATTTCTAGTCTGCATAGAGTTAATTGTGAATAGTAATTGCCTACTTTAGCTAGTAGGATCAAATAAAATTACGATCTGAGTTCTAATACAAATGCTAGTTTATTCCATTTTATGTCAATAGCTGTGATATTTATGTAGATTTGCTTACTGATGGCTAATTAAGAAAATTAAATTGGGCACATAATTCAAAATTGGTAGAAGAATATTTTAAGCAAATTAATTGAAAGTGAACACTATTAGCAACTCATTATTCACCCTAGAGCATGGGTGGCAAATATAATGCCCATGGGCCGAATCCAGCCCCCTACCTTGTATACAGCCCGGCACCTTGTTTCTACCCAGCAGCAGCACTGAGCTCCTTGCCCCTACGCTCCTGCCAGTGCACTGGCCACCTGTGCAGCGTGTGACGTGTGTTACACTGCACGAGCAGGCTGATGTGGCCCCCAGTGAAAATTAAAAAGACACCCCTGCCCTAGAGTAAATACTATCTTTAAAAATTTAATAATTAGAGAATTCTACTAGCTATTTAGCTACTAAAGATATCTCTTTAATTGTGCAGGCATAAGTAATTTATTCATATGTACATTATATAAAATAAGTTCATTATTAGGTAGCCTCTTCACAAGCAAACTGTCCTTGTTACAGAAGTGATGTAGTAAGTGCAAAGACATACATAGAAAAATGCAATATTGCAAACTAGAAAATGTAGTTTTCACACATCGTATATAATTGTCACTAATGTGGAAGTAAGTTCTAAATATATCCTGTGACTATCTTGCAGGCAGTGTACTTGTCAGAGGAAAAAAAGATCTTTGGCATTCTTTTGTAGATTGCTCCCTTTCACGTAAAAGACCTGTGGCTCACTTTTGGTTTTCTTTTCTTGACCAATGCAGTGTATTTCCCAAACATGTAGCTGAATGGCTACTTGTTAGCTTTAGTGATTCTGCACTCTAGGTGCTAGTTTTGGCTTTTATGTGCTTTTATTACAGGTCTCTGGGCTATCTTTTAAAGCAACAATGCACTGACACCTTACTTTCTCTTTTTTTTTTGTATGTCTCAGTTTCCCCTTCTCCAAAAAAGGAAAATGCTTTAAGGCCGAGAATTTTGCTTTATAGAATCTACATATTGTTACTTATATGTGAACAAGGAGCAGGAAGAAGCAAGAAACTTGAAAATCTGGAATTTTCCCTGCATCTAAGGAATTAGGTAAACATATAAGCTTTATTTTATAGTCAGGCAGCAGCTATGGTTTGACTAATGAAACTGTAACACAGAGGTCCTAAAAATAAACAAACAAGGATGATCCGCACATGTCCAGAGAGAATATTGCTTATCTGTAAAGGCTGTATATCAACTCTACCTGCTTCTTACTGTACCACCATGTGTTAGCAGGCTAGAACACGATTCAGGCCAGAGCGAATTCTTAGTCCCTTGATGACTCTAGTGAAGTAACCCTCTGCACCTGCCTGATTATTCCCTAGGCCGCAACTGGAATCTTTATGTAACCTGCAGTGCACCAAATTCAGTCTATCTGCTTCTTGACCTCATAATCAGCAGTTACAGTTTTACTCTGCTGTCAGACATAGGGCACTACCCAGACATAGCAGTTGGCACCAAAGGACACCCAGAAAGGGCCAGCTGCTCTACTCTCTGGGCTCAGCCATGGTCACAGCCCTCAGGGCAGCCCCCTACCTCCGCTGGAGGAACTACCCACACACAGCAGAGGTCTTGACGCAGAGTAAGATCCCAGAGGAGCTGCAGCTCTGCAGAGCTGTGGCTACAGGGATGCCTGGGGCGTCTTGCTGAGGCTGGGGCAGATGAGCAGATGAGCTCCTTGCCTGCCTGCTCATCTTGTGACCAAGCAAAGGAGATGTGGGAGGAGGTCACCAGGCTGTGCAGCATCAGAGGTGACGAGAAACTGATGGATGTAAGGTTACACGGAAAGGGAGAGCACCTGATGCATTAAGGTCAGAATCTGATGGAGGACTTTTTCAAAGCATTGATCATTATTCACTGAATAATGAGTAAAGGGGGAAATAATAACCCGGAGCCCACAGAGACATAAACCTGGACATAAACAATGGATAACAGAGACAATGCGAAGGACCAGAAGTGTCCAGTTGCTAAATGATGGGCCATCAAGAAACTGCAGTCACAGCTTTGGAAAGGGCTAACCTAGACCTTGTAAGTGGCAAGATGTAGGAAACAAAGGGAGCATGAGGATCTGGGATATAGAAGGGCAGCCTGTTGGACCACGCAAAACTATGGAAGAAATGTTTAGGGGAAAGGCACTGGGAGGGACAAAGTGGGAAACAGACAGAACAGGCTATAAAAGGGATCAGCCACATATAAAACATGGCTGGCCAGCATACATTTCCGACCAAGCCCTGAGCCTGATAGCCCCAGTCTATCCCATTGTTTAAGTAAAGCCTTTCTAAACTATCTTTCTGTGGAATTTCACTCTCTATCTCATGCATGTGAGTGCTGTAAGGGCTAAGTGGCAGCTACAGATGAGAGTGTCAGTGGGTTTGTTGCTAGCTACTGGAGCATATGAGGGTCTTAGCACCAGTAGCTGGTGGGGAGCCAAAGCTCTAGGGAGAATCTCTATGTGTCCCACAGACTTTGTGTCTGGTGTGCCAGCTTTGCTATTGAGCATAGAGCTGGACCACTTGGCAAGTGGGACACCTTTGAAGTGAGTAAGATGACTTGGGATCCAGACAGTAGTATCAGAAAGAGAGAGGGGCTGCACTGATACTTAAGGGACCTATGCTTCTCAATTTCGAGTGGTGTGTGCTTTCATTATTGAAATTATATCTCTACTATCCAAAGAAACATCATGTTTTATTTAAGTTCTCTATGCACATGCTGTTGAAGGCAGCACCTTGCTTGTGGCAGTCTTTGTATCCAGCCACATCAGTGACCTTTGTGCATCTGTGTGTCTCCGGGACACGCTTTCAGCTTTCCTGCTGGTTGAACATGCAAATGGCAAAGCAGCAGCCATATCCAGCGACTGTCCGGGCACACTGGGCTGGGCTCCAGTAGCTGAGCAGGAAGAATCCCTGTGTCCAAAGCTGATGGTCACTTTTAACAACCCTTAACAACTGGGTCTTGTCCAAGACTGTAGCTTAAAGAGTCTGGACCTGCAACAGTAATGAAGGAAGAGTTAGAGTCTGTGTTTATCAGGTTGGAAAATGGATCCTCCTATGAATGTGAAGCTGGAAGCTGGTGATTTCTGGCACACGATTCCTGCTCCATCTGCAGATTTACAACTATTTAGCTATGCTAGCATCATCACTTACATGACACTACCAAACCCTGCTTATGAAAACACTGTTTATCAACAAGAAACCATTGGTTTAGTAACTCTATTATGTCAAATACTGACAGAATGAAAAGTCTTGTAATGGAAAAGATAACTCTACTTACCTGTGTTAGGAAACAATGAAACATTTTTTCTTTTAACTTAGAATACCTATTGGGAAAGTGTTTTCTAATTTAACTTTACATCTGGTATGGATATATAGGACACGGAAGTCATTCACTCTGTGCCACTGGGACACATTCTCTTATTAAGTGAGTGGCAGTAATGGAAGCTTGCTCTCAGATTCCGGATCTGCACAGTCCCATCAAGTTAAGAAGAGCTTTTTGACAAACTAGTTGATGTAAATTCCAAAAGCATTATTTCTTTGGCTGTAACTATCTTTATCTGTTAAAGGAAAATAAAATTTTGCAAAACAAAACAGGCATTCAGCTTTCTAGACCAGGTATAAAAATCATCAAGATGTATGAATAATCTTTGTTTTAATTCCTCTGAATCAGGTCAAGAATTTACTAATAACTCTTCCTGTGTATCATTTCAGATTTTTGCCTGTCTCCTGACCCAAACTACAAGGTTTGTATTTGCCAGGCAGCATCTGCTGCACACCAAGAATACTTCCAAATTTATCTGACCAAACGATTACTAGTATGTTTTGCCTTAAATTACACCACCAGTTATATTAACTAACATTAATTTAAAGCTTTTCTTTTTTTCCTTGTTGTTCCCTCCCATATGCTTAATATTTTCAGCAAGAAAGTGATGTTACTAAGTTGGGGAGAAAATACCAATGAATAAGTCTTCACATTTCCTCTGGATCTCCCTAAAATACTATTAATCTGTTCTGGTTCCTATAGTCAGAGTGATGGTCAAGTTTTCTGGCAGCCAGCAGAAAAGTTTAATAAAGCTGAATACAAATCTTGCATAGGACAGCTCCCTAGAGTTTCATACATTTTTTTTTTGCATGAATTACTCTCTTGGCATTGCAAACTATATTAAATCAGTGTTTCAAGATACAGAAAATCACTGCATTAAGCGTAAAAGAAATTCAGATGTGAAAAACACTCCTCAATGGAAATGCAGTCGTAAGCATTGCAAAAATCATTTCACAGTCTTTGCAGTAGCAGCCTTTTCTTAAAAAATAAATAATAATAAAAAAAAGCCAAACCAAAAAGACGGCATTAATTAGCCCTTAAAGGCTTAAAGACAGCCAAATGACATTATGGGCACAGTTCTGATAGCTGCCAAACAAAAAAGAAAAAATCAAAGAAAACTCACAAAAATAATTTCCAAGAGAAAGAACTGCAACACCAATTTTGTTTCAATAAGATAAAAGCTGTAAACCCACATTCTAAATTTGGATAAGAATGTTCCTATGTTCTATTCCTTGAAGTGAATAGCGCTCATTTTAGCTGCAAAAATTCAGTCTGACTCCCATTCATCCCCCACTCCGAGTATTTAAATCTTAATTTGCAGTACGTGCTCATGCGGAAAGGGTCACATTTCAATATCTTAAATCAGACAAATCAGAAACAAAACAGATAAACCGAACGCTAAAAATGTAAAAAAAATACAGATTAATATTAAATTTTGAAAGAAATATATTTTTACTTCACTTAGGCTCCTCTATATAGCTCTGACAGGAAAGTTGCAGGAAAAACATTCATGATCACTTGCAAGAATCAGTATCCAGTACATAATGGATAACACGTAAATGTTCTCAATATAATTTTAAAATTACGTAGTACCATAATGCAGGAGATTCTAAATATTAGTAAGTGGTAAATTATAAACGATATCGCAAACTTTAAAGTAAAATCAGACGAAAAAAAGGAAATTATGTTTCTTTTGTAAATACACTCAAAGCCCACCAGGTGTCTCTTTAATAAATGGAATATAAAAATATAATGTTTTTTAAAAAAAATCAATCTCCTTCCACACGAAACAACTGTTAGGATCAGGTCAAGCTGTTCTGAGAGCTGAAGTTATATGGAAAGGTGAAATGTTAAGATAAGATCAACTAAATTCTGCTGCCAGTGTCAACAATATTAATTTCATTACAACTGTGGTTTTAATTCAAATTCTACTTCACATTGCACCTTGAAAAAACTGCAAGTATTCTCATGCAAACCATGTAAAAAAATCCCCAGAGTGTACCAGAACATGAAATTATTTCACTATAAGCATTTAACTATGACTACTGACCACTATATAACTGGTTTAGTTCATTTTATGAAACAGACTTAGGCTGTACCTACAGGAAGGTACTGACACAGTTAAAGTGGTACAAACTGACTATCGTAAAGGCAGTCACTATTGAGAGATACTACATATCAGTACAGCTTATTCCTAAAATGGAAGAGAAATAAACAGTATAAACTATTTATGTAAGCTTAACTTTGCATATTGGCTATTACAAAATTCAATAATGAATGATACAGTTGCTGATATTTTTGTTTATAATAGTACTTGAACTACACGTGAAGACAAACAATTCTGTAGCTGGAATGTAATTAAAAGAGTGCATAGATGTATTCTGTAAAAATGTGACAACCCAAGAAGAATTTGTTTATAAATATGCACTTATCACTTTCAAATTAAATTACAAATTTCAAATTACATATCCTCCCTTTCCCTTCATTGCTACAGTCTATCTGGTTTATGTGAAAAGCTATTTGAGTAGTATTTATTTAGATTTTTGTTTTGCTTAGTGTCTTTGACAGCAGTTCTTAATTGCAAGCACTGTAATTGTAACTGTTCAATAAAAGGTGAATACCAAGCAGATAACTAAAGTACAGTATGCCTGTACCTTCTTAAGGAATAAGAAAAACACTTTTCTGTATTCTCAAAAAGAATTCTCTTTTCATTTTGAAATTAGTAAGTTAACTCTAGGAGTACTTCCACTAAAATTAAAACATATTTTTCCATACATTCTCAGATTTCACATAACAGCAAGGAAAATACGAGTAGCTGAAAAACACTTCATATAAAATCTTTGTGTAAATGATCAGAAATACCACTTTGTGAACTTCATTTTGAACTTCATTTTTTTATGTTCTATAAAGCAGAAATATTTAGCAAATACATAAAGAAGATGAAATATAAAGTAAAATTTATATAAAAATATATATAATTTATAAAATACACACAAAAATAGCATCATCAAGTGATACCACTGTTAGCAAAACTGGAAGGCATGTGATTTTCCTTCTTTATTAGAAAGAACCTGTTCTCTCTGCAGCACCTCAGCTTCTTTTCATAACTCATAACTTCTTCCCCCCCCATCATAAGCTCTTGATATGGGTTGCATCATCACCTTGACACTAAATCTAGCTCCAAAACTTTGTCACCTCCGAATGCGCTTCGGTTGTCTTTTATGTCTCTTTTTCTTGTCAAGGCTCCCATTTAATTTCTTTCCTCTCTCGCTTTCTTCTTTTGTTTCTTTCCGTGCTGCACTTTTGGTTTGATCATTTCCTAAGACATTTCATGGCTGGCTGGGCAGTGCTCAGTCACCAATAGGCTGTCTTCTGCATAATAAGAAAGATGTGCACAAAAAACTTTACTGTTACAAGTATTTTATTTATGCCTATGTGTACTGCAAATGGAGCTTGGTATTCTGTTAACAATGTTAAGGAACCGTAGACAGAAATTATTTGAAAAATATTATTTCTGTTTAAGCAAAATTCCACACATTCTAGCAAAAATAACGCCACTCTGGAGTTTTGTGTCCAGTCTGAAATCCCCAACACAAGAACAATATGGAACTGTTGGAATGAGTCCAGAGGAGGGCTACGAGGATAATCAAAGGGCTGGAGCACCTCTGCTATGAGGACAGGCTGAGACAGCTGGTCTTTTTTCACCTGGAGAAGAGAAGGCTCCCAGGAGACCTCATAGCAGCCTTTCAGTACCTGAAGAAGGCCTACAGAAAAGCTGAGGAGGGACTTTTTACAAGAGCAAATAATGATATGATGAGAGGAAGTGCCTTAAAACTGGAAGGGGGAAGATTTAGATTAGAAATTAGGAAGAAATTTTTCACAATGAGGGTTGTGAGACACTGGCACAGGTTGCCCAGGGAAGCTGGAGATGCCCTCTCCCTGGAAGTGGAATTGGATGATCTTTAAGGTCCCTTCTAACCTAAACCATCCTATCATTCTATAATTTGAACACAGATATAGATACGTCTTTTTTCCTGTCATTCACACAGGGTAAAAGCGGATAACCAACATAAACAGACTGAAAATCTTGCAACATCAAAAGAGCTCTGAAAAGCAGCATTCAGCAGGCAAAGCTTGTATCTTGCCTTTGTTGAACCTCCCCATCTATCAGATTCAAGAAAATAACTACCTGGGACAGCAGGACCAATAAATCTTCCGACACCATATGGATTTGAAGGAGACTTTGAAACCTTGTATATGAACTTGTCTGTTCAATTTCCAGTGTTTCATTGGTTGCTGATCTGCCTATAATCCCTTTTTCCTGCAGTACCTCCCACGATTTCAAGTGTTCTCTCTGCTTTTTGTGTCTTGTCTTTTTGTCTTTTTTCATTCTGCCTTCTCAGTTTATCTACCAAAATCATCCCTTTTTTCTCTAATTATCTTTCTTAGACTAAAGTCCAGTGAGTTAGTGATCTATTGATAGCAATCTATTAGTCTCATACGTTTTTCAAGTTTCATAGTAGAAATAACACAAACTCAAAAAAACCTTAAGATTTCTCTACATCTCATCTATCATTATCCTATTTATTTCTTTTGCATGTCACACGCTTTTACTATGATACTTTGTTATTTTGCTTCAGTGCAAGAAGCATCTATATGCATATTGCATTTTAGGCAGTAAAGCTGGACTATAAATTGTATAAATAACTATAGTATAATGTTGTAAGTGTACATAAATTCAATCACAAAGAAGTAAACAAAGAGTGACTTCTTAAATTTAAAAATAATATAGTTCAAGAATATTGTATAGGCTTGCAGAAGATGACTGGCTCACAAAATGCAAAACACAGAAAAAACATATTTCATTACTTGCAGAGAGAATAAACTTCAAAGCAGACAAAAAGGACTCAAAGGGTGTGCAAATAGCTTTACTCAAATCTATACAAAACTATACAAAATATTCCTTTCACTCTAAAAGTTATTTAAAGCCAACTGTGAACTGTTTGAGCAAGAGAACAGAATTATACTAATTTAATAGTTTCTTGGCTCTTCCCATTTTCTCCCTTATGGATTTTCCACTAAAGGACTGATGAGGTAAATTGTTTTCATTGTCTCAGTCTAGACAGTAGTTAGATTGGGATCAAAACAGATGCCAGCTGCCATTTGGTCAGACATACAGAAATCACTTCACTAACTATGGTATATAGAAAGTGCAATTAGGTGGAACAGAAATTCTATGTATTCAGTGAACAATGCTCATAGTTTACCTAGTACAGATGTTAGTAACTTATTAGTTCTCCTATTGATAGGGGGGAGGAGTGAAAGTCTTGATAATAACACTGCATATCTTTCAGTCAAATGTGGGTATGAAAAAACATAGGCCGGAGTCAGATGCTTTTGAATTCTATATGAGCTACGTCATACACTCTCAGGTCGTGACCTGTTTCTCAGCCAACAAACCTAAGATACAGTAGTTGACTTCTCCAAAGGGCTGGAAAACTCTGGGGAATATTTGATGAATCAAACATGCCAATACATTTTTATGCTAGAGAAGAAGAACACGTACCTACATGTGTAGATAATACATGCACTAGCACACACACAGAGGAGACCAAAAGTAAGGCAACTGTAATGTTTGCTGCTTGTAGATCCTACCACTAGAAGAAGAAACTTGAACACTGAAGTCAGAGGAACTGAATTGTCACTATAAGAATCTATCCTTCTTCAACAAAGACCTCAAACATTTGCATGTACAGTGGCAGAAAGTAGCTCCAGTATAGGGGAAAAAGGTATACGTAAGAACTTATACTGATATAGTCAAAAATTGAAAGGAACAGATCATGGAATCACAGAATGGCTGAGGTTGGAAGGGACCTCTGGAGGTCATTTGGTCCAAGCCTCCTGCGCAAGCAGGGTTACTTACAGCTGGTTGTTCAGGACCATGTCCAGGCAGCTTTTGAATATCTCCAAGGTGGGAGACTGGTGGGCAGTGCTCTGTCACCCTCACAGTAACAAAAGTGTTTCCTAGCATTCAGAGGGAATCTACTGTGTTTCGGCATGTGCCTGTTGCCTCTGGTCTTGTCACTGGGCACCACTGGAAAGAACCTGGCTCTGTCCTCTTTGCATCCTTACTTCAGATACTTGCACAAATTGATCAGATCTCCCTGAGCCTTCTCTTCTTCAGGTTGAACCATACCTGCTTTAACTGAACTTTTTAAAATGAGGTTTCTGAGCTGGACTATGTGCCCTTCCAGGACCTGCAGATCTATATTGAAAGACAAGCTAGTCTAAAGAGAATGAAACTGACATTAAACAGTAGGGAGAAAGCCTGTGTTTTCCATAAAGGTAGAAGGGTTGCTGACATTGCACTATCATTAAGTGGTAGGGGGTGAGCTCTACCCATGGAAGATAGATGACAACACGTAGGCGGAACATGTTTTTGTTCTCAAACTCACTTTCCAAGAATTGAGTCCAGTTCTGGAATCCTCAACACAAGAAGGATATTGAACTGTTGGAATGGATCCAGAGGAGGGCTACAAAGATGATAGGAGGGCTAGAGCACCTCTGCTATGAGGACAGGCTGAGACAGCTGGGCTTGTTTCACCTGGAGAAGAGAAGGCTCCCAGGAGACCTCATAATGGCCTTCCAGTAGCTGAAGGGGCCTTCTAGAAAGCTGGAGAGGGAGCTTTTACAAGGGCAAGTAGTGATAGGACAAGGGGGAATGGCTTTAAACTGGAAGGGGGAGGATTTAGATTAGGCATTAGGAAGAAATTTTTCACAGTGAGGGTGGTGAATTACTGACACAGGTTGCCCACAGAACCTGAGGATGCCCCCTCCCTGGAAGTGTTCAAGGCCAGGTTGGCTGGGGCCTTGAGCAGCCTGGTCTGGTGTCCTTGCCCAAAGCAGGGGGTTGGAACTGGATGATCTTCAAGTTGCCTCCCAACCCAAACCGTTCTATAATTCCATGATTCATTTCATACAGAATCGTAGAGTCATTAGGGTTGTAAAAGACTTCTATGATCATCCATTTACTCTCAGCACTTAAAGGGATTATAGGAAACCTGGGGAGGGGCTCTTTATCGGAGAGTGGTGACAGGATGAGGCGAAACAGTTTTAATCTGAAAGAGAGTAGATTTAGATTAGATATTAGGAAGAATTCTTTTCCTGAGAGGGTGATGAGGCATTGGCAGACGCTGCTGTAAGGGACTGGTGGCTTTGTACCCCCAGAGGCAGGTTGGAATACAAAGAGACAATGCAGTACAAGGCCAGAAAATAGGACTTAATTTACCTTGTAATCTGCTTGGAACTTCCCAATGATCAACTAGTAGAGGTTCACAGCAATCAGGCGATGTCCATGGCGTCACCGAGCTTTGACCCATGTCAAGAAGCATAGGGTCTAGTGTATCTTAGCTTTTACATGTTAGGTGAGTGTGTGACTGGCACATGCAAATGGTGGATTGGCCTAGCTGCTATTTGTGTATTCATATGATGGATGAACAGTGAAGCCAGGTACATGATATTGTTTACGTTGTAGTTGCTGGCTAGAGCAAAAATATTTTTTTGCAGGATGTTTTGGTACAAGAGTATGGGAAGTCGGAACGATGTTCATTGCCTAGTCTCCTCATAATTCTTCCACATTAGACCATTCAGTTGCCCAGAGAAGTCATGGATGCCACATCCCTGGAGGTCTTCAAGGCCGGGTTGGATGAGGTTTTGAGCAACGTGATCCAGTGGAAGGTGTCTGTGCCCATGGCAGGGAGTTTAAAACTGGATGATCTTTCAAGTCCCTTCCAGCCCAAACCATTCTATGATTTTACTTTAATGTGACAGCCTGGCAAGTCCCAACTCTAGAAACCACTGTCTGACGACAACAGCAATGCCACAAACGACCCACCCCACGCCCAAGGGCGGTTCTCGGCGGGGCGCAGCCCCGCGGACTCGGCCCCGGGGACGCGGTGGCTGTTACGGCCCCCAAATACAGCCACCTCCGCTCCCGCACCTGCTAAAGCCCCGCCCCGCTCCGCGGCCCCCGCGCCTGCGCAGTGGGGAAAGGTCGCCGCCGCCGCCGCGCGCAGCTTCCCCTTCCGGCCGCGCCGGGGCTCCTGTCAACATGGAAGCGGCGAGCAGGCGGTGGCTCCTCTGGGCGGCAGGTAGCCGCCCCGGGCGGGGGGCTGGGGGCTGGGGGCTGGGGGCGGGGAAAGCAATGGGCTTTGGAGGCAAGGGAAGGGTCGAGGGAGCGGCGGGAAGAGCTGGGGCTGTGGGATAAGCGGTGGTGATAGGAGAAGTAGATACTGTTACAAAAAGTAGAGTATTTTGATTTAAGCTAAAGTAGGGTTAAGTTTCATCTAAGTAACTGCATTTTTTTGTAAGTTAGCCAGGATGTCCCCCTGATAGCATGCTTTCTTGATAGCGTGTTTTCCCAGACAGTGCTTTTTCTGATAGTGTTCAGAGAGAAATGCTCACGCCTTGTGTGATGGTCTGTGTTAAACAGATGTCTCTTCTGTAATCGCCTCTGTTTGCAGTCTTCCTCTGTCAAAAATGCAAGGTCAGAGAGCTGGCTCCAAAGCTCCAATTAGCAGAGATCTGACTGTTGTGAAGTTCATAATAACATAAAAATTAGTCCTTGGAAAGTAACAGGGTATGCATAAAATTTCTGGGAAAATTTATACATATGCATCTAAGTGGGAAATATGTGCTGTCCCCAGCTCGCCTCGTTACGCACAATTGATGGAAATCATTCCCTCATTTGTCCAGTACTGAAATAAAGGATGCTGCTTCCTAAAATTCTAGAATGAGTCTTTGAGAGTTTGTTTATTTGCTGGCATTTTTGGTATCAGTGGAGGTGTAAGGGGAGAGGGAGAAGGGCGCGCTGGTGGGAGGGCCTGTTATTTGCTTTGGGTGAGCAGCCCCAGTTTGGTGTGGAGATCGTTCACAGTGTGCTTTTCCTTACCTTGCAGTGGTTGCACACGTGGTGGTGGCAAGTTTGGGTTTTGTGGAGGATCTGGATGAGTCGTAAGTACTGGCGTGTCTTGACTTGTTACTTCTTTGTCTTTATTTGTCTTTGTGAAATATTTGTCTTTGTGCTGGGAGGGAATGACTCCAGTTCGACAGCTTTGTGCATAGTGTGGGTGTCAAGGAAGCTACAACAAAGTCGTCTTTTTCTTAACAGGAGCAGGAGACAGATTGTGGCCTGTATTAAGTAGGTGCAGTTAATGATGCTGCAGGTGCTGTTACCAAAAGCATTGTCAGGTTACCTTGCTCTTTGGTTGGTTTTGATGGAATATATGTATTGGTGCATTGATGCGTGTCCCAAGTACAAGCTGTTTGCATTTAACCAAATTCTTTCTTAGAGTTTGCTGCGTAGCTGCCACTAGGAGTTGAGAGAACGAGAAAAGAGCATTCATGCATAGCCAGAATCGGAAGAGAGAAGGCCTGTAGAACTAGTTCATGGTTGCTTGAAGTGTCATTTAAATTCCAGTGTAAAAATGTGTTTTTATAACCGATTTAGCCCAGAAACTATGGAGGTGTTGATTGTGTACTGTCATTGTTTTTGTACTGCCTTGGTTTAGCAGCTTGATGGTTATGTACATGCTGTTCCCAATAAAAACTAACTTTCAAAAAATGCAGTGTATTTTTTTTTGGTCATATCAGCAGATTGATCTAAAGTGCTACAAAGCAACATGGTTATTAGAATTGAAATGGAAGCTATGTAAAATACTAGCTGGCAGGGAAGGAGAAGGTGATATTAGATGGCTGCTTTATGATAAATTTAAGGCAGTCAAAGGCAATGTTTTCATGCCAGTTCAGTCCATGGTAAATTGCATCATAGAGCTAAACAGTCAGAAAACATTCTTTTTTTTTTTATTTTTGCTAGAGCAGATAATCACAGGATCAAATGAAGTACAGTGGAATTGTGGGGGAGGGAATGGGAACATATGGAAGGGGTACTAAAGAGAGATATATTAGCATCTCTGACTGCTGTTTAAAGTGTTGTTTAAAGGCATCTGAATCCCAGGAACTACTTGGACTTGATTTTCGAGGCTTGTTTTTGAAACGTGCCTTGTATTTTCAAAGACTGAATATTAAGAGGTTAAGTGACTAAAATAGCATTTATCTGTGCTCCTGCATCACATTGCCACATCAAGTTTTCACAGGTGTAAATTTCAATGTAACTTCTGTTATGGAATGAGCAGAATTCTTATTCTGTAGTCACGTAACTTTTTATAAATAGAAGAAAATCCTATTTTAGAACACTTGGATTTTTCAACTACAAAGCTATACAGGTGCCCGTATTTGCAATTGGGACTAAGAATTAATGATGTATTGTTCAGGACAACAAGTAAGAGAGAATAAATGAGAGGTGTGGTTTAGCCAGCATCACCCAACTGGGCTGTGAAAGGAATACAAAGCACTGTGGTCCCTATTAGCTTATACTGATCTAACTGCTTGCTGCCTCAGGTCAGTACTCATCCTGCTGTATTTGCAGACTTGTTCCAGTGTGATAATGAAGCAGATAAGTAATCTACCTTAAAAAGGAAGTATTTTTCTGTCTGTGAGGATGCATTTGGTGGCTCAGGATCAGAAGCATCAGAAATTGTGGAAAGAGTGTGAGGAGAGAGATGGGAGGAACAAAAGCAGCAGCTGGGTCGATTTAAGGCCCTTGGGATTGTGGCCATAGTCTTCAGTTTTACTTCATGCAGGTCTCATTTAACCATTAGAGTTTAAGTAGGGTGCATAGGTTAAGTGAAGGCTGAGGCAACATTTTGATCATGTGATGCCAAATGTTGGGAACTGGTATGTATAATTTGAGACAAATAATTTTGATTCGAGGAGGTGTAACACTTGTGTCATCTTTCTACCAGTATGATTGTGCCTGTGTCAGTTGACAGTTTTAAATATTACCAAAACTAGAATGAGTTTAGATAGTTGGTTTTTGTAACATTTCAATTTTACATTAGTTTCTGTGGAAGATTATCTTTTAATTAAGGTGTTTGTAAATGAATGGTACAACTTGAAATTTACTATTGTAAAAACTATGGCCCAAGGTATTATAAAAAATACCAGTTACTAAATTCCATTGGAATATCCTGCTTCCAGACATTCGTTTCTTTCCCTTTTTTCTTGCTGTCTGCTGGTTTTGTAAGATTCCAGTCTGCCTTTTTTTGGTGCTTTAATGTTCTTTACCGTCTCCCATAACAGTCATACTGTGCCAGGTGTAGGGGACGATTTAATTTTAAATTCTTTCACAAACTAAGTGTAATATTCTAAATTCAATCACGGCCCAGGATCTGATGGTTTGATAGCTGCTTTCTGCCTCTTGCTTCATAACCAATTATATATGACTTTGTAATTGGAAGTCAGCTGGAGTTTCATTAGGGTTCTCCAGAGATGCTAGAGTCTGACTAGTTCTTTCATTAACTCTGTAGCACTTAAGGTAGTGAAGTAAATTTTTAGTGAGGTGGTTGACTAAGCAATTTTGTGACTTAAAAATGCTGCTTTCCTGTAGCATTTTTGTTAGTCACTGCAAATAGCTTTTCTGCTTTACAAAGCATCGCAACCTTGGTGTGCCATCAAGAAAACAAAAAAGGCTTGAATTTACAAGTGAAATGCTGCAATTCTAAGTTTCAAACACTCAGCGCTGTAATTAGATTAAAGTTATGATTTCTGATTTATTTTTTTTCAAGCAGCAGGCCAGCTTCAGCATTAGTATTTCTTCGAGACCATTGTGGACCATTAGAAATCTGTCCAGCTCTCTCTGTTCTCTGATTCTGCATACTGCCTATAAGCCATTTATAGGTATGCTGCATATTGGAAATTGATGAGTTGGACTGTAACATCTATTAACTACATCTTAGAGTGTAGATCACATACTTATTGAATAATTATACTTGTCTACTTTCATGATAAGAGTGCTACAGTAAGGATGTTGTATAATGTATTTCATAGCATGTGACAATTATTACTCATGGTTGTAGTCATTTTTATGAAACCCAACTTTTACAAAAATAAACCTCACATTAAAATTCTGGATTATTTAATTCTCAATGTAGAAATAGTTAAATGATGGGATAATTTCTGTGACCTTGTACTGACAACAGTTTAGTGAAAGGTGTAAGCAATGTTTCAAGAGATACCAAGCATCTTTCACTTATGATGTTCTATTTATGTGTTAGAGGTTTCAACATTTGGCGACAGATTTACATGTAATAAAGCTAGTCAGTTCATTAAGATGTTACAGCTGTAACATTTAGGGTATTTAGTGGTACCTATGTATCTCTCTTTTTATCAATAACTTGAATATTTTTACTGCAGTAAGTTGGTTTTGATAAAAACAGACTGACACAGCTATAATAGAATGTTGAAGGAGATTGATCTAAAATCGCTATGCATATTAACATTGAAGATAATTTATTTAGCCAACATTTCAGTAAAACTAAGATTAACACTGTAAACCAATGCACTTGAGTGTATTATTGATCTATTGAAATGTAACATTTTCTAAACAGTTGACAACAGTATTTAATATAACTAGAAGCTCTGCAAAATACTTCTTCCCCTTAGATGACATGCCCTAATCAAATATGTTTTCTATGTTTTCTGATTTCTTACTTTTTTTTTCCTAGGTTTTGATGGTTTGTTGTTTTTTTTCTCTTGGCAAATGGTTACAGAAACCCAATAGGTACTGTGTATGTAGTATTATGTGTGTGGGAAATCTTAGTACTGAAACATAACTATTTTTTCCCTCCTCACTCCCCCAAAAGAAAGAAACAAAACAGAATTCTTGGATATATAGTTTTATACCGACTTAATTGTAATTTATACCAACTTAATATTTTGCCTGTTTCACACATGAACTTCACTTTTTTTTCAAATATGTCATATATTGATTTCACCTTTTTTCCACTCCTAGGTTTAAAGAAAACCGCAAAGATGATATTTGGCTTATAGATGTGAGTATATGAGAAAAAGGGAAGACCTGCTAAGGGAAATCAAACCACAGAATGTACAATGTTAGACTCTGTAGTAAGGCTGCTTCATTGTTTGGAAAATTGTTTGTACATGGTGCAGAAAAACTGCATGACAGTAATTCTCCTGACAGGAGGGATAAGCAGTCTGCCTGTATTGTTCAGAATGAACCAGGAATAAGGCTGAGTACTGGATGCAGACAGGTTTCATCCTATATTATAGAGTCCTCAAAAAAAAGAAAGCGAATTACCCAACACATTAAGGAGGTGTTGAATTCTGTTCAGAATTTTTACAATTCCATTCTTTAATTATGCCTGCTAATTTGTGTTCTAGACATTTAGCACTACAATATTAAATACGAGAGGCTGCTTTTACTTTCTAACAAAATTCTTTTCAGCTTGCCCAAATATGAACAGTAATCCCTAAATTGTATAAATTAGACTTACGATTTTTGAGTGAGAAAACTATGTATGCTGATTCAGAATTGATTAGTTATGTATAGGAAAACAAAATCCAACTTTATAAACATTGATATCTTCCATATTAATTTCACTGAGGTGTTGCAGCAAGATGTAGGTAGAAAGATGAAGTCTCTCAGCTCTGCTTGACCCTGAGAAAACAGGATCAATTTTACCTTACTTTTATAAAAGTATTGCTATAGAACTGAAATCCAGTGGGCAGGTTGGGGAAGTATATGTGTATATTGTCCTTCCTTTCAAAGATTAATGTTCCCCTATTTGCAAATAAGTTCATATTCCTGGATAGATTAATTACATGATCTTTTAGAGTTCAAAAAAAGGAAAATATTCAAACCCAGTTATTTTCAAAAAAATGATACCATGCAGTCTATTTTTAAATAAGAAGTTGTGTAATATTACAGCAATTGAGTATATTCTTTTCAAACTTGTGGTCATATTAAAATTAGCACCAATTCAGAAAAGCTCTGTTTGTTACTCTAGCTTTGGAATTGCCTTGCAGTTTTATTAAGACTTACAGAGCACAGAAAGTGCAAAATAAGCCTTGGGTTAATCATAGAATCAACTCTGTCAATTGTTTCTCTTCATTAACTCTTTTTTTTTTTTTTTTTAATTCGAATATATTTGCATCTTAGTTTTATGCACCTTGGTGTGGCCACTGCAAGAAACTGGAGCCTGTGTGGAATGAAGTGGGTATAGAAATGAAAAACATGGGCTCTCCAGTAAAAGTTGGGAAGATGGATGCAACTTCCTTTTCTAGTAAGTATGGTTTGGTTAGAGGAAATTTCAGGACAGCCTCTGTTTTGAAACTGTTCTTAATTTTTTTCAGTAGTCATTCTTTTGTTCTGTATCATAGCAAATGGTAGGTAAAAGCTTTTCAAAGATGTGCTTTTCGTTTGCTTATGTAGGTAATTCTTCCTGACAAATGGAAGGTAAAAGTGTTTCAAAGTTAGGCTTTTGATGTGCTTCCTAGAGTACCATTATACAGACATCTTTGTGATACATCTCTTGACAGCATCCAATTTTCTTTTTTTTTCTATTGCTGTTGGACAAGTGTTTGTTCTTACTGTTACTTTCTTCAGGTAACCAGTCCTTATGATGTTACTCTAAAGTCATTGTATCACTGCCAATTTTCCCCCATAATTCTTTGAAAACATCTTCTTGAAGAATCAATTTCAGTAATTTCTGTGTTTTTATTTTTGATGATGCCTTTCATATGCAGTGACCTGTTCAGAGAAATGGCAAAACTTTAGATATTCAGGGAAGTGGTTTGGGTAGACTTGAGAGGGTTCTTGCGAACTTAACAGTATTTTCTTAATTTTAGTGTGCTGCTTTTTTTTTTTGTCATTTCGCTTAAATCTATCTTAAACCAGGAGGATATTTAAGAGGAAAGGCATAGGGAGCAATGAGGCCAAGTGAGATCTGTATATCATAAAACTCTGTTAATACATGTAGTGAATTTAGTTGATATTTGTTAAACTTGGTTATTCAGGATTGTTACATTCACAAAATATTATGCAGAGTACCTTTTTCAGTGAACTTCTGGTTCTTCTGTGCTTACACCTGGCAGAGTTTTGTCTTCCAAGATTAAAAAGATCTTGTCTCAATTACCAATTCCTTGAACGTAGCTTTTTCTGTAAAACCAGAAGCTTGCCCTTATATTTCATCTTAAAGATACTTATTTGCTAAAGAAGAATAAGTCTGGAGTGCTAAGAGTTTCAAGATCATACAGCCTGCTTCAAAATTGGCAACAGATTTGGTTGATCTCTAACATTACAATCATGTATATCGAATTCTAAATCATATAGGTTATATAAACTCTTACTCTGAAATAATTGCATCTGTTATCCTGATATTGCATTTTTGTTTGATACTTAGAACAAAATTGAAATTTTGTTTTTATTCTGAAATTCAGTTTTGCATATTTAAAAATTACTGAAAACTGCAAGAGTTCCTTTGTGTCCTGAAAATATTTTTCTTCTGTGGATATGAAAAGCTCAGTCAACTCTCTTTGATTGTGAAGACATTAATCTAAAGACTTTCTGAAGTCAAAGTAATTCAATCTTGATTATATCAGAAGGAAAGGGAGCTGAGGACATGTGTGGCTAGGAAAGAACATGAATGGTTGGCTTTGCATAATTTGTGTTAATAGGAATGTGAAGCAGTGTGTAAAATCTGAACTTTGGGTAGGTAGTCATCAGAGAGTTGAGATCACAGCTGAATATATAAAGAATCCAGTAAGTGTTGCCTCTCATAGCTGTTTGGAATGAGAATACAACAGTTATATCAACAGAACAGTCACCCAGCGTGGTATCAGTTGAATTTTCATGGGGGTCCACTGAATGTGATCAGACTAGAAATCCATCAGGCTTGTGTCTAGCCTAATTGGTGCTGTTTACTTATAGTGCGTTCTTTATATCAGCAAGTGGAGGTAATGTTATAAACAAGTCAGTCACTTCCATGGGATTGAGAATTTAGTCCTTTTCATGACTGGGGTGTTTAAAAGGTGTCTCTTTTGTGGTTCTTACTGTGCTCTACAAGTAGAAATTAACAGCTTATCAACAGCTCTTACAGTCACGTGTTCTAATACCTTTTAATGCATTCTAGTTCTATGTAGTACAGCTATGAAAGAGAAGGATCAGAATCAAATTGATCCTAATACACATATTCCTTAGATATTTCTTTCATTCTCCTTTGACTAAGATGCCAGTAGGTGAGCTGCTAATTTTATTTTTAGTTCTGTGTGATCTGGGTTTTGGTCAAGGCAAAAAACCTTCGGGTCATAATTTTTAACTGTTATTCAGAGCCCTGCACGCAAGTCCTCCTACATCTGCTGCTCTGGCATGTGGTTGGTAGCTTCAGAATGTTTATGTTAAAAGTATTGAGTCTTGGTGCATTTTGTGTGCAGGGGTTGTTTTTCAGTAGGAAATTTCACAAACATTGTCAAAATTTTAAACTTGTTTCAACCTTTCTTGAAGACTTAGTTTAACTTTTGGAAAACAATTAGTTGTCTGGAAAGTAGTTTAAGGTGGCAGTTGCTTTGTTCACAACTAGAAGGACAGTTGCAAATTGTACTCTAATTGATGGAAGCAAGATACAAGGATTTAAACAACTGTGAGGCAGTCGAAAGTTCTGCAATTGCCTTTTTACTGCTTTAGTAAGCGGCAGGTAAGTAACTGATAGCATAGAAATTGTGTTGCTGAAGTTGATGACTGTACACATTTAACTCTACAGCATATGCTTTGAAAACTGTCTTTTTTTCGAACTACTATAGTATAATAGTACACTTCCGCTATTATCTGTTACTGTAGCACATGAGTAGTTAATTGTCTAAAAGATTAAGGTAGGAGATTGAAAAAGTCTTGGTTAACTTTGGCATTAACACATTTCTTTCAGGTATTGCATCTGAATTTGGAGTGCGAGGCTATCCAACAATTAAGCTGTAAGTTGAAGCTTCCCATTGAATTTTTAAGGATTGCTTAACCAAAAATAGTGCTCTCTGCTTAAAAATCCCAAACAAACAACAACAAAATCCCCAGCCCAAACCAAAACCAAGCAAATACTCCACCATCTCATTTTGACGTTATCTTTTTAGTTTCTTAAACCTGCATGGATTCAAGGAAAGGCTGTAAGATTCAGTAAAACTTGCTTGAGTACTGTTATAATGCAAGTGTGCTGTATCCCTTGTCAGCACAGTACAGTAAACTTACCAGCACCAGAAGCTTTAGTACATGAATTCAGAAGCTTCTTTAGATCATTTGGTACTTTTCAATTATGGAAAAGCTTTAAAGAAGTTCGTATGTTTGTCTTTTAGAAGGAATAATCCCCAAGCAGTATAAACACTGACTATTTGGGGTTTGGGTGTGTCTGTTTTTTGTGTGGTCGGAAGCAAATGTTCCAAGTGACCTGTGTGTTAGAAAAAAGTAATCATAAAAGAATGTTAATTATTTTTAAATGTCAGTAAATCAGATATTGTATAAATAAGGTTTTAACTCCGTAATTGCATTGTATTGCATTACTGAGTTTTTTTTATTTTGCTGGCCGCTTCTTAAATCTGTCTATTTGAAAATAAATCACGCTTATCACTTGCTAAAAGGTGACTGTAATAAACATGTGAAGCTTGAGTAATTTTACACGTGTGGATGTAGTTTAGTTGATTTCAATTCTGTTCTTTTTTTTGTCTTGACTACTTATTTAGCTTAAAAGGTGACTTGGCATACAACTATAGAGGACCTAGAACTAAAGACGACATAATTGAATTTGCTAATAGAGTAGCAGGGTAAGTATATTATTCTGTGAGACTGATTCTGATGACTTAAAAGTTCTGTAGGATTTTGAGGTGGGCAAAAAAATGTATATCTATTTGAATAAAGAAGACAATATTGACATGAAGTTAAAAACTCTATCTACTATACATGTGGTTGTGTGTAAAACTAGTGGTGAGTGGCATACAGAAACTATGTAGAGACTGACTAGTTATAATCCCTTCTTTACAGTGCGAGAACTAGGAGCTTTTCAAGGTAGTAGAAACTGTGAACAATTGAAACTTATGGAAGCCAGAAACAAGAATACTGACCTAAATGTTGGCTGATAGATAGACGTCATTACTAAGGCAAAATCTGTTTACTACTCAAAATTATCTCAGAGGTCTCTTCCAACCTTATGATTCTACGATTCAAAAGTTTTCTTAAAAATATCACTTTAATATACGCATCTGAAAAGTTATAGTGATTTGCAACATAAGGATATTGCTTTTACAGAATTGTTTATGACAATTTCTGTTGGCATCTTCTTCCTTCCCTGCAGTGGCCTGTGGCCTCAATGTTATAGACAGTAATCTTTGAAGACAACTAAGGATCGTATTTCTTTCCTTCTTTCTTAGATGTAACTAAGAAGCATTCATATTGGTACATAATATTAATTATTGTTCAGAGTTCTATAGTTTACGAGTATCAGTGTTCTGTAGTAATATACCAGAATTTTCTAAGATAATTTATTTGTACGATCACATTTTCAAACTGCAGAGCTTGCATTCAGAATTTCTTTCAAATGACAGACCTTATTGTGGCTCCTCACTTGATAAAGAGAGCTTCTAGGACTTAATGGAAAGAGACTTTTTATCAGGGCCTGTCCTGGCAATAAGGGGCAGTGGTTTTAAACTGAAAAAGGATAGATTCAGATTGGACGTAAGGAAGAGATTTTTTTTTTTACTGTGAAGGTAGTGAGACACTGGAACCAGTTGCCCAGAGAGGCTGTGGATGCCTCATACCTGGAAGTGTTCAAGGTCAGGTTGGATGGGACTTTGAGCAACCTGATCTAGAGGAAAATGTCCCTGCTCATGGCAGCACTAGACTGGCTTAAGGTCCCCTCCAGCCCAGTCTGTGATCCTGTGTCAGTAAATGGCACGTGTTTACATCATGGCAGCATTTTGTTCTAAGATATTAATTTCAAATTTCAATGTGCTGTTTGAGGAACATAACAGGTTTATTTTGGGATAATTTTTAGTGGTTTTGCTTTTAGCTGAAACTGAATTAAATTGAAAAATTAAATGAATTTGCATCGGTGAATTTAGTTTAAACAAACAAACAAACAAAACCTGTAACAACCTCTAAAAAACCTCAAAACAACTGAAAATCTGTATGGCATTTTCCTGGGGACTTTTATTTGTTTGAGTTTTGCAGCTTGCAAAAACTGAGATTTTTCTTTCTCTTTTTTCCCTCCTTCCAGACCTCTTATCAGGCCACTTCCTAGCCAGCATATGTTTGAGCATGTGCAAAAGAGGCATCGTGTACTTTTTGTGTATGTTGGTGGTGAATCTCCTTTAAAGGTTTGAAGCTTGATTAAATAAAGTTATTTCTTTTGGCTGTTCACAGATGAAATTTAAAATACCTTCTATAAAGTTGAAAGGCTGAAGTGCAGGATTGTAATAAATTCTCATCTATTTTTGTTTATTGAAATGTTTTTACGGTCTTGTCAGAATCATATTTTCTAATTATTCTTTGAAGTTAAGCTATGTCACAAAACTTTTGTTTCCAGCATACTAAAAGGTCAGAAATTAAACAACATTGTTTGTATTTTTGCAGGAAAAATACATTGAAGTTGCTTCAGAACTAATAGTTTATACATACTTTTTTTCTGCCTCAGAAGATGTGCTGCCTGAGGTAATTTGTTTTAGTTCCTGCTGTTTCCTCAGAGATCGTATAGTTCTACTGATACATGTAGTTTCGCTGTTTTGATGGTACAGAATTGGTTTCTTCCAATATACTTGGCTTTGATAAATTTCAAACTAATTACACTGAAACATTTAATTTTTGAATCTATATGGTAAAAAAATACAAACTAATCTTCAGTTTGTCATTGCTTGCATTGGCCAAATTACTTGTTCAGTCATGTTAACAAAATTAAACAGAAGATATGCAGAACACAACGTGGATGTGTGACCTGGTCAAGAAGGCAGATTCTTTAATTTGTAGCCAATGCAAAGCTCTGGTTTCTGCTGACAGCCCTTTCACCAATAACTATTTTGAGGAGCTGTGGTGTGGAATGCCACTGGTACCCTAATAATCGGAGAAGTGAAAAGGTAAGTTATTTTCACCTTGTGCAATAGAGCTGATCAAAATATTAGTTTGCCCAGGGATCAACTGATCCAGTCTGCTGCTTCCGGAATTCTCATGTGGCTCTTTGGAAGATTCTGTAATGAAGAAATAACTTCGTCACAAGGGTGGAAAAAATTTCTATTACTGTTGTTAGTCTAACCATTGTTGCTTATATTTTGAAGCAAAATCAAGAAACTTTTTCATTTCTTGTTACCACAAGTGTTACATAAAGCTGCTCCAAGGCTGATAATGCATGACTTTGAAATCAGTTCAGGATTAACAAAGTGAGAACTAGTATAATTTAGGTTTTTTAGGCACCTGCATTTTACAGCATTGTAAGTAGAACTGACTTCATTGTAAATAGTGTATTTTTAGATTTCAACAAGCTTTGTATCAAAAGGTGTCTTAATTTGAATATTACTTTTTGCATTTCCACCCCATGTGAGCAAGAAAAGTACTGTTCCTTTGTGCAGTGGAAAGAATGTAAAAGATTGGGACTCAGATTCTGCTGTCACAGTGATATAAGCAGCATGTTGTTTTTCCCAGCAAATGTAATTTCCCACAAATGTCATTTAAATCTTGATGGTATGCAATGTTCTATGGAGAGAAGCAAAAATGTTATGAAGTGGTTGGTTGCTGTTTGTAGTGAGGCTTTGTGTGACAGTATTCACTGCTAGTCTTTGTTTTGTCACCTGAGGTAGCTTGTTCAAGTTTCAAGCATCCTTTTGCAAACCACAAGTTATACATAGACTAATTTGCCCTTTAAAGGTGCTAAACTATGTTTTGGGCAAGCGAAAGTATATAGTGTCATCTAGAATTACCTTCATATTGCTCATTCATATGGGCGGTTACATTATAAACTACTGCTTTTACATTTATTTCCAAGGAGGATAATTTGGAATCATTACAGAAGGCATGTTATTTAGAAAGGCAGTCATTATGCCATTCTTACGTTTACTGAACATATCAGTAAATTAGACAATTCAGCCAACTTCATAATCAAAACTAAGCTCATAATACAATCCTTTCTTAATTGCAAAGGCTATTATAATTTTAACTTAGAATGGTAGCAAGCAGTAAGGAGTAGAGTATTTCTTCTGTTGCTGTTTCCTGAAAACATGAGCTGAATAGTATTCTTTTAAGTTCCAAGGGAAAGGTTTCTACCCCTTGTATTGTTTTAAGTATGTTGCTGACTATCCTAAATATCATATTTAGGATAGTAGTATAAACATTTATTGTATTTACCTAGATTAGGGCTATTTCCAACTCTGTCTATTGAAACTGTCTTTATATTCCCATCAGCCCAAACCACAGGAAAAAGCCCAGATGTAGTGGCGTATGTTTTCAATGTTACTATTGTACTCTACAATATTGACTGTCTATTTAGTAGAAGTAATGGTATGACAAGTATACTTTCAATAGCACATGACTGGTAAAACTCTCAAGTTATGATCATCTATCTAAAGTTCATTTCCAACCAACAAAACATTCTTCATACTACTGCAAATACTAGTAAAAATCTGCTGCTTTTACATTTTGTGAGACCTTCATCTCCAAAATACATTTATGTTGTATTACCTTCTCATATGTGGAAGCTGATAAATTTATTTTAATAAATGTAGACAAGCAACATTTAAATGTACTTAGAGATTTTCCTTATGGACTACTATTCCACATTTTAAGATTTTTTGTTTGTTTAAAAATCTTTTAATCTTCCATGGATTCATTGAAAACCACCTCTCTTTCAGTATGTGTCATTGCCTGAACTGCCTGCTGTTATCGTCTTCAAAGATGGAACTTATTTTGTTTATGATGGTAAGTAAAAGTGGGCATTACCTTAAGGCAAGATATTTAAATTATATGTGGAGAAAGTGGAACAGTTGGGATTTTTTTTGAAATTGACATGAGCTGCTGGGAAATTCTCTGGTTTTATGATAAACAATAGCTCTTTCATGAAGAAGAGAAAAAATGAATTAGTTCTTGTGGAACAAAGTGCATTTGAGAAGGAATTGGTGTTAGCAATAGAGAAGTAAAAGTGATCTTGGCTTTGTGTTATCAATAAGACGTAGCTTCTAATATTGCTGCTTTACTGGCATTAGTGCACTTACAAAAGTTATTCCTTCACACACTGTGCAAATTCATCATATGCAATCCAAGAAAACTCTTGCTAGAGAGAAGTCACACATAGGATGAATTTACAGGTTCAAACAGCTAATCAAATTTTCTCTGAGTGCTTTTCCTAACGATCAGATCTCTATCTTGTAAAGATAACTTTATTTTTTCAGATCTGTACTCTGCTTGGAGATTGCATAAAGGGGTCCAGTTTGAGCTCTTTGTACCTTGGCAGTACTGGCTCTATATTTTCTTATTAAAGCAAGCCTTCCTTCAAAAACTGTCAAGGAAGGGGAAACCGATTCTGCCTTTATTCCCAATATTAAAGTTTGGAGGGTCTTAACTGATAGCTTTGAGTATATGTTAAGTTTCACATTTGTGTTACTTGGATATTGGTAGTGGGAAAGGAGACTTTCAGACAGCAGAACTCTCCCCATATAACTGACAGCGTACTATGCATACATAGAACTGTTGACCGTTCTGTTTTTCTCTTCCTGAATGCATCCCTCACAAAGAGTTTAAGGGGATGTGGACTGTTGTCACTGGAGTACTTGTGTAGTTTAAGGCTGGATAAACTACTTTGGCTTCTTCAGCATGTAGATTGTTGAATGGTGTGAGACTAGTAGTGTTTCATAATGCCCCTGACAGCAGTACACCTGCTGTTCGTATAAAAAAAAGTATGTCCTTATTTATGGATACTTATATTATAAGTGCCAGATTATACTCAGACTATACTGTAATACCTGTGCTTTATACTTACATATCTTATATCACATCTGATGGGCTGGCTAGTAAGTATGCTACTTATTTACTAATGCATCTCCTGTTGATTTGGATTGTTTCAGTTGCAAGCTTTTACTTTAGGTGGAAGGCACATCACTCATAAGATTATTCTGCTGTTTTTAATTTCTGAGGATCAGTATTACCTCAGCAAAATACTCCTGATGTTCCATCAAGATTTCACAGATTGTGTGCATTTGTCTTGCTCTTCAGTCTGTTGCCTTACCAGTTGTCCTCCAGATAAAAATTCAGCTTACAGTCTCCTTGATTGGCATTCAATTTTTTTTTTTTTTTAAAACGAGCCTGGAGAAAGAAAGCTTGTCAAAGAGGAGCACTTCTGAATTGCTTTTTGCTGTGTGACCCACTTCCTTTTTTACACCTTTCAATATAACGCAAACTAGTAATAATCCTGGCTTCTAATTCACTTTTTACAAATTTTACTTTTTTGTAATGTATTGGAAACATGGTAGATCAAGAAAGTTATTAAGACACAGTGTAAGAGACTGGATAAGGTTATATGTGCAACTGTTAGGATTAGACAGAAATGTGAAGAGCTTACTATGAAAAAAAAGTTGAGCAAAATTGATTTCAGTGCTCTGGCCTTGTCTAATGTTTTGGTTTGGGTTTTTTCTTCACAGTAGTAAGGGAATGGAACGCAGATCTATGGGAAGCTTTATGCTTGTAATCGTTTGCTACTATTTCATGCATCATAAGTTTATATATTTTTTTTCTTTTTTAACCACAAGTTGCTGGTTATGATTTGATGGTTTATGGGTTAAAATATATAGCATCTGAAACCGTAGCCTTCAATATAACTGATTCTGAATCATATGTAAGTATTTGTTCATTTTCATTCACAATTCTGTTAATGCATTTACTTTTTCTTGATTTCTTTGTGCTTCATTTAAGGACTCACAAATACTGCTTTGCTTATTTTTTTGTCTGTTGACTTGAAACTTGAGCATCTCCCTTTAAAAACAAGGATTGAAACTGTTCCTTTTTTCACTGGGTCACAATTATTTTCTAGAATGGTACTGTGTATCCTTGATTTGGGAAAAAATAATCATCAAATCAACTTTTCTTACTTTGCTGTAATACATTCATTTGTTTTTCAATAATTGAAATAGCTTTAGAAGTTTTAAAACTGAAGAGAAATTTCCAGAACTGTATGCAGTCTTGTCTATCAACAGTAAAAAGAAAAAGGAGGAAAAGTGTTTGCTGAAACAAATAAAGTACTGAAATAAATAAATCTGCCCAAAATAAAAAAACTGTAATGCATGACGTGTGTTTAACATTCAGCATTCTTTATTGTTTGTATGTTTTTTAGAGTATGAAGATGGTGATTTGTCATCCTGGGTAAACAAAGAAAGATTTCAAGGTTATCTTAATGTAGATGGCTTTACGCTTTATGAACTTGGAGATACAGGTGAGATGCTGCTACCACTGAACTTTTTGCATCTCTTGTTCTTAACACAAGGAAAAAATAAAAAGTCCTAAAAATGTGATTTTAAAACCTAAGAAATGAATTAATCTCAGAATTGGAGTTTACAGCGCAGATCTTTTTTTGATGTTGGTGAGACCTATTCTATTGACTAGAGGTTTCATCCAAAGCCTACACTAGTCCTTTCCTCACAACATAAAATCAGTGTGTCTAATTCTGTGTTATTCGCAAAACAGTAGTAGGACTTTTAATTTAAGAGCAGCTTAGGTTTTGAATGAATTGTGTATTAACTCTAAGAATATTTAAAAAGAATTTTATGACTGGATTTAGAATTATCAAATATGGTTGGTTTTAGGTAAGTCTAACATCAAATAGATTCAGCTATCTTTAGAGCACATATAGTAAGGAAGGAGCTCTCTTGGAATACTTTAGCTTTTCTTAGTAAATTTTTTGCAAGCCAAATGAAAATGTTGCAGCCAACTGACTGCTTAAATGGGCAATACATACTCTGAAGTGGCAGAAGAAATGCTTTAAGTGTTTATGTTTCTGGGCCAGGATACTTTATAACCTACATTTAATTTTGAAAGAAATAAGTTTTTAGTCAATGTAACATTGAGTTTTTTCAGGTTTAAAAGATTATGAAACATCTAGGTTCTTACGTGTATATGAAACTAATATGGCTTCAGCTACACTTTAAAAGTTAATTTGCAGAAGTGCTGTTATAAATTGTTTAAATGTAGCATATTCTTGTTACAATTTTGTATTAACAGTTCCTCAAATTAAAAAAATAATAATTATGGTTACATTAATACAATGGAGAAGCCATCTCATTAAGAGCTTTATGTATAAATACACAGTACCTGGAATTTATCTACATCTTTTCCAGTCTAAAAAGAAGTTGCCTCCTAGTGTATTCACTAGATGATGTTTTAAGATGTGGAATGAAATGGGTAAATTGAGGAGTGAGCTATGGAAAAAGCCGGGGGAGAAGCTATTACTATTTCACGAGAAGAAAACCTGTGAACTAATCATTGTTCTTACCCACAAGATGAGCAGTCACTTGATAGGTAGCAATTGAGCAATCGATTGGCTTGGTGGGTGAATTTTGAGTGAATCATGGTGTCTTGGGAGACTTAAACTGTTCTTGTGCACTAGAGGCTTTAGTTAATCCAACTCATGACTGCTCTCCTAATAGATCTGTTCTCCTAACAGGAAGTGATTGATCTGGAGAACCTTTGTATTTCGATCTGGTTCACCTTAGGAGGAATTGTGGGGTTTTGGTTTGGTTTTTTTTCATTTATTTTATTTTAATCAGAAAAACTTCATAGAGTGAATCCCGGAAAGATCAGTATATGTTAGTGTTTGGTCTATAAGTTCCTCTGATAGAGGTCTGTAAACTAAGTTGTTTTTCTGTTGTAATGAATTCTGGGCTCTGTCAATAAATTTTCCAGGTTTTTTTCCACAAGGTTAATACTCCAAATTGTTAATAGTGTGAAAAATAGTCAATGCTGAGTCCGTGCAATAGTGATTCAATTACTTATAATGGCAATTACAAGCTGATTCTATAATAAAGTTTTTCGTAGCCTTGTATTTAGGTATAATGCAAACATGCAGCTTGAGTAGGGAATTAATTTTAATCTGTGGTTTTTCTCCTTTTAAATTCTTTCTATAGATAGACTTTTCATGGAATGTTAGTCATGTGGCATTAAGCCACATATTAATTTATTTTCAGTACTTCTAAGAAAATCAAAATTTGGTCAGTCAGATGAGAATATTAGGCATCAAGGTTAGTTTATACATAAAACTAATTCCTGTCCCTGGAGAGTTTCTGATCTTCTAGGCTGGAGTGTTTTCCGTCTGAGAATGCATGTATCTTTTTAAATGGTTTCAAGTATTTTATTCCTTATTTTAGGAAAACTTGTGGCTATTGCAGTCATTGATGATAAAAACTCCTCAGTGGAACATACCAGGTACAGAATTGAGAATTGGTGACACTATTGGAAAAATGTGCTGGTATGAAATAGAGAACTTTGGAAATTTCTTAAATATTTAGAAATGATTTAGATTAAATGAATGATGTTAACTTGTGGATGTTCTTTACTTTATGGCTTTAGCCTACTGAATTTACCCGGTTTGACTTTGTTGAAGCATGTGCGAGTATGAGGTGATGGGGATTCCTGTATCACTCTTCTACCATTTATCAATGAGATTTCAGGAGCAAACAGTGATTACATAGCTTTTAAAGCTGTTGTGTCACCTTTTAAACATAGATGAGAGTACTTGAGTTCATATTAAGTGACTGTTCTTCAGCTTAGTTGCATTAAAATTAATGATGCCTTTATGTTAGTTACCTGTGGAACTTAATGTTAAGAATGGGCATTTTCATTTGAGTTGGAGCTTGCTGAAGAGACTGAGAGGAACAAGACCTTCCCCTATCCCTTTCTGATTTCTTAATCTAATTATGTATGCAAATACTATTCAAGTACTCTGTATGCTGTTTTCCCAGACCTCTGGATTTTCTTCAGAGTCACCATTGCATATTGAGAAGGTAGTAGATGGAGTCAAGCAGTCTGTGGTTTTTTTTTCTCATGTTAAGATGATGTGGTAGATAGCTTTTCAACTCTTAGAAACCAAGCAAGATGAATGAGATACCTTTTGTTAATGGAACAGGGAACTCTTACTGATGCTTGCTGGAGGAATCTCGGTGTTTGTTTTTTGTATTTTGATTGCGTATATTCTGGGTTATCAATGTCAATTTTTTGTCTCTGCAGACTAAAATCTATTATTCAGGAAGTTGCTAGGGATTATCGGGATCACTTCCACAGGTAAGCACTTGTGGTACTACAGTATCTTAAATGAACTTCTGCATTAAACATTTGAAGACAGCAGTAATTTTTTTTCTGTGAAAAGTGTTATGCTGCCTGCTTTTATATTCAAAACACTGATACTAAGTAAGACCATTCCATTAACTAGTGTGTGTTGGAATGCTGACTGTCCTGTAGATCGTCAGTTTTTGAATTATATCGCTGAGTGTGTACTCTCATATTCAGTTATAGGTAAAATGTTTAAGGAAGAATGCTGAAACCCATGCCTCTGTTTTCTTTTTCTCTTACAGGGATTTCCAGTTTGGCCATATGGATGGAAATGATTATATTAATAGTTTACTCATGGAGTAAGTAAATTCTTGATTATACTTTCTTTTCTTGTATTTGTTTCTAAGTATTTTGAATTGAAAACAATCTTTGAAGAATTCCTGCCTTTCATGGGTTAAAAAAAATTGACATCCTCAGAATTTACCATGTACCGTAGTACCAGTTGTTTGTTAAATTAAACTGCATAATTTGTTAGAAGTTTAGCTTACTGATAATGCTGACTGACAAAGCTTATCTTTTAGGTCTACTTTGTTAAATTAATTACTATATTAGAATGGTTTTTTTCCTTTGTTACGTTTACAAAGCATTAGACAAGTTATGTCAGTTTGTAAAACAAAATGTAAATAATGGTTATGCTTTATGTTTTTTATTTCTGGAGAGGCACGTTTCACTCTTGATGCATTTTTAAGACTGATGCATGGAAGTGTGCTTCTGCAAAGAAACAAAATTCTTGAAAGATGCTGTCTTCACTTGATATGTGCATGGTAGATTTAGAAATATGTAAGTAGTCTAACAAGATGCTTGACATTTGCTCTTTTTATGAACTTTGTCTGAAAATGCATAATTAGAGAGTTAAGTTGCTTGACATTTACGGTTGACTACTTGTTCCCTCTGGCCTTTTGAGTGAAAGAAGAGAGAAACAGGGGTCAATATGCCAGCTTTCGTAAGTTTTCCAAACCCCTTTCTTTGGCATCAAAGCATGTGTTCACATGGCTCTAAATGTTCTGAGAACTTCATGTGGGACAGAATGCTTATATTTCTGTGGATGCCTGTAGATTAACACCTGGATACAATTAATTTAAAAATAGCTGTCTCAGTTGAAGTTAAGTGATGATTGATCTGTTGCTTTATAGCTGCCAAAAGTGAGACCTTCCTCACTTCATTATTGCTTGTCCTGTATGGGCCCTTATGTCTGACTGCTGAGCTCGTTCAGACTGTTTATCTGCTAGGAAAGCGTTTTCTTTTTTGGCCAGGCAAGTAGGGAAGTTATTTTGCTGATCCAGCAAAAACCTTAAATGTCTTCCTGTGTATTCTCCTGAGTCCCAGAACTGCTGTGCAAAAAAGCAGGAGAGGGAGATGAAGTCCCTGGGAAGAAGAAAATGAAGGAACAAAAGACAGAACCTGGCACTTAACAGCTATAGTCATTTGGTAGTAGTGGCAAGATCTGTTTGACTGTATTGATTAACTTCAGGTATTTTGCAGTGAAAGTACTCCACAGGCTTTCAGTTATTTTCTGAACAGAGTGTATACATTTCCAGCATAAGTGTAAAGCAACAAAACAAAGCAGGGAAATAAGTAGCTGCTTCTCATGGGGCTACTTGAATAGGGTAAATCCACATTGCAAGTGCTTCAGGTTTTCACTAGATGGCAGCAAGTGGAAACAGAAAAAGTCTTTTGACTAGTGAGAAATCTATTGAAGAATGTTTTTGTACTGTGATAGGTGCACATAGGAGCAAATTCTGTTTTTTCACAAAGGACAAAATATGTGATTCATAGGGACAGTACTAGTAGTCCCTGATAGAAATATGCTTATAAACTTGTCTGTAATTCCATTAGTAGACATTATAACTTACCTATCTCTTTAGCAGTGAACTTGTTTTTGTTGGATTAAAAGTGATAAAGTTAAAACTATGCACAGAAGGAGAAAACAGATTATCATGTATTTTACTGAAATAAGTAATAAAACTTGTTCTGTTTTGGCAGGGATGAGGTATTTTGACAAAGATTGTTAACTTGTTACCTGACTGGTTTTAATTGTTTCCTACTTATATTTCTTGTTTTTTCCTAATAAATAGAAAATAAAAATGGCATTTAGAGAATTTCATGTTGTAGGTTGTCACTCTTGACAAAGTTTTGTTGTTTGGTTCATTTTTTTGAAAGTTCTTTTGAAAAGATGAAATTATTTTATCTCTGTAGTTGGCCTTGTATTTTTTGAGGTCCCATCATGCTTTCAGTTTGAGTACTGGGAAGGTGGTCTACACTCATAGAAAGCTGAATATTTTAGAAGATTTTCATGTATAAGTATTAAACTCATTCACTTCTAGGTTTAGAATTGAATTTAAATTAAAAAAACCACAAAGCGTAACATCTAGAATGTTTGAGAAAATTTGGAATAGTTTCTAATTTCAAAGAAAAGTGGGCATCTTGAATAAATGCTGAACAATATTTGCATGAAATAATTCATTATGGAATGATAGCCACAGTTAAGACTGAAGTCCTCATCAGTATTACATGGCTTACAAATACATGTAGATGGAGAAACATTAGATGAGTCAAAATGTAGAAAAGCAAGGTTTTCATTACTTCTGTTGTGAACTAAAGCCACCTAGTATTTAAATTCTTTATTAACAGAATTGTAAAAAATTTGCAAAGAACACGGGAGAACTGTCACTTATTTAGTGACAGAAGTCTTGGTAAGTCTTGGTTGTTGACCAGTGTACTTGTGCAATATTGAGTTTTCCTAAACCTGATCTAATTTTGAATTTAGGCCTACTTTGAACAGTAGATTACACTGGTTTATTTCCAGTCATAAATTCTAACTTTTTTTGTTTTCCTTTTATTTCTGATTCTGTGATAGTAAGCGGTGCTTCTGTGTGTGGAGATGAACTGCTGGGTAATAGTTGTTTACTGTAGCTCATCTACAGTATCTAAAACAGATGTGGTAGAACTTTAGTTAGTATAGTTTATTCTTTTGACTTAACCAGTAGAAGTGTACTGATACAGCTGATCAGTTGAACCATGACTGTATGACATTGGATTTTTGGATTATACTTTTGCCTTTGTGCACTGAAACCATGTGTTGTGCTAATAACATTTCAAATGCAAGACTGCTGTGTGTGATCTCTTGCTAGTTCAGTACTTGATTTGCAGTCACTCTGGATGTGAAAGGAAAAACATTAATGAGAAACATGCTCATACCATCCAGGTGATTCTCTTCCCCCTTCCATCTTGTCTTTAAGGAAGTGCTATAAGGAACACACACGAAGCAAGGATAAATGGATAACCTTTTAGATGATGTAGGAATTAGTTGAACTGCCATGTTCTACACAGTAGTTCTTTAAATGTTTAAACTACCTGTTTTATGTTTTCAGTGACTTGACAATCCCTACTATTGTTGTATTGAATACCTCCAATCAGCAATATTTTCTGCCAGATAGGCACATTGAGAACACAGAAGACATGGTCCAGTTTATTAACAGTATCTTGGATGGTACAGCTGAAGTAAGTCTTCATTCTTACTTAGAATATGTTGATTGTTTTGTATTTCCTTAGATGCTAAAGTAGGGAAAAATTGATTTTTCTCATTGTTTTGCCGTATGTTTTATCTTCCTATCCTGTCTGTCTTCCTGTCTTGGGTGCTGTCACTGAATACATAATTCTGCATTCTTGCTGTTGCTCACTGTTCTGACTGTAGACCTCTTGTAGAAAGTAAGCTTTACTTTATAGCACAATATTAGCTGACTTCTCGATATTCCTTTTATTGGTGTCACTGGTAAATAGAGAGCTTTTTATTCATCTCTTCATTTGTTTTAAATTTCTCTTCTTTATGGTGCATAATTCAACTCTACCCTTTCTTTTGAGTCATAAGTCAATAAATCCAGTAGCTCAATAGGCTCAGATTCCAAAAACAATGCTGTACTTGATTTGCAAATTAGACACAAGATTACCCATCGCACTCTGCTCTTGAAACTAAGTCTTTCGCTATTAAAAAAGAATCCATCTGGAATTGATGGCCTGGGCAACTTTTTAATGTTGGCAAAAAAACAAACTCAGGTTTGCTTATTCCCTCAGTATCCTCTAAGTTGGGCAGAATATGTAGTGTGGATGAGGAAAGATAATGGATCAGAGCTTTCATAGAATCATAGAATGGTTTGGGTTGGAAAGGACCTTAAAGATCATTTCACTTGCGCTTATAGGAAAAGAAGGCTTTACAATGAAAGGAGCCGGTGCTAGCAACTCCTTTGGCTGCCACCTCGGAAAAGCTCATGTTGGTTTAAGCCCCAGTTCGCTGTATATTGAGTGGTTACTGAATCCCACTTCATGTTATGCCAGCAATTTTAGATCATTGGGTGGTGATAACAAGTATTACTGTAGATTGTTTCAGTTAAATGGGGTACTTTTGGTTTATTTAATCTGACAAATTGATGTAGCAAGATAGGTGGATTTGCTTGCTGTTCATGATTTACTGGTGAGGGATTTTCTGCTAACTTATTTGGTGATTCTTTGTTCTTCAATTCTCACTTTTTTCTAAAGCTTTGTTAATGGCATTGAGTTATGTTTTCAACATCTATTTGACTGTATTTAATATATACTTATGGTTGAAACAACAAGTGAAATTGGTTTCTGTGTGATGTTTAACTTGGAGGAGATTTGTGATACGTTCTGATTTTTGCCATAGTGTCTTTCTACCTTTGTTTGCAGTATTTCAGCTAGAACAGTTAAAAGTCTGTCTGATTCACACCTCTTTAGATATGTGAGAGTGCTAATACAAGACAGGCAATACAGAATGTGGCTTCATTTAAGCTAAATGGTGTCTATAGACCTGAAACAGTACTACCTTGGCTATGCTCAGACCCAAGAAACTGTGCGGCTGTTGAGGAATGACAGTCTTTAAAGTAAAGTGTGCTGGTAAACCAGTAATAGGATGCAGACTTTCTGAAACACAGTGAAATTTCCAAGAAGCACGGTGTCTCCCTCCCTTCCTTGAGAAGTGTTGGATTATTCTGCTTGACTTTATTGTTATTTTTTGTAATGCGCTATAGGTAGCCTTCTGTGAGTTTGAGGGGTTTGTAATTACAGGGATTTTGGTCAAGGTCAAGTGCTGATCATCTCCAGGAAAGTTCAGAAGATCTCTGCAATTATATAATTGTTACATCAGGACAGCTGGTAGTTTATTTTAATGTTCCTCAGTTGTAAGAGTGGAGTGCCAATCTGCTATTGAAGTTTGCACTGATTGTTTAAAACAACTGTGAGAGAATTTTTCATGAGACTATTGAAATATTTATCCTTGCTTGAGAAGTTGGAGGGTCTGGACATCATGGGATACAAGAATAATTACTTTTCCTTCTAAAGAGACTTAAGATCGCAAGGCCTGAAGAATTAACTTTTGGAATCATAATTGAAAGGTGTTAGCAGTTTTGACGAGGGGTTCCATTTGAAATTTCAGGCACAAGGTGGTGATGGACTTCTGCAACGAATCAAGAGAATAATCTATGATGCCAAGTCTACTGTAGTGGTAAGTTTTACCCTTAGTTGAAATAGATGGTGCCCTTGTTAATCAAGATGCAAATATTTTTAGATGGTTTAGAAATATTTTAATACAAGTTTGTTTATATTACATATATTGTGTATATATATTATAGGTGTGTTATAGATCTGATGTATATGTTAGATTAAAGGCAAATGAACTTCTTGATTAAAGTTTTTAATAATATTTTCCAGTGTGCTAAGTACTCAACAAAACATTAGTTTCTTATTTTCATTCTTTTTCTGTATTAGTTTGGCATGTATTTTAACAGGGAAAATTCAAAATCTTTTCCTTGACCCATTTGACATCCTTTTACTGAAATTGATGGCAGTTTCACACTCTGAGAAATGTTATAGTTTCAGTCTAATTAGAGCATAAGGGGATTAAATACTACACTTGGTGTAGTTTTAAAACAAATATTTTTATCATCTTTCTTATGGGTTAATTATGTTTAACAGAATTTTGTTGGGAAGATGTACACAAATCTATTTCTTCATTTGTCCTACACAAGCAAACAAAACCTGTGCTGTGAATTTAAGTTGAAACTCACATGTTTGTGTATGAGTGGCTTCCAAACTTCTGTGAATGTGCAAAATTTAGCCATCAGTTTCTGAAATGAGAAATATTTCTTCCTGTGCCATTAAACTGCTCTTCAATAGGAAGCTGTCTAATGACGGAATGTTTCTGCAGACCCTTTATTACTCAAACAAATCTTTGAGAATGAGACATGCACAAGATATGAAACTGGTTGCTTCAAAGTGTTATTTTAACACTGTTAGAACAGTTTTTTCTCAAGCTTCTAACAATGAATAGGATATACATTTAGCATGTTATCCTGGTGCAACAATGTAATATTTGAAATTCTGAGACTTTTAATGAAGCTTTAGCAGGAGTTTTTAAAATGAGAGCTCCTCCTCTATTCTTAAAATCAAACCTCTGACTGTCATTGTGGATATTTCTGAATAAATACAGAGAGTATTTTATTAGCAGTAGTAGGTTTACGGTAGGACCTGATGATCTTAAAGATCTTTTCCAACCTAGATAATTCTTTGATTCTGTACTAAGAGAAATAATGCAGTAATTTTCTTTTTGCACTGAAAATAGTTTTTACTTCAAATTTGTGTTTCAACAGTCTGTGTTCAAGAGTTCACCACTTCTGGGATGCTTTGTCTTTGGGTTGCCCCTGGGGGTGATCAGCATTATGTGTTATGGAATCTGCACAGCTGATACAGATGGAGGGGTAGATGAACATGAGGCAGCTAAAAAGGAAAATGGTGATCGAGAGCTCACGGATGAAGGTAGTGAGGAAGAACAAGAGGAGGAAAAGAACGGAAAATATACAGAACTTTCAGATGGAGAGCTTACACAGAAAGACGTAATGGAAAAGAAAAAAGACTAACTTTTTAGTAAAAAAAAAACAAACCTCTAGAATTTCCAAATAGACTTATTTATTGCAGGTAGTCCTTTATTGATGATCTTCATGAAAGAGGACCTTCTTGTCTGCATTATGGTAATTTTGACTTGCATGTATTCAAATTTTCTCAGAAATTTGACATAAAATAAAAATATGGGTGTACTCTTAATTGTCTTTAAATTAGCAAAGAGCAGTTTAAACTGGAGAAGTTTACAGGTACAATTGTATACCATTTTTTTTAAGAGTTTTGAATTGTTCCAGAACTGTGAGGTAATGTTACTTGATCTTAGTGTATGTGATCAACTACTACCAATATAGCCCAGCTAAACACTCATTCATATAAAATGAAGGCTGAAAACTAAGGAAGATTGAGATCTGTAAAGTCTTTCAGAACTTGATAGCTAGAGGCAACTTAGAGTTTTCCAGGAAGTCACGTTATACCTGTTGCACGGTATTTTGGAAAAAAAAATCCGAACTTTTCTCAAATTTGTTAGGAATTCGACTCCTGTTTTTCCATGTAATAATATAATTATTGGCAGTCAAGAATGTTTACTTGTATGGGATGTTGGAGTTATTAGCACTTTAGCAGCTGAAAATTGGAAAACTACATTATAAACCTTTTGAAACATGGTTGCCTTTTAAATTGTTTTGTATGAGTGCTTACACAAACTTGTAGTGCAAATGATATTTAAGTTTTATGAATCCACAGCACAACTACATAAACACATAAATATAAACACCCTCTGACTCTTTTGCATAACTGTCTATTGACAGGGGGTTTGAGTGGTGTAAATTTAGTTTACAATGTTTAATTCAGATTGTTGTATATCTTTGAATTAGTTGGATTTGATACTTTTGTTTTAGACAAAAGGAGAGAATTAATGGAGCATAATATTGATGTTCATAGGATAGGTCAGGGTGGTGCATTTTTGTGACCTGTTTAAACATAAAAATCGCTTTTAATACAACCCTGTGACTGAAAAGGACTCATTTGAGTCCAGGGTTAAAATCTCCAAGGATAAGCTATGAAACAGCCTTTGGTATTGATGTTATGGAGAATACCACAGAATCAAAACTTAAATTCCTTTTCCTCTTAGTATTCATACTGGGATTTTGTTTTGTATTTAAGGCTATATTACTGTGTAATACAGATTATAATATCCTCCTTGTAAGGCAGCTTGATCACATAAGTTACTATCCTGTAGCACTAAATTAAAGAATTTTGAATAAAAATAGTGAGTAAGCTTAAATAGACAAAGTCTGTATTTGAATAAACCTGATGATGATACAAGTCATAACCATGGAAAATGTATTCAATCCTTTTTTCTTGTAGGAAATAAACTTGTTTGTTCTGTTTAAGTAGCTTGCTAACAAGTGGCTTCATGTTGCAGTGCAGAATACAGTAAATAGATTCCTGACTTTGAAGATTTTGGTGATCAAAGAGTATAAATGATATCTGAGGATATTAGGAAGCTTTTTTCAGAAAAATTCCATGTCTGATTTTGAGTCCAACCGTTTTAGTTTTGGGATGAAAGGAAAAAAAAATTCATAGAATACTGAGTAGTAGGTGTCTGATATGGTTGTTCTTTTTTCTCCTTTTGCTTTTCTCTTTTTCATTGAATGAATTGCCCTTTTTTCACTTTTTGTCAATATAACTAGTTGTATAGTTGCCTTTTCTGAGGGAGTGGGGGAGTGGCAGAATCTTTGAGGTGTAGTTTTAGTATATATTTGAAGAGTGAGATACTTAATGTGTTTAGAAATTTTTTTAACACTGTGGAGAGCTCTTGAGTTGCTTTAAAAAAATCACTTAATGACAAACCTGTAAATTTCTTTGGACTTTAGCACGTCTCAGTGCTGATAGTTAAAAAGTAGGACTATTAAGGCAGTAATATGTTCTCTTGATTTGTCTCAAAGATTTAAAATACAAATCAATTACGTGTTTAATTTTGACTCAGGCTGGAAACCTGTAGCTTTTGACTTAAAACTTGAAATCGTCTCCGGAACACTGCTATTCCTTCTGTGTTGTGTAATGAAACGAAAAAAATCTGATTGCTGCACTGTTAAGAACTGTTTCAACTATTAGCCTTCATTTTTGTGATTATTTTTGTTTGTGTTTATAATCAGTAGTAGCCAAATAACTTGCTGAGAAATCTTCTGAGTTACGGACCTGAATATGATAAATACTGTACAATAAACAGATCATGCTGGGATCTGTTAAAACTGTAATATTTAATTGCTGATTTTTGGAGGAAAGTATGTGTATCAGTCACTTCTGAACTGTTTTATCAATTAGATGTTTACTGAACCGTTGAAAATTAAGTTAGAAATGTACTGCCATTTTCAACAAATCCTTCTCCCAGCTATATTCAACAAAACACAAGAAGAAGAAAAGCGTAGGAGTTATATAGTAGGTGTCAGAAGTGATGTGTGGTTAAGGGTTTTGCTGTGGTCATGCGAGTAATCTAGAATGCTCTCTGAGGGGGGTATCTGGTATTTTATTTTTTTCTTTGGTCTCTAAAGTTTTCTTCAAGCAACTTCACTGTAATAACTTTGAATTCACAAAATGTTGCTTTTTTAAGTCAAGTGTATGCCTTTGTTTTTCTGTAATAAAAAAAAATAAAAGAGTTTGTTTCCTTTGCTTAATTTACAGTGTGTTAAGCCTAGATATTATATATTGTGTAGGAGGCTGTGTTTTTCTGGGGCACTCATTGTAAACATACTCTAGGCCCTGAGTAACTTAGTACAGAAATGCAGCTGGCAGCTTTTAAAAAGAAAAATTAGTTCATACTGTCTAATAACTTCAATATTTTGAAAATACTTTCTAGATGTAGGAGTTAGTATTTGCTTATCTTTTAGTGGCTAGTGTAGCAGTATAAAATGAATGCATTTCTGAAAAGGAAATTTTAAAGTACTGGTTCATTCCATTAGCATACTCTCAAATTTTTAGAGGCGTTTCAGTAGCAAAGGGAACCTGGGACAGGCTGTTCTAGTATACATCTCCTCTGGAAAACCTTAGTTTTAAGTAGCCTTGGCACTTGGACATGTACAATCTCTTATTTCTTTATTGTTTACCTAGGCTGTTTTAACAGATGCTGTCCACACTGTGGTGCTCACAGCTTGAAGGATGGAAGGATTCCACTCTGGTAGATCTGATATGTTGAAGACTTCACAGAAGTGTTTAATTTTCATAAAATGCTTAAGTAAAAGGTTTAGCTTGCACTGTTCTTGCCCAGATCTAATTACCTGTTCCTTTTTGTCAGTGTGTTTGAAGAAGTGGTTGTACATGGAGAGATGGGAGGGTGGAGAGTACTTTTGATGACATTCAACAGCTCAGGTTGGTGTAAAGGGTACAAAACCGGAATGTACATCCCTTAAGCTGGTAAAATCTTATGAAACTACAGATGTCTCAGGTTGTGTCACAATGTGATAGAGTGTTTCTGGCTCTAAATCTCAGGGAGCAAAGCAGCTTTCTGCTGTTTTTTTCTCACCACTGAATATATTGCTAACAGATTGAACCATCTGAAGCTGTTGTATGTTATATTGCTGTAACCGACAAAGAGAATTTTAACAATGTTATGTTGAATGCTTTCTTGAACTCTTAACTCACAAGGCTTTTGTGGTCTGCCTAGGCAGTGTAGGCATTCCCAGAACAATTCTCTTTCTCTGATTTCTGAAACTTTAACCATTTTAAACTGCTACTATCCTGTATATCGATTTACTGACGTAGAGCATTATTTGTCAGCTGATGTGAACTCTCCTGTTGCTAGCATACTTCCTTCTGCTTATACACCAGCGCATATAGAAATGCTTGCAAGGATAAATAAACTCCAAGTATTTTACATAGAGTGTTTTTTAGTGAAGTGTGGTGGCTTTTAACTATAAAACCTGAAAGATCTAGAAGATCCTTTGAAGAAGAGCAAGGGAGTATGCTACATTTGGCATACGTGCATAGCTAGTGGGAGTGTAAGTCCTTCTAAGAGAAATCTTGCATGTCAACTTACTTTACAAAGGGCTTCTGTCTGGATAAGTTTGCCTGACATATAGCACTACTACCAAATCAGTATGGATTTTTTTGCTGTTTCTCAGCAGGAAGATACACTCCAAGTCACTCACAATAGCATACTTTAGTGTTCATCATTGGTTTGGAACAAAAACCAAAGAACAACTCTCTCTTCTTAGATTGGTATACTGCTAGTTTAAAGGAATGTTAACTTAAAGTATATTTAAGGCGTCAACTTGTAGCCTTGATGCTTTAAGGAATTAGAGATCTAATTAATATTGTAGGATTTGTATTTTCATCTTACAGAAGTGGAATTTTTTTAGTAAGTTTAACAGTTGCAGCAGTCCTTACAATTTCATTCATGTTACCTGACTAGTAGATGTTGACTCTTAATCCAAACCAGACAATGTATTTCTCTAGTATTCAGTGATGGGATGTGTGGGAATGGTTCAAAGGTGCACTAGGGGAAGTTTAGACTGGACATTAGGAAGCATTTCTTTACTGAGACGGTCGTCAAACACTGGCACAGCCTTCCCAGAGAGGTGGTCAATGCCCCAAGCCTGTCAGTGTTTAAGAAGCATTGGACAATTTCCTTAGTATTATGCATTTATTTTTGATCATCTCTGAAGTGGTCACACTATTGAACTAGATGATCATTTTAGGTTCTTTCCAACTGAAAATATTAAGTTCAATTTTACTGTTCATAGACTATATAAGATTTAAGTAACTCAAAAAAAAAAAAGTACTTTGGGAATTCAATACTCGAGTTTTTAATCTCTGTATTTTTTTTTCTTTTTTGTGACTGAGTCATTTTGACTTAGAACTGACTAATTTTTTAGTTGATTTATTTTTTTCTTACTATGCTTCTCTAAAAGAAAGTTTCCAAATATCCTGACAGTATATTGTACATAAAAAATTGAAATGGAGATTGGTGTTTTGGATGACCACTGGCTAATCTTCCTTATTTGCCTATTTGCTGTTGTAAATATGTCTTTTTGTTCTTACCTTTGCGCATGGAGACAACTCAACTGCTTCTGCTTGGCACTTCTTGCAGGACCACTGAGCTCACTCAGCATACAGTGTTGTCTTCAGGTGCATGTTAAAATTTATTAGATATTTTCTATAAGCTGACTGGAGAAAAAAAAAAAAAGATACCACTTGTGTTTTTATAAGACATTTTTGGACATTATTTCTGTGAACAAATATTTAAATCTTCAAGTATCAGAATAACTTCCTTGTCCCTAAACAGAACAGGAGGAGTTAAAAAAAGGGGTTGTCATCATGTCTGCATCCAAAGTAGGAGAAGACATGTACACAGTCAATCTAGAAACTTTCTAGGAACAGAATTCCTCCTTGAAGTAATATGTATCTTTTTACATAAAGTGGAAAAAAACTAAGACTTCATTATCTTCAATCACTGAAAGTGAAATTTGAAGGTGTTCTCTGGTATACAGAAAATGGGAGAAATACTTGTTGGCACAGACAAATGCTTCACAGTGCAGTAGTTACTCTGAAGATGGAGAAAGACATTAATTGCCTTCAGCAGATCTATAATTTAATAGCTATGTCCAAGTCTCTGGAGAAAATAATTGTAAATTATGCTGTGCCTTCATGCAAAGTTTTATCTTATGCAAATGAAAAACACTTAAGAATTGAGTTAAACCACGAGATGGTAATAATATGGTGCATATCTTCTGCTTTTCTTCCTCATATTTCAAAAAAATATATTCCAAAAACATGCAGAAGGAATGCACATTTTTATTCCGTTCATTTATGAAATCTCGGAAAGCTTCAGTCACATCCCAAATGCCGTAGATTGCAAGAGATGCAGTATATTGTGGTGTTAACTTTTAAAAGTTTATCGGATCCTACTGTGATGTAGAAAGTATCAAAAGCCTTTCAAAGTGGGTTGAAGGAAAACAGGAAGTATTTTCCAAAAGCTAGACAGAAGTGTTGTTCTGTGTTGAGTACCTCTGATAGAGAGATGTGCTGCAATATGAAAAATAGCCTTTGGAAGGGATTTTTAAGTAGCTGGAGCTTATTGTATCAAATTGTCACAATTTAAAATAGGTTTCTAGCAGAGTGAGAGTAATATTTGATTTTTAGAATAGGATTTAAATGCAGATATGACTCTTAATCTGAATATAGTGTATTTTTATATTTTTACACTTCGTGTTACAGTTTAAGTGGTTTGTCTTCAGGAGAAGAGCTGGCAGTACATTCCTGTGAATCTGTGTTGGGTTTCAGTTTCTGGAACTCAAGACTAATGCAGAAGCACGTGGTTGTCTCAGTGGGCTGTAACTGAGTCATCTTCAGTTGTCAAAAATCTGAAAGCTGCTAAGACATGCTAGACCTTGAGTTGCTCATTTAGCATTCCAAAGGCTCAAACTATGTATGGAAAATTAAACACTGGTGTTATGTGTTAGCTAGTGGAGAATGATTATCTAGGACTTAATGCCAGGAAAGACGTTGCAAGCATTATTTTAGTTTTGTAAATAATGATTATGAGATGGGAGGAAATTTTCATACTGACATCCTTAACTGTTGCATCCAAAAGGGTGTGATCTTGGCTAGAAACGTGCAGCAAGACTCATAGGAGAATGAAGTTCATAAAGAGGGCTAAAGGCGTGATGATCTTAATGTGAAGAACAGTCTTACTTTAAGGTGTGATAGAGGCTGGGAAAGAGTTGTAACGGACGTGCGTAATAAGTTAATGAAGCTTGTAATATTCACATTCAAATAATAAACGCTATCATACCACTCTTCTTAAAAGAGTGTTTGTAATCTTGAGGTTTTATCAGGAATGGATGCACTATGTTGATAAGAAAAAGTGGAAAGTTTCCATAGCACTGGTAGTTATTTTCAATACTTCCCTTTAGAAGAAAAAAATGTCTCACTGCAGACCCTTGGCATGGAATAGCATGGCCGAGCTCCAACAGCAGTTTCTTTTACTGCCTCATTTCCCAGAAGCAGGAGCTTGACTGCAGAGAGCGATGTCTCTGGTGAGGAGTGGCTGCCTTAGCCTCTGTCGCACACGTGTGGGTTAGCCCCAGTGGCTTTCAGAAAGAGTTGGAAGTTGGCTGTGATGAACATGAGCCTGAAAAGTGGTAGTACCAGAGAGTTCAGGAGCCTCAGCTTCGACATACGGATGTGCTGCTGTGGATTGTTTTAATGACTTTCTGAATACACAGGAAAAAAGACTCTCTAAGTGCTTCAAAAAGTCATCATTGCATCGCTGTTATGGCATGATAAGGTGAGGAAGAATACATGAGGTATGGAAGTGAGCAGATGCAAAAGCCTATGGGGTATTTCCTCTGCTCAGGTTGTATAAGCTTGTTTGAAGCTAGGAAAGGCCACTGTGTTTTAGGGACAGTGAGTTCATGATCACAGATATAGGTTGGCCTGTGCCTGTTGATTCTTGGGCAGTGAACTTCCCCTGTCATGTTTAAATTAGAGTGTAGACATGCCATCATGCCATGGAGCATTAAGGTCGGTTTCTGGCAGTCTTCCTTTGACATGGAGTGCCGTTTTAGGCAAGTTACTTAGGCTGTAATTCTACTGCAACTTTAATGACAGTGCCAGCTGAAGGAGTTTCTATCCTCATGCCTTTCTACGCTGCCCTTCAAATTATGGCCACACAAGCTGTTTGAAAAGCAGTGTAGCAAGTGGATAAATTAACTGATTGGGGTGAATACAACTCCTTGGACAGAAAAGTATACCAGGGTATGAGACAGTAAGAAGGATCTGGAGGCAGCAGCGGAGTGGGAAAACTTTTACGCATGTTTAATGCTAAGCTGGATATGCTGACTTAGGTATTTATTTTGTCCTTTGTTTGTTCCATGCAGAAAACAAAGGTGATTTGGCTAAGTCCTTACAGTAGAGAAACTGTGGGTCACTATCCCATGATCCCTCTTTCAGTAATATTACCTTAACCTTTCCTTGCTGGAAGACAGTTAACATAGGAGAGGAAAAATGTTGAGTGTTGTCGTGTTGGGCAAAACGAGTGTTGCACAAGATATAACTAGGTAAGAGTGGGAGGGATGCACTTCTCAGAGTGTAACTGTGGGCAGTCACTGTCATAGTGATAGTGTGACTCACTAGGTTACACAGACAAATTCTGCTTTGCAGTTCTGCATGTACAATGAAAACCACATGCTTGAACTCTTGAGTCCAGACTCAGCAATCCTTTTCATTTGTGCATTACTATTTATGCAAATAACTAAGAGAAATAGGAGCCACATTGTAGAAAGGGATAGAGGTTTCAGACTTGCATTTTAGGAGAGAAATTTTTTTTCTGTGTATAGAGAAAGGTAACTACATGAATTTATTGGTATATAGCAATGGAAATTTTTTTTTGGTACAATTTTCTGTATCAGAATCGAAGACCTTTGTGAGGTGGGTAGATTCAGGAACTGCTGCAAGAGGATGTCAAATGGAAATCTCAAATGTCTCAAATACTTTCTTTTGGAAGTCCTTTTCCCGAGTTAGATGAGGATGTTGTGATTGTAACCTTGGGGAAACAGAGGATACAGTACCAAATGTGTTACTTTCCTAGTAACTTGCCTGAAAAGCAAAAGGCACCTTTAACCAGCAGTGGCCAGAGATGTATGTTATTGACTTAGCGGTAGCCTTGACCACTGTTCTTGACCGAAAAGACTGCTTTCTTCAACCAGCTGGTCACTTGCCTATTGTATCTGTTAATTTATACTGGTTTGCTTCCCCTCCTTTCTGCTTCCCTCTAATTTTTGTTTTCTCTGTTCCTTTTGTATTGTGCCATCTAACCTCTTTACCCATCTCAGTTTCCCCTGCCCTTTTCCAAGTTTTTTTTTTATTCTATTTTTTTTTCTCCCTGTATATTAAGAGTTAGAAATATACAGAAAATATCAGACAATGATGAAACAATCTGTAATTATAAATCTTTGTTCAGGCCACTGCTTGACCTCTCAGGGTGTTTCATAATGGTGTTGTTTCCTTAGTGACCCAACATGCTCAATATTCTGATATCTTGCATAGATTTGTTCATTTTGACTAGCTGAGTTGAAATTAAGAGGATAATTTATTGTTAAAATAAGGGGAAAGCTTGTTACAGGTGACTTAGAGATCTGAGATGCAAAAGATTTATATGCAGTACACAAAACCACTAGTCTTTAAACCTTCCTTTTGGAAGTTGTTACATTTCTCTCCCGTGGAATTTAGAAAACTGGAGGATTCTAAATTTTTACAGTTAATGAAGAATTTAAGGGTTCCTTTCAATGAAGACCACATAGACAAACATTTACTGATTAATTTTGTCTTGACCTCAAATGATGAACATGATCTTGCAATTTACTACTTTTCCTCCAGCGGATTATTTCTTTGATTAAAAGGCTGTAGTTACACACCTGTCTGCTGTTTCTGTTGTTCATATAGTTAATCTTTGAATTGGTAATTGATGTCTAGTTAATTAGAATATGGATGCAGGGCATATATTTTTCAGGTTGAAAAACAATTATTTTTTTCAGAGAGGGTTTTTTTTTCTCCTGGTCTCCTGTTTTTATAGTTGTGAGTGAAATCTACAGAAAAAAGATAATAAGATCTAGAAGTGAGTAATTTTAATGCAATGGCACAGTGTCTGTGGAGAACACAATGGTTACTATCAAAGAGTAGTTGATGTTTTTGTTCTCTTGGCAGAACTATTATAACTGAGCATAACTAATGCCCCTTGTTTTTCCAGAATGCCGTAACAGCGCTTTGATTCTCATCCAACCAAAGTGTATTCATAGAGATACCTTTCTCCTTCCCCATGTTTGTTAATGTAAATATCAACATAGAAACTAACTACTTGGACCCATGCAATTGATAAGCTGTGTGAGTTGTTCTCATAATGATAATATCCCATTTTGTGTGTTTTAGACATGACCCCTGCTTCTGAAATATTTGCAAGAATAATTCTCAATTAGTCCAAATAGTTTATGCTTGAATAGAACCATAAGATCTCTGTGGATTCTTCAAAGCTTCCTACCACTGTAGTTTATTACCTTTTTGCAAGGTGCTTTTTTTGTGAATTGCTTATTTGTCAAGGGTGTTAAGTTAGCAAACTTCTAGTTGTGCAAGTTCTAATTTTCTGTATGGCCTACGGAAATGGAACAGGAAAAACAATGATTTGGCCAATTCCCTCTCGTGTACAATGCAGCCACCAAGTATTACAAATTAAATGTTAATTTGCCTGTGATTATTAAAGCTTAGGCATTAAGACTGCTAGTTAGCGTAGTTTCTAGTACGTGTGTCTGCTGCAATGAGCTGAAATGTTTGTTTTTTATATGATGCTGTTTTAGCTATGCCACAACTCAAATCTCCCCCCAAAAAAATTTATTAGTGTGATCCTGGAGCACTACAGTTGAGGTCTAGTGAATTGTGGTTCATTGAATTGTTTCAACCATGATCTCTGGAGATGAAACACTAATGTAATACTTTAACAGAAGTTGATCTATGCTGTGAACTCTCTGAAACACAGCTGTAAGAACCAGAATTTTAAGGTAATTTACTTCTGTCTGAATGCTTTTGCATTTCATTGACTACCAGTTTGGTCAGCACCTTTATGCTGTTCTACAGTAACTTTCTGCATATTTGTAACTAATCTAAATTTATAATTTCATAGACTCTGTCTGTCTACACAGTCACTATGAAACATCTTTAAATGTGGACAATGTAATTATAGAAACAATTGAACTTTCTCCAAAACTGAGAATCTCAATGAAAACCAATATAAAACTTAAATAAATTTATCATTAATAAAATTTTCATACCTAGATCACATAAGTGTTACTAGATCACACAGATAACAATGATAATATGCTGATTTGAATTAATAATCAGATCTTTTCTATTTCATATATTCACACGAGGACAATATTAAAGAATTTTTTAATTATCCATTCTTTAAGTCTTCAGAGATTCAGGAACAAGTCATACTGATGAATAAAAAGGAAAAAGGATTATTATTGTCAATCATTTTTCTAATTCAATTTTTTAACAGCATGTAACTCAATTACTGGGGAGGTAAATAGAGAAAATATAGAGTCTTCCCTGAAAAACAGACTTAAGATACCATGAGTGGTCTGTTACATGGAAAATTAAAAGAACATCTCTGTAGTTATCGCTATGCATTATTCAACAAAAATTAAGACTGTTCTGGACAGCTGCTTGTGAAAACAGACCGTGGAATTGAGTTGGGATTTCAAGTCTTAATCTTCCAGCAGTGCCTCTCTGTTAATATGGTAATATTGGTAAATGCCAAGTCTCTGAATCTAACTTCGTCTGTTAATGTAGGATCTTAATTATTAACAGCCTAATCTAGTCCCCCTAGCACAACGCCACTGGAAGTCTCTGAAATATAATTACATATTTAGAAATAATTCAGTGGAAAAAACTATAGTGTTTACAAAAGATTTTTTTTAAAAAATGTTTTCAAGTCTTTTCCTTTAATGCTTCCTCTTTGCAACTGTTCTAACATCTTTCCCTTGTCATCCCCACCACTCATTTCTTTGTGACTCATCAGTTATAACTGACTAATAATACCTAGAAGTGGATTTTAATGCTTTATATTTGAAGATTATTAGTCAACACAGTTTAAAATTCTAACATATATATTTGAGAAAAATAAAATGTCAATTAAACCCACCTACTAATCAAAATAGAGACTGCATTACTACAGTGAATCATAGTTTCAGTTTAACTCTAAAATAGTTTGGTACATTCTGTGTTTAACCGTTAGAGGTTTAAGTTAAAATTGTAATATAAGATGCAGAGCTGAGTTATCTGCTACAATCTGTTTGACTTTTATAAATAAATTTTCTAAATTGCTCTGATCTTGAGCTGGTTTTTGACTAATCCAAAATAATACCTTACTGTAGACAGCAAATGAATTCACGCATCTAAAATAATGAGTTTGGTTGAAATTGACTCTACTGTGCTGTTCCAAGTAGGCTTACAGAATGTTGAGGATGATGCCATTTATAAACTTACTCCTGTAACTCAATTAATTTATTTTTAGTCTTGTGGCCCATCCATGAATATGCTATTTTTCACCATGCTGGGATGCTCATCAATTGTCTCTGTGTAGGACAGAGGCAGCAAACCATAGTGGATTGCATTTAGATGTCTATTAGTTTCAGTATCTTTCTCCTTATACTGTAGCTCATGAATGTCTGCATTTCTAGCATGAAGATACTCTGTCCTGTTCTAGAAACATTTCTAATGAGGTCCATTATGAAATTGTCAATTCTCAATGTGGAAACTCTATTGAGACTTTTTTTACACAAAAGGGAAAACACGGGAGCTGGGAGAGTTAGGCATATATTCAGTATTAGAAAAGATGGGTAAATTATATATAAGTGCTGGTATTATATGTAGTATTTAATATATGATACGTATTTGTGCATAAAACAAAAATGTTTAAAGAAAAATACTATCCTAATGACAAACCAGTTCTCAGATGCAGATCTACCCTGATGTTTTCCTAGATTGGAAAGTCTTTGATGTCATAAAAAAGACAGTGGAATTCCAGTACAAATGCATAACCTGCTCTGCAAGATGATTCGTTGACCGTGGTAAATGACAAATGTTAGATAGACATGCTCTTTGAGGTGCTGCTAGGCCTGTTCTTTCTCTGTGTGAGGCTTTTATAAAGGGTTTGCTATTACTTACACAGAGCTGAATGGGAATATCCCTGTAATTACCGTTTTGTATGTCAAACATCAAACATTTAGAAAATATATATCTCTGGTTATTGTGTTGGGATTAAACCGTGAGATGTGTTATTAGCTTATTTGTAGTGTTATACGCAGGTTGTAACTAAGTTGTTTGTAAGTCTTGCATAATGCCCTACTTTTATTGCTTTAATATTGTGTCCTATCTCTTATAATATTCTACTGAGTTTTTTTGTTGAAATTATATTGCTGCGGAGTGTTATCAGTTTTAAAACTTTTTTTTATATTCCAAGTGTGAGTAGCAGCCGTCACTCCTCTGGAGTCTCTTCAAAGTAAGCAGTAATGCTGCAGGGATATGTACGAATCTGCTTCATCACAGAGAGGCTGATGAAATATAATGTGTTGCTTTGTGTCTTAACATGCCTGTGGTTTGTATGCAGTATATTGGTTAACAAATGCAAAACCTGAAATGTATTATTGCTTGCAGGAAGAAAAACAAATACTTGGAAGGGGAATAATTTTGAATAGATTTGCCAACATTTACTTGCTCTAAAAAGATTTGTGAAAGTATTTGGAAAAGAAGGGAGCATTTTTGAATAAACTGTAGTCTCTCAGTCCTGCTTTGCTGTTTCCTTCTTCACAATTTTTATCAAGCTTTCTTTTAGTGCTGGCATATCGTATGCCCCAAAAAGTATTTTTCTGAACAAGTTGAAAATTAACAGTAGATGAAAAAATTGGTTTTCGTTGGAATGTGCTCACTCATTGAGAGGAAGAGTCGCTGGAATTTGGTCTCTTGAGATAAAAAGGGAAAAAAAAAAGAGAAAAGAAAAATAGGTGCTTATTTAGTTAACGCTATGATTTTTCACCTAAGTGGTGGAGAGGAGAAAACTTTGCCATAAGGGCTTTAGGATTAGGTCGCATATGATTTGGGAGGTAAGAGTTGAAGACACACCTATGCTGTTTGTTTTGAAGTAACTTCTCCTGTCTCTCTGGAAGCTGATTCTCCCAAGTCCCAAGCAAATGTTATTATTGCTTTGATCATATAGCAGATTGATGTGTTTTGGTGGTACCAGTAACCCTTGTAGTATTAATTGAAAAATAATAAAAAAATTCCAACAGTTGGTAGCAATTACTCTATTTGATATATCATTGTCAAATAAACATTTAAAGAGCTTCAGATTCATGTTCAGTAGGTACTTGTTATCCATGTACGCAACAGGAATTATTCCTGTTTCCAGTGCAATAAAGCAGTGATACAGCCCAGGAGATCTTTTTCATTCCTCTTGTCAATCAATTCACACTAGTTCGTATTAAAAATTGGTCTGATCACAAAAAATAAAGCTGGTGATGATTCTAAGGCTTCAGACAGAGAGATACTTACATACCTGTGCTCTTAGTTGTTAATTTAAATTATTATAATAATCATAGATATATGGCTACATTTTGAATGAGATGGTCATTGACTCTTTGCCCCACATAATAAGGACAGACAATTATAAAGATGTTTTCTCAGTTCACTAGAGAGACAGAAACATGGGAGATTTGTCTTTAAATATTACCAATAATAAAGAACAAGATGAATTACCTGTACTTGCTTTCTTCTCTGAAGAAGCACAAAGAATTTCAACTTTTGCGTCATCATGCTTTGTCTTCCAAAGGAAGGAGACAAGAGTTTGGAGCTGGTGCACAAGACTCATGACAGCCACTATCCACACCCTTTGCCACTTTTCTTTTAATGATTTACTATTTGAATGATCATGAGCTGGAAAGAAAAAATATTTCCATAAGCATACAAGACATCCAGGCTCATATCCCTAATTACTATTCTTTGGAAAGATGACAGCACATTTCACTGTAATTATTGCTCAGCTGGATGCATACTTATGAGAAAAGAACTCATTTCAGATTATTGTATAGGATGGTGGGATTGCACTTGGTAACAAGTGGTGTTCAAAACCAACAAAGAATAGACTTGATATTCCTATTGATTTCTAAGCATAGCAAAGTTATTTGCAGTAGATCTCATGAATATTCAGTTTCTTTGCACAGAAACTGAGAAACAATGTTTAAAAAAAGTTTTAAAACATACTTGAAAGAAGAATTAAACAAAGTCATTATTGAAGACAGCTAGATTAGCTAAAAAGGCAGCAAAGCATGGTTATGGTTGCTGTAACTTCAGCATGCAGAAAATCCATGTTTGTATGTCGTAAGCTAGCCCAAAGCATTTTAGTATGTCCTTAAAATGTAGTCCTACTTAAAAGCCAACTAGAAAAACTGGAAAGTGTTGCTTGAAATATGTGATACCTGGGTGTGTAGATGTCTGCCTGCTTATTTTCATGATGCAATTAAGTTGTCATTCCACTTTTTTTACTGAGTTAACGAAGTATTTTTTGCTGTTCCGATAGTGAAGTGCCAAGAGAAGAGGTGTGAACTGGATTTTCTTTCTGTCTATCAATCAGATGAAATTTTGAACATTTGTGCACTTAAGAATATATTAAATCAACTATAAAAGTAACTGTAAGCAGAATTTTACTCTGATTTTTCTATTGAAAATTATTCCATATGTGAAAAATTCAGCATAATGAATTTTTACTCAGATTTGTTAGGTGAAAAAGTTACCTATGTGTAATGGGGATGAGCACTTAGTCAATCATATCTTAATTACTGGTCATCTTGGTATAAAAGGATGCATATTCAGTTGTATGCTATTATTTTTCTGTAATGTCTGATTTCATTAAGAGGTGTGAAAACAAGTTGTCCATGACAATTTTCAGGATGAAACAAAGCATAGCTAGATGAAACTAGCATCTTACACTTGTCTTAACTTAGATCAAAAGCTTGCTTTAAATTCAGTCCAGTGGTCATAATGACATTATATACTGTATCTACTAAAACCGAAATACCAAACAACCAAAATAGCGATATTCTTTGAACTCTCTAATATCTTTTGATAGTATATACTGATGCTAAATCAAGAATAACTACAGATTTTTTTGCCACAAGGTATTGCCAAAACATTTGCACTGTGTGTATTACAGCTTTTCATTGTCTAATGCTTACTGAATAAAAGCTATATATTGCATCTATGTTAACCTAAGGTAGTTCCCTTTGTTACAATATGTTTTCATTTTGAAGATGGTAGCCCCTCTTACAGAATATTTTTATGGGAATTTTGCTTAGTAAAACTTAATAAATATAAAGGATAGTGTGTTGAATACTATTGTAAAGAAAAAAAAGAGAGAAAATACTATGAAATGGTTTTGTTAAAAATCTGATTAAGAGGCAGGGATTCAAAGCGAACCAAGAATGTTTACTGAAGTAAAGAAACCCTACTGACTCAGGAACTTTGAGACAAGGGCCTTCAAAGAACAGTGTTGGCATTTATACCTGTGTTTGTACAGCTGTGTTTGTAAAAAAGTCTGAAGTATTTGCTGCATCATTCTAAGATTATTTGATGCTTGTACAGAAGATGGAAATATTTACTGATTCATACCGAGAGACATCAGCTGTTTTCATGCTAGTTGTGGCATATGTTTTGACGTCCTTTCATATGCTGCCATTAGATTTTGAGCTGAGCTTCCTGTCAGTAATGAACTAGAGATAAAAATCTGTTGAAGGAACAGCGTTTGAGTTTCTGATGAGCAAACTATGAAGATACTTCTAACAGTGTCTATTGTTTTGACTTGCACTATCTGCCTCCATCTAAACCGGCACATCCAGCTCCCTATCCCTGTTTAACACCTTTCATTACATGTCTTGTTCTGTATTTATACTGCTGAAAATAGAGCTCCATGTTTCACTAAAATCAATTGCTAGTCCCATGCCATTGGGAAGGCTCTAAAAGTTGAGGCAAAATACCGTTAGAGCAATGTCATTGCCTGACATTCCAGCGAATTGGCTAGTTTGTCTGCCCAAACCTGCTGTCTAATCATTCTTGAATGAGCAGAAAAGTCACTAGCTGTCAGTTTTGGTAATAAAAAAAAAAAAAGAAATTAAATATTGCAAATTAGTTGAAATATATTTGGTTCTTTCCCCCTGCAGAAATCTTTGTGACATTGGAGCCTACAACTGAGTTACTGTGCTATTTTTATTGAAGAAAATTGTGTCTATATATATATATATTTAAAAAAGAATAAAAATTGGGGCTGGCATGTCTGATACATGAGGTTGTCTTTACTCTTCATAAGCAGTAATAACTTCTATATATGCTGTTGTGTATATGTGTAAGATACCCACTATAGTGATCTGAAACAGCCAAGAATTTTAAGAATCTGTCCCTGTTAAAATTAACCTATGATTCTTCTACTCACAACTGCTTAAAATAAAAACAAAACTATGTCTTTTTTAAAACTTCAAAATAAGGAATGCACAGGAAATTTTAAAACCTTGGAGAAAAGTTACATCAGGCAGGTATCTAAATCAATTTGCCAGAACCAAATATTTCCTCATTTTTAACATTATATAGTTCCCAGGTAAAAGCAGGACATCTTTTTATTGTAAATAGCAATACTCAGGACTTATTTTTATTTTCCTGGCATTGTGATCTATATGTCAGTTCTGTGCCTCAAGATGCTGAACTCTACTCTTATATAAATAAATTTTGAATTAACGTCTACAAAAAAGCATTTGAGGAGAAAACTGATTAAACAAAAAGCAGGCTTCATTAGAAGTTGAATCTTTAAGGAACAGAATAAGAGCCAACTTACATTCTTCCAGTGACCCAGAGATGCTCAAACCTCCTGTGATCCAGCCCAGAAAACATCCCTCCTTGTTTTACCGTTTCAACTCACACTGAATCTTTTCCAATTAGCATTGCGTGTCCAGGTAAAAGATCCATAGTATCTACAGCAGTGCTTGGACGGTTGGACTGGTGGGTTATAATCACAGGCCTGGTGATTTATAGGTTTCTCTGTATGGGAAAGTTATGCTCCGTGAGCTGAGGTTTGAATTTACAGTACTGCTACCTTATGCCCCTTATATTTTTAAATACAGTCATGAACAAGCTCATTTGAAAGTGAACTTGCAGTACTCAGAGTAGGTTACTGGCAAATTACTCAGCTATAAATTCTAGCTTCAAGGTTGTGGGTTTGGGTTTTTTTGGTAGACAAATCAGATTTTTCTTTTTATTGAAACATTGATTGCAATTTATGCAAAGTTTATGGGTTTATTCTGTTAAGTTAACCTGGTCACCGTTGCTACTGTTATTAAGGTACATGAAAAAAAGAGCTAATTAAAAGAAAGAAAACAACAACTGTGAAAGTGCTATAAAGCAAAGGTGAAGTACAGGCCTATGGTATGATTCAGGTAAGCATTCGTCATGGTTTAACTCTAGCCAGCACCACACCACCACTTACTCACTTTCCCCCAGTGCGATGGGGGATAGAATCAGGAAGGGTGCAAGTGAGAAAACTCATGGATTGAGATAAAGACAGTTTAATAAGTAAAACAAAAGCTGTGCATGCAAGTAAAGCAAAACAAGGCATTAATTCACTGCTCCCCTTTGGCAGGCAGGCAGGTGTTCAGCCATCTCCAGGAAAGCATGGCTCTATCACATGTAACAGTTACTTGGGAGGAAAAATACCATCACTTTGAACATCCTCTCCTTCCTTCTTCTTTCCTCAGCTTTATATGCTGAGCACGATGTCATATGGTACAGGATATCCCTTTGGTCACCTAGAGTCATCTGTGCCACTTGTGTCCCCTCCCAGCTCCTTCTGCACCCCCTGCCTCCTCGCTGGTGGGGTAGTGTGAAAAACAGAAAAGCCCTTGATTCTGTGTAAACACTACTCAGCAGTCACTAAAACATCCCTGTATTATCAACACTCTTTTCAGCACCAATCCAAAACATAGCCCCGTGCTACCTACTATGAAGAAAATTAACTCCACCCTAGCCAAAACCAGCATAGCATGGGTTCTGTTCTAATTATGATGACAATATGCCATAAGCACAAATGATGTTGCTTGCTTTTATTAGGTACACATTCTATAATTGTTTGACCTTTCTCCATTTTGCATGTATTGCAACATTATAAGTGTGCGTCTCTCATTGGCGCTGTGGATATTGGGAAAAAACATCCTATTAAATGGAGCAAAAAAGTGACTTACATAGTTAATGTAATTGCAGTAAAGGCTAAAGGACGAGAGAGCATGTATCTCCATTAGAATGCAAAGTGAGTCCTTCAGACCAGCTTTGATGGACACCCCCTTGAAGGAGTTTTGGGGTTTTCTGTATGAGAAATCACCTATGTGTCAGAAACCACACATGATTATTTAATGCTACTAATTTCCTCCAGCTTCTAAAAAGACAAAGCTGCCGTGTACTTCTTAAAACATGCAGGCTTCTTCTTTAAGATTTCATTTGAAGCATTTCTTTGTCCTAATTCATCTGTAAATAGGGTGTTGTAATACTTGCTTACACTCAACAGTGTAACTGCCTATGCTTTAAAGTTCTTTAATGAAAGGCACATTCATTGTGAATTGATCTATGAATTTTGAGAAACTTCCTGGTGTGTTCTGTGACAGAGTTCACGTTAGTTTACCAGTATATTGCCTTTGTACTATGAAGCTTCTACATATTGGATATAAATTCCTAACGACCTCGTGCTTGTATTGGAGCTAACCTGTGACATGCATTTTTTTTTTCTTCTCTCCCCTTTCTCTATTAGACATGAATATTCTTGTGCTCTTGGGATCAGACAGTGATGTAATTTCATGACTTCAAATATCCTGACTTGACAGGAAACTTTTTACTCCATCACTATTTCTACAAAACTGGAAGTTTGTTAATAAGGTGAACTCCAGGTCCAGTTGTCAAAAGGACACAATTACATGACCAAGTGCAAAAAGTGAACTTTAAGGATATCTATTGACACATGCTCGAGCTGAGTAGCTAAAATGTTTTTTAAACATTGTAGTTACCCCAGCTTTGCACTAGATGACACTTTCACCAGATCACTTTAATCGCAATTCACATATTTTCCGATTTTTTTCCTTTATCCATTTTTGAGCTGTCATTTTGTGTTCCTTTTTCTTGAATGGGTTCTTTGGATGCTTGATTACTGTGACTGTTGTTCTGTAATACTTGTATATCAGTGATGCTGTGCAACTTCATAAGTGCAGTTCACAGGTGTTCTTTCTGTGAGTGAGATGCCTTGTTCTTCAGTCTTTGCCCTTTCCTCATGGCGTAAGGAACAATTGAAAGTTATGAAGATTTCAGAGCCTTAACAAGCACACTGCTTGACTTTGTCAAAGCTTATTCATATGCCAGTCTATTGTAATGCAAGAAACTTTCTTTTTTTAAAAAAAAAAAAGCCACAGAAACTGAAGAGAAAGGTAAATGTAGTCTATACTATTCAAAGTACAAATTATGCCCGAAATTTAAAAATCCTTTCTAAATTATTATCATATATATTCTTATGCAGTAAGGGCCAAAGATCGAGGTCTTCAAAGAAACTTAATAACCTAAATGGCTTAAATTCTGGAACTGCCTACATACTCACAAGTGTGCTATCCTGAAACACTTTCAGGCATATATTAGGCATATCAGCTTCTTTGTACATTTCAGGGCCTGTTGGATGTGTAAGTAAGATATTGCAGTAATTGTGGAGAGGACAGCTCGAGTGAACAATGAGTGAAGCCTTTGGGAAGAAGATGGAGGCAGATGGGAAAAGCATCACCAGTTGGGACCAAGAGACTATCGACCTTAGCTTGGTGTATCTCACTGTCAGGCAAGAAGGGGAATTGTTTCTATCTAGCAGGAGACTCCTTGGGTAGAGGGCAGCAACCTGCCTTGGAGGTCAGCAATCAGGACGCATCAGTTGTTTAGACAGGCCGTAAGCTGAGAGGCAGAACTTTCTTTGAACCATATGTCTATTTCCTGTTTGTGTTCAGACTCCTCTGCCCATTTCTTTAAGGTGGTGGCCCTGCTTTGTGGACTACCTGAGCCCAACTCATCAGATACAGGGCTTGGAAGGCAGGAAAGGTAAGAATAGACTGAGTATACCTAGATAGCTAGTATGATATTATTTTCTACCTTGTTAAAGATTCTTAATTTAGGGACTTGGGACTTAGGCTTGAGTGAGAGAACCAACCAGTCTGATGGCTGTGAGCTGGCAAAAGCATTTTGGCTTTGCAAATACTGATAGGCAGGAACTTGGGTATCTGGGAGGTTTTGCTTGGGGGCTGGGTACCTATATAGCGATCCTGCAGAGACAGATAGGCACCAAAGCAGCTTCAGGGATCTAAGCAAGCACACTTAGTAAAGCCAGTGACTCATATTCGTGCAGAAAGAGTTCTTCTCCTGATTCAGGACTTTATTATTTTAAACTCTTAATTAAAACTCTTTGAACCCACAGGTGCAGCCACTTACTGACGCTTATTTGTTTTCTTTTATTTGTCACAGGCTTTCATTTACCAAAATATTGTAGGTAGGTGATTGAACTAGAGGTACTTGGGGGGGTTTTGACTTAATCTTTGAAACTGGCACCAACTTTGGTACTTTTCCGTTCTCCGGACCCTAGTATGGGTATACATTTGTAAGTAGGTCTCTAGTGGGTGACTAGACTATTGCCAGTTTGATTTTAGAAGATAACATAAAGTTGGTTATATTTTAGGGCTGTGTTATTTTCTATTTTTACTAAATTATTTCTTACAAAAGAGTACTGTTTCTAATTTTTCATTTTTCAATAACTTGAAGTTTTTAATAGTCAACTTACAAATATGAATAAAAAGAAACTTTTCAGATATATAACAATGAAATACTTAGGTTTTGCATATATTATCATGACTGGCTACTGACTAGCCAAATATTTATGAGTTTCAAATATGAACACATTGAAGATTATGTTCAATCTCATATGAATTAGGCATGCAACTACTTTAACCATTCTCTTCCAAAGCCACTGTTGATATGCTGATTTTTTCTTTGCTATAATTTCTGTGGAGTTATTTCACAATACCTGAATTGTTAAGTTATGCTTACTAAGTTATTTTGCTGTTAGTTAAGATGTTTCATTTTATGTTTCTTAAAGTATTGTCTAGAACCAAGGTAGTTACCCCAATCATTGAACTTCAGTCATTGGTGGTTTTATTTGGGTTTTGATTTTGGGTTGTATTTTAGTTGTGGGTGGGATTTTTTTTGGTTTTGGTTGGTTTGGGTTTGGTTTATTTTTTTAGTTTTTTTAATCCAAAGTAGAATAACTTGGAGGTATTCAGAGGATATCTTACAGAGTAAAGCTTGCTCTTTTTCAGCATAAGAAACATAGAGGCATAAGAAGGATAGAAGATAACTATAGCAAATGTTCATTCTGATTTTGGGAGAAGAAATGCCAATCCCTCTCTCCTATTTGTAGGCTGGTGTCTTCATCAGTGAGTGTGCAGAGAAGACACTATTGTAGTTGTTTTGGGTTTTTTTATTTTATTAAATATGCCTGCAACCAAAAGAAATAGTACATTTTCTGTTTCAAAATATTTAGATGTATTCAGTTCACAGAAATTATTGGAGAAGTCTCACACGATTTTCACAACTTCTGGGAAAGTGAGAAGGAATACGTTAAGAGGCTTCATAACTGGTAACTTCATAAGCTTCATAAATGCAAATGAATATAAATAAATTCTATGATTTTTAGATTAAATTTTCATGTTGACTTCAAAGACCTTTAATATATCTCCTTTGTTTATTTTACAGTTTAACTGGGAAAGTTTTTAACTGACCTCCATTTAGAGGAAGTGCTACGCAGACTTTCTGAAAGCTAGAATTTCTTCTTTTATTATAATAAGTGTCTACTGGTGATCATAAGTTCAGTGTAAGTTCAGCTTAAGTCTAGTGTTCTTTATTGTTCTCCCATAGGTGACTGAAGATGTCTAGATAGAAGGGAACCGTATGTGCTGGGATTTATGAAAACTCTAAAATGGCTAAAAATATTGGCATATGCTGGAATGTGTTTAGATTTATCCTGGTCTTAAAGTACTTTGGAGACATCACAAGTTGTGGGATGTTGAGAGTACTACAGGTGAGGTACAAAGAAGTCTCCTTCCCTTCAGTCACAGGACTCTCCCTAATAATGCTGGGAGTTAAAATGAATCATTTATGAGCATCAGTAGACACATGGGTGGGACCTCTTTGTAGACTGGTAGTTTGTTGATGCAATATATGTGACGGCCTTTTAGTTCTGAATATAAATGTTACGGAGAGGAAATTAGGTCGGTTGACAGAGGAGATCAGCCAGACCTCGCAGTGCGTCTTGCTGAGGAGCAGGTGCCTCCACCAGTACTGTGCTTCAGATACTGGTACATGGTGAAGAAAAATGGAAGGTAAGTCTCTTGAAACTCCATTATCACTTGATTGAGTACTGAAAGCAGAAATAATTAAACATTCAGGTGTAAGGACAAAACAAATATTGGACATGTTGTGTGTAGAATCAAGCTTAGGGATTACTTCTGTGTTTTATATTTTATTATTTGTGGACTCACTGAGAAAGAAAGAAAAAAAAGTTTGAATAAAACTGTTTTTTATTAAGGAAAAGAGAACTGCAGAGAAGAAATGGTGAGACAACAGCCATTTCTGAGAATAAGAAGTTGCATGGAAAAGAACATATTTTATTTCCAGCATGAACTATTAAGTTCTGGTTTTCAGTATTCTCATGCTGGAAGCAATTATTTCATGATTGATATCTGAAGTATTCTCTCTGGAATGAAGGCAGATTGTGAATTGATAGAGAAAACAAATTGACCGTATTGGAGGCTGGGTTCCTACCAGAGAGAGAAAACCAGTAAGAGGTGTGAAATTCATTAGCCTTTAGTATTTTCGCTGAGCTGCCTTGCTTAAGAAGGCAATTGTTAGCTTCTTTGTGATCCAGTTGTGATAATTAACTGTGATAAGTAAACTGTGGGCTAACTCTAGAGAACACCCCTGGGAAACATGCAGTATCTCAAGTCCTTGATGTTCCAGTTCAGCTGGATTGATGACTGGATGAAGTGAAGTTGTCTTGGTTTATAAATGCCTCCAGAGGATGGGTGAGGATCTATCAGGTTCTTTCAGTATTCTTGACCACAGGAATTCATGATGTGTGCTATAAGGGCTTCTAATTCCTTCTGTTCAACCAGAACATTTTGCGTTATTATTGATAACTCTCATTAAGATGTGAGATTTTCAGTTCAATTCTGTTACTCTTTCTTGTCAGCAGATATGATGCATTCATGAGCAATAAGGGTATAAGTAATACACTGTTGTATTTTTTCATTGTTGATAGTGTGCACATTTTTAACATGGGTTACTCCCAGGTCTACATTTATCTGTTGATCTTTACTGGAAAGCTGAATGACCCATTTGTTAAAAGTTTTCCAGTCTCATCGACTTAGCTATGAGTCCCCTTTTTATGTGAATATTCTGGATGGGAAAAATTAGTTTCCCCTAAACAGCAACACTGTATTCGACTTAGTTCCAATATAGTTAGAGAAGATGCATTGCTTGGTTGTTCTGCAGGCTTAGCAGGACCAGACTTGACCCTTTAGAATTTAAATAATATAGAAGACTTTGTAGTTTGGTAAGTCAAATTTCCAAAACTGCTGAGAATCTGTGGCTCCCATTGTCTGCAATTAGAATGAAGCACCTCTGAAAAAAAAAAGTTGTATGCAAATAAGTAAAAATGACTGTTCCCACCCATCCTTCTGGCACCAGGATCATAATTACCCCTATGAAATGACTGATCTTCAGGCAGGATGCCTAAGGCAGGGATCAGCCCATATTTTTGTCAAGCTAATCACAGGACTTGGGATAGATCGTCAGCATTTTTTTAAATGTCACAATTAGTGAATGTTTCCTTCTCCATTAAGTTCCTCAAAGATCTCTGCAAAGCTTTTATGACTTTGGGAAAGGCAGACTGATACATCTGCATGCTTATTTCACAGTATTTACCATCTTGGGGAAATATTTATACGTATCTATTTTTTTCATGATTCATTTGGAATGCCACTTAAGTTTCAAACACGTTTATTATCAAATTTTTTATTTATTCAATTTACTTTATTATTTTATTACTTATATAAAAACTACTCTCAACTGACAACATATGCAAAACATTTGCAGTCTAGCTGTGGTTGAAAAGTAACTAAAAACAACATGTAAAGTAGAGAGAAGATTACACTGCAAAATCAATTTTTCAAGTAGAGCTATAAATATGTTTCCTCAGCATCAGGTATCTATAAAGAAAGAAGGGACTACATAAAAGATATGAAACTTGTGCAATTCTATAAACTGAAGTGTTATAAAAATTTCCACCTGCAATCCAATGAAGTGGTGAGCTTGTAAGGATACTTCTATGGATGTATGTCATAATCTCAGTGGTGCTGAATTTTGAATGAACACTTGAATGAATTTTTCAAAACAATTATCTCTGTCTTTCATCATTATCTCCTCTTTCGTTTAATTTTGACCTCAGACTCGATTATCTGTTTTTTCCTTTGGGTTCCTTTCTCCATCCTGCAGTCATTGAGTTGGGAGAAGTCGACCTTAAGTGTCCTTCCAATTGCCAAATCCATAATACCCACTTCTTCGGAACTGACAGACAGATAATAAGGAGAGGACAAGCCTTCAACTTTTATGCTTGCTTCCAAAATCGGGAATGGGATGACTCTGCAGACCAGGCCATTTTCACCGTGGAGACAGGTAGTTACTCCCAAACTCTGTGTAGTCTTTCCCAGTCATTTTTTAGTAGGTAGTATTTCCCATAGTCTTCAGTTACAAACAATGTCTACTCGTTTATCTTCTGTGTGAAGAAAAACTACCTTCCCTGAACTCAGGCAGTTCTACTAATATGCAAAATTTCCTCACTCTGCTACAGAAGTGACAAGTGAAAAAGAAATCCACCCTTGGGAGCTTTGCATTACAGATGATGGCTAAGCAAACTACTTTCATTTCACATGTACTTTGTTTATTCTGATAGAAGTTCTATTTATTTTCCTGAAAAGGTCTCAGACCCTGTGAATCAAATGAGACGAAATGTACCTTCCCAATGGGCAGATGTCTAGATCAAACCTGCTGGAGTTCTTCCTACAAAATTCATCAGCCAAAATGCATCAATATCAGCGTGTTTCCTCCCTCCAATGCCTGCATTGGCCGTTATATTCTAAATATGCAAATCACGTCTTGTGGTCATACGTATCAGAGATGTCTTGGAGATTTTTATGTGCTTTTTAACCCCTGGTGTGCAGGTAAGAACTCCAGTGATGATCAGATATTTTTAAGAAAATTGCTAACAGTGATTAAAAAGCTTGAACATCATTGTTAGCTGGTAAGTAAGGGACGGAGTCACAGAAATAATGAGAAATATGGAGGGATTTTCTTTTCTTATTTTTCATTTTTTCCTGCAGTTCAAGACTGCTTCAGAAATGTGAGGGTAACTGAGCACTGGCACAGATTGCCTAGAGAGGTTATGGAGTCTCCATCCTTGGAGATATTCAAAAGCCATCTGGATATGAGAAACAGGCTCCAGGTGTCTGTGCTTGAGCAGGGGAGTTTGGACCAGGCAACCTCCAGAAGAGCTTTCCAACCTCAGCCATTCTATGATTCTGTGAATTTTGTGTTATCACCATGAATTAATATAAGAAAAATACAAATTAAATTCTGTAGACCTGATTCTGATAACAAGCAGTTCCGGAGTCTGTAGGACCTTGCCAAAATCATTACATGGCAAGTATTCATATAGTCTGGGGTTTTGATGTTATCAAAGTGAGATACTAAGTGCACAGTGTTTGACTCCTAGAACTTAGTGTGAAGATAATATCCAGCTGAAAGCAGAAATAAGTCGTTTGTGAATGTTTAAAGAGCCCACACCCTTGAACATACTTAGAAGTATGAATCAAAAATATGTAGGGGAAAGAAGAAAGAGCGATACAGTGAAGATACAAAAGTGCTAGAAATGTATCTGTTTTCTGACCAATAGCTCTGCCTCTTTTCTAGATGACCCTGTATATATGGACAATCAAGCCCATAGAGAGGAATATGTTCTGAATGAACATGGGATACTGTATGAAGGAGTTCACAAGCATATTACCTCTCGACCATGGCACTTTGGACAGGTACTTTTTAAAGATTTGTTCAGAAGTGGATGTCATCCTTGTATGGATAAATCCATGTTTTTTCAGAAATGCATGCTATGTGAAAGGTTTTAGGACCAGTCCAGACTATGCATGCACAAAACAAAATGTTTGAGAATCTCACTGTAGTCCAGATATCTGGAAGAAAGCTTTCTGCAGAATGGTTTTGGAAAAGGTGGAACTGAATATTGTACTTCTGAATGAAAATTATTCCATGGTCAAACACTAGTAATAACGACATGGTTTCCCCTTTGGTTTTCATTTGGGCAGTTTGGGTAAACCACACAGACCTCAGGAGCTGTGCTTGACTTAAAAAAAAAACAAACAAAAAAGGTGGGGAGGAGAGAGGGTAGATCATATACATGAAAAAGATTAGACTATTGACAAGAAAGTAACTTTATCAATGTCAGAATACAATGATGCCCGTGTCAACTTCTCTTTCCTCAGTTTGAAGATGGGATTCTGGATATCTGCTTGAAGATACTAGATATGGGTGCGAGTTACCACCATGGCTCTGATCGTGACCACTGTTGGCGCAATGATCCTGTGCATGTCAGCATGGTGGTAAATCACATGGTAAGACCTCTAGCGGTGTGTGACCTCTGAATAGACTAGGTCACGCTTCGTTGTATTATAGAAGGATACATTGCACTGTAATCTAACACAGTATGAATAGTATGCTCAGACTCACAGGAAAACTGAACTTGTAACACTAATCTCTGATGATTTTGTGATATGCTTAGGATGGGACAACATGGTCAGCTATTTGAAAAGGTTGCTTTTCATTTCTCTTTCTAGATAAGCAGCCATATCACTAACAGTATCATGAAGATTCCAGAAAACAATGATTACCTGAAAGGAACGAAACCGTTTTCCTGGAATGGAAGTGTCCCTATTCTTCAACAGTGGTACAATGGCAGATGCAGACCAGTCAGATATGGTTACTGTGGGTCCCTTGCTTCAGTAATGTGCACAGGTAAGATATTTCAGTCTGCCTTTATCAAGTTATCCAAAAAGGAAGACAGATAACTGGGATAAAAAACCTCTGACTCCCAAAGATTATGAGTATCATAAGCATTTTACTAGAAAAGAAATTGAATAGTTTTCTCTTTTTATAATATGGCATGACATAGTGTTTATTTCCAACCTATTTCTTTTCTGTACATTGCGAAGAGCAAGAAGAAAAACAGTACTGTCTTTTCTGTGACCTTTATACCATGTAGATATCAATACTGGAGCTTTTAGTAGAGAGCAAGTGAAACATTGTGGAGCCAAAATTTATCATTTGGGTGAGGTTTGAAAGATGAAAAAACCCACTAAATTATGAACAAGAGGAAGACCTCTTGCAATGTCTCCTCCAAAAAATAAAGGCAGTAGGTTACTATCCTCTTTGCTTGCAAAGGATGAGATAATAACGAACTAAACATTACAGACAAAATTTGTGTTCCAGCTTTATACCATTTATTTACTGGACCTGTTTCTACATTCCAGAAGATTAAATTAGTATTCTATATTCGAATCTATGTGTATTATACTCTGGTTTTTAAAAAAAATACAGTGCTTTATTAATGCAGGATCAGCATCATTATTTCTGAACTTACAGAAACTGAACTTCTGAACTTGTGTTTATAAAATTGCAAAGTAGAATATGGGAGAATTATTTATCAAATATGTGAAGGATTTGCCTAATTAATTAGTGTTTGTAATGACTCATGGTTTTTTTTTCCTTACAGTTATGAGGTGTTTGGGAATTCCAAGTCGTGTTGTCACAAGCTTCTGTTTTCCATGCTCAATTGAGAATCCCCTTGGTGTCAATGAGATTTTTGACTGCACTGGAAGAAACCTGTGTGGTAAAGACAAGATATGGTAAATAAGAAATAAACAAGTTCTTTTGTTTTGTCAAAAAATAAATGATAGAAAGACTAGTGTAAAGCTAACAGATCAATGAATCTCTTTCACCCGTGTGGCAAGGCTGTTCAGTTTCCTAATCATATGTTTCAAAAACATTAAGTTACTGAAGAGACAGTTTGCTCAATCAACATTTTCAAAGAACCTCCAAAAAACCGAACAACCACCTGTGAGAATTGATGCCACTTGCTTATCTTTCTCAGTCAAAAGAAGGCCATCAATCTTAGTAGCTGTAAAAATGTTAAGTAGATTGTGAAATGCAAAGGAAAATTTATCACAAGTTAAGATTATTATCTTCACTCATAATCACTTAGTCTTCCTTTTCATGGATTTCTTCATTCCTGTAAACCTTTCAATCCCTGTTTATGTAACTATGACATTATCACTCATGATAGCAGAATTTCATATTTTCTATATGTTAATATTTTCACTGCCCGGGAATTTTGTTGGTATCCAAGTCCCATCTGTGAGAGCTTTTAATGAATTTTCTGCCCTTTCACATGTCAAAAAGTCAAGGTCAAAATGAAATACCAAGGATCTTATTTTAGCACAAGTGCTTGAGTCTTCATTAAAATGAAGACTAAGACAGTACATGATTTTCCTCTAAAACTGGGAGAGAAATGTTAGGAAAATAAACTACTTGAACATAAGAAAACTGTTGATACATTTTTAGAAAAAAAAAAAAGGGAGCTAGAAGAAGGAAGTTTTGCAATCTGGTCTTCAGGGTCCTACAAAAAAATATCTAGTCTGAGTGTTACAAAGCAAACCAAACACCTCCTGTCCCCAGATATCACTAACAGTGTTAAGGCATAGAGAGTCTTCAGTTCATTAAAAATTTTTCTCTGACCTGGTTTTCCTCCATCAAAAGGCATTGAACTTAATGATATAATAAATGTATTTAATTCTATATTCCTTCATCCTGCAGGAGATATCACTGCTGGAATGAGTCTTGGATGGCTCGCAGAGACCTAAATCAATGCTGTGGTGATTGGCAGTGTCTGGATCCAACTCCTTTGGAAACGGGCAGAGGTAACTGTACTCTACCTGTAATTGTCTTGTTCAGTTTATGTTGTTGAGTTTCTCTGCCACTTAAGTTACAATGTGTGTTATCTGGCTTAGGTTCAGCTTGCAGCGGTCCTACATGGGTTCGAAGCATCAGAGAAGGAGAACTGGACTTGGACTATGATGGTCATCACATGTTTTCTCGAGTAAATTCAAACTATGTTGGCTGGCTTTCCCAAAACAATGCCAAAGAAGTAAAATTTTTCTGTGACACTTGGCCATGTGGAAAACATCTAATCACCAAGAGTGTTGGCAGTGAGAAATTTGAAGATATCACTGGATCTTACAAGTATGAACTAGGTATGATGAAAATACTGTAAATGGGTTAGAGGGAATTTTAAGTTATCTATATAATCTGTGTTAAAATTAGTAGAGGAATATGAAATTATCTTTATTTGAGAAAGATAAAGATGCTTTTCTGTTTAAAAATCTTGATTCTTAAAAATCTAAACATATTTAGGGGATTAAAAAAACCAGACAGTAATTAGATCAATTTGGGATGGGATGGGTTGGGATGGGATGGGATGGGATGGGATGGGATGGGATGGGATAGGTTATTTCAGTTGGAAGAGACCTACAAAGTTCGTCTGCTCCAACTGCCTGACCACCTCAGGGCTGACAAAAAGTTAAAGCATATTATTAGAGCATTGTCCAAATGCCTCTTTTCAAAGCAGTGACAGGTGGAGCATAGACCAGCTCCCTAGGGAGCCTATTCCAGTATTTGACCATCCTCTTGATAAAGCAGTGTTTCCCATTGTTGAGTCTAAATGTCCCCTGATGCAGCTTTGAGCCACTCCCATGTGTCTTATCACAGGGAGAAGAGACGAACACCTCCCTCTCCACCTCTTGAGGAAGCTGTGGGGAGCAATGAGGTCACCCCTTGGTCTCCTTTTCTACAAACTAGACAAACCTAGTCTCTAGCTGCTTTGGGCTCTGCTACTTTGGGCTATTGATCACTGATTTTCATCTTCCAATAGTTAGAACGAGTTCAGTTAGAAAAAAATACCTAAAGAAATGAAGATTGGATCACAAGTGATTGTAAAATTACAAGATCTTGTGGTTTTTTGAACAAGAATGAAAGAGAAAACAATGGAGAGTTTCTTTCTTTGAATGGTGCATTTTGCCTTTTGAGAAACATGGTAGCATTTCATATTCACCCTAACTCTTATAAAAAGTTATATTTTAACTTTTGCACTAACCATACCTATTGGGACTTTCATGACCATTTTTAAATTTAATAAAATAATTTTTAATGTTTTCCTGAGATATTATTTTTTTCTATGCATTGAGACTACCATATCTTGTGCTTCATTACCTGCTGGATTTATTCTACATCAGGCTACTATATCAGATTTCAGGAAGGAGAAGGAAGAAATTTAATTATCTTTATTATTTAGGTAGATATGACTTCTTATGCCTCCAGGAGATTCATCATCACATATCTTCTTCAACAGGTTCTGTGAAAAACAAAGAAGCCTATTACCGGGCTTACAGAAGAATTCATCCAGGTTACTGTAATGCTTCCAACTGCCACATTGATAGAGAGTTATCATCTCTGAAGAACCCGTTTTTGAGTGACTCTGGTATTAACATGAGGTTAAAGATGACTAATTGCCCAATGTACGGCGAAGATGTCCAACTGCACTGGCTGCTTGAAAATCTGCGTAGTGAAAACAAAACCCTGAAGTTCAATTTGTGTGCACAAGTAATAACCTACAGTGGTTGCCCAATGGATCAATTTTGGAAAGATAGTGTGAATGTCACCTTGGGTCCACGGGAAGGTAAGAAGGTGAATTTGTCTAATACTCTTTTTTCACTGTTCTTTTTGGGATAGTTTGTTTTTTAAGATTAGTGGAAGCTTCCTAATAGAGGTGGCAATGCAAAATGAATACAATGTTAAATATTGACAGCTGAATTCAACATAATCACTCAAAAATCTTCACAGTGTCAATACTACATGTATAGTGACAAGTCAATAATAGTCTTTCCTTAATTTCTCAAGGCTTAGAGATTCTTATGTTCATTTAAAAACTCTTTTTCTGCTAAAAGTTCAATTCTGGATGCTATGTACAATACAAAATTAAAGTTGAAACTGTCTATAAGCAAAGCAATTTATTGCTTTTGACCAGAATATATTACTTGGTATAAAATGCTTGTTGACACTGCTAAAGTAATTATTTCTAGATATATAATACACTGCAAAATGCAAAGGTGTATCAGAGCTTAAACACTTGTTTTCATAGTTAATATCTTTTTCTGGTAGTAAAATGATCTCATTAGTTAAAAGACATCATTATGAGATGAAATTTCATACCTGATACTAACATTCAGCTTTACTAAGCTTTTATTTCTCTACATTTGAATTATTGCTTAAAGAATAGAACTAATACGGAAGTGTCCCAATGATTGTTAATAATAGTATTATTAAAATTATTATTATTAATAATAATACCAGTCTCCTTGTAAATGCACTGAAATAGTTATGTTAACTGTAAACTGTGAAGCTGGTTTTTGAAGGTAGCAGTGTATCACCCTCAGCCAGGAAAAATCCTGTCTATTTTCAAAGATACTGTGATAACTTAAGTAAGTTGTTGTAAGTGCCAGTTAAACTTTGGGAGGAAGGAAAGTGGAAATATTAGCCAAAAATCAGGAAAAAAATAATTAAAATATATTTTTTTACAGTGAAAAAAATTCCACTGTGTATATCATATAGTCAGTATGGACCTTATCTCTGTGATCACAACATTATGAAAGTAGTTGCTGTCTCAGATTCAGAGTGTGGAGAAGTTCTAATGGTCAGCAGGGATATCGTCATCAACAGGCCACCTGTTATTGTAAAGGTAAAAAACTTTGATTATGGGATTTGTGGTCTAAGGAACAGACTTAGGGACTCTTATTGGCCACTTCCTACCTGCAATGCCTATAAACATGAAATTTTTTCTTGTTTTCATTCCTTTTATTGTATTTTTTTTTAGCAAGATTAATGTGATTTTAAATGTGTAACAGTTGAGTTAGGGTTATGCATAGAGATCATAGAAGTAAATCAGAAAGAAATGTGTATGGATAGCATTTTTTTTTTCTTTCCTTTATTTATGTCATTGTTAATTTTGTAAGGCTGTAAAATGTGTTTGTTTATTTTCTGACTAGCTACTGAGCCAGCCCAGGCTGAAGGTACCATGTACTGCCGAGATTTCCTTCTGCAATCCTCTCCAGGAAGATATGAAGAACTGTGTAATGACATTAGAAGGCTGTGGTTTATTCAAAGAGCCCATGACCATTGAGTAAGATTTTAAATTTTTTAAGTGCAGTTAATACTGGGGATTGACTAAGGTGTGTTAGATAAGAACAGGCTGTGAGGAAGATGATAGTTATGATTTTTTTATTGTTTAGGTCCCGAACAGGACTTTTTGCCCCTTATTATTCTAAGACTCCTTTAAAAGCCACACTCCTCTTGAAACTGATGAATTATTTAGAGCTGGCAAGATATTCTGCCACTTCATCTTTCTCAAGATTTAATTTAAACACGTGTTTTAAATTTCTGTCTGAAAGGAAACGCACTCTACAAGAAATTCTAGCTGGGTCTCACATCCCTTATAATCCTATTGAGTTTATAATAGAATACTTCTAAATATTCATGAACAGGCACCACATACATGAATATTTAGAAAATGACAGTGAGAAATAACACTGTGCATTCTAAACTCATAACACATTAATCACAGGAAGCTGGAAACTTCCAGCATGTTATAACATTCTAGGAAAAGTAGCTGTTCATTAATATGCATTGCTGTTCTTCATGACAAGGAGAACTGCCAGAAGTATGACTAGATTTGAGGGGAAGCAATTAGGAATCGTTCTTGCTGAATAATAATGAACTAGATTCCACTAAGCCACCTGATCCACTTAGACTACTGGGATTGGGAAGCAGTAAATACATCTTTGAAGCAGAAGGGTGTTACATTTTTGAAGAATTCAGGAGAGTGTCATGAATGAGTTTCCAGTTCCAATTATAGAATTGAACAAAACGTCTTTTGGGACAGAAGTTATTACTGTGCTTTTCACAACACAGTATGTGGTTTTTTTGGAAGAAGGCAAGAATTACAAAGTTGTTATAAGGGTTTGTCTGTGGAAACTTGTTGTAACAGAGCAGTCCTAATAATGTGCACTCATCTTGTAGCATTTTAGGTCTCTGAGCTACCCAGAGTCCTAATTATTTTCCTTCTCTTCATCCAGTTTGGGAACACTGGCATCCAACCAACAGGCACGGACCATTGTGGAGTTCACACCTTACAGGCTTGGCAGCCACCGACTTCTAGCCAACTTCGGTTGCCACAAGTTTGCCTATTGCAAGGGATGTGCCAAGGCTGAAGTGTGTAGTCCTGTAGGCCAGAATGGAGCCTTGCCTATTAGTCAGAATGGATCGCTCCCAGTGTGTGAGAATGGCTCCGTCTCCATGAACAGCTCTGGGCCTGTGCCCGTGGCAGATCCTGGGTTCAACTCCATGTGTGAATATGTATGTATTCCAGTGTGCAACCCAAACTGCGGTGCAGGGGGCCAGGCTGTGTACGACTTTGTGTACCTTCCTGCAGGCCATCCCTTATGCAACTCCCTCTGCAACCAAGGCTTCAATCCAAGTGTCAATCCTGGTTTTGACCTGGGAAGTGATCCTGGCTTCCGTGTCATATGTGAGACTGTGCCTCCAGCTACGTGCACCCAGATGCCTCCATCTGTATATGGCTCCATGCCTGCCCCAACATCCAACCCCATGTGCCCTCCTATGCCTCACGTGGTGTTCGAGACAGGACCTGCTCCTGCGCAGCAGCCTGGAGGCAGAGGGGCGCCAATGTCCTACTCTGTCTCTGTCCCTGCAAATAATGCGGTGAGTGCCCTGCTGACTCACTTCATGGCTGGCTCCGATCCCACTGCAGCAACCCAGGCAGTCCCTAGCCATGTACCTGCTCCGCCATCCTACTCTGTGTGCTCTCCAGTAGCCCACACCACTGGCAGTACCATGCCGCCATCCACTCCCCTTTCAGTGCCCGCTGCCTCCATCTCGCATGTTGTCTGTGGCTCTGCACCCTCTCCCGTTGCACAGCCTCTATGTGGCCCGATGGCCACCCTGCCCTCCCAACCCCTGAGCACCGCAGTAGCCCATGGTGTGTGCTCTCCAGGCCCTTGCCAAGCGCCTTCCCCAGCACCCCTCTCTGCTGCACGTAGCGCTACCCCAGCAGGACTGCAGATGGGGAGCACCCCAGCAGCAGCCCCCCGCCCTGTGGGACCCCCGGCAGCCCACTCACTGTGTTCCCCAGCCCCTCGCCCAGTGGGGCCCCCGGCAGCACACTCACTGTGCTCCCCTGCTGTTGTCTCGCTGGGGGCTACTGGGTCCCGCTCCTCAAACTCACCTGCCACTCATCCCGAGGACTCGTCGGCAGCTTGCCTCCCGTGCTCCCCATCCCCACGACCCCTGGCAACTGCCACAGCCCGCTCCCTCTGTGACCCCACCTCTCGCTCAATCTCCCGGATTGTGGGCACCCCGGGGTCTCGCTCACTGTGTGGCTCTCAGTGGGGCCTCTCCAGTGACACCACTGCTCGCTCAGGCTCCCACTCCGCCTTGGCACCTGCCTCCCGTTCAGCCTGGAGTCCCGTGGGGCCCTCGAGCTACACACCTTTGTCCCGCACTGCCTACAGCACGCTCACACGCCCTCCATACAGCTCCTTGTCCCGCTCCTCTTACAACACCTTGTCCCGTTCTGCCTACACTACCCTACCCAGCTCCACCTCTCCCTCTGCCTATGCCACTCTGCCCCGCTCTGGGTTGCGCTCCTCCAGCACCATCCTGTCCCAGTCTGGGTCCCGTACACCCTGGAGCCCCAGCAGGAACAGTATCACCTACTTCAAACGCAAATACCTGTAATAAAGAGTAACCTGTGGAAAAGCCAGAGCCAGTGAAACAAAGCCTGTGCACAGACGCTTTGAAAGAGGTTAGAAATAGGGTGACAGAGAGCAGTGTGTGTAGTCCTAAGTGTTTATCCACACATTTGAGATGTGCCAGAAAACACACTGCTAACTGTCTGCTGAGGATGCATTTGATGTAATACTCATATGTCTTGAGACACGGTAAGGTGGAAGTGACAAATGGACGTGCTCTCCATGAAGCCTTAGCGACAGTAGTTGCACAGCGCAGGTAATCGGACTTACATGCTTGATCAAGATGTTTTATAAATTTTTTGCTTTCCCTCTCTCTCCTCTTGATTTCTTTCAATGCATAATTCTCACATCTCCCTGGGCTATAGCACTTGTAGCAAATCTCTCTCTCTGCATGAAATGCGCTGTCCTTGGGACACTGAAAAGAGGTGGCAGCAGACCTGCATTACCTCTCACCTAACAGACATTGGGTCCCTGAGCCTCAGTATCGTCATGGTTCAGATCAGTTCTGCATGCACTTATATTTCCTTAGTTATGAGGTAAAGAAAACTGTGGAGGTTATGGAGTAACTAAATAATTAAAAATCAACTCAAGCATTTTTTTTTAAAAGCAATAATAATAAATTTATTATTATTGTTCTTGATGTATTGCAGTTTCAGTGTCAGGAAGCCAAAGGTCAGATTAGAAAGACTGCGAAACTCAATGAACAATTAATACCAATTTATTAGCTTTCACAGCTTAATGTTTTTCATGTAGAATATTCGACAAATATCCTCATATATATTGCATGCATTTAGGTTCATGGGAAAAGCTCTAATTCCAAAGGCTATGCCTTTTTGGTTCAATATAGCTAGGAAACTTCTGCCACAAGACCTAACTAGAGAAGGAAGGATGATGATATCCTTTCTTTCCAACACCCAACCCTCCTAACTGAAAGGTCAAAGAGGTAAATAAAAATACATTGTCTTCTTCATACAGCTGATACTGTTTCAGTGCTAACTTTCTCTCTGTGTTTTAGGAGTTAAAATCATACAGTGTCATAAAGGAACTGTCCCCGAATTTTTAATTTACTGATACTTCCCATTCCTCCATCATTTTTCTCTAGTGCTCTGTTATTTTTAGTAGCAAGTGTTCATGGGGTTTTGTGGTAAGATATATAAATTTACTGACACTGCAGAATCTTCAGTCATGTAGCGATGATATTTCAGTAGTATCACAGTAGTTCACCCCCTTTTGCATTGTGATGAGTCTGAGTTACCTTTCTGGGCTTTTGAAAAGCTGTAGTATCAGATGTTAGCTATGAACATACCCACTGCGTCAGACACATGTTAATTCTGTGTACGGTATAAGAAATCTTTACTTGGATATTGTAGTAGAGCGGCTGCAAATCAGTGACATTTTTTTGCACAGTTTCAATAGTCTCTATCGAATATTTGCTGAGAATTTTTTTGCCTGAATGACAATAAAAATCAAAATTAAGAAAAACCTTGTAATGCTGTTTCATTTGGGGTTCTTTTTTTTATTAATAGCTCTTCAAAAGTGGGGGAAAATATTTCTCCAGATGTACTGGAATGTGTTACCTTCCTTTCAGTCTTTTCCCATCCACAGCCTTTCTGGGTGACCTGTTCCGTTCCAGTGCCTTACCACCCTAATAGTGAAGATATTATTCTTTATATCTTATGTAAATCTACTCTCTTTCAGTTTAAAGCCATTACCTCTATCCTGTCGCTACATGCTCTTGTAAGAAGTCCCTCTCCGGCTTTCTTGTAGGCCCCCTTTAGGTACCGGAAGTCTGCTATAAGATTTCCCTGGAGCCTTCTTGGCCTGTCTTCACAGAAGGCAAACATATCGACATACCTATAAAAGCATTTCTTTTTGTCCTTGACACTTTTGGCCAGATTTAATGCTATGAGGGCTTTAGCTTTCCTAGCCTGATCCATATTGCTCCCAGGTTCCCTGCCCTCGCTTCCACTCTCTGTAGACTTCCTTTTTGTGTTTGAGTTGGTCCAGGAACTCCTTGTTCATCCATGCAGGCTTCTTGGTGGTTTGGCCTGACTTCCTCCTTGTTGGGATGCATCACTCTTGAGCTTAGAGGAAGTGATCCTTGGCCAGCTTTCTTGGGCTCTTCTTCCCTCCAGTGCTTTATCCCATGGTACTCTGCCAAGCAGAACCCTGAAAGGACCAAAGCCTGCTCTCCTGCAGTCCAGGGTAGGGAGTTTGCTGTGCTGTCCTAAGGATCTTGAACTCCACCATTGCATGGTCACTGCAGCCAAGGCAGTCCTTGAGCTTCATATTTACCACCAGTCTCTTCCTAATGGTGAGACCAAGGTCCAGCATAACATCTCTCCTCCATGGATCTTATATCACTTGGAGAAGGACGATATCATCAACACACTCCAGGAATCTCCTGGATTGCTTTTGACTTTCCACATTGTCACCCAACAGATATCAGGGTGGTTGAAGTTTCCCAGGAGGACCAGGGCTTGTGAACATGAGGTTGGTTCTATCTGTCTATAGAGGGCTTCATCTGCTTGCCCTTCCTGGTTGGGTGGCCTGCAGTAGACTCCCACTTTATGATTACCTGTCCCTTCTCCCGCTTTAATCCTGACCTGTGGGCTCTGAGTTGGCTCTTCATCCATCCATGCATTCCAACTGGTCATTGACATAGAGGGCAACACCCTCTCCTTGTTTCCCTTACCTGCCCTTCCTAAAGAACTTGTACCTTTCCATTCTGACACTCCAATCATAAGATTAGCATGCATAAAACTCTGAGTTGTCTTGGTTTTTTTCCCTATGCTATGTGCGTTTGCACAGAGCCATTTAAGTTGGGCCCCTAATGAAGATGACTTTCTGGCTGGAGTGCCGGAATACTTTTGTGCTGCTCTTCAGGTGCTCCTCTACTGATTTTGATCCTTCTCCAGCCTGTGAGTATCTATTGCTGGCATTGGCTTGAAACTGGTAGGAGTGGGATGGGTTGAGGTTGCTCTCCCCTGGCAACTTTAGTTTAAAGCCCTCTTTAGCAGCTTGGCAACTCTATGACAAAAGATGTTCTTGCCCTTCTCTGACAAATGGACCCCAGCAGACCAGGTTTCTTAGAGCAAATCCCATGGTCTAATTAGCCAGAGCCCCCGCTGTGGCACCAGTCCTGTAATCATTTGTTGATTCACTAGATTTGACTCTTGTGATACCCCTCAGACTGCTCCTGGCTGTATTACTGGTGCCCGTGTGAAACAACAGCAGCAGATAATAGTCAGTGGATTGCACAAGGTTTAATCATCTTTCGGTGGCATCCCTAACATGAGTCTCCTGTAAGCATCACACCTCTCTAGAGAGTGTCTGACTTCGGCAGATGGGTGCCTCCAAACATCTCAGAAGGCTTACCGCTATGATGCCTTGCCTTTCCTTAGTTGCACTGATTATTATATGGGGAGCAGGTCAGGCTGTCTTACCCAGCTCCAGCATCTCTCCTGATATCATGAGTCTTTCTTCTGCGGTGTGCAGAAAGGTGAAGTGGTTGTGGAAAGGTGTTTCAGGCTTTGAGGGAAGTCTCTTCCTTTTGCTGGTTCTTGCTGTTGCAAGCTTCGATCCTCAGCATTATTGCCCCTCCTCCCTCCTGTGTGTGCCAGTGGGGGAGTCTTCGGCTGTTTGGCCATGGACTGTGTGCCCACTGCAGACTGTGCTTGGAACCAGCTGTCTAACTCCTCCTCACCCTCCCTGATGTTACGTAGCCTTCTCACTGTCTCCTGCAGCTCAGGTCTTCCACATGAGTGCCCCATTTGTAGCCAGGACTACCACCTGACTTTGACCCAGGAGAAAGGTCTAGGCACTTCCTGAAGTCTGAGGTTTGTGCTGCAGCCTCCCCCTTCAGCAGCTCCATCTACAGGGTCTGTTACTGGGGTAGATGGTGCAGACACTCTGGTCAGAGCTGTAGCATTTGCTCTCAGATGAGCATCCTCCATACTGCCTCAAGGGTCAGGTGGGATAAGTGCCTTTGATTTGTGCAGGTGGTCACAGAACAGTAACAGTTTGCTCTGTGTACTTCAGGACTCACACTCACCTCTCCTTCGAAGGGGAGCCCTCCCTGTGCTCCCTTCTGAACAAACACACCTTGTCTGAAGTCCCATACTATATTTGCTGGACCTGTTTGCAGGGGTTGGGGGCTGCACTCCCTTGTGGTTTCCTCAGCTCAGGAAACCTCCTTGGACACTGTGATCCACACTACACTGCAGAACATGCCTGCACTGGGGCTGATCACCTTGAGTTTCCCTCATTTAATCTTCTCTGGTACAATACATCAAATTTAATTTACCTCTGTTACTAATGCTTGGTAGGAAATTGGTTCATTGAGTTATAAATTTCAATATTTTCCTTGTAGGTAATGGAGTCTATAAAAATAAATACATTTCACTCAGGGCATTTTTATGATTTGCCACCAGCAAATGTCCCAAGAAGCACAAACCTTAAGCTGTTGAAGTTTGAAAAAGTTAACTTGCAGCTAAATCTTCATAGCTTCTCATCTAAAAAAAGATTTGTAAAGGCCTAACAAACTGTTAGAGATGTATACTAGATTCTTCCCCATCTTTAAAAGAAATACAATGTTATTTTAAATTCACATAAAAATAAATTCTATTACTCTCATTTATTATGTTAATTCATAGAAAATGTAACCATAACAATGCATGAAAAATTTTCTTTTTTAGGAAAAGAAACAAGTGAATAGATTTTGCTCACTTAAATAAAATACATATCTGAACTGAGATTAAAATTAGAAATGTATTCTTGAGCACATAAATACGTTGTGACGGTATTCAATATCTGATGACTATAACTCTCATGCTTGAGTTGGCTTCCCAGTCTCTAAAATAGATTCCTTTATGTACTGCATGACTTCATGTACAAAAGACTTTATCTCCAGTGTGTTAAGTATACTAAGGAAAAAAAAAAAAAAATTAATTTCTTGTGAATTATACTTCAAGAAAATGCATTTCGGACATCCAAAAATGGCATTTTTGAAAAAGAAAATCAAACAAAACCTCTTGAGTTTCACCCTCATGAAGTTCAACAAGGCCAAGTGCAAGGTCGGGGCAATCCCAAGCACAAATACAAGCTGGGCAGAGAATGGATTGAGAACAGCTCTGAGGAGAAGGACTTAGGGGTGTTGATTGATAAGAAGCTCAACATGAGCTGACAATGTGTGCTTGCAGCCCAGAAAGCCAACTGTATCCTGGGCTGCATCAAAAGAAGTGTGACCAGCGGGTAGAGAGGCAATTCTCTCCCTTTACTCTGCTCTCATGAGAGTACTGTGTTCACCTGGAGTGCTGTGTTCACCACTGGGTCCCGCAGCATAAGATGGGCATGGATCTAGTGGAGAGAGTTCAGAGGAGGCCAGAAAGATGAGCTGAGGGTTGGAGCGCTTCTCCTATGAGGACAGGCTGAGAGAGCTGGGGTTGTTCAGCCTGCGGAAGAGAAGGCTCCAGGCAGACCTTATTGCAGCCTTCTAGTACTTAGAGAGGGGGCCTGCAAGGTTGGTTTTCATACTGCACTTGCAGATGTGTTTTTACTGGGGAAGGTCTTTACCAGTGACAGAACGAGAGGACACGGTCTCAAGCTTCGCCAGGGGAGGTTTAGGATTGACATTAGGAAGAAACTCTTCACTGAGAGGGTAATTGTTCATTGGAATGTGCTGCCTAGGGAGGTGGTCGAGTCACCATCCCTGGAGGTGTTCAAAGAAAGTTTGGATGAGGCACTTAGTGACATGGTGTAGTTGACAAGTAGGAGTAGGAATAGGTGTAGGTGTTGGGTCATAGGTTGGACTCAATGATCTCAAAGGTCTTTTCCAACCTTATGATACTGTGATACTGTGAAACTGTGATTTGTAGAAAGAAATCCTATTCAAATTCTTTACAGGCACTCTGGCTCAACCTTTCTTTTGATGTCTCAGATGGGAGGAATTTCTTCCAAAGCTTTGCAGATTCTTCCTGGATGATCTTGTTCAAGCTTTAAAATTCTTGGTCTTTGGACTGTAAGGTATTTTATGTAATGTACTTGTATGCTTATTTGCATTGCTTAATTTTCTGACTCTCTAGCACCGGAAAAAAAGTTTTGTGGAGGACACTAATGAAGGACTGAAAACAGAATGTGCTCCCAGTCTAAAGAGCAAATACAGTGTATGTGCACAGTTGAGCCTTTATTGCTATTCTGTTGCTTGTTTGTACTAATAATTAGGTCTGCTACAATATTAATTTATATTTTAAATCTGCTTATTTAAAAAATACTAACTGGTCACACCTGTCAAAGTTTTTAACAATTTTTTTTTTTTTCTTTTCTTTTCTCCTGAGGAAAGTTACCATTGATGGTGCTCATTAGACTGTATTAGCTGTTGGAGCAACCTATAATTTGTCATATGTTCACTTCCAGCCATCATACACCTGAGCTGCATGTGTATTTTCTTCATAATGCATGTTTAGGGCAGGCTATCGATCAGTGCTACAGAGTTGGAATAAAGAGCGTTCACTGATAAATGTGAATTAGTTGCAAAAATTAATAAAATGAAATAATATCTAGAAATCCGTGTGTTGTATGTAAAAGAAGGAAATTCTTTATGATATAAAGAAATGCCACCACTATGTACCATTTCTTTTTAGATTATCTCCTCTTTGATTCAAGTATTCTCTGATTCCTCTTTCTAATATCAAACCTCAAATTTTATCAAAGCTCTAACAGTATGTCAATTTAGCTTTAGATTAATTAGAAATAGAGAAATGTTTATGTTTGAGATAAATATTTCCAGGAATCCTTGCTGCTCTAATTTAGTGAAATATACAGTAAACTTAATCCATTATCTGCAGCAGTTTCTGGGTCTCCATCTCAGACACTGGATATTAACCCTGAGCTAAAAATAATGTATAATTCTGGCTGAGCTAAATATATCATCTTCATCTTTTTTTTTTGCTTATCTTTTAATTTCCTTTTGACCTAGTTTGGCCATCATTTTTTTTCTACACAGGTGGAACAATTAGAATAGCTAGAGGCTGCTCAAATTCAAATATTATAACAGCCTTCAGGAAACATTTTAGAGCCTCTAATAGGGAATTCTGTCTTTGGATCACAACTATTATAATATAGAGAGAATACTGAGGTATTTGTAATGATCTTGTTTCTTTCCTTTAGGTAATCTCAGTCAATATTATAAAAGCATGAGTCATTAGGGGTCCCAACTGCACATTAGCTGAATACTAACATGCACACATTTCTGCATCACTGACTGAGGCCATTTGCCAAGGAAAATATCAGAGCAGAAGAAATGACAAACAGTAATCATGGTGATCTGGTCTGTAACAACTTTACAGTGGAACTTCATATGCTCCTATAAAACAAAGTATAAAGTTTATTTAATGACTATGGATAAAATAAAAATACAATGTAGGAGGGTTATCTGATACATAAGGCAAAAATTTGGGCACCTTGTGCCCAAAATTTAAGTTCTGAAAATTTTGTGATGGATACTGCATAATCCTAGTAACAACCAAACACTTCAGGAGCCTTGCCATTTCTTTTTAAAATCTTGAGAGGACTAGATTTGTGTTCCAATATGTATAGATTTTTCTCCCAGTCAGTACTGGATTGATCCTGATGTGCTTCTTCTTTTTTTAAGCTAAATCAAGGTCCACAAGCTAGGTGTTTCCAGCCTAAATTCCTTTAATGGTCTAATACTTGAGGTAGTCAGAAAATACATAACATAAGCATATACATAAAAGTTAGAAATGGTCTTAATAATTTGTATTTTGTCTACTGTTTAATGTTCATTTATACTTCAATGTAAAATGAAAGAACACTTCTAAGCTACATCCAAAATCTATGACTTACATAGGAAGGTAAGCGCCTTATCAACACGCCAAAGGACTTACTTTCATTTTTTTCCCCACTGTTATTTTTTTCACAGCTGTTACAGAAGCTTGCTGTTTTGTTCTTCTCTGTTATAAAATAGACAATCAGACAAACAGTGAATTTTTTTATCTGTATTGAGAAGGCACTTCTGGAGACTAGAGACACATTTAGTTCCAGTAACCAAAGAATCGCGTAGAAGACTACTTCTTGATATAGGTGTTCTGAGGACTTGATGTTCATTGTACTGTAAAGGAAAAGCTTGACTTTGTTCTACTGATCCCCAGGGGGATGGATGAGGTTACTGCTCTGAGGTGCATAATCCCCATAGCATAAAGTTTTTCCACATACTTGTCTGCTAAACCTTTTCTTCTTTGTTTTTTTCCTGAGAGGTGAAGACAAACTGTTCTGGCTACCTGCCAACGTTCTGTGGCTTCTTGCCTGGGCCACTAATGCTCTTGCTATCCACATAGCGTCATATTCTTGATTTATTTTAAAGGGATATGAGTGAAAGTGGGGGGAAATTCCTAAACATTATTTGCTATGGTGATTATGTAGAAAAGGTATCCCTTGAGCAGCAAAAATTTCCTGTTCAGTTATTCCCCCACTTACAGAATTGAAACCTGTTCCCTTAATCACAAAAGGGCAAAAAGTAAACTTGTATGATTTTTTTTATGGTGGGAAAAAGAAAGAGGTCAAGTATGTTGATCTAAGTCAGGGGTGTCAAACTCAGGGCCTGTGGGCCGAATCCAGCCCTCCACCTTGTTTTACCTAGCCTGGCACCTTGTTCCTACCTGGTGGCAGCTCCAAGCTCCTTGCCCCTACGCTCCTGCCAACGCGCTGGTGACGTGTGCAGCGTGTGTGACGCGCGTTACACTGCAGGAGCAGGACAACGATGGGAGCCTTGAGTTTGACACTGCTGATCTAAGCCTTGTAGTATGAGATAGCACAGCTATTTATGTGCTACAAAATGAAGTTCACAGAGGAAAGCTGTCCCCATCTGTCATTGTGGATTGGCATAACTACTGAAATTTTTCCTTATAAGGTATGACTATCCTGAAATGATGAAACTATCAGCTAATCTTTTATGAGTATGACAGCCACTTGGGTGTCTAAAATGGATTGAATGTCAATGAAGTATGAAAGGAGTGAGGACTTTCAAGCAAATGGAAGTGTTCATGCATATACAAATAATAATTGTAAATGCTCTTCTGTTGTAAATACATTCATCTCGGTTTTTTTCAAAGCTTGGCATGTATGCTGATTTTCAGCAAGAAGCAGTCTACTAGAAGATTTCATTTGTAGAGATGTAAATTCTTTGAGTTATTTTTAGATGTAATGATTACTTTATTTTGGCTGATAGAACTCAAAAGCTGACAGGAAAACCATTGTGAAAAGCTTCTGCCAGGTATTGTCTTTTAGAATGAAATACTGTTTTATAGAAAATATAAATATATGTATTTCTATCTCCATGAGGTAAAATTCAGTAGAAAAAAAATAATTTTGTATAGAATATTCTCAGAGCAGCAATCTCCAGTCATTTAGCCAGTACAACAGAGAATGTCAATCAGATACAGAAGGTTCACAAATGCCTTCAGCTCAACAGGTCCTGCTTCTGCCGTGGCTAAAGGATGAACATGAACAGGTACGATGGACAGAGAGGTGCCATATCAAGAGAATAGGATGATTTGGGGATAATTATTTGAAACTGTTTGGGAATCTGTATTCAGGGTCAAGTACGAGTCAGGGGCAAGTATTGAACAGTATATATTCATATTGGTTTGGTTATATAGAAGAACTAAGAAGCTTTAATGTATTTCTCCTGGGGTTTCTTTGTTTGTGTAGAACAACTACTAGTACTGAGTACTAATGAATAATACTAATAGCACTAATAAAAGTAAACAACTGTTGAATGTGTAGATGATAATTTTCTGTTCATCTGGTTATTTATTGACCAAATTTTTATTAATAATTTCAGTTCTACCCAAATCTTGAGTTTGAAAATAAACTATAGTAGGGCTAAGGCACTGATCTTCCTTTTGCAAGAATAGTCACACACATATATTAATATATGGGAGCTACATATATGCATAGATATATTTTTAAAGGTTAAAAGATGATAATCTCTGTTGTACTGTAAGAAATTATTTGACATCTCTGCAGTGGAGTATTGACTCAACGGTTAATCTCTGCTTAAAATTGCAAAGTGTATTTAGAATTACCAAACTACCTGATGATTTTCTCAATCAGCAAACATTTGAAAACAAGAACAAAAAACACCCAAATATTTTTGTTGTAATATAAAAGTAGATAAGAGAAAGGAGAGTGCGGGGTTTTTTGTTACTGTCAATTCATTTTAAAGCACTTCATAGATAAGAACATGGAAATTTCCAGCATTACAGATTGGGTATAGTGCCAATACCTTATCATCTTAGGACTCAGGTAGAAATAAGACAAAATTTGACAACTTATACTGAGCACAGCTAGACTTTTCCGTATTAATTGAAAGATTGAAGAGGCAGATTTAATTTGGTTTGCAAATTTTATGATTGTTTTGCCAAGCTTTTATGTAATCACAATAGTTTTGTCAGAAACTATTAAGGTGTATATTGTAGCTGATAGATCCCTAATATTATTATTCTGAAAAGTTTGAACTCTGACTTAATCAGAGGTCCAAGCACTGCCTCATTATTTGGCACAAAGTTATGTTTAAAAGATAATTACATTAGGCAAATAACTATTTGGAGTTTACTTGCTATTACAAATGAGGATACTTGTCTTATAAACCTGTGTTAACTACACTTAAGTAAGGTAATGTTTAAGCAAGATAGTAAGTATTATCTTCATCTGTCTTGCTGGGACTGAAAGGTGCATTTAAAATACTGCAACTGCTTCATTACTTGACTGAGTCACGTGTGGTGTAATGCTACTATTCACCCACATGTCTTAATAAATCCCTAGTAAATAGTGTGTGAATGCTGTATCTGAAAAATAGCAGAGAGAGTGAAATAAGAACACTTTAATTCTAAACCAGATGCCTTAGGTGGTAAAAAAAAGAAAATTAGTAAGAGGTTTGTGATATTGGATTGGAAGAAAATATTATTTGCTTTTGATCAAAACCGATAGAGTACGTTTCAAAAATTCCTTGTATTGAGAATTTTTATGGCACGAAGTCAGATTGAGATAATTACTGAAAAGGAAAAAAGGTAACATAAACACTTGTGTATTTTTATTGTGCTAGAAAATACCTTTTGTCTTGATTCAGAAGCCCGAGGGACCTAGGAGGCAGGACCAGGATGAGTACTTTAGTTTTGAAAAAACGTTTTGAGGGATAGCACTATGTTATTATTTAGAGCACAAATGTGAAAGACCTGAAAATTAAGCCTCAACAAAATAGTCAACTAAGCAATTAGGTAGAAAATAATTCACATCATGTCATGGACATTCCTAGTTTCCAAGATCAGAATATAATAATGTACAAATAGCCTCTTTTAATGAAGAAATTTTGACATCTACTTTTAAATGACTGAGGCACTCTCAAAAGAGTAAAGATTTGGGTTGAAAATACTTTATCTACCATTAAGAAAACCTGCTGGAGCACTTTTGCAAATCCAGAACTCCTTCCTCAATTTTTGACCTTGGCTAACAGTAGTCAGTGTTAAAATTCATGGGTTTAAGTTCGCTGAAATAAGGATTTTGTATGAAAATTTGAGTTTTATTTCAATTTATATTATTTATTTCCAAGATTATTGAACTGAGTGTCAAACTCTTCCTTTGATGGTTGTTCACTGGGAATATTTCTCCTTTTTAAGATTCTAAGAAATTTTAATTTGTGTAATATATGTCATGACAATTGTAATTGCTTTAGTATCTAGTCTTTCACTCTGACAATATTATATTTTATGACCATATGACTGAAAACCCTAGAAGTAATAGCATAACATTTCAAAGCCTTCCTACATGTAAATGTACACCCATGCACACACCCACCCACTTCTAGTTTTTTTGGCCTGGGCTCAGGCCCAGCCTTGGTGCACCTGCATAAATGTGCATTACTGAGAGAAATTAGTAGTGATTAACAAAAAGTTAACAATACCAGCTTTAAAGAAAATGTGCCTAATCTTCTATGTGGGGTTTGCAAAGATTGCTCCAGAGGGGTCCAGGTTTTACATCTGTAAATAAACGTATTACATAACTCTAAAAATGTGGAAATTCTGGTCCTAGTCATTGATTCTCCCCCTCTCCTGGAGTGTGGCCAAAATTCCAGAAAGGGGGCAAGGAAACAGCTGGGTTTCTCTTAGCTTTAAACTAAGGAAGCTGATGTGCAGCATTCCTACCATGTTCATGCTCGTGAAGCTACAGTTAAGGTGGTACAGCCCATTTCTACTGACAAGATGACGCATTTTTATCACATTCTGTGTATTAATAAGAGCACAGCACAATTTTTACTGATAATGTGACTGCGAGAAGTTACAGATTAAACAGTACACAGTGCAATCTGAATCATTCATGGGTCACCTATTGTTTTCAGCCTAGAGATCAGGCTCTGTCGTTTTTTTCCTGCAGTACATGAAAGATATTGAGGTGCTGGAGCGTGTCCAGAGAAGGGCAACGAAGCTGATGGATGGTCTGGGACACACGTCTTACAAGGAGCGCCTGAGGGAACTGGAGTTGTTTATTCTGGAAAAGAGGAGGCTGAGGGGAGACCTTACTGCTCCCTGCGCCTACCTGAAAGGAGGTTGTACTGAGGTGAGTGTTGTCTCTTCTCCTAAGCAGCTTGCAACAGGACCAGAGAAGTGGCCTCAAGTTGTTCCAGCGGATGTTTAGATGGGGTACTGGGAAAAATTTCTTCCCTGAAAGACTGGTGAAGCACAGGCAGAGGTTGCCCAGGGCAGTGGTGGAGTCACCATCCCTGGAGATGTTCACAAAAGGTGTAGACGTAGCGCTTTGGAAAAATACCTTAGGCACGGTGGTGTTGTGCTGACAGTTGGATATGATTGGTCTTTTCCAGCCTTAATGAGTTTATGATTCTATGATTCTATGCTGGACATGAAGAAGACTGTGCTCTATCAGCAGTGGGTGCTGCCCACTGTGAAATCTCCACCCACACCCCCCCTCATCACTCCTGGGAAAAGTCTCCTTGGCAGCAATGACCTGCCGCAGTGGCACAGCAGGAACAGAGATCCTGCCATGGGCAGGTCCCTTCCCACCGTGAGGATATACACCACTCACCCATTGGAGTCACAAAGACACCAAGAGCACGCTGCTGTCCACAAGCACAGACGTCAGCACTAAGGGAGCCCATCCGTCCTCACAGCACTGGCTCTCAAGGAGCAAAGCTTCCTCAGCTCACAGCACCTGTGAGTTGCAAGGGCTTGGGAGGCTTCCCTGTGCTTTGTTGTCCTGCCCCAGGTGTAGGACCTTGCACTTAGCCTTGTTGAACCTCACCAATTTCACAGAGGCCCACTTCTCCATCTGGTCCAGGTCCCTCTGGATGACATCTCATCCATCTGGTGTGAACACTGCCCTACCCAGCTTGGTGTCATCTGCAAACTTGCTGAAGTTGCACTCAATCCCACTGTCTATATCATCAATGAAAACATTAAACAGCACTTGTCCCCGTAGGGACCCCTGAGGGATACTGGTTGTCATGGGTCTGCACCTAGACACAGAGCTGTTGACCACTACTCTATAAATGCAATTATCTAATCAATTCCTTATCCACTGTGCAGTCCACCCATCAAATCCATATCACTCCAATTTAGAGAGAAAGATGTTGTGGAGGACTGTGTCAAAGGCTTTACAGAAATCCAGATAGATGGCATCCATTGTGTTTCCTGTGTCCACTGAAGTGGTCATTCCATCATTGAAAGCCACTAGGTTGGTCAAGCAGGACTTGCCCTTGGAGAAGCCAGGTTGGCCATCCCAAATCACCTTCCTGTTCTCCATGTACTTTAGCACTGCTTCTAGGAGGATCTGTTCCATGATCTTCCCAGGCACAGAGGTGAGGCTGACAGGCTGGTAGTTCCCAAGGTCCTCCTTTCTACATATTTTAAACATGGACACCAGGTTGCCCTTCTTCCAGTCACAAGGGACTTCCCCTGACTGCCATGACTTTTCAAAGTTCATGGAGAATGGCTTGAGAACTACAAGAGCCAATTCCCTCCGGACTCCGGGATGCATCTCATCAGGTCATAGACTTGTATAGGTTCAGGTTCCTCAGGTCGTCATGAATCTGATCTTCCCCTACAGTGGGAGGGACTAACCCCCCCCCAGCCCCCATCTTGTTGTTCCTTGACCCCTGGGAGGAGGGGTGAGGAGAGCAGTTGCCAGTGAAGACTGAAGCAAAACTGTTGTAGAGTACCTCAGCCTTCTCCTCATCTGTTGATACAAGGTCACCATTTTCATTCATCTGGGGGGTACACTTTTTTTAACCTTCCTTTTTCTGGTTGCCATACCTATAGAAGCACTTCTTGTTATTCTCTGCTTTTTTTGCCAAGTTCAGCTCCAGCTGTGCCTTGGCTTTTGCGACCCCATCCCTACACAACCGGGCAGCATCCCTCTACTCTTCCCAGGTTCGCTGTACCTGCTTGCACGGGCTGTGCAGTTCCCTCTTGTTTTTCACTTTGACCATCAGGTCTTGACTCAGCCACGCTGGTCTCTTCCCTTTTTCTCCTTGCCTGATTTCCTACATCTGGAGACTGAGTGTTCTCTTCTTGCATATTTGAATATTTGCCAGCTCTGTACTGCTCCCTTGTCCCTGAGAACCACCATTCCCATGCTAGAGAGGTCCTTATCCTGCTGGCAGTGCCATCACATTTAGCTTTTGGCTCACCTTTCGTGCAGCACCCTGACAAGCACACTGAGCTCCATACAGTTTTTTAATTCCTCCCTTTTTTCTACTAGAAGAAATTTTTTCAAGTATTTCTTGGACAATCTGCTTTTATTTCAAACCTGGCATCCTGTGGAACAACCTGCTGACATGTAAAATTGTGTTAGATGTCCTTCCCCTACTAATTCACAGCTTGATGTGGCTCCTACAGATGGCAGAGTCCTGAGTTCCACTGGATTCAGTGGAGCAGGAAGAAACCCATGGAATTGTAGATAGTCTATATGAAGAGAGTAAGAAATCTAACATAATAATAATGTTTGAACACCTGAAAAATTGCATTCTAAATGCAATATTTATTACCTATGTTTCAGCAAGGCTTTCATAATATATCTTTATTTTCCATTAGAAATATATCATCTTCATTAGCAATATATCATGTACTTAGTAAGTATTTATTACCATCTATCTCTGGACTGAAATTATCTTTCAGAATAAAAATACAAATTATTTATTGACAAAGAAATATACTAATTACTGATAAAATCCCTGGAAAACCAGAATAACATACAACTTTGGCAGTGAGTTGTTAGCATCTTTTCCTCCAATATATTTTCAATCTTGGTGTGTGTCTGTGAAAAATAATTATCAGTCACAGCCTTAGTCACAATAAATACTGAGACAGTGACGTAATAGAACTTTTTAAAGAATGAACTTGAGATTAATAAGCTGATTTTACACTTGAACTGATCTGTGCTAGTGAAACAAATATTTTCTCTTGAAAAAATATAGTTATCTGCCTGAAAGGAATAAATTCTTAAAGAAATCTTTTCTCCTCTCTCTCCAAAACTTTATTCTGTAATAAAGATTAGGCTTTCAAATTGTGAATCAGTTATTGCTTTTATTATTATTACTATAGTAATGTTATTATTACTTACTAAATATATAAATTATAATGATTTGGCAGTTTAGGCCCTCTTATATAGAGAATATAAAATTTACAAAACCCAGAAAGAATAAGGACGCATCCTTCTCAGGGAGACAGACTGACTCAGTGCTGACTTTTTAGTGATCTAAGTTTCCACAGAACAAACAATGGAAATCACTTGTCTGCGAATCACCAAACTCGGTGTACCAAATGACTTGGGAACTATGTAGAAGGAAATACTGAGTAGAATAACAAATTATGGGTGATGGTAGATGGCTCAGCCTGAGGTACACTACTGTTTTACAGAGTAGTGGTTAAGGTGGAGGGTACATCTGGTCCTCAGCACCACGCCTATCTTTTACCTGCCTCTGTTCCCAGGTTAAAGTCCTAAACATTTGATTATGGATACATGCTCACTACCACTTTATAGCTCAGAAATTTCATAGCTCTTGCATTTCTTTCAGATTAGCAGAGTTTCAAATTGAGAAGTAAAAGTTATGCCACACAAAACAGCCTATGATGAAGTGCTGTAACATTCTGCTGGTTAAGGGTATTTCCCTGATAGTTTATGGAACAAAAGAGCTAACATCATCTCCTCTCCCTTAAAGGAAAACAGTAGATGTACTTTATAGGAAGATCAACCTTACAATGCCAAGCACGATAAAGAATGCTTAGCTTGCAGATCCTGGCCTGGTTTTGGCACAAGCGAGCTACTCATGCTGATTAGCTAGCAAGAGTGGGATGTACCCAGAAACTTGACTGCAAGGTTTGGTGAACACAAAGGAGCAAACTAGGCATGTATGGAATTGCACTGCCTCCAAGGTAAAGTCATCAGAACTCTGTATGTAGGTGTCTACATTTGTCAGTGTTTTACTTTATTGTGAAATTCGCCTATCTCAGGAAAAAATAGCCAGTGCTAAGGATAATTCCTGTGATAGAAGATACCTGACTCTATTTCTATACTTATGTAGGAAACAGAACCTGGATTACCAAATCACACAGCTAATTTCATTTTTTCATATATGAAATCTTTACAGATTTCCAGCAGTTTCACTGTTTTCTTTTTGTTTTTTTAAACCACTAATACATATGCTGACATTGCATTTTACCAATTTTACATGGCAAGCAGTCTATGTGATACTTTTTTTTTACTTCAAATTTTATTAGTTTACTTTAAGTTAGGTGATTTTTCTCTTTGTTTGGAGTAGCATTGTATTCATTTTAGTTAATAGCTCTTTGGAGTACATAGAATAGGCTGAATGATAATATCATTTTACATTAGTTCAAATATGTGTAAAGCAGGACTAGTACCTGAAATTCTTGGCAGTGTTTTTTCTTGCCCGATTTGTTTTCCCTTGTGCCTCCAAAAATAAAAAACAAACAAACCAACCCCCCCCCCGAACCCAGAGAGCTGAAGAGACTTCCTTGAAAATACACCCAGCTAGGAGAGGAAGGCTTAAATATTTATTTGTTGTTTTTTTCCTCCAGGTTAATTATCTCAAATGACATCCCTGAGGTAGTTCATTGCACGGCTGTATGACTGCGTGTACCTGCAGTTATGGGTGGAGAAACAAACACCCAGGAATGAGGGGGTGGTGGGATGACTCTTTAATGGTTGAGCAGACTTATGTCATATTAAACTGGTTATGAAGCTGCAGTGGAAACTACTTCATTTAAACATCAGGCAGGATCTCTTTCTATAATTTATAGAATCCTATAAGTCCTATAAGTCTCACAACAGCAATGAGCAAAGCCAGGAATAGTAAAGGAATGCAGTATGGATAAACACAGTTGCCACTAAAATGATGCCGCTATTATTTATTTTTGAATGTATTTTTGTCAGCAAACACATATACCTGAGAAAATGCACGAAATGAAGCTCAGCAAGAAATAATTGTATTCTTGTTTTTCCAGAGTGTCCGTGACTTTAATAGAACTTCTCATTCAAACTCCATTTAATTATTTTTTTTCAGCAGGAAGCTGTGGAGTTAGTGACTGTCCCTATTCATGAAGATCATTGAGTTGGTGGTGCCTTCTCTGTGCTTTGGAGAGTTTAGCGACTGTGTTTACCGCCATACCACCTATTTGAACATTCCTCTTAATCTGACTCACTGTAGGAGATTTTATTACACAAAATAAGAAAGACAAACCACTACTGTCTCTCAAGGAGATATAAGCAAGAGTTTTCACTGCAAATATGAGTATGTAACTGTAAAGGTATATGCCTGTTTTACTGTGTAGAATGTATAAAAACATCAAAAAATGTTCCTCAGAAACGCTTAGTTTATCTGTGTGCCGGCAAATAGTCAGAATAATCTGAGTGCTTTCTGTAATAAAATGCATAGGGCAAGTGAGAACAGGAAGTATTTGCAAATGTTTATTTGAGTAAGTGAGTCTGAGTCATTTGGATAATATTTGCAATCATTTTTCATAAATATTGGAAAAAAACAAGTCAAAGCAATTTTTAATCCTCAGGATATTTAAGAAAAAGCTGTTTGTGTATCTCCATGTCATTAAGCACCTTGTCCAGACGTCTGTATATCCACCTTTGAACCCTTCCAGGTTCCTATGCTTAAAAAAATTGCAGGCATTCAGAACAGGAAAAATGATATTTAATTAAGACAAATGAAAAGTGAATATAACGGTAAGTTAAAAATTACTCCTAAAATGAAACATTCTGCTGAAACATGTTCATACAATTCCGAATTAAAAAGAAAAAATTATAAAGAAATAGGTACTTTGCATTCTTCTTATTCCAGGTAGACCTGTACTGGGGAATAGGAAATAGGAGCTGCCTTCCAAGTACACAAATCTCCCCGAGTACTGACAAATCTTCACTGAGTACAGTCTATACAGATTATTTTTTGTGCCCTTACCTTTACCCTTGACTTTAAAAATTACGTCTATGTAGCAATGCCAGTGAATAGAACTGAATTTTTAAAGCAGAACAGTTAATGCTGAGGATCCAATATCTCAGGAATATGTGCTTGAAATGTACATGAGTGGGTAGAGCCAGTCTTCAAGGTAAGTTCATCCAAAAGAAGTTTTGTTCATATGTCCCAAGTGGACTTTGGAAAATAAGACAAAGCTCATAAATGTGATTTGAGAGATAAGCTTTAAAATAACATCTCTGTCTGATAATTCTAGTGTAAATGTACCCAAAATACTGTAAATGTATGTGTATGTATCATACAATGATCCTGCACTGCTGGGCTTTGTACTCACTGCAGTGCAATGCGCTCCTTGAGACCTCTGCCTGCAGCCATCTGTGCACTTCTTGGTCCCTGCCTACTTTCATTGCTGCTTTCACATCATGTTAAAAATTAGATGAATCAAGTATATTTTCCTATGAATACTTTCTAGGTGCTTCCTTTGAATGCGATTGCAGAGGTGATTGTTTGTGGTTGCTTATCAATTATTTACATAGCAGATCATGTGACTGTCCTGTCAGTACACCACTGAGAAATGCTAAAAACATACTCAATTCACCAGCTGGAAACACTGCATATGCTCTGCATTGAATTCACACTTCATTAGAGGAAAATGATTTCCATCATATTAAGGGCCTAACAGTCACAATCATTCCTAAGTCCCACAAACTTTTATGATTTTTGTCAGGATTAATTCCTTATCTAAATGCTTTTTAAGAGAAAGAACCTGAAATAACTGAACTATTTCATATGTACACCATTTTCTGTAAAGTAAGCCATATGATTTTTTTTCCTATTTACATGAAAAATGTAAGATTTTTGAAATGTTTAAACAATTAGGTCAAGAAACTATAAGGGTCAAGATTGGCTGTCTAAGCCACTGGGAACTCCCTGCCAACCCACAGAAAAAGCCAAGCCAAAATTCCTTCCCCGCTCCACCAGAAAGACACATCTGAATTCCCAGGCAAGTTTATAAGCATCAGGAAGTATAGGGTGTAGCGTCATCCTAAATATTTCAATTTTGTGGACGTGACATACCTTAGAGTCTTCTCTTTTGGAATGTAAATACCACTGAGGTGAGATTGGTAGCTGAGTTGAGTCATCAAATAGGGGTTCAGTAACAGCTGCAGAGAAACTGAACGTGCTGCATGTCCTGTTTGGAGAGTGATATATTACCAAGAGTAGGTGAAGGTGGAAACAAAAAAGTGGTAAACCAGGTATTGCCTCATTTGTTGCCTCTACAAGTATATGGGCAAATTGTATGTTGCATACTTTCAAAGTGGTCTCTGCATTTATAGTGTTCATTCATGATTTTCTATATATTTCAGCCTAAGAACAACGTAGCTCTTAAGGCACATTTATACAGAGCATTTTACACAGTAGTGAAATTATATGAAAATATATTTTGCAGTTAATGGAGTAAAATTGATTTGAAATAGATAAAAAAATATGTAATTTACTGTAGTTTTTATCTTCCAGTAAATAACATTTTTTTCTCCATGAAATCAGTGTTAGAGTAAAAACTCGCAGATACAACAAATAGTTATTAATTCCAATGCAATCATTCAAACTGAACAAGGATTGACATAATGGTTATTAAGCTACAAAAGAGGAGAGAGTATCTCCTTAAGCTAGTTGCAGCCAAAGTGCTTAGCAGAGCATGGACAGAGGTCGAAAGGAGAGCAATGAAACACAAAGCGCCACGGAAGAACAGAGACAGGATGACATGACAGCAGGTAATGACTGGGAAGGAGAAGGAAAACAACAAAACAAACAATGTGTTTAAAACATAAAATGAAGACAAGCAATGTTTCACATTCCCTGCTGATGGACAATCACTGTTTTGTTAGGATACCCGGTATTTATCAGAGAAACAGGGACTAGGGAGCATGAGGTGAGGGACTGAGTTGACAGGGAGGCTGCTAACAAGGTCGCCCAAGGGACCAGGTACTCAGTTGGGAGAGCTGGAATTGGCTTCTCTCTTGCTGCACATAAGAAATGTGGTTTTATGTACTACATGTTGTACAAGCCACATAGAATCTGTATGTGTACATTTGGTGGTGCTATAAATTGCTTTAAGCATATTTTAAGCATATACACTAATATACAAAAGCAACTTCACCTAGTAAACAGACAGAATCTAATATTTCTGTTTACCCAATAATTAAAAAGTATAAATCTGAGTTTAGTATAAGGTTAGCTGAATCTGCTATTTGAAATAAAAAATACTTAGTGAGTTCTGTAACTGATAGATCCCTTCAGAAGTCAGTCTATAAGCATACAGCTTTTAACTATGGAAACTTGCAGTTCTTCTTCCTATAATTTTGCTACTTAAAATTTCCTTTTTCTCTGAGGGAAGAACAGGTCAAATTTTCTCTGCAGTCCTTTTCCTCCATACACCTTTATCTCGGCATGCTAACAAAGGCTGCTATGTGCACAGAAGGGAGAAGAGTGGTTATGCTGGAAGAAGGAGTAGGTAAGGACATCAGAACAGAAGCTGGCCTACCAGCTGTTCCATCTTTATAGGTCTAACTGTTCAATAGGGTGGGAGGACATGCTCCTCTAGACACTAGGCAGGGACCTTTTGCTGAATATTGGCTTATATTAACTTAAGCATCTAACTTAAGTTAGGTTATTTGACGTCAGCCTTTCCTCCGTGATGTCCATCTGCTTCCTATCCTGCAAGATTAGTAATGGAGTTTTTCCATTTTTTAAGGCAAAGCTGCTGTGCCATTCTTGGCCATAAATTGCACAATTTGCCAGCTGTAGGACAAATTGATTTTGTCAAATTGTTGCAGATGGGAAAAATAGAAAAAGATGTTGAGAAATAGTGAAAGCTTTATTTTTGTATTGTGAAAACATTTAATTAAGATCAAAAAACAAAAAAAAAGCCAATAGAAGTTCTGCAGGGAGTCCACCGCAGTTCCTCAGTTCTGACAGTAGATCTGCAGTGCTGTTTACGACAGTTTGGGTTCTCATTGCTGCAGCCCATGCCAGCCGGCAGTTTCTACAAGGGATCATTCACCAGCTAGAAAGACCCTGAATTCTGTTCTTGTATTCGCTGATACTCTTGTAGTATCACCCTTGAGTTCTTGAAATGAGGAGGTCTGATGGGTTATTCTGCATCTGTTAGGATGCCCCTCTTGCTTAGGGCATTCACAGCTGCCTTAATCAACTGTTTTCCAGCCCCATGCAGCTTTAGTCCAGTAAAATACTGCAGAAAAAACAAGAACATCTGCTCAGTTTTATATTCAATGTTTAATCAAGTTTTTCAAAGAAAGATAGTCATAGAGTTCGCTGTACTGGGATTTCTGCTTGTTTAGTGTGAGATGGATGTTTTAATGGAACACTATAGCTACAAATGGAATTGGAATTGCTGGTTCAGCATATATGGCACATGGTGGTTTTATAATACTGTGTTTTTTGGAAGTCTTAATAGATCCTTCAAGTCAGAATTTGTGAACGCTGTTGACTGTATAAGATAGAGTTAAGTAAGAGTTTTAGTTTTGTACTGAGTAATATTGTTTAAACTATTGTTGTATTTGACAGAGAATCCGGAAGCTGGAATATTTGATCCTTTGTTATTCTGTCTTTTCTGTGTAATTAAGTAATCAGCTTAAGTGGGATGGTGAAGCTAAATCAGAGTTAAAAGAATAACTGAGAGTAAAAGTGGATTTTTAAACCATGTAAGACATTCAGACATTTTTTTCTTAGAGAGACAAAACATTCAAAAGTATGTTCCTTTAATACTGGTGTATTAAAGGTGGAGATGAGCATCACTTTAAACACATTTTCATCTGTCTAAAAATCTTACTTTCTGTTTATATAACATTTAAAAATAACATATACATCATACTGCATATAACTTGTGGGATACTGTTATTCAGGTTACTCTACTGTTTCCTTTAGAGATTAATTATAACATTCAATTATAAGAGATGACTGTGGCTGTAGTGTCCCTGCTGATGCCAGTGTGTTCCCATGAGGTAAAGGAGTGAGAACAGAGGTAAACCTTTTCCTCAGTAAGTCTTGGATGTTGCTCTTGGTGGCTGGGGTTGACACAGAGTATAGCCAGCAAATAAGGAACCACAAATATGCTGTCTGACTTTTGCAGTCAACAACACTTGGCCACCTAGGATTGTAGAGAGTAAATTTGTTTTTCTTTTATTTCAGTAACAGCTTTTGAACACCAGATTGTTAAAAAAACTACAGAAAACTCCTCAAGGAATAGACATATTCCAAATAAACTTTTATGAATTCAAATGCTATATTTCAAATTTCAAATAGGAACTTTTAAATAATAGTGAGACATAGTTGTGTGTGTGGTTTTATGTTTTATTTTGTGGGGGTTTTTTTCCAGGAAGAACTGGTTTGCATTATACCTTTGTGTAAATAACTGCTCTGATTTGCCTATTATGCTACCACGTGTTTCCCAAATGGCCCTATCAGTAGCAGCTCCTTCCAGAAAATGCTTTTTTGTCCCAACTGCAGTATCTTAAATGTCCTAACTGTGTCCACTTTTAAAGGGGGGGTCATCTGGTACTTCACTGTACAGAGACCCGCTTCTGTCACCAAAGCTCTCACAGCAATCGGTTCATCCCACCTTGTCTGTGCTGTGCACATCTCATGACTTTCATCTCCCTCCCCACAATTTCTTGTAAACAAATGAGGTACTATCCAAACTGGAGGCAAAGACAGGCTCTAATTGCCCTGATTTTTCTGTAATGTCCTTTTTTTGCTGCTCCCTCATCCGCAACCTCTTCTTCACCTCTTAGTGGGTTTGCAGCCTGTTGCACAAGCTCTGCTCAGAAATACTGCAACTGTAATGTCAGAGAATCAGACTGCTGTCAAAGCACCCAGCTTGGGAGAAAAACCTGTGGAAAGCCTCATCTGGTGCCTCAGCAAGTGAGGTTTCTACAATGCCAGCTCTGCTGTCAACTTTGGCTCCCCTTTCACATTCCCTTGCAGAACAGCCCACCGTTGCTGGTCCCTGGTACTCCATAACTCAGCATAGTGACCATTCTCTAGAATCACATTTGTCAGGTAGTGGAGCTGACACCTACAACACTTCTAGGAGGGAGAAATGGTATTTAGGCCTCAGGAACATTCCCATGCCTCATTTGTTTTTCCGAAGTCAATATCCTGGAGGCCAGCCTGCAATACAACAGCCAAACCCTGTCTACCCTGAGATGAGATGATTACTGCCATGCACGTATGCTGTTTTCCCACTCATCAAGTACTTCACGTGGAGATGGGTCAGCTCTGGCCTTCTCTGGGAACATGTCTCCTGGAAAGGTAGTGTTTATTTCTCTTCATCTGGGTTGGCTGAACTGCTGCCTGCCTACAGCTCACGGGGATGACTTCTGTCAGGCACTCAGCTCTGCACAGGGGCCAGCCACCCTCTTTCTGACAATGGGTTTCTCCTATGAGCAAGAGGGCTCCATTTCAGACCCTCGTTGTCTAGTTTGCCCTCAGAGCAGGCCTCTTTTGGTGTGTCTGGCTGATGATCCTTCTCTGGCTAGTGGATGTCATTTGTGTCTTACTCATTCATTTGTGGTAATAAAACCTCACAACTCTGACTGTGTCACTGGCATTCACTGTCAACGTGTTCCAGGTGTGAGACTAGGAGGATTCCTTCTCCTTTCCTCATCAGGGTCTTCCCAGGCAAAACTTGGACAGGAACTTCAGTTCGCACAGGCAAAAACTGTTTGAAAACAGTGTCACGAAAATCTGCCAAATAGTAGTTTCTAGGAGTTCAGCCTTTCACAACAGCATTACAAGTCCATTGGGAAGTAAATTACAACCAACATTATAATAATATGTTGAGTGCTATAAAAATATTATTTTAAATGTGACACCAGTCTAATGACATAAAGACCATAGAGTCTCATAGACACATAAAAATGTCTGAGCCAGTCACAATGTCCTCAGGACCTATTATGATTTCTCTCTTGTGTTTTCTTCTTTAGTACAGTCAACAGATTCATTCACCTTTGACAGGGGAAAACACTGGAAAAAAGCTTTGTGCAGAAGGAATCTTTTTATTTACTGCAGTTGTTCTTGCTGTGTTTTGAAATTGCACTTTTCTGTCAGCTATTTACAAGAAAGGTATTAGCAGAAGCCTCAGTATCATAGTCATCACCTTTGTACAGTAATGGCAAAACTTCCAAATATATTCAACTTTTCAGGATCCAGAACTCATCTATGAGCAGAAAAATTAAAATTTTGGAGGCAGTCAAAAGTACATACTGCAAACATATTGAACAAACATGTTGAACAGTGTTAACACTGATCTTGGCAAATGGCCATGTTGTATTTGTACATCTGACCAAGTAATTCAGATTGCACTTCTCAAGTCCTTAGGCTCAATGACTTTGCGAGTCAGTGTGAATCAGTATATATTTGACAACTCTTGTAGTGAATCCAAGTCATGACAATCATGACAATAACTCCTCTCAGGTCTGGAGGGCTTGCTCATTTGTTTTCCCCACTTGCATGCTGAATTCTGTCCTGAATTTTACTTTAACTTCTCATGTCACTTCCTTCTCAATGTTGCCATTGTTATAATAACTGATTACATTCTTTCACATTTTCTATTTTTAAGAAATTATGAGTTATCTTCTCATATCACCTAATTCATCGATTGCAGAGCTTTTTACTTTATTTTATTATTTGACATTCCTGTTTGATGTTGCCTTTTACTCATATGTATACTTAACTACCTGTATAAGTAACTCGTATTTTCTATGTATACAGCTATGATTTTGCTGAAAGACTGAGAAATAGATGAGATGTACCATTGAAGGCTTGAGGTAAGCCAGGGCAGATAATTTAACTTTTGTGCAACAATAGAATAAGATGCAGGTCCTTTCTGTCTGGCAGGAAGTAGAAAAATATCACCCTTTTGTACAATTTTGGAAAATCTCTGGTATTTCTTTTATCACTTCCTCCACTGATTCTGTAGGTTTTGTTAATTTTTTTTTTTTTTAGAGAATACAGGAGAAATTTAAATAGAAAATTTAGAAAAGTAATCTGTAATTCATGATATTCTCTTCACAACTTTTCAAAGGTGGAAAGGAACAATTCCTAGCACTAACACAAGTAGGTGGCAGTAGAGACATATATATAATGATACAGATGGTAGAGCACATAATATTATTTAAGCAGTAAGGTTTCATATTTAGGCATCATGAAATGATTTTTGATAAATCAATGTAGATCAGCAAATGCTATGCCACTCTTGCAGATGCAAGCCACTGTATTAAAAATGTTTGCAAACCTGTATGTTTGGCTCTTTAATTTGGATATTGAGGGAGAAATGGAATCATTTAAACTATATATACAGTTGTTCATCACTGGAGTCTATCTTAGACATTCCTTCCTTGAAAGAGGTAGAACTCAATTATGAAACTTTGGATTAGAAATTCAGATCCACTGTTTTCCTCTTTTCACAGTGAGTGGCAAGACAATAGCAGAAGTGTCAGATATGTAGTACTTTCATACGAAAATGCTGGATAAAAGCAAACTTAGTTTAGAGTTGTTCATTATAGCTATAAATGAGCTCATTCTTAAAAAATAAAGATAGAAGTATTTTTTAATTTATTATAAGAGTGTACAAACTTAGATGTATATAAATTTTCTCCATTTTAGAACTTGCCTTGTGTTCTCACGTATAAACTTACTATGAAGTGCGAACTGTGCGTAATAAGACTTACATATTACAGAATAACAAAATCATTTAAGTTGGAGAAGATCTTTAAGATCGTTGAGTCCAACCCTTAACTGAACACTACCAAGTCCACCACTAAACTATGTCCTGAAGCACCTCATCTACACATCTTTCAAAAGCCTTCAGGGAAGGTCACTCAACTGCTTTGCTGTGCAGCCTCTTCCAATTCTTGTCAACCAATATGGCGAAGCAATTTTTCCTAATATACAGTCTAAACCTCCCCTGCCACATTTCTGCTTAAATAGTCAACAGGTTGTCTGAATTCGGAATTCATTGTCTACACAAAAGTAAGTGCATATTATATGGAGAAGTTTACTGTAATTGCAGTACAGCTGCAGAAACCACATTTTTTAAAAAGAATTTTATTCTATTCTTCATTTATTTTTAGTATTTATTTAAAAGTAATGAAATATTTCTAAAGAACAGAACAGTTACAGGAACAGTAGTTAGTTTTCTAGAATGAAGCTGTAGTAGACTATGTTCCAGTGCTTCGGCATCTTAGTGATGAGGCACATTCATAATGGGGGAAACGTTGATAGTTATTGCATTTTGTGAACTCCTGTGTGCTTGGTTTAACGCTGATGTTTTCTTGCAGAAATCAAGATTCAGAGGCAGCCACTACATGCAAACTCGATAAGTACGAGCCTTAGGAAAAAAAAATACCAATAGATAACAAAAGAATTTTTCATACATAATTAGTAATTCACTAAGGGATGTTCATGTAATATTTGTTTCTTTATGGTAGTCCTTGTGGAAGTTATATATAAACTACTGTTGTTCTTTAAAGAACTGTGTTAAGGTAAATAAAATACAGCACACTTTTAAGCAAGCATGCAGAGAGCAAAATTAAAGAAAGAAAATTTCTTACTCTATTTATGTGATTTATAGAATAAATTGAAAAAACAGTTTGGGAAACAATTAAATTATTCTGCCTGGGGTGAATAAGAAAAGCCTAAGAAAAATAAGCCATATAGAAATACATAAATAGTCTTACCCTTAGAGTATTTTCCAAAACTGATCAACAAATAGTATACTAAGCAGATTTTGTTTACTTTAAAAAAGGGAGAAAAGTCTGTGTTCCATGAATTCCTCTCAGAACTCCACTAATTCTGTCATTACATGAGTTTAGAGGGTGTTCAGACCATGATAAGAGGTAGTATTTCACCATTTTGAAATATAAAGTTGTATTATAGCAGAAAAAAATAATGCTGGAGTGCTGTGTGTAATACCATACAAAATTTTGGAGTTTAAGTTTTCACAAGCCTATCTGAAGCTCAAAATAGTTGACTACCTATCTTTAAACAACTTCAAGGTATGGTTTTTAAGTCAGAAATGTAAACAAATGTTTCCTGATTCTCAAGTTGATAATCTTAAATCTGAGGCATTAGCGGCTTAAAAGTTTAGGTGTCAGTGTTTATCACAAGTCTTCCTACCATAAAACGTGGTTACGCTTATTAAAACTGGGTGTCATTCATATGTGTGTACATGTATATGTTTGACATTTTGTATCTGTTTTCAGTTTTCACCATTTTTGGGTAATAACAAGATGATACAGAATGTGTCTCCTGACAAAAAGAAAGAAAAAGAGAAAATGTTCTAATTTTTCTCATTTTTGTGCTGCTTAAAAACACTGAAAAATGTATTTTTAGCTTTGCTAATCATGCTCTAAGTAGAAAGAGAAGGCTTTAACTAGTGCAGAAGGGGACGTGTTATTATAAATTTGTTGTTATATAGGAAAATTCAGAATGTGGGTTCATTTTAAGGTAGTCAAAGTGATGGTTGATGGAGAATTAGAGGACTGAAGCAAACTGTAAGAATGAGGAAATCAATGTAAACTGTGAGGAACTTCATTCCTGGGTTGCTGCAGATGTTCAAGCAAGGTAATGTTAATTTTCCTATTTCTCAAGAGAGACCACTGGTCCTAGTATGGACCCCTGAGGGACACCACTTGTCACAGATCTCCATTTTGGCATTGAGCTGTTGACCACTACTCTCTGAATGAGATCATCCAACCATTTCCTTATCCACTGAACAGACCACTGATTAAATCTGTATGTCTACAATTTAGAGAGAAGGATATTGGAGGGGACTGTGTCAAAGGCTTTACAGAAGTCCAGATAGATTACTTCCATTGCTTTTCTTGTGTTCCCCAATGCAATCGCTCCATCGCAGAAGGTCTGACTAGGCTGGTCAGGCAGGACTTGCCCTTTGTGAAGCACTGTCCTACCTGTGCTTTAGCACAGGTTCTAGGAGGATCTCTTCCATGATATTCCCAGGTGAGGCTGACAGGTTGGTAGTTCCCAGGGTCCTCCTTTCTGTCCTTTTTATAAATGGGCATAAATTTGCCCTTCTCCCAGTCACAAGGGACTTCCCCTGACTGTCATTACTTTTCAAATATCGTGGACAGTGGCTTCACAAACACATCAGGCAGTTCTCTTAGCACTCTGGGATGCATCCCAACAGGTCCCATAGACCCATATGTTCAGGTTCCTCAGGTGGTCATGAACCTGATCTTCCCCTACAGAAGGAGGGGCTTTACCCCTCTGGTCCCCATCTTGTCGTCAAGAAATTTGTAATTAAAACATTTGCAATTTGTATCAAGACAATTAAAGGGCAACAGTGACATGGCAGGTTTTAAAGCAAAATTATGACTAATTCCCGCACTTAGTCATTCAGCAAATAACCAGGTCACTTAGCAAGTAATGATGACTTGTATTCTTTGTCAGCAGGACATGAATCTTTTAAAGCTTTTTTTTAAAAAAAACCCTCTTTGTTCTGTCTGTAGATAAATGTGCCTTTTCAAAACAGTGCACCAAGAAATAACTCTGCTACTGAAAAGATGACTAATATTAGAAGCTATGTACCAATACTAATACGGTTCCGTAACCAAGATTGTGTTTTTATGTTGGTTGGTCAGCATGTCTAGCTGCACTCTTGACCCTGTATGTAATTCAGTCAGCTCTTTCACGTTCAGCATGTGATGTTGTGAACAAACTGGTTAAACAGCAATAGCTTGGCAAACAAGAGTTTAAGGGCATCTATACCATGTTATAGCTTTAGAGCATACACTGTCCCTTTAAGGCTCAAATGTTAATATAATAATGCTTCTCTCCTAAATAGCTCAAATTGAATTCAGTAAGGGGTAACTTGCTCCAGAGGATGAAAGAATAAGACACAGCTCTGAATTTACACTCAGCTGTGATATTCCTTCTCCCCTAGCTTATCTGCTCTGTTTTTTGTAGTGTTCCTTCCCTCTTGGATCATTCTGTTTACAGGGAAGCTCATTAATATTTTTTGCAAAGATATTTATTTATTTCTTCCAAACTCTAACAATGTGTCCTGGCAGCATGGTGTAGGTTTGTTTCTTGTTTCTTTGTTTGATTTTCTACTTTTGTGTTAATGATCAGATGTCCTTTATATTCCTGGATACAAAAATCAACATGTACATAACACTAAACTGTACTGCACAATATAAATGGTTAGATTTCAAAATGTTTTCTCAAAAACAACTTTTTCCAAGTACTTTTTTCCCATTTCAGTCCTGCCCCCTCTTGTCCATGGAAATAAATTCAGAAAGTAAAGAGAGAAAAGTTAAATAAATTCGGTGAAATGCAATATTCTTTGATAAATTTGGAGAGCATAGCACCTGAACTTGTACTTACTGTAGCTGTGCTGCCGTCCTGTGGTCGAGGCTAGTTTGAAGTTAGTGTGTCACCTGCTTAAGTAACATTTTGTTCCTTTAAAGCAGGGGTGACAAACTCACGGTCTGTGGGCTGAATCCAGCCCTTCACTTTGTTTCATCTGGCCTGGCACACAATATGCTGCAGAAGCCGGAGAATGGTGGTAGCTGTGAGTTTGACACCTGTGCTATAAAGGCTTTCATACTTCTACATACTATTAAAATAATCTCCTTATTTGTTTTCAGGGGAAATGATCTCATAGGCATTGTATTATCTTCTCTTCAATTCTTTAGTTAATGTATAAATTAAAGTCAATAGTTTGGGCATTTGTTTCTGAAGTATATCTTAGACAAACCTCTACATCCTCATTACTTCAGTAACTGATCCTAAAACTCTGAGAATTAAATGCTGAGGTTAGAGGTCTGAACTGCCTTCAAGGCTATTTTTGCCGAGTGGGGTTTATTGGTGGTGTCTTAATTCCCTTAAATACCCCCAATACTGATCCATATGAGCAAAATTCTTTGCTGTCAAGACACACCCAAGACAGATGTAAGCAAATAGGGTAATATTTTCAAACATACTGGGAGGGTTATTCTCTAAGGAGTATAGAGTAGGAGGATTAATTGTAGTTGTAGAGGAAAGGTAGATGCCAAAATCAATCAGAATTACTGTAGTTAATTGGCAGGTTAAACACAGGACAGAGGCAGGTTGAGACTGCAACAATATGTATTTACTGTTTATGCAGCAAACCCTGCAATTTAGGCTTTATTGTTGAAATGAATGAGTCTTTTCATTGATAACGATTTTAGGCCTATAATTAACAGAAGACTGTACAGGAATGTAAAAGGCTTCTTGATTTCAAACTTGACTGTGAAAAGTAGGTATTTTTTGTAATGACTACGCAGCTTGAGGGGCTCAGTTAATCTTCTTTGATTTTATTCCACATGAATGTGGGCTTTTGTTCATCTTCAGAGATCTTTTGAGTTATATTGGAATGTCTTTCAATGCTAGGAATAGTCTGTCCTTGACTGACTATCTTTGTTTTAATGTGCACTGCTCCGTGCCAGTTCAGTACTGGACACATCCGTTAGGATTTGGGCAGGTGGCTGCAGGTGTCCTCCTTGAGGGGCCATAATTCACATGTGGTGGCTCCCACTGGCTGCAGCACCAATGGGAATATCCCTGCAGCCCAGAGAGTGATCACTGGTGCCCTGACTCTGACATGTTTAAGGAACAGCCTCAGTCGCTGCGGGAAGGGGACATAAGAAGAAACTAGTGAGGAGAAATGGACAGGCCACTTCTAGGGTGATGGATGGGGACATAGCTGAAGACACACTCTGGGAAGGATGTTCTCCCTGCCAGAGAAGGGACAAGTGAGGGTGCACAGCTACAGAGACCCATACCAAGGATATCAATATCCAAAACAGTCAACCAAAGTTTGTTCAACTGTCTGTAAATTAAAGTAAGTAAAATTCCCTGAATTGGTACTGTTTTGTCCATGACACCAACTTCCTAAAAAAAAGAAGTTAAGATAGGGCCTGAAGGAAAGAGGCTACAAAAGATGCCAATAGTCTCTTCATAAGAACAGCATACTTAACTTCTCTACTCAGTAATATCTCTTCCCATGCAATGAAGAAGGATCTCCTGTACTTTTTGGAAATGCTGCACTTCCACCTTCACCAGATTATTTTGTGTCACCACAAACCCCGTGGACCATTTCTAGCATCTCTGTTACAAAAAGGGTATCTGCAGCACACGACTGCTCTGATTAACTCAACAAATGTTTCCCTCTCCAGCAAAGCCAATTGTGCCATAATCCTCCCATTTTGCTATTCCTTTCTCATCTTTCACCAGTTAGTGTATTTTCTCTGATATTTCTTGCTTTCCACAGGTTTTATCCTCAGTTTTCTTCTCTACCTGCAGGTTTCTTCCCCTTGATCTACACCAGGTATGACCCTTCCATTCCCTCCTTTCTCAGCTCTACCACCAGTTCCTCTTTCTCTTCTCTTTCTTTTATCTGCAGAAATGATGCTACTTTTCTTTTTTTTGTTGTTAAATTACCTTCACTCACCTTTCATCTCCTCAGACACCTCAAATATTAATAACTGAAAACAAGACAGGTACACCTCATCATGAGCCATTCAAAAGGGATACAGTAATTGCTGAACTTGCTCTTAGTAATTTGTCTTGCTTTTTACTCCCTTTTTGTCTCCTTTTTCTTTGTCCAGAGGATCCTTTGGGATTTCTAAAGAAATAAAGGGAGAAATCACACTCTTTATCCTTTATTAACTACCTGGAGTTTGACTAGCAGAGTCCTAATATGTAAAATACCAGCTGATCAGTGACATTAAATGGAGAAAAGACACGCAATACAGATCTAGAGGAGGTTCTACTGTCTGCCCAAACAAAATAAACATTTTGCCCTTGAATAGTTACTTGGCCTTAATAAGTGTCTTCTTGGCTGAACTTTCGTTGCTGCAGCTGGTTCCTGGAACTCACTGAGTTGCCTCAGGCAGGGGCAGTGACACTCTCCAACCAGTAGAACCTGGTTCCTGTCTGCCTGCTAATTACCTATCTGCATCTACAGAGTTTCATTTTGTATTTCCTCAATGGTCAGATTTCAACTTCCCAGTCTTCTCTTCTTCTGAGAAGGAAAAATAGCACTGCAAGTACTTTTTAAAGTAATGATATGCTTTTCATCTTTCCTTACTGTATTTTTTTTTCTAATTGGACTTATTCAACAATAAGATTGTGGATTTTCCCAACCTGAATTATTCGTACATCCCATAGGGAAAGGAAATCCCACAGAAATATGGCACTGCTGTCACTGCACGTAAAGCAAAGTAAGCCAGAGGAACATGTTTCCACACAGAAAGAAACAGTGTCAGAGTGAGGGAAACAGGTGCTAACAAGGAGCCTTCTGTGAGGCTGCTCTCGTAAAGTAGCTACTAAAAAAACTAACTAAGCACTGGGATATAAGCCTTATTTTCCACTAAGTTAGTAAGAGCTTCTTGGTGTGAAAGTCCTGAACTGTCACCTGAGGTTGATTTAAAGAGACAGGTGATTACACACAAAGTGAAAAATAATGTGACATTATTCCCTGACGTATAAACTGCAACAGCAATCAGAAAAGAGAGACTGAGAATAAGAGCCCATGGTATAATGGAGGGAGCACAGTGCTGACAGTAGCGGAGATGAAGTGTAGTTGACAGGAGTTGGCATTTTGGAATCGTCTACACTGATGGGGTTTGAGTAATTCCCAGTCCCCATCTAAGTCATTGGTACCACCGGTTGGTCCTGAACTTGTCTCTTTCCTCCATCTTCTTCTCTGCATCAAGCTTCATTTTGCAATTAATATTTTAAATTAGCTGGCTAATTCTTACTATGTCTTATTGCAAAAGGTCAACAAATGGGCTACAAGAACCATCATTATTCCATCCACATGTATTTTCCATAAGATTAAGAAGAATGATTGTTTTATTGCAGGCTACTCTTCATTCTACTGCGATTCTCTTCTCTCTCTTCTCTTCCTCTTCTCTTTCTCCTCATACCTTTCAGCATCAGTACTTTATAAATTATGAACAACATTCCTGTTGCAAGAAAGCAAGTTATCACTTATCTTCTGGGCTAGCACTGAGAAAACTAATATAAGGAAATGGATGTGAAGGAAAGAAAAGCTGAAGATGAAATACTGTTAGAAAAAGAGGAAGATGGAAAAATATTTCTGCCTCTGTTCTCATCTTTACTTCCATTCAGTTACAAATATACTCTTAGACACTTCACTAATGAGTAAATTTTTCTGTGAAATACTCTGGACACAACAGGAATTATTGGAATGAATATTAATTACAGTTATATTTAACTATAAACCTTTGTGTCCATAATCTAATTTAAAAAATACTCAAGAATTCCATAAGATTCTGTCAGCTATGGTACCCTCATATCTTGTCATTACCAGAGTCATTGACATAGATATTTATCAGTCTTTCCTTTTGCCAGCAAAAAATGACCATTCTTATATACATTAAAGGAAATTTAAATACATGAAGATTACTGTTACTTTTAATTCAGGATCTGTGTGTATCATCATGGTTGCAGCTTTTTGCACAGATCCATATACAGTGGAGATCTCTTATATATTAATTCTACAGATTTGTGGTCTCCAGTATATCCAAAAAAAGGAATTATATTCCATTCATTTTACAGGTCATTCTTATAGACATGAACTGCAGTGCTAAAAAACCCCAGTTTTCTTACCATCTTACCAGGAAATGTACATTTTATTGTAATTATGTTACATGAGATGCATATTATAATTAGACCAGATCAAGAGAAGTATAAAGTAAACTCTGGCTTAAAAGGGGGGGGCCATAAGCACATGCAATTCTGATGAGGCTGGTGCTACTATCCGCCTCTGAATTTCTTGTAGACAATTTATATGTTTTCTCTTTTTATTTTGGAGTTGTTTAGCCTGCAAGTTTCATCCAATTATAAAGCTGAGTTAATGGTCTTGCATATTCTTTGCTGTCAGTCATAAAGGAGTGTTGCACAAAGGCTAATAATGGCTTACTGTAGTTCCTCTACACCCTTAAAAGAGTTCAGATTTTTCCCTGGCATTCATAGCGCTTGAGTTATATTGAGACAGTGTGAAATGAAGGGTTATTATTATTAGTAGCTACAACTTTTGTTGCCCTGGTTTTGTGTATTTACTAGGAAAACTTTTTAACCAGTTTGCCAAGGAGTGAATTTGACCTGTTTCATAGTCTTTTCATTCTTTAGAGACAGAATTCTCATTAAGTGCCTGATGTTTTTATTCCTGAACTGTCTTGGTGTTCCTAGAAGCATACCAATTGATAATAGAACACCTTTAAAATAAATTCAGTATTAAATAAACACCTGTTCATTAAATTTGTAGTGCTCTCTATGCAGTTTGGTAGCAGATGTTGCTGATGATAATGATACAGACTGACAGGCAAGTTAGGTACTAATGGACTGTACTACAGATGAATCTGCATGGTCTAGAAGATTACTTGTCAAAATAAATTCTATTTCTCTCTGTAATGAAACAAACCCTATCTGCATGAAGAACTGAAAAATCATTTTTGTTTCAAAACAATGTTAAGATACAAACTATTATATGATATTTGAACCAGACTGAATATTTCAAGGATGTCTGGACCAGCCAAGTTTATACAAATGCCTAAAGTGAATCCAGAGTCAATCTTTTCTTTCAGTCTTTTCTGTTTTTTTGTGGGGTTTTTAAGTCATAGAATAGGTGAGCAAAATTAATTTTTTCTAACTAGGAATTAGACCTCAGTGTTTCAGTGTTTTGCCACATTGTCAAAAAAATATGTGGTGTGAACACTAAGGGTAGCTGAATAGAATAGAATAGAATAGAATAGAATAGAATAGAATAGAACAGAATAGAATATTTCAATTGAAAAGGACCTAAAGCGATCATCTAGTTCAAATGCTAATGTGACCTCTAAGAGGACACTGTGAAACAGGAGAAAGCTCACAGCAGAGTCTGGCTTTCATTTGTATTCCTGGCATAAAGAGGACCATCACTGAAAGACAACTCCACTTGCTTCTTCCCCAGTACAGCTTCTGCTCTGCCTCTCTTACTCTCTCAGTAGCCTACAACAGCAGCAGCCACCTGCTTTGCTTCCAGGATTTTGATATTAGTAAAAATAAGTTGAGTTTGTTGAAAAACACAGTTCCTTACTTCAACTACATTTACAGCCAGCCCTGAAAGTACTTTCAATGCCCAAAATTCTGCTTCTGTGCATAAACCTTAAGACTGGATTCATCTTAAGAAAGGAGATGAAGCAACTAAGTGTTGCCTAATATTTAAGCTTCTTGGAATAAGAGAAGGTCATTCCATGGATAAGTAATAGCATAAAGGCCTATAAAATAAGTATAGGAATAAATGTTTATGTTTTCCAAGAGTGATTTGCACTGAACCTCTGCTTTTTAGAATATTCAGTTATGATTTGGGAAAAGATATGGGAAGTAAGGTGAAAAAACTGTCCTAATGATGTAAAGTGTTCAGAGTAATAAAAAGCCTGTGAGGAACTGCAAAAGGGCTTCTTGAGTCAGCTGGTGACAAAATGGAAGAAGGAAGTCGATGCAGATGAATGTGAAATGATGCACAGAGAGCTCCCACCCCAAAACTTAAGTTTATCTATGCAGTGATATAGATTATCCAGTGACTCAGAGAGATCTTGGAGTTGTAACAAATAGTATGTGAAAAAATTATGTGAACTCCATGGACAGTAGCAGCTGACAGCAGACAGGACCTTAGAAATTATTAGGAAGAGAAATGTGATAAAAATACCCCTATGTCTTCATCTAAAAACATGGTGCACTGACATCTGTTATACTCTGCACTATTCTTGCTTTTTTCTCCTCAAAAATATTACACCTACGAAGTGTCCAGGGAAGGGCAGTAAGAATGATCAAAGGTATGAAATAGCTTCAAGTGAGTGAAGAACTAACATTCTCCTGTCTTGTAATTATAATCTTCCCAAGGCATTTCCTATGGGCTTCTGTTGGGGACAGGACGTTTGGCTATGTGTACCTTTGATGTGGCCCAGTGTGGCAGTGCTTTGGCTCTGATGTGTCTATCATGATGGGAGGAGTATGGCATCAGGGCAAACCAACACAATTAAATTGCACTGAAACACAGCATCTACCGCTGTGTTCCTTTGAAGCAGTGCTGCTCTCCTTTTATAAGGAAAGTGTGAGAGTGCCTAAGACTGCAAAGAAATTCATTGCCTCATCCTGAGGAGTTCAAACACACATCTTCCATCTCTAAGGGAATTTCCTCCGTAACAGGCTGGAATTAAACCCATTCTCCAAATAAATATTTAATCAGACTTTTGAGTTGCATTTGAATATGTCTTCATTAAATAAGCAAGGACAGTTATCAGAGGATGATGATATGTGTTTGAATGCCTTCAGAATGAAAATAGTGCTGATCAGCAGAGTGCTTGTGGGGAATTGCACTATTACCACCAACCTCTCCGCTCAACCTCTTTTAGAATAAAGGTATAATCCCATCTCTACTGCCAAAAAGGACATTTTAGGCAGCAATGACTAGGTGTTTATAAATCTTAAAAGGGTGCATGAAACTCTCTCATCTTTTTCTTAAAAAAAAGGGTAGAATTGAAAGACACTTCAGTTTCTTCAGTGTTTTTTAATGTCTAGTTCTAATGCCTGTTAGATCCTTCTCTGAACTACATAAATTTTCCTACAATTACATATGGAATCAATCCTTACACTTAGCATGAGAAACTAAATTGTGAATTTCACTGTACAGTAGTAGAATAAAGTTTTTATCTTTAAAAAATAAGAAATAATAGTAATAAAATCCAAGAAAATAGAGTTCTGTCTATGTCTTTCTGTCATGTTTGACATCTAAAGGTCTTTCAAAACCTCACGTTATGCTTTATATTTCTGTTTTATTAAACAAATACACAAATTGCTAGAAAGTGCTTTTCCTAAAGTACATATAAGAAGTAAATTGCTGTCTTCACCTGTACCTGACCTAGCTCACCTTAGAGCTCATTGCTGATGGATGTCACATCTGTGGGACCAAGAGCCATTTCAACTTGCAGCAGCTGAAATGTTACTGTTTTATGCTTTCTTCACTGACCTGAATTCTGTGGCAAGGTGTTAACCCTAAAACCCATTTTCACCCCAGTGAAAATTTAATTCCTTCTTGGCTTATGTTTTTGCAATGCTTATAATGTGACTTAAACTCATTTGGGGTTAAGACCCTGTAAACATTATTGCATTTAGATACTGAACAAAAACCTCGGACCAGTAATCCCTGTCACATTTACAGACAAAGGTGTTACCTAAATTGGTAGGCATTTCCTGACAAGGACAGTGAAAATAAGAACTTTTACCCAAGTACACAGAGTTTCTCAGCTCCTTTTGGTTGGTTGATTGGTTCAGTTTTGTTTTCTTTTAACTCCCAGCAATTTCAGACTATTTTCCATGACACAGTTCATTAACCAGCTCCTTTAAAAGTATTGCTTGATTAGTTGCTTTGCTGTCAGTAAGCTGAACAGATAAGCACAGCCAGAGCATGCTTTAAGTTCCTAACTGATCCACAGGAGTAACACAGGCTTTGTGCACAACACAATGCTCGTTGCATTACATGAGGAATGCCTTTAAACTTTTCTCTAGGTTTCCCATAGTAAGCAACCATCTATCCAGTGTTTTTGCCTACTTTATACTTGCTATTAATTTTCCCTTTGGGATAAGAAGGTATCTGGCTGACAAAACAACACAGTCTTCAGTTTTGATTTCAGTGGAGAAATGAGCTGGCTAAATATTTTCCCATTAATCTGTACTTGAAATAACTCAGATAATTTGTTTTTAATTACTCCCTAGTAATAGACTTGTATGACCTGTTGTAAAAGCTTATCTCTCCAGTTTCTCCTTCAGTAAAGCACTATCTTTTTCAACACAGTACAACCGCATGAAACAAGGGCAAATGCTGGATTCTGCATCTGGGACAATATAATTCTGGATGCCTGGGTGTAAGTATAGATTGAGGGACAAGACGCTGTAATGCAGCCACATAGAAAGGGATCTAGTGGGTTTCATTGACGGTAAATTCAATATAAGCCAACAATGTGCCTTGGCAGTCAAAAGGATCGATTGTATCCTGGAGAGCGTTAAGTGCAATATAGTTGACTGGTTCAAAAGAAGTGATTGTCCTGCTATACTCAGCACCATTGCAGCCTCAGTTGGAGTATTCTGTGCAGTTTTGGACTCAATAATACATGCAGGATATAAAAATAGAATATGTCCAAAGGTGTGCAACAAAGATGGTGCAAGAAGTAGAGGGCATGACTTATGAGAAGTGGGTGAGGATGTTGGGTTTATTCAGCTTAGAGAAGACGAGGGGTGACCTTGTTGCTGTATACGGCTTCCTCATGATGGGGAGCAGAGATGGAGGTGCTGATCTCCTCTCTGGTGTGTGATGATAGGGCATGAAGGAATAGGTTAAAGATGTGTTGGGGAAGTTCAGATTGGATACTAGAAAAAAGTTTTTTACTGTGAGTATGGTCAAGCACTGGAACACATTTCCCAGGGAAGTGGTCATGACCTCAAGCCTGCCAGTGCTCTGGAAGTGTTTGGACAATGCTTTTAGATATGTGTTTTAAATTTTAGGTTGCCTTGTGTGGAGTCAGGAGTTGGACTCAACGATCCTCATGGGTCTGTTCCATCTTAGGATATTCTGTGCTTCTGTGATTCTAATGCAATGATAAACCTAATCTTTGAACCCTTCAAAAGGGACTTCACCTAATTCTGAGTAATTTTCTTACACTTTTGCTTCCTTATGTAGTTAAAGCATAGATTACAATTTGATTAAACCTTTACTAGCTACAATATTTTTAATCTTTCTAAAAGTGAAAACAATGCCTAGGAAAATCTTTAATCCTAAATATATTTTAGTTCATCTTACATCCAAGATATATTTTAGCTTTCAAGGGACCTAAATTCACAGCAAAATATGGCCATAGTCCAAAGATAACTAATATTTACAGCCTTTTGTATTTGTTTGTATTTGTCTTTAAATATTTGATTACCATTTTCTGCCAGTTGTTCTCTATAGTCTCAGGGAATATAAAAGATTTTTTTCCATAGTATGGTATCCTATGAAAAGTTATAGCAATCTCATGGACAAGTAGAAACAAGTCATTTATACTAATTAGCGCATTGCTCCAGATTTACAGAATTGTAGAAAATGATTAGTAAATACATACAGCAAAACATCTGCAAGTGAAAGAGAATAAAACAATTCTATTTTTTCAAGTTTAATTTATGTTTACTGACAAGAAATATTTTTGTGCTTATTACTGCTTATAGCTTTTCAACATAAACTTAATTTTAGTGAAGTTTGTTCTAGTAATTAGCATAAACCTTAAACACACTGAAGAATAAACTAATGCAATTAAAACTGAGAATATAAAAGCTTGTATATATATTAAGATAAATATTTTCTAATTTGTAACTTACTTTGCAAATTAAATCTTTTCTACCCACTTTTAACTCCGCCTGTTTTAAAAATATTTGTTAAGTATCTAACTCTACCTTAGAAACAGACTTTTGTGAAATAAAAATACTGTTACACGTATAGATGTAGCCATTGGTCTTAAAATTTGCATACTTTCATTGAAATCCATGAAACATTAAGCAGCTGTGAACCCGGGCCTTTGAAGTCCCTTAAAATTAGTCTATAATTAATGAAAATGTCACCAGTTAGATAGATCTAAATCAGCTCCCGTTCCATTCCAAAACCAGCTATATGTATAACAAAAGATTAGGAAGTGTAAATCCTAGAAGTTCAGTGGAAGTCAAATGATGAGATTCATTATTAGTTTAGGGATAAAACTACCATTTACATTACAAGTCAGCATGTGAAGTCCTTTGATGTCAGCAAATTAAATCCTTGTTGTGTCAAAGTCAAACTATGTTCACAAAGAGAAGATACTTATGTGAAAGATTTTAGATTGGATATGAAAAGACAGAGAAAGAGAGGGAAGAGTGACAACTCAGTTCTATTACAAACTTGCTTTAATTTAGGCAGTTGGTTGTGTACCTTTAGCTGTGTCCAGATCGTCTTTCAAGTGAGCCTTGAAAGGCAAGAGGAAAAACGGCTTTATTGTACGTAATTCATGCTTGCTTGGATAAGGCTACATATAGTTTGTCTGCTACAGATATTCTTTTTTAATTCTATTTCCTTTCTTGTCATTTTTTCATTCCACACTTGCATGACTGGACATGGATTGGGGAAGACAAAAATCCTGCTACCATTGTGTGTCATCTCTTTCTTCTTTCTCACTGTGGTTAGTACTTCATTTTGCTTCTGAAGATAAGATATCATTGCAATCATTGTATTTTTATCGTTCTAGACAGTTTGCTTACTCTCACTGGGTATTTTTTAACTTATCTCTTTAAACAAAGGTCTTTCTTTTCACTAATACCAGGCAGAAGAGACAGTAAAATACAGATCATAACACCAAATGTTCAAGTTCTTGGATTCAGTTAAGTGTCCCAGGAAAGACAGACTTTTATCTGTTAATTTTTAACATGATTTACCTTCATTGCTTTTCTAATTATTTACCTACTATATTCACATTTAGTGTAATTATGTTTTTTTTAAGGAGTTTTGCCACAACCGGATTTTGTTACTTCAGTACTTCCCCACTATAAAATTGTTACTTTCAAGTGCAGATCTTGCATACAACAGAGTATTCTGAACATAATAAATAGCTTAAAACATCTTTATTACACTTAGTCTCAGTGACATTACTATGAATGCCAGGTCTGCATTTTTTCTCTCTTTTCATAGTATTCTTTCATTATTACTTGGATTTATATTAAGCATACATTTTATACTAAGATTGTGACCTTTAAGCTATGACTTGCCTATAACCTACCGTTTACCATCACTGAAATGTAATGGGACAACTTGCATAACACTAGTGCTGCCACGGCTGGCTATAAACTCTTCAGGTGGGATAGGCAAGGAAGGAGAGGCGGTACGGTAGCCCTCTATGTTAGTGTTTTGATTGCCTTGAGCTCAATGATGGTGATGATGGGGTTGAATGTCTATGGGTAAAAATCAGTGGAACGCCCAATAAGGCAGATATCATAGTGGGAGTCTGCTATAGACCACCCAGCCAGAAAGAAGAGACTGATGAGATATTCTACAAGCAACTGGTAGAAGTCTCATGATCGTTAGCCCTTGTTCTTGTGGGAGACTTCAACCTACCAAATGTCTGCTGGAAATATAATTCAGCAGAAAGGAAAGAATTTAAGAGGATTTTGGAGTAAAATAAAATTGAATTCTCTCCCTTTCAATGGTTCATCACCAATCAAACTGACTTCAAATTATTTGCTTCTGATTATGAGTCTAACATATATATATTAATGCTTATTACTCATAGCTTTGGAAGATTCTATTTTATTCTTAATTCAAAAATCTGTGAAACTGAACAATTTTTACGATCCTGTTAGAAGTTAGATTTCTATATTTTTTTCATTTGTTTTAGTTTTTCTTTTAGATTGATACTAGTATTATTAGCTACAACAGTAAGTTGTTTAAAGGACAGCAATACAACAGGACTAATAAGCTTTTTGTTTCTTTTCCCTTGTCAGGACATCCAGTGGCCATTAACAACCAAGTATTCTGCTTTTCATCTGTGGTAACATTACACAAAGAATTTTGCCACCTGTTTGATTTTTGTTCACTGTCTTAAATATACATTTAGAAGGGGAGACTTTAATACTTTCGATTTAGATATGAAATGCATTATATCAGAATGTGTAGTTTAGCAGACAGAGCTTATAACACATACTAAATTCCACAATTTTATATCTCACAAAGTTCCTTTCTTCAGTTAAAGTTTCCTTGCAGTTATTTGGAACTGCATATTTGTTTATGGACATCGAGTACTGTGTTGAGCAAGTCTCTATCTCAGAAAGTATAGTTGAAATTTTCCATTTTGATATTTGAAGGTTTGCATTTTTAGAATAGGAGGGAGTCTCCCTCTGGTCCTCGTACTGATGAGCTACAAAGTGGTAGTGATTATTTCTCATTAATCTAAGATCATGATTACAGACACTCTGAAGATGATGAAGGGGTAAACCCTCTACCAAACTTCAAGTTTAAAAAGCTAGTTTCTCTGTGTTACTCGCACCCCAAATGGAAGAAGAGGAGGTGTTCTAAAACATGATTCAGGAATTTATAATAGAAATCTAGTCTACATAGATCAAGTAAAGAAATGTCAGTATAAATTTCAAGGATCCAGTGAAATTTGATATTCCATCTAAAATAATGGTAAAATTTCATGAGTGAGTAGTTAATATACATGAATGCTTTTGAAAGCTTCCAGAAGAAGAACATGGTCAACTCAATTTAGGTTTCTAAATTAAGAGGCTTATCACACAGAAGATAATGTTTCTTTCTGATCAATGTTAATCAAACAAAGCTCTAAGTGGTTTGAAATGTACAAAATCTAAAGGTTTTAAATCTACAAAGTCTAAAGGAGATGAGACACTTGATATCTTGTGCACAAAAATAAGATATATTTGTCTGTTTAAAGTTATGATCATTTTGATGTGCTCAGCAACAGAAAGACTAATGGCTTGGGAGAGGGTAGGTCATGTCATCTTTTGGTAAGAGGGAACAATATTTTGTGTGTTGTGAATAACATATGGTGTGTAAAACTTTTTACCAATTAAAAAAACACCTGCCAGTGATTATCTCTCAGTTGTAAATATATTTGTTTATATGTGGAATCCTGAGATATTTGAAGATATTTCCTAGATATTTAAAACATAGCAAACTTCCTTGCCCTCCCCAAAGTCTGCAATAACTGTAATTTCAGAAGCCTGTAAATTTTAAATGGATCTCTCAATTAAATATATATCTTAACAAATTTAATTTTAGCTTGTTGTTTCTTTGCGATAACATAAAGGGTAAGGACAGTGAAAATCTCATATGTATAATCTCACTTGTGTTTTCAGGTATGTCTTCCTTGCATGCTTACAGAAATTCATTACAGTGAAATACTGTTTGTTCTTGAGAAATGACCAAAAACCTTAGGGCCTATGACAGTTAGGTTGTCTGTTATCTGTTTTAGAAATTCTATTTTGCATTTAAATATATATATGTATATATATACACACAAAATTATATTACTAAACACTTTATGCTGTCAGAAAAAGTAATTTTACCCTATTAAGCACAGCATATACAATGTAAGTGACATTTGAAGGTTGGAATGAGTTCAGATGTTGTAAATTTAAGTGTTTTCTTTCCTTACTGTTTATATTATCTACTACTTATATTCATAGGAAAAAATAGATCAGAAAGGGAAAATAGGCACTGTAGATCATCTAGTCCAAACTCATATAACATCAAAGTTAAATTAGGATGCCCAAAGCCATAGCTACACGATAAATGATTCCAAGGCTACAGTGCCTTGATGTTTCTGTGTATTAAATAAAAACCTTAAAAATTATTATGAATTTTGCGAAAACCTTTTTGCAATATTAAAAGTACGAAGAAGGCTTCTTTTTTTCTCAAATTGATTTCACAGTTCCACTAAATAAACAAAAATATTATTGATTTATGAAGATAGAACCATATTGTTATAAAAAAACAGTGCAATCTCTTGATATGAGCATTCTAAAAAAAATGATAGATAGCGTAACAAAGTTCGTAACAAGTATAGTTCATCAAGCTCTATCAAATTTGATTAACTCAGTCTAAGGTATAATTTCTTTCATCACAGATAAAAAGCATCATTTGAAATTGATTAAAATTAGAAGGCAGCTGTGTCAATACAGATCTAAAAATAGAATATTCTTTAACCAAAGAATGAGATAAAGAAGAGACTACAAGGAATGTAGGTCCAAGCTCTTCCTCTTCACCAAAAGGCATATTATTTGTGTTTATTGCTTAGTTGTTTATGTGCAGAATTTCCCTGCAGAATTTGAATTTTTGCCTCAAATGCAGTTTCTTAATCAGCTTCTACCACAGAACAGACTTTCTATCTTTGCATCTACATAAAAAAAAATTCCTTTTCATGTTGTCACACTGTCCTTCAAACAGTTCTGCTAGAATAATAATAGGGTTTCTTAGATATTTTCACCAGCTTCCTGGAATCTATGTTATGTCAGATATGGTATACATTTCTGAGAAAAAAATAACGTTTCTCTAATCTTTTTTAACCTTTGAAATTTTAAATGCTACTTCAGAATCATATGTTTACTGCTTGGTTAAAGGATCAGTAGAATTTAAATAGTTACCTTGTAAATATTGCTGAATTTGTCTGGATGGTTGTATCACACTCTATTTTCATTTTCTTCCACACAATTAATTGGAAATATGGGGACACCGTCCTTCACTTCACAGAACTGCATGAGACGAAGCATTTTAAATCAGTAGACAGTCATTTACATTTCAAAGTATTTTTAAATCTAAATCTGTTTTTACATTTAATTTTCTGTTCTCAGCAAACTGTAAAAAGAACTATCTATTTATTTATCCTGAGAATACAGGGATCTTCCAAGCTATTCAAAGTTGGATTACTGCATAAATAATAACCAATTTTGTCTTTCTGGAAAAAAAAATTACTTGAAATAATGCTTAATTAACTTGTAAGTGAAATGAAATATGAAGGAACAAACGAAGACATCAAATGAACATTTTTCTTTAAGCTTACTTAACACTAGGTTATAACACTTTGATATCTAAAAGAAGATGGTGTTCTTAAGGAAAAATGCAACAAGAGCGTTCTTTTAAAAAGTCATCTTATGACTGTGGGAATGATAGATGTGATTTTTAATATTAAGACTTAACTGGAAGGTATAATTCGATGCGTAAAACCTGAACTTCACAGAATTTACACCACTGTATATATGAGAACATAAATGTGGTCATTCTGGACATAGTGCCCAGAATATGCTCTCAGTAGCAGCTACTTTAATGGATAGCCCTTGCACTGATAGGCTCTTATCTGAAGTCCTAGATAGGTCCATGATTTTCAAATTTTTACTTCCGGTTTTGTCTTTATTGCATTTGAGTTTCGTAATTGACTTTAGCAGTCAAATTGAATCAATTGTGCCTTCTGTGAACAAAATCATTGTATGCATTTTTTTTTTCAGAATTGGTTTATATTTATTATTATTTTCAATTTATAATTAATATTAAACTTTCTAACCTGTCCTGAACTCAAAAGGCTGAGCATGATGACTCATATATGCCTTGAAAGGACTTAAAACCCTGAACACGGAAAAGAATTAGGGTGGACTTTACTTGGAAAAAAATGAACTTCAGGAATGAAACCACTCAGAGGTCAGTAGTTTTAACCTGGATTCTATCCAAGATCTTTTGAGTTCCCATGTAGTGAGTTTGGATGATAGTAGATAAATTTAAACTTGTGTGTGACTTTTGAATTATCACATAAATACAAGTTGCATCAAGCAGTCTTCCAAGTTTCAGACGTACTGGGAAAGATGCAAGAGTATTTATTCTGTCCTAGTGGGGGACAGGTACATTTATGGTCCATTTGATAATAAAACCTGTGAAACTGAAGTAACTTTTAACTGCAATTTTAGGAACACGTATTTGGTAAAACTACTTTGGCTTTTGCTCAGAAATTCACTTTTAGTATCTGCTTTAAAATGTGCTTAGCTGAAGCATGAAAGTAGTTTTTGACATCAAAAGTTAAGTTTATTCTTAAGTATCCAGCAGAAGTAATGAAAATACTGAAAGAGTTGACTCATTTGACTGTTCCTCAAGATAGCAGAGAAATAATGTCATGAGTAAGATTACTTACAAGCGCTTGAAGTATTGGACTTCATTGTTTGTACCTCTGACATTATCGAATAAGAGGCAAAAATAATTAGAAAAATAAAGAAATCTGATGTTAAATCATCCTTAGAAATATGTTGGGGTACTCAAGGATACTTGTTTACTCAGGCATTCTCTACTACATTAAAGTATCCCTCAAAAATAGATATTATCTTGCTAGTGTCCTTTATATTTTTGTATAGTTCCTTGTACAGTAACATTCTCACTGTCAAAAAAGATAACTTTTCCAAAACGTGGTCAGTTGACACAAGGTTAAGTCTCACAACCAATGACACATTCATGTGGGGCTGATTAAATTTTGTTCTCAGTGTAGGTACTCAGCTGAAATACTTAAAAATATACGACACATCCTAAATAACTTTATCAGGAAGCTGGTTTGGTTTGATTTTCAGATTCAGAGAGAGATAATGTTTTTGTAAGACACCCAACTCTGTTTGCATTTTGCAATTGCATTGGTATTTATTTTCCCAAAGGACTACAGCAGAATCTTTTTTGGTATATATAATGCTCTCTGTAGTACTTACCTGGAACCTATAGTACTGACAGGTGTATAAAATGCATGGTAGATTGCTAGAAGGATTATATTTTGGCAGTAGAGTGATTGAGTGATATTTTCCGGAAATCCTGGTTGAAAATTGTCTCAGATTCATCTCGCTCAGTTCTGGGAATTTTAAAAGGCACTTTATAGCGCTTTTGAAGCTGATAGGAAATCTCACATTCTTTTGCTGCAGAAATCAAACACCTAGGCTAACGTTTAATATTAACTACAATGCTATCTTTCAGACTCTTCTGTACTCAGTATCTCCCATGTAATTGATATGATACCCAGCAACTCAAAATGACGCATGAAAGCAGCATCTGTTTTCAGTACTGATCTTTTTAAAAATTAATAACTCTACAGGTGAGGAGTGTTAATTAAAACCTTCTTTAGCTACAGGTACCCATCTGCCCCTTCAGTTTCTGGGATGAGAGAGTCTAAAACATAAATTTATGCTCTACCTCTTCAGCAATTAGCATACATCTTACTTTAAAGGTTGTTGAGACTTGCTGAGACTTGTTGATGACAGATATAAATAAACATTGGATAATAGCACACGTCAGAGCATTTTTCAGTGAAGAAATGTCCTATTATAGTTATATCCACAGGGAGATCCAAAACATCTAGATTAAATTTCTGTTCCAAACTACCATCCCCACGGGACACTTTCTCCACTATTTGAAGAGCTCCTCACTGCAGGACTGTTAAATCTGGTAAACATCACCTAAAAGGGTGAACAAATTTAAGAGTGGAGTTGACTTGTTGCAGAGGTTCAGGAGGAGGCTGTGCTATATTCCTCATATGAAGACCAACTACCACTCTGTCATGGAATAGCTTTGAAGAAAGTCTGCTTTTGATTCCTGAAGATCTTTTTCCCTTCCTATGCTCCATTTCCCAGGGACAGTGAGGATCTGAAAGTCAGAAATGGAACAGGGAGTTCTGGTTACTAGTCTTCTATTTCCCCTGTGATCAAAGCTTTTTCTAGTTTAATGGATTTAAGCAATAGAAGAGCCAGGTTATAGGATTTATCATTCCTTAAACCTTTCATAACTTAAACTAGAGGTTTTTTTGTAGTTCTTGTTTTCAAAAGTTGCTTATCACTGAAAGCATTTCATGTACTGAACAAATCAAATTTGTTCTGCTTTCATAACAGCACATTATCAATAGCACACACTGTCTAGCATTTGCTATTTTGAATTAGTTTAGAAATATGTTTGGTGTTTCATAGTGAAATTGTTGTCAATAAAGGAGTTAGCAGTGATGACATTTAGATATTTTTAAAACTCACCAACTTTCAATAAGATGAGATTATAGTCAAAAGAAACCTTTATGTATTAAACAAAATGTGCAGCTGAATGGTTATGTGCTAAAATGTCCAATTATTTAATAATGTATCTTCTGTTAGTAGGTTCTGAGGTGTGATAGAAAGTAGATGACTTGTGTGTAGTGATAATCATTTATGTAGTTTGAAGTGAGGCATGTTCCTGAATCACCCTGTTGATACGTGACTTTTCCTTACTACTTCCACTCATTCTGAAAGCTATTGAAAAATGTAGCACTCTGGATAATAGCCTGGTTACTTACAGCTCTCGGGGCATCAATTAGGGCTCTACTTTTATTGAGAAGGGAAGGAGTGAGTATGGGGTTCAGTGGTAACTCTGCATAGAACATTTTATTTCCTACTTTGGAGGCTGCATTTAGAAACAAATCACCTCTGAATCTGTGAAGTGTAAAGACAAAGCTCTCTGGACCTCAGTAGATGCAGTGGATGGTCTGTCCTACCAAATCATTTAAACATAGCCTATTTTATTCTGCCTAAATATATGAAAGTCTAAGGCTGAGCAGGAGCAGGGGGCAAGAACCTAATAAAGTCGCGGTCAGAATAAAGGAGGAAAAAACCTCAATAGGAACATAATCAATATTGAATAGCAAAGATGACAGGGCATCTACATAACTGTATATATTTATATTTTTCTAATACTTTACCATTTTAATCTAGGGCAGTACAGACATTTTCTAGTCTTCTGTTGTCAGTGTAAACAGGTGTAGTTCACTGGTGCACCTTCTTCAGATTTGGAAGATACCATTGCAGTCTACTTTCTTTGGTCTCACTAAATCCCCAGTTGTTGCGGTAGCAGTAATGTGATTTATACAGTTCCAGTCACATAATAAAAGGTGCAAAAATTATTCGTTGCTCACAAAGAGATTTTTTTACATCTTAGCTAAACGATGAGAAAATATAATTTTCTAAGTATTTATAGAACTGTAGAAGACACACATGCTACTTCCAAGACTGTCTCTTCCTGCCTTTTTCTTCCAGTTTTTCCTCTTAACAGTTATTGTCCATGTTCAGGGGGATAAATTGCTGAAAAAGAGATGGGAAGAATTTCTGTCTTCATTTAGGATTACTTCTCCTGCTGGTAGCTAATGAGCATAGAGAATAAGAGAAAGGTTATGATGTGAGAAAACAGTAATGGGCAGATTCGGAGGGAGCAAGAGGAAAAAGTTACAAAGACAAGAGTTGGGAAGTGAGGGTAAATGGCGGAGCATGATGTAAATTACAAGGAGTCTGAGAACTGAAAAAACCAAACGTCAAGAAAATGAGTAGTGTGGAGTGGGATTGTAAAAGGATGTCAGTAAGCATGCAGTGGAAAGGCAGAAGAGAGAGAACAGGGAGAAGGGGTAATGTAATAAGCTATGGGACAGGCTGACTGCTGATCACTGCTGAAAACTCTCCTTCAAAACCTAAAAGTGAATGCAAGATTGCTGATATCTACACTTTGCTGCTACTGTCACAGGTATGTGAAGCCAGATTATGAGATTTATGTCCCTCTTCATTTTATGGGATAGTCCATGGAAAGGTGAATGCCTACTGTTTCTGCTAGTTATCCTAGTTATTATTTCAACTTGACTGAGTTCTGTGCTGTAGAAGCAAAAGTTCCAAAGACTGATGACTGTGTGGAACTAGGGCTTTTTATCTTTTTTTGGTGTGGGTTTTTTTAATTTGTGTTTGTTTGTTTGCTTGGTTTGTGATTTGTTTCCAGCACTTCTCTTCCCAAGTGGCCTTGCTCTCCAGGAAGTGCTCTCCAGGGTGTTTCCTGCCACTGTGAAGTGTGAATAAATTTCTTTTTTTGTTTTGCTTGTGTGAACAACTCTGCTTAACTTATTAAATTGTCATCTCAAAAATGTCTGCAAGTAAAAAAATTTGGTTTATTCTTAGACAGTATGCCAAGTCTTATAGTAGAGTCAATCAAATCAAATGTATGAAATGCGTATCTTTGTCCATGAAGGCTAAGTTTACAGGTACCTGCTTTAGTAGGTTACACAGAAGAGTCTGCTGTTTCTCAGATTATGATTTTAACTTTTAAAAGGTTTGACATTATTTCAGAGGCTACAGAGGTTATTCATAGGTTCATGGCAACAGGGACTCTGTAGCCTTGGATGAGGGTGGTGAGACACTGGCACAGATTGCCCAGGGAAGCTGTGGATGCCCCCTCCCTGAAGTGCTCAAGGCCAGGTTGGATGTGGCCTGGAGCAGCTCAGGCTGGTGGGAAGTGTCCCTACCCATGGCAGGGGGGTTGGAACTGGATGATCTTTAAGGTCCCTTCCAACCCAAATCATTCTTTGATTTTATGTTGAAATGCAATGACATGAAAGGGAGATTCAGCTTCTCCACTAAACTTTCCCTCACTCGGCTTGGCTATGTTCAGAAAACATATTGTGTCAGAAATGAGCAGAAGCTTTGTTATAGTTGTCTGAATAGCTTATAATTAAGTCCTTCAAATACACAAAATGTTGTTTTTCAAAAAGATAAGAAAAATAGATCACAATTTCATACTTATATATATTTAAATAATTCAGTTGAAAAAGAAAAAAAGAAATCATGAAGTATCATAACATCCTACCAGGATTTGGGCCATGAAAATAGCAAATCCACGCAATTTTACCAATATTGACAAAATTAATAGTTAATGTTACTAACAGTAGAAAAAAGTTTAATAAATGATGAATTGCACAAAATTGCTAATATACTTTTCTTTTTAGGTTATATTTTACTGAATAATTCCTTTTTTTTCTTCCAAAAGCCATTTTTTTGTCTTCTGGGTGAAAACAGAAAGTATTTGACTTTCTACCTATCAACCTATCTTTTTTTAATTCCTGTCTTACTGCCAGTTATGTGTCATTTTGAATCACAGAATATCTAAGGTTGGAAGAGGCCTCTGGAGATTATTTAGTCCAATATCCCAGCTTAGATCACAGTCAACTCAAGGAGGCTGCTCAAAAGGTTCTGATTGTCTCCAGGAGACAATCAGATCGCACAACTCTGGGCAACCTATTCCAGTGTTTGACTGCCTTCACAGTGAAAAAGTTTCTTCTTATTTTTAAATGGAAATTCCTGTATTTCAGATTCTGCCCATTGCCTCTTACCTTGCACCATTAAGAAGAGTTTTATTCCCTTTTCTTTACTCCCTCCTATCAATAGACATTACTATGAGCACTCCTAAACATCCTGTTCTCTAGGCTGGACAGTCCCAGCTCCCTCAACATCTCATATGACAGGTGCTCCAATTTCTTAATTACTGAGAAGATAGCTAGCTAGAATAAAATTGAAACAAATTCAACGTCCACAACAAATATGAAAGAACTGAGAACATTTTTCGGTGCATGAAGATTTAGACATCCATTTTGTTAACTAAAAAAATAAAAAAAAAATCACTCTGGTAGCAATTGCTGAAAACCTAGTCTGCACTTGCATGATATAAATTAACTAACTCATTCCAAAGTAAATGATACTAATACCACATATCTCAAAAATGTAAAATCCATTAATGTTATGGTGTGTTTAAAGGAAGTTAATTTGTACTTAACCTCCTTAATTTTTCTTATGTGCGTGAGTGTAAATTAAATAATACATCATATAATATAAATGCTTACAAAGAAGAGAGAAAATCCAAACTGCAAGAATGGACTTTCCTCATAAGGCTAGACAATATTGTCATTAGAGATGGATGATTTACTCTTTATCAATAGTTTGAGGCAGGTTAAGGTTTCATAGATCATCTATGCAGATCTGTGTATTGAGACAAATATACAGTAAAGGGAATTCCACAACTTCCTTATTATTCTTACTTCAATAATTAGGAAGTTGTTATAATATCTGGTGAAAACTTTAGTATAAAATTAATTTTAGTGAAATTATTTTAGTCTTACTGGACATACCAATGGAGATATCAAACAGAATTAACAACTTCTTCTATCAACATTTTTTGGGGGAAAATATATGTCTCTCTTTTCTTTTTTTCTAGACAATTTGTGAAATAACCACCAAAAAGAAAACACAAAGTATCTAGTAATTCCTGTAAACTTATTTACAAAATCTCTTATATTTTTGCTGATCATTTACGTTTTTCTCAACTCTTCTAGATCTTCCTTGAAGCAGATGTCCCAGAATTTGTGTAGCTCTCATGCTAGAGTTTTAAATAGCAGGTACAGAACAGGGGCAAATACTGACTTTTCCTTTTCTGTTGTACATTACACTAACAGATTCTTTCCTGCCATGCCAATACCTCCATATTTGTGCTTTAATTTTCACCTCCTATTTAAGGTAAAATACAATGTACTTAGTAAAAGATCATCTCATTAGTCACTGTATTGGATATCAAACCCACTTTGAATTCTCAGGCAGTCCTTCTAGTTTGGTCCACAGATATCTTATTTCATTACTAAGTTGTTAATAAGGCACTAAATAGAACTGATCCAACGCGAATTATATAAGAAAGTTCTTAGTCAAAGACATTGAAGGTCAGTTGAGGTTCTTCCTCCCAGCAACTAAAAGTGAAACAGAATCTGAAGTATCTTTGGTTTAGTCTTTTTTTGTAATGAAGAACCCAAGCCTTATATTGGAGTTTGTACTGGCCTTTTCAGCTTTATGATGAAATTAAAAATCATATGGAAAATTTTCAACTCACATGGTCTTAACCTTTAAATGCACCATTGATGTAATCATGAAGTATAAATTCAAAGGCATGGTAGTTCCAAAATGATTTGTTACAATGGACATTTTACTTACCTGTGAACAGCATTGGAAGAAGTACGGAAATAGAAGTTTTATCTTTGTTGAATGTGTGTAGAAATAAGTATGTCAGGGGCTGAATATAAATGTACTAGCTGTTTCCTCAACTGAAATGGTTGACTAAAATACATACTTCCGTCTCACTGGACCAAGAACATAATTTTCCAACTGAATAGCTTGGAAAAGAGATTGCTTATATCAATATTATATTTATAGTTATATATACCTGGTGTAGGAGTTGTGTCTGACATCATGGTCTTCTAGAACTTATTTTTCTTTCCACTTTGGTCTTAGTGGTCCACAATTTAAACAGAGTACTTCGATTTCATCTTGCCTTTAATGAGATTTAATGTCATCCCCTAAAGATGGGCAGCAGTAATAAAACACCAAATCAATTTATTGTTTTCTTAGGCATTTGGAACATAAAATGTTCCAAAACCAAAAAGGTGTTAATGTGTTTGGAAAACGTGTTCAGATTTCACCACTTACAAAGAGCAAAAATTCCTCTTTCAGTATTTTATTTTAAATACACAATCTGTCTTTTTAATGTTGTCATCTTCTCTTTTTTTTAATGCTTTCAAGTGCTCTGAAGATCCTGACATGTCATAGCAACTACTTACCCATACAAGAGAAATAAAGCCTTTTACAATGTTTTAGCATTTGTACAAAAAGTCTTAGTAACAATGGAAAAAGAAATAAAATCAACCAGATTGCACAAAATAAATTTATATACTCACACAGAAAAATACTGGCAGTAAAATCTGACTACTATAGTGAGTAGTAGATGATTGTTCTTACTGAAATTTAAAAAATCTGTGCTTTTCTGTTCTGTCTTACCTCTTACAATGTTTCTATAAAATTGAGACTCATACTTCCACCTTTCTCTGCATGGTTTTCTTCCCGTTCATATCATGAATTGCCAAAGGATTTTAAGTGTTGAAATGAATGATATGTAGATACTAGTGTACTTGCAAAATTCTGGCTTTAAGCATTTCAGAGCAGGAAGCCTCTATTACACAACAAGCACAGATCACCTTAGTCACTACTGTCTATTAGAGTGTTAATAGTGTAAAGTCATAAATCATAAGTCTCAGATGAGAGTGATAAAAATATAGTTCTTTTGTGTCAGTAACCAGAGGATGAAGGTGTAAATAAAATTTTGGTGTATAGTCTGATCAGCAAAGTAGGATTACTTCTTCTTCTTAGCAAAAGAAAACAGGTTTTTGAATGGCAAAAGTAGCTACTTAGACTGAAGTTATTGCTGTCAGATGATAATGGGGTGTGTGTCTGCTTGTCTGTCCAAGGATGTAAAAGCTTCAATGTGATAAACACAAGGGCATCAAGTATGGAGAAGATGGGTCTAAGGTTAGGCACTAATTTCCCCAAAGATATTGGGATATGTTGAATTATACTGGTATCCTTTATAGACTGGTGACTAGTTTGAGTTTCCAAGTATTTGATGTTGCATAATCATTTTTACAAATAGCAAATAATAAAAGTGACTAAAATCAAATGCATCCATTCACCTGGGCTAATTTACATAATCTGAAATCTATTTTTTCAAAATTAAAAAATTTAGAGCATTTTTCTTCTCAATGCACAAACATCTTAAGGGCTCAAGTTCAGAAATCTCATCACACAGACCATACAATTGCCAGGCACCCAGGGAATGTTTAATTTTAGGTGGGATTTGGGGTTTTTTTTGCAATAACGCACTGTAAATCAGTGGCAGATTTAGAGAAAAATTGCCCTGCAATTTTCCAGAGCAACACTTACTAATGTATAAGATTATGGCTTTCTCTCTTGCAAACCCTGCCTCACTCTGAATGTTCTTGCCACCTTTGGTGACAAATGATTCCACCTTAAAGCACGGTCAAATCCGTGTGTTGAGTGAAGCATCAGTCATGGCTTCCAGAAAATTACTATGTGAACATATAAATGCTGTAGGAGTATCAAATACAGTACACTTAATTTTGATTGCATAGGAAACACATTGAGCATGCATTTTTACTCCTCAATTCATTTAAATAGATGCTTTTAAAAAATACTGAATGAAATGAAGGAACATACTTGCTCTTTGTCTTTGGTTATGTACAGGAGATCTCAAATTCAAGTACATATCTTTTCATATTCTCCTTGACACACACGCAGCCAAACACAATTTCTTTGATTAAAACATTTATAGAGAAAGTTTCTTGCCAATTTTTTCCCTTCTGTTTCCTTATAGGGTAATTCTGTTGCTAGGCAATATTTAACATCAGCTTTATCAGTATAGCAATAGATTTTAGTACACCATTCCAAACTAATTTTGTAGTTGCAAGAGAATGAGTCACACCAAACCAAGAGTCTAAGAGGGTTGCTGATGAACTTACCATAAACCTATCTTCTTTTCATTGATTTTGGGGAACATGTGTAAAATGACCACAGTAACACAGCAGGTGCAGTTTGATCACCATTAGTGATGCAATTAACTAGAACAAATCACATTAATTGATCAAACAGTAATTTTTTACTTGCCTTGTATCTCAAGAATATGTTAGAGTAGCTCAATCTGACACTGTTAACTATATAGAAAGATCAAAGCAATTTTTATTTTTCCTCCCATTTTTGGATAGTAAATATTTTGGTATACAATAATTAAATCTGATTTCAAAGAATATTGATTCATCTGAAATTTCTTAATAGATACAAAGGAATTTGAATTTCCAATTTAATATTGCTTTTTTTTTGATCTGATAACTTGTTGAAGAAAATTTTATCTAAACTTTGCCTTTGTTTTGAAAATCAGAAGTTTAGAAATTTAATAAGAATGTATTTCTATGTGGAGTGTACTTACATATGTATTGACTGATCTACAGAAGACTCTGTTAAAATTGTCTGAAAAGTTTAAACCAATGAAACTTCAGTTTCCTTCCAGCTGATGAGTGCCACAATGTGGCATGAATTTAACTGTACTGGGTTTATATAGCGAAGTTTTTGTAGTGGGGCACTGCAGGAGTGGCTTTGTGCGAAGACACGAGGACCCGCCTTCATATCAGGTGTAGCCTGTTCTAGTCAGTTCCAGAACCAAGACAGACCCATTCCTGGCCAAAGCTGAGCCCCTCAGTGACATTGGTAGTGCCTCTATGATAAAAAAAATTAAAAAAGGGTAAAAACTGCTGTGAAACTGAAGCACAACTGCAGCTGTGAGAAAAGAGTGAAATATGTAAAAGAAACAGGTCAGCGGACACCTAGGTCAGTGAAGATCCAGATACCGGAGCGGAGATGCCCCTGCAGCCCGTGGTGAGGACTTTAGTGAGGCAAGCTGTCCCCCTGAAACAGGTAGAAGTCTGAGGTGAAGCGGATATCCACCATGTAGTCTGTGGAGAACCTGTGCTGGAGCAGGCTTCTGGCAAGAACCACAGCCCATAGAGAGCAGCCCATTCAGCAGCAAGTTTTCTGGCAAGACCTGTGACCTGTAGAGGAGCCAGGCTGTAGTAGGCTGTTCCTGAAGGGCCATACTCGATGAAGAGGACCCACATTGAAACAGTTTCTGAAGGTCTGTCTCCTGTGGGTGAGACACCACGATGGAGCAGGGGAACCGTATGAGGAGAAAGGAGTGGCAGAGAAAGCATTATGAACTGACCACAACCCCAGTTTCCAGTCTCCCTCTGCTACTTAGGGGTAGAAGGTAGAGAGGCTGGGAGTGAAGTTGGGACTCGGAAGAAGGAAAGAGTGGAGAAAGGGTGCTTTTAGATTTGTTTTTGGTTCTCATTATCATAATCTGTTTAATTTGCAATAAATTAAATTAATCTTATCATAGAATCATGGAATGGTTTGGATTGGAAGGGACCTTTAAAGGTCCTCTAGTCCAACCCCCACCCCTGCAATGAGCAGGGACATCTTCAGCTGGGTCAGGTTGCTCAGAGCCAAAAGCAATCTGACCTTGAATGTTTCCAAGGATGTGGCATCTACCACCTCTGTGCATAACCTGTTCCAGTGTTTCATCAAGTCTTCCCCAAGTCAAGTTTGTTTTGCCATGACAGTAATTGGTAATCTCCCTATCCTTATCTCAACCCGCCAGCTTCTCATAGTAATTGCTCTTCCTGTCCTGTAGAGAAGGAGGAGTGATAGAGCGGCCTTGTGGGCTCCTGGTAGCCAGAAAAGGTCAATCCATTATGTAACAAATGTTTCACTAGAAGTATTTTTATTTCTGCAGTATAAAAAGTGAGAAGAGAAGAAATTAGGAACCGTGACTTAAAATGCTGAAGACTGGAGTTTCCTTCTGTCTGGTGAAATTTAACAAATGTACTGATTATTCTGTATTTTAGCTTTTTGACATTTCTTAAATATCATTTCATCACAATTATTATCACAACAAAACAAATAATTATTTTGCAGGTGCACACATTGCAAAGACTCATTGACGGTATATTAAGACTAACAGAAACAATTCCAGTAAAATTTGCATTAGGCAGAGACAATCCCATTCTTCCACTGGACTTCACATTGGATTGTGAATTAGACCATAAAGAATAACTCCTGCAGCATGTATCCCAGAATCTTCACTGAAAATTTCAGTACTACAGGTACCACTTGCAAGAGAATTTCCAAGCCCTTGATATTATCCAGTACATTCAGGACAAGCTTTTCCACTTTCTCTTCATTCATATTTAATAACCTTAAGAAAGAAAGTCTTCCTTGGTTTCAGCAAATGGTTTTACCCACTAAGGTAACAGAAGGGGATATTAGCATACTCAACACATAAAATGATAATGGCTAGCACTTATTGTTAGCCTTTTATCTAACATTTCTTTGCTAAGGCTGTGTGGACTGTCTGACAAAATTCACAAAAGTAATAGAACTTAGAGGAGATACTTTAATTCTATTTTAATTAAATCATTCTACAAAATGTTTTGCAGTCCATATGGTTACCCCCTGCTCTTTTTAATACACTGCAGGGAGATGCTTATGTCTTTATTTCCCTATTTTGCAGGTTTAAATTAGCCCCATAGTGTTACATTTGTTTTCTCAATTTTTCTGAGTTTCCTTAAGCGTATGAGAGACGATCAAACTCCTGCTGTTGTGGATTCATCCAATCCACCAAGAGCAGAAGGAAATCTGCCCACGGTGAATATTCACTTCATGCTGGTTTGCATCCTGATTTCAACTGGGAAAGATACTACATAAGCAAACAGCTGCTTTTTAAGGGGAAAATAAATGCACAACACATTTACTTTACACATTGATTGTATCACTGGGTTCTTTTGTACGATATCATAGAAATTAAACATATACACCGTTTATTTTCTCTTTGAGTCACTTTAATTCAAACCAAATCACCACAACAGCAACAAAAATTACCACATCTCCCCTATGGAGGCTTTCTGAAGTCTGTTTCATGTGTTCTTATATTCGTCAGTGCATTTTTGAAGACTGTGAGAAATCACTTAACAAAAGCCAACACAATGTGATGGATAACACTATATCTCAGAATAGATTTCCTGTAGTAGTGGTGATGTACTTAAAATTTTGTGTCTCAAGTCATAACTCTATATGGTGGGAATTTGGAATAGGTATTACAATACATAATGGTCTTTTGCTAGAATTTTGGATTACAGACATTAGCTTAGTTTATGTCATTACTTCATCGGTGATACAATAGCTGTTATATTTCCAATTAACTCCTGGACTCTAAATTGCAGTTATTAGATATGCAACAGAATGGAAACAACTGGTGACAGAGAAGACTAATTTTTTGACCGGGATCTGGCTCTCCATTACACTCCTTTTGTCATGCTCTGCTGGAACAAGGATATAGGGAGCAGTATCAATAGTGATGGGCTGCTCGAGTTAATTGCAGCTGTTGCAGAGCAGGGTAAAGATTGAAGAGTTCGGGGCAAACTCTTGAGTTTCCACTGTATTCTGTTCAGAACATTTTTTGAACATAGTTTTAAAATATTCTCTTAAAAGAGGGTAGAAGTAAGTCTCAGTAAGTATGAAAGCTGGAAAAGGAAACTGTCTGCTAACTCCTAAATCATTATGTGGCCAAAACTTTATCCTGCAGACTGATACGGATTTTTCTGTGAGGTTGAATGAGCACCTTCTGCTCCATGACTTTTTGAATAGAACAGATAAGACAAAATATTTACAAAAGGGCTTAAAGGTTGTTCCCAAGTTTCTTGGTACTCTGCAAATGGGTAACTTATGCGGGAGAGGAGCGAAGAGGGGGATCTCTTTACATTGCCTGTTCAATACGATACGTTTCAAAATGTTAATACCATGGAAATATTTTCTAAAAGAGAGCTAAAGTTTAAATAAATTGCTTTATGTCTGTACTCAATCTTTACATTGATCTCAGTGAGAGGTTTTAAATGCTCAGCAGGCATGTAGCTTTGAGTTTAGTGGTCTCACTTTGAGTGCAAATGTGACATTTTTGTCCTTTATTTTTTTTATTTGCTACACTTGACTCCAATTTTAATACTTTGGTCCTTTTCTTTCATCCATTTATGATCAGTAGCAGCTTTCAAACCCCAAGTTTTAATGATGAACTTTTAAGACTGGGTGTGGTGTATGATATTCATAAATATTTCTTAATATTGTTCCATTTTTTACTCACAATACACATGATGAGCACACAAAAATCTACAAAGTAGAAAGAGTCAATAATATCTAGCTGCAAAAGTGACTTCTGTTTGACAATTTTCCTCAAGACTGGAGGGATATATAAATATACACCAGACAAATGGGAACCACAGGGACCCCTTTAAGATCTTTATGAATATTTGAAAGGGCATCTGGATCCATGGCTACACAGGGCAATCAATTGCTATGAATTTTTATTTCCCCAAGCACTCAAAGGGAATGGCATGACAGGTATATATTATCAGCAAGCTTCATTTAAAGAAACATGGGGCTTATTTTGACAGGACTAAAGGGGAGAAAAAACCCTTATCCATATGTAATCTCATTTAAATTGAGGCTGACAAAGCTTGTTATTTAATTACTGCAATTACTGAAAAACTGAATGCTTTCTCTTATTTTTAGATTCTTTATAGTCTTTTCTTGAATTTCAGCACTGCATCTTTGGAGCCTATGAATGAGTAATGAAAAGAAACTTCTTCTTTATGAAAACTGGAAACCAAATTAGGAATTGGGATTTTGAAGGTGTCCTTTCTTCCTTCTATAGAGAACACTTTTCAAAAATCACCAAGACATAAGAGTTTAGATCTCCAAGCTTATCCTGACAGTATTTTAAAATTAGAGATTTTGTCAAAGGCAATTAGAAATTGTATTGTGTCAATGGAAATCTAGTTATCATTGTCATTTATGTATATTTTTTGTGGCAATAAGCTAAACCCCTAAATCCGACCACCCCCTGCCACCCCCCAATTCTAATAAACTTGTAAGAGGAGACAATATTCTATCTATTTAAAATAAACAATAGCAAAAAATAAGATCTATTTTCTTCTACCTTTTTTTAGAAGTCTAGTCAGGTCCAAAATATCGTTCTTAGCAAAGTCCAAGTACAGATGTAGAACTACAGTCTGGAGATCAAAAAGGAGTAAATAAATTGCAGAGACACAATATAATATATAAGTGTAAAAATGAAGGCTGAGGTTTGCCTGTGTGGATACTGAACAACATATATATCCATAGATGCTATGTGCATGCAGCTTGCTTCTTTGAGCTTAAATTCACTCCTAAAAATCCATTTATTTAATCAGCCATGACATTATGGGCTCTAGAAATGATCCATAGAAGACACAAGTTGAAGTATTTGATACAGAAAGTGTCACAGTTACTATATTTTAAGTTACTTTAAGACATATGTTTCTTAGTTTTCCTGTTTTTCAGTTAGATCAAATTCCAAAACACATTTCTAGTATGCAAATTGCAAATGGTATAAAATAGTTGGTAAATTCTAAGAAGCCAGTGGGCAGGGATTAATATATGGAATAAAATGTTTGCTTGGCGATTATTCAGGGTCCTCTGGGCATAAACTCTTTTACCTAAAAATCTGTTCCCCTGGACCTTGGTCTTAGAGAGAATTGTTTTTTCTTTACTGTATTTCTTATTCAGAGGTCATTATCCATAACAGATACTGAATCTGTTATAAGCTTGCACAATTTCTCAAAATCATGTCACAGTTTAGTTTCTTGCCATTTCTGCAGATCAATTCCAGAAGCACTATTTCTGTAAAAGTAATCTTGTTTTTTTTTAAAAAAAACGCCTAAAGCTACAATATGAAACATACAAAGCAGCAATTTAATTCAAGTGGAGAAGACGATTTAACTTGGTAGCTGTTGTTTCTGGTTATCCTGTGCTGAGGTTTCGCCTCAAGCTATTTTTGATCTACAGATAGCCATTAAAAGACTGGTGACTCATTGTTCACATGAAAACCTAGTCCGCTACTTAAATATATGATGATTTCAGAGGTCCTGTTGTTTAAATAACAAATGAACTGAAAAAAAAACCCTACAGAAACTTTAAACCCCCTTCTTTTGGTTAATTAATGTATTGGATTTTTAACGTCAACTTTTTTGTTAAAATAAAATATTAAAATACATAATACAAGCTCTCTTGCATTTCCATAACATAAATGTTGTTTGGTTTAATGTTAGCAATTTGTTGTTTGTGGATATTGAAGTTAAGATTTCAATATTGATATTGGTTCACGTGTATACTGAATAAGAAACATCTTGCTGTTTATTTCTGTTTGCTAATGGATGGGATATTTTGCTTCAGTTTGTCAGTAGTGTCCCACTGATTTTAATGCATTTTGTTTTGTGTAGATGACTGCAAAAGTGGCTTGAATACTGAGAATAACATGTTTATGTTCATTATTCTCACATCTCACATTATCTATCAAATTTGCCTTTGAGGGTATGACATAAGTAAAATTAGGTATGCTCTGATATTTGTGTTGTTGAGTGTTAAGCCAAACCAATCTACTGAAGTCACTTGGGTTGTAGCCTGAGAAAAGCATGCAGTCGTAGAATGGTTAGGGTTGGAAAGGACCTTAAAGAACACCTAGTTCCAAACACCCTACCATGGGCAGAGACACTTTCCACTAGATCAGGTTTCTCAAACCATCATTCAACCTGGTCTTGAACACCTCTAGGGATGGGACTTCCACGACTTCTCTGGACAACCTGTTCAGGTGCCTCGTCAGCCTCACAGTGAAAATTTCTTTCATAGTATCCACTCTAAATCTCCCCTCGTTCATCTTAAAACTGTTACACCTCATCCTATCACTGCACTCCCTGATGAAGAGCCCGTCCTTATCTTTCCTGGAAGGCTGCTATAAGGTTTCCTGGAGCTTTCTCTTCTCTACGCTAAATAAGTCCAGCTCTCTCAGCCTGTCCTTGTATGGGAGGTGCTCCTTTGTGGCCCTCCCTTGCTCCAACAGATCTACAACCTTCCCATGCTGAGGACTCCTGAACTGAACGCAGAATTCCAAGTGAGGTCTCACGAGAGCAAAGCAGAGAGGGAGGATCACCTCCCTTAACCTGCTGGTCACGCTTCTTCTGATGCAACCCAGGATATGGTTGGTTTTCTGGGCTACAACTGCACAGTGGTAGCTAACGTTGAGCTTCTCTTCCTCCGGCACCCCCAAGTTCTTCTCTTCGGGGCTACCCTCAGTCTATTCTGTAACCAGCCTGTGCTTGTGCCTAGCATTGCTCCTACCCAGCTGCAGGACTTTGCACTTGGCTTTGTTGAACTTCATGAGGTTTGCACAAGCCCACCCCTCAAGCCTCTTAAGGTCCCTCAAACAAAGATAACCTTTGAGAAGATTTCTGACTCAATTCAAAAATCCGTTTCCATGATGGAAACAGGAATCTGCTCACACAATGACATACATTTATCCTCTTACTTTCAGAAGATCTGAACAGTAAAAAGTGGATTCTGAAATATGTTGTTAATACTTAAAAAAATCAGCTGTTTTAACCCCTGAATTTAGGTACATTCCTGTGAACAATGTAGTCTCTAAACACATGTCCTAAAATTGCTATTTGTCTTCCTTCTGCTTGCCCTTGCTGAAAAGTGAAAGATGTGTAAAGTCATGGGAATATTTGCACTTGTTAATTACTCTCTCTTCTGCCTAATTCATTAAACTTTGGTTTAGTTCATATTTTTTACAACAGTCTTTTTTTCAATGCAATGCATTTTGTTGTCTATAAAAAACATTTTGTTACTTTTTCATATGAAGCAAGGAAAATACAGTGGCTTTTTGTTCAGTTCTTTATTTTATTTGCCTTCCAATATTTCTTTAGTTCTCATTAATGGTTTGGTGCACCACTAAGCATTTTTTCTGCCTGAAAGCAGTTGAAGAGTGCTGTGGAAGCTACAATGGTTTGTGCATATGTCACTCTGGAAGCTACAGGTATCTAAGATTTAGGCCTTATGACGGTGTTCTCAACTAAGGCCATAGAAGGAGAAGGGTGTTAAAATAATTAATATAAATAGAGCTAGTAAAAAAAGTTCTAAAATGTAAAACTTTAAAAATGTTTGAACACTGAGAAAGAAGATGGTCACTGTTCTCCCACCGCTTCAAGTATTCAGTTAGAGCTGAGTTATAGCCCCATAGACAAAAGGAAGCATAAGAACAGTTTTCTTCCCATGTAGCCCTGATGGCAAGGCTGGAGACTCCTTCTCAGTGTCCTGTCTCTCATGTATTGCTGTAGTGCCTTTTCTCACCCTAGTTTTATGCAAGATGTGACTGATTGGTTCCTCTTTCAGTATTCTCAACAGTTGGTCATTTTATCGATCCCTTCATTGCTCAGTCTTTTCTCATAGAAATTTCCTTAATCCTCTATTCCAAAAGAGACCATGAACAATAGAATACTGCTCTAGTCTGGAGGATTTGGTATGAAGGCATCTTGTGAGAAAACAACTTTGAATATAGGAGTTTTTTTTACATAAAATGGCAGTAGAATGCACAGCAATACGGGAAAGTCATTCTTATCTTCTTCACTAAAGAGTTGAACACATTAACACTTTAGAGAGCCGCAGTGCCTAAAGGAAACAAATGTGAAGTTTTTCTGTCTCATACCAAACCCAACATTTGCAGTTTTCAATAGTTTCTACAAAAAATGTGTAACAGATCAAAAAAATTCAGACAAAAGAAGAGCCACAAGGGTAAAAGAGTCCATACTTATCATTAGCTCAGGTGAGTGATAAGATCTCTTTGTTAAGTATGAGGTGCTGCCTACGGGTAAACATATAGAAAATTTTTGAGCTGAATCCTCATACCTGGGTGCATGTGTAATACATACTTTATGTAATTTCTGCTTCTTCTTTAAAAAAATCCTTTTTTTAAGTATCATGATATAGCTTTATTTTGTGAAGATAGTTATCTGAAAGCCACAATAAAATCCTTGTGTGACTGCCATTGCACTGTTTCTTTCTTTATGTCAGTAAGATAAATGACCTCTACTATCCCCTTGTGTAATTAAGGATATCAATAGATAGTACCCACCTATCTTAATAACCGACAATCTAGAGTAAGCTAGCTTAGGACCTGCAAAGCAGCCAAGGATCTTAAAAGAAAGCTGATAAATTTGAATAGATTTGCAATCCACAAAAGAAGAATAAGAATACATTTTGCCTTACTTTCAGGGAGAAGATCATAAGAAATGGGTAGCAATACAGTGTACCTACCATGTATATAGGTTGTTTCTTAAACACAAGTGGATAATGTTCCATGCCTTGCTGGGATACAGAGGATGTATTCATTATTTTTTTCCTTTCATCAGGTGGACACATCCTGTCTTTTTGTTAGACTAAGCATATAGACATGTTGTACCAATGTGACTCTGACACTGAATAGTTCTGGCTGACAGGAAGCTAAAGAAACTCAATTTTTTATGCTTGCTTTTAGTATGGATTTCTCTGCCACATTTGAATGTTCCCTAGAGTTAAGTTGGTCTTTCAAGGCTTTGAAAGATGGTTTTCATTGTCCTCTTTTTCTCTAAAATAGTTAATGAGCTTTTATGCTGTAGGTGATCTGACTGTTAGTAACCTCCTTGGAGAACAGTGTGAAAAAAGGATTGGTTTACCCTGCTGAGTACCCATTTTTTCTCCGATCCTGCTCTATTAAAGTGGACAAAAGCCAAAACTGAAAGATATCCTGCTGTCAGCTCTGTGCTTTCCTCGTCATTCCCTCCTGATTTTTGTCTTAAAAGGGAAGCATGATGCAGCAGAGAAGAAATATGAAGTGCTGCTCTAGTCAGGAGCAAATGGGCAGGAAGAATCTGTGCCAAACCTTATGTGTAAGCTCTATAAGACAAATTCTGCAGATCAGATGTGCGTGTATACACACACACACACACACACTTGCCATTTTATATATGTACAAAGAGCGAATGATGGAAATGAAAAGCAAAAGACATGGAAAATCCCTTAGGATCTACTTACACATCTTTACCTTACATATCCCAGTAACAGTAGCCAAGTCACTACAATGGTACTATGGTACTACCCAAGCCAGTGAAATTTTGGATAATCCTTTTCTTGAGCTACGCTTATTTGTTTTGGTTTTGATACAAAAAAAGGATATCATATTTTGGTGTATTTATTACACTTGTTATTGTATCAGATTTACTGTTTGTTTATAATCGGTCTATGATAAGTGATACAATCTAAGAGCTAGATATTGTTATGGAGCTATAGATACAGCTACTGATATAGCTCTGCTACAAAACATTATTTTTCATGTGTCAAAGTTGACAGTCTACAAATATAATTTGCAAGTCTAATGCAAACTTTGTTTTTCTCTCTCTCCTTTCAATCCCCTGCCCTGGTTCTGTCTTATTTACAAGTGTCTTGGTTGAATTAATAAATAAACAATACTTGAAATCTTTCATTTTAATTAGCATAAAGTGGCATTTGTATAGCAATGTTTAACAAAGAGATCTGAGGTGCTGTCAGATGGAGGATTAACATTGAAACAAATATGTGGTATTTCCAACCAAATTCACTCTCCACACATGGGTTCACATTTTTAGATAAAACTCTTGCATTTAATATGAAACAGTACAACCCCGCTGTTTGGACTGTGATAAATTGCTCAGTGCAAGTCTGCTCGGACCTAAGACGACAAGATATTATTCTTAACCCCAGAACTGTCAAGCCTGATTATTTCCTAAGAAGCTTGACAGTTTGGGGAGTGATAAAAGGAAACCACTCTAGGGAAGATGGGAGGAAGAAGAAGAAGGGAATGTTCTGCAGGTGTTTTTCATATTCCTATTGGAAATAATGGAGAACCTGTGTAATTACAGGGGTCGGTTTTGTTTTATTTTGTTCCTTATGGAAAACAAATCTAGAAAAATGGCATTGGCCATAGAAAGGCATGGTTTTAACTATTAACATACTATGCACGCAAAAGTGAGTCATCAGGAAAGGAGCAATTAATTGACAGCAGAGCTAATACAAGAAGTCCATATGTATAGAGCACCCGTGATCTCAATAGATTTGTCACTGCCTGGACAACTGGTCTGTGAGGTCCCTGTGGGAGACCTTGGCTTACAGCACCTGTGACTGCTCACGTGCAGGCAATGTGTGCTCCTTTAATCTTTGAACGTCAAGCAGGCTTCTCATGAGCCCAAGCTGACGGGGGGGGCGTATTGGGTGCTGGGGGAACGGACAGGGTAGATGCCAGTGCGCTGCCGGGGATGAAGGAGGTCAAAGGAAGCAGCAGTCCAGATTCAGATCCAGTGGCTACAGCAAGGTTAAATCTTGCAGGAATTTGACATTGTTGCTGTGTCATGTACAAAATGTTATGGGAACAGCGTACACAGTCTATGTCTTTGCTAGTAGGCTGGCTCAGCAAGTTTTTAGATAATATTTGAATTATTGTGCTTGAAACCTTGAGTTTTTTATTTCCTCCTGAAACAAACATGAAATTACCAGTTCTTCAAACATCCAGCCACCCCGAAAAAAGAATGCAAAAATTTTTCCTTCTTTTTTTGTGGTCTGATTTCTTATTTGTATTTATGTAAAGTAAGATAGCTTCTCCACTGCTCTTTGCTTCTTGTTGGGTTTTTGTTGGCTGCTACAGTTGCCAGGAAAATGGTCACTGAGGACATTCTCTGTATGTGCCAAAGTATACCAGACATTGAAGTTCCGTCTTAAGTGAGACTGAATAGAGTTTAACAGAGCAGTAATTAGAAAAAGGACCTTCAGAAGAGCACAGAAAGGCAAATAAAGGGCTGTGGGAGTTAAGCAGTGTTTTATCAAGTAGCAAAGAAATAAGACTACATGAGCATAAATACTGGCAACATTATTTGAAATTGGTTGTGGATCAACAAAAGGGAAGTGACACCTGTGTGTCTGTTCCAGGTCTCCTTGCACATTGGGAGATAAGAAGTATCCAAGTCTACATTTAATTCCAAGACGCATTAGGGGACGGCGAATATTTCTTGATTCTCTCATTGCTGCTACCTATCATAAAATAAAAATATTCCAGTAAAGGTTTTTGTTGTCAAATAATTAAACTGTAGACTAATCAAACTTTCTCAAGATGTTTAATTACATTATAGTTGCTAGACATTGTAAAAAGGACTTCTCTCTAATGTAGCTAAGTAAACATTTCTTTTATTTAATTTCCTTTTTTTTAATGTATAAGAATTGCAATTGAATTAAGCTGTATCATTCTCTTTCCTCTTAGGGCTCCTGAGAAGAACGAGCAATGCAAACACTGTTTTAAAATACTATGCATAAAACTAAATGAATAAAACCAAGATGATTTAGAGGGAAAACCTGTGGGAAGAAATTAAAGATGAAGAGGAAATTTTATGATTATCAACAGGTGTACTGCAACAGTGCTCTGGTCCAGGATATCTGTGCAAGAAAAGAAGTAGAGTCTGAGCAGCAATAGATACCAGTAAAGAAGAAAAGGAGCACAAATTATCCAGCCACAGTAATATATAAGGAAGCATTTTTGAATAGTAATATTTCATTTTATGACAGAAAGATTAATTTAAACTTTGAAAACTAAATACTTACATTATTTTAAAGCATGCATATGTTATTGTTTTCCATGAAGAGAATAATGTAACACCTGCAGCTCCCCTGCTATTTTTGTATTGAGTTAGCCAGGCTGATTTTATGTCTTTAGCTTTGGATAGAGATACTTGGCCTGAAGAGGTCATCAGCCTGTGTGCCCTACAACACTCTTAACTGTACCCACTAATTTTAAGCTTTGAATTTTTGCTGCAGCAATAGGTTATTTATGAGGAAGATATGCTGTTCTGAATGTAAGGGTTCAAGCAACAAGGAATCCATTAGATACCTAAACAGATTTCCTCATTGCAAAAAACAAAACCCAAGAAAATGTCATGCTCTATTTCCTTGCTTTGATGAAATCAGGTTTAATGAATATCTAGCTTTAGTATTTCACCCACTTGTAAAACTCTGCTTGTGTGGTGCTTATATAAGATGACTGAGTTATCTTCAAGAGCAGATAATCACAAAATGCACTCCTATTCCTTTCACTTGTCAGGAAGTCTAGCCGTCTGATGACTCTCCCAAGAACATAAGTATTTTTTTAACATTGTTTTAACAGTGCTACAACTGAAAATCTAGGAGGCAGAAAAATATAATTTCACATTATGCTCTTATTGTTTTCTTATTTTGAATTTTCTTATGAGAAATGATGTATGAGAGAAGGAATCTCAAATATTCCTTAACCAACACATATATATATATGAATAATACACATAGCATATACACACTGTTATTTAACCAATCTTTGAGAAGCACTACTATTATAAGTAATGTGATGTTTAAAATGCTCTTTAGTGATATTCAGAACAAACTTATCTAAATACATACATAGATGCCTGTAGGCTAATTTAGAGACAGAAAATACTTATGATGTTTAAGATAGGAATCTCTGTAAATCTCATCTTTATTTGTGTTGTATTTTACAGTGAGTGGAGCAAATGCTTCTATACAGCCTTCTTTTTTTTGTTGTGCATTTGTCAAAATCACAATAATTGCTGAAGTATTCTCTTCCAGATTTCAGAAAGCAAAACTTACTGAGATAGTCCTAACGCTTTGCAAAATATTTCCACGTCACCATGTTTCTTTATTTCCAGATGTTGTGCTTTGATACTACATTATAATGACCTAAACGGAAGGATATTTTGATACTTCATGGCACGTACAGTCTACCAAGATCACAGAATAAAATGCAAGAATAAAAGGACAACTATCATTCTACAAAGCTTTGCGGTAGTTTGGGTCAGCTGATGCTTAATTGAACAAAATGAAAAGTATCACCAATACTGAGAGACCGAATGCTTAGCCTGAAATTCAATTGGTTTCACTTTTTCATTTAAGAATTAGAACATTATTTCATTAGAACGATCCTGTTCTTAAAAAAAAAACCCAAAACTCCAAATAAAAACCTGAAAAAATCTCTCAAGCACCTTCATTTACGCCATAATGATACACTGATTCAAGATGGCTGTTATTGCAGCTTTCTATTTTGCGGCTTCAGTTCCTCATTGATCTGGAATGGACTGCAATAAAAATCCTAAGAAGGCTGGAAGCAAATAGAAACCTGGATTGCCATAGAGCTGCATGTATGGGTCACACAGTTTAGATTAATTTTGATTTTAAGAATTAATAATAGTGACAAGGATACTACAGTCCTTAAAAGTCCAAGGCTAGGGAACATAAAAAAGTATTAACTAAATTTGGACTCTGAAAGCTGGAGGCTGTTTAGAATTAGATTTTATTTCTAGATTTTTTGAGAGATGCCAGAAACTCAGATCCAGATCTGAAAGAGTCTTTGTCCATGGTCTGAATATAATCTCAGTTTCTCTGTCTTTCCTTTGCCCATTTGTTCTTTCAGTTGTTCACCCTTTTGCTCGACTGCTCTTTCCTGCTTGTGCGCATTTCTGGATTCAAATGGAAGAGTGTGACTAAAAATTGTTGGTTATTTCATTGATACATTGTGTTAGAAAATCCCATTTTATACCGTCATTTACAGAGTGTTACAGTGGATCTAAAAAGACTCAAAATTAAACAAAATCAATTTTTATGTAAGTTAGGGAGATGTTTGGTGTTTTGATGGGGTTTTTAAGGGGAAGAGATTTATTAAAAAAAAAAAAGCCCCACCATATCTGTTCCTTAGTGCATTGGGCACACAGAGCAGTGAAATTAATTTTGTTCTCATTGTGGAGTATGTTGAAAGCAAAGAAATTCTCTATTATAATATTAAGTTTTTTATTAAGGAGAAAAATAGGCATACTAAAATAATTTTCTTCAAAAACCATACGAGACATATGTTTCAGTAAAGGAATAAAATGGTAAAAGGAGAAGTGGAATTTTCATTTTTACTTAAGAGAACAGTTATTTGACGTCCATTGGCTTCATGTATGTGACTGAACAGAAAATGGTGAAAGATACAGAAAGTGTATGTTTTGTGCCGTGTAATAAATCTATGACTGTTACCAGTGGTAAAAAACATTGAATTACAATGGAAATGCCCAGCACAAAATCAGGATAGCAAGAGCTATTAGTCAAGACCACAAGAATTACAACGAGGAGTAATTATTTAAATATAGTGAGGAGTTGAGTAATAAACAGGAGGGATTATCTGACAGGTAAGAAAATTCATGTATCATCTGCATATTAAAATAATTGTTCATAATCTACTTAAGGTGTGCAAAAAATTGAGGGGAGTCAACTGAAGTGAGTAACGACATTATGTGTTTCGAGGACACTGAGAGCTCAGAAATAAATTATTTTTTTTTTATTATGGGTCTACGTCTTAGCAAACGAAACACAAGATATATCTGTAAACTGAAATACACTACGTCTACCACAGATCATCAAATCCTGCTAAAGAAGATAAGTTACACCCCTAAGCACTGATTTATAAAATGCAGTGGTGGGAAAAACTACATTGTTATTGAAACCAGTCTGGATTGCTTGCTTTACATCTCTTACAAGGCCTGTATTACCTGCTGAACTTAGAGACAACATTTTTCTAACTGTAGAAACAGCTGCATGCAGTACCTAAAATCAGCTTTGATGTGTATTTTGGAATGGAAAAGATGAGTTTATTGCAGAACTATGAAACTTACAAGGGCTGTCTCAGATGAAAATGACTTCACGATATACATTATGTGCACCGAGAGCAAAATCAAACTCAGAAATTTTTTGGCAGTTCAGAAGGTAAAATATTTCGAAGCAAATCAAATAAGACGTTGAATCTAAGAATTAGTAATACTAACTAAGAAATGTCTAACAACATTTGTTAAATACAAAAGAGGCAATTCTGTGTTAAGTGTCCATACTGGCTTTAAAAATTGGTCTACTTTTATGGAAAATTGGCCAAAAAATATAAAGAATTTTAAAATAATATGTTGCACTGGTTTGGGGTGGGATAGAATTAATTTTCTTCACAGTAACTCGTGTGGTGTTGTTTTGGATTCGTTAATAAAACAGGTATGTATTAGTTAATGCTGAGCAGTGGTTGTACAGGATCAGTGCCTTTTTGCTTCTGGCACTGCCCCATTGGTGTGCAGAATAGAGGTGCACAAGAAGTTGAGAAGGGACATAGGTGTCCTCAACTGACCAAAGAGATACCCCATACCACAGGATGTCATACTCAGCAATAAAAGGCAGAGGAAGAAGGAAGGGAGAGATATTTGAAATCATAGTATTAATCTTCCCGTATAACTGTTACATGTACTGAAGCTTGAATTCCCTAGAGGTGGCTGAACAGCAGCCCACCAATGGGAAGCAGTGATTGAATCCCTTATTTTGCTTTGTTTGCACACATGGCTTTTGATTTACCCATTAAGGTGTCTTTACATCAATCTGTGAGTTTGCTCACTTTTACCCTTCTGATTGTCCTCCTCATCCCACTGGGCGGGAAGGTGTGAGTAGTTGTATGGGGCAGAGGTGCCTTTTTCAGGGTTAAACCACCACATATGTGAAAAAGAAAACTAACAAATATACCTTAGGTACTAGAAAGTGAAAAATATATGGCCAGAAGACCTACTAGTGTGTAAGAAGGAATATCTGAAACATATCTGGTTTAAAGGGTAAGCTCACAGGGGTTTGGACCACTAATAAATAGTAGAGTTGCAGAATTACCGATATGGCAGAAAAAGCAGAATTGTTTGTATTTTCCTGAAAAAAAGGCAGATAATGTATCTTTATTAACGATGGTGTCAGTGACAGAGAAATAGTTTCTGTTCTAGAAGTAATATTATAGAATATCAGCATTAAGTATTAAACCTTTCTTTTCCAAAATCAGCAGGCCACATGATTATATATGTACATATACATATACATATAACCCTGTAACTAACAGTATGTATCAGAACTATAAAAAAATTGCTTGGAACTCTAGATCATTTTGGAATATCTAAAGTATAGTGGAAGACTAAAAACACTTGACAGAGGTAAAAAAATACACATTTTGCCAACATTTTGGAATTGTGGAGGGGAATGATCTTTGCTGTACTGTTGGCGATGACACACAAAGGAATGGGATGGCTATAAAGAGATTAAGTTAATGAAGACTTAAGGAGCAAAACATAATTAATATCATGTTTTACACAAAGTAACTATTGTAAAACTAACCTGGTATGTTTATTATAGGAATTCACATAACTTGATGATGAAAACCAATATATATAGAAATATATAGAATATATATAGAATTCTACAAATAGAATATGTAGAAATATATAGAATTCTACAAATACTAGTACTGCATAACATCTTGATTTGGAAAATTGGATGATACAGAGCCACATGTATGCCTAATCAACTAAAAACTGTTAAAAACACTTTGTTTGGATCTGTTTTGGAAAAGAAAAATTCCAGTTAAACCATGTTCATTGGAACTACAGAAGGAACTCATTCAGGAATTTGCTGTGGTCTGTGTTATGCAGGTGGTGATCAAGGGTAATGGTGACAGGGTCTCCTGGCTGCATAATATATTGAATATATTCATTTTCACAGTGCTTCACATGACTTAAATTTTAGGCTTTCAAAGGGACAAAGGGAATTAGATTTTAGCTTCTGTTAAGTTTCCGTAAGAAGATAGTCCAATATCTCTTCTTCCACTTTGAAAACTGTAGCTGTATTTTATGTGCAGATGTTCCTTTATGTTCCTTTGCTACTATTGGCTTCTACAGCTAGAAGGTGATTTTGAATGCAGCCCAAATGGCAGCAACGTGCAAGTACCAGAATCACTTAGGCACTTTGAAAATAATTACCTCATGTAACTTGATCTGCTTATTTCTGATATTTCTTCTTTATATTTATCACATAGGACATATCTTCGGGACTTTTAACTTCATTAACATAAATTGACAGAATTGCTTAGAAAGCGTGAAATGTATTATAAATAGTGATCTATGTTCATGTGTGTACAGCATTATAAAGCACACGTTTTATAATCATTTAGGAAGATAAAGGTTTTTAAAATCTGAGAATTTTCATTTTTGGATCAGTCGTTATGCTGTGTAAGTTTGCATTTTAAAAAAACTTTTGAAGAGTTAGAGGGTTTTATCTTCAGATAACCTTTTGATGTTTGATCATCATCTATCTTTCTAAATAAAAGAAACATTTACTTGATGTCATTGATTCTTTTGAAACTGGAAAAACTTCAAAATTTGAAGAGAAAGTTAATCCTAAGGTTGACTCAATACAAAATATGAAAACACCTGTGAAAGGGTACAAGATCAAGCAGACAGCTGCAATTTGAAAAACAAAGCTTTAAAACTTCGGTGTATGTGAAGAGAAAAAAGCTCCCCCTAATCTGTCATAAAAACCTTTTGTAGTAGCAAGTAATAAGAGCAAGACTGAGAACTAAGCGTTACCACAGAGCATACATCTGCTTTTGGGTTACTGAAAACTAGCTACAATTCAACTGAAAACACTTGTATTTGGGCAACCATTTTGGGTAACAGAAGGAGAAAAAAAAGCAACATACCAACCAAAACACCCACCCCTCAACAACAAATTTCATCAAATACAAATTGTGTTTTGGCCCGGATTTTTCAATCTTATCCATGAAAAATAATAAGTATCAGTTATCCTGTTCATGAAGTAAGTTAATGTAATTCATCATTAAATGAAGGCAGCAAAATTTGAGTTTATTCTCTGAACGTTCAATTGGACTGAATAAAATTGATGATAAAAAGACTACTTAAAATTGATCAGATGTTATAAGAAACAATAAATATTTTGAGGAAAAAGGAGAATTTGTAAAGGCAGCACCAAACTGGAATAGGTCTGAACAAAGTTATCAAGTCTAAAGTCTTTTCTAAAAGCTATAAAGAAGCATAGTTATTAAATATGTTAGTGAACTCTTGATCATCTAATAAAATTATTACATTTCAAGTCTTTTTTCAAGTAATTCCTGTATCGTGGGTAATTCCACTATTAATTCAAGTAAATTATTTTTTGAAGCAAACCCCAGACTGTTGTTCATATCTAACAGGATTTTCTTTCCCTTGGTGTGATATAAGGACAGCATTCACAATGAACATGTCTGTCTACAAAGAATATTCTGCTGAACGTTATTGGTTCTATTGGTCTCACTGGATGTTTAATTTTTTAAATAGGAAATCAGAATAACACGATGGTGTTTATAAAAGGTACCTATTTTCCACTTGTACTAGAGTTTTTCCAGTAAAATAGTGCTCTTCGTGCTTTTTTTGTAACCCTCTAGTAAGATTATTTTCATTTTTTGGTAGAGCCCTTTATGTACATCTGGAGACTTAATGTATTAATACTTTATGTCTTGAAGCCATGATTGAATATCAAAATGTGAAGTCAAATGGTAAATCGAGTTCTTTATACATGGCCTAAGACAAGTGGGTGAATGCTTTGTTAGTTAATGTAGGTACAAGTTCATGCTTTGCAGAGTTACTTACGGACATTCAAGACAGATATTTTTTCTACTCCCAGCATGGGTACAGATAACCTCAAAACCACCAAAGAATGCATGGGCAGGACTTCAGTGACTTTGTATAACTAATTGTGTAAGTAGTCACATGCTCAGATTCCCCAAGAAGCGACTGACTGCTTAAACCTGGCTGTATTCATCTTAAGTAAGACCTTTTTTTTAATAATTACCTCTCCTATAAACAGATTAATATGCAGTTTAAGTGTAGCTCAGAAAAGGGAAATGCACAGATACCTTTGGTTAATGGCTTCATAATGGAATAGGGCATAGCCTTGTGAAAGAAGCTGATGATTCTGTTGTGGGATGGGCTGTACTTACTTTGAAGGGCAGCATCAGAAAAAAGTGGAAAGTAGTGAGTTTCTTATTTATGTGCCTTATTCCCTGATTCATATAAGTATCCTACTTCAGAGGATTTGCTGCCCTTGGATGACAGAAGGTACAAATTCCTGTGAGTTCTCTCATTTATCTGACCGTAAATACAAGCAAAATATTCTCCAGCTTCCAAGTGTGTAGAAATATTTGCAACAGAGCATACTTCAGCTAAGAGATCAGCAAGCTTGTATGGAATTACAATAATTGTATTATTGATCATTTTAGATACATATTTAGGTTTGTCTTCCATAGTTAATAATGAATGTTACAGGTACTTGATTTTAGTAAATCTGTACATGTTGATTTCTCTCTCTTGGCTCCCTAGCCTTGTTACCATAATGAATTATTTTCCTTTTAATATTGTAAATTAGACTATAGAAAAGCATTATAGCCACATCTTCAGCAGAAACCTATCTTAAAAATTAATGGGAAACAGTGTTTCTGAGTAGGAAACATAATTTGATATTTTAGGAAACCTTTTAGTATAAATCATTTGAATGTATATTCATGTACATCATTGAGGAAAGGATGTAGGTTTCAATAGTCCATTAATTTTAATAATGCTGAAACCAAGTGCCATGGAGAAAATGGAGAGTCTTGGAAAAAGGTGCAAGACAAGGAATAGTCAGGATGTGCATATTAGGGAGAGCAAGATAAATGAGTGAAAATTGATCATACAGAATTATTATCCACATAAAAAAAAAAGTGATTGGAACACACTGCTCCATTTATCACATGCTGTAACTGCAAGTAGAATTTTGCTAAAACACTTGTACTTCTTCTCTGATGAGAGGTTTTAAATTTAAATTCTGAAGTCAATAATTTTGCAGCATAAGATTTACCTTCAGCTAAATTAAACAAGTTTTATTTTACATTTTATTTAGAAGGTAAGGATGGAAAGTCTATAGATAACAAATGTCAAGAATACATCTAGGGGCTCTAAGGGCCAATTTGAATAGGTCAATCTCAAACTGGGCTTTTTATTACACTAGTCCCAAGACACAATGCAGTAAAACAACTTCCTAGTACGTGTCAGGAAAATGTACAGTTCTTCATTTCACTTTTTGGCTGTGAAAACATAAATGTATAATACTATCAGTGTACAAAGAAAGAAAACTTCTGAAAGAGATCAGTGCCGTCAAAAAATGTATTCAATCTCCTTGCACAGTACTCATGTTAATACACTTGTTACGAACAGTAGAATGATCTAGTGAAGCACTGACAGAAACAGAACCAGAATAGGGAGGACTGAACTGAAGAAGAGAACAGATGAATTTTCAATCTAAGGCTTAAATGTAGCGAATCTAGACAGCAATCTATCGTAATAGCTTCTCCATCTTTTACAGTGATGTTCAGGCAGAGATGCAGATAAGAGAAAAGTCTTTAATCGGGATTTACAGTCAGTGTCAATTCTTCAGTTTTTGCAGGAGCCTAAAGCTTTTCAGAGTACATAGACCAAAGCATAGGACCAGCTATGATACTGTTGGAAATATCATCCAGCACTTTTCTTATGGACAGTGATGTATTGTCCACAAAATTTACCCTTAAAATCCGTAATCTGTACAGTTCAGCAAAAGTAATCAAAACTCTAAGAATCTTGTTCAACTGATTCATGTGTATAAGTCTTACCATTTAGATAATAAGAACCAGTAATTCAAAACCCTCAAAAGAGTTTGGATGTTTTTCTCAGGACACTGAGCAACAAAGTAAGGTGTTTTCATGAAATTCCCTGTACGAGTTCTATTACTTATTACTCTGATGCTTGATCACGATGGCAGGGTGAGATTGTCCTAACAAAGAGATTCAGTTGATTGGATAGTATAACCAATAACCAAATAGCATTCAGCTAGTGGTGTTTTATGCAGTTATACTTAAAATATGAGTTCTAGCGATTTAGGAGTGGACAAAGGGAAATAGTTAAGAATTTCCAGTTTCTTTGAGTGCAAGCGGCCAATACTATAAACAGAATACTATAGAGGGTTGGGGTTTATTAAAACCAGTTTTCAGCACAAGGTAGTGATAGGCTACTGCCTCTCGTGATACAACTGGTCTGAGGTGAGTGCGGTAAATACTGCTTTTGATGTGAGGATTATGCAGCAAAGGGCTGTAGATGACTGTTAAGATGAAAATCAGGTTAGTGCCTAAGGTGCTGCTGCTGGTCCTTAAGGCTCTGAAAGGGGTACATGGCATTTCAGATACTTTTTTCTTCAGCATATTTACTTTCACTGGATTTCAAAGCAATGACAAAATGGGAAGGTGGTGTGGCTTTGTAAACCACAGTTACACCCAACTTCAAGTGTTGCTTGCTGCTTACTTTAGAAGGGGAAGGGCAATAATCTCAAGAGTAGTAGGCACAAATACAATATTGTTGTTGAGGGCTTCATAATAACAATCTCCATGAAAGAGCCTTAACACAACTCCCTGTGGAGTTACAGAAGCTTAAGTTACCATAAATTAGCTGCAAATACATAGATGATGCTGGAGTTACAACATTTTTCACTTCGGAAAGGAAGTCTCTTGGCATCTACTTAGGTTTTTTTTAAATATGGCACATCAAGGTGGTTGGTCCTTTTTTATTTTTTTCTTGTGATTTTTCAGTAGTGTGGATCTGTCTGTGAGAACAGATTACTACCTGGACTTGTGAAATCAATTAAGATCTTTCTCTTCTTGTCAATAGCTATACTGTACAAAATAGATTTAGAAAAACCTCTAAGATTTCTATTTCCTTATTTCTAGACATAACTATAAACATTTTAAAGAATCAAATAGCCTTATTATCTTCAGCAGTCATAGTTTACATGGATCAGTACTTCAGAAATGAACTCCTTTAGTGCAAACAAGGCAAAACCATGCTGCAGACATAAGAAATACTAACTGGCATTATGAGGAATGAAGTGGAAAGTAAAACAAAAATACTCAGCTATGCTTTCCCAAATATTCTTTGATGCCTGCAACCAAATTTTGCAGTGTGCAGAGCACAAGAAAAGTTTTAACTGATTTGTTAAGGACAGTTCTCCAAAGAGTACAAAACTTTTAGTGCTGCATTGCAGCAACAGCTTTTTATTGTATAAACTTGAGCATAATTGATGGTTAGACTTGATGATCTTAGAAGACTTTTCCAACCTTAACGATTCTGTGATTCTATGATAACTCTGTTTAAGTTCCAGAGAATGTATCAGATATGGAAGGTATTTTTCACTTGCTACTGATGTCAGTTCGTTTCCTACCGCCCTAGCTTGGAATCACTCCCCAGCAGGTAATAATTTGCTGGCATTTCCTCTAATGCACACTGGTTGTTGAAAAAAAACATTGTAAAGAAGCACGTGACCAGATAATACTGGTTTGGAGGATTTTTCTGAACAAAAAAAGCCCTTTCAGAAATCTTTTGTCCTTTTCCCATTTATATTATACCTAGCATCATGATTTTGTCAGAAAAGTCTAAATTATTTTTTCTTCTCTGTGGTTATCCACACTGTACAGGAAAACAGCTTATTGGTGACAGGAAGAACAGCTTTCTACAGCTTTAATCCTCTTTACTCCCTTTAGGCCAAATAAAATGTGAAAATGAAACACAATTTTTAAAACTGAGGTATAGATGCAGGGTGATAGTATTAGGGGAAAATGTTCTCCCATGATTCCAGCATACCTACAACACGTTGGAGAGAGAGCTTAAGTGCATCAACATATTGTATTGCATAAAGTAAAGTACAGCAAAATAGAGAGTGAACAAGAAAAGTATTTACTGATTCTGATATCTTCAGACTTCTGAATTCTCATTTTCATTACCCGTTTATTTCTTCACTATAAATTCTTAATGGTGTACATAACGCAAAGCCTCTTTTGTTTTATTTCAGCTGGGATGTAGATTCTGTCGATTTAGTAATTCATATTTGTCTACACCTAAATTACCTATAAAAGGTAATGATATATATACATCTGGGGTAAGACTATGTTTATACGCATATTTTAGCTATAGTACCTTTGAACCCAAAGAGATTGTTCATATGAGCGGAGCTAGACATGATTAATGTGGCCAAAAATAGTTGAAATGCATTCTGGATTTGTTCTTTAATGCTATGTTTATAAAGATGAAAAGGCTCTTACCTTTAGGGAGAAAATCCTTTTACCTATAGCAGAGTGCAGTCTGCTTAGATTTTTATACAGTGAAAGATTCCATTCTTTCCTTTAAGTTTTCTTGTATTCGAAATTAACACACACATATATATAACTTTATGGAAGAGGGTCCTAATCTCTAAGTAGCCACTTCCTGTGTTATTCTGCCCTCTCTAGGTGTCTCTGCTTCTTAACAGATTAACTTTAATTAAATTACAGCTGAATTCTATGTAACTGGCATCTTGCACTTCTCAGCAGTATGCTTGTCTCACACCTTATTAACTATCATGAGGATAAATGATACATCTTTACTTTTAACAGAAATGCTCTCTTTTGTCCTAAGATACTTGGGCTGAACAGTATCCTGGTGAATGATAATTTATATAGATTATTTTGGATGGATTGGTGTGATAGCATAAAGTACAATATGGTATACTTGAGTGGCGAAGTTTGTTGCAATTTGTTTGAACCAACACTATACATCTAGGTTTATGAGAACATTGCAGTTATTTTATTTTGATTTTATTTTACTTTATTTTCTGTGTTTTCATAAACAAGCCAGGTCTTGAAATAATAAGCTCCACCTTCATATGTGATTTATTAAGAGATTCGAAGCTTACTAAATAGAATAGAGAGTAGATTTCAATGTTGTTGAAGGAAGAGTTCTTAAAAGTGTCTTGCTGGCAAGTCCTTCCGTGTGCCAACATTTCTGTTTCTTAAGTAGTCACGTGTTAATACAATACTTAAGTTAAATACCTCATGCAAACAAACAAACATAAACCAAAAAATAAAAATTCAGCAAAGAAAGTAGAGAGTTTTTGAATCACAAGGAAAAGCTACAATTTTTTAAAAATGTTCGTAGCAACCCAGAAAATGGCTTATGATTCAGTCAACAACTTTCTTTTCCTTAGAACAAAGAAGATATTTTGAAGAAGGGAGATTTAAATTAGGAGCCCATAAAATATTTGTAATATATTAAATAATATGGTAGCTGTGTTATCATTATTTCACTTATATAGTATACTTCGTTTTTTCCAAGGGCCCCGTTAGCACTTTCCCCATGGGACAGAACATGTACTAGAGGCTCAAACGTTTATGGGAATACTGTTTGTACCTTGGCCACTTTTGGTTCCCCAGAATGCTAGACTTACTACATGAAAAAACGCCATAAATGCCTATAACATATTGGAAGGTAGAGACATATTTTTTTTGGCTCCTGAGCATCGATGAACTCCTTTAGTGTAACCTGTTCCTTCAGTCCTTGGCACAGACAGCTTGGGAAGAGCTACTGTTGTTGAATGTAGGAACTCCTTTACAATAGACTTTGCCTTTTAATATATCTCATTATGAAGGAATGGTTGTGCACACATTTCACCTATAAAGCACACCTTCCATCATTCCTAAAAATATTTCCCACAATATGTCTCTCAGAACGCTCAGTGAGTCTTCCGAGTGATAATTTGCCCCTTAACAACCTTAACAGAATAGTAAGTAGTTTCAGTGCAAGATTATGCCACACATTGAAAGTGAGAGTTTGGGGACAGTTTATAGAAGCAGAATTTACTCAGAAATTAAACAAAGCACTGTATTAATAATTTTACTCATTTGTATTTATCATTCAGTAAGCCTTAGTGTACTGGAACTCATGGAGAGTTTTTATCCTCCTTCAGCGACATACAGCTCAATGGCTTACTTCAGAAAACTACCAAACTCATAAATTATGCTATCATGTATTCCAGTTACAGCATGTGTTGCAAAGAAAGGTAATGAATGATGTCAAAAATATTTAATAGATGAAAAAAAAATATTACTGTTTAGGGAAGGAAGTCACTATACTGGTTGATAGGAGAAATATATTAATTTGTGACATTATTCTCAGGACTCTCGATCTTTTGTTCAACAAGACTTACAGATCCAAAAGATTATTTATGACCTTCTCTAAGATCTGTTGCCAATAATTTACTGGAGAATGGAGCTGGAAACTCAGCATTTGAATTATAATGATGGATAAAAATGATCTTTAAGACTGTAGTTACAAAATTACTGAAATATATGTTGATACATGTTTTTATTCTTCAGGAAGAGGTAAGAGTTCTTACCTAGGAAAAAGGAAATTTAAACATAATTCCATCTTCGTTTAAAAAATAGTTAAAATATAACTTCAAAATTATTTTACTGAGCTCCAGAATAAGTCTAGCTATTTCAATAATTATTTATGTATTTTATAGATACAGGATTGTTCCAAACAGAAAGCTCTGTCTGTGAAGTACAGTTCAGAGCATCTATTATACTCAGTGAATATACCTTTGTATTCCATATATGATAGGAATAAAATATATTAATCATGTATTTCTTTTCATTTTCATTTTGCGTAATAATCCATCTCTTATAGAAGTGGTAGCTGAGATGCTCACCTGAGCATCCTTGATTTTGATTCCCTCTTTGACATAGTCTTGGGTGACGGTCTTTGCTAATGATTTATGAGAATTTTTTTGCCTGTATAATTTATCACTAAGAGGAGGACTGCTACGTTATTGGATGAGGTAGAGATTGCTTCTCCTCCAAAAAGCTGTGTTTTTTTTAATCAGCACAGAAGCTGTAAGAACATTCATAATTGTATCTGTTTAGATTTTTCGTGATATACAAAGTGTTTCTTTCAGACAAAATTCAGTAAAGGAAGAAGTGTTTCATCAAGAAACAGAGCACATATGTTTGGATTTAGGTCATCTTAATGTGTTTGGTTGTGTGGGCTTTTTTGTTTGGTTGGTTGGGTTTTTTAAGTATGTGCCCTTTGGTTTAGCGTGGTTTCAGGAGCTAGAGTGCAAATCAGTTAAATTCTGTCTATTCACTCTTCTCCTCACATAAGACTGTGGAGATGATTTTTTTTTTTACCTAGGAACACCTCTCCAAAAGACATTTTTGAGGCTTGTTAGCAAGTTCATACAAACTAGGTATAGCACTAAGGGAGATGGATTAGTAGGCAGAGTGAAGGTTAGGAGACATACACGATGAGCACAATTTGTCTCATGGCTATCCTTATCAGAGACACGGACAAGAAAATGTATTCACTGAGAACAGTAAAATGCAGTCACCTTTGCAACATTGCTTATGGAACAGCTGTTTAATTGTGCACAACAAAATAGAAGTAATACACAACCACTTTACTGGCAAAATATTCCCTTCACTATTAGAAAATTATGCAGAGAGATAGCAATAAGGTGTACAATGCAACTACGAACATTCTATTTGAGTACAAGGAGTACATTTCATCCAGCTGAAAATATGCTATGGGATATATAATGACCATAATGGCCAGGACATAAATTTGACTGAAAGAGCAGCCCTGATTGTGGTTTTCTTAGATAGTGTGAAGAGCTCATAAAAAGAGTGGAATCCAAAGCACATACACCCACACATAAGAAAAGCAACACCCACTCCCCCCAAATAACCAGCAGGCAAATCGCTGCATTATGGAGAAGTAGATCTGTCCCATGGTTTGTACATGTGCAATCAGAAAAATACGTTTCCATCATGTACTTTCATATGACATTTTACTTACATAAAAAGAATAGATGCTCAAAGTCCTAGTGTAAAGCAGCTAAAAAAAAATAAAAAAAAATCAGTGTTTGAGGTTATGCAATAGTGAGGTTTGCAAAATTAAGTAGGAGTTTGAATTTTGACAGCTTAAATTTTCATATCAGCCTAAACTTCAAAGGATTTATTATCTTCTTTTGGAAATTCATTTGGGAAAAAAAGGCATAGGTTGACATGTACTTATTGTCCCCATACTGGAAATTCCTTTCCTCTGACGTGCCTTGCCTTTGAGGCTTGGATTTACAAGCAACTATATACTGCTACATGGTGATTTTCAAACTCATAAAACCTCCTTTGAAGGAGAAACTAATATGTTAGCCTAAAGTTTATGCTTTCAAATGGACTTTCATCCTCAACTGTTTCTTTTCATTATTTGAGGGTTAGCGCTTGACCTTGCTTTTCTGGAATGTGAATCAGAACTATATTGACACAAATTGTTCAGGAGGTAGTTGTCCAATTCATCATTAAGAACACAATTATAACATAAAAAAAAATTGCTGTCCTACAGTGTAAAATAAGTAAGTATTATCAATGGCAAATGTCAATCAAAATAGAAATAGCTTTGCATTTGTATCACTGTAACAAACCAGCCTTCAGGAAACCAATATTTGCATGTAATTCCAGAGAGCATCCTGTAAGCACAATAGCTTGAGGGGAAAAAGTTACTTTAGGTAAATGTTAAGTAAGAAAAGCTGCAGAGTTGTTTCTCTTTCCATCTCCAGAATTACAGCAACCTTAGCAAGAAATAAATCTTTAACTGAAACTTTGGATCTTTTAACAAAAACACACTGATGGGAGAACTGAACTCCATATTTGCTTATTTATAAGCAGATTTTAATATGTGTCTTTTTTCGCCTTTGTTCTTCCTGCTTTACAAAGATTCTGAATAATCTTTGCTTTACTTGATGTCTAAGAAAAGTTACTTTTTTTTTTTTTCATGGAAACGTGTTATAATTTGAATTGGACTTTGTGATTCTCTTGACTTCTTTTGCATTAGTTTTGTTCTCTTCCTTGAATTTGTAATGTATGGATTTCAGGGTTTTTACTTTGGATAAATGCCCTCTTGTATTTACACTGCAAGATGTAATGTATCTTCCAGTTTTATCCATATAGAATTCAGTTCACATGGTCAATCAATGGTTAGCAAGTCAGAGATAACTGCAAAATATGATTCAAATGCACAGTCCGAACTAGAACACTGATGGAGGTGCACCTCTTATACACAAAACTCTACAAATGAACATCAAATATAATCCTGACTTGAAAAGAAACTTTCTGCCTACATAGAATCAATACAACTAGCTGCATTAGATGAATAATCAAATCTTGTTCATGTGGGGTTTTTTTTGATTCCCACACATATTGCTGTATTTTCCAAATTATGATATTCAAAATTTTGGTTAATAGATACAATTCCTTCATCAGATAAAATTAAAACAGAATTTGATCTGTTAGTTTGAAGTTGAGAGTAATATTGTAAAAATCAGAATGTTTTGCAAAGGTGCCTGCTCTCAACAGAAGCTTTGATTCAGTGGATTTCTCTTTTCATTGTGTGATTAATTTCTATGGCTTTCATACTCCATGGTGAAAGCACCAAGGCTGAAGATCAGAACTGACTTTTGTAATCTGTATAAATTTTCAATTCTGTAATTTTGTCACGCTTGATCTAACACTGTATAATTTCCAATTAGATCGAAAAGTAGCTTTCTTGTTTTAATATAGAAGTAGGATTTTAGTAAGACTGTGTACTAAACCAACTGCAAAACATGTATATATCTCTTTCCCTTATTTATTCTTTAATTTAAATCTAATTTTTTTATCTGGTTTTCATCAAGAAAAAGTAGATTTATTATGAATTATAAAGAAGACAAGAGATTTTCTTTACCAGTGAAAGTACTAAATATGTTCTTTTCCTTTTGACATGGTCTCTTTGAGGTATTTTTAACTTACATCTCCAGCATCTCTCATCTAAGAAACTGGATGGTGATTTTGTTTCAGGTCATCAGCTTGGTATTACTTGTTTTTCTCTTCAGATCTCAGGTAATACGTGGAATCTTTTAAATTCTGATCTTTGTACATGCATATCAGAAAAATTGCCTATTATTATTTACACTCCTCATCAGGATAGCAGGAAAAATAATTTTCTCTCAGTAAGAAGTTTATACAATGAATATTAAATAGTTTTTCTTTGAATAAATTAATTAGATAAATCAGTCCACCTTATACACAATCATTCAGGCTCAGATTGAAGTTTCAGTGTTAGATATTGTCCAGATATTCTTTAAATTTGATGATTAGATATCTTCTCTGCTATTCTTTAAAAAAAAGACAACTGAGAAATATCGGTACATGGCCCTGAAGAATGAAATAAAATTCATTATCATTCTCAATTGAGAAACATAATCGTACAGTTCAACAGTTCTATCATTCAGACTTTGTTAATTTGAAATTCGTTAAATATTCTGTATTTAAAAATCATACTCCTTTTTTCTTAAATAATTTATATTGTTTTCTGGCACAAAGCATTGTGTGATTGCATGAAGATCTGAGTGTGTTTCTATCATTACTTCATACTAACAAACATCTATATACACCTTCTTATTCTGGAATTGAAGATGCCTGTAGACAAAGGGCATTATCTGTGAGCACTGAGTAGCTAAATCACTTCCCATTTCTTCTGGCAGATATGGTTACAAATAATGTTATGCTTTTGTGTATTTGTACTTAAAGTCCATTATATAATCAAGGTCAAATTGCCTAGGGGGACATTAACTTTCTCAGGGATGTTAATGTAAGGCTGGCTTAGTTAATGTTTTTCTAGATCATATTTTTGTTGTAAGAAAGATTGATCCGCAGTTTTGCTGACATTAGATTTTAAGGTGAATTGATTTTATATAGCACTTAAAAAGATAATATCAGAGATGTGCAGTCATTCTGATCACATTATATTTAAACATTAACCTTCCTTAGTATTACATTTATGTTCAATCTTTTTTTTGCCAAACTGTGGATATTAAATAGAGCTGAAATGATAAAGATGTTGTAAATATTTTGTAGTCTTAGACTCATACCTACCTATGCAGTTAATGAATAAGCTAATTTCATTAACAGACTCACATTTGAATAGCTTCTCCAGAATCAGTAAAATATAAAGTCATGTCATTCTTTTCTTCTGAAATATTTTCCTAATTTTAAAGTACTGAATTGTCTCAAGCTTTAAACTATTCCCAGACATTTTTCATGATGAAATGGAAGTCTTGACCTTTAGAGGATGTAGGTTGCTAGGCTCTTAGCCAAAGTAAAGCATTTTTTTTCCAATATACTTATATACTAATATACTTTTGAGTTTCTCATACATTGGGTGGGAAATGGGAAGTCAGAATGGATTTCAGCCCTGAAAATGACTGATTGAAGAATTTCAAGCAGCAAAGCAGCATCTTATCTTTCCTTCATAACGTAAGTTTAATAATAAGCTTGTTTCTAATTTTGTTAAAATAACTACAGGAGCTTAAGTTGCTCTTAGCATGGCACAACTCTGTCATAGAATTTGCACACGAGCTTTGGAAAAACTGCTACTGCCAGCAGACCGAAGTAATGGACAGAGTTGTCACTTCCCATGTATTTTCCATTATAGAGAAAAAACAAGATAACAGAGAAACTGTAAGATACTGTTTGTGTGACAAAAACCTGCACTACTGTTTAAGTCATGTTTTGAAATATCATAACTTAAAAAACCCCAAATAATTTTGAACATACTTTTATTTCTTAATCTTTAAAGCTCTGAGAAAAGATAATTTTCCCAATATTCTACTGCTATTATTTAAAAATATGTGGGAAATGTGCATTTTTGAATCAGTAATGCTATTTTATTTCCCAAGTAATACTACTGTTTTCCTTTCCCCAAAGCCATCTTTGTCTTTCAAGTTCAGATTACGGAATGAAGTAGGATTTGAGGAGAGGGATTGTCTAGTTTAAAATGAATATTTCAATCAAGGGACTACCATTCCATAATTAATAAAAGATTATCTATTTTAAAATTTACCTAATGAAATTATTCCATGGCATTGCTTTAAGGGAAAGAAATCAGAATGAACTAGAAGGCGAAATCATTAGCTTTAAACTGCTCAGACTGAACACTGACATAATCAAGAGTTCTTAATGTTGTTTGAAACTGCTTCATGCTGCAATGGGAGGTTAGGTGCTCTTCTATTTACTCAAATGATGATAATCTGAAATAATCATTGTCAGCCCTGTAAGACCACCTTTGGAGTCAGTTTCCAGAACCTGAGCAGTTCCATCTATAATATAAAGAAAAAATATATACATATTGTGGAGGAATCTTCAGGCTTCTGGATTAGAATCACTCAAATATACAGAAGCGTCTGAGAATTTACAAAACACAGCTCTTTATGTTTTACCTCTTAACCATACTCTACCATATCTAAGTTAAATCTCCACTTCTAGAGCTCCATGCAATATGTAATTAAGATTTGTGAAAATGAAGAACTGTAAAATGAAAACTGTCTCCTGAAGAGATGAATATCTGTAGCATACAAAGTCAATGGTCTTCATATGTATAATAAGACACAGTGGTAAAGGTACTATAAAAAGGAGGAAGAAATGTATTAAAGAAAGAAGTAGTTGGAATGATAGGAGGTCTCAGGTTAGCTCATTACAGAGCGACTCTGTCTTCAGTCTGTCTTTAGTGAAATGAAAATTAATTACATTTTAAAGCTCATTTCTTCTGAATTGTATTTTTTAAAAAATTAAATTCAAGACCAGCACTGTTGCACCTATAGTTGTGATTTCTATTTCACACATGAACAGTTGTTAATATTTCATGTGTGTAAGTGTACGGGATGCAGATGCCCCGGTCCTGACAGCAGGACGATGCAGGGTTGTCAGGAGAGGCCGGCGCTGCCCCGTATCAGATAAAGCAGGTTTCAGTTGGCTCCAGTGACCCCGCTTCAGGGCACACCTGAATCTCTCAGCAAGGACAACGGCCTCTGAGAAAGCCTACATCAGATAGGGTAAAAAAACCCATGAAGCAGTGAGAGGAGTGAGGAAAAAATGCAAGAGCAACAACTCTGCAGCCACCAAGACCAGAGAAGAAAGAGAAGGTGCTTCAAGTGCTGGAACAGAAATTCCCCTGCAGCCCATGGAGAGACAGTGAAGCAGGTATTTTTCTGAAGCCTGTGGAGACAACTCAAACTGGAGCAGGGGAAAAGTCTGAGGAAGAAAGAGTGGCAGACAGTAATTTTTATGAACTGAATGCAACCCCACTTTTCCTCGTTCTCCTTTGCACTGCTCAGGGTTGGGGCAGGTAGAGGAATCGGGAATGAAGCTGTAAAGTTCAGCCTGGGAAGAAGGGAGAAGGTGGAGGGAAGGTGGGTTAGTTTTTCTCTATTTCTTGCCAGCCTACTCTATTTTTATTTGGAAATAAATTGAATTATTTTTTCCCAAGTTAAGACTGTCTCCATCTCTTTTTTTTCTCGGCACTCTTGGGTAAATTCGATTGCATCTTAATTCTTGTTGTAAACTGATTCTTACTTTGACCAAGCTCAAATTAAAAGATTGTTGCTGTGAAGTGTACTTGCTTTGACTGAACTCAAAGTAAAAAGTTGTAACTTTGACTACATTCACAGTAGAGATTTGAATTTTGAGTAGACCCCTGGAATTATTTGTTGTCACTCCAGACTGCCTAACAAAATATAGAAAAGAAAGCTACCCTGCCATCCTGCCACACAGGTCCATTGGGGCCAGGCTGTAATGGCTGGTAAATATGAAAAGGTTTTACTGGATATAATTTAAAAATTTGTTGAAAGGGAAAGACAGTTTTCTCTAAGTATGAAAATTCTTATATGTTACGGAGGGTTAACCTTGGCTGACTGCCCAATGCCCGCTCAAATGTTCTCTTACTCCCCCTCTTCAACAGAACGGGGGAGAAAATAACATAGAAAAGCTAATGGGAGGTGAGGTACCTTTTAGGGACAGAATAACAACAGAGAGAGAGAAAGAAGAGAGGTAGCAGAAGAAGAATAAGAATATAACATAAAATAATCACTACTCCCACGAAATCCAAGAGAGTTTTCCTCAGGAAACATTGTCCATGGGGCAGAGGGTGCACACATGACCTTTTTGTCAGGGATTATTTATAGAGGAGCTCCATCCCTTATTACCATTCGAGGAATAGTCTTGCTGCACTTGTGTGATTTCTCTGCATGGAAAATTCTCAAATTGAGACGTGCAGAACTTTCTTTGGGAAAGTTCTCTAATTAGGGCTGAGGGCTCAAAGGGTCACTGGCAGTTCAAATGACCCTCATCAGAACAACCACCACTTGAACTGTTCGAGAGCTCATGTATAGTTAAGGGTGCTCCTGCCTCTTCGGAGTGTGCAAGTCTCTCAGACACTAGGAGCCCAACCAAGGACTTGGAGGTGGGGTGGGAAGGGCAATATTTGCTCCTACACATCCCCTTATCTCCTCTGCTGCTGCCAAACTACACAAACCCCCAAACACACAGACTCGCATCAAGGTGGATATTTAAGACATACAGACAAACACAAATGAAGAAGTTGATCTTTACATCAGCAATGGAAGATACCTGATGGAAACGATGTGGGTGTTTTGTGTTGCACAAATTCTCAGAGTGATCATTGAATGAAGATGTTATTTTGTGCCATAATTTTACACGTATCAGTATTGAGACTATAAAATCTGAATAGGGCCTTGTTAAAAGAAAGAAATTTAGATAACATAGCTGTCTCTTAACATAGTTGATTTCAGGGGTTTTTTTGTTCCTGATGGACCATCTTGAATAAATTAATCTAAACAATGCCTAAACAAAGAAAAAGTAGATGGAAAGATGGTTTGTTTACTCAAGAGGAGTTTAGTCTTCTGGCTTTCAAGAGCCAGTAAGGTGAATGCAGTCAGTGAGAAGCAGAATGCACAGTCCCTTTGGAATCATGGATTCACATTTTCAAGGTCAAATAAATAACGATTCTTAGAAGAATGCTTGATGGACTGAGTCAAAATCCCTGATACGCAGGCTTTGATAATGCAGAATTTGTTTACTCTGAGGGATGTTTGAGTAAAACATCATCTGCTGCAACTGGGTTTTTAGGAACTAAGGACAAAAGGGACAGCTAGATCATTTGATCTTGTACACAGTGCTGTCAGAATATTTTATTCCATAATTTCTATTTTAACCTATGTCTTTAAAACACATTCAAAATTGATTAAAATGCTGGTTTCTTCATTAACACTCAGTTGACATGCTGTGGTACTCTATCAGTAAAACCTTGGAAAAAAATGAAAAAAACCAAGCTATGCTTAGATCAAATAAATGTGTCTCATGCCTAGGAGGCAAATATGACAGCAAAAAAATTTGGGTATTTAGACTCTGAAGCCATATACATAATTCTGCATAGTGCACCTCAGGTCGACTTGGAATGGTGAGCTTAATAGTGGTCTGCATCATGTGTTGGGGGTTGTGCCAAACCATCCAAAAGAAAATGTGGAGAGCAGACTTATATCTTCAGACTCACCCTTCTCTGAAGTCTAGATACTCAATAGATTTCATAAAATGTTTTCATCTATTCAAGATCCTGATCTGAATGCAGCAAATTTCACCATTTGAAAAGATGAGCAAATATCGCACCTCCCACAGAGGATGGAAAAATGGAACTCTGAAGCAGGAAATAAAAATCTTCTAAAATCTTTCTTCTTCCTGAGGAGGTTCACACTCACGTCTGCTGGTTGCCAGAGTTCAGATGAAGACAGGAGAAAGCTTAACTTCAGCTGATGAAATCGTCACTATTTTGAGTAACAAATCCTGAAATAGTGACAGAGTTGATATTTCCCTTTCTTAGCAGAATATTGTAATCCCTACTCTGCAGAATCACACTATTCCCTGTATTGCTTTAGTTTCTTAACTTCAGGATGAGGTCTCTGGCTGGAAAAGAGTTAGCCTTGAAAGGATAAAGTCTCAGTTCATGCTGGTGGAGGTGATCTACTTTCTACATTTGTAATATTTCTACCAGTATTAATCATTAGAAGATTTTAGGTATTTCCTCAGGAAGTTGCAATGATACACAAACAGAATTTTTCAGGGTATACAGCAAATCTTTAAGAATTTGTAATGTTGGTATTATTTTAATAGACAGAAGAGAAAAAGAGCTCCTACTTCTAATGAAAGCTTTCAAAACCCGGTGTTGATTTCATCTCTTGAAACATGAGAAAACTTTCAAATATTAAATTGACCAAGCAATATGCATCCAACTTATCCTTAATTAACTCTTTGGGAGAACAGAGACAATTTCACATTTGATAACAGCTTTGTAAATATTTAAAGTACAGGTGCTTATTTCATCATTCCTGATTGGGCTGATATGTGGCTTTTTTATTCCCTCTCCACCTTCCCCCTCTCTCCATCCAACAATAATTCTGAGATTAAATTCTGGAGCATAAATTTTCTATTAGAAAGCAAAGGAAAGCAGCTGGCTTGATATGCCCAACCTATGTAGTCCTATATTATCTCTGTTAATACCTTTTTTTTTTTGGTCTGGCAATAAACTATGGCTTCTGGATGAGTAGTATTTTGCTGTTGGATCTTAACTTGGGTATAACTATGTGATAAGATTTTATCATGATGTTTCTATTGTCAGTGTCCTTGTGAATAAGCTTTGCAGTGTGAAAACCTTTTTGTTGTTATTACTGGTTAAATTTCAAATTAATTAAAATAATGTAATATTAATGCTATTCTATAAAAAAATTTAAAAGCTTTTAGCACATGTTTTTCAAGACCTGTTTTTTGAACGTAGAATCTCTGTTGCTATCAATGTATGCATAGATATATATACAATGCATACATATATAGAGCTAGAAATCTGCCATTAAGAAAAGATTTGACCTTTTGGTTGGAATATGTACCTTTCTGAAGGGCCGTTCAGCTTCTGAGTGGTTATATAGGAACTACTTATCTTTCAGAGTATGGTCTGAAAGATTCATCAAATATAGGAAAGACAGTCTTAAATTTTCCTGTAAATATGGTGTCTTTCTCTAAAATACTAATCAGGTCTCTTTTTTAATTTCTTCTTTTTAGTGTATTCATTTTTTAAAAAAAAAAATCAACCAAAGAAAAAATGGTTCTGTTTGATTTTTCTGGGGGTTTTTTTCACAATTTTACTACTTAGACTGCTACTAGGACATTATAATTTTCCTGCTTTGGGGAACTGATCATATATCTCATCTCTTCAAACGATGCCCAAATTATAGGATTTGAGATTCTTGAAAATGACGATGTTCATTAACCCTTCTGCCTAACCTGTGTGCCTGTAAGGATTAAAAATACATGATCATTTGTGGGTAGTTGACATTGTTCAAAGGTTAGCCAATTGCCAAACTTGGATCCTGTTTTATCTGTTGGCTTCCTGACCTTTCACCTGTTTTTGATTTGAATGGGTGCAGGTAGATTTTAACTGCGGTTGCCCCCACTTCCTGTGACTTTGTGTCTTTCCCAGTCTTTCCCTTGGCAGTAAAGGGAGAGGTTTCTTCCCTCTGAGAACCTTGGACCTTTCCTGGACCTTTCTGATCCATAGTTTCTAAAGCATTCTCTGGAAGGTAAGCTTGGCAGTCATTAAAGATTGAAAAAAGTGGTCAGGTCACATGTGGACGCTTGTAAATAGGGTATGACTGATCAGATGATATCTACTTGCATGGCTCTCTGTAACACTATCATACCTCACTTCTCATTACTCGTTAGTATCTTTTTATTATGGTATAATTCTTAATTATTATATACTAATTCAGTGTTGCAATATTTGATTTCCTTTCCTGGGAGGAAAATCAGGCCATGATGTTCCTGCTACACAGCCGCAGCTAAGTTTAATATAACATTGAAGTTAGGACGAGGCTCAAAGAAACAGCTGCTTCACAGCTAAACTGTGGGTACCTTAATCATGAAAGAGCTTTTTACCTCATGATCATGTCATATTTTGCTCTACAGCTCTAGTAAATTCATAATACTGTACAAGATCACTGTAATACTGTGTATTTTATATAATGAAACAGTAGTAATTGTTTCATGCCATTTTTTGTTATTTGTGGCCACTTAGGGAATAAGACCATCTTGGAATATGAAGGTGCAAGTTATAATGAAAAGAAGAAATGAACAAATGCTCAACAATTTCCAGGTTAAAAATATTTGGTGCCTCAGTCTCCGTACAGTTTTTATTAGTAGAGGAGCCACATCTCTCCAACATTTAATACATGCATATGACAAGTTGTTTGTTGGGTTTTTTCTTTTGTTTTTCATAGGAACAGTTTCAATATTTATTTACGTAGCTTACAAAAAGATTATAGTTCTTCCCAATGACTTTTCTTATTCAAATGTTTTTTAGTATCAAGTCTGCAAAGTACTGTTGCAGCTTATGACTCACTTGTGCAAAAGTTCTTTGCTACATTGGTAGATTTATTGGTAGATAAATCACTGATCCAAATGAATATTCCCCAAAGTAATTTTGCTTAGATTTGCTTAAATTCTTCTGACTGTAATGATTTTCAGTTTTCATAAAAGCAGCGATCCATTGCCATTACTTGCTATACAGTTATCTAACACAAAAACGCTGATGGTACGAAGGACTCCAGGGATGGAATAGATTCAATGAAAAATAACTTTTTATTTTTGGTACCTCTGTGACTGTTCTTCAGGGCTAATTTGAATATTTTTAATGAAAAAATGTTTTATTGTGTCCTCTCATTTAAAAATATAAACCCAATCCCATCAAGAGCCCTAAACAGAAGGTTTAGTGTAATCCTCGGTTATCTTGTATGATATTTACATAGTTATTATGCAGATTTTAATAAAAGCTGCAAAAGACTGAAGATGCAAAGTTAAGATATATTAGGAATTCATCAACACATAACCATGCAAGCTTAAAATTTTAAGTTTGCTAAGATAATTATGTTAAATATCTTAAAGATTTCTGCAAAAATTTTGATGGAAGAATTTTCCAGCAGAAGGTGAGCTGATACAAAATTGGTTAGATTTTGCTAAGGTATCTATTTGGACAAGTTGTATAACTTAACTTTAAATAAAATGTTTTAGTTTTGCATTTGAAAATCTTTTTGACAGCTGCAAAACAGATCACATTATGAGTATGTAAAATAAATGTTTTAATCAATTAAGATATTTTTAAATATCTTCCTTCATAAAGAGTTAATTTTTTTTCAAAATTAGAACAAAGTAACAATTTTTATTTATTAAGTTCTTTGAAAAAAATGAGCTTTTGAACTCCTTTGTTTGCTTAGGAATTCTTAGCATCCTTATTTTATTTAAAGAATTAAGAAATAACACTTTCAGAGATAAGGAAAACAAAATTTAAAGATGTCTCTAAATGGCTGGCTTAAGTCTTCCTTTACACAGGAATCAAAATAAACTAGATTTCATTTAGATTGGCATTATATTCAAATAAAAAGAGATTAATAGAAATGTGTGAATATATATAGTATAAATTTCACAGCTACACAAATAAGTTTGTAACAATTGTAGTGATTTCAAAAGATGGGTTGCATAACACAACCTAACTTCATCCAACAATGTTTCCTCAAAGTTAATGTGGTTATGTTTGGTTTCCTTACAAATGCCATGTCCTAGAACTCTATTAAACACTATTCCCATGTATAACGAAAAGATGATGTTTGCCTCAAAGTGTGTAACATACAACAGCTGTTGAAACAGGTTGTTGGAGGCTGAGAAGGAGCTAAATAGCTGGTTCCAAGCACAGTCTCCAGTGGACCCACAGCCAAACAGCCCAAACCTCCCCTGCTGGCACACACAGAAGAGAGAGAGTACAATAATGAAGAGCAATGGAAGTTTGCAGGGGCAAAGACCAGGAGAAGGAAGAGTCTTCCCCTTCAGCCTAAGGTGCTCTGCAGACTGAAGAGGAAAAAGCCATCACATCTGGAGAGAAGCTGGAGCCGAGTAAGGCAGCCCGATCTGCTCCCCAGGTAACAGCCAGCACAGTGAAGGAAAGGCAATGGGTGTGAAAAGAAGAAGACTCTTCTGAGAGGTATGGAGACACCCATTTATCAACTGGATCCACGCTCAGACAGGTGTGCTGCCTACCAGGGGCTTGGGCTTGTATCAGGAATGTTATCAAAGGACTATCAAGCCTTGTACTGCCCACTACTACCCGCTGGTGCTTCATGTGGGCACCAGTGGTACAGAAAGGGGCAGTCTGAGTGGTATCAAGAAGGATTATAGTGCCCTGGGAGCAGAGGTAAGGGACTCTGAGCACAGGTAGTTTTTCCATCAATCGTCCCAGTAAAAGGGATGGGATTTTGAAAGGGCCAGCTGAATCAGGTGAATCAACAAATGATTACAGGACTGGTGCAACAGCCAGGGGTTTGGCCAATTAGAACACAGGCTCATTTTGAGAAATCTGGTCTACTTGGGGTTAAGAGGCCTACCTGTCAAAGAAGAGGAAGGGTACCCTTGGTCATAGGCTTACTAACCGGTCAAAAAAGCTTTAAACTAAAGATGCTGGGGAAGGGGACTTAAATCCATCCTGCTCCTACAAATTTGTTGACAGTGCTAGCGATGAATGTCTAGACCCTGAAAAAGGAACATAGGTCAGTAGAAGAGCACCTGAAGGGAAATGCTAAGGATCTCCAGCCAGAAAGACAGCTTCATTATGGGCCTGACTTAAATGCCTCTGTGTAAATGCAGGTAGCAAAGGGAATAAACAAGAGGAGTTAGAGAAGCACGTATGCTTGCAAGGCTATGATCTCATTGGTGTCACGAAGACATAGTGGAAGGGATCCTATGATTAGAGTGTTGGGATGGAGGGATACAGGTTCTAGGAAAGACAGGAAAGGGGGGTGTGGTGCAGGTATTACTCTTTATGTACATGACCAACTAGAGTGCATGGAGCTCCACCTGGGGATAGATGAGGAGCCAACAGAGAGCTCATGGGTCAGGATTAAAGGGAAGGGAGGAACAGGTGACCTTATGCTGGGGCTCTGCTACAAGCCACTGGATGAGGAAGAGCAAGCAGATGAAGCACTCTAAAGACAGATAGGTGTAGCCTCACATCCACAGGCCCTGCTCCTCATGGGAGACTTCAATCACCCCTATATCTGCCTCAGTCTTCACCTTTAAGGGCTCAAGCCACAACATCCAAGTCACAGAAGGCAAAGACAGGACTGGGAGATCCGAGAACTGCCCGCTGTAGGTGAGGATCAGGTGTGAGTCTATCTAAGGAACCTGAAAGTCCACAGGACCTAATGAAATGCATTTGAGATTGCTAAGCCCTATCCATCATATTTGAGAAATCATGGCAGTCTCCTAAAGTTTCCACTGACTGGAAAAGGAGAAAAATACTTCTCATTTTTATAAAAGGAGGAAAGGAAGATCCAGGGAACTACAGGCTGGTCAGTTTCACCTCTGTTCCCAGCAAGATAATGGAAATTTATGCAAAGCATTCAACACATCCTGACCAACATTCTTGCCTCTAATTTGGAGAGACAGAGATCTGACAGATGGACTACTCAATGGATAAGGAATTGGCTGGATGTTTGTACTCAAAGAGTTGTGATCAACAGCTCAATGTTCAAGTGGAGACCAGTGATGAGTGATGTTTCACAAGGGTCAGTATTGTGAGGGAAGGGATGTGACCTTAACAGGCTTGAGAAGTGGGTCTGTGCAAACCTCATGAAGTTTAGCAAGGACAAGTGCAATGCCCGGCACCTGGGCTGGAGCAATCAAACCAGATGATCTTTAAGGTCCCTTCTGACACAAACCATTCTATGATTCTGTGCACTACAGAGAAACAGTGGGACCATATAGGTCAGGACAGTCCTTAGTATTGCCTTGTGATAAGCACAGTTGTAAAATATGATAAACTTTTAAACCACTGCTTCAAACAGAGTGGTAATGAATGTACGAGAAAAACTTTTTAAGTTAGTTAAAACTGGTTAAAGCCAATGGTGAGTTGACAACAGATCTTTGGTGATAAATTCTACAGTCTGGCAGAATTCACTGCGTATAAAATGCTTATGTTTTCTTAGAGTTTTTAATCATGTTATAGTAAAATTAATCATTTTCTATAGCATTTCAGTACAGTAAAGTAAAAAATAAATGAACACAAGTGGTATAATACTAGGCTTACTTTCAAGTATTATCTTTTTTTTATATATATATAATTTCTAACAATAAAACTAATTTTAAGTGAGTTCATTTTGGATAAAGAAAGGAAGAGATTTTGTGGCAGTGGTTTAATGCTGTAAAACCTAAAACTTCCCTGGAGAACTTTAATAGTGTATGATGGGTTTTCTTGGACATGCAATTTTTTCTACTGTACTACAGTAAGTTCTTTCTTTGAAATACATGTCAATCAAGAGTATTATTCTTGCTATTTAATCTACTTCAGATGCTTAGAAGCATCAGAAGACAGACAAATTCATGACAGAAGAATTTGAGCATGCTTTAATGATTAATGTCAGTGTTTCCAAGTCTTTGAGTATTTGAAGCGTCATAATATTTTGGAACTAAACATCCAAGTTTCACCTAAATTCTGCTCCACAATTTGGTCCTTTCCAGATCTGGGCTTATTTGCTGTCAGTAAGAAATGTAAGGTTTCCTTTCATTCGTTATATCTTGGTAAAACTAAAGTTTTTATCACGTGATCGTTGATTTAATTGATCAGCAGAGAGCTGGTTGGGTTATGCTTCACATAACCATTATTCAAAGTTGGACAGGAGAGAGACGAACTGAAAGTTTATTCCTGACTCTATTGTGACATGAATGATTCTGACAACCAGGAGTATTTTGATGATTAAGTTTAAAGTGAAGCCACTTAAATAGTTACATGGCACAGCTGAGAAGTGATGGCTCAAGACAAGGAAAGAAATGGGACTGAGTAGTTAGAAGTGGTTGCCAAACCAGTTTATTTCATAGAATAAAACACTCATGTACCGACTTGGGTTGTTCAGTACTGCCAGAACTTGGTAATATTTTTCTCTCCCACATGTCCTTTATAAAAATTAGAACTTAGAGATATAATTGAGGCCTTAGACTTCCTAGTAAGGAAGATACTAGGATGTAAATTAATGTGAATACTTGGCAGTGAATATAAAAGAATTTTAATTTTTCTAACGATAAGAAATTGGCATGGTTTAGTGGACTCTGATGTTTTGGAATTTCTAGAAAGGTTTCTATCCATTTTATTATCTTTTTGTAGACTTTTTTTTTTTTTGTCTGAAATTGTCTACGCTCTGCCAGTTTTTAAAACCACTCTCTAATCTCCATTTTTATCAAGAACAAAAAACCTCCAGTACATACTTCCTCCTCCCACCTATTCCACCTATTCTTGCTCTCAAAATAGAGAGCAACTGTAAGCAAATCCTTCCACTACCCCCAACCATATTAAGCCACATGCTGTTATTTCTGTTAGATTTATGATTGGGGGCCTGTTAGAACTGGATAGATTGTGACTCTTTTGGTGCTGTATCTCAAAAAACATCCCAGTTGCATCAAAAAAACCCTAATTGCATACCGCGCCCCCCCCCCCCCCCCCCCCCCCCCCCAATTAACCATCAGCTGTAATAGAAAAAAAACAAGAAACAAAGTAAAAAATACGGCATAATGGTTCAGTAATTATAGTTTCCATCTCTGATCTGGTTGAGACATTGTTTCAGGATAAAGTAACAAAATGTCATATCTGCTAAAATGTGGGATATGGAGTGGAAAATTAATAGGAGAATAGATACATGCACTAAATATATGAAAGCAGAGGTTTTAAAAAGAAATAAATTCTGAAACATCAGCTGTCTTTGTAATTTAGTAGTTACTTTTGTTTTGTAGATCATTCAGATTCTTTCTGGTTATTGTAGTCTTCTCTAATGTATGCCAGTAGCTGAAACAGTGAATGAGTATTCATAAAATGTCAGCTTATTTTCTATTTAGAAGAAACCTTTTATGTTTTCTCAGCTGCTGCTAGATTTAATAAGTCTACCAGATGTCAGATTTAAATTGTATTTTTTTAAAAGCTTTGAAAAGAATCTGAGCAGAGACAGCTCAGAATTTCAGTGGCTATACTACAGTTTCTTACATTCAACCAACTTTATAATTATAAAAAAATCCTTAACAAGTTTAAATAAAATGCTTAAATAAAATGTAAATATGTAACAGTATACTAGATAAAACTATGGGACATTATTTCTTCAAGATATGCAAAGGATTGCATGTACTTGAATCCAATTTTCCGAAACAACAGAATTACCACTTTCTCTGGAAGTTGAGTAATAGCAGGAAGGCTAAATATCATTAAAACACAATAAATCAAGTTTAAGGTACTGGTAGTATCCAGAGTGTTATGCACTTCCTATGGAAAGACGACTTCACTCTAAAGTCATTAGCAGCTGCCTACTGTTCGAACTCCCACTGAATACAATGGGAAATAGATCAGAACACCATCTTATACCCCAGAAATTTATGGAAGAAAATCCCTGAACCACAAACACTGACTTCTTGATCTTGTTTTGAGAAATTCTGTACTAACTTTCTGTTTATTTGCCTAGATATATACATACACATATAAGAAAAACGCATGCGCACTTGTGAAATATATTTCCTTTTTAAATTTTCTATACTTGATCCACATACTGTTGAAATCCTTTCTGTTTGTTTGTTTGTTTGTTGATTTATTTTGTGAGTTTGTTTGTTTTTCTACAGTTCATTTGATTTATTATGCAACACCTATCGAAGTCAGGTTTTGTAGCCTCTCAGTTCTTGCAATAAGCCTGCCCTGTTCGTGTTAGCATTCTAAATAGTAATAAAACACAATTTCATCCCCTGAGTTCAAGCATTAAGTTCACAGTATCAAGTTCTTATCCACTAGGGAGTAAGTGAATCCTAAATTGTCTCTGATATTATCATATATATATATGACAATGTGTTAATTTTCTTATTGTAATGATGTGGCAAGGGACACCATGAGGTAAAAACATTACTATTCAGCTTCCCAGTCAAAGAAATATTTTTGCTTGATGTTAAAATGTTTATGACTAAGGAAAAGTATTTTGGGTGACACAGGCTACCAAGAGAAAATGGAAAATGTGTTGAAGATTATAACAGGAATTCAATATCAAGCTGAAAATATTTGCTAGTTATTATACTTCTAACTTTATTTTTAGTTGCATTTGTCCCTGCAGAGAATATTGTAGGAAACACTTTAAAGAGGAAGGAAAAATATTACTGTGAAATTAAACATGTTTAATTTGTCTCCTGAGTTTTGATTTCTTCTGTTCTTGCATTCTGCTTCAAAGTAGTTGTACTTTATGGTTGGTGAAGGGAACGTTTTCCCAAGGGTGATAAAAAGATTGCATAGTACTAGAAATGGGATGTTTACTATTTGTTTTATGTGTTGTGATGTGTCTTTGTCTCAAGTTTGATTTTAAGCTTTGGGCAGGATCTCATTGTTGTAGAAAGGTGAGTATGAGTTTTGTTTCTCCCAGCCTGGCTATGTCCTCTCACACGCTGTTTATTGGATGAGTGGACAAGTTGAGCTTACTGAAAACTTACATATATGAATATGTATAATTTTGTGCCTATGTGCACTGCATTTCAGTTGGATAAGTCACCTGATCTCATTTATAGTGTGACATCATAGTCCCTGGAACTGAAGCAAGGGAGGGTGAACCATCCTTCAGGTCCTGATTGATCTGACACCATTGTTGACCAAGAGTGAGACTATGCCATAGAGGGAAAGAAAATGACTCAGTCAAGAGAAGTGAGAAAAATAGTCTTTTTTTCTTTGTCAGCACTATAAATATTGTTTGTGCCAGAGGAGAGATACGGATAAATGTGAAGTCCTTTAATTTTTGTTCTGGATGAGCTGACTCCAAGACCTCTTTTTAATGGTGGAAGTCCATTAAATTCACCAAGCTCTGAACAGATGTCTAGATTTGTTTAAGCAGTTCTTAGTGCAGAATTGAAGTTTAATGGTTAAAATACAGCAAACAATACACCAGAAGCATGAAATTCTGATTACATTTGAATTTAACTTTAGTGCTGCCATCAGGATAGAAATTATATCATCCTGTCCCTCTGTTTATCAACTGTCTCTTGTTTTATTGCAGAAGCAGTATCTATACATGAAAAAATATCTATTTATATGGTGAAGTAGAGGGGACAAGGCTATCTCTGGTTTTGAAAACCAGAACCATTTGAATTTCCCACTGAATTTCAAATTTGGGAGAGAATTGCTAAGCTGTGGGGTTTTCTCTTGTCAAATGGACCAATTTGAATGGCTTTTAGAGAATATGTTTTTACACTTGTCAAAAATAAATACATGCACATTTTTCTGCAGCTATAGTTTATGGCTTTTAACACTGCTATGGTGGACAGAAATAACTTGTCACTGTAGGATTACTGCTGCTAATTCTCTATTTACACTCACAAGACCCTTGCTTGCTAATATGTAAGAATATGTTCACTTATGCCACAAACATATCGGAACATTTACAAGTATAGTGTGGATATGGAAAATTCACTGAATTGAATTATAAAGTTACTCTGGTGTTGAGCTTCTGAACATCTGGCTAGTCAGGTTCTGGCAGCTATGACAGTTCTGCAATGGATGAAAGAGATTATATGATATCTCACTCTGTGAATTCACAACATTATTCAAGTGTCTAGATTAAAACACAGCTTTGAAAAAAAGTAATTTTTATTCATGTACTTGATCTAATTTTGTAATTTCAGGATCATATCTAAAAAGAAATAATAAAATGATCAGTCTATACATTTAGATATTTTTTAAATTCAACATTTGTTGGATAAACACTTTAAATATTCCACTTCTGAAGAGCAGGTAGGTAACGTACTGTATTTAGTAACATGCAAGGAAATTACTAGTTTTAATTTGTTTGTTGCAAGTGGAAGAGTTAGTCTTCTGTGTGTACGTGTCTTGCGTGTGGCACATTCATACAGATATCTTCCCTTATGACAATGATTCTTAATGGTGGCTTATTTTACAGAAAACACCCTGAACACTCAATGACTCTTTGTGTTGGATTTTGTTTTCTGTATTTTTACCTGTCTGGCTGCTATTGATATGGATAAAGAAAATGAATTTTAAAGCTGAATAGAAACAGAGGAAAACTGTTCAATTTAGAAGCCATTCAAAAACTTTTTGTAGCAGTCATCTCAGATTTAATGTATTTGAAATTTGCCAACATAACTCCATATTGAGCTATTCTATGTAAAATTTTCATGAATATATTGTCTGCTTAGGGAGTATTCAGCTATGTATTCAGCTACTTATAACAGTGTTTATTCTGTGGCTAAACATTCCCAGAGAGTCTCAGCAGTTATAGCTCTTTAATTTTTCACTTTTTTAATCCGTTTTCTGAAATTTCCTTCATCTTTCAAGTGACGCTAATAAAAATTGAAATACCGTTGTAAGGAAGTACAAATGTTGTTTATTAAGTGTTATTCTGACTCATTTGTGTCTTTATATATTTTTTTAAAGACAAATTTTAAATTTGAGTAATATTTTAAAAACGTTATCTCTCCTTTGGATAAAACATTTTTGAGATTTGGTAGACAAATCACTTTTTTCCCCTATTCCCAGTGCCTATCGAGATATTCTCTACTGCAGCTATATTGCTGTTTTTAATTAGATAAAACATGTACAATTACATCTTTACCATTAGATAAATATTCCATGGTTTGTATTCCTGAATTGAAAAATAAGTTGAATAAGCTATGGTATCTGTAGTTTAGTTACAGATTTTTAGAAGTAATGGTTCTGTAGGCATAGCAATTAAATACAATTAGGCTTTTGAGAAGCCTAGCTAAAATCTGTTTTGTCATATATACCTTAACAAGTAATGAATGGCAGCAGCATTTAAGTTGTTATGCAAAACCCCTTCATCCTATTTGACAGTCTTATTTCTGTATCAATACTAGATGTATATTGAATGAATTGACCTTATAAAATCATATTTAATATACAAATAACCATCTTTACATTTAATAGTGTGCATTTTAGGGGCAGGGTTTGGGGAGGATTGTTAGGGATTTTAGGGGGTTTGTTTAGTTCTCTTTTCCTGTCTGCACAGGGAGAATTTGTTTAGAGATTGTTTGCAAATTTGTATGGAGGAGTAGGAAACTTTCACATAACGATCACAGCTAATATTCAGAATTTAATAAATAAATATGTTTGGTTCTTGACTCAAGTGAAGGTGGGTTTTTTTTCATTTTGTTCTTTCCCTTGTGAAACTTTTAGCAAATTTTTAGTATTCAAGTACTACTAATAAAGAATAAATGTTCTTGCCAGTATTTTGAAGTCACCTAAGGTGCAAATCACCACCCCATCCTCTCTCCTAGGGGTTAATAATTGTCATTCATCTCGCACAAGCTGCATTACAAGGTATGAAACACCTTGACAGCTTAATGGATTTTAAAAAAATGCCAAAATGAAAGCAAAATATCCTAAATGTTTAACACTGTTACCTTGTTATGACTGATCAAAAAAAGGATATGTCAACACTGACTTACTATTTCTTGTCCATATACATTCAAATTTTATTTTAAACTCAGTTGTAAATTCAAATTCACCTTGAAAGCGCTCTTCCACAAATCTTTGTCTCAGAAAATTTACTTGAGTGATTATGCTTTCAACTACCCAATTATTTGTACCTTCAATTAGTTTATTTTATTTGGGTTAATTTCTCTGTTTTGTGTGGTCACTTCAGTTCAGTTCAGGTGCTGATGGTTATACTACTTTTTTGCCAGTGCTCTCCAAACCTCCGAACAAATGCACAATACTGAATATACTACAAATTCATTGAGTAAGCCTAGTGATTGGTTTTGTATATGCACAAATAGTAAGAAAAGAATTTACTGATTATTGAGATAGAAGCAGTAAGTTTTAAGCTGGTGAATGAAGTGATGCAAATCAAGCAATAAACTAAGAGATTATCTCACCTTACTAGGGAAATAAATATGTTGTCAACTATGGGAAATATCTAGTTCTCCTAATAATTCCATTTTATTAAAAAAAATCCCAACCAACCAACCAAAAAACCCCACCAAATAATAAACGGAATTTTCTTATTGATTACTGCTACATGGTGTGTGCTATGGTGCAACATAGTCGCAGTTCAATAAAGGCCTGAACAAAAGTGAAGCAGATGAAAGAATCAAACCAATATGTGCTTTTCCCAATGGTATCCAGTATCTTGACTTAATCTTGAATTTAGGAGGTGTTTCCTATAAATGTGCAGGAAATCTGTATTTGCCCATCTCTGTCTCAGACACACACATAAAAAGGGATGGTGAAACTAGGACTATTTTTGTTAGTCTCTCACACAGACATTACAGCTGTTCCTGTGCTACGAGCAGAGAAAGTAATTTAGAATACTTCTGCATCTGCATTGCCTCTCAGCAATGTGAACAACACGCAAGAAACTGATGAAGAGAGAAAAGCTCCCCGTTTCACTTATTGTAGCAACAGCAAGGAATAACATCTGAAAGTAGTTTTGTTATATTTTCAAGACAGTAATGAGTTTTAGGTGGTGGGGTGTCAGTATTTATAAGATTTTTTAAAAATTAGTATTTCTTTCTATCATACAAGCTAGAGCTGTGTGTTAGTAGAATGCTCACACAGTTCCTTAAGTAAGAATAGAAAAGGTAGCTAGGTTATTGTTCTCATGCTCAAATTATTTAACCTAGCATTAACTGGTTTAGAGTTATGTTGTCTCTTAGCATTGAAACAATAGTTGCTTCTCAGAATATGCCACACATTGTGTAAGATACAAATTTCTTACAACAGCTGCACCTCCTGACAGGATTAATTTAAAATTTGTAATCACTCACCCAAAAGTTATCCATCTCATTATTAGAAGTTAAAACCAACTGTGATACTTATAAAGGGCTTGACCCACATTTTTAACACCTCTTTGTATAACATCTGAGAGAGCTTTTATGCTATAGATATTTTTCTTTTCTTTTTGGCCACACATGGCTCCCTTAATCTTCTTTGACTCAAATAGAAAATATCCTGCTTCTGTGTAGAAGGTTTGCAGCTTAAAGCCCAGCAGGGGCAGATTTCTCTCATTGCAATCAAATTGAAGGTTTCAGCCCCCTCTGAGTTGAGTTTGGTAGTGTTTAGCAGCCAGCACACCTGCTGAAGAGGCAGACGTGTCAAGCTTTTGCTAAATTACAAATCGCATCTTCCTGTTTGTAAAGGAGTGGGGAAGAGCATACTGGTATTATTAGCCTAAAAATTAAGAACTGAAAAGACAAATATAGTCCTGGAAGCTCACCTAGGCTCTCTTAAAGTGCTGGTGTCACTCTCAGGAGGCACAGATCTCAGCTGGAACCAATTTTCTGACACAGGTACAGAAAACAGTCCTGCCCTTGGGATGCAGGCTGCTTCACATTTCCCTGTCCTCGGCTACGTTTATGGAGAGGAGGAGGTGTTGGCAAAGCTATTGTTTGCAGCCAAAGGCTTTGTTTTCACAAGCCTGAAATAAAATTTTAAGAACGTGTTTAGATAACGTTGCTTGATTTATACTGGGATGCTTCTTTTCTGAGTGCTCATCTGCAGACTGCGGCTTCTGGGCATGCTTGTCTTGTGTTCCTTGAGTCAGATAATCTCTTGGGCGACTGCAATGACAATCAAATCATTAGGGTGTTACATTAAGGATGAATTTGACCCAGTGTCTCGCTGAGCAGAGCACAGAGCAGCCTGAACTCAAACTGCATTCTCTAATTATGTTTTGCTTTCCTCATATGTGTCTTGCTCTTTGTAAGTTAATACGATCTTGCAGCTCTGTGTATTTTGCAGTCCTTTCCATTTGCCCATCACGCAGACAAAGCATTGTATGAACATTACAAAAAAAAAAAAAAAATTGAATATTTTTCTAAAACCCACAAAACATATGGAAATACACATATTTTATTGGAACTGGACACAGTGTATTTACTGAGTATTAGTCTACTGTTTGTGCTTGAATCAATAAAAATGTGAAAGTACAATATAAGCCTGATCTAGTTTTAACACTTATATGCTGGAGTTAATGAGGATATTGCTGACTGCATTGAATAATTCCCCAATTTTTTCTTAGAGGGGAAAAGCATTGACTTTGTTTTATGTTCTCCACACAAAAATAAGCAAAATAAATATAAAAAGAAAAAAAAATCAGTATAAACTCTGAAGATTTCTCATCTCTCTCATTCAATCCACCCTGAAAGGTGATAAAATAGATGTGATCTATTTTACTGCAATATTGTTTAATAAGGATATTAATCCACTGTTTCATATAGTTACATCTGCCTCCATCTCTGTTGGTAGAGCTCTGTCGGTGTAGATGTCAATATTGTGAAAGGATAGGACCCTTGGTGCGTGTGAAATGACACTTCTTTGATTAGTCCTGTACTATTACTCTCCTTGTGGCTTCAGTTTACATTCAGTCCATCTCCTAATTGTACTCCCTAAGTGGTGGCTTATGTTATAGACTGGGTCTGAAGGAAGAGGGTCTGAAGTAAGTAATTTGAGCAATGCATGTTCACGTTAGGACCTACTCATCTGTTTTGTGACTTCTATGCATATTCACAGAGGCTGAGTAAATGATCCCAGTCATCCTTATTCTTCCTCTTAAAGCTCAGTCAGCCAGCTCAGTAAATCCTGGGAAAGGATTGTCCTAACCATCGGATCTTGTCTTTTTGTCTCTGTTCTCCGCATTTTGTTTCAATGAGGATTCAATACCCAAACTCTACTTTAGGTGTTACTTAGAATTGGTAGTACAGGCCCTTATGCCTTTCTGCTAGTCTTTCAAATTGCCTTTTCTATTTCATAATCCACATTGGGTACTTCTTTTAGACACTTACAATTGATTCACTTTCCATGCAGTGTTTTGTTAGTAATTATTCTTTACTTGACCACTGCATGATACTGTACTTAAATTAATTGCTTTCCTTAATCTTTGCATTATTCTCTCTTAGTTTTATACAAGGAATGTACTATATTTCCAGCCTTCATTTGTGTCATTAAATGAACTACAATTCTGTTTTCAATCATACAGATTTGATCCAGAATTATATTTGCAATGTCTTTAATAATCCATTTTCACCTATTTACCAGCTGCTGCTTCCTTTTCTGGTAAATTTCCGTGTTTGGTTCCCTCATCTCCAGGAGTTTTGTAAGTTTTTCTCATCACGATTTGCTTGAGAATTATAACTTCGTATCAGTATATAGAACTGGCTTGTTAATGCTTTATGCCAGGATTCTTTGAAAACTAATCTTCTCGCTTCCTTTTAGGTCTCACATCACTTTCCATTTCTTAGCCAGGACAGACAGATTGTAATCTATATCCTGGTGTCTTGAATCAAGTTTGGGTCTAGTTTAGTGGTAAATTCAGTTGTAGACATGGATTTAGAAGGCATCCATTACGCTTGTTTTCTTAGTTTTTCAAGAAAACAACGTGATTGATTTGAGACTAATGTGCTTTCTGTTTGGAGCTCTGGCTTGAAAAATAAAGGTATTTATCATGAATGAGGGACAATCATCATTCACCTGCATCCATAAGACTTTATTAATCATTTACCTACTCACTTATCAAAATGTAAAAAATAAGTAATAATATATCAACCATTTTATACTCGGTGGTTTATCTTTCTTCTTAGAGATGCAATAGGTTGTTCCTTAAAATATATACTATATTAATCGCATTTTCACTTAAATATCTGCAGCTTACCTCTTGCTGGCATGCATAACCTAATAAAAGATTATTATTTATTCCTATCTAGTCAAGATCATATATTTTTTTTACTCTGAAAGTAAAGACATTTGATTTGTTGGTGGAATAGGTGATATAAATTACTTCAGCAGCTTTCATAACTAGTGTTCCTGATGCCCCTTTTTTCTTCCTTTCTTTCACTAATTTTTGAAGCCACAGGAAACATTTTTTTATATACCATAGCATCATTCAAATTTAAATACGTTTTTACATATCCAACATTGAGTGTTAGCTATATAAATTGATTTCTGAGTAATACAGATCATTGTGGGTTTCACTACGATATCGTAATGAGGGGGTGCGGCAAGTAACTTAACTAAGTTCCTTGATTGTGGGGTTCATGTATTTCATAGTGTTCAAGTAAATAATTTGTCTAGTTAAGCTTAAAGTCAGGTAATAACATGTTTAAAACTACTGTCTCAACAGATGATTCCGTTTATATATTCTCTAGTATCTGATCAATGTCTAGAGCCTTATATGAAATACGAACTTCTATGACCTCTACTTTCGAGTTAGTTTACTCTGATAAATAACAAAAGTATACATAATATTTTATTCTATAAAATATTGTTTATATAAAGTGGTGAACTATTATAACATAGCATACAGTTCTGTGGCTACAATGCTCTGTAAAGAAAATGTATCTCTTGAATGTACATCTAAAATCATTAATATTTTAAGCCATCTGACACCTTGAAACCTATAAGCAAATAAAGCCTTACATTCAAGTGTGACCTTGATATATGTTTGCATGAGGAAAGCAAGCAACTTGTTCATTCAGACATCTTTCTGTGGGATTGTTTTGACTTTGTGGTGTTTTTTCTTCTTCCACTCATCTTGGATGATTCTGGAAATACATGCACATTTTGTGACAATTTTTAAGTGATTTGCATGACAGCATTTGTTAACGTAGCGTACAGAACTGAAAAGCAACCCAAAACTTAGCTAACAGTGTATATGGTTATTTGCGTAATGATTGACATTTGTGCTAGTATTGCTATCTCTGACTGTAAATGGGTGAAAGAATCCAGTCAAAGTAGGGAGCAAAGTCTAGCATTCCACAACCTTAGGCAAAAATAAACTGAGATGGAGGAGAACAGAGAGAAGTGAGTATTAGAATAGATGGAGTTTGTGCTGCAGCATAAAATGTACCTTTGTTTTGCTTTCATACTCATCACACATTTGACCTCTTTTTCTATTTTGAATATTTTATGTTACAGTTTTCAGAATAGCAAATGCTTAGTTTATAACTTGAATGGGGAAGTTTTGTCTTATGGTAAGACAAACAGGAAGTGTAACAGAAAATACAAGCTTTGCTTTCTGCTTCTAAAATAGGGAAGCCTAACCTAATTTCTTATATTACTTGAATTTCAGTCTTCCTGTGAGTTTTTAAAGGAATCTGGGCATTTTAATTTTGTCATAAAAATTTATCTTATGCTGTTCTAGATTTGTCATATCCTCATTCACTTCAGGATTAATGCTCAGGAGCGTTATCTGTAAAACCATTAGTATACTCCTCTTTAAGTCTGTGCTCATGTCTGGTGCTCTGGTTGTGCAGTACCTAGCAATGGCATAAAAAATGTAACATCTCAGTGAAAAGATTTGCCTTTAAAAAGTAAAGAACCTCACTGAATTTTAACCTTTTTTTTTCCTGTGTGTATATCTTTCATGGATCAGAATACACTGGACCTTTCTCTCCAGCACATTGTGTATACTTCTGAGCTTGATTTTAAAGCAAAACTAAAAGAGAAGGAAGAAAACCTCAAGAAAACTACTATGGGACAGAAGTTACTCTATTTAACAAGTTTCTCAGAAAACTAATAATGGTGGTTTAGATACCTCTCCTGTTGTAAAAACTCAGATCTCCAAAGTAGAAGATTTTTTTTTTTTTTTAATTTGGTTTGGTTTTCAGTCTGTTTTCATCCATTTTAGTACATGTTGTAAGAAGTTGAAAGGCATTGTCGTTCTTCTTAAGAGTAAGCCTTGGTTTTCATGTTTTCTTTTTGCTTTTTCTATTTGAGTGAAAGAGTAGTTCAGTCCTAAAAATATTGGATCAGAAAGAATTTCCTGTGTGTTGAAGTTTAGCCATGGAATGTCATGAGAAGCACCTAATGTAATGCACAGCATTGCTTTAAGTTCCCTTTAAATTGTATTTTTATTGTACTTTTACCATCTCTGCTGTCTTTTGCAAGCTTATAACAGGTTTGTTGTCAACCTAAATGTATTTACGGTCAATCTATACTCATTTGGTTTCTGTGCCAGTATTTATATTACATATAAAACAGTAATCATATTCTGGCTCATTCATCTTTTTGCTGGAGTAAGCAAGAAGAACATTTAGTAAATTGAGAAAGTATGTTCCTGATTTTCCTTAGCCCTGTTTGCCTTTCGCTACGGCTTTTTTAAAGTGTTTGTACAACCATATTGAAAGGCTTTTTTTGTTGTTGTTGTACATGTGCTAAAGCAATAATAAAATGGTGAACTATGAAAATGAAAAATGCATTTGGATAATAACCATTGTGCACAGATTGTCATCTGGTTGACTGAGAAGGACACCTGCTTATCTGTTTGCATTTTTCCCCTTTCACTTTTCCTTTGCTTTTGTAGAGATCAATGGCATCATGGCAAGTTCTATAAGGATTTCAACACCCCACCCTCAAATAACATTTTTCCCTACTTTTTCAGAAACGTGATCACTGATGGAGCACTAGTGAAAGCTCCCATGACAAAGTAGTTTTTTTCATTTTTTGTAAGGCATACTGAAAGCTGCTAATAATATTTTTGGCCAAAATCATGCTATAAAATCATTGGAATATGCTGAGCAATTTTTTTTCTAAAAATGGGAGAGTTGAGAGATGTTAATAATTCTTGGGTGTTTTGTTGGTTTTCTTTTTTGTTTTGCTTTGGTTATTTTTTGTTGGGTTCTCCTCTTCCCCAGTGTGTAATAATAGATGGCTAAAATAAATAAGAAATGTAATCATATTTTATGTAAGCTTTTATTTTGATAACATTCTTTCTAGTTTTCTCAAAAAGCCACAAAGCTGCATCTTTGGTGAAAAAAAAATTAGATACAGTGAAGAAATCTAAAGGAAAATTTTACAATTTTAGTACAATATTTTATTGGCTTATAAATAAGACATCCTTGTAGATAAATATCACAATCATGTGTCTTTTGAGATGCCTTTAATGATCCCTGCTGGTTTATAATTTATACAGTCAGAAGTTAATGTAAGAAAATGCCATTGTAGCGCATTTTAACAAGGAAAGGAAGAAGCTGAGCTGCAAAATACACATAAAGATTTTTTTTTTCCCAACTGCCAGAAAATTTATATTCATAACCAAATTGTTTTTTATTAAATTATACACAGACTTTATGAAGTTAGTGAAAACATGAAACGTACTGCTCTAGGTTTGTTACAAAGACTGACAAAAAAATGTGCGAAGGGGAAGGCAGAGAGGGTCAACATTCCTATATCCTCTTCCAGTACTAGTATTTGCTTTATTCTATTTTTTTAAAATGTTAAATTGTTTTCTCTTCAGAATTGTCTAAATATTTTTCTTTTATTAGAAACCAGTGTCTATCCTTTATATGATTAAACTAGAACAGATCTATCCCCTCTAATTATCTCACTGCTGTTCAAAAACCAAATTACAATCTGCACAGATTTCCTCTGAATGATCCTGAAGTTTTATGGGAAAATATTAACGGATTTACTCAGTAATGGCTTTACAAAGACCGCCTCTTGAGTAATCAAAATGTCTCCAAGTACTACATTCTTATTTTTTCAAATTTTTAAAGAATCCTTTTGTAGCAGTTTTAGTCATTCTAGCAAGATTATTTTCTGTTATCTGTTTTTCCTTTTCAAAAAATCTTTTTCTATAACTTTCATCAAAAGAACATATCCTTGACTCTGATAATTCAACTTTGAATAGCATGCCTCATTCGAAGGTAACATTTACTGTTGAGAGGATTAGGGTTTTTTAGTTTCTTCTTCAGGTCACAAATGACAATAAAATTGCATTTCAAAAGTGGTTCTTCCACAGGTCACTTCACTGCTTAAATTTCCCAGGACAGAAGGCATCTCTCTTGAATTCAATTTTGGTTGCTGCAACTGAAAACAGAGTTCTCTCTCTTGAAACAGAACAGCTCATACTGGCTTGTGGAGGTGACACTGATGAATATTTCTACACAGATAGGTAGGAAATTATTCTAATAATGACACCAGGCAGTGTGAATTTATGCTTATTTGTGTTATTGTTAGCTGGTACTGAACTGATGTTCCTAACATTTGGAGGTTCCTAACACAGATATGATGTTTCTAACCTTGTAACTTCATTATTACTTAAAAGACACCTGAAATGGATCTTTGCCATAAGATACACATTGTTTCTCATCAGGGAAAAAACACATTTGCATTGTTCGTAGTTTTTTAAAATACACTGTTTCATTTATGTCAGAGAGATACACTAATTTAGATATTAAAGTGTGGAGGTTTGGCTATTCCACAACTGAATGATGAGAATTCATTCTTTGCTAATTTGCATATTTTTAGAAAAAAAGTCTTAGAAATATATAGATTCTAGGGATAAAATCACTGTCTAATCAGAATTTCATATTTATTTAATTCCTATTTGCTGTTGATATATAATGCTGCACTTTTATATTTAAAATACAAATAAACACTCATTATGCAATTACACATAAAAATGAGTTATATTGAAAGACAATTTTGGCTGTGTGTTGCTAGGGAAAACAGGAGAAGGGACTTGGAGAGTGGAAGAAAATACATAGCAATTAGTATTTTCAGGGAATTTTTTTACCAATATTTCACAGTAAGAAAAATATCACTCCACATATTTCTTTCTCAGTTCCACAGATCTCACCTCTGAAAGGAATATAACAGCATTTCCAAGGTATAAGGAGACAAAAGTAATCAAAGATGATGGTGCGATGAACAGGTTGCCCAGATAAGTTGTAGACACCCCATCCCTTGTGGTATTCAAGGCCAGGATGAAGTTTGAGAAGCCTAATCTATTGGAATGTGTCCCTGCCCAACGCAGGGAGGTTGGATTTAGATGATCTTTAAGTTTCCTTCAAACCCAAAGCATTCCATGATTCTATTCTCTTTTCTCCTGAAGATCCTTCTGCTATTTCATTCTGCACTGGCCCTGGGAGTTTTCTGAATCGATCCAAAACACACTCCTTACGTGGACTGAAGCACCTGTAACAAGCCTTCCAGCTACACATCTTAATGCTTGTATCCCATTTGATGAATGAGTTAGTGCAATATGAGTATTGCTGTCATACAGGAGATGTAGATTGGTGCTCCTATACATACAGCTGGATATGAACAACAAAATGTGGCTATAAGTTGTTGTTTTTCAATACTCCAAACTTCTACAAACAGAAGTAACTGAAGATAAAAATGAATGCTCCCCAGCTGAATCTGGTCTACCCTTATTTATACAAATTGAATTAAAAGTAACTTCACTAAAGGGTGAAATTGCACCACTATGAAACTCATGTCAGTAAACACAGTCTCCCTCTTTAGGAGGGTACAAGCTGAAGGTACATGCATACATGAGTTAGCCACCAGTCAGTGTTACCGGTGAGTCCCCACGTGGACTGTCACCCTCAGGCCTGCCTCTAAGAGCACTTGTATGGGCTTTTCACCAACAGGTTAATGCTTGCTACCAGAGGGTCTTCAAGTGCCAATTTTATAATTTGTGGAGCCTCTTGGCCAGGTGGGACTAAGTCAATTATTAAGTGTTAATTGGCTTTTGACAAGGCCTGCTGTGTCATTAGTAGTGGGACTTGGGGTGGGGAGATCAGTGCATGCTTTTAGGGGTCTTTCTGTTCTTAAATGAAACAATATCAACCTGTGAGGCCTCTGCCTTACCCCAGGTGTCATTCAGCTGATGTGAGCATCAGACCACCACCATACCCGTCTGCCTTACAAGATAAAGTTGTTCAAGTCAAACCATTCCCATTTGCAAAGTCATAGTGACTTCGGTGTTTGCTGCCTCTTGCAAGATTGGCCTTGACACAAGTCTGAGCAAGTCCATTGTCCCTCAAATCTCTTCCTTGAAATTGCTTCTTTCTCCCTGCTAATAGTAATCATTAGTTGGTTATAGCCACTGAAAAGCACCAAGTCTTCAAAAAGTTGAGGTGACTTAAAGGGTGTTTTGCTTTTTGGAGGATGAGGGGTTTTCTTTTTTGAGGGATGGGGCGTGGTTTTTTTGGTCACTGTGATTTTTGCACACTGAAGATTAACTTGTAGTTTTCCTGTTACAATAATCTCTAGCTGACCTTCTCCTGAGTAGTCTGAGGAGAGAATATATATTATTAGATGTCAGGAATCTTCAAGTGACCCATTATGATACACTTGGTAGATTAATGTAGTTAAATTGAAGCCTGTCACTTAAAATTCAGTCTTACCTGTCTTTAGTCACCTATTTATCTGGATTAATCTGATTTAGGGGATTTAAAGTTATAGCTTTCAAAGATGTTGAGTGCCAATTAACCAAGAATATAGATAGGAATAAAATGGTATCTAGACTTAAATGCAGTTACACATGATTGTATTCTTGGATTTTCATTACACTAGTTACAGAGCATTTAAAATGTTCAGAATGTACAGAACCCAGTATTGTTATATGTCAAGATTAATTGTGTGTGTTGAAATAACCTAGTGACCCATTTTTAGCAATGGTTAACTTTCATTAATTTACCTAAGAAATTGTCAGACTTGTAATGACAGAACTTTTATGATGATTTAAATGATAGAAGAAAATAGAAACCAACATAATATGAAAAGACATAATGTTAATATATAAATAATTGAATGCCGACACCAAATTTTAATTAAAGTTATGTTGAAGTTATTGATTCAGAATCCCTTTTTTTTTGGTTAAATTTTCAATTGATTAAAAAATGGTTTGGGAAGCTATCTAGTTTTTTCACTTGGAGAGTGAAAAGAAGTATCAGGACCAATATAATTTCTAAGTTTCAGAGATCATTTACCACTTCTTCCACAAAAATCAAAAAAGAAAATTTCTTCAAATACTTCACTCTTATGATCTATATCTGTTAAGTCTTAAAGTAGACAACAAATTGAGTTTGCAATATTCAAAGTTTGTCTTAAGGCGACTTAGGCTTGTCTTATATTCATTATACATATCTCAAAATTATTTCTTAATGCATTAACTTGATAATTTCTAGGTTAAAAATCAAAATAACATATTTGGGAATCATACAGTCCCTTGGATACCATAGTACAAGAGGTCTGGAATAATCCACAGGAGTAATTAGGGGTTCTTTATATAAGTTGAAAATGTATTTAACTCAGACTTTTGCGATTTGATTTGGTATGTGCTCAGCGGGAAGGAGAAATGCACTCTGCTAGACTGGAAACTCAGTCAGATGGAACTTGTTTGTCTTGCCAAGTTTTACCTGGGTTTTGTATAGCGTTTGTAATGCTTCATCACAGAATGTGAGATCCTGTGGGATTTGCTGTAAGTTATGAATGCCTGTATACAGATTGATAGTGAGCTCTTACAAAGCTGAATGGAAATGATTGTGACAAAACCACTTGCTTTTTCCGTTGTGAACAAAATCCTGGGGCACTGTCTCTTTTTTTTTTTTTCATCTACTTTTATTTTTTGTCACTGCTGTAGTAGAGGCACTTTCCTCCGATATTTCTTTCTTAGATGCGTCAGTATGTGATAATGACGGAACTTTAGATAATGATATTACTTTACATAAACTCGACAACTTCCTTATTTGGAGATTGTGCCCAAACAGGTAGAATGCTGAATAGTGAGATGCTGGAAAACAACATTTTCCTTATAAAGTGTGAGGCACCAGCATTACGCTACATGAGTGCTATGATAACTTCTTACCGAGAACTTAATTGCAAAGCTATGAAATAGAATGACCGTGGCAACTGTATCTGAAGTTCTTGAAGGACCTCCTTATACCAGCATGTTTACTAAAGATATGTGTATAATTAGGAGTATTATTGTAGCAAAGAGAAAAAATATTATTAGTCATAGGAAATTACAAGCTAGTGGTATATATGCTAAGCAGTAATGACATCAAGCCTAACAAAATTCAAGAAGCATTTGGACAATGTCCTCAGACACACGGTGCAAATGTTGGGGCTGTCCTTTGCAGGGACAAGAATTGGACACCATGATCCCCGTGGTTCCCTTCCAACTCAGGACATTCTATGATTCTATGTATCATTTAGTGATGTTCATTTTTGTTATCATTCTCAACACAATTGACTAAGGAAGTATATTTTCCAAGGAAATGGTTATAATCTGTGGTGTATTGATGCCAGACAGCAGATAGGCCTGTATCCTTCCCCCCTTGACTATTCACTCCTTTCCCCAGGAGCAAGATGGAGGAGAGAATAGAAAGAGCAAAAGTAAGAAAATTTCTGAGTCAAGGTAAGGACATTTTAATGAGACAAGGAAAGAGATCTAGAAGGAAAGAGAAAAAAGTCAACTAATACAAAGGAACTCCTCATCATCCTCCACAAACAGACCAATGCCCAGCCGGTCCTTTAGCAGCAGAGGAAGGCAGAAGACCACCTCTAGTCCATATTTTTTTAATTGCTGACTATAGTGTTATTTGGTGAGGAACATCCCTGTTGCCAATTCAGGTCATCTGTGCTGTCCGTATCCCCTTTCAACTTCTTGCCCACCTTGCTGGGCAGAAGGGAGGTGTTATGGCCCAGCCTCAATGAACCTGCTTGGCAGGATACAGGGGAGAGTGTAGGTTTCTTTTGAAAACCCTCCTTCCTTTGCAGCCACGGAAGTGATGACAATCACTCAAAGGGTCTAATCAAAATTTCAATTTTTACTTGAGCTCAGCCAAAGTAACAATGATTTACAGGAGCAATCTTTTACTTGGAGCTCAATTAAAGTCAAAATTCCAATTTGTACTTTGAATTCAGTCAAATTTACAAATCTTTACTTTGAGCTCAATCGAAATAAAAACAGTTTACCACAAGAACACAGGCACAACCAAATTCACCCACAAGTGCCAAGAAAAAGAAAAGGAAGGTAGATTTGAGGAGAGAATGAAGAAAGAGAGAATAAAAGAAGAAAAGTAGAAGAAGAAATGTTAATATAACATGGAAGTAATCTTCATCCCAATTAATCCTACAGAGCTTTTGGCAGGAAAACATGGTCCATGGGGCAGAGGATGTTCACATGTTTCTTGGCATGGATTGTTTATAGAGGAGCTCCATGCCCTGTTAGCAGGGAATGTCTGCGCTGCATCTCTATGTGCAAAGTTCTCAAATTGGGGATGGGGTCTCCAGGAGTCACTGGCATTTCAAAGAACCCTTGCCAGAATAACCACTGCTTGAACCCTTTGGACGTACACGTGCAGTCAGGGGCACTCCTGCCTCTTCAGAGTGCACAAATTCCTTGGGCACAGCAGTGCGAGTAGCTAAATGAGCACTTGCAGCCCAGCTGCAGGCGTGGGGAGGGTGCAGACCCTGCTCCTTCACCTACCTCTCTTTCCACTGCTGCTACCAAACTGCTTAAAACCACAAGCACACACACACAGTTTCACACTAAGATGGATGTTTAAGGCATACAGACAAATACAAATGAAGCAGTTGATCTTTACAGGAGGAAAAAGAGCAACACTTGATGTTGTGCAAATACTGTTCGGCAGTAACTGGCATCGGTGTGATATCAACACTGCTTTAGCTATAAATACAAAGCACAGCACCATACAGGTTGCCATGAAAAAGTTAATGCCATCCCAGCCACACATTGTTTAAGAATCTAAAGAAATGTTGTTGATGGAAGTGTCCTTAAAATAAATAAATATATTTTTGTAATGATAAACAAAGCACTTGAAAACACTGTTAGAATTGATTTGGCTTCAGAAGGTTGATCAGCACAGAAGGAGGAAGAAGGCAATGCTTTGGGAAAAGGTGGAGGAGTGATATTTCTGGTTAGAGAAACTGCAGTTTATGACATAAAAATCTAAATATAAACACTTTATCTCCTGAACTCATGCCTAAGCTTGCAGCAAAATGGTTTCCAGGGGTGTTTTACTTTTTTTCCCGAATTTTCTCTAGGAAAGTGAGAATTTGTGTATTGGATTCTAAGGCATATAGGAAACTTTCCTAGAAGCTGAATAGGAAGGACTTCAAGGAAAGCATTATGCCATGCATTATCCTAATGCAGACTGATAAGCCACATGAGTGATATTCTAGAAGCAGTTTTCCCTAAATGCACTTTTTGTTAGTAAGTAATACTTTGTTTTCAGGAAGCTGACACTGGTTACCTGTCATCTCCCGAAGACTAGGGTTGCCTTTTCAGCACCTCCTGAAGTAGTGATGGCTGGAGAGGAGTTTAATTGTGGGAGTGAAAGTCTTGCAAGATCTAAGTAGAAACACTACTTTAAGACAGAAGAGACTGCCTAAAGTGACTGAAAATAGTAATTTATGATGACTATCTGATTTTTCACTGGATAATTTTGAAATTAGCCTGTTCTGAATCTAACATATATTTATCTCTGAAAATGATGTATTCAGTTGCTGGTAGTTTTAAACCACTCCAGGTTAAGCAAATGCACCTGAATAGTTTCCAGTAGTGCTTTGATCTCAGTTTGCCCTAAAGTAGCTTCTACAGAATTATGCCCATGTTGGTTTATGATGGATTTATCACGTAAATTGCAAGTCAGTTGCCTTTCTAATGTCTTGTTTACTTACATTAGGAAAGAAACACACTGTTTCTGTGTCACCAATCGATAACAACTTTACTAGGGACTGCTCTGGAAAATATTTGATCTCGCAGTCAATTTGCTGAGCTGCTCTATCTTTCCTGTCTTTGCTTTATTTTTAAAAACATGGGTATTTTGAATGAGTAACTTATTTTAGGCCATTTAAAAATAACTTACTTTTTCCAAGATATATTTTCACATATTGATACAGCTTTTGTTTTTTTTTTTTCCTTTTATTTTAATTTAGACATTTTTGAGTGTTCATAAATGTCATTTGTCTTTGTTTGTGCTAGTTTAGTTTAATTATTTAAAAGCTAAATTTTAATCCAAGTGATAGAAGCCTCCAGAGGTTGAATTTTCAACTAATAGCATGTTTTGTGTTAATGAGGTGGTGGTGAATAATCAGTTTTCACTTTCATTTAAATATTCTGTTCTTGTTTGCACCCTGTAGCTCCTTTTCTGATAGTCATAATTTAAATAATTGATTTAATGAAAAAAAATCCAGCAGTGTAAACCTTAACAATCTATTCCAAAAAGGTCAGATACCTTTTTGCATAATACCTATTTTTGCATAAAATGAAAGAAGAAAACCTGCCCCTTTCTCTCCCAGGCAAAAATGTTAGGATAATCAGAATTCTCATGGGGCTTTTTCAATCCATAAACGTTCTAGTGAATGATTGCAGCACCAAAATTGAAAAACATTGTTCTCATTCCTGGAATTATACTAATAACCTCCTACCCCGGATCTGAATGGGAGGGGAGAGATGGAAGAAAGGATGGTCAGTACAAAAGAGGAAGAGAGAGAAGTAATGGTTTATCTAGTTTACCCTTAAGAAAGATTGTTGGTTTTGTTGCCAACAAAACTAGTGATTTTATTGTTTTTAATTGCATTCTAGCTATTTTTGTCTTTTTTTTGTTATTTTTATTTATAGTTTTAGTCTTTCATATTTTTATATTGTTTGATAGGTTATGTCTATCTAGCTCTTGTGGCTGGAACATAAATAGAAGATAATATGTGTTGTAAATTTTATTTTAATCCTTCATGCCACTGAAGTTCAACTACAGATCACAAAGCAGTGCCATCTGGAGACAGCAGAGCAAGTTCAGAGCCAAGTCATTCCAGTATCAGAAGTAGTATAGTCATGCTAGTGTGGCATTCTGCCTGGGTTCATTAACTTGCTGAGTAGTTAGGTATGTTATTTGGGTAGAGCACTATGCCAATATAATTACAGGATTTTCAATAGGGAAAAACTGTTTTCAGTATCTCTGTGCAGTGCAGCATTATGGCACTGAACAAATTATGTGTTTATCCCTTACATGAGGTTAGTCTCCATCAACTCATTTACATCGTAAAGTTTGACTTCTGGCAATGTTCTTACCTGGTGCAGAAATCCTCATCTTTCAGGTTTTTTTATGTTCAGAGCACTTAAAAGGTATCTGCATCCTGCAGGCCTCTGGCACAAGAAGCTCACTTGTCATCTTCCCACTGCTACTTCTTCCTGACTGCTGTCTCCTCTACTTCCACTATCTTTCTAGAAACCTGAACAAAATTTTGGGTAGTTAATGCCTAGGTCTGTTTTGTAAATAAGAAGAATTGGTAGACAAATTTATCAAAGGCAGCTACATAAAATATAGCTAAATGAAGACACCTTATGTGGTTTTGAGCTAGCTAAGGGTAACCTACGTATTCAAATGAAGAGTCGTTCTCTTCATCTGGCCTGTTTTGCCCACTTGTCTTTGAGTGTTGCTTTTCAAGTTGATCTTTTTGATTGTCCTACATGTTACACAGTATTTGTTGTGCAGAGCTACCAGGACCTATGATGCAGAAGTGTGAGAAAATAGTGTGGATAACTTCCTTTCAACCACAGATTGCACAGGAAATGCGTATACACTTTAACACAAAAACCCTCTGTAAGGCCAAAGGATTTCTCTCAGTAGCTAGAATGTTGCAAACAGTTTGCTCAGATGCATTACACTATGACCACTCATACACTGCCTTACGTAAATAGTAATAACTTTTTTTCTGCTCTTCAAAATATATGATTGTTCATCCCTTTGTCTCTCTTGAGCCTTTTTTAAAGGGCCAGTGTCATAGAATCATAGACTATCTCTAGTTAGAAGGGACCTATAAGGATCACTGAGTTCAAGTTCCTGCTCCTTGCAGGGCTACCTAAAACTAAACCGTATGACTAAGGGAGCTGTCCACCTGCTCCTTGAGGTCTGACAGGCTTGATGCTGTGACTGCTTCCCTGGCAAGCCTGTTCCAGTGACTGACCACTCTCTCAGTAAAGAACCTTTTCCTAGTGTCCTGTTTGAACTTCTCCTGATGCAGCTCCATTCCATTTTTTTGTGTGTTGTCAATTCTGCTGTGTTGGAATTTGATACTAAACAAAGTGATTTTTTTAAATTATTATTATCATGTTTCTTCCCTGTCTGGTGACTAAACTACTTGGTGTTATGAATTGTCTTTTACACGGCATATCATGTTTTGAAAATCAAAATCTTAAGTGAAATTGCTTTGATCTCAAACGAACTTCCTAAAGTTATCTGGAACCATCTGATCAGCTGAGTGTCTTCTAATTATTTTATAAGGGCTTTTTTCTGGTCTAATTTTTGTTTCCTTTAGGTGCTCACGTATCTTCATCTCAATTTCACTCTTTTGGTTTTCCTTCTTTCTTTACTGGGATGCATATCTGAAAGAGAATCATAGAATCACAGGATCATCAAGTCCGACTCCTATCCCTATATAGGTCACTCCCAACATTCTCACCATGTGACTGAGGGCATTGTCCAAATGTTGCTTGAATGCTGGCAGACTCGGTGCCATGACTGCTTTCCTGGGGAGCTGTTCCAGTGCTCCACCACCCGCTGGTTGATGAACCTCTTCCTAATATCCAACCTAAACCTCCCCCGGCACATCTTCCTGCTGTTACCTCTAGTCCTATCATAGGTCACAAGAGAGAAGAGATCAGTACCTGTGTCACCTCCCTCCCTTGTGAGAAGGCAGCAAGCAGCTATGAGATCCCTTCTGAATCTCCTCCAGGCTGAACAGACCAAGTGACTTCAGCTGTTCCTCAGACGACATCCACTCTAGATCCCCCCACACAGTACAGTGGTGGGGCCGCACCAGTGCAGAGTAGCGTGGGTGGAACACTTCCCTCGCCCGGCTGGCAATGCTGTGCTTGATGCACCCCAGGACACGGTTGGCCCTCTTGGCTGCCAGGACACACTGCTGGCTCATGTTCAACCCCCAGGTCCCTCTCCGCAGGGCTGCTCTCCAGCCTCTCACACCCCAGTCTCTGTATCCAGGGCTGCCATTATCCAGGTCTGGAACCCAGCTCTTACCCTTGTCAGATTTCTTGCTGTTGGTGATTGTCCAACTCTTCAATCTGTAAAGATCCCTCTGCAGTCTCCAAGAGTTTTGATAGCTCCCCACAAATGAGAAAATAATAAGAAATAAGGAGAAATCTGCTGATTAAAAACCTCTAGTGTATCACATTGAATGTACAGATTCTTAAGAGTCCATTAGTGAAACTTCTAATTCACGCATGATTTCTGTTTTACATTAAAAACTTTCTATAGTCTATTCAATCAATTATTTCTGGTCATTTTAAATAACATTTTTTTATGTTCTTTTTATTTCTGCTATTCTACAGTACTTACATATTTCTTACGTATAGGTTAGTTAAACCATAATTTTCCTATTTTATTCTTTCTGGATAGTTAACATCTCTGCTTAAAAAAAACCCCAGAATTAGTTTTTCTAACAGTATGTATTATGATGATATCTGGAATTATTATGGTAACCAGTGAGGCAATACTCATTTACGCTAGCTGCGCCTCATTAAACTTGTTTAACATGGACTTGCCAGTCAGCACTTTATTTATAAAATTACATCAGTGTCAGTGATAGCAGAATTAAAAAAATGGTTTTGGTTAATAATTTTCAAACTAGGAAAAAATACTAATACTTAGGGCAAAACAAAACTACATTAAATATAGTGTCAAAAGAATTATCCCTTATGAGCTATGCAATTTTGGAAAAAGCTTAACTCTTGACCTAGAGTCATCGGGTGAAGAGCTGAAATTGGCAATGTGGTATCTATGCCTTTTTTAATTAAACAAATGTCCACATTGCTGGCCTCCTAGGACATACATTTATTTGCAAGTAGTCTTGCCTGAAGTGATTTTTGTGTGTATGTGTCTATTCCTTGACTCACAGTATCATTCTTCAGCTGCTTTCCCTTCCCCACTCCCCTCACTCCTTATTTGTACCTACATTTGGAAAATGTTATGGCACGCTTAGTTTTAATGTTGAAACCCACTTCACTTCTTGTTGCAGAGAGAAACCTTGCCTTCAGTTTGTGAGTGAATAATAAGTATATTTGAACAAAGAGAATAATCTAAAAGACAAACCAAAAGTTTATTAACGACTTCCCAAGGTTTATCTTCACACTCTCCACCTCCACAGAATATTTTTTTTCTTAAATTTTCACAAAAATATAAAGGTAGAATTTTTTCCCCTCATATATTTTCTATTAAAAAGTCTTTCAAATTACAAGTTTTTAGTCTTTTTGGTTGCAGGATAGCCTTTGAGAGGAAAAAAAGCAAACGTTTGGTTTTGGAGATAGGGGCTGTTATGTCTCTGATCACCTAAACTAGTCTACATTAGTCAATCGTTTAAGAAAAAATATTTGAAAAACAGCAGTGCAGTAACATTCATTTAACTATTTCAAAGATGCTTTATGGTAACTTTCTTTCTTGTTTGTTTTTTTTTTTGTCCTTACAGAAAATAACACTCATCCTTTCTGTTTGTTTTTTTCTTCTCCAGAAGTACAAACATTTAATTAGTAAGGATATAATAAGTGATTCTAGACTCCTTTTTCATCATTTCTATTCCAAACAACCCCCTGCTGCTCTTTTTGTTGTTCTTGTCTAAAGAACCCTGAAGTAAAATACAGATTTATGAGGATTTCACGATGAGCAAGACAAATACAACTAGTAATGATTCGGCATAACATTGAAACAAAACTCCATGAATGAGCAGAGTTGAATACCTCATAATCCTTTGTATTTGATTTGGAACAGAGCTATTTTGTCTTTTAAAGAATACAGGTCTTCATCAGCAAAACATTGTATTACAAGAAAGCATTCAAGAAAATTCTAGGAAGTAAATATATGTTGGGTCTGATTGAAGATCAGCTCTATGTCTGAATAAATTTGTTCTTTTCCTGAATTTTGAATCATGTTCTAATCCCTTCCTGATGTTATAAATTAATCCCTGAAATCTGAGCCTTTTACATGAAAATCAAAATTATGAACACATATCTGTATGTCAAAAACCCAGAAGTAAGAAGCATGCTCTTTGACAATCAAAAAAATACTTCAAAACTTTTTGCAGAGAGTTTTATTGCTGGAGACCACGGAAAACCAGACAGCTGCAAATTTGTATTGTTAGTTTGGTAACTTCAAATCCTCCCAGTTCAGCAATGTTTCTTGTCACTCGCCTTACAAGCTATCGGAAAGACAGGATAGTCAGATGTGATTCATTCTTTCATAGCCATCATTATAAATTCAAAGTTAGTTCCACTCCTGGTTTTCACTTTCAGTTATTTGACTTACTGGAGGATTCTTAAGGGTGCACAGGACTAGCGAAAATATGAAAAAATTTTTTCTTCTCTCTCAAAAGACCATTTCTTTTTAGCAACTGTTAATGCCAGTAAGACTTGGCTGCACTGTCATAATTGTTGAATTTTCCCAAAACACATTATACTCAGTAACCTACTTCCTGAGACTGTTTTCTGCTCTTAGTGATGTAATCAATCTGTAGTTGCTGAACTGATAAATAACAGAAATTCCACATGGAACTGTTTTCTCTTTTCTCCAATTTGGTAGAAGGATGTGTCATCTCTGTACCCATGTGGTCTGTGAAAGCTATGAAAGTTATGGGAGAAGTCTGAATAGACAGAATAACAAGTAACAGCTATTTTATTTTACATTCAGGTTAAGGAGATTCTGCATCCGGTTGTTCATATCCCTAATTTTTTGCATATTTGAAGATTCTAATTTTTCTTATATATGAGAGGGATAGCATGTAGCATGCAGTGTCCTGTTCATAATTAACTATAAAAATATCTTTTTTGCTTTTTCTGACCTCTTGAAATCTGAAAGGAAAAGTATCAAACTACTCCATAATCCTCTGCTTTTGTAGTTTGAAAGGAACACCAAAGCCTGTGAACTCACTTCTCTTTCTAAATTGGAAACGGCTCTTTCCATGAAAGTGAATAGAACTTTCATCCCCTAAAAAACGTTAGGCGTTCAATATTCTGAGCTCTTCACTTTTTTTTTGCTTCAGCAGAGCCTGAAGAATCACGATGGATGGTTGAAGCATTGTCCACTCTTTCCTCCATATGTCTTACTGATTGCATTGGGGTTTGGTTACCACAATCAAGGACTAGATATATAACACACTAGCACACAGCTGAACATATAGCTGTAATGATGAATAGTGGGGTTTAACTTCCCCTAATAAGACAAATGAGTGAATTTTTCCTGGCTTGTACCTATTAATTGACACCTATTGATCCAGTACAAAAGTCTGCATTTCATGTGGTCTTTTCAACAACAGTTTGATTTGTTTTACTATTTGGAAAAGTGATACGGTCACTTCATACAATACAGAAGAGCAATTGGCCGAGAAGAAGCTATAAGTGGTCTGCCTGGGCAGTGCAAATATTGTTATATGGATGAAATGGTATCCAGATACTACAGGAACTGTGCTCTTCAGTTTAATAAAAAAAAAAAAAATCTCAATAGTAATAATGCTCTTTTGCTTGAATAGTAATTGTCATTTTTGTTAGTCAGAATAGTCCAACTAATGAAAACATTGTTGATGGTGGCTGTATGAGGCAGTTACATCTCAATTTTACATAAAAAATTAAGTTTATAATGTACCTTTTTTTAAAAAAAAAATAATTCATTCTACTATGATAAAACTCAGGAGCTTCATTTATGGCAAAGACTAATCAGCTGCAATTCAATCCACTGGAATGACTGTGCAGGAATCGATTGCTTGTCTACAGACTGTAGATTTGTCAGATGAATAACCCTTAGATTACTTTTCCTGACTGCATCTTGTGAGTAGATGTGAATCTTTGGCTTTCGCCTTTGCCTGGAGATACAGAGGTCAGCACCTCTTGTGTTGTCTGTTTTGGTCTTGTCTTATCTGCTTCTCTGTGAGTAAAAGCAAAAACAAAATAAAAAGTGCTGTTTGGGATCCCTCTGACTGACAGGGTAAAGAACATAAAGATTCCTTTTCTTCCTGACTCCTACATGCCCAAATTGTCACATCATATTTTAAACCTCTCATATTTTGAAAGCAGCAGCTTCTCACGTCTTAGTCCACTGGTAGATCAGGTGAAATGGTTGAGACTGAGCGAAAGTTCTGGAGTGAACGACCCTCCTCCTGGGTAAAATGGCGTATCATCTGCTGCCTCTTCACATCTATCCTCCTTTCTTTTTTCCCTGTCTCAGTGAAGCTTGTACTCTTCTCTGCACAGCTGCTTGGTTTCCCCAGGGGCAATGGAGTGTGACTTCTACTCAAATTAGGCTGAACGATTTGGGAGCTGTTGTAAAAGGCATGAAGCACCTCAGATGAAAAATAATTTGAAACAGAGCTGCTTACCTCTGGGATAAATGTTCTGAGGAGTAGGTCCAGTCCTGCTGTCATGGTTTAACCCCATCTGGCAGCAAAGCCCCACACAACTGCTTGATCACTGCAGCCACTGTTTGATAGAGGAGAAAATCAGAAGAGTAGAAGTGAGAAAGCTCATGGGGTGAGATAAAGACAGATTAGTAAGTAAAGCCAGAGGTGCCCACACCAGCAAAGCAAAACAAGGAATTCAATCACTGCTTCCCTTTGTCAGGCAGGTGTTCAGCCATCTCTAGGAAAGCAGGGCTCTGTAGTGAGTAATGGTTACTTGGGAAGACAAATGCCATCACTCCAAACACCCTCTTCTTCCTTCTTCTTCCCCCAGCTTATATGATGAGCATGATGTCATATGGTACAGGATATCCCTTTGGTCAGCTGGGATCAGCAGCTGTGCAAGCTGTGTCCCCTCCCAACTTCTTGTGTGCCCCCAGCCTCCTCGCTGGTGAGGTGGTGTGAGAAACACAAAAGTCCTTGTAAATATAGTAATAACAAAAACATCCCTGTATTAACAACACTGTTTTCCACACAAATCTGAAACATAGCCCCATACCAGTGGCTATGAAATAAATTAACTCTTTCCCAGCCAAATGCAGCACACCTGCATGTTTTCATGAGTTACATTTGGAAGAGATAAAAATTTAAAAGCTTGCTAAGAAAAATATAAAGCTTAAAAGATTTTTCAAATTAGGCAAAACAGTCTGCCTCTGTGCAAATAATAAATAATAAGGTAATTAAAAAATAAAATACCATCTTCATTAGCATACTAAACCTACAAAATGGAACACTTGCTCGGAGCTTTTCAAGACTATAACTGGCTAACCATATGGCTGGAAAGTAATCTGAGTAAGGTGTACAGGCTGATGATTCATAGGTGTTTGGTACTGCTCTTGTGTCTGAAAGACCATTTTCTACTTATTTTTCCTTTCTTCTGTGTATTAAGGGCCTAAGGCTAGTCCCACTAGTGTGAAATACTCTCCACTTAAAAAGGCGTTACAGTTTTGCAGTTTGTCTTTGTGCTCTCCTGAAACACACTGAAAGACAGAGGTTTATACCACATAGTACAATAACTCATAATGTTCTTATCAAGGCTTTTTCTAATGAGGACTATGCAGAAACACTGAAAACTATGTAACTTCTAGAACTTGTCCTTTCAATATTAGGTGCAGATTCGTGTTATATTTTATACTGGAAACATATTTTCTGTGAAGATGAGAATTCTAAAGCCACAATGAATCTCTGAATGCTTGTGGAAGTTAGTGATAAATATTGGTATTAGATTCTGCCAGTCATATAAAGTTTTATCCAGATAGTATTTAAACAACTGGAGAAGACAAGCCTCTATGAATTTACATGTTGTGAGGTGGTTTTGGACTGCAGCTGGGAATTTTTGGATCTCTAATTTGTGGGTGCATGGATAATTTCCCTGAAAAGATGTCTGCACGCCAAACTACTTAAGTAGTATGCAGTTTCACCTGGGGATGGGGGTGGTTATGATGTGGAATACATGTGGAAATCAGATTTGTTGAATCAACTTCCTTTCTAATTTGCATCTAAGGTTCTATTTAGAAAATGGCGAATGTCATCTTGGTATTGTCCCTTATATACTTCGACTCAGTTAACACACTAGATAATGGGGTGGGAAGTGCAGGTCAGTGGCATGTGTGGGGCATCTTTGTGTTTGTTCTTTCTTTGAGATTCAGAGCAAGGATTTTAATTGCATTGTGCAGATCTCATCCACTGAATTTGGGATCTGTGGAGTCTAAGGTGCAGCCTTATCAGTGCCGAGTACAGGGGTATGATCACATCCCCACTCCTGCTGGCCACACCATTTCATCAGATGTTTCTGGTCTTTTTGGCCACCTGGGCAGACTCCCAGCTCATGTTCCAGCTGTTGACCAGCATCCCGAAGTCCTTTTCTGTCAGGCAGCTTTCCAGCCACTCTTCCCCAAGCCTGTAGCGACGCATGAGGTTATTGTGACCCAGGTGCAGGACCCAGGGCTTGGTCTTGTTAATCTGCTTACAATTTACCTGGGCCCATTGATCCAGCCTGTCCCGGTCCCTCAGCAGGGCCTTCCTACCCTAAAGCAGGTCAACACTGCCTCTGAATTTGGTGTCATCAGCAAACTTACTTATCCAGATCACTGATAGATATATTAAACAGAACTGGCCCCAACACTGAACCCTGGGGAACACCACTTGTGACCAGCTGCCAACTGCATTTAGCTCTGTTCACCAGTTCCCTGGGCTTGGCCATCCAGTCCCTTGTTACCCAGCAAAGCGTATGGCTGTCTCAGCCATGAGTCATCAGCTTCTAGAAGAAAATGCTGTGGAAATAGTGTCAGTGTTTTTATTTATATTTGAAGTTTCCTGTTGGCCTGAAGGAGTATTTTCAGTGCTTTTGAATCATTGATGGATATCCGATCTGTTGTCTTTGGTGTTTTTTAAAAAAATCAATAGGTGTATGTCGATCTATAAAGTTTTTGTAGGAGCTTTACTAGGAAATCAACCACTCTGTTGTAACGAAAAGAATTTCTCCAAATCCAAAGGAGAGGTGAAATAACTTTTCAAATATTTCTTGGGGGAAATGTGTGTGGGGCTTTGGTTTAGGTTTTTTCCTCCTTTTTTTTTCCAGAGAAGTTCCTTGTTTAGGTTTAGTAACACTAAGTAGATTTCAATGATGAAAAGATGTCAATTAACTCAGTAAGTAATTGAATACCAGTCAGTTATTTGATGTTTTATTTCACTGCTTTTTTTTATTGAGTCAACTTCCGTGTTAAGTGATAAACTTTTACAGACAAATTGAATTTTTTATATCCTAACATCAATAACTCAGCACTTTTAAAAGAGGAAAAACAGTTTAAACAATTCCCACTGCAAATGGCAGTCTTTCTTAACGTCTTTTTTTCTCTCCCTTCTTTTCCCTTGGGATTCTAAGACAGTTAATGACTACATTTTTTCCTGATGGTTCACAGGGAGAAAACAGTGCATGAACTGACAAGTCTCTAGTTATCTCTGAGATGGTTTGGATTTGAGGAGTAGGCAGAAACTGTGCGACATAGAATTACCACCAACATCTTGGCCATGAACTGCACGAGCAGTTGAGGGAGAGGAATTTGAAAAAGTTTCTGTCTCCAACTGTAAATAAAAAAATAGATCTACCCAGTTTGGAGGGAAAAAAATTAATCTACCCAGTCTCCCAGGTAACAGTCTGAAGAAACATCCTGCCTAGGTGCAGTAGGTGAGGCAGTGAAGGTTTTAGTTGTTCGGGTTGCATTGTAGTTTTGGATATCTGGACCAAAATTCACGCTGCTGAGTCAAATGTGGACAATTTCAGTCAGTAATAGTAAGAAAGAAGAATGGCACAATTTGAGGGGGTTTTATTGACAAAGAAATGCAGTATTTAGAAAGAATACTCTTCATAACAGTTTCAAGAAGCTGCATTCACTGTGTTTTATAAGTGTAACATTAATACTTAGTGAATGACGATGTGAGCAGCAATGTGGGTGTTAACCTGATGAATGCTGCCTCAAGGTAATTAATCCATAGGCACCGTGAAAGTCTGTGGGAGCTACATTAATTACCCAATTTGAATTGATGGGTTTGACATCAAAAGACTTGAATCATACTAGCACAATCAGTGGAGCAGCTGATACACTGTAAGATACCATCATGCTTCTCTGTAAATTGTCTGTGAGATTTTTTATAAGGAGGAAAATAAATGAGATAATATTTTCTAGTTGTTTTTCTTTCTCTTGGTGGCAGAGATAGTTTATGTTAGTGTAGAATACGAGGCTACACTCTAGATCACTGTACTTAGAGTAATATAGACGGTACTTCGCTTTAGCAGTCTGGAATATGAAGTGCAATTTACGTCATAGATCATGGGTATGATTACTTATCAACAATGAAATTGTAGATGACAATAAAAAGATCTGAGAAAAGTTTATGATTAGTCATATTATTTTGACAGTATTTGGAACATAAATATTTTCCAATACATTTCTTGAATTCTATGTCTTTAACAGTTTACTTTATTAACTGATTCAATTTCTGGTGTTCTAAATGACCTTCATTGCTTTGCCCTGTAAAAATTTTGCCTTTATATTTCATAATTGTAGCATGAATTAAAAAATAAGAAAAATCTGAAGACATTGAACCCCTCCCCCACCCCCAAAAACCTTAAACCCACGATTTTGAAGCATTTGGAGTGTGAATTATGAAAGACATCTGAGAGCATATAATGTACTTATACAGATTAAACCAGTTCTCAGAGGGATTCTTGCAAGTTAAAAGACATGTAGAGATAAAAATTAAAAGGCTTCACAGTCTATTTCAAATTAGATTTGGATTGCTTTCAAACTTTTAAGCCTCCTCCTTTATTTCACTTTCTAGAAGTCTAGCTATCTCGTATGCTATCTTAATTGCATGTTTTTCCTTCAAGATACAGTACATTAGGAATTAGACTTTCTCAGATGAAATGCCCTTTGCCTGAGATGAATGACCTTTACTACTTGTTTTCATCGACTCATTGTAAGCACAGTATGGACAAGTATTCAACCTATTGTGGTTGCAGATTTTTCTCCCAATTTCCATACTAATCTAATAACGTGAAGGGAGGCCTATGTGGCAGTAAAATATTGAAATAAAGTACTACTGGTTTTGTAGCAAAAAGAGAGTTGCAATGTTTTGTCCTTGACTACCCAAAGTAAATAAAAATATTGAACAGAAGGTAGGTTTGGCAACGGTTGCACACTGACTTGATTTTATGTGAATATTTATTTCAAATGGAGGAGAAAAATAACCAGAACTTGTACATGTGTTTTATTCTGAAGTGTTGTTTTGTTTCTAGGATTTTTGTTAGTAGTAGAACACAATGTTTTGCAACTGTAAAGGACCTGGGTGACTTTTTATTACAGCAGGGGATGGGTAATAAGATTGGAACCTTTAATTAAGACAGACAGAGGATATTCTCCTCTGTAGTGGTATCTTAATAGACCCTTCATATATGAAGGTCACAGGTATGTTTACTTGCTCCTCACAGTGAATATCATGTGTGGATATGGGAACTCACGTTTCTGACAGATCTTTTGTTTTATTTTCCCAGGAACAGAGTTTATTTAGTTGGCATGTAAGAATTAGATAATTAAAGGAGAGGGGATTCTATACAGGCTTTTTGTTGGGGTTTTTGTGGGGTTTTTTTGTTTGAGAGGGGTCCTCACCCAGGATTTGACTGTGTTCTGCAGTTTCACAAATTAAGTAATATTAATTTATCTTTAATTTAAAAAAAAAAATCAGCAATTATTTAAATATATCACCTCCTCCTCCAAAAATAAAAAAGGAGTAAGGAATTAGCTGATGCTGCCTGAGGTTATCAGCCATCCTCAACACTGAAATACACTCTCCACTGCATCAAATTGCTTTGTTTCCTCTAAGAAATAAAATCAGCAGCCAAAATAACATCTTAAATATCTACAGCAACAAAGAAATAAGTTCTCCTCCAACAAAAAAAAAAAAGAGATAATACTCATTAATTGAATATACAGTTTGTTCATGTGTATGAGAGACTAGTATGCTCCTGTGTCCTAGCTTCTCCATATAGACAGGTAAAGCTAAGTCTGCAAGTCTGGATGCACAAGACTAAAAGATACAACAGAAATCAGTAGAACCTTGTAGTGATACTATGCGAAGTGGACCTTGCTATAATACAATTTTTTTCCTTTTGCAACTGCACTGATGTCCTATCAACAGAGTAAATATAAGGGCTATTGAACAACTATTACCGGTTTAATACCTGTCATATTACTTATTTCATCATACACAGCATAAGGACACCTTGGCATCTACAGAGAACAATACATATTCTGCAGAGCTTCCACTTTGTTTCTTAGTTCTGAAAAAGGAATAAGGAAAGCCTAATAGGGAAAAGATATGTCTGATTAAGAATGCCACATGTAAACACGTGACTTAAAAGTTTTGCTTGACTGGGATGTTGTTCATGCTGATTCTGCTTACTCTTTTTTTTGGAGTAGTGCTGAGATCACCTTACTGAAATAACTCTCAGGTTGGTTCCAGCTTAGGCTTACTGACTGGCACAATCACACACTATCTACTGTCATCATTAATCATATTTTTGTGAGTTTCTCATTGTCTTTTTCTTTTGAGGATGAAGCATTTAGCAAATGTTTTAGGCAGCTGAAGGAGATTTGCAGAATAATAGACACTCGTGAAAAGTGATCTCACTGTACTGACAATCTTTGATACTAAATCTATATATTTCATGAATAAGCAAAGAAGCCAATTCTTAAGCTAAGTTCTTGGGTTTGTCCAATTCTTTTGATTATTTGTTAAAATTTTCTTTTTACTCATTCCTTATGCTCTTATTCATCTCAATATTATTTTCACATTACTCAATCTCAGTGAGTTGCCTTAGGTACTTCTTAACCCCCTTAAATGCTTTCAGAATAATATAGATCACACATATATGACAAATAATGTCAAGTCGTGTAGCAAGAAAATTAGGGAGGCAAAAGCCCAGCTGAAGCTTAAATTGGCCACTTCTGTTAAGGACAACAAGAAGAGCTTTTTCAAATATATTAACGGCAGAAAAAAGGGCAGCAACAACCTTCAATCCTTATCGATCACTGAGGGAAATATGGTAACTAAAGATGAGGAAAAGGCTGAGGTGCTTAATGCCTTCTTCACCTCAGTTTTCAACAGTAAGGCAGATTGTTCTCTGGAGAACTGGTCTACTGAAGCGGTGGATAGGGGCGGGGTGCAATACAGCCCCCATGTCATACAGGAGGAAGAAGTTAGAGACCTGCTGAGCCACTTGGATCCTCATAAGTCTATGGGGCCAGATGGGATCCACCCTAGGGTGATGAGAGAGCTGGCAGATGAGCTTGCTAAGCCGCTTTCCACCATTTATCAGCAGTCCTGGCTCACTGGAGAGGTCCCAGAAGACTGGAAGTTGGCCAACGTGACGCCCATTCACAAGAAGGGCCGTAGGGACAATCCAGGTAACTACAGACCTGTCAGCCTGACCTCGGTCCCGGGCAAAATTATGGAATGGATAATCCTGGGTGCAATCATGCAACACCTGCAGAATGAGCGAGAGATCAGGCCCAGCCGGCATGGATTTAGGAGGGGCAGGTCCTGCCTGACCAACCTGATTTCTTTTTACAACTGTGTGACTCGCCTGGTGGATGAGAGGAAGGCTGTGGATGTGGTGTACCTGGACTTCAGCAAGGTCTTAGACACTGTCTCCCATAGTAGACTACTGGACAAGCTGGCAGCCCGTGGCTTGGATGGGAATGTACTGTGCTGGGTTAGGAATTGGTTGGACAGCCGAGCCCAAAGGGTGGTAGTGAATGGTGTCCCATCCAGCTGGTGGCCGGTCACTAGTGGCGTCCCCCAGGGAGCGGTGCTGGGCCTGGTCCTATTTAATATCTTCATTGATGATCTGGATGAGGGGACCAAGTCCTTCATCAGCAAGTTCGCAGATGACACCAAGCTGGGAGGAAGTGTCGATCTGCTGGAGGGTAGGAGGGCCCTACAGAGGAACCATGGCAGGCTGGAGACATGGGCTGACTCCAATAGCACGAGGTTTAACAAGTCCAAATGCCGGGTCCTACACTTTGGACACAACAACCCCATGCAGAGCTACAGGCTGGGTGCAGAGTGGCTGGAGAGTAGTCAGGCGGAAAGGGACTTGGGAGTGCTGGTGGACAGGAAACTCAACATGAGCCAGCAGTGTGCCCAAGTGGCAAAGAAGGCCAATGGTATCTTGGTCTGCATCAGGAACAGTGTGGCCAGCAGGACTAGAGAGGTCATCATCCCCTTGTACTCGGTACTGGTCAGGCTGCACCTTGAGTGCTGTGTCCAGTTCTGGGCCCCTCAGTTTAAGAAGGATGTTGAGATGCTGGAGTGTGTTCAGAGGAGAGCAACGAGGATGGTGAAGGGGCTGGAGCAGAGGCCCTATGAGGAGCGACTGAGGGAGCTGGGGTTGTTTAGCCTGGAGAAGAGGAGGCTCAGGGGAGACCTTATTGCTCTCTACAACTACCTAAAGGGAGGTTGTGGTGAGGCAGGAGTTGGACTCTTCTCTCAGGTAACCGGTGGCAGAACGAGAGGACACGGTCTCAAGCTTCGCCAGGGGAGGTTTCGGCTTGATAGTAGGAAGAAATTCTTCACTGAGAGGGTAATTGTTCATTGGAATGCGCTGCCTGGGGAGGTGGTCGAGTCACCATCCCTGGAGGTGTTCAAAGAGAATTTGGATGCGGCACTTAGTGCCATGGTGTAGTCGACAAGTAGGAGTAGGTGTAGGTGTTGGGTCACAGGTTGGACTCGATGATCTCAAAGGTCTTTTCCAACCTTATGATACTGTGATACTCTGATACTGTGACTTTTGGATGCAAGACCCTGTATTTTTTTTCATGGAATTGCAATAAGTTTCTTTGAATAAATGAGTAGGCACTGAAATGATGATTCTCTTGGCTTCAACTTCATATACCATCTGCGTTAACCCACTGTGAAATGTGTTGGGTAGAATATGGAACATATATTCTGCCTAAGAAGACATGCTGAAAGCATGAATAATTTGTATTCCGTTATGCTTCACTGTAGAGCATATATTGTGCTTTTGTTAATCTGTGATGTTATTTGCTCTTCAAGAAGAAAAAAAGAAAAAAAATTCCCTGTAGTGTACTTTTTAACTGTAAGCCTCTACTGAAACACTCTCTGTGTATGTATGTCGATTCATTTTATATAGCTATATTCCTTCTTCTTGGAAGTAATGTAAAAGTTATAAAGTATAATTTACTACCTTAACTACAGCTACTGTCTATTTGTTTACTGTATTCTTAATGCTATAAGGTGGGTTGCAGGAAATTTAGTGTTGATAAAAGCCTTGGAGGTCTACGCTTTAGTTAAAGTTATCACCAGAGGAAAAATAATATTATACACCAAACAAACAGCAAAGCAATTGTGTCTAGGGTCATATTCACAACCCAGTGGATCAGATAGATAGCTCTTCTGAAATTTTTAGAACAAGGTGATTTATATTAGCTGAGAATCTCACTTCTTTGTTCCTGATTTCATTTACTCTTACTATATTTTGAGAGCATATTTTACTGTTTATGTACAGAATGCTTGCATAGATAGGAACGGGGGACATATACATATATGTACACATATGTATGTTGTTTTTTTTCACCAAAAATTGTGCGTGAAAACATGCTTGACTGTATGAGAAGAAGAGAAATTGAAGGGCTTTATTGCAATGAATCTTTGACAGTATGGGGGGGAAACTGTACAAAGAACACCAAGACATTTAAAAAGCAGCTATTCTCAAAGTCCTCTTAATAACATGTTAGCATTGTTGCCTTCAAGGGTGCCACACAACCGTGACAGCTACGGGAATTCTTCAGTTATGCTTCCATAAGAGCTGGGATAAAGATCAATCGTCCTGGAATTCATTAACAGAACTAAGTCTGTAGCGAGTAACCAGAACCTGTGCTACACCACAGGAGACCTAACAATGGAGTAGGAGTACCCACCAGGTATCAGATTGTTGAAATAAGATTTTCTTTTCACTGAACTCTGTAGAGAAAGTACATTGATGTTTTCACATGTAACTCCTTGTTGCAGTAAAATCTTTGTTTACACTTACCCTGGCCCATCTTCTAGTATGCCTAATTGAGTGTGAGACAGGCATTACATAAAGTATTATTCAAGACTACAAATATCACCTGTAGTCTGTGACTTGAGTCAATAATCAGTGGCAGCAGATTTCTAGATATGGGAATTTCAAGGATTTACCCTTGAACATTTCTTAAGCCTTCAAAGTCTTCCGTAGGATTTCTAGTTATTTAAAGGTTCTATCCAAATATAATTCCATTGATTCCAGTGCTTCAATCAATGTAAAGATGTATCGGACCTCACTGCAGATATTGACTTTAGCTTCACTTTGTCAGTGTGTAACTTTTAGCCTAATGAATCAGACCAACTAAGAAGGGTTTTGCTTCTGTGGAGTCTTAAGAAATTTTTCAAGCATTTTTGGTTAGAGGAATGGAGAAAGTCTCTTTCTGCTACCTGGTTCTGACTTTAGGGATTCTAAAAAAGACAAAAGTAAATAGCTGTTCATCGAAGAAATAGTTCTTACTGTTCTTACAGAATGTTCTTACTTTTCATTCACACTTTAAATAAGTCTAAATGTAAGTCTAAATGTACACCAGACAGGAAAACATTGAGCGTTAGAAATGTTATTGTGTTATTACAGCAAGATTCTGGTAGTCTGTTTTTAAGAGTCAAGGAAAAGAAAGACTGTTCATAGAGCAAAATGATCCGTTTGGCAGTTGTCCAAGAAGTTAAAATTCAGTTCTCCTTAGAATTAGTAAGAGAACTATGACCTCATTTCATTTATTGCATTCTGTGCATCTTCACTCTTTCTCTTTGATCACGCATGCGTCAGCTCTATGACTGGAGGTAAGAATTGCTAGTGAGAGGCATATTATCCATGCAGTTGAATAAGAGTTTTTCAGAACCTCCACCTTCCTGAAAGGAGTTATTTTTGTCACTGAATTTTCTCAAAAGAATGGATGACTAAACAGAATTTTTTACTATTTTTAATTTTTTTAGTGGATAAATTTGACATTTATGAACCTACAACAACTGTGACCAGTCATGGCTTTGGCACTGAAAAAGTATTTTGTAAAGGAAAAATATGAAGAAAAGAGAGACATTCAAACCACAATAGATGAGTAAACACTTCTCTGATTCTCTGTACGGGTTGCTGGTTAATAGTTCGTCTCCCACTGTTTCCTTGTAATAAATGCAAGAAAAATATAACCCCTTTTATATAAAGACTTTTTGGAATACATAATAGAACACGATTTTTCCCCTTTATTGTAAATACTGTCAAAGCACTCACAGAAACATTTAGTTTCCAACTCTAAGCTTCCCATTTAATATTTCTGATTGCTCTTACATATTGCTTTATGGTGTGTTGCATGTGACTTCCTCTAGAGAACTCTCCATTCTGAATCAACAGCCACATAATGGCTGTAACTCCTGCAGTTATGTATGATAACAGCAGCGATTGGTGGCGTGGGTTCATAGCCGATGGAAGCCTCGCCCCGATGTGCTATGTAAAAAAGCAACACAACAAAAAAGACTCCAGGCTCGCTCAAAGCAAGTCCAGCTGGAAGCATCGTGGTAAAACAGTGTGTGCGTGTCTGCGTGCACACATACATGATAGAAAAAGAGGAGGAAATTGGCCATTGACAAATTTAATCTCCTTCCATGAGGAGAAAAAAGGCTTATGGGACTGGGAGAACATACGTTTTGACTCAGCTGCTTGATACTCTGTCTGGATTTTCTCATGAATCAGTTATGGGAAATACGGTCTAGAAAAAAAGTGTTACAACGTAAATTCACAACCGGTTGGAAAAGAGTACTAGGAGAGAAGTAATGACTTATTGAGAGAAGTAATGACTTATTTGCTGTCAAAATGAAGACTAGCAGTGTATAACTACTTGTGATCCTGCAGGAGTCTGGTCTGATCTTTTCTCCTTTTTTTCCTTTTGTTTTCTTTTTTTTCTTCTTTTTTCTTTTCTTTTTTTTTTTTTCTTTTTTTTCTTTTAGATGTTGGTATTTTCACAGAGCATGTTTTTTTCTGCATGAATAACACTCAGCCTAAATTTTTGATGCAGTTGAAGAAGGACAGTACGCATGCTGGCTAATAAACACATTGAATAACTGATCACTGGACTAGATGGATTCTATGGACAAATGTACAGTCGTGTACGCATATAACATATAAGTAAACATATAAGAGATATGAAACATATTAAAAAGATAGGACACAGCTGGCCTAGATGCAGCCTTTAGAAAAGAATATAAGAGGTAAAGTAATTAATTAATTTCATTTTAGTCACTAGTATATGCATAACAATAATGATGCTGTATCTAAAAAGACAAACATTCTTCTAGGCTGTATAAATAGATGTATTTTGTATCATGTAAGAAATTGCCTTCCACCTGAGACCCTAATATTAATGTTTATCTCTCGTATTGTGACCAATTTAAAACACCTGTACATCAAGAAAGACGTGGACCAAGTAGAGTCCTGAGGATCCAGATGAAATTGACTGAAATGATCCAAGAAGAGAGACTGAAGTAACTGACTACGTCTAGAGAAGTGGTGCTCAAAGAAAAAACAGGATAATACCTTTTTATACACAAAGAATTCTGTGAGAAGATAGGAAGTAATCTGCTCTTTGTGTTAACTTCATAACACAAAAGCACAGGGTTTAAATTACAATGAAGACTGATGCATTTTTTTGTGTGTGTAGAAAAAGCTTCTAATGATAGAGTGGATGGATTAGGTAAGCTGTGGAATATCCTTTTCTTTCAGGTTCTTGAAATTAGCTTAAATTAAATGACCTTAAACAGAAAGGGAAATTTAGAGGGTAGATTTTTAGATCTAGTTTTCTAGAATTCTGTGGTTATAATTGTCATAATCTCAAAACAAAATTTCTGGACAGCATGAACATGGTTGCCTATGCCCTCTGTCATACCTGAAAGCTTAGGAAGTGAACAATGAGTGTTAACAATGGCAGATTCTAGGCATTAATGCAAATTTATTTTACAACAATTTCCTGGAAAACAGTTTCTACCTTTTTAAATGTAAAAGCTTAAAGATCTGAGTACAAGTCAAAAAATCTCCAGATTCCTGTAGTAACTTCTATGCATTTTTATCTTTGTTAAAAAAGAGTGTTTAAGATTAAGGTAGCCAGCTTTACTGTGGGTTGAGCTATCAAGTTTTGGGAGAAACGAGTTTTCCCTTTTACTGTCTAAAAATGCCTTGCCTTTTCAAAACTTGAATCAGTTCTAATACGGTTTTTTTTCGTTGTAAGTGTTCATATCCCATTGTTTACTCTTACTTAAAGGACAGTATCATAGCTGGTTTATTAATCAAGGTTGGGTTTTTTTTAAAAAAAACACCCAAACTCTTAAACAATGAGAAGGTTGTCTCATTTGATTTATATCTCTGTTTCTGCTGGCTTAAAAAATATATCTCTTTGGAATTAATGCAATGAGCACTTCTACTTGACATAGGGCTAACTGTATTTTTTTTTTCTGAGTGTTTTTTGTCATGATTTGTTCCATTAATTTGAAAATATATTTATTATGTAGAATTAGACCACACATGAGAAGAATCAAAACTAAAAATTTACATAGATTTCCCATTTAAATTGTAAAGTATTTGTTCGTAAATCCAAGAAAAAATCCCTCGTGTTTTTTTTGTTAACAAATTTGTCACCCAAGAGCTGTAATTTTCAATTCTAGAACTATGATATTGTCTTTTCATTCTGTACTTAAATTAATTTAGGCAAATAGTCAATATTTAAAATAAAAGTATGCAAATGAAAAAAAATTCAGTCTTTTTGTGTTTGTCTCATTATATTTATAGATTTATCCTATGGATATTCTACCAGAGAGCACACTGGAAGTGTGAACTCGTGACCAGTCCTTCTTCTACCATTATTCTTTCTACTGCCACTACAGCCAGACACCTGCAATAGCCCAGTGTTGACAAGAAACAGACATTTCCTTTTTGGTTTATCTGAGTATAAATATTGAAGTTAACAAAATTGTCAGTCATCTTGGCTCTTTATAATATGGCAGAAATGTGGTGCCTTGTTTATAATTAATACTTTATTCGAAAATAGTCAGCTTCCAAAACAAATTCTTTTATGGTCAAGGAAGTCTAGTTATGAATGTAGGGGTTTTGGTATAAGTCGTGTTGTGTTGCAGATAACAAGATAATGTTAAGAAAAAAAGTAAGAAAATTCTCATCAGTTTCTTCATATCAATGCATGCAGTGTTGTTATATAACTAGTAATGCTTCAAGCGGTGATGAAAACAAATATTTTCCAAACAATCATATTGTGAAATATAAACACTAGTCTTATAGAAGCATCTAAAATCAATTATTAGTCTAATTTTTATTTAATTTCTACAGATTAATGTAGGAAAAAGGGATGAAGTGGAAGCTGATTAATCTCTGTTTCTTTATTTTATCAGTTTAAATTTTAAATAAAAATAGATATCCTTTTTGGAACGCAGTCTTGCTAGCAATGTCAAATAGTACCCGTTCTTCTGATTAGGTATTATATAACTTCTGAATATATTAAAATTATTCCAAGGTCATATGACTCTATTTTTAGGATTATCCAGCTTGTGAAGGAATGAAAGAACTCACCTGTGATTTGTACCAGTCCAAGGGATAAAGTATGTATTTTAACCATTTTAATACTTATGCAATTTGCTTACACATTTTCTTACTAGATGGATACAGAACTAAGCTTGCGTTATTTACCTTTTGTTTTTCATGTTTTAAATTTATTTTTCCTATGCTAGTGTCATAATGTTTATCATTATTTTTTATCAATACTGTCATGTTAACTTGTGTATAGCTTAATGGAAAGATGTCCTTATACTTTTCAGAATGGCTTTTTTAATTCTGTACTGCTGCTACGATGATTTGTTTTATACAGAGTAATCTCTTAAAATCAGGTATAACTCATGATAGCCGTGGTTGCTTTCCACTTTTTTTTCTTTGTATATCGTGCCGGCACTAGCAAAAATTACAACATTTATTAAAGTGATTCAATCTTTTCCCAAATGCTCAGAAGTTTTTGCTCTTTTATTCTTCGCTGATTTTCAAATTCTTGTCTTTTCTTGTAGTACTTTTCATTCTCCCAGTTTAAGACTACTGACCAGATTCTTAGATTTGTTCTGCATAGTTATTTGTATAGTTTAAAAAAATCTGTTTTATAGATTAGTATGGATTTTTTTCAGATTTGTCCCCAAATACATTGTTCTAGATACTCATCTAGAATTCATCCGTTCTGATTTTTAGTATGCACATTTATTTTATAATCTTGTTGTAAAGTATAATTCATACAGTTCTTTCCATAAAATATGGTGCTTCTCAAATTGTGGCAATATTTCCTGGAGGTAAAAATAAGATCATAAGGTTCCCAGAATAAATTCAATTTCTTTCCTTTGGTAAATTCTGAAATACATATTCAAATAGTTTCCACAACATCATCAAGCCTATTTTGACCATAGATCCTTTCATAGTTGCCCTTCACTCCCTGGATAATTAAATATTGTCCAATGTCGCACACACGAGTCTCCATTTCTGACAGTCTGCTGTTGTTAGCAGCGTGCCTCGGCAGCCAAGAGAGCAAACCATGCCTTGGGATGCTTCAAACGCAGTATAACCAGTCGGTCAAAAGAGGTGATTGCCCTGCTGTATTCAGCATTTGAGAGGCCTCATCTGGAGTATTGTGTGCAGTTGTGAGTCCCACAATTTAAGAAGGATGGGAAGATCCTTGAATGTGTCCAGAAAAGGGTAACACAGATGGTGAAAGGGCTGGAAGAAAAGTCCTATAAGGAGCAGCTAAGCACTCCCAGGCCACGTGAGAATGGTTCAAAGCTGCACCAAAGGAGATTTAAACTGGACATTAGTAAGTATTTCTTTACTGAGAGGGTGGTCAAATGCTAGAACAGATTTTCAAGAAAGGTGGTCAATGCTCCAAGCATGTGAGTATTTAAGAGAATTTGAACGACATCATTAATAACATGCTTTAATTTTTGGTCAGCCCTGCAGGGATCAGGTTGCTGGACTAGATGATCATTGTAGGTCCCTTCCAACTGAAGTATTGTATTGTATTGTATTGTGTTCCATTCCATTCCATTCCATTCCATTCCATTCCATTCCATTCCATTCCGTTCCGTTCCATTCCACTCCATTCCATTTCATTCCATTCCATTCCATTCCATTCCATTCCATTCCACTCCATTCCATTCCATTCCATTCCATTCCATTCCATTCCATTCCATTCCATTCCTCAATACTATACAATGAGTGATAAACTGAAGATGTTTCTGGTGGGGTTTTTTTGATATTTAAATATAATAAAAGCTCCATATTCTCTGAAGAGCATTCAGCTCAGAAATGAGTGTCACCTTCAGATCCTTGCTGTATTGTGGCTACACATATAATTTGACTTTTCCCTAATCCAGTACATACGCATAGAAAAGATTTGTAAATGCAGTTAGATGACATTTTAAACTTGAAGTAGCTAGTCTAGAAGGTCTGTAATGAAGACTGGGATCTGCTATTAATGCTCTATTTGATAAAGTCCTCAGTGTATGTAATTCATAATTAAAATAACTTACAGGTTTCTGATTCAACTTTATGCTAATCCTGTAACTTTGTGCTCTTAATTAAAATGTTAAAGAGGAAAAAACATTAGAGAGTGCAGAGTCTAATGTGTCCTGTCCCATCCCTGGGATCTACCAAGAAGAATCTGTCTGCCTCTACTTTGCTTCCTCCTGTGAGGTGTTTATGCACATTGATAAGATCCCCTAAGCTTTACCTTCTCCAGGCTGAACAATCCTGGGCCTCAGCCTCTCCTCGTAAGACAGATCAAAGTCTTCAATTACCTTTGTGACTTCTTTGGACTCATTCTACTATTTCCATCTCTCTCTTTTGCTGAGGAGCTCACAGCTAGACCCAGAATGTGCTTTCTTTGCTGGGAGGGTGCACTGGTGACTCACAATCAGCTTGGTGTATCAAAGACATCAAGCTGACAGACAGGCAGAGCTCAGGTCACATTACTCACTGAAAATGAATAGGTTTCATTTATAAATAGTGCAGTAAAATGCCGTTTTAGAAGATTCAAATTATGATTGATACTTGATATTAGTATTATACAAAGAGCAGTAGTAATAAATACAAATAGTAGAGTTTGATGTTAATCTAATAACAGTAAAATTTAATGGCAAATTAATGTTAAACAACATCTGCACTTTATAGATTATTTCAAGTGCACATGGCACTAATTAAAATTAAAAATTCATTATTTAAATGAGATATTTTTCAAAAATTAAAATGGAGAAATTGGGGAGATCACTGAAATTCTGCAATGAAAAATTTGTACTGGTATACATCTTTCTGTTATTTTGTTTTTCCATTTTGGTGGTAAGTGATTCTATGTCAGTTCATTAATTTCCCGAAGTGGTTTCATGTTTATGACAACTGCCTGAATACTGCTGTTCTTCCTCCAAGACTTTAATCAGATTTGCTTAATTTTTTTTTGTTATTTGGTTTGTTTTGTCCTGATTTTTCCCTTTAGATTTCTGTTGCATTTTAGGTTTATCATACATCTGTAATTTTGCTGGCATGACTTTCTCTTCTTGTTGAATGAGCTGGTATTCTCTGGATAGATGCGTTTATTGACTGCATTTTATGAAGCATATTGTATTCTGTCTCTGCTGTTTTATTTCTACGCTTATTTTTTTACCTCAAAGTAAATTTGCTTTGTGGGCTGCCTTGCTGAGCTTGCTGCTGCCAAATATTGCACTCGTCTTTGTTCATCATTGAATCCTCTGAAGCTGCAACATTGTGTTACTGTGTTTACATCTCGGTATAAGGTATTTTGTTACTAGTTTCTTGGCTCATTTGCCAGGAACTTCATTCAAATAAACCTTTAATACTTAAGCTAACATTTTTTTTAGGATAGCCTCACTTTTGCTGCTGAATCTACTTTTATAAAAGGATTTTCTGCAGGTTTTTGTATTGTTATCACAGAACTAGTTATTATAATTTATTTTTATTCTTGAAATAGAACTTTCCTTTACTTTTTGTGTTTTGTTTGAAAGTATGAGTTATCTAACCACTTCACCATTATGAGCAGGGAACCAAAATAAGAGGATATAGAGTTGTGGCAATTGATACAGTATTATGGGTTACACTTTACTTTCATTTAAGGCTTATATATTAGATTCTTACTAATTAGATTGTTTTATTCAGAGTTTGTGACTGTTATTTTGGTGAAAATGTCATGAAAAATTCGCAATTTTACTCTTTATGTTTACATACAGTATTTTCCCTTGTACACTATTAAGAAACCTCTAGCTTCTCACTGATTAATATTCAATATATGCACATTAAACTCTCTTAATCTTTTTAACCCATGGATGAAAATAGTGGTTTGAAATTTGAATGTTATATATCCAGTAGGTACACCATCTTAGAACTCGAAAAGACTATTTTTCCTACTTTTTCTTTATGGGAGGCAACAGAACCATGATTAAATTGCCTGCTTTATTTACAGCTCTCTCAGACATTTATACCCTTCACCGTTTTATTTATTTAAGGCAATCTATCAAAGGGATCGTAATGTTTGATAAAAAAGGTGAAATGCACAATTATTAATTTTAGATGCATTCTAAGCCTACTTTTTTTCTGTTTTTCCTTGAAGAAAATTTCCTTAGTGGACCTCCTGCTTTCCCTTGGTTTTGAATAAAAGCTGTGATTGCTGAGTTGTTATCAAATATGCATTAGAAGTTCATATAGCTGCATAATTTAAAGAACAGTTTTCTCAGTTGTTGGTGACTGGAGCCTTTCCTGTGTTACGGAGGCATTTGCTGAGGTGGCATGCTGGATCCAGCTCCACCAAGGATTAAGCTGTTTTCTACCTGTCTTCCAGATGAACATGCTTGGGTAAGTGGTCTAGTTTCAGGGTGTAGAAATTCTTTCTGCACAACAGCTGTCAGCCAACTCTAGACTTCTAACAGGTCTAACTCTGAAATGCTGAATTAAAGATATTCGGATTTAGGCTATAGGCAAATACAGAATTTTTGGCTGCCAGCAACAAAATTCGGTTGAACTGCGTTCCTCACTTTTCTCTGTTTTGTGTTTAAGCATTCATTTCAGAGTAAGTATAAAATGAATTTATATAAACTCAAACTATACAGATGGTGACTGGGCCTTGCATCATTGTTCTACTGTATGAAAAAATACATACAGAAGATTTTCTTCAGAGATTTTGTATGCTAATAAGCATGATTTGCAGAAAAGAGCTTCTTTCTCAGTGGAGTACTTCCTACAACCAAAACTAATATCAGAGAGCGAAGAAATTGAAACTGTGATATAGGCAGTTTTTACACGTTATTCTGTGGGGAACTGGGGTAATACCTAGCTGGTGTGATGTCATCTGTTGATCCTACCTGATATTCTAATTTATCTGCAGTTTCTACTGGGATAGACATGACATGAAATGAAATGTCAACCACAATTGAACTTGAAATGAAAACCCAATATATCTGTCTCTTGGAAAGAAAAAGAAGGGGAGAAAATGCCAAAACCTAGATTCTGTGCCTCTCAATGACTATACATAAACATTCTAGGAGGATGAAAACTACAGATTGGTGGGATATTTCAAAGCATTGTCGCTTACTTCTGTAAAACTGTATCACTCCCTGCCCTAGTTATTTATTTCCTCAGTATGTGTAAGTTCAGGTAGCTCCGTGTTTCTACGGGTTAGTAAGAAGAGAGCTCTAAAACCAGAAATAAATATGCTTTAACTGAGACAAGTGATGAAATATGCATGTGATCATCAAATGACTTATAAATTCACTTTAATATATCTTCCTTCATAAAGTCTAAAATCAAATGCCATTTCCAATAATGCAATTTTTTTTAAATAGCTGCCTGAGCTTTGCATATTGCTTCAAGTACAAAACAATTGTTTTAATCTTATAATCAATCTGAAGGCTCCATATGGTGGTCTAAACCCCTTTTGTGAGTTCAATACAAGTAGGAAAAGTCTTCCTTTTTAAGTATTAGGTACATAACTTTTAATGTAGATCTGTTAGTCTTAGAACTGTAGGCCTGTAGATGGCTGCACTGTGATTGTATTTACATCCTGAACATGTTGTAATAAGTTAGTATTGTGTTTATGTATTGCGTTCATTTGGCTAGGTTTTGGTAGTAGGGGTTCTTGCAGGAATAGCTTCTGTGAGAAGACACTAGAAGCTGCTTGCCGTGATGGTATGCTCCCCCTGCCTCCACAACTTGACCTTTTCCCGTAATCCTAGTCAAGCGATAACCACCAGTGGCAGCGATTGTGATGGTCAGTGACGGTCATGATGGCTGCATCCAGTTCAAGGTGGATTTAACTGAGACAGATAACAACACAATGATCAAGGTCTAATTTATGGCAATGCACCCACCAGGCCACGATGCTGGGCAGGGTCTGACTCAAACCAATTTTGGAAGAAACTGGTACCTGCAGTCAGTATGTAAATATGACTATGAGTCTATCATATTACTACATAAACAGTAGACAGATCAAGGCTGCTTTGAGCTCTCTTACATGGTAGCACGCTTCATGCCAGGATCTCCCCTTGAAAGGAACGGGTCTCAAGGTTACACCTCGAGGCTGACAGAATTTTGCCACAACTGATCCTTAGTAAGTAAATTGGGAATAAATGGATTAAACTTCATGATCTTAGCTAAGAAGCATTTAGGATTGATTGTGTGTATGTAGTCAGCAAAGTCTGTGTCTGTCTGCATCCAGCTGCAACTAGACTGCTCTCTGAGGAGGAGTTTAGAAAACAAAGAGGTCCTTTCTAACCCTGTGACTCAATGGGAGGGTCTCCCTGACAGTTTTTGTCTGACCCTGTCTTCTATGCGGTAAACAATCCCCTGTACCTTGTTATCAAATCTTCTTAAATCATTGTTGCATTTCCTATCAAACTTTGTCGAATTACCGTTTTATATCAATGAATGTATTGCTGATCCTCTCTTAAGAATTAAGTCCACCTCTCTGCCTGGCAGTGAAGGACCTGGGGGTGTTGGTTGACAGTCAGCTGAACATTAGCCAGTAGTGTGCCCAAGTGGCCAAGAGGGCCAACGGCATCTTGGCCTGTGTCAGACACAGCGTGGCCAGCAGGAGCAGGGAGGTGATTGTGCCCCTGTGCTCAGCACTGGTGAGGCCGCATCTCGAGTGCTGGGTTCAGTTTTGGGCCCCTCACTACAGGAAGGACATTGAGGGGCTGGAGCACGTCCAGAGAAGGGCAACGAGGCTGGTGAGGGGGCTGGAGAATAAACCCTACGAGGAACGACTGAGGGAACTGGGGTTGTTTAGCTTGGAGAAGAGGAGGCTGAGGGGAGACCTCATCACTGTCTACAACTGCCTGAAAGGAGGTTGTGACGGGGTGGGTGCTGCATTCTTCTCACAAGTGACAAGCGATAGGACGAGAAGAAATAGCCACAAGTTGCACCAGGGGAGGTTTAGACTGGACATTAGGAAGAATTTCTTCACTGAAAGGGTGGTCAGTCATTGGAACAGGCTGCCCAGGGAGGTGGTGGATTTGCCATCTCTGGAGGTGTTTAAAAGATGAGTAGAGGAGTTTCTAAGGGATATGGCTTGGTAAGTGGACAGGTACAGCTGGACTTGATGATCTCGGTGGTCTTTTCTATGATTCTACAATTCTCTATTAGTGACAGCACCATACTCAACAGGGTTATTTCTAGTCAGCTCCAAAATGGACCTGCCACAAGCCAATGTTGAGCCCCTCAGCTTCATTGATCGTGCCTCTGTGATAACCTTCAAGAAGGGGGAAAAAGTGCTGTACAGCAGTTGTAAGAGAAAGGAGTGAGCACATATGAAACAGCCCTGCAGACCCCCAGAGAAGAGGAGGGACAAGGTGTTCCAGACATTGGAGAAGGGATTCCATAGCAGCATGTAGTGATGACTATGGTGATGAAGTTTGTCCCATTTAAGCCCACGGAGTCTACAGTGGAGCAGATATCCAACCTGTAGCTCGTGGAGAACGCCATGTTGGAACTTGAGGACATGTCTTAAAGGGAGCTGTGACCCTGTGGAGAGTGTATGCCAGCGCAGTTTCCTGGGACTGTGGTCTCATGGAGAGGAGCCCATGCAGAAATACATTTCCTGGCAGGACATGTGGGCTTGTGGGTGAATGATTCATGGACTGTCACCTGTGTTGGGACCTCGTGCTGGAGCAGGGAAAGAGCATGAAGAAGAAGGGGTGGCAGAGACATTATGAATTGACCACAGCCTTCATTCCCTATTCTCTCACCCTGCTTGGGGCAGGAAGCTGCGCCTGGGAAGAAGGGAGGTGAGAGAGAAGGAATTTTTAGTTTTGTTTTATTTCTCACTGTTCTACTCTATTATTAATCGGTGATAAATTAAATTGATCTTCCCCAAGCCAAAACTGGTCTGTCTGTGGCAGTAAACAATAAGTGATGTCTCTATCCTTTTCATGACTCATGATCTCTGTCACCTTAGGGGCAGTTGTAGAGAGGCTTGGCACTCAGCCGACATCAAACCACCACATTGGCAAGTTATGTTAAATGCAACAAGTTTTTCACCATTCCTCACTCAGTATTTTATAGACATCAGCAGCAGCTTGTGTAGGAAGAAACAGAATAGGAAATGTTGCGTAAGAGAGAGCAGATCTAATAGGATGCTGTAGCAGACATCCTATGCCCAAGAGGTGGGGAATCAAAAGGTGTAGAGCACTTCATGTAGAGGGAAATTATGATAAAGGTCATGTCTTCCTCTCTCACTGCCATATGGTCGGAGTGAAACCTGAGGAGAGAAACCAGGGGAATGAAAGAAAACTGATTAATAACAGATCTGTGGACATTCAGGTTATGGTGCAAGGAAATTAAGGAATCTTGGGAAAATTTCTTGGTCTTAGTTGCTGCTGCTGTTGTAAGTTTGTAGAATTGTTTCTACTAGAGCCAGCTTCCACTTTTCCAAGTAGATCTTTATCCTTGCTAACAAGTTGACATGTTCCGCAGGGGTTCATTTTTTAAAAATATTTAATTCGTTCTCAATGTCCACCTCAGCTTCACACCTACCTGCATATCTTTCTGTAGTACTACTTTTCTCTATTTTATGTATATCCTGCCCCACTCTCTTTTCATGTGCCCTGGCTCCTAGAGTATTTTACTGTATTTTTGAAGTAGCTTCAGAAAATGAATAAACATGAGATAACATGGCATTTGGTGTTCTAACATTGTCATGTGTAATGTTTCTTTCTTCACCTTGTGTTATGTGGCTTGTAAACTCTGTGCAAAGCCTATGTTTGAATAATGGGACCTTAGTCTCATCTGAAGACACCTGTGTAATAAATGTGATTAATATAATGCATCATTGTTAACTGCTAATTATGCAGAATAATAATAAAGGTGCTGTTTGCAAGTTCAGATTCCTTCCCTGGATTTTTTTTAAATTTAGTAAGCGTTATATAATCTGTAAAGTGTTCCTGATTTGCATTTCAGAACAGTAAGAAAGCATCACAACGGTCTTCTTAGAAGTGCAAATTTCTTTAGTGTCTGTCTTTATCAGGGGATGTTCTTGGATTATAGAATAAAACTTCATTTACCAAAGAAATAACATAGAACCCAGAACAATTTACATCCTTATACAAGTCTTAGATTATGCGAAGAAAATAAAATTTTTATTTAGCCACCATTCAAGTTCAATACTACAAACCTATTTTGCCTTTCAGTCCAATATGATACCTCAGGACTTCTAAAGTGTATTTAATACTGTCTCATGTCACAATTAAAAATTTTAAGTATAGATTTTGCATAATCTGTGGCTACATATGCATTATGAAAAGTAATATGCACTGCTATATTTTATTACTACTTTTGTAACTGTATTTGTTGATTCCTATTAAAATTATATATCAAAGTTTGTGGTGGTTTTTTTTCAGGTTTGATTTTTTTTTTTTCCTGATTTTGTTTTATTTTTGTATTTTTTGGTTGGTTGTTTGGTTTTTTAAAGCTGAAATGAAATTATCTCTTTCTGTACCTGGTCTGAATTTTTTCTTTCCTAAAAAAAATGTGGATACTTTGTTACATGATTTTACAATTTAGGGGTTTTGAAGGAGATGTTGTTGACTTTGACAGATGACAAAATCTTTTTTTATCTGTATTAAAACATTTTAAAAAACCGCAATGAAATGTTTTGTAGGATTTCTTTTTATTTTTAATTTGTCTTTTGATCTCTAATTTTTCACATTTCTATTTTACTTGATGGTTAAAACCTTCTTAAGGGGCCATAGCAGTTTTATCCTTGATTCTGCAACTGGAACTCAGTGTAGTTGAACAATATATCATAGTTGAGCATGGGGAATACATTTTCTGAAGTTCTTGAGAGATTTATTCTAAATTAACCTTTGATATAGGAAAAAAATGAAGGTTGCTTTTATGCTTGTAAAAATTCTTTTCTATTAAATAGAATGCAACTATCTTCCTCAGTTTTTAAAAATCTCTAAACATTAGATTTCCATATGAAGTCAAAATTAAACTCTCAAGTGGATTCTTTCTTACTATAGTAGAACTCACTTCTTCAATCTAATATCCCATTCCTACTGCCTTAGAAACTGGCTTTTAGACAAAAAAACTTCATTTGTTGCTGATAGTGAAGAGTACAAATAAATTGCTCAAACTGAATATCCAAGACTACCATTTTTTGTAAAAATCTGCGTGTGTGGCTTGAAAAAGATGACTGCTGTGATGTAGAAAGGGTTTTAATTTAATTTTATGGATTATATAATGATGAGACAAGTGAAGGTGAGTGTGAGGAAATAAATATTTCCTTTTCCTGAATTTGTTGTGGATCTTTGAAGTTTTGATGTACTCAGTTGTCATTTACATCATATGAAATAAATATGAATAAATAGATGATTGATGTAAAATCAATAAGCATCCTTATGCAATTTTTCATGTAATTCTTGTCACTTGTTTAAGGGCTTCATCATTCAAACATAAGAGATATGTCAGGACATCACCTTGGGGCACTTAGTTATTTTTATGGATAGCAATTACAGCCTTGTGTTTCCATTAGTGCCATTTCTCCTGAGAAGGATAGTTGATAAAATCTACACTGAGAGGGGAGTTCAGTTTTATTGCCAAATTTAGCATGGTTGCATGGTTTGGTAGCAGGTTTTGGTCGGTGTATTTCATTGTTGTGGAGACATGCAGTCTTTACCTGCAAAAAATCTGGTGGCAGAAGGTCTGGTGGCTGCTCCTCATGTTAGTGTTTGCTTTTCAGATGAATCTAGTTAATTCAAGGATTATGTGATTTCTAGTTCTGTCCCCGTTCCCTGTCCCCCGCTTGAAGGCTCTCTTCTGTAGTTAAAGCAGCTCATACGGCTACAGTAATGAATACTGAAAAATATTGCTATAAAGGATGAAATGCAGGCATTTCTTTGTCATGATTTTTACATGTGGATCTTTGAGGAGAGGAAAAAATATAGAAAAAAAAAAAAGAATACCTCCTTGGAGGATTTGTTTGAATGATATGATGTGATAGTACATAGGGCAGTGTTTTTATGATATACAGATACCCAACATATTTTCAAAACCCGTGAGATTACATTTAACATTTGAAATAGTCTTCTTTATGGTGAGAACAAGGATACCTGTATATTCAAATTATTGTAATTAGATCAATATTAATAAGATCTGTCATACAGTGAATAGTTTCAGTTGTAAAGTTCTACAACATCTTCTTTGAACACTAGATATAAAGGAAAGTCTGAAGCACCAGTCCACTGGTCTGTAGCAAAAATATTTGGGACATCTTTTGTGATGTACTTCTTTCTAATGGTCTTTACCCAGCTGATGTATATTAAAACCTGTTGTTAACAGATTACTTGTTTGCTCTGGCAAATCCTAGAGAGGAGATGTTGCTTATACTTGTTCTTTAATGTTTGTGCTTTTCTTTTTTTTTCCTATATATTTACTTGTCAAAGTATCTCAATGCAAAACTAATGGCTTCGGTTTATTGTTTGAATTGAAGTGCAACATTGGTTTAGAAGCCTGTTCATCAATACTTTATCATAAATCACCATCGGGGTTGTGTAGAACTGAAAACAAACTTGTTTTTGTAACATCAGGAACACTTCTGTGTGGATATACATCAGCTTGAGATGGATAAATTTCATATGGTAATTAAACTAATTAAGACAGACAATTAAGAAATATTACTCATTTTTATTTGAGCAAATTAGCATATTTTTTCTTTTTCATAAATGTCATTACATAAAAACATAATTAATGATCTGATTACAGGGCAATTATTTTGATTGAGATCCTCTTGCCAGACGTCCCTATCTTGAGGCAGAGCAACACTAAATCAAACAGAGCATGTCTTCATTAAGCAGAACAGAGCCTTAGCAGAATTCTTAAGACCTGTAACATATATGTGCCATAAACAGACTCCGTTTGGATGACATTTATAATTTGATAACACTGGTTGCTTAAGAAGTTTAGCAGTTTTACAAGCGTAAACCAAAATTATTTTCCAGAATTTGTTAGGTATCTTGCATTTCGGAGGAAGAGTTGATGGTAAGAGTTCAGTGCAATAGCACAGGGAACAGAGCAGTGATTATTCCTCTAGAACCTGATTAATTTGGCATTTAATTCAATGAGAGTGCCTGTAATTCTTAATTATAACTGAAATCGCTCATTCCCCCCTTTCCTCTTCCCCCCGTCTCCAAAAACTCTACATGACCATACTGTTCTTTAAGCCTTGAAAGCTGAAAAATAGTAATTGTGTTTGTATTTCAATATTTATTGGTGATAAATTGTAACCTTTAAGAGTTCTTGGTTATTGTATATGGTGCGTTGCATTTTAAACGCAAGGAAGAGGAGAGAGGTGTTTTGCAACACGCACTTCCTTCTCGATGACAGACACATTTTCTGTCTTACATAGCCTTATTGTTTGCAGGACTACAGAGACAAGCTGTTTTTTTCTGAGTCTGCAAATCAATCCTAGGAGAATATTCTCTTTTCAGGATCCCCTTTCTGTGTAATTTCCTGTATTTTCAAACTTGAATGCTAACTGTCTACAAATGGTAATGCATATAACTGTTTATGTAGAAATAGACTGCAAGAAGTAACATGCTACAAATAAATTCTCTTCATTGCAGTTCCAAACAGTGCCTTAATGAACTCTTATCTGTATTATTTCTTACCTTTCAGAGACTGCAAGAGTGGGTTATATTTACTTATTTATCTTTGTAATGAAAATTGTTCTGGACTTCATATAGTCCATTTCTAGAAAATCACTGGGGCTGAATAATGAATGTCATAATTCAGAAGACAGAGTCAAACTGGATGTCAGAGAGAATGTTCCTTGCATAAGAGCAGAAAGATTATTCATCCTTCATTCATACACAACTGTATGTTTTGTCTTTGGAATGGGTGATACGTATGGTCATTATATTCCTCAGGATGTAATATGACCTAACTCTAAACCCAATTCTGCAGGGAGCTGTCATGTTCTGACCCAATTCCCTACAAGTGAAAAGGGGATGCAGTTCATTAAAATGAAGTTCTGAGATGTGAATTGAAGAGAAAACAACACTATATGGTTAATTTGAACTAATGTATTAATTCTAAGGCAGTTTACAAATATTCAGTCATCTATTACAGTAAAATAATTATTGATTCACAGTGAAGGCAAAGACATATACATACACAAACTGTAAAAAGCAATAGCATACCTCTCTGGAAATGGAAATGCAGAGAGAAAGAAGCATCGGGGAAATGCAAAGAGTCACAAACTAAAAAGCGGTAGCAGAGAATTAGTGGAAAAAATATAATTTCAGCTTTCTGAGGAATTCTGTGATAATATGCGATCCTTGAGAAGAAGGGAACGTACATTCAAAATAGGGATACTTCTCTGTTTATGCAGTTGATGCCAGCTGATTACACCCATTTATGCCCACTGGGTGTTCCTTTAGTAGGAGCTCTGTGTTACATAAGCTGTCACGTGCTGTCATCCCAGGAGCACTAGGCCCCTCGGGCACTGGTGTGTGACTTCTCTTCACACACTTGCGCAAAGAATGTTTTAACAGGTGCAAAAAAAACAGTGGCCTTGTTTTGGTCCTTTTGAGCTAGATTCAACCACCTCTTCTCTCAAACAGTGTCTAAGACAAAATAAAAGGAATAATTCATCTGACAGGATGTACTTGCTGACATAATACTCCAGGTGATGGGAAGGCGAACGTGAATATTTTACTTCCTGCAATTCAATCTGGATTTGTCGTACTGATTACAACAACTGCAATATTCTTCAGAATATCCTTCAACCATTCCTAAGATAATTATCCTAAAATGTTGTATTTTTTCCAATAAGAAAACTTGCAATACTTCTTTCACGTTCTATAATGCAACTAATTAAATGGCTTGTACAATAACGAACACATACACACACTTGCAACACTGAGGATATGCATCGTGGTCTACGAAACAGACACCACCTGAGTTTGCTCAGAAATACTTCAGCAAGATGTCCTCATTTAGAATGATTCTGGTCTTCTTCAGTTTTATCAACTCTTGCTGTTCTGGCATACACCAACATAATGCCGGTTTAAAGACTCCTTAGTTGACAGTGCAACAGTGACTGACACCAGAACAGCTGAAGTACTGGTTTATGGACTTGATTACTGTTAATGTTGTTAAGACTGGTATAAGTGCAGTTCAAGACATGCAATTTTGAATTTTTGCAGAAATATAAATAAACCTTAAATCATGTAGAAGATCTTGTGTTTTGATAAGTAAACATTATATACACAGAAATAATTATGGGAAATTGGCATTTTAAAGTAAACAAAGATTTCACTGAAAAGATTATTTTAGATGACTAAAATGTTCTTTCCACTCATATGGAAAGAACATTATTGTCCAAAGAAACTTTTTCAAAGTTAGTCAAATGTCTTACAGAAAGAATTTGTTACAAGAAGAAAGGGAATACAGGCTTAAAAATATTGCAATATTTATCTTATCCAGCTATCTTCTTGCTAATTTTATAGATATATAACAAAAATTACATAAAAATCTTCAACTGAATTTTGTGAGCTCAGGAATTTGGTTTTTTTCTGATTTTATGTTTGCTCTGAACATATTATAGAGATTTTGGCCCATAGCAGTGACTTCTAGGCAGTGCATAAATGTGTACAAATGATAACATAACACTATATTTCATGTGTAATAGGTAATTATTCTGGACCACTGTAATCCAGGAACAGCTTAAGGTCATTGCCTAGAATCCTGGCTAAAAAAAGATAGTAGACAGCTCATTTTATCACAGTCATACATGATTCTGGCACTTTCTGGTTTCTGAACTCTTGACTTTCTGATCTTTTAACTTCCTTTTCACCTTAACATTACGATTGTGCTAAGGAAATATCTTTTAGGTATTAAAATTCCATATGTTTATACTATATCTGTCAGTTTGTTCAGTGAGTGCTGACAGGTTATTTAGCAGTTCCCCTTTCCCTTAAGTACTTATTTAAAGGGTGAATTTTATTTTCTTGAAATTTATCTTCTTTTATTGTTATTTGTTCTTCTTTTCGTAAAGAAAATGGGTTTAGGTGTTACCTTCGAACAACCATGTGTCAGGCTCAAAAAAGTATGTTTCTAAAGAGAATAAAGTCCAAAGAATTATTATATAGCCAAATAATATGTTGCCAAAGTTGTTCCCATATGTATCTGTAAACTTAAAATGAAGTTTAGCAAAACCAGGAAGTTCTTTATCCATTTGTTGTTGTGGTTTAGGGAAAAAAAGACAGTTGTTTGTATCAGAGATGAGATACAAAGAGAGCTGGAAAGTATCCATGAACTCTTGGCATTTGCAACCTTAGCATCAACGGAGGCATTGAACATATATTGAATGATATAGAAGTGAAGCTGCTACTTTCCAGAACTATAATATGGAGTAAAAACTGAGATTACTCATCCAGAGCTTTTGGTATTATTGTGAACAGACTCATCTTTAACACTTTCTTATATTGTATTAAAATTCGGAGGGATTTTTTCAACATTTTCTTTCATAGAAGAAACCATGTGTAGTGTAGCATAGCAATTATCTTCTAGACTGTGCAATGGTTTTTAACTTTTGATGAGACTTTCTTTCTGCACTTCTAATGGCAGTCCTGGAAAACTACTGCCATTATTTTACTAGAAAATTATACAGGCACTGAAAATGTTTATTTGTATTATTGTCACTAACATAGTCTTGGCATATGCTAGGTACCATTATTCTAGACGATTACCAGGCATGGTTTGGGATTTGCAGAGGTCAAGATAGACTATGATAAAATTACCTTCTTTTGAAGGGGAAAACTCACCTTAACAGCTTATATATAATGAGTTTTACATTCTTGGGATGGCTTCAATCATACTTCATGGTTAAACTGACAAAAGAACAGTGCACATATGTCTGTATATTTATACAAATCAGCCATCATGTTTGTGATATTGAGCAGGGACTAACAACACATGCTCTACCTTTTTTTTGTTAGCAAGGGTGGATTATACCATAATGGCATAAGGTCTTCTTACATGTGTTTTCTATGTGAGCATAATTTCCATCTATATATAGATATTAATCTTAGAACTAGGTTTGTTTTCTAATCTGTGCATTTTTCATGGTAAAACCCAATTTCTGTAGTATTTAAGTAATTGATATTATACTACATAAGAAGCAGGATTTATATTGCAAATTGTAACCAAAAGCAAAGAAAAAATATTGATTTGTAAAACCTTGCAAATTCAAAGAGAAACGCATAAACATATCACTAACAAAATCGTTGCTTATTGTGAAATAAATGTAAGACTGAGGCTGAATAATAATAGAATATTTACTCAGTTTTCCAATATACTCTAGAAAACTTGTGTTAATAAATATTATGTATAGTTATATTCTGTATGCATGTTTAAAACAGAATGAAACTATGACCCATTTGAAATGAGGAAAATAATGCCATAAGCATATCTTTATTATTCAACTACTTTGAATATATTCCTCTAACAACAAGACAAACTCTCTCCTTTGCTGAAGTATCCATTGTACAAACAATTTCAATTTCATTGTGGTACTGTATAACAAAATCCGGGATATTTAGACGTTTTATTTTATTAGGTGGGGAAATTCTTGTTGTTTTGTGGGGTGTTTTTTCCCAGAAGACATATAACCTGGAATTTTACAGAAGTTTGCCTATTCAGTTGTGTATCAGAAAACAAGGAATTCATTTTAAGAGGTAAACATATCAAAATTTCTATCAAAATAATTTTGTTGTCTCAATTTATATTACAATAGCCATGAATATAGTAAGTTCTTCACACCACATAATGATATTGTCAGATTTTAAGACTTTTTATTATGGTGATGAATTAATAGGAACAATTAGGAAGATGAGCCCTGAGGTTTTCATGACTCCTTCTTTTGTCTTTCTAATGTACAGATTGTGCCATGCTGGACAACTGCAGATCTGCATTAGCAGAGATGCAAGGCCAAAGGAAATGCTGCACCTCCTCTGAAGAATACAAGTTAAAGTCCGGTCTTTGTATCTAAGCAACAGTCCTACCTGATGCTAAGAGAGAACATATGCTCTCACGCCTAACTATTCCTGGAGCGTGAATGAAACCCTGGAGGCATTTTAATGAAGATTTGTCTGTGCTCAGGACCTGCCATACTGCAAATTTTCAAATACAGGCCCTTATTTTCTTAGTTTAATACTATTCTCTGAACAGTCACAGAAGAATTTAACTAGTTCAATAAACATCTGCATTCTCATTAACTATTTAGATGATATTATGTCAGTCCCTACTTCAGTCAAAACAGTTAGGAATTCTTCTGGATTTAGCACAGAAAACACGATAACCAAGTATGGTTACTGCTATACAGTTTTCTCTGCTAAGGACCACAACTAATTCAGTCTGAATGATATAGATAATCCTACAGCTCTGCAGATTAATGCAGTGGTTTCTTTCATAACATTAATACTATATATTTTGATAAATTTTATACATTTTTATAAATTTTGAAGAGATCTTCTAATCAGCATTTTCACTGTTCTTATGAACTTGAGAGGGATGAAATACTGTCCTTTATGATGTAAGAAACAGGGAATAAAGATAAAACTATTTAAGATACACTAGAAGTAATGTCATGGACTTATAATGGGATGGTTTTGAAAAACAAAAAGGAAATTGTCATTTGATAGCTACATATACAAGTGTGTTATCTGAATCTATGCGTTGACAGAATGCTCTGTGAGATTAAAATTGCTTTTACTTCTAAAAGCTGTAATCATTGTACTTTTCGATATTGCCTTTTGAAAGTTATATAAATGTACTTTGGAAAACAAATTTTATATTTAAACTTCAAGTTCCTTTTAGATTATGAGGAGACTGCAAATTAGTTAAACTGGTGCTACTTTTGTTCATTAAAAAAAAGACTGAGATTTACTGGCACAAAAAGGCACAAATATTTTCATTGACAAATTTCCTAGCTTTGCTTTGGGCCCTGGCCATGTTTGCACAGCTCATATGAGAATTTAATTCATAGTACTAATACCAGAATCTCTACTTTTCATTGGTCAAAACCATGGTTACCTAACCTACATTATATTTTGAGGACAAGTTTTACTACTTCTTGAAATGTAGAATTATCTGATTTTTCCTTGAATGTCTGAAGAGCATCAGCATCTTGATTTAATACCTCTGTAAGCAACTAGGTACATTCAGGGCTATGTTCTTGAAATGAGAAAGGTGTCTACTTCCAAACCGTTGTCTGAAATGAGAACAAGCCAAGGAGCAGATGTCTTATATGCATTTCCCCAGCAACAAGTTGCATGTAATACTGTTAGTTAAACCACAAATGTCTGTAATTTTCTAAGAGCCAATAGATTCATCTTTACAAGCTAGATAATCAAGGATAAAATAAAGATCTGTAAGATGTACTAATCTTTCCTTTATTTGTCTACTATAACAATATCTCTTGAGAGAGAGCAGCCTTGAAATATAAGTCTGAAAGATAAGGAGTCAGTTTGCTTTCTGTGGTTGCTGAGCCAGTCTGAACACCTGCTCTGCACTTTTGTAATTTCCCTGCACACAGCTTCAAATAGTGTTTAATGATTATCTGTGGCATTTGTAATGAAAACTGAATAAAAGCTCCATGCAGAGAAAATAAATGCATCTCTAGTGAGCTTGAGTGTTGACTTAAGAAACAGAAGAAAACATAGTTCTTCAATATTAAATAAGACTTTCTCACTGAACTAGAGGTAGAAAATCTTTTTCAGTTCATTTGGCAAAAAAAGACCTTATAATGGGGACATTGCACCTCTCATCTGGGCTTTGCAGTCCCTGAGATCTAAAGCCACAACAGCCAGGCTTAGAAAACAGCTTAATCCTGATCTGAAGAGTCCAAGAGGAGTAGTAACACAGACAGGATGACCGGTTTGCCTTGCGCACCTGCATAAATGTGAATGTTTCTACTGATTTCAATTGACCAATGTCATACACAGAATTGAGACCCTGTATGTTGTTTGCACTGTCACTCAGTAATTACTTGTCTGTAATCAATTCAAAGTTTTTGTTTAAGGCTGATGTTTATTCTAAAATCAGTTAAGAAAATGGATGATTTGTTTCACAGTGGATGGCCTTGAATAGCGATGGGGCACAGCTAAGGAGTAATTTTCCAATAAGTAGTTCAGGGTTGAGGGAAGATTGCTGTTGTGTTATAGTTCTCTTCAAACTCAACTAGCTCTCTTCAAACTAAAAAACTCAAGTTAACTGCCATGGGTTTATACCACAACAAAGCTTGCCTATATATCCGTAAATATTTGGATTCCTTAGATGCATTTTGAGTAAAGTATTTTTACATCGAAATGTCTCATGTTCCATACAAAAAACAGTTTAATTTTTAAATTTGAAAGGTTTGATAATACTATGCTACCACTATTTGAAGATATTTAGTCCTAACTACAACACTCAACGACTGCTGATATAAGTACTGGATTATATATTAAAAAGTAGATGTGAGACTCCATTCCTATATTAAATTCAATTAAATGGCATCTGAATGTTTTCAGTACCTTGCTTTAGCAAAATTATCTGGGTTTTTTTTCTTCAGTCAGAATTTGCTCAACACAATTTTAGTCTTAAATAAAAGGACTATCTTCAAACAACCACGTTTGATTTTTTGCTGATGACCCTTTATAAGGCACCCCCAACAAAAACAACAGCAGTAAACCCAGAAAGTTTTAGTTCACAGTAGAAAACTAAGGTTGTTATAAATCTCTGCTGGCTCTGGTAGTACGTGTTTCAAATCCCATTAATTAAATGCCTTCAGCAAAACCAGTTTGCCTCATTGGAGTTTCTGCTAGTCTGTCTTAAATGTCACCAACACACAGAAGAGACCTCTGGGCTTTTTGTGTTGTTGCAGCAGGCAGATTGTGAAGTGTATCATGGAAAGGTACTGTCTCACCACAGTAACATCTGCTTGAAAGTGCAGGGGGAAATGCTGAACACTTTCCTACGTTTCATGCCATATAAAATGTGAATAATTGTGTGAGGTGAACGCTAATAGGTTGCAAGGAAGTAAATTTGGGTGTGCTATTCCATGCTTCCTCTCCTTCTGTGTAGTCTTTTGTAAATTCAGCTAGTACAAATAATTAATGGTTTGTACATTTTGTTTAGCTAAGGTCATCAAGATGCAAATATGTAGAATCCTTCACAGCCTCTGAGCTCTTTCACATTTGTAATGAATTTGCACTGCATTACTACGCAACCTACACTTAGGGCTACCAACTGGGAAGGTTAAGGTTTTTCTTTGTTATATGTATTTCTCCCCCCCCCTTTTTATCTCACTTATGACCAATTGAGATACACGAAAGCTCTTCTGAAACCTCGCAGAACCAAACGTGATGATGGTGATCTCAATTGGGTGGTTGTGGTGGTATAAGGAAAAAATACTTTCATTTTGTTTCCTGATATACTCTTCCTCAACATCATGCTCAGGTATGTTTAACACCAATCTTTGCTTGAAAGGTTTTTTATTTTATTTCTATGCTTTATCAGTGAAATTACTTACACAGAGAGAATTTTTAACCTTAGTAGCATGAAAGGCAGTTTTTATAGTTTTTCACTTCCAAGATATATCGGATGTCAGTTATCTGAATATTATACAATTTTTCTTATGTTTAATTTTTTGTTATAACTCAACAAATATGAAGAGACAGAAAGCATCTAGATTGGCCTTTAGGTTAAATATTGTAGTGCTCCTGAGATATATTTTCCTTTGAATCCATGCAAATCCTCCTGACAAACATTTCAGATCGGCTGGAAACTACCTTGGAACTTCATTTGGAAAGATTGTCCCCAGCTGGACACTGGATGTGTCGAGGGATCTCACACATTTCTTACCCAGAGCACTGAAGCAGAAGTGAAAAATGTTTTATTTCCATTAAAATCTGCTGGGATGCTTAATTCTGGGGATTTTGTTGTTGTTTGGGGAGTGTTCCATTATTATTATTGTTGTTCTTCTTGTTGTTGTTATTATTAAGAGTAAAATCCAATTAGATTAATCTACTCCTTGAATTAGAATTTTATGTGCAAGTTTGGTATTTAAGGAATAAACTTAATGGAAAGATCTGTTGTCCTTTGAAACTGACCCATGTTGTCACACATTTAGGAAGTTAACCTACTTAATCCTACGTTTTCTGTGGGTAAAAACTCCTAGAGAATCTAGGATTCCTAGAGATTCTAAGTATTCTAAGGTGGGTTTAAAAGCTTTTTAAAGTCTGTTTCACCTTAGTAATATGATCAAACCATGAAGACCAAACTCATGCTTTTCCAACTTGAATTTGAAAGCAGGATTCTGGACTGCTAGAAGTTATTTATGAGTAATTTTAGCTGTTAACAAATGCTTTTATTATTTAATTTTTTATTTTTTTTCAAGGAAAATAACTGTAGTTTTTGATTAGATAAGCTTAATCTGAGCTATTATTATAACAAACTAGAGGTAAAGAACATATTGTAATTCTGAAGTTTTTATTCCCTATCCTATTTTTTTTATTATTTTAGCAGATGTGCTGCTTTTCACAGAACTTTGAGCATTAAGATTGTTTATAGTTCCAGTTTGGCTAATTATAATATAAAATTATTATTAGTTGTGCATAAGGACAAAGACATCTACAAATACTTAAATATTTCGAATAAATATGCCATTTTCTTTGCTGCTTAAACACTACTAATTTCTTATCTAACTTCATTAAATCTGTGAAATTGCTACAGTCATCATTTGTGGGCATATGCATTAATCTTGATTATTTGATAAATGGGGATGTGGTTTTTAATCACCATATAATTAAGAAAACAATCATAATCTCATGAAAGATAATAAATACAAATTAAACTGTTGAAGACTTAATTGTAAGGGCTATGGACTCACATGTGACTTAAGCAAGGCCCAGAGAAAAACTGGGACTGTATTTTTGAAGGTTGATGGTTTTCCTGGCATGAACACAATACAATCTACTTCAGTTATTCAAGAAACACTAGACCAATTTCTTCCCATGTTTTTGCATCTTTCAAGTGGACTTTCTAGGGAAATCTGTGGAATAGATATATTCATGGAGAAGAAACCTATGAAAAGATAGTACTTATAAAGATAGTTCTTATCTGAGATAAATGTCACAATTGTGCTATCTGATAAAATGAACAAATGTCTTATCAAGAAGGGAGGATGCTTCTCGTCTGTCTAAAACATTGCAAACTGCATAAGTCGCAGTGAACTGTCTTTGATTTCCTGTCATTTTCCTTTCAATCTTCTGCCAGGAGTTTGGATTTGTACCAACATGTGGAAAAATGACTCTGAGGATGTTTATGATTTATTCGCCTTAGATGTCTGCAACTAATTCAATTTCATGCTGACTTTTGAGATATTAGTGTTTCACAAAAAAAAAAATAATAAATCAAATTCTGCTCTTGTTCATCACATTGCTTTCTTTGTATCTTAGTATCTTCGGAAAACTTTCGAAGTGTATTCCTTATTCCATCATTTGCACCATCGATGTGTGAGACAGCACTAGCACTGGGGTTACTCAAGTTGACCTGCAAATTTCTCTTGGAATGATAGCCCAGCCGACAACTCATGTTTGTTGATTACCTTCCAAGGGTATTGGTTTGTTTAGGTTTTCCCTTTTTTTTTTTAAACATCTTTACATTGTCTTCATGACAAATTGACTTGATGAGTCTTTACAGATTATCTTCGAGCATCACACTGAGACAATGTCACAGCATTATAGAAAAAAGTTATCTGAAGGTACCTCTTGGTAGGATCCCTCTCATCATAGCTAGCTCGTGCAAGACTTTTAAAGTATTGGGTTTTTTTTTTTCCTTAAGTATCAGTTTTTCAGATTACCACTCACTGAAATGATTTGTTTTCTAGTTCTTTTCTCATCTGTTCAACTAATTGACTTAGAAACTGAAAAGTGATTTTATTACTTGATTTTCTTCATTCTTTACTCTTTTCAAGCGTTATCGTATGAGAGTGTGAGAGTGTTCCTGTGTTTTTTTTGTTTTACAGAACAAAATTTTATTTGCTATGAGCAAGTCAGTTCATAGGTAGAAAACTGAGAAATTTTCTGCCCCTAGCAAGGAATCAGTTTTGCACAGCTGATTGAATTAATTTGCAGATGGTCCTCATATGTATGCTTTAGAAAGATTAAAAACTCAGCAGAGTACTGACAGATTTCTGCATCTCTAATTTTTTTGTTCTTCTTTGTTTTAAAGCAATTTATTAATCAGTTCTAATGTCCAGGGTTTTATCCATGAATCTTTTAAGCTTATTAGGAAGCTGCCATCTGGAACAGTATATTGGTAAAAGCTTCTTAGAGGATTCTGTTATAATAATAACATATTTGTTAGAACATATTTATTTAGATGTATGTGCTTAAAAATATACTTCTCATCAAGGTTTAGAAGTCAACTTGGATTTCACTTTCAACTATGATTTTCTACTTCTAACATTACAATTTTTTCTCCTTTTCCCTTTAAAAAATCTTTGCTTTGTTTTCATGTTGAATCAAATAATCATGAAATAATCTGATCGTGAATATGTAATTTAAAGCAGAAATTGATATTTCAGTCAAATAGGCATATATAGTGAATTAAAAATTAAGGAGACAAGATACATAATCTAAATATAAGTATATGATATATTTAGAGGGTAAATGTTGATCTTGATTTGTATGACACAAATGGACAAATAGCAAAACACAAGCTCATCAAGTCTCAGCTGTTACTATTAAGAAAATTACATACTTCGCATTGTTACTATACATTTTTCCATCGAGTATAACTTTGAAAAATATTAAACATAGTTGATTAAGCTTAACGAACCTGTACTATTCTCCAAACTATACTTATTATTATTTATTATAATTGATATAAAATTGCTGCTATATTATTGATCCAAATATTTTTTAATCATATGGTTGATTTTAACAATTTTCTAAATTTACAAGAAAAACTACAAGCATTTTATAATTTTTAGGTTTTTCAATTATTTCTTTAAGTAAAGAATGTTGATTTACTGTTCACGATGCATTTATTAAAACAAGTGTCAAACACAGACTAGCATGAAGTTATTAAAAGGAAATGGTAAAGTGAGTTTATTTGAACTATCTCATTTCTTGAACTCCATGTAAATCTTTCAAATTTTATTATTCCTAGTAATTATATTTTTTCCCTTCATGGTATCAGCATTTCTCACAAGGTGGTAAAAGCATTTCTTATCCAAGACTGCTATTTGCAAATGACATAGGATGGAAACTGAGAGAGCATGATTTTGAAATAGATCTGTTTGCAATTTCCTTCCGCATAATTCAACAACATGAAGAAATGCCTGGACTTGCTTAGAGCAGCACTGGTACGCCTACAAATCCTAGGACTGCATTGCTCACACATGGTAGCCCCATAGCTTGGAAACTACGTAACTGTGTTACTTTTGAATTGGTCCCAGATATGTAGACACTGATTCTTATGGCTCTGGAATGACTTTGAAATGCTTTGTACTGTGTAAAGTAATCATATTATTTTTGTCTTCAAACCACTATAACTCAGATCAGTGAGAGAGCCACCTGGCGTCAGTATGGCCTGTCGTTCTTTCTTTCCTGAGTCTGCTCATAGCTCAGTCCTGAGAAAATCGATTTGGGGCTCCTAGGAGTCTTCCACATTAAAATTTTGCATCTTCAAGAAAATGTTGTCACTGTGACTAGAGGATTTGATAACTCACGGATCTTATTAATGACTTCATTCTTTTTTTTTAGGGGTTGCAGAAAGACCATGTTATGTTTATGTCTGAGTATTTTATCAAAGGCTCAGCTTCAGAGTAAAAAAAATATAATGCAGGGGTCTTGGGCTTGATCTGGCTGGAAAGCTGTTAGATAAATACAGAGGTCCATAAGGTGGTTGGAAGGCAGTTTCTGGTGATGTTTAAAGTAGCTCTTCAATTTATTTGACATAAGTTAAAGACAGCTTCTAGAAATTCTTCCAGCTCCTGAAAGCTCCTGACAGCCCTCTCTAGATCACATGAGAGAGCATAGAAATTATAGCACTGGCCTTTGTGTTACTGCAGGATTTCTTCATCCCTAAGGAATTGCCCACAGGAAAATTCAGTGTAACCGATGCCAGTACTCCAATGGATGAAAGCCATAGTAGCCAGATGATTCTAGCACTGTAGATTTTGAAGATGATTATAATTTACACGTAGATGTAAGTAATCTTAAAACATCTAGTATAAAAGAAAATCTACATATTTTTTTCAATGATAAACAATGAATTATTTTTTCACTCATCTCAAGATCCTTTAGATTATTCAGACCATATTGGAGAGTCCAAATTGTGATGTAAGTGATCAGCTGAAAAGAGGTAAATTTTCATCAGTTTAAGTCTGGCAGAGTACATCTATGAACAAAGTGGAGGAAGCATGTGAAAGTCATGTTTCAAGCTAAGGAACATGCATTTTCTTATATTATAGGAGCTTGGAAAAATAGCATGAACTCCATTGGCACAACTATATACTTTTCATAGCTTCAATATGAAAACTTTTTATTTGAAACTGGTTTATAATATGTATAATGTATGGATGCATATAGAGAGACTTCATCTTATTTCTTAACTGCTTCTAGGCTCTTCTTTTTAAAAGTGTCAATCTGCTGAGTTACGTGTGACCTAAATATTTAGAAAAAAATGAGAAAGGAGGGGGGGTTTATTGTAGTTCTCCAATTTTACATCACTTCAGTGATTCTGATTCATGTGAGTTACCAGGAGGGAACTATAAAAATCAAGCCCTTGAATTATGGTGTGGAACTACAGTCTCTTTAATCCCTTTTTGTAAAAGTTTACAGCAAAGAAAAAGCATGATTGTCGTTGCAGACCTTTAGTTTTCATCCACATCTCTGCCTTTAATATTTTATTCCATAATTTTTTTGTTTGATAAGTAATCTGTCAGTCCCTTTGTCAGCTGTTCCAGTGACTAAACATTCTCATTGTTAATACAAAACTCTACGTATTTACCAAAAAAGAGAAATGGATTAAAAAAAATAAAAGAGAGAAATGGATAGCAGTTACTATCAATTCTACAAGTAGAAATAGAATTTATTTCTAGACTCACTCGGTTCACTGTCCACTGGAATTCTTCTTAGATGGTAATAAGTTATATTCAATATCACTCAGTTTTGAATGCTCAATAATCCTAAAACAAAAACACAAAAATTCTAGTATAAAAATAATGCTACTAACTCTTAGTTATGCACCACTTTATGTATTTTAGCTTTACAAATAGGTCTTATTAAAGATATTAAAATTGTACCAAACAACCCAAACTATCCACCCATGGAGAATTTCCCTGGTTTGGGTTTTTTTTTTTGTTGCTAAGCAGTGTCCTTGTTATTTTTAACTGTCCTGTTAATGATTTCTATGGCTTTCTGAACTATTAATCTTCTTCTGAAACAGCCTTTCAGAATCTCTCACTGGACGGAATTTCTCTGTATAAACCCTCAGACATGCTAACAGATACTTTGTCTTCTATAATCTGTTCAGTTCTCCGATTACTAAATTTTTGGTATTATTTCATGGAATCCTCAGAGCTGCTTGGGGACAAGTCCATCAGCACTCATAATCACAACCTTGACTATGATATCCTATGAAAATATGAAAAAACCTTCCAAATTTGAGTTGTTTGGAATAAATATAAACGTAGTAATTAACAGGATCCACTCCCCTTCCCTTAAATCTGGCTAACTTTATATCACAGAGAAACAGGTTTTCACTTTTTCCTTTTGAAACAGATTGTTTAGCATCTGGCAATATTTGTTAATCAAAATGTTAGTCAGATAGCAGTGAAATTTAATTACTATGTTGGATAAAAAATGTCTGTCAATCATACATTATATGAAATTTACCAGAACTGTTGTTCTGTTCAAAAATATTTTAAAACCTACATGCATATTATTGAAACCCAGTTTGTGTATAATAGAGGGTAGCATCATCGATGCTCTCAGCCAGCTCCACAAAGGAAACAATAATTTCTTACACAAAATTATCCAACACTAGTTATAATTTTCATTCATAGTAGTATGATCTTTGCCCAAAGTACAGAAAAGATTCCACACTTTACCAAATACAGTTCTTCTGGTAAGTGCTATATGGCACAATTTGACAAATGTCCAACATTCTGGTGAAATCAGACTTTTTATTTTATATTTTTGGTTCAGAGATGGCTATCGGTGGCAAATTGAATTGAGATGAGATAGGTTTTAATTAAATTTAGTTGTTCATTCTGTGAAGCCTGCCATCTGATTTATATTTTTTCTGGATCCACACATGTTTTCAGAGAAGGTGTTTGTGCCAAGTGAATTTTTTGAGGATTCATCCACAGTGACATGATGGTCAATTGAAGGTTTTCCCACTAACTGAAAATAAATGAGCTCTTTCATGCTGCGAAGAAGGACTAGAAATCTCTTCATCTAGACGTGAACACCTGCCAATGTCTAACTTCATTCGCCACTGATCTTGAAGTGTCCCTTAGTGTATTAAAGGTTTAGACCATACAAAATTTTATTAATAAATAGGTATAGACACATGCATATAGACATTCAGAATCTCTACACTATGTACAGACATTCTGGATTATAGCAGTTGCACAAAAATAGGAAGACTAATGTGTGTGTCTTCACAGCTCTTGATTAGTCTCTTTCAAAAGTGGATGGCTTAAATGATCTTACAGTATAGCAGAGTGTATCACTCTAGGAATATGAGAAAAGGGGCACAAATGTTACTACTTGAACTCGCTAATAATGACACAATGCTGAGGCTACCTGTGAGATACTAGATTTGGTTAGAATGTCTCAAGCGTTGCTCTCAGGTTGCTGTAATAATGGAAACTACAATGAGAACAGAGTGTAATAAAGGTTGAACTGAGTTCCCTGAATTGAGTTGCGGAAAATTAGCCAATCAGAGGAGAAAAGAAGTTGCATTTGACCTCTCTGTGAACTCTATGCCTAACATTTTGGGGGGAATCAACGCGAAAGACCCTCCTGTACCCTCAAAGACCTTTGCCAGACACGTGAAGAGAAGTCTCACAGGAATGCAAATTCCTGTTAATGGGAGGAAGGGACATGGAATAGCACTACATGAAAGGTGTCTCCCTGGCTGACTGGGTGCATGGTCATCACCTGAGGACCTCAACAACAGATGGACAACTCAGGGAATCATTTCAGGACCCAAGAGTGGTGATCTTTCCCTCTCCCTCTCTCTCTTTTATTTTCTCTCTCTCTCTCCCTTTTGTTTCTTTTCTCCTCCAAACCAATGTCAGCTTGCAAATAGACACAGACACAGCCTAACACAATACAAATATAAACAAAAATCAATTGTTGAAAAGGATTGCTGGTGTTGTTTTGCCTTAATCGAAACCAATCAGGACTTTCAAATCTTCTAAGACCTTCTTTAAAGGGACTTCACACCATCACAGCAGTTCATCTCCTCTCCAGACAACAACTTTGATTTCCCTTTATCTGTTCTTCCTTGTTGTAAGTTACTTTCCTTCCAGACTACTCTAATGTTTTCTTTGTATCCAGATATCTTGTCAAAAATACAGCTGAAGGCAACACATTTGCTGTTTATGACCAAAGAAGAAGGAAGAGTGGGGAATTTTCTTAACTCACTGTGGTTTTGATGTGCTCCTTATACTGAACATCATTCCTTTATTCTGCTTCTTACTAACAAATATATTAGCAAAAGTTGCAAGATCTGAGCTGATGTGTAAGAGCTTGCTGCAAAGGTCTTTGGATAGCGCACTGGAACAGTACACTAACTTTGTAAGATTAGCAGTATATAGAAAAACATTTACATTTAAACTCTTTGAGTTTTAACCCTTTGTTATTAACTTAAGAATTCCAGTATGCACCTTATACCTGTAAAGCAATATGCAGTACAATGTAACATTGTTATACAGACCGTTTTCATAATTTAGATGACACGTTGTGTCAGCAGTAAGGTTTTAAGCTAAAATTCTGCATTCGAAACCAAAGGCTCAGGGGAGACTTTATAGCTCTCTACAACTACGTAAAGGGAGGTTGTAGTCAGGCAGGGGTTGGTCTCTTCTCTCAGGCGACCGGCAACAGAACAAGAGGACACGGTCTCAAGCTTCATCAGGGGAAGTTTAGGCTCGATAGTAGGAAAAAATTCTTGACTTAAAGGGTGATTGGTCGTTGGAATGCACTGCCCAGAGAGGTAGTGGAGTCACCATCCCTGGAGGTGTTTAAAGGGAGATTGGATGAGGCACTTAGTGACATGGTGTAGATGACAACTAGGTGTTGGTGTTGGGTCATAGGCTGGACTCGATGATCTCAATGGTCTTTTCCAACCTTATGATACTGTGATACTGTGATACTGTGACTTGATTAGAGCTGCCTGCCAATAGACAGAAAGCTATGGAAATGATCAAGGTCACCTCTACCAGAGAGAAAGCTAGATGTCTGCCATGAGGTCCAAAGAGGTATGTTTCCAGCAGTGCAGTAGCCCTGCACACCAGCTTGTTATTTCTAGTGATTCAGACTTTCTCTTGCCATATATATTCAGATAGACATCATCTGTAGCATTCAACCAGTTCAGAAGACTGTTTATAGCCAGCTCAACAGAAACACACATGCACCAATGACTATGAAGGCTGCAAAGAGAAGATGTAAAGGGACTTTGCCCTTAAGCTTTAGGGTAAGGCTCACATTCCTACATGTAATCACAGCGTGTCTGATTCCCTCATCACATGAGCTAGGAGCACATATGGAAACTGAAAGGAACTAAAAAAGAAAGATTGGGATACCAGGCAAACAGCACTTGATTATTTTTGCATATCTGTATTCAGCTATTAATTGTCTTTAATTACATATTCAAGGGGCTTTTGGAACCTTTTGGAATTATACTTACTAAGAGATGGATTTAATATTTTTTAAAATTCTGTACCAAGTCTAACAAATAAATGTTACATTTGCCTGGTTTAGTTGGATACAGAAGTAGCTACCAAATACGTATTTCTTTATATTGACTAGATAGAGAGGGATCTAGTGTTTTATATTTGTGTTTGCGAATGAAATTTCAAAGATCGGATTATCCACTCTGTTGAGAAAGCTTATGATCTGGAAATAAGTCTAACCTCAAAGCTCTATTAAATAAATAAATCCATAATGCTAATAAAAATAGTATCAAGGCTCTCATGTCAGAAAAAAAAAATTACTGCAGATTTTATTTTTGAAGAAAGAGAAATAACAAACATATACAAAACCAAACCAGTTTGATACCTCTTGTTTTTAATGGGCAATAAAACTTAATTTGTGTACTTTTAAAGTCTCTCTCCTCTATTATATTGACAATAACATGAACATTGATGTGACTGTCCATTTATTCTAGAGGTTAAAAGAAGTTTAAATTCACCATTCATTTAGAGCATCTCGTTCAATAACAGTTTCTTTTTTCCCTAGTGAATTCTGGTGATTTATGTCTAGTACTTTTCTGGCAAGAACTGTTGTTCCCTAGAGACTTCATTGAGCTCAAAAAAGTACATTTAATTTAGGACTGCAGGTTTCTCTTGAATAAAATTGATGTAACCCAATGTCCACTAGATATGAACTGAGAGAAAGAACCTTTTTTTTCTTCAAAAGTATTAGGAACGCACCTGAGAACATTAGACACAGGACAGCAAACCCTATCCTATTGCAACAGATAGTATTTCCTAGCAGAAGAGAAAATACAGAAGTTGTTCTACTGTATGTACAAATGCATCCTTGATAGTGCCATATTCACATGTGGTAGGTCAATTTGAATGTTCAATTTACCATGTTGTTTAGGCTCTAATTGCATTCAGAAAATGTGTATTTTTGCCCCTTAGAAAGAATTGTACTAGAGATGATGTACCGATGAAAAGCTGTATTGAGTAGTCTATGAATGAAGCATAAAATGCCCCTTCCAAAGTTAACATATAAGAAGTTCTATTTGGAAATTTTAGATGTACAATCCTACATTCTCTTCAAATAGATATTAGTGACCAGCTGAGCATACATCATACAGTGATTTCCATCAGAAATATCTGCAGCAAGCACATTTTCTCTCTGCAGAAAACAGGGAAAGGAAGAAAAGGTGGAGGAACATGTCCTTATGAGGATTTGGTATATATAGAAAAAAAATACAGGAGAATGCACTATGATATAAAAGCTAATTTTTACATTTCTGTTCATTATGTGTATTCTTATTTATATTCCTTCATGCTTTGACTCAGCACTGCTCCAAAGTGTAACTAAAGGTGAAATAAGAAAGAGGAAATCTTGTATATACCTTTTAAGGTCTTCCCATCTCCATGCCCTCCTCCAGTATCCTGCCCAAGCATGTGCAGCAAGCTCTCTTCAAAAATATCATCTTTGCTGTGGCCAAACAGATATTTTTTTTTTTTTATGCCAGTAGCTGCATTGCAGATGTATCCTATGTATTCTCATGTTTCCCCAAATGAAACTCTCAGGGCTCTATTAGGAAAGAGATAAGCATCTTAGCCTGCAGTCAACTGTGAAAATCATTAGAAATGCTTTCCTAGATGTAAATTACTCTCCATCTCAAAAAGATAATTTCTCTCTCTGTTAATTGAGTCTCTGCAAGAAACACAAGATAATAAGATATAAAGTTCACATGGATAATCTTAAACCACCTTATATTAAATGGATGTTGCATGTATTTGGAGGTATTTAGAGTGACGTTAACAAATTCCAGGTTCATTTGCCACAGGACACTGATGTAAAACCAAGACTATTTGTTTTCATCAGAAATAATTCTGTTAAATGCAAGTACAAATTTTGATTTGTTTTAGAATTCGTGTAGCAAACCCCATAATCCATGAGAATTAACAGCCCTGTAGATACATACTACAGAAGTGGGTGGTTGGAAGTTATTTTCAAACAGATTCAGAAGATGAGAAATGATGAAGGTTCAGAATGTCACAGTTGAATTCAACTAGTATATCTTGAAAGAGCCTTTGCTTTCCATAAGAAGAACAACTTTAAAGATTTGCTTCAAGCATTTGAGAAGGATTTTTTAAAAATATATGAATTTAAAAAGAGATAAGCAATATTTTTTTCAGCTGCTGAGTTCTTGGATAAAATAGAGCAATGCTGCACAACAATTTGTATTTAAGGACTATGAAAAAACCTGGAGGTGGAGCCTTTACACAACTACCTCTTCCGGTGAATTAAAGAACCATTGAGGAAGGAATTGCTCTCCAAACCAGAGTAAATAATAAACATTTTGATTTAATTTGATTCATAAAATCTCTCTCAGGCATGTCTGTTACTTAGCTCCCTGCTCAGTGTGATATATTCTTCTTGACACTATAAACTCCTATGCATTATGCACAGTTTAAATGCCCCTTCAGAAAGCGAAATTAGAAACTCTGAATGCTTGGGAGCATTCTTGAAAGTCAGTAACCAAGATTTTAGATTCAGTATGCTGTGTACACATCCTCCCCGTGTCAGACCTGACACTTGGAGCTGCACTTCATCCCCTTTTCCCCACAGAGAGTTGTGGCTCCATGCTGCCAGCTGCTTGCTTGGCAGAGCTGTGATCACAGGCTGTAAGGCTTTCAGCTTAAAGCAGCAGCCTAGAGCCTATATAGAGTTCTGTGGGTGTAGATTCTTCTAACCACTTCAGCTGACAAATGAAACAAGCAGGTATTGCTGTGGCATTTCATGTCAGCAATAAATTAGGACCTATCTGCATACCACAGTATCACAAGGCTGGAAAAGACTTTGAGATCATCGAGTCCAACCTATGACCCAAAGCCAACACCTACTCATCATCTACACCATGTCACTAAGCGCCTCATCCAACCTCCCTTTAAACACCTCCAGGGATGGTGACTCCACTACCTCTCTGGGCAGCGCATTCCGATGACCAATCACCCTTTCAGCCAAGAATTTTTTCCTAATACCAAACCTAAACCTCCCCTGATGAAGCCTGAGACCGTGTCCTCTTGTTCTGTCAGCGGCCGCCTGAGAGAAGAGACCAACCCCTGCCTCACCACAACCTCCCTTTAGGTAGTTGTAGAGAGCAATAAGGTCTCCCCTGAGCCTCCTCTTCTCCAGGCTAAACAACCCCAGCTCCCTCAGTCGCTCCTCATAGGGCTTGTGCTCCAGCCCCTTCACCATCCTCGTTGCTCTCCTCTGGACACACTCCAGCATCTCAACATCTTTCTCAAACTGAGGGGCCCAGAACTGGACACATGACCAGTGCCGAGTATAAGGGGATGATAACTTCCCTAGTCCTGCTGGCCACACTATTCCTGATGCAGGCCAGTATGCCATTGGCCTTCTTGGCCACTTGGGGACACTGCTGGCTCATGCTGAGTTTCCTGTCCACCAGCACTCCCAAGTCCCTTTCCGCCTGACTACTCTCCAGCCACTCTGTCCCCAGCCTGTAGCTCTGCATGGGGTTGTTGTGTCCAAAGTGTAGAACCCAGCACTTGGACTTGTTAAACCTCATGCTATTGGACTCAGCCCATGTCTCCAGCTTGTCACGGTCCCTCTGTAGGGCCCTCCTTCCCTCCAGCAGATCGACACTTCCTTCTAGCTTGGTGTCATCTGCGAACTTGCACTCTCCTCATCCAGATCATCAATGAAGATATTAAACAGTGAGCCAGTGAACCAGGACTCTTGATAAATGATGGAAAGCGGCTTGGCAAGCTCATCCGCCAGCTCTCTCATCACCCTAAGGTGGATCCCATCTGGCCCCATAGACTTATGAGGATCCAAGTGGCTCAGCAGGTCTCTAACTTCTTCCTCCTGGATTACAGGGGGTCTATATTGCACCCTGACCCCATCCATCACTTCAGAAGACCAGTTGTCCAGTGAACAATCTGCCTTAGTATTGAAAAGGGAGGTAAAGAAGGCATTAAGCACCTCAGCCTTTTCCTCCCCTTTAGTTACTATATTTCCCTCAATATCCAATAAGGAGTGGATTTAATGAATCTAAGCTTTCTAAAACATTTTTAAGCTTTCTTAAAAAATGTGCAAGTATTGAACGGTTTTCCAAGTATCTTAGTTATTTGATTAGTCAGATGAATTGTTCTGTTGTTTTGTTTTTCAGTCACATATTGTATCAGACTGGTTTTCTCAAAACCTGGCTGCCGGCAGCTTTCACAACAGAATGGTGCTGCTGCTTTTTGAGCCAGATCTGCCTGATATTGCCAATAGAAATATTTCAGAGATAAAGCTACACTTTTCAGAAGCATGCTCTTAATTTTGACTTCTGAGAATGTTCCCTGGGAGACTTTGGCGCTGCCGCTTTCTATATGAACCTACTGGCCTGGACACAAATTCTCCCATTCTTTGATCTGTGTTCTGAGAAACAGCATTTCCATTATCCTCTCCTCTCTTACCTCTGTGTAATGACTTGGGTTCTCTAGTTTTCCCCCGTCAGCTTACAGGACCCCGGTTGTGACATTGCTGTGGTGTGATGACTTTTATGATTTTCCAGCCATTATAGTTTTTAAGGTAAGTTAAATAGTTGTCGGTACGATTTGCTGATTTTTTGTGTGTTTATACTGGTGCTGATTTTTTCTGACACAGAGTTAATTATCTTAAGTAGCATGGGACTACATTATGTATTTCTGTTGAAAACAGTATAATAACACTAGTATGTTTTAGTTACTGCTGAGGAGTGCTTGCACAGCATCAAATCCATTTCTGCTTCTCACACCACCCTGCCAGCAAGTAGGAAGCTGGGAGGGGACAGAGCTGACACAGCTGATTCCAGCTGACCAAAGGGATATCCCGTACTGTATGACATCATGATCAGCATGTAAAGATGGGGAAGAAGAAAGAAAGGGGAGGTGTTTGGAGTTATGACATTTGTCTCTCCGAGTAACAGTTATGTATGACGAACCCCTGCTTTCCTGCAGATGGCTGAACATCTGCCTGACAATAGGAAGAGCGAATGAATTCTTTGTTTTGTTTTGCTTGTATTTGAGGCTTTTGCTTCACCTGTTTGAATGTCTTCATCTCAGTCCATGTGTTTTCTCACTTTTACCCTTCTGATTCTCTTCCACATCCCACCGTGCTGTGTAGTGCTTAGTTGCCAGCTAAGGCAACTGTCAAGAAAGATCTTGACACCTTTTTTCTTGTGCATGCAATAGTATATTATTACCTAAGTATTACTTTGTCAGGATTTTAATATTTCAAGCTTGATGTGCGAGATGGGAAGTATATTCTTACAACTTAGCAGACCAAACTCTTTTTTTTAATGAAATAAATTTATCTTGGAGTTCATCTCTCTTCCATAAATACAGAAATAAATTAAGACCTACTTATTTAGAGTAGCTAATGAGCTGTTGGCTTTTCATATCTTATTATCTGCGTATCTCCTTTTATACTAATTTTCAGTTCAGTCTATAAATGTCACAAATTTGTTGAAGAAAGCTCAGATGTTTATTGCATATTTGTGGAGATATGGGGGTGGTAATATAATTGGAATCAATTTTGCTTTGTAAGATTTTTCGAAATTACCTGATTCAGAGGGACAATGATGTTCTATGAAAATTCAGTCAATATAAGAAACAGGTGAGCAGATGCTAAAAGCATTCATCATACAGATAACCTTCCTAGTTCCTCACATCAGGCTAGAAGTGGATATGGTAAGAGGTTTAGGTTAATTATGTTCTTGTGTTTCCAATAACATTGAGTAGTTAATTTATTTTTGGGGCTACCATAATTTACAGATTTGGTCATGGCTAATCATATGTTCTTTCTAGTAAAATGAAAGAGTGACTAAGAACCTTTTGTAAAGTGCTTGGTGAAGTCATCTCCCTGCATGAAAGTCTGAGTAGAACTCTGTGAACCAATGGGCAGTGAATGAGATTGGAAGAAATAATTCTTTGCTAGACTGCAAAAATGTATGTGTGTGAATTAGTGCCAGAAAGCCACCAGGCACTGAAAGCAGCAATCCACAGCAATATATAGCAGGCAGTAGGTAGGGCAGATTACAGGCTTTGATTTTGGCCCTAGTTTGTTGTCTTTCTCCCTCTCAGCTGTCCAGCTTCATATATACTGAATACGGATATTGAAAGCCAGAGTCTGTCACATTAGTTGTTCACCTTCAAATCCACGTCTCATACTATGGTTGAATATATAATTGTATCGGGTTTGCGTTTTAAAAGGTTTTAAGGCAAGGTTTTAAACGTATGAGGGGCTACAAGGGTGGCTTCTGTTAGGAGCTTCCTCCATGTCCAATGGAGTCAATGTCTTCTGGCTCCAAGACAGACTGACTACTGTCCAAGGCCAAACCAATCAACAATGGTGGTGGCACCTCTGTAATAACATATTTAAGAAGGGGAGAAAAAAACCCTGCACAACAGCAGCAGAAGAGAAGAGTGAGAATATGTGAGAGAAATAGCCCTACAGACACCAAGGAACTTGAAGAAGGAGGGGGACGAAGTGCCCCAGACGCTGCAGCCTGTGATGAAAACCGTGGTGAGCCACACTGTCCCTCTGCAGTCCATGGAGGTTAAATGGTCGAACAGATATCCACTTGCAGCCCATGGAGAACCCCACGCCAGAGCAGCTTCCTTGAAAGGAAGCTGTGCCCGTCTGAACAGCCTGCACTGGAGCTCCTGGCAGCATCTGTGACCTCATGGAGAGAGAAGCCCACGCTGCAGCAAGTTTGCTGGTAGGACTTGTGACCCCATGAGAGATCCACACCGGAGCAGTGTATTCCCAAAAGGCTGCACCCGATGGGAAGGACCCATGCTGGAACAGTTTGTGAAGGGCTGTTTCCTGCGGGAAGGATTCCATGCTGGAGCAAGGGAAAAGTGTGAAGGGGAAGGAGCAGCAGAGACAGTGTGTAATGAACTGACTGCAACATCCATTCCCTGTCCCCCTGTGTATCTTAGGGGGAAATATTGGGAATGAAGACGAGCCTGGGAAGAAGAGAAGTGTTGGGCAAGTTGTGTTAAGGTTTGGTTTTATTTCTCATTACCTTGATTTTGATTGGCAATAAATTAAATCAATTTCCCCAAATCAAATCTGGTTTGCCTATGATGGTAACTGATGATTGATTTCTCCCTGTGTTTATCTAGACCCACGAGCCTTTCATCATATTTTTCTCCCCCTGTCTAGCTGAGGAGTGAGAGTGATAGAACAGCTTGATGGGTATCTGGCCTCCAGCGAAGGTCAACCCACTGCACTAATGTCCTGAAAATGAACAAAAGCTCGTATTGAATAAGGCCATTGCCAGAAAAGTGTTGGTCAGTGTGTTTGGAAATGTTACATAATAAATTTAAGAAACTCTTGTGGTCATGATGGTTGATCGCTCTCTGGATTCTGTGGCTACAAATTTACTTTGTGGTCCTAGGAAAATTACATAAACGAAGTGCCTGCAGCAAGTCACTGATGCCTTCCACACATCACTCTATGCAGTTTGAGGCTTGGAATGCATGAATAATTAAATTATTTTAGGACCTGTGCTATGAACATGAAAAGTCTCTTATGTTATTGAGAACTTTAAAAAAATCAGATGACTCGTGTAAACAGGTTTAATGATTTTCACATTAATTTCTCTATGTCAGCTCCTGAAAGAGTAAATAGGTTTATTAAGGATCACAAGTTATTTTTGTCTCAGATGGGGATTGCAGTGATAAAAGCAGTAATAGAAGAACCATAGAAAACCTCATGACAAAATTAATAACTCTGTATTTAGTACAGAGTTTGGATAATGTGCAGTAAATAATGCATGGATGCACTGAGTGAACAATAAAAATATCCCAAACACTAACCAAAACCGTAGAAGCCCAATACTGAATAGCTCCACGGTTGGTGAATACCATCCATCTCAGGAAATTAATTAATTAGAGGCAGTATGTTGATGACACTATGGAATTGTTGAAGTGAAACGTGCACCACAAAGTATAAAAAAATATAAGGTAGACTATAATTCTGACATTTTCTGGGTCTTGACTTTTCAGAGTTAATTATGATTTTTAACACAGTCTTGGTGTGCCTATAAAAAGATCATTATGTTCTAGTTATATTCAACTATGTATTTGGGAATGAGAGTACATTACTTGCAGTAAACAAACATGCATTCCACTTCTCAAAAGAGACAAAACAGTGTGTTCTTAACTGAGTGTATCACAATTATTGCTATGGCAGTTAGGAAAATGAGATGAGGTATCAAGGTACTCTGAATTATTACAAATGCTTTATGATTCAGTATTACTGTTCTCAGAAATTGCTTTGAAACAATGAAATATCCTTTCAAAAGATAGAACAAAGCAGTTCTGGATTTTTATTTTAAACAATACCTCACTTAGCAAGCACGTTTTCATCTACAAAGATGTTATTAGACAGAATTTTATGTAACTACATGAAAATCTTTTGTGTGTGAAAATGTCCACTTTCTGTGGAAATACATTAATATATGGAGTAATATGTTGGCAGGACCTAAGTACGGTCACATTTTGTTTGATTGTTTTTCATTCTAAGATGTGCAAGGGTTTGGTTTCTACTTATGGTGTATTTCTGAAATCTTAATAAGAAAATTGAATTCCTTTAACCAATTTGTTCTCCTTATATTATTATGTTATGTTATGTTATGTTATGTTATTTTTATCACATTATATTATACTTTATTGTGAAACTACTTTAACGTGATTGGTTTTTACAGTGCCAGTGTTATAATGTGTGGGAGATAAAATTTAGATAATCATCTTTTGCAGAACAACATAATAGATGACACATCGTCCTAGTTCGTATAAGGAGCAGTCTTTTAATAGTGATTTACATGAATAAGGATGGAGGAGAGATGAAATCTGTAAGGCCAGTCATGAGCCTCCTCTGGAACTGATGGATGACCTGAAAGTAGAAAATAAATTTTGATAAAAATGTAACCGTGTCCACGAAAGCCTGGTGCATATCCAAGTTTCACATGCTTGCCTGTCAATTCTCATGCTTGTCAGCTGTTACCTATGCTAGAAGAGTATATCTGACATATAACACATTATGATTATAATTTACCTCTGTGATAGTGTGGTCATTTTGGCGGTGGTGTTTTTGCTTACACAGCTTTGAGACACAGGCATAGCCTACAGAGGTGTGGCCATTTCAGCCCTTTCAAACACAAGTTAAAATTTTCAAGCAGTTTCCTGGTATTGTCAAATGTACTTTTCCCCCCCTGCAATATCTAAAAATTGTTTAATGTGTAATGTTTTGGATACTGTGACCACTGTATGTCAGTCTTTCATATGTGATCCTAGTAGGATTATTCATATATTCTATTTAATTTCTTCTTTCAATAGCAGGACGTTTTTCAGTAGTGATGAACAATGTTGCAGATATTTTAAATACAAATTATATATTTGGATATGAAGGAGTTCTTTTCCCTTCTGGTAGTATTTTTAAAGAAAAACTGAGCTCTTTCAATGCATATCAATTGATGAATTAAGTTTTTGACATTTCTAATTTACAGCAGTTCAGGTATAAGGACAAGGAATTTGAATGTCTCTTTCTTCCTACTCTTGAATCTACATAGAGATTAATCTCCTACCTAAGTAATGCTAAGTTATCAATCATTCATGCTGGTAAATGTCAAAGGCAAAGAACACACTGTGCAGTAAGATTGAACTCTTGTTTTAAAGAAAAAGGTATTCTATTTCTCAAAGAGAAATGGAAAAAATATTTTAACTGTTCTAATCACATTTACTTGAAAAATACTAAGTCTGGAATTTTCCCTAAACAGTTAAAATCCATGTTGTATTGTTGAAAAAGCTCATTTTAATAAAGATTGAACAAATTTCAGTTCTACTCTTAATTTGACGAACAGGAAAACAGGTTGTTGCCTAATAAGAGAAGGATAATAAAATAGAAGACTAATGTCTTGGTTTCAGACGAGATAGAGTTAAATTTCTCCCTAGCAGCTGGTATAGTGCTGTGTTTTACATTTAGTATGAAAGCAATGCTGATAACATTGTGATGGTTATAGACAGCGCTAAATAGCACTGAGTCAAGGACTTTTTTGCTTCTTATGTTCCACCACTGGGGAGGTGCATAAAAGCGTGAAGGCAGTAAAGCCAGGACAGTTGACTCGTGCTTGCCAAAGGTTTATTCCATACCATACAATGTACATAACCATATAATCAGTAGATAAACTGGGGGGATGTTGACTAGGGGGAGGGTCACTACTCAGAGCTGGGCATCAGCCTCTGTGTGGTGAACAATTATGTTGTGCATCACTTGTTTTTCTATATTCTATTATTACCATTAAACTTTTTTTATCTCAACCTATGAATTTTACCTTTTTTACCATTGATTCTCTCCCTCATCCCGCTAGGATGAGTGGGTAGAGTCAGTGAATGCCTGCACAGTGTTTGGCTGCCTGCCAGGTTAAACCATAACAACTGCCAAGACTGATGACTCAAAGAGGCTGTCAGTGAGTTAACAGGTGAAGAGGAAGAAGAGTGTAAGACCAAAGGGTAAAATACTTCAAGGTTTCTTTAGCTGTAACACATTCAAAGATGATGGAAACTTTCATTCCGTGCTTCCACTTCCCTCTCCTCGCTTTGGTGTGCCTGGTTAATGCAGTTAATAAGATGTTTAATGTGGAAAATAAAGCTCTCACACACTTGCACTTGCTGTTGCCCAGGAGGTGAGATCAGATCTAGTGGAAACATCGACTGAATGATATATAGAACTGAGAAGAGAAGGAAGAATCTGAAAAACCTAATGCTTTCTTGACACCTGTTTTGAGCTAAAGCAGAATTGATTTTTCTAACTTTTCAGCTAAGCCTTATCTAAATAACTACGTTTTTCAGACAGGGTCTGTCTCTAGAAGTGATAATGCTTGAAATTTATGATTATCACCAAAGTAAGGGGGCATTGGTATGCAGAAAGGCCATTGTTTATATTTGTTTCTATGAATATCAAGGTTACTTTTAAGTTGGTGAAATGCCATAAGTCAAAGGAGTGAAAAAGGGCTGCACCTGCAGGGAGAAGCAGACAGGACAAATTGACCAGCAGAGTATTCCATATAAGTCGTACTCGGCATAAAACTGAGGGATGACGAGGGTAAAGCTCTCTTCTTCAGGTCCCTGAGTCCACCTCTCACCTGCCACCGAGCCCAGCCTAGGACTTTTCCCCGTGCCAGCATTAGTAATGACATACTATCAGCGATGTACATTCGATTTCATATATTTGTATGTATTCATGTACTTTATTATTCTTTTATTAATAGTATTTTTCCTTATTATTATTACAGTTTCATTAAAGCTGTTTTAGTTTGACTTTCGACTCACAAGCCTTTCTCTCTCATTTCCCTTTTCCCTTTCCCATGGTTGCGGGACCACAATTACCCCAATGGGGAACTACATTTAGCTGGTCAGGTTGGGGTTAAACCTTGGCAGTTAATTGGCATGTGCTGTAGGGCCTAGGTTTTATCTGAACCAAATCCAGTCACACTGAAATACTCAGGACCTTTTGTCCACATAGTTTGCTCAAATAGTTCAGCTGTGACTGCACTAGACTTCTATGGTGCCCAAAGGAGTGTTTGAACCCACGACTCTGAGACTGAGTGTCACACTCTACCCTGTTGACTGAGCTAGCTGGCTAAACTGTGACAGTACCACTGAGAAAATACTGCTATTTCTGGTTTGTTTGGTTTATTTTTGCGGAGGTGGGGGGGTAGGGTGTCTCCATCTGTTGTGTCTTGTTACTGCTACAACCTGTTTGCGAAAGAGGTCAGAATAACAGGAAAATACTTTCAAATATGGGAATTCCAGGTAATATTATGATCCCTCTTGGATTGCCCATGATCAGATGCTTTCCTAGTTCAGAACCAAAAGAAAAATTTGTCTTCTTTTACACCAAAAAGTATTTTACTGTAATGACAAAATTTTGAATCTATGAATGAAAGAGTAATTTTTCTTTCCTTTTCTATTTTTGGTGTGTGTGTGACATGAGAAAGTTTTTTCTTGTAGTGCTTGGAGGTATTCCTTGATTGGTATGGTTCTATCTACTGTATTCCTTAAAGTTTGAGCCTATCTGAAATAAAAAGGCATTGTGGGGCCATATCAAAAGAAAAAATTATTCCTTGCTTTCAAGATAGCTAATACTTTAACATTGTTCACTGTCAGTGTTTGAAGACAACGTTACTTTTGTTTGCTCTTTACTCACTTCTCTTATTACCTTTCGACCAACAAAGCAAGCAAACGCTTTTTTCAAATTTTTTTTGAAAGGAGGTTGACATTCCTATTAACTTGAATGAATAAGGCTTGGAACTGGAATGGCAAGCTTAATTTGAGGGATTTTTATTGATACTTGAGCTTTTAAGTTTTTTAACAGCCTTAAATTCTAGACTGCATGCCTTGAGAGATACTATATATAAAATGAAGATGTATGATTTTCCCAAATGTTCATCACTGGTTAGTATTTTTTAACAGAATTTTATTTGAAGTGGCAAATAGTATCTATTTTTAATACGATTAGTTTTGTTACCACTGAGCACTTAAGAGACCTACTAGCTTTGGATCTTTTATTTCCCACAGCAAATAGGAAGAAGGGGAAAGAAAGGAAGAGAGTCTTTCATTAACAGCCCTTCTGCCCACATGGCACGCCTGCCAAGATCCTGGCCCCCTTACCTGCTTCATGGTCCCTGACTCACCATCGGATCCAATTTGGTGCTCCCTGGCAAGCACACAGCACTCACACACTAGTTGCTCATGTGCCTCACATTCTCAGGTCCTCCCAAGAGCATAGACCCCCTGCCTATCTAATACTCTGGCCCAGATCTGAGGATCTCCTACTTGCCAGTGAGTCCAGCTTAAAGTTTGAAAAGAAGTTATCCACCCACAAGCCTACCCACAGGTGCACGCACACCTGGTTTGGGGAGGATGCAGACACTGAGGAGCAGCCAGTACCAGACACATGATCTGTGACCCCGGGTCCTGCTCCAGCTGCCCGTGCAGACATTCATTTCGCTCACACAAGGGTCTCCCTGTAGCTCGTTTTAGGAACACACACCATTTCAATCACTGCAGCTCAAAGTTATCGATCCTACTTACTCCAGTAGTGGACACCAAGGTTGGAGATGCCTGCACCCCCCAGTCAGACACCGGTAGCTGACACCTAGTCCAGCCATGCCTACCCTCCAGTAGCTGGCACTGAGTCCCCACAGCACTGGATAGAGAACAAGATTGCACAGAGAGGTAGCTGAGGAAAGATTTAATGAGCTGGTAGGACAAACTGGTGATCGGGTGCAGGGTTCAGCCAGAATAATGTACTGCCTGGCCCCATTTTACATGTGACTGCCCCCTTTTACACCCTTTTCTGTCTACATCCCCTCCCAGATGCCTTTTTCTTGCACATTGCCTCATTAGTCAGCATAGTCTCCTTCCCCCCTACCCATACTGGATCCTCAGGTTTGCAACCTCATTAGCCGCTAAGTCCCAGTTTGCCTGCAGTTTCTGGGTAGTCCATCAATTAGTATGACTGACCAAGTTTGTTTCTGGTTATTGTCTTCATTAACGTTAATTGGTCAGGTTTTATGTCTCTCTCTGTTCCTTCCCCTCCCTTTGCTTATCATACTAATTTGGCAAGGTCATTAGTCAGACAATCTTACTGAAGGCAAATAAAAACCTTTTCATGCTCCACATGTCCTTACCAATTAGTGTGACTGGATAGGTTTATTCTAATCACGGTGGCTTCCCTTATCATTTGTCAGTCAGATTAGTCTCTGCGTGTTCTTGTTTATGGTTCCTTGGATCATATATCCTTAAAGGAGCATAGATTCTCCTTCCACATACCCTCACAGAGCATTTTGTTAATTAGCGAAAGGATTTTACAGATGAATTTTCATTTACTGCAAGTCTTTATGGTGATGGGTTAGCATTGCCTAAACAGCTCTCTGTTTGAACTGTCAAGAATTTATTTGTTCAGTGCATCTAGTCAGAATGGAAATTAACCTGAAATACCATACTCTTTACAACTGCTTTGGGCATATATCTAGACATAGAATTAATTTGAAATTTTATCAGTGATATACTGACTTTGGGAATACAGTTCACTCAGGCTTAATTTTTATTGAATGTTTCTGAAACCAGACTGTGCCCATTGTTTTTGACTGGGGTCAGTGGAAATGTTAAACCTCACAAATTTATACTTCATTTATAAAGCAAAGGAATTTTATACTTTCATGTCTAAAGTAGTCCCTGCTTTGTAGACTACAAGACTGATAAGTGCAAAAATTCTCTGGGAGACTATTCAGCGTCCATATCGTGGGCCACAAGAACGAAGGATAACACTGAGTGAGAACACAAAAAGATTATTTACACTGGTAGTGCTAGATTTAATTCTAGCTTTTGAAGAATTTCAAAATACCGTTGAACTGAAAAGGTTGAGTGCCAACACAATCCCTGATATATAAAGAACTAACAAGAACTTTATATTTCCAGTTCAAGAAAGTATTTGCAATTAGAAAAGCATCTATCTTGCTGAGGTAACAAAAAGATTTGGATGATTAGAGCAAAATTTTAATTAAAAGCCAAAATATACAAAAAACCCTCAATACAATACCAAAACCCTCTATGTAAGAGCCCCCCTGAAAAAAACCAAAACACAGAAACAGTAAAGTAGAACTCTAAAAAGAAGTTTCACAGCTTTCAGAAGCAAAGGTAGATACTGTAGTCCCTGTTCCTCAGAAGTCAAAATCAAAATAATAATTTCCTTTATTTAGACTTTTCCCTCCTCTCATTTGAATTTAGCGTGCCTCTTTGCCCTGTTCACAGAGAAATTAGATAGCAAGAAGAACAGACAGCTCCCAAAGAGTTGTGAAGTCCTCCTGCTTTGCACGCTGTGCACATATCTTTCTTCATTTCCATGTTCTCTTTGAGTCTGAATGATGATTTTTTTTGTCCACCCAGTGTTTTGCGGATGTTTTTGCCTGATGTGTGCAAAAGCAGCATGTGATGACCTTTACATAAGATATGAACAGCAATTGCTTGCTTATAGCTGAAAAATTCTGCTTACTTACTAAATACATTCTACGTGCTTTTCCCTTTCACTGACTTCTCTATTTATGATACTGAATAAGGGAAGCAGAATTCTCTTCCAGAGCAAGATAGTAAGTATATTTAGATATATATCTGATATATATATATAGATCTGATATATATATTTACATATATATCTGATTTCTGTGACTAAGTAAAATCTAAGCCTAGATTCATTGACCCCAAGTGTCTCAAAGCCTGCTGGTTTAGTCCTTGGGTTACAGCTCAGAACACGTAATTTATTTATTAGAGACCTGGACAAATGTTACAGATGGAGCTTCACGATCACCTAGTTGCCAGAAAAGGAAGTTAGTCTGCCTTTAACTGAGTAAAAATAGTATTTACAGCTAAAGTTTCTTTGGTTTTATGGAAATCTTTATCTCATGTCATGGTTTAGCCCTGGCCCTGGCCAGGTCAGCAGCTAACATGGACAATTGTGACCCCGATCCACCCGCCACAAGAGGGAAAATGGAAAGGAAAATGAGAAAGACTTGTAGGTTGGAAATTTAAATTAAAATAGCTTTAATGAAACAATAATAATAATAAAGAAAAATACTATTAATAAGATAATAGTAAAATATATACAAATACATAAAATCAAACCCCCATGGACGACTGTATGTCATCACTAATGCTGAAGAGCAGGCACAGGGACAGGTCTGGGACTGGACTCGGTGGCAGGTGGTAACTGGATTCAGGAATATGAATCTGGGATCAGGGACAAAAGGACAGATGGAGTTCTTACTAGATGTTGGCTGTCAAAGAAGAGAGCCTTACCCTAATAACCCCTTAGATTTATAGTGAGTATGACTTACATGTAATGGAATACTCTTCTGGTCAGTTTTAGGTCACCTGTCCTGTTCACTCCTCCCTGCAGGTATGACACTTTTTCACCCCTTTGGCTTACAGCATTTCACCAACTGAAAAATAAAATTGGTATCCACAGAAACAAATGCAAACAGTGGCCTTTCTGCATATCAATGCCCCATTACTTTGGTGATAATCATAAATTTTAAGCGTTATCACTTCTAGAGACAGACATTGTCTGAATAACACGTAGTTAAATTTCACAAAATTAAGTTACCTAGATGAGGATTACATGAAAAGTTAGACCATTAATTCTACTTTAGCTCAAACCAGACCATCATATTGTATCTTTTCCTGTTTCATTTTCTCTTAACTAATTAAGATTCTAAAAGTGGCAAGAAATTCAATTTGTAGGATAAACACTGTTAGGACTAAGTAACATTTTGGTGAAATTTTACTAAAGTAATTGGTGTTATATCAGAAACCAGTTTTTCCCAGTGGATTCCTGTGTGTCTAAAGGAAAAAAAATTAGCCTAGAAAGATGAGTATTTTTCAGTATTCATCAGTGAATCACTTATTTTTATTAGGCTTTCATATTCTCACTAATATGATCTGAATCTAGTAATCTGAATCTAATCATCTGAAAAAAAGCTTTTCCTTTAAAGCTTTTCCCTTTCAGAAAATTTGAGAAGGCATAGGTACGCAGTGGCTGTAATTCAATCATCCTAAATTAACAAAAACAAAGTGAAATTAGAAGGTGGTATCTGTTTAGCAAGCAAAAAAAAATATCGTGCTACTGGTTCAGAAAAAAACATTCTGTTCGAAGAGCTGTCTTTATGATCTTTCTGGCTGTGTACAAGAACAGATAATAAGTTCTGTCTAAAGTGTTATTTTGTTGCTCTGTTGTGAGACAAGAGGTAAAAAGACTATGAAGGGCAACATTTAAAGTTGTTTACTTTGACATTAGTAATGCTTTGGACATGGTCTCCCACAGCATCCTGTGTCTGTATTGGGAAGTAACAATCGGGAAGGGAGCTGGTGGCCGGTCAGAAGCGATGTTCCCCAGGGCTCAGTACTGAAGCCAGTTCTGTTTAATATCTTTATCAATGACAGGGACAAGGGAATCAAATGCACTCTCAGGAAGTTTGCAGATGATCCTAAGTTTGGTGAGTGTTGATCTGCCTGAGGGTAGGCAGGTTCTACAGAGGGAAGTGGACAGGCTGGGTCAATGGGCCAAGGCCAACTGCACAAGGTTGAATAAGGCCAAGTGCCAGGTCCTGTACTTTGGGCACAACAACCTCATGCGGTGCTACAGGCTTGGAAAGGAGTGGCTGGAGAGCTGCCTGGAGGAGAAGGACCTGGGGGTGTTGATTGATAATGGGCTGAATATCAGCCCACAGTATGCCCAGGTGGCCAAAAAGGCCCTACCCCAAGGACAACCTAGCAGTAGGTCATGTTGCCCAGGGTGTCTCTGACTTAGAAGGCTTTTAAGACCTGAGTGGGGAGAGCCCCAAGCAACCAGGTCTGACCTTAGAGTGGTCTCTGCTTTAAGCCTACAGGGCCCTACAGACCTCCTGAGGCTCACCCGCTTTGCATGGATTACTTAATGATTTCATGATCTTCAAAAGTACATGGCAACACTAGGTATTTGGCTTTCTAGGAGGTCAGTATTTTTAGGGAAATTTTGGTGTATAACCTCTTGAATTTAAAACATGAATTATAAACTGTCCATTGTCTAAGTAAGGCAAGAGTTCATCCTTGGTTTTTTTTATTACAGTGATAAATTTCACCTATATTAAAATTATCACCTTCTTTTTTTGGTCAAGTGCCTCATAATGAACCTTGTACTTGTGAAAATTCATATCCATACTTTTGCACTATTTCGTTTTCCTTAAATGTCTTTTTTTTTCCTTCTGTTTCTTATTTACATCTACTGAAGAATGAGGAAAAGTGTTTTTTATCATTTAAAATAGAGCCTTATTAGTAGTGGTATTTTAATCAGATAGGGATGACAAGGTACTTGTGTCCTTTATCAATTGTCTGTAACATTGCGCACAACTTTCACTGCAAAGAATTTTATTTTAAACTAGAAAATTCTTTAATATAAATGAGAACTATTCTATTGAATTTTTAAGATAATAACTGTAAAGTTCCTTTGAATTTTGACTGTCTTTAGCTTGAATGATGAAGTAAATGAATGGAATAATTTTTATATTTTTAAATCATGCAATTACGTGTGTGTCCAAAACTAGAATCATGGTTTTTTTTGTTTATGCAAATTATATTTCTGATTTTTAAAATATTTTTGAAAAGTCTTCTAGGACTTCAATCTTTAACAGGATTTAAAAGTACTGCTGTCTTAAGGGTTTCAAAAGTATACTTATAATACTACCTCTATAAAGTAACATGCCATCAATTTTTAATTTTTAAAGACAAAAGTCAAAAGTGGAATGGTATGAGTTATGTGACATTGAATATTGGTGTGCGCACCACTTAAAAGTGATTATAAAACTGGAATAGAAGATGTACCCATCTGGTTTGACCCCTTTTTAATTACTTCTGAAAATTATTCAGATGTTAGATACTCACATCTGTCCACTGATTGTGATTCAACCTTGTAGGAGTTTCAGATGTTCTCTATCAGACAACCAAAATGAAATCCACACATACAGAAGAAGTATTAGACATGGCAGCACTGACTGTAAAATATTTACCATGTTCTGGATAAGTATCGGTACTAGTAGCCCACGCAGATCTTAATATGGATCTCATGAAAGCAGCACAACTTATCATAACTTATTCATACAGCCTTATGGTGCAAGAATTTGGACCTATTTTGGGGGATAATATCAGTTTACATCAGAGTGTGTTTATTAGAAGAATATGCTTCAGCACTGAGGATGATTCTTTTCTTGCAAGTCAAGCAATCACTGTTGACTGCAAAGACATAATTTTGCATCATCTATGTAAACAACTCCCATTCCTGCTGAAACACTCTCTTATCTTAAAATAGGATATTTAAAAAAAACCAAAACCAAAACCAAAAATCTGATGAGCTGTAATTCTACTACAAAGCAATTTAATTAAATTATAATCCTCTTTATTTTTAATCTAATTCTATTATGAACTTCCACTTAATTTAGGCATTTTTTCTATGCTTTGTACCTTTCTCTGCAGTCCTACTAGTTGGGTTTTTTTATTCTAAATATTGAGGATTTTTTTTTGTGAATATTACATTGCTGGAAAAGTGTTCCAAGTGGTCCAATTAGTGTCCAGTATAATGCAATAAAATTTAGCTTTCAATTAGTCATCAGGGTCGCACACTGTCCTCTTGAGTGTGCACAATAGAAATTCAATACCTTAATCTCTTAATTAAAAATTCTCTTGGGTTACAGAAACAGATTAAAAACTATGCTATCAAAAATGATGAGTCTGCCGAATGTGCCTTTGTAACTAACTCTAAAAAGCTGGGAATATTTTCAACATGTTAGGGAGTAAAATGAAGGAGGGGAGGTGTATCCTCATTAGAAAACTGCACAATCTGGCACTACTGCAAATGAAATTAATCAGCATTCCCTTCTAGAAAGAGCCTTTTGTGTATCAATTTTGCTTTCACTATGGTTTTTTCACTATTTTTTTTTTTTTTCAAATACTATTGTAAGGATTGATTTTCTGCTTACATCTGGTCCCTAAAACATGTTCAATAGGTGTATGTTTTGATAGAAATTAAAAACCAAACAGTATAGTATATTTTTCCAATATCAAAATATTTCACTGCTGTATTAGGAAGTTCTTGATCTTGCTATGCAGGCAAAATATGATGGTAACATTGGGAAAACCCCCACGCAGTAGGCTTAGTTACTCATTGCAAATTGCTGTATATAACTGAATTTCACAATTCGTCCCTTACAAACCACATTTACTTTCCTATGTAAAACTACATCTTGTGATTTTGTTTCTTTATTCTAATCTTCTTGAAGGGCTGGGCTGGTTGTTTCTTTCTTTCTCTTTTATTTATATATTATTTTGTTACTTTGGCTTATTGCTTTATTTCTTTTCCCCAAGTATGTGTACGGACACGGCAAGACAAAGTCTTCACATGAGATATTTGGTAAATTACATTGTAGTAAAGAAGGGAGTGGTGTTTTGCCTACAGTTTTCAAAATGTAAGAGCTATGGACATCCAGTTTCTCCAGCCAAAACTAATCACCTAGTATTTATTTCCATGGGTGAACTAATGCAATGATGGGATAGGAAACCCTAGGACTCGTAAAATATTACTACCTTTAGCACAACTATAATGTAAAGATAGTCTATTTTAGTTCAACACATATGAAAATTTACATGCACATATGATTGGTCTCTTAAGCTACATATAGATCTCATGATTAAAATCTGTATATAATCCATGATTACTTTCTTTCATCTCTGAAAAGCCTTTGTTTTTCTTATGGATGCAGTCTCATTTGCTGAGAAATAATAAAAAAATAGTCCTAATTATGTTTGCATAAGGGTCTTAATCCTAGTTTTTTGTAGTTAGGGCTTTAACAAGTGAAAACCTATGTCCTTTGCTTTACACAGTATAACATCACTGGTGGTAAAGGTAGGAAATGCATGGGAATGGGTATAAGCTGTGTTATCCTAGAAAGGGAAAAATCACTGATGAATAACTCTCATTTCTATTTAGTGATAGACATAACCACACCTTTATCTTCTGAAATGACTGGGATGTTCTCTTGTTTGAGAGAAAATAGTTACAGCTCCACCTAAAATAATATTCAGTAATATATTTTGGCTCTGTAGAAACAAATTAGATTTCACAAGCAATACAGGGTGTATAAAGAACTGTGAAAGGTAATTTTTATTTTGTGCTTGTATAGGTTTCTCTTCTTTTTTTCTCAAAGGAGGCATTAAGTTGTTCTCATCATTGCTTGTAGAACTCATAAAATAACGTAATTAAATTCTTCATAGGAAAAAGTAGTACGAGTAGGATACTACCCTGTAACCAATAAATCATGCAGCAGTAACCTTTTATAATTTGGAGAAAGACAATATCTCAGGAAGAGCTTTTCATATGGCGTATTTTGTGTTGAAAAATACTTTGAAGTATCTGTTGTTGGGAAGTTTTAAAAAAGAGTTCCATAACATTTAAAATTGTTTGAGTATTTTTATGACTTTATTTCAGATACTGCAGGGAGATACAGAAAGATTCACTATGTGAGCTGTTTCTTTTAAAAGTTCAGGGGTTTGTGGCAATACCACTTAAAATTAGGTTATTTTTATAGTGTTTATATACACATTTGAATGTGGTTTTTTGCTTCCATCAATAGGTGCCATATACTGGAACATGAAAATGCAAGAAGAGCACCTCTTGCTGATCAGTTTAGCTGGATGTGATTTCATACTTTTAAAAGTACACAATGCAAGTTGTAGATAGTTTTTTTGGCTCTGTCAATTTTGTAGAATATTTGTTTACTCTTGGATCTTTTCAGGAAGACCTGAAATTATAAATTATAAAACTATTATAAACTCCTGTGCCATAGTAGAATATGGAATATCATTACAGATTTTTTTCTTTACCTAACCTTTTTGCTGAATATGTTACCCCTTTTTATTTTTGTACTGCAAATCTACTGTACAATCAGAGAAAAAAATTGCTTTCAAATATGTGCAGAAAAGCTCATTCAAATCAAAGGAAGTTCTTCTCAATCTATGTGACAACCTCTAGGCCCTCATTTTTGAGAAAGAAAATAGTCAAATGTAGCATAATGAAAGGTATTTGGTTTAAACAGGACAGGTAGGTGTCCCGAGTAGCAAGTTTGAACAAATTTTTACAATATCATTTCAAAGAATTTTTAATATCTCATCATTCTGCAAAGCTCAACAAAAAGTTTTGATCAAACATTTTTGCATTTAATGACAGAATGGCTTATATTTTAATTTACAGTATTTTTGCCATATCACAGTATCACAGTATCACAGTATTACAGTATCACAGTATCACAGTATCGTAAGATTGGAAAAGACCTTTGAGATCATCGAGTCCAACTTATGACCCAACACCTACATCTACACCTACTCCTACTTGTCAGCTACACCATGTCACTAAGTGCCTCATTCAAACTTTCTTTGAACACCTCCAGGGATGGTGACTAGACCACCTCCCTAGGCAACACATTCCAATGAACAATTACCCTCTCAGTGAAGAATTTCTTCCTAATGTCAATCCTAAACCTCCCCTGGCGAAGCTTGAGACCATGTCCTCTCATTCTGTCACTGGTTGCCTGAGAGAGGAGTCCAACTCCTGCCTCACCGCAACCTCCCTTTAGGTAGTTGTAGAGAGCAATAAGGTCTCCCCTGAGCCTCCTCTTCTCCAGGCTAAACAACCCCAGCTCCCTCAGTCAGTCCTCATAGGGCTTGTGCTCCAGCCCCTTCACCATCCTCGTAGCTCTCCTCTGTACGCACTCCAGCATCTCAACATCCTTCTTAAACTGAGGGGCCCAGAACTGGACACAGCACTCAAGGTGCAGCCTGACCAGTGCCGAGTATAAGGGGATGATGACCTCTCTAGTCCTGCTGGCCACACTGTTCCTGATGCAGGCCAAGATACCAATTGGCCTTCTTTGCCACTTGAGCGCACTGCTGGCTCATGTTGAGTTTCCTGTCCACCAACACTCCCAAGTCCCTTTCCTCCTGACTACTCTCCAGCCACTCTGTCCCCAGCCTGTAGCTCTGCATGGGGTTGTTGTGTCCAAAGTGTGTTGTGTCCAAGTGTGTTGTGTCCGGCATTTGGACTTATTAAACCTCATGTTATTGGAGTCAGCCCATCTCTCCAGCCTGTCAAGGTCCCTCTGTAGGGCCCTCCTACCTTCTAGCAGATCGACATTTCCTCCCAGCTTGGTGTCATCTGCGAACTTGCTGATGAAGGACTTGGTCCCCTCATCCAGATCATCAATAAAGATATTAAACAGGACCAGGCCCAGCACCGCTCCCTGGGGGACGCCACTAGTGACCGGCCACCAGCTGGATGGGACACCATTCACTACCACCCTTTGGGCTCGGCTGTCCAACCAATTCCTAACCCAGCACAGAACATTCCCATCCAAGCCACGGGCTGACAGCTTGTCCAGTAGTCTACTATGGGAGACAGTGTCTAAGGCCTTGCTGAAGTCCAGGAACACCACACCCACAACCTTCCTGTCATCCACCAGGCGAGTCACACGGTCATAAAAAGAAATCAGGTTGGTCAGGCAGGACCTGCCTCTCCTAAAACCATGCTGGCTGGGCCTGATCTCTCCCTCATTCCTCAGGTGCCGCATGATCGCACCCAGGATTATCCGTTCCATAATTTTGCCTGGAACCAAGGTCAGGCTGACAGGTCTGTAGTTACCTGGATTGTCCCTACGGCCCTTCTTGTGGGTGGGCGTCACGTTGGCCAACTTCCAGTCTTCTGGGACCTCTCCAGTGAGCCAGGACTGCTGATAAATGATGGAAAGCGGCTTAGCAAGCTCGTCCGCCAGCTCTCTCATCACCCTAGGGTGGATCCCATCAGGCCCCATAGACTTATGAGGATCCAAGTGGCTCAGCAGGTCTCTAACTTCTTCCTCCTGTATGACATGGGGGCTGTATTGCACCCCGTCCCTATCCACCACTTCAGTAGACCAGTTGTCCAGAGAACAATCTGCCTTACTGTTGAAAACAGGGGTGAAGAAGGCATTAAGCACCTCAGCCTTTTCCTCATCTTTAGTTACTATATTTCCCTCAGTGATCAATAAGGATTGAAGGTTGTTGCTGCCCTTTTTTCTGCCGTTAATATATTTGAAAAAGCTCTTCTTGTTGTCCTTAACAGAAGTGGCCAATTTAAGCTCCAGCTGGGCTTTTGCCTCCCTAATTTTCTTCCTACACGACTTGACAATATTTTTGAACACAGCCTGACTCACCTGCCCTTCTTTCCAAAGGTGATACACCCTCTTTTTTTCACTGGGCTCCCTCAGAAGCTCCTTACTCATCCAGGCCGGACGTCTGCCCCTGCGGCTCATCTTAGAGCAGATCAGGATAGCCTGCTCCTGCGCCTTGAAGACTTCATTCTTAAAGCACGTCCAGCCTTCCTGGACCCCCTTGCTTTTAAGAACTATCTCCCAGGGTACTCTCCTTACTAGTTCCTTATATAACTTGAAATCAGCACACCAAAAGTCCAACATGGTGGTCCTATTTTTGCTCTTCCTTTTTCCATTGTTAATGGAAAACTCAATTATCTCGTGGTCGCTGCAGCCCAGACAGCCTCCAACCACAACATCACCCACCAGCCCTTCTTTATTTGTAAACAGGAGGTCAAGGAGAGCCTCACCCCTGGTAGGCTCACTCACCAGCTGTGACAAAAAAGCAGTCCTCGATACACTCCAAGAACCTTCTGGACTGCCTCCTCTCAGCTGTGTTAAGTTCCCAGCAGATATCTGGGAGATTAAAGTCTCCTAGAAGAACAAGGGCAGACGATCTTGAGGCAACTTCCAGCTACTTAAACAACAAAAGTTCCACCTCTTCCTCCTGGTCGGGCGGTCTGTAACATACTGCAACCAGGATGTCGGTCTTGCTTGCCCCTCTTACTCTTACCCATAGACTCTCAATTTGATCATCCCCAATCTCAAGTTCTACAGCGTCAAGGGTTTCCTTGGTGTACAGGGCCATCCCTCCACCCCTCTTGCCTGTCTCTCCTGAAGAGTTTGTAGCCTTCCATGGCAGCACTCCAGTTATGGGAGTCATTCCACCATGTTTCCGTGATAGCGACTATTTAATTTACAGTATTTTTGCCATATAACTTACTAGAAATTCAGAAATAAACACATTAAAAATTATGACATCTATTTCACTCATGAGGAAATGCGAGACATCCCAGACATGTTCTGCTCATTTCATTCATTTGGCCAGGTGACATCTACAGCATAAATTTGTGTTACTGTTACTCAGCACCAGTCTTGATTTCTCCTTACTTACCAATCTGACATTTTGGTAACTGAGATATGGTGTTCCATAAAGAAACCAAAGTAAGTGACTGCATGCTGATATGATAGAATCATAGAATCATCTGGTTGGAAAAGACCTCTCTGATCTTCAAGTCCAACTGTGCCTGTCCCTAAGGAACTCATCTACCCATCTTTTAAACACCTCCAGGGATGGTGACTCAACCACCTCCCTGGGCAGCTGTGCCAGTGCCTGACCAAAGGATAACACATAGTGCCTAAACTAAAAATGGGAGATAATGTCTGTATAATACTTTATTAATTTGTACTAGTCAACAACACATATTCAAGATCTCTGAGCTGTCTCCAGCTGCTTAGCAAGAATTTGATTATTAGAATATTTTTGCTATCATTTTTATTTAATTTCAGGTGAAATTATGGAGTTCTATAATTTCTTCACCTCTCATAGTTACCGAACAGGTAAATCCATTGTCAAATGACTGATATTAATGGTTCTGCTGCTGTTACTGCTCTGTTTAGCTTAAGACAAATCCTGCAGATGTATCTCAAGAAAGGCTAAGGAATGAATATAATTAAGGAATGTAGATATAATTAGGGAGAACAATGGGCTGTTTAAAAAGAGAGTGAAAGATCTGCTTTTGGGGAAATAAACAAGCAATGAAGCATAAGACTTTTTAGAAGCCTGTAGAAATATTGCAGTGGGTCACCTTTACAAACTATGGAATACAAAAGCAGATTTCAAATTGTGTTCTGCTTATCTGCAAATTGTATCTTCATGAGAGATGATGTATTCCCCATTAACTTAAACCTGTACTAGAACAATGTCATCACCTTCACTGAAATTGCAGTCATACTATCATACAGTTACAGTTACTAAAAGATATTGAGATTTTTGAAACAAGAATCTACCACAGATTTTTTTGCCAAAAGAATTAGTGTCTGTTTCACAAAGTCCACCTGCAACTGTCTGGGACATTATCCATCCTTTGAGAATGGCTTCTGACAATATCAGTTATTCCTTTATGTCCAATATTAACAGTGACACGCTTTCTCTTCTCTTTATGACTGCAGTATATAGTAACATATACTGTGAAATATTTAGTGACATATACAACCTATATGAGGTTATTCTGTGAAATGGGATTATTTTGGTGAACAACAAACTGATAGAAACAAAAAGCCCTGAGTAAGTGGAAGAGAAAAGGAAAAGTAGTAGAAATTTTCAATTAGCTTTTGTTATTTCATTTTCCAGCTTCATGCAGAATCGATTAGCAAAGATAAGTACACCAACATTTCTTTTTGCTTTCTGCTATCTCAAGCCATGTTGACACATCTAAATAAAACAAGATTGGAGACCAAACTCTATGTCATGTATCCTTAGAATTTCTCTTGTCCTATGTGGTAAGATAGGTGCCTTAGGATGTATATCTCTTTTTGTTTTTCTTGTTTTCCCTTTACAGAATGCCTGAAATAGAGTAAAGAGAGGACAACATACTGCTTTCATACCAAGGAATGGATGATATGTACTGAAATCCCTGGTGTATGGCAACTGAGAAAATGTGGTTCAGAGTAAGTGATGTAGGAGCCTGGAAATTCATGAGTGAATTTGAGTTGTATGGAACAGACAAGTTAAACATACATGGAAATCTGTAGTTATTTGTACAATCTGTTGTATGTGAGATCTCACTTGATGACTAACGTGACATATGGTAAGGTTTGAGCTTGTGAAATACCTTTTCTGCTTTCTGACCCCATCTGATCCTTGCTGAGCTTGTTTTAGCTTTCTTGTTAAGCTTGTGTTATCGTCATCTCTGAGAATAAAACTCCTTTTTAAATAGAGGTCATGAGAAACAAAACAACCAAAAAGCTATTATGGATTTTTAACGGTGCTTATAAGCCCTTCTGTGAAGCTGTATGAAGTTGATGATACTTATGTACATCCTTATTTACAACAGTTCTGTACCCACAGAAACAATTCCTATGTGTATGGATTTTTCTACAACAGCAGGTTTATTCAATATGGTCTGAGTCATTGAATTTAAAGCAAGCAATACCTTTTTCTCCGTTGTACTTTATGAAAATGACTACAGATAGCAATTGCAAGAATATTCAATGAATCCTCCATCCTTGTTATAAAACCAAGTATAATTTATTTTTCTTTTACATGGTCATTTGATCTCAGTCACAAATGTATTATTTTTTTAAAGTTATTTCTTTGCTTACATCTTTTTTTTGTGGCATTTCTAATTCTTCAAGTCCCCTAAAAGTAAGGCGAAAATAAATTTAGTAGAAAAAATGAAGAAATGCACTAAAAAGTTTGACTGAGCTATATAAAATGATTTTGCCAAAAAGACCATGGCTGTCTAAGGAAGCAGATAACAATCTAATCCTATTTAATCTAATTATTTTGAAAAACGTCACTTTGCATATCTTCCCATCATTGTGTTTATATATCCTTCCTAATAGTCTTATACAGCATTAAAAATGTGTAAATCTTTCAAACTCAAGAGAGTTTTAGGAAAAAGTATAATTCAGACACAGAAATAGGATGCATATGCAAATGAGGAGGAGTAGAGTATGCAAAAAGGAAACTTCATTTCTAAAGGGAAGGAGAGATTATCACCCAAAAGGAGATAAAAATGAATTTAAAGTTCTAATCTCTTCTGCAAATCCTTGATTCTGCCCTCATCTAAATGTGAAGACACAGTATAGCTTCATAATCACAATTAAATCTCAAGCCACAGTAGACTGCACACTGATCAATTTTACTGCTAAAATTAAGATTTTGTTATTAACCTAATTAAATCAAACCTGAATGCACAATAGGACGTAGTGTCTGAATACCATCTATCTAACTGTTCTTTGGTTGCAAATGTTTTCTTTCAGTACATATTTACCAAAATCATGTAGAAAATAGTTATGAACTGATACTATAGAGATCATCGCTGAGTGAGCGTGCATATCAGAGACACAGAAAGAGTAAGGACTCCATATCTGGGAGCTCTAAGAGTTGGAATGAAGTTTTCCTCACCAAAGAAAATACAAAGATCTTCTTCCTTTCTCATGTATTTTGTTTCTTTTTCTTTTTTTTTTTTCTTCTGGATGTATTTTAGAAATGTTAGGAGTTCACTAGATATTTAAAACAATATCCAGTAACTTGTGTGAACACAACTAGGTCACGTGTGCTGTATGAACTGGCTTATTACTTTTTTGGACCTCCATACAATTTTTCTTCATTATGTACAGAGCCAATTGTACCTAACGTCTGGTCTGAGACAGTGAATAAAGTTATTAATTAAGACAAGTACTTCAGTGAGGTTATTTTGAAAATCTGGTTTCAGTGTTCTGAAGTGTGGTTTCCCCTGTGTGTATTTCCCTCACATGCAAATAGTTGACTAAAAACCAAACCAAACCAAAAAATCCCAAACCAGATCATTCTGTCTACTTCAGGAAAATAAAGGTGTTTGAGCACATACTGAGCACCTTCTTTATTGCAAACTACACTTTATAGTACCATCCCTTATAAGCAATTGATCCAGCAGTTGAAAAAAGCTGCATAATTGAAGCCCTAGCTGCAAACATTCTTCTTCTGGATGTTGGGAAACAGCGCACGTCCGATAGTGTAGGTCAGATGAGCGTGCACCTTGTCCCACTTTTTAAAGTCATGTAGGTATCAGTGGCTTACTTTTTGTTCTAAGAGGCTGCGAAAGTTCTGTTATATTGATGTTTGTCTCACAGAGTCACCACTTGAAAGATTTCAGCTAGTTTTCTTTCTGTACTGGGATCATTTCTGTGATATGAGTCCATTAGTCTTTTTTCATACATATTACACTTATTTAGTTCTGATATAAAAGTTTAGCCATAGAAGAAACAATGCTTTCTCTCCTCAGAAACATATTAGGAACACTTTATATGTCAAATTATGTTTTCTTATGCATTATTCATTTCTGAAGATCTTGACACTAGAAGATTAGATTATGAATAGTCTCTGAGAAATGTCATTGCTTGCACATTGCACACAGAAACATTTCCAATACTGCACTTGCTGTATTTACCAAACTTGGTGTACAAATATGTGACAAAAATCCAGAAACTGCATCTTTTTTCCATTGTTATGATTTGTGTATTTTGTATGTACATGTACACATATATATAAATATATATGACTGATCATATATAGAACTGTATAACTTATTTTGTATTGAAATGTTCTAGGAAAAGCATAGCTAGAACAGTGAAAGAATGTATTTTCTAGAAAAAACAGAAGGATATTATCTTATATACTTCCTTTTGTACTATTTTATATATTTACTGAAAAAAGTGAATAAATTACCAGTGATCAATATTCTCTCCCAAGACATCTCTTTTACCTCTTGCATAAACTCTTAAGACATTCATCATTCTGTTTCAGTCTTCTCCATCAGATGGTGTTTTTATCCACTCACCCATTCAACAGGCCTATGAAGAGGAGTACTGACGTTTCTTATCTCCTGCATCTACTTTTAGCAATGCTGTGTAGGCAGAACGCCAGTGGAGAGAGGGAAGTCACCGCACTGATGTGTTGTGATGTGCCACAGAACAGGCTGTTATCGCCTTGTCCTTTCTTTTCATTTCAGTTGTCCCAAACAGCAAAATCTAGCAAGGCTAGAAAAAAAGATAAAGGAGTATCTAAAAGATTTGTCATCAGACCTGACCTGCTCAGATATTAGATAATGTAAGAATGTTTTGCTAGCTTTCTGTCTCTAGATGGCATAGTATACATCACATAACAAGGCGGTACTAGAAACATCTGCTTGATAACATAGTGTGTATAACGAACCAAATCCATCTGTGAATTTAGTTTAAAGTAGTGTAAGATATCTAGATTGCAGTGGCTTTTCTTAACTGTGTTCTCCTCTTGACATAGAATTTTACTATTTTAAGGTAGTTCCGGAGATATTCAAAGAGCACCAGAAGTATAGAGGGTTCTTTTTAATAGTTAATTCCTCCAAGGAATTCCAAATAAGGCATTGTCAATATCCAGTGGTAGTTTGTATATTAGTGGTTCTGGAGCCCAACCATGCACTTTCTTCGACACATTTCTTCTGTAACACACTGTTTTAATCACACAATTGTGTTTCAAGAGATGACATTTGCTAGGTCCATACATAGACACTCAGCAGACGCTCACCATCTAGTGCACAGTAACATATGCATACATACACAAATGTTTCCTTTCAGCTATAGTAATCAATGGTTACTCTAAATTAACAATTAAACTGAACCAGAAAAAGGAGATGGATGAAACATCTTTTAGCCTTTTATTTCTTAAAGTCACTTATTCCATCAATCTTATCCTACTGTGTTTACTGTTAGGCTTATCTTGTCACCATTTATTTTGATTAAGATACATTAAACAGACTTTTTAAATGAGGAGAAATAAATCAACTTGTCTGCTTCTCTTTCTATCTCACTAAGACCTGTGGGGGGGAATGGTGTTGTAAGTTTCATTATATGGAGAGAGAAGTTGATCTTTAATAGAGGAGACACTCTCCACAGAACTATGCTATACAGCTTTTACTCTATTTTACTCCCCCTTTGGTAAATCTAATTTTAGGTGTGAAGCTTCAGACCAAGAAATATTTATATGGTCAAACATAGACTGTAAAAAAGTTTAATATTCATCACAAGTTTTTAGTAAATTTTTTGTATGTACATCTCCTTTTTCTATTGGTTAGATATGAGAGAGTGAATAAAGAACAGCATGAGTCAAAAACAAAGTGTTAAGTGAAAACAGAAACAGTTGATGGCATCACTAAACTGCACTGTTTCAGGTAGCATTTTCCTTTTTCCTTTTTCCTTTTTTCTTTTTTTGCATTTCTTTACCTTTTTCTTTTTTTTCTCTCTCTTGAAACCATTGCAATATACCGATATTTTTCAAATGGAGATATTTTTCTACCAAGAAAGATCTTGTTTGCTAGGCTGTGATTTGTACCGTTCCAGTCAACTTGAAGTGTGGCTTAAATAAAATTAGTCTTTCAGAGATGACACTTAGTAAATGAATAGACTTACATTGTTGTGTACCTGTGTTCTTTACAGATAGAAGGTTCAAAGAAAGAAATTGGGAAATAGCTCGAGGAAACAATGAAAAGGATGATACATACATGCAGAAAACTAAGATGTGAAAATGGGAATTTATATCTATCAGTGATAATTTCAGTGCATCATAAATCACAGATATTTATGTGGGGTTTTTTTTGCTCGGAGCATCCCTTATGCCATGTGAGCATAAGTCAGTGTCAGATGACAAGCTTAGGATCTTTAATATAGAGGTGGGTGAACGAAACTCATTATCTGCTTTTGTTCAGCTCAGTTGTTCATGTAGTCCTTACAGTAATGTTAAAAAGCAGCCAAACATTGCCATGGGCAGATGGTGTTTGTGCATCATGAGCTTAAAAACAACACCTTTTTTGTCAGACTAATAGAATTATGCTCATAATGTACAATTACATGAAGAGACCATGTAGAAGTAATCTTCAGGCAAAATTTATAATATTCATTCCAGATTCTGAAGTCATAACATCAAAACCTAAGTGAGCTACATGTCAAAAAGATTTTATTAACATCATACTGATATTACACAAGAAATGTGCGCTTGCTTAGACTGAAAAGAAAATGGGTTTGTAAGATGACTGCGAACGTGCTTTTTCTTTCATTCATGTATGTCTTTCCCCTTGCAGAAAAAGTGTTTACAGTTTTCTTAATATGTGTGTAGATTCGTGTAGATTCTATTTTTTTACACCTCACTCAAAATTATAAAGGTGTTTCAAACTATCTTTCTTTCAGTTTAATAATACAAATAGTTTTAAAAACAGGGCAGTCCTCCTGGTGCCAGTAAAAATTCTGTGGTATTCAAATGATGTGTAGATGCAAACTTTCTTCATTTTTTTAATCTACATTACCCTTGAACTCTCTCCTGTAATAAATAGCCTCACAGATATTTTCCAACTCAATATCTTCTTTTTCATTTACTTGAGAAAATAAGGGAGATTTTAGCAGGTCTACCATTAATAAATCCACTTTTAATAACCTGGCATTCTGCAATACATATCATGTGGTACTGTTTTCATAAAAGGAATGCATATCCTGCTGTGCCAGATGTTCAGATGAGCTACCACAGAGCACAGCAACACACTTGCTGGTGTTTTTGCTTCTTAACAACTGATCTTGCAAAATTTTCCAGTTTTGTCATAGCTATAAGTGTAATATGTATCTATATCACATCTTTCATTGTTCTTTGTTTGAACATTTAGATCTCTCTGGTTTTTTATTCCTGGAAATCTTCCCACTTTATACAGCGATATATATGGCATGGAATATTTTCTTTGACCAGTTTGAGTCAGCTGCCCTGATCTGCTCCTCTCAGTTTAATGCACCAACTTATTTGCAAAACATGAGAAAATGTCCTTTGTCTCCCTAACGATAAACACCGGTATTCTTCAGCATTTTTTCTCCTACTAAAATTGGGAGAAACAGCAACTACTGAAAAGAAAATTAATTCTATCCCAGCAGAGCGTAAAGCTACCAAAACCAGTGTGTGTTATCGACGTTATTCCCACATAAAGCTAAAATGTACCACTTACTCAGGAGAGTGTAACTCTATCCCAGTCAAAACCAGGACAACTTCATAGCTTGGACTAGTCTTGGAGAGTGCAAAGTGTTTTTTTCAAGATGGAATTGAACTGAAAAAGGTATTGCAGTAGCTCATAGGCATTTAATTCATGGGAGCAGACTAAAGATACTCTAGACCCTGAAATGTGCATGGCATGGACTAACTATCATCAGTGACGACTGTTTTATTCCACAAATCTGCTCAAATTTTGCTACACTTTTACTGAAGTAAACTTAGCTTTAGTGTCTTGAGAACTAATGTTATCCAGTGAAAAACAGCCCTCCCATCCTTTCATCAGTTTAACTAACTTTTGTGAATTAAACTATATAATTATGAAGATGGAGGCAGATTGAGGAATTGAAGGGGTATGATAAAATTTACAGTTATGGTTTCTGCCCAGGTAGACATTTCCTTTTATGATTGTTATTTGTATTCAAGTTTCCTACTAAACTAGAGATTCATATTTCTCAATGTTGCCTGGTCTAGAAAAGAAAAATATTATTAGTTGTTTCTTTCACCCAAATAAAACACGTTGTCTGCAGTGCACTTGCTTTTAGTGTTTCTCTTTTTAGCTTTCTATTTCCTGCTATGGATGGTCCTGCTTCAGCTTTAAATCAATCCAAATGTCTACAAAATGAAACTGGATCTTTATGAAGCTATCGGATTCTGCTGTCACGTGTCAGCATGTGTGTGCTTCTAGAATAACTCTACATGGGGAAATCCAAACAGCTCTTTGGAAGGAAGCAACTGGGTAGCCAGCTTTAAGGTGATAGGAGTCTTGAATAATCGCGAGTGGCAGAAAAACTTTAAGACCTTCATTATCTCATAATGAAACATGTTAGATGGTTATATTTGAAACAAATCCTGAATTTGCCCATTCATTTAGAATTTGAGATAATAAACTTAAAGCTTCCTACCTTCTGTCTGCTGAGTGGAGGAGGTATTTTGTTTTCATTTCCATTTCAGTTCTGAAAGTAACGTTGATGTATGTGTCTTGGTTTCTTATAGAACAAGTATAAATTTATTTCTAAAGTAGTTTCACTTGGTCTGTAATGTCCAAATATTATTATGAATTGATTTTTATATTTACCGTAATAACTGTACTGTAATGAATTATTTACTGCTTATAATCAGTTGTAATTCATACTTGCACATTATGTTTCACCAAACAATAACACAGTAGCTTTCCTTCGTCCTCTGTCTATTGTGCAAACTCGTACTTAGTGGTTAGCAGGTCTTTTTCTATAAATGTATTCCACTTCATCTAAAGTTTTTCTTCCTGTGTGACTGAGAACCTTTTTCTGTCATCCCAGTTAAATATATGCAATGCCTATCTGAAAGGTTACTGGGTCAGACAGCAGAGTGGAATGGAGCAATGGTACCGATTTGTCAGATGGTGCAGCTATATGCAGACAGCATCAGCCTTGGACAGGCTGCCTCCATTGCTTCCCTGATAAACCTATGGTCAAGCCTAGGACAGTTCTAGGGTACAAACAGCAGCCAGTGGTTACGAATAGGACTTCGTGTGATGGAATGGTCAGCAGTCAAATTCAGATGTCTTTGGCCTCCTTTGAATTAAGAACCTTGAGGGATCAAAATCAGCTTATCTAATGTCTGTGTGGGGACATCTTGCTCTGACTGAAGTTGCAATTCCAGGCAAAATGATAACTTTGCTTCATTTGGAATGTATTTTATTGCTGTATCTAAAATGCACATAAATCTGTTATATTACAGTAACATCCCAGTGTATGTGAAGATCCTGAAGGAATTATATGAGGAAACGGAATTGAAGACCTCTGGATCATAGAATTTCCTTTTTTGTCTGCTATTACCATATACAGAGGCTATCTCCTAGTATAAAATAACAAAGCTACATGTTGTTTTGTGGAGCACACTGTTGCCCTTAAACATACTGTCTTTCCGACAGTGTTTGAGGAAGCTCTGCTTGACAGATAATTATAAACTTTGTGATGAAATCTCTGCTCTTTAGGCATAATAGTAGTAAAAGTGGTGAATTAACTCCAGCAGCAGAACAGCTGGGGAAAAGAAATATTGAATGTAAATAACATTTGCTGGAACAGTCTATGTTGCGTTTGAGTGTTAACACTGAACTAATACATTCTTTGCTGAGGAAGACTATAATACTGACATTTGTCATGCCATAGACAAGGAGAAATGTGTGTTTCTCATTTGAAGAACGATAGTTCTCCATTTATTGAGATGACAGTGTCTGGGGCACATTGGTATGAGCAGTGTTAAGTAGCCAGAGATAAACCAAGTTTAGTTGTGATGCATGGTTTGTAAAATATTTTTTGTGGTTGATGGGATTGACTTCAGAGTCTTCATTCTTAAATATATATATTTCTACTCCTTCTCTTAAAATAAAAAGAAGAGACAGTAAAACTTTTCTTAATGTGAATGACTGATTTTCTCATCAATATTGTAATCTTGCTCTAGTTCTATGTGTGCACCGCTGATAGCTGATGTTACTGATGTTTTCTAATGAAAGACGTCTCAAGTTTCTTGCAATCTCATAAGAAAGACGGAAGGAAATGTTGTTACGGCATCTAATAACAAGAATTATCTCCTCTCTACTAAAGAACAGAAAATTGGGATTTGTCAAATATTTGTCTTTCTGCAGACGTGCTTACAGTTTCAGCTTGAATTTTTTTCTTAAATAGCTAAAATTGTATGTAGAGGAAATTTTGAATGTAATTAGCTGGCCTCCACCACATCTCTGGTTGCAGCCTACACCACCCTATTAGCTGAGCATTCTCCAGTACAACTGAAGCATCGATCTACACATGTTTACACCTGGGCTTGTACATGAGGAACATGGATCATAGAATCATAGAATCATCTGGTTGGAAAAGACCTCTCAGGTTATTGAGTCCAACTGTACCTCTCCAGTAACTAAATCATGTCCCTAAGAAACTCATATACCCATCTTTTAAACACCTTCAGGGATGGAAACTCAACCACCTCCTTGAGCAGCATGTTCCAATGCCTGACCACCCTTTCAGTGAAGATATTTTTCCTAATATCCCACCTGAACCCCACCTGATGCAACTTGTGGCCATTTCCTCTCGTCCTATTGCTTTTCTTTTGTGAGAAGAGACCAGCACCCACCTTGCCACAACCTCCTTTCAGGTAGCTGTAGACAGTGATGAGGTCTCCCCTCAGCCTCCTCTTCTCCAGGCTAAATATCCCTAATTCCCTAAGTTGTTCCTCGCAGGACTTGTTCTCCAGCCCCCTCACCACCCTCGTTGCCCTTCTCTGGACGTGCTCCAGCACCAAAAGGTCCTTCCTGTAGTGAGGGACCCAAAACTGAACCCAGCACTCGAGGTGCGGCCTCACCAGCGCTGAGCACAGGGGCACAATCACCTCCCTGCTCCTGCTGGCCACGCTGTGTCTGACACAGGCCAAGATGCCATTGGCCCTCTTGGCCACCTGGGCCACTGCTGGCTCATGTTCAGCCGCTGTCAGCCAACACCCCCAGGTCCTTCTCTGCCAGACAGCTCTTCAGCCACTCCTCCCCAAACCTGTAACACTGTATGGGGTTGTTGTGACCCAAATGACTCTGCACTTGGCCTTGTTGAACCTCACCCCATTGGTCTCAGCCCATCGATCCAGCCTGTCCAGATCCCTCTGCAGAGCCTCCCCTCCTTCAAGCAGATCCACACTTCCACCCAGCTTGGTGTCGTCTGCAAACTTGCTAAGGGTGCACTCAATGCCTTCATCCAGATCATTGATAAAGATGTCAAACAAGACTGGACCCAGCACTGAACCCTGGGGAATACCACTCGTGACTGCTTTCCAACTGGATTTACTTCCGTTTACCACAACTCTTTGGGTCCGGCCATCCAGCCAGTTTTTAACCCAGCAGAGGCTGTGCCTGTCCACGCTGATGGCAGCCAGTTTCTCCAGCAGGATACTGTGAGAAACGGTGTCAAAGGTTTTACTGAAGTCCAGGTACACCACATCCACAGCCTTTCCCTCATCCGTTAAATGGGTAACCTTGTCATAGAAGATCAGATTGGTCTGGCAGGATCTGCCTTTCATAAACCCATGTTGACTGAGCCTGGTCACTCAATTGTCCTATGTGTGCTGTATGATAGCACTCACGATGATCTGCTCCACGACCTTCCCCGTTACCGAGGTCAGACTGACAGACCTGTAGTTCCCTGGATCCTCCCTCTGACCCTTCTTGCAAATGGGTGTAACACTTGCCAGTCACCAGTCAAGCAGCACTTCCCCAGTCAGCCAGGACTGCTGGGAGATGAAGGAAAGGGATTTGGCGAGGACATCTGCCAGCTCCCTCAATACCCTCAGGTGGATCCCATCTGGCCCCATAGACTTGTGTACTTCTAATTGGCCAAACAGGTCTCTAATCAAATCCTCCTGAATCGTTGGAGCTTCATTCTCACTGTCTTCTGGCTCAGGGGGCTGAGTATCCCGAGAACATCTCACCTGACTACTAAAGACCAGGGCAAAGAAGGCATTGAGTACCTCTTCCTTGTCCCCATCCCTCGTCACTACTGTCCTTCCTGCATCCAGTAGAGGAGGGAGATTCTCCTTAGTCCTCCTGTTGTTAATATATTTGAAGAAATTTTTTTTATTGTCTTTTACCGCACTGGCTAGTTGGAAGACTTTGTCGCATTGGTAACATTGCTCTCTCATATTACTTGAACGCAAAGAGGAGGAAAACCTACTTCTCTTAAAAAGTGTTTTTGGAAAAAGTGAAATTTTAAGAGGTGTATGTGAGAGTGGATACTATGAGAAAAACCTTAACAGAATAATCTGAACAGAGACAGATGAGGAAGGGAGATTCTGTCCTTTTTGTTTTCAATAAGCATCTCCTTGTCCAAAGGATAGTTAACTGCTGAGCAACAAGGAGAGTAGTAACTGTCAGTGATTTTGATGCTATGCTAATAAATGAAAGGAAAAGACTATAAGAAAGCTGACAAGTATTTACTGTGCCTTGAATAAATAAGTTCTAGACTACTTTTTTAAATAGCTGCTCATTAAGTGAATTCTTTCCATTTTATGACTTAAGCAAATTGGGATTCCTGCTGGCAGGGAGAGGAGAAATGGTGCATTTAATTATATAGTTTAAGGAATAGATTTTGTCTCCTTCATATTGGCATGTTTTAAGTATTGTATATGAAATGTTGCTTCAGCTCCTCTAGAGAAAATGTGAAAAACCTGAAACTCAGAAAAAGACAGGACAGGAATTATAATTTGAGTTTAAAGTGAACACTTTTAAAAATAAATGTATAGAATGATTGTTTACAAAAACTCCGGGGATAAAATGGACTCACTGCACATCAGTTCTGTTCCTATCATATTTAGCGTGACAACTCAACAATACCAGTCTTCATATAACGCTCAAAAGAAGCACTGATAGCTCTTTGTTAAAATGGGCTGTGTTGATTCCTGACACAATGCAAGTTTGTCATCAGACACTCACTGATTTCTATGCTTCCTAGTATGGTCCGTCTTAAATCGCAATTTCCTGACATGTATAATCTAATAAAAAACCTGGTATATTTAAACCACAGTTTAAAATTTAAACATTCAGTTGCCTGACTGGAATATTGTATAACTGGGCAACCAACTGTAGTAGGGTCAACCTAGTGTTTTTAAGACAATCTCCCCTGGCTTCCCAAATCTAGCATTAGTCCTGCTGTCCTTCCCTCTTCCCAGCAGAGCATGTACATCACTCTGTCAACAGTGCTAGCACCCAAAGTGAAAGTAGCCCTTAAAAATCACCGTTAGACTGAACTCAGATCTTTGCAAATAACTGAATGCTAACCTTAATGGTTTCAACTTTCCAGCCTCTGACTGGAAGAGTGTGTACATGGAGCACTCAGGATGCAGGCTCCTGTCCACAGTGAAGGAATCTGCTGTGAGAACACGTGTAGAAGGGAGGTGGGCTGTGTACTCAAGGCCAGTGAAGGATTTCAGTTTGTCAAGTGTGGTAAAACAGACTTGCTAGGCCTTGAGGATGGCAAATACCGAACTTTGCAAAGGGAAGTGGTTTGACTTGAACAACAAACAACTGTATCTGGTGAAAGAAATCAAGTGGTGGGCTAACGCTCAAGTTAGCTCAGCGACACCTGAAGTGAGATCGAGGCCTTACTGCCTGGTGGTGTTTTAGTTAAGAGCAGAAACACCCCTGAAAGCATGTACTGAGCTCCCTGCCCCAAAGGCAAATTGCTGAGTCCCTGCTTCTGACGACATGATGACACAAGCAGCCTGAAAAAACTGAACATATATAAATTCATGGGCCCTGATAGGATGCACCCCTGACTGCCAAAGGAAACTGGCTGGTGTCATTGCAAGGTCACCCTTGACAACCTTTGAATGATCATGGTGACTGGGAGAGATGCCTAAGACTGGAGGAAAGTAAAGATCACTTCTGTCTTCAAGAAGAGTGGAAAAGGCCCAAGGAATTATAGACCAGTTAGCCTCACCTCAGTCCTTGGGAAGGTGATAGAGCAGGTAATCCTGGAAACTATTTCCTGGCACATGAAGGACAAGCTCATCAGGAGTAGTCAACGTGGATTCACTAGTGGGAAGTCATGCTTGACCAACATGATAAACTTCTATGAAGAAATGACTGGCTTGGTAGACCAGGGGAGAGCTGTGGATACTGTCTACCTAGACTTTAGGAAGGCTTTTGATACTGTCTCCCATAAAACCTCTCAGAGAAGCTGATCAAGTATGAGCTCTATTATCATACTGTGGGGTGGATTGAAAACTGGCTGAACGACAGGACCCAGAGAGATGACGATCACTGGAATGAAGTCCAGTTGGGAGCCAGTAACAGGTGGTGTAACCCAAGAGTCCATATTGGATCCAATCCTATTTAAGATCTTCATTAATGATCTGGATGGTGGGGCAGTGTACTCCCTCATCAAAGCCTGGATTTCTGTATCCCAGTATGAGAGAGACACAAGGAGTTTTAGGAGAGACTTCGGTGAATAAGCTGATTAAGGGATTGGAGTATCTGTCATATGAGAGCAGGGACTCTTCAGCCTAGAAAGGAGAAGGCACAGTGGGACTCTTATCCATGTATATAAACACCTGAAGGGAGAGTGTAAAGGAGACAGAGCCAGGTTGTTTTCAGAGAGAGCAGGACTAGAGGCAACCGGTACAAACAGAAGGTTCTGTCTGAACATCAGAAAACAGGTTTTTATTGTAAGGGTGATCAAGCACTGGTACAGGTTTCCCAGAAACATGGAGTCTCCATGCTTGGATATATTCAAAAGCTGTCTGGGCACAGTCCTGAGTGAACAGCTCTACGTGACTGTGCTTGAGCAGGAGGCTGAACAAGATGACCTCCAGAGGTTTGTTCCAACTTCAGCCATTCTGTGAGTCTGAAAAGACAGAAGACCAGCAACAGAGAACTTCACAAGTACAGCTAAAACAAACAGCTACTTCTACCCTGCTAGAGCAATTCCATCCTGCTCACCTTAACCACACATAATATTTCCCAGTCTGGTGCCTTCATTTCTGGTTCTTTTGGACACAGTGGAACAACAGTTGCCGGAAAAGAGACAGTGAATTGAGTAACTAGTGGTCCTCCTGTAGTGTTCCCTTTTTTCTTCTTCATGAAACTAATCCAGTGCTAACAGCTGTAGGCTAAAATTTTTAATTTATTTTCATTGAGTATGTGGTCTCTAACGTTATTCCAGCATCTGTGATTCTTGAATATTGGATAAAACCAAATAGTCTTTGGGTTTTTTTCCTCTCTTCACTTGTTAATGTTAAAAGAACATGTATATATTATCGTTGTTTCTTTTTCTGTTGTTTTGGGCATTTTTCCTTTCTTGTGTTCTAAAACTAGTCTTTTTTAACTGTTTGTTGCTCAGTTAACACCTTTTCAGCAACTTGCATTTTCCTCTGATACTTGCCCTCTTCCACATGCTCTCTTAAAGATTTTCTCTTCAATTCCCAGTGTTATTTTCTCTATGCCTCTATTTCATCAAATGTCACGGTCGCCATGTTAAATTTGCTTGCAAAAACAATCTTTTCAAATTTTAAAAGATAGGGGTTGCAGGGAATGAAGGTCAGTCCTAGGCTTGGGGCTTTTGTGAAACAATAAATGAAAGAGCAGCGTGTAGGGTGGGGGAAAGGGGTAGATGAGAGCAAGCTGAATTCCAGCTGTCCGTAAAAATCCACTCAACTACCAAAAATCAGAAACAGAAAATGAACTACCAAGTGTCAGAAACACTTGATGAACAAAGCACACAGAATGAAATGTGTAGGAAGTAACTGGTCAGTGACTCTTTCAGGATATGAAATTATTTGCCATTGTCAATGGATGGCCCATGGAGGCAGATGATGCCAGTGCTTATACTGCTTGAAGATGCAGATTTACTGTCCTTTGGTCCCTCTCTTCCCATAGGCCCTATGGGACACTGCATATTATGTCTTCTTGAAAGCTGGCCTCAAGTCAGCCTTTGTAAATCTGTCTTGCATCCTAGTGTGTTGCTGCATCACAGGTGCCCAAGGGGTAGGTAAGAGCTTCTGGTGAATGGCTTTAAGTGAGAAGCAATCGGCAGCATTGCCAAACTGCACAGGTGGCACTAAGCTGAAACTCTCACATTTATAAAGAGCTGCACTTGGCAGGAGCAGGTGCTGAGTTGGCAGGGTCTCTGTGTCGAATTTAATTTACCGGATGATCTGGTTCAGCAAACAATCAGCATAGATGCTTGTTCCTTTTTAATGTTAAGTAGCTGAACAAACACAATAGAAGATACCCGTAAGTGTTAAATAGGTGCTGAAAAATACAAGTTCTTGAAATATCCAAATACAGGAAAAATATTTTAACTTATTTGTCTGCTAATGTGACAAATCTGTACATGCTGTCAAAGAGCTATTATTTCTGGCTTACTCAGGAGTTCGATAATTTCTTAAATTTCTTTGTATATACTGGCAAAAACCCCAATTTGTATACAAAATTTTAAGTCTGAAATTAAAAGCCAAGAGCTTAGAACAAGGTTTTATCTAGTTCTTTTTAAATATTCTATCCTGCAACTAAAAGCTGCTGAGAATCCTTAAATCTATGCACCTCTCTGTAGAGTATTTTTTACAAAGTAAAAGTAAATCGTTATTCAAATAGTGTTTATTAAAAAAGTGGAGTTGTTTTTAAAATAAAATAATCAAAGCATAGATGTACTTGTAAAACTATACCATTGAGCTGTGATATTCTGTCCATCAGCCTCGAATATCTTAAATTTATATTTGTGTAAGTTGACATGTGTTTATTTTACAAGTAACAACATGTTTAATTTTATTCTATAGCAGCATAGTATCAAAGACTTCTTCCAGTTTACCTCTTTCCAGATGTTTTGCTTTACTCAAAAGCAAAATCTATTCCCAAGTGGTCTATAAGTTGATTTTCTTGAAGAGTTGCTGTATTTTTTTAATTTCTAAATATCTCTTCCCTTCTCCAGTTATATTCTCAGTAATATATACACTGATATGAGAGATGGGAGTCAAGTACCATTAAATAATACCAATGATATGAAGAGAAATTTAAGACAGTGAAGGGGATACAAAATTACAAACAGTTCTGGTTTCTAAAAGTCTTGACTGTATTCTCCTTAATTAGATCTTCCAACTCTTATCTGTCATTTTTAAAGGGTAAAATTTAAGCATGAAGCATTTGTACTATTAGATACTATGGATCTGGGTTTTAGCAGCAGGATTTAGATGATGCATATGGTGGAAACTGTCAGTATTATAGGTGTGTTGTGGTGAAATATTACCTGTTTGTCAGATGATTGCATGACGACATATAAAATCACACTGCTAATAGACTACATATTTTGATCAAAATAGCAATTCTTCCTGTATCTGATTATTGTAGCCCTTGAATACCTGAAGCGGGTTTTTGGCAGTTCATGTGCGAATGCGAGCAGGCATTCTCTTCCAATCTCAATAATAATAATAAAAATAATAACAACAACAATAATAACAAGAACATTAACAGTAATAACAAGAACAATAACTAGAAGCGTAACAATAACAGTAATTTTAAACATTTATTTTGTCCTTTTAAAATACTTTTTTAACATCTTGAACAGGAAATTTGGAGTGGTAGATTTTAATGCAAATGTTTTACATTAATAATTCATAGTTAAGTATTTGCTATAGAGGTTTAGAAAATTCAAAGGTCTGTTTATCAAAGTAAACAACTAAATAATGTTTCTTTCCAGTTTAAATATGACACTTAATCATGAGGTGTTTGCGAATCAAATTATTACATTGTGTTGGTATTTCCTCAAAAAAATTTCAGTTAGATAGTTCTAAGTCTATCTTCTTTGTTTTTGTAAAAGTAGATCCTCAGTTCATTGTCCATGACATTAATCTAATTTTTTCCTGCTGCACAACATATTTGGTCCCATTATCCACTGCACATCCATTTAACAATTAAGATACAGTCACGTATAATTGGTAAAATTATTTCTTTTACTGCTGCCTGTGCTTCTGATGGTCTGTAATAAATGGTTGTTGAAATTTTAATGGCAAAGTTATCAGCTTTTTCTATGCATACAGAATGATTAGTACAGCTTATATTTAGGAAAAAAGGTAATATTTAGACTCATTAGTTCTACCTGCAACACTATCAAGTAAAACACAACTTGAAGACATTAAAAAATTTAAAAAATCAAATTTAGTTTGCATGTCCATGTAACATCATGTCAAATTTAGAATATTTTTCACTGTTATGTAAGGTGACAAACTGTTGCAAGCTGCCAAACTGTTGCAAGTTCCCGTTTTGTCAGGAGTGTCTGTGGATAATTCTTCACAATTGCATGCAATGGAAAGTAATGACATAAACTCATCCCACAACCATTTTCCAAAATCTGATTTTGTGTGTGCTATCTTGTTTCCTCTCTTTTGTTGATGTTTGTTTTAATTTGTTTTTGAAAAAATCACTTTAGACAATCCCTAGTGAAATGTAGGATTGGCTATATGGAAAAATCTTGCACTTTACTCTCATTAGAAAATTGATCTGTATCATTCTTGCATGAATTTCTTACTAGAATATGTTTTGGTTATTGAAGGAAGGCTACTTTCGTTGTTTTCAGTAAGTGTTACAGGCTAAGATTAACACCAAAATTCCATCACTGGACCTTGCAACTGTTTTAAGTGCAATATCAAACAGTTAAGTTTGTCACTTAATGCAAATGTCATTATATCTGATTGACACCGGGAGGAAGCAATCATTGGAGGGAGGTATCAGTGAGAAAGCTAGCAATAGGCTGTCTATTGTTTTAGAACACAAGACAACACATATTTTCAAGAAAAGTTTAAAATTTATAGTGAAAAACCTAGGTATCTATTTCTGGTTTTACACAAAATATTTCAAGAAAATACTGCTGCTCTTTACAAGTTCATGAATGAGCAACTTATAAAACAGGGATTTCTGTCTCTCAGCAACAAAAATCTTCTTTTCATTATTATTTTGTAAAAGAGAAAATAAATTTAAGTACATTTTGCAGTGATCTGAAAACATGTTACCTTTTAGCTTAAACCGACAACCCCCTAGTGTTGATACAGGCTAAGAAGTGAAGGGATTGAAAGCAGCCCTGCCGAGAAGGGCCTGGGGATACCGGTGAGTGAAAACCTGGACATGAACCAGCAATGTGTGCTCACAGCCCAGAAAGTCAACCGTATCCTGGGTTGCATCAAAAGAAGCATGGCCAGCAGGTCAAGGGAGGTGATTCTGCCCCTCTACTTTGCTCTGGTGAGACCCAACCTGGAGTGCTGTGCTCAGTTCTGGAGCTTCAGCACAACAAAGACAGAGTTCTGCTGCTGCAAGTCCAGAGAAGGGCCACAAAAACTGATCAGAGGGCTTGAGTACCTCTCCCATGAGGAAAGACTGGAGAATAGAAGGCTCCAGGGAGACTTTATTGCAGCCATTCAGCACTTAAAGGGGCCTACAAGAATGATGAGGACAAACCTTTTAGCAGGGCCTGTTGCAATAGGACAGAGAGTACTGGTTTTAAACTAAACAGGGTAGATTTAGACCAGATATTAAGGAAGAAATTTTTTATGCTGAGTGGTAAACCCTTAGAACAGGTTGCCCAGAGAGGTGGTAGATATGGTGGAGTTGCCATCCCTGGAGCTGTTTAAAAGACAGGTAGATGAGTTTCTTAGGGACATGGTTTAGTAGCGAGACAGCCACGGTTGGACTTGATGATCTCAGAGGTCTCCTCCAACCTTATGATTCTACGATTCTATGATTCTAAGGTCAGGTTGGGTGGGGCTCTGAGCAATCTGATCTAGTTGAAAATGCCCCTACCTAAAATGATTTCCCACGCAGTTTGCTTCCTACCATTCAATGATATATAAAAGCAGCCAAGATAAGGTGTTAATACAAGGCCAAAGGCAAAAATTTAAGTGGAGAATCTGTAATAAAATATTTTTGCTCACTGGTCATGCAGTGTATCAGTGAAAAAGATTAGACTAAAAAGTAGGAGTTACAAATGTGGTTTTCTTTCTTGCTCCAAAGACCTCTTTGAAATTTTTCTGTTTCATATTTCTATTGAAATAGGCAGATCCAATGTCAGTCATGTACTAATTTTTATAAAATTAAGAAATAAAGTGAAAAAGCAATAGAATAATGCAAAGACATCCTGGGAGAAGCTATTGTGGAAAGGAAGCAGCATCATTACAAGCATCAGTAACTCTGGCATTCATACCTTCCATGAACATTCATTCTGGGAAAAAGGATTTGAAAATAATATTTTATATTCTTCTTTCATATTTTTTTTCTATTTTCACCTGATCCATGCTTATCTGAGATTAACAGCTTAAGTCATTACTAGGGGATAATGAGTTTCTACTGGAAACAGACATGGACTCATATAAACCAATGCCCTAGCTATTTGTGTTTTACATACAAGACAAAATAGAATCAACCTTTTATGTTTACGAAATGCATAGCAAGTTGTAATTAACACTATTTACCAAAATAAGCTTTGTTTCAACTCATGAATTTGTTTGAGTTTTGTAATTGACATTACTTTTTGCATAGTTGTACTTGCAATTTCCTTTCTAATTAACTTCCATTTTTAAAAAGCAATCACTTATGCCAAGAGAGGAAATTCTTGTTTTTATAAGAATCTTCTGTCAGTAGAGGTGACTTCCTGAATATAATGGTTAGAGTCATTTTATTGCTTTTAATAACTGTTCTCATGGGAAATAATTGGATTGACACAGGAAATCCAAAGAAAGTGTTCTAATTATTGAAAAAGGAAATGACAGACATATCAACCTTAGAAGGCAGGCATAGAATAGCAAACAGGGCACTAACCTAAGAAGCATGGATTTTATTCTCAGTTTGGACACATTTTTCTCATCATCTCTTTTCACTGCTCACTTCTGTAAATTCTAAGTTCCTAGCATGATTGACACTTATTACTTACAGGACTTCCTACAACATTCTCAGTGACAACCTTTGGATACGAGCAGTGTTGATTGCCTCTGCCTCTTTTCCCTCCTCTACATTAACAAAAAAATAAAAGAAGGTCTTAATAAATGTCTTGTTAGTGTTTTCCAGTTTAGAAAATAATTACATTTTTTTAATTTTTATGCATTATGAACACCATTCTGTGTCTTTTCATATATTCCAACAAGGTATTATGTGTAGAGTGTATAATTTTTAAAAATATTATTCTGAGAGAAATACAATGCTGATTTTCTGATAGATTTTGGCAGTAGGAAAGCTGTGACCAAGAACTTGTTGTCATCATTATAGATTTGCTCTCATCTTTATAGACTGAACAACAGTCTAACCTCGAAGCAGAGTTACTACGTGAAAACAAGATGCCAGTGTATATCAGTGTATGAAAAGATAATTCTTTTGGAAAAATAGCAAACTTAGTGATATGAGCTGCATTGCAGTCACTGATTGTATCAGTAACAGAATTGCTGTTCAAGAATAGATATTATAGCAATTCAATACCAGTTTGGGGACCCTGATGCAAGAAACATGTCAATAAACTAGAATGAGATTACCAGAGAGCCCCCAGGATCATGTGAGGCTGGAGCACTTGCCCAGTGGGAAGAGGCTGAAGGCTGGTTCGCCTTGGATCAGGGATGGCTTCAGAGGCACCTTAAAGCAGCACCTGGTGCCTGTAGGGAGGTTACTGAGGAGACAGAACCAGGCTCTCCATAGCTTTGTCTAGTGGGAGGAAGATGGGCAATGGGCATAAATTGAGAAAAGAGATGTTCAGGCTCGATGGATGTAAGAAAAAACTTTTCCTCCCTGAGGAAAGCACATATATTGGGATGGGCTGCCCAGAGAAGCTGCGCATCAATGGAGTGCAAGATCTCCATCAACAGCAGTTTACAAAACTCAACTTGACAAAGTCCTGAGCAATTGGATATCTTACTGCATAAGTTATCCTGCAGTGAGAAGGAGATGGGTCTAGACATCTTATCCTCTGATTTATTGTGCAGCTTTAGAACATATTTCCTATATTCTAATTACCACTTATTGTCTAGCTTTGGCATCTGCTGTCTACCTCAAATTGCTCAATTTATAGGATGGATCACAAATCCAATCTGTTCAACACAAATTATTTAGCAAAGATCTCTTTTTCAAGGAAACAAGAAAATAATCATAGCTAAATAAGATTTAAACCTGCAAATATTATGATATTTTCAAATAGTCTTGGACAACTTTCCTTCAATTTCTGTACTGTAATTTGACAAGTACATTGCAGCTTATGCTATTTTGCAAACTATCAGATCAGAAATATTAGATTTGTATGAATACAGTATCCTGTGGAACAGATAAAACAGATTTCAAGCAAATCATGTAAAATTTGTACTTTAAGCAAGCAAGGATTGTTTTACTAATACTTCATTGGTAATCTCTACAAGATAGAAGGTTTTCCATGTTCTTTTCTTTAAGCTTTTATATTTTTTTAATACATCCAATGATGATTCCAATTCTTCAGAAAAACAATTGATTCTATGAGAAGAAAAATTTATCTAGAAAATAATTTAAAATTGTTCATTTACTCTTTTTTTGAATGTTTCAAATGTAGATTCTTTGTCATCCTCTTAATGGTAAAACTTTTAGAATAGGTATGATGTGTGATTTTTTCAATATGACCAGTGAAACAGCTTTCCTAACCTTGTAATATGAGTAGTATCTGTGAAATTTGCCAGTAAGTGCACTAAAAATTAGTTCTGTCATAAAGATAATTTGGCAGAAGGTACTATGGTAAATGCAAACAGGCACAGTTCATTGCTGAGCGGTTTTGATTAGTCAGAGCAAATAAAAGTGAATGGAGAAAGGAATGAGAATACCTTGGACATGCAGCATAGTTATTTGCACCCTATCTCTTAGATATTTCACAGACAATATTTTGATATTTCTCAATTGAAACAGGAAGGTTTATAAAAATCCAGAAAAATACTGATACATCTTGTTACTCCCATGATATGTGAAAAGATCCTGTTGTATTGTAATACTTCTTCCACAGCAAATAAGTTGCTTTTATATCAATAAAAGGAGAAAGAGAAGCAAGAAGACAGATAATAAAGTTTTAATTGAATATATAGGGATATCTGTTATATTTATATGTTGATGCTATTTTCATTTAAGACTTTTGCTGGTTTAGCACGCTAAGTTATCAGTTGAAGTATATAATTTCAGTTTTAGTTTCAAGAAATACCCACTGACAGTAATATTCAGTGAGTGTCATATGTGTCAGAAGAGTGTCATTAGTGTCAGACATTTATTCTTATATTGAATGTGTGGTTCACAACTCAAAATTTAGATTTCTATACATCAACTTGTAGCTGTGCTTCAGAATTTCTGTATGATTTTATGCCAGCCTTGCAATCTTTCCATTATTCTATTTTTTTCTGCATACAATAGAGTACTTTCAAGTGGTGGGTATTAAGTCAAACTGCCATAGCCATACTATTCCCAAAAGCTGTAGGAATCTCTAATCTTTCCAGACTGTCATAAAAATGGGTTCACCTGTAATTCTTTCTGAACACTACAGGTTTAAAAGATACTTCAAGTCTGGCAAATCACACATTATCCCTGCACTTCCTAGGTATCTCTCAGCTCCAGTTTCAATGTACGGAAACAAAAGGAAGCTACAGAAAGTACTGAGCGCTATCAAATAGAAAATTTTGAACTAGCCGTAACCTCCGGGAGAAATACTGATTGTAGAACACGATAATTGCCTTTTTGCTATTGCTGTTCATGTAGATATGTGAACTTATATATTTATACACTTATATGTAAAATATAAGTTTAGAATGCAAATAGGATGCATTTAGGAATTTGTATCAGTATTTCCGATCATGGTCAAACATCTGCTAACTCTCTACAAAGATTATGGTAGTGTTCAGAGACACAGTTTACTCATACTATTGTGACAGTTAGATTTTTAATGACTTTGTGGACTGCCTTCCAGTGCTTTCTGTTACTAAGTATATGAGCTCACATATACTCACAGGTGGGTTGGGTTTATTCCACTGACTTCATATTCTTGGACCATGACGTTTATTTTTAACAAAAATGAAGAGTTGACTCTTTCCAGGGGAAAAGAGAAGGATTTGGGATTTTATCTTCCTCTTGTCAATAGAGGTCTTTCCAAGATGTTCCCAGAAGAATCTGACTGTTTTAAAAAGTATCAACTGGATCAAAAACTTTAAACTTATTCAAAATGTCAAGGATGGGGGAACAAAAAGAAAAGAAAACAAACAAACAAAAAAAGCAAATTAGTATTACTACATAGTTTTACTAGATCAAAATTTAAAGGATAAACAGATTTCTTTCAGATTTTGCTTTGTCATGCCAGATCCTTGTCTATGGTGTTTTGGTGAAAACTTGCCTTCTCAGAACATTAATTTTTTAAATCCCACCCATAGGACAAAGATGATTTGTAGGTATTTCTTTTCCAGAGATTAACTTTTTATATAATTAATATCATAAGTATCTTCCCATAAAGAAACTTGATTTGTTTATAAGGCTATATTAATATCTGTTCCAGTTAAGGTGTTCATAAAGATATCAAGAATCTGTTCTCTTATTCTGAAAAAAATTCCTTTTCATTTAACTTAAAGTGTATGTGCAAATCTAGGCACCAATTACAGTTTGTTCAAGAGCAAGAATGCTATAAAACAGCAACACATAATCATCTGTGGACCCTGCCCTAAATAATTGTGATCAAACGGGCAAATCGGATGCAAAGTTTGATTATCTCAACTCACATTCTTGTCCTGTGAATACATTTTGTATAAGACGAGTCTGATCCTGAATATTGCATTCAATATTAAAACTGAAGTGTGTAATCTGCAGTTTCATCTCTATTCATATGTGTGAACAAGACTTTATGACAGAAGTAGTCAAACAAACTGATCATTAATTTGGCATAAACATGTCTCAGTGAAATAATTTTTAAATGTCTACGAATCCAATTGGAAAGGCAAGCCTACTTCAGCTTTCTCAGTTCTGCAGTGAATTTGAATTACAAACTCTTTCATGCTTAACCTCTATTGTCTTACTTTACTCCATATAGTGTTCCAGTCCCAAACACTACTTAAAATTCTGTTTATTACAATTGTTTAAAATTTGTAGATCTTGGAGTGCCTTTTGAAAATATGTCACTATATTTTTGGACTACACTGGATAAAGCAGACAATGGCTGCATCGTTTTGCACTTTCATATAGAACCCACAGTTATAAAAGCCGTTCTATAAAGCTTTTTTATTTCCTATTTCACTGTTACGTACCTTAACAACTGTCTACTGGGGTGACTTCTCTATGAGAATTCAGCTGTTACTACCAAAGAGATTTTCTCCTTTGTAACCTAAAGCAAGACAAGCTCATAAAAATCTGTTTAAAAGTTACAGTTAGCTGCCATCAGCCATGAAATAACCCACAAGCCTCCCAGTAAAACTATTACAACGTATTTTTCCTCTAACTTGAAGAAGAAAGGATTATGGATCTGTTAGAGTGTCCAGAGGAGGGCAATGAAGACAATGAGAGGGCTGGAGCACCTCTCACATGAAGACAGTCTGAAAGGGTTGGGCTTGTTCAGCCTAGAGAAGAAAAGGCTCATGGGAGACCTTATAGCAGCCTTGCAGTACTTAAAGAGGGCTACAAGAAAGCTGGGGAGGAGGCTCTTTATCAGGGGGTGTAGCGACAGGATGAGCTATAACAGTTTTAAACTGAGAGAGTGGATTAGATTAGAAATTAGGAAGAAATTTTTTACTGTTAAAGAAGCGAGGTACCAGAACAGGTTGTCCAGAGAAGTCATGGAAGTCTCATCCTTTGAGGTTCTCAAGGCCAGGTTGGATGAGAGCAACCTGATCTAGTGAAAAGTGTTCCTGCCCATGGGTTGGAACTAGATGACTTTTAAGGTCTCCTCCAACCCAAACCATTCTATACTTCTACAATTCTGCAATTCTATGATTCTATGTATAATTCTCTCCATTCTGCATGTAACCTAAGAAAGGTTATGCCATTCTGCATGTGTGTTTCCTGTCAGGCAGAAGTATGCTGGGGCTAAATTCATCTCTTGAGAGGAAGCTGCAGACTGAAGGCTGCACACTTCTCAGTGATAAAGTGAAATATAGAGTCTTAGAATGACTGACAATTCCAATTTTCTGTTAATTTGATTCTGGTGGTTTTAGTGACTGTTATATCACACATATGACTAGGTGTAATAATTCAATTTATTCTTATATACACTGCTCTGTTTCTAATCTGAGAAAGTTCAAAGTCTATTAAAGATCAAAAAAAATTTAAGAATTATATCTATTTTGTGAGTAATATCTGTGAGTCATCAATAACTTTACCGAAGTACTTCTTGTTTTCTGTTTAGCAGAAACATGAGTATTCAATGGTTCTTTTATGTGCACTTCTGTCTTTGGTGTATCCTTAAGTGTGTATAATAAAGCACAGATGCGCTGTCTCAAGTTTCTGAGAGCTGCAGCTTGGGCAACAATTCCTACTTATTTCTAGAGCTTTTTACCTGCTGTGTAAATCAAAGAATAATATTTCAAAGCAGTTTTATTTCTATTCAGTTACTAAAAACAGCACTAATTTATCTGCTTTGTTTTATAAATATTAGCTATAGAAAGCATGAGTTAATAACTTTCTCTAGGTGACAATGGAGGTGCTGGTCTTTTTGGAAATCTGTTGACCTAATGCTAACCCAGAGGCTAACAGTTTGGGCATTAGTTGAAAAAAATGAGCAATAAGTGAACAGAATACCTATCTTAGAATCATGTAATGGTTTGGGTTGGAAAGGACCTTAAAGATCATCTAGTTCCAACCCTCCTGCTATGGTCAGGGCCACCTCCCACTAGATCAGGCTGCTCAAGGTCCAATCTAACCTGGCTTTGAGGAATTCTTACCAGAATTCTTACAAGAATTTCTTCTTTTAATGCATTCAGTCCATAAGGATCAACTGACTGTCAAGCACATCTTATGACACAGTATTGAACGGCAACTGCTCTAATGCTTTTTAGCTGGTAAAGATTTTCCTCCCTCCTACTCAATGACAGCTACACTGAAGGTACAAGACTTGCTGTTCTGGAGTGTACATCATGCTCTGGAGAGTACCCCCTCTTTCAAGATGCTGCTGATGTTGGTACTTTGCCACCTCAGTGCAGCAGAGAAACAGCAGAAAGATTTACTGATGCTACAGAGTTCTTGGAGGGATGGACTCCAGTGTTCCCATGATAAAAGCCACCTTTGGAAAAACATGCATGTTCTACTGACAGCTCTTCTACGGTGGTTGAAGCTAACAGAGTCCTAACAAATCAGGTAGTTTTTGGCAATAGAAATATTATGTCAAGGAAAATGACACTAATATCGAATTGCTAAATGAATGCATTTCTGTTCATCCAAGGGGAATCAGGGGAATCTGTTTTCTTTGTGCACCACTTTCACTGATGGCCTGTTTTAGTCTTGTGTTTCCTGCTCTTACATGTCTACGTTCACAGGAGTGATTCTACAGAGACAACTTGATTTTTAATACACGGTCTGGTGATTTTTCTACTGAAAGTGCTGCTTCTAGAAATATCACCTTTCTTACAGTTCAGGGGAAGCTAGTACACAGTAATCTGACTTCATTCTAAATCTGACTTCACACTCTTCAATTCCTATTAATTGTTTCTCTTATTAATTTTAGATAAGATAGGAACACAAAATGGAGGCACAGCATTTTCCCCAAGATTTTTTCCCTCTGGATGTAATTTACTAAGTTTAATAAAAGCTAAATGTGGGAACAAATTATAGTATGTCTTTCTGTTACCGGGTCATCAGAAGTTTCCTGGAATTTAACTTTTCCCCATTGTGTGCTTCAGATGTAGTTTTTCAAAATTTCTGTTCTCTCTCCATGACGCAGAATGTGTCTGAACAGAACAGCGAAACTGTAGAGACAGACCTGAAAACTTCCCCTGAGGGATGTTGACATCAGGTGGTAAAACTAAGTGCATCCTACTGTTGCCAAGGAACAGCAAAATGCCTGCTTGTGCAGGATGTTAATGCATGTGTATGGCACTTCCCAGAGAGGAGAGAACTTCACTACTTTATACAGGGTGGTGTGGGCAAACTGACACGCTGGATTTACCATGTGTGACAATAAAGGTAGTTCTTTTGCATAGTTATCACTCTTCAAAGGAGCACTCTCTTAGGAACACATGGAGAAAATGTCATCAAGCTACTTGTACTTGTTCTTTTTTGCCTTACTCATACTGACTAATTTTTCCTCAGCTTCCTCCCAGTGGTAGCCTGGAAGTCTGATAGGAAAGATACTACCTGGGGTCTTGCTTTGGGCTGGTGTGGCTCAAAGGCCATACTCTTCCTCATTCTCTCATCTTTTCAAGTGACTCTAGGTCTTCTCAGATGCATCTTGCAAAAAGTACCTTCATGCAAAAATTTTATTTGAAAATAGAGAGGAAAAAAGTAAATATCACTAAATACCATATGCAGCTTACTACTTGGATAATACTCTCACAATACCTGTGTACCATTCTGACTATATATCTCTGAAAAAATATTGCTGTCCTGTGCATTCCCATCTTTATCAAGACTACCTTTTTTACTTTCCAGTAAGAACTGGAGACTCACGAGAAGCCTTTTTCCCGTAGTCAGGAATCTTTCTATTTCGTAGCCTCAAGTATTCTCAACACAATTGGCCCAAGTACCTGAAAAAACTAAATGGGTTTTGTTTGCTTGTTTTCACTTTGGAAGGCACCACTGCTCCTTTTCTAACATAGTCTTTTTTGTGTCTGTCAATATCTTTCTTTAGAAGGATTTTTGCTCAAATACTCCAAAAAACTTAGTAGGAATCATTTGTTTATTTTTACCAAACACTTAGTGTAATGCCATCTTTTATACTCAAATTTGATGAAAAGACTAGTTTTGTCTATTCCTGTTTTTATTTAGATATCTTCCTTTTTTTTTTTTTTTCTTATTTACTATTATGTTATACTTGAAGCATTTATTTTCCTTGCTATTAACTGAACATTTCTGTGTTGTCAGTCAAGGACTAGTATATTCTGGGGACACGGTGTTCTTGTTTAAGCTAAAGTAGAATCAGCTTCTAACTTTTCAGCTAAGCCTTATCTAAGTAACTTCATTTTCTGAAGGTTAACTGCATGTTTTTAGACAGTGTTTCTCTCTAGAGGTGATAATATGGAATACTGATATGCAAAAAGGCCATTGCTTATACTTACTTCTATAGAAACTAAGACCATCCTTGCACTGATGGAATGCCATAAGTCAAAGAAGCAAAAAAAAAGGGTTGCACTTGTGCGGAAGGCCAGACAAGACCAGTGACCCAAAACTGAACAGCAGAGTATTCTATCTCATATACATCATACTCAATATAAAACTGAGGGATCACGAGAGTCAAATTCTCTTCTTTGATGGTCAATGTCCAGTAAGGACCTCGCCTCTCTTTTTGCCCTGATCCCAGTTCCATGCGTTCCTGAACCTAGTCCCCAAGTCCAACTTCCTCTTGCACCTCTACTGAGTCCAGCCTGGGACCTTTTCCCTGTGCCTGCTCTGCAGTATCTGTGGTGACGTAGTCATCGGGGGTGAGAATTTCATATATTTGTACATATTTTATTATTTTCCTACTATTATTATTGTTGTTGTTGTTGTTATTGTTGTTGCTGTTTCATTAAAGCTGTTTTAGTTTTTGTTTCCAAGTCACAAATCTTTTTCTCTCATTTGCTTTTCCCCTTTCCCTGGGGACAGAGGAAGGGACTTATGCCCACAACTGCTCATGTTTAGCTGTCAATCAAGCTCTGCTGGAACTAAACTCTGACACACAGAAGCAAAGACAACCTTCTATAGAAATCTTTAGCAACCAAATTGTAAATATTTTTCACAAAGTGAACAATTTTCAAATTAAAAATAGATTTTTTAGACTCATTCTTTTTAACGGGAAGGCGATGCAAAATCTCCCATTATTAAATTATGCTTACCCCTGCTCCTTTGTGCCAGTCCTGCCTTCAAGTTTAGTGAAGTGTTTCACACACCCTTGTTTCCTGTTTCTTGATCTTCTTCGTAAGGAATAATCATATCTTCTCTGTTCCTAAACTCTTAGTTTATCACCATGTGACAAACGTAGCTGCATGTGAGCTAGGCTGATGCCAAAGCCCTGTACTAATTACCTCTATCAGAGAGGATTGCTAGCCTGACCATGGGAGAGGTTAACACAACTCTGCAGCTTACAGCACTGCACAAGCCTGTACTCATCATATTGATGAGCACATGACACATTTTGCTGCTCGTTGGATGTCCCCTCAGACTGCAGTTTCAGTCATTTTCAGCTGGCAGCATCTCTGATTCCTGACTGTAATCCCATTGATAACTGCCTGTTCCCCGTCTTGTGTCAGCGCAAGAGTTCATGTGGACATTTCCTGCTCTCATGGTTCAATGGCCTCATTAACTCTTACACCTCATCAAAAGAAGTTAAAGCAAGTAAGAAGAAAGAAGGCATCAGTAGGAAGGGTTTGTTTGGCCTCATTGCCATTTTATGCCAGGTTAAATTGACTGTGAAACTATGATGGTAGGACTGAAATCAAGCGAGACAGCTAAGATGGCCTGATAGAATCCTGCTGTTATCTTTTCTTTTTTTTTTTCTGTACAGCCATCCTGTTTGAGTGCACCAGAGCTCTGGGCTGCTGCACTCTCCCTGCCTCTGTAGAAAGGAGCAGCCGAGGACAGTAATCAATTTTTTCATTGGACAGTGGTGGCAAAGGTGGCTCATTTTAAGATGTTAAACAAGAATTATGACACTGTTATTCTCCTTTGTTTTTTCCAACTGGAAACCTAAGGTTTATCAGTAATTTAGATACATCTGATTTTGCCTGTCATTGTTCTCTTCTGCTTAGCCAAAAGTGGAAATGAATAGCACAGAATCTAGTCATAATTTAGCACAGGTTTCTATATTCTGTTGCTAGGGATTTCAGGTCCAGGTAAGCCTAAAATCAGGAAAAATTAATCAGAATCTGGAAAACAGGGTTGAAAAACTTATTTGGAAAGAAGTTCTGATTTATTTTATTCCACTAGCTAGATGCTTTTCTGTTTTATTATTTCTTGTATAAAAATAAGTTGAAAAAGTAATGTATTCCAGTCTGAGCTGTGTAAAATCTGACTGAAATGTCTTGTTTGTTATTTTTTGGGGGACTATGAGTTCAGAACAGTAGTAAAGTATACAATAAAAAGCAGAAAGGGAAAAGGGTCAGGATACTATTGGTCTGACAGTCTTGTTGCAGACTTTCTGGAAGATCGTGTCACTGTTTTTCATTTCCTTGCCTTAGCTCCCTTCCTGTTATGTTAAAATATTAAGAATTTTTACTCCAGTTTCTCATTCAAAATTGCCTTTCCACACAACTGTAGTTCTCAGTCTCAGAACTCATGAGATGTGAAAAATCATACTTAGAAAAACTTCATGTGGGAACGGGATCTCTTGTTCAATTCCTATCTGTCTGTTCAACAGAGAAGTGAAAAAACCAATTCCTTATAAATTAAGACACTGGTTAGCACACTATTTCTCAACAAACAGGTTTGTGAAGTTTTATAGCTCCTTTGATTTGACAAGTTAAAAAATAACTAAGTTTTAGAAAACTGATTGAAGCTAAACTTGCCATTACCGTGAAGATGCTGTTTGTTTGCTGCAGTCATCTACATGAATAATACCTAAAGTAACCCTGCTCCTTGCCTTCGTGTTGGAAAGAGGATTGAATTACACAAGCGAAGAGCACATTGTGGTTTGGTTTGTTTTGTTTTTTTCTTTAAGCTTATTGTAAAATATTCCTTCTCAATTGAAAAACCAAACCAAAAGGACTTTATAGAGCATTTCTCTTTGCTACAAGATCAAAGGCTTTAAAGGAATTTGTGTTGATACTTTGCATTAAGACAACAATCAATATAGTTTGCTTATTTAGCATGGCTCAAGGGAAGGCAGAGGACTGTATTTCTGTAGCACACTAGAGCATCAGTGAGATTGTGATAATTGCTACGAGATGAAGTGAGGCTAGTGGATTGTATAAACTGTTCTTCTAAATTATTTAGGAGTGACAGTTTGGGTTTTTTGCTTATTACTGTGGTTGTTCTCTATTTTCTTTACGTCAATTGTTCCTTCATGTGAAATCTAGCATGCTGGTGCTCATTTTTACATTGTTATTAGTATACTTTGGGGTTTTTCTTTCGGTATAGCTGTTATAGTATAATAGAGTGGGGCAGCTACATCATAAATTAATATATCTAATCATTTTCTGTGCTATTATACCACAAATTTGATTACACAATGGCACTACTAAAATTTTCAAGACAAAGAATACGGAGGTTAATAATCAAACATAACGATAATATCATCATCATCATCATAATAATAATAACCTTTGCTCACTTTCTAGTTCTTCCCTGTATGTAGACTCTATAGAAATTATAGGGAAAATTACCTGTCTGTATAGAATAACCAGTAAAGGAGAAACTTCAGGATACTATTTTGTTGGGTTTCCTGACTAAGTCATTAAATGCCACAACTGCATATCCATACTTACTTCAGGTTTTACTTTCACGATGAAATGAAAATCTACCAGCCTTATTAATACATATATACACACATAGAGTTTTATAATAAAAAAAAAAAAAATATATGAAAAAGGAAAACTGAACTGCCAGCTGAAGCTGAGCTACAGGAGTCCTGTCCATGACACTGTGCCAGCATGTTTTCTCATGAAACTGGAGTTATACTTTCAAGAAGAAATTGATTTAGCTGTGTGTTATAGTTGTTTGTTTGAAACGGCTGGTTGTCTCACCGCATGTGTGGCAATTTCCCTTTAAGAGGATGAGACTCTATGGTCATTATGATTAAGTTGCTTAAGTTGCACTGCAACAGTAGTTTCACTGTGAAATACAAAACACAGTCCATTCAAGAAAATAGTTAATTTTAATAATAGATACAGTTCTAGTGCTCTCATTCCTGAAAATATGCAGTGTGAAAAAGAAACGAACATCACCAACTGAGAAGATGGGAAGTGGTTAACTAAATAGCAATGGATAAAATAATGATTCTTCTCAAGTATGTCAATATCACAGTTTCTGAACTTGTCATGCTTTTGTAAATTATGTCGGAAAAATTGTAGACAGAACAAATACATATATATATTTTAATGTTTGAAGGAGAAAAAATAATTTTGACCTATGTTTTAATACTATGCGACCTAGAGCTGCATGTGTGAGCAGCTTTTGAACAGCAGTTACACCTAAAAAACCAGTTCAAATGAGAAAACTCTTTCCTGGTAATATATACAATTTCTAAAGAAAATACAATCATTCAGAACAGTTCTCAGCTATTTTTATAGTACCAATTTGACATGCAGGATACTTGCACAGAACTAAGATTTTTTACAAGTCTTATAGTTTTGCAAAATTAGTGGTCATTGAGAAGTATTTAGGGCCAAATTTTCAGATGGAATTTTCCCATTGTGTGTAATACCTTGCAATATATAACTGCCTGGTTTTGATCAAGATACCTCCTGATGTGTGATGGAGATACAGTATTTATTTCCAGATCCTATTTTTAGGGGCCATATAAGGTCACATCTGGGGGCAGCATGTACTGATTTGCTAGGCAAAGCTTTTCCTTTTCTGAAAAGTTTTATGGAACACATTACAATTTATCTTTAATCTAGGATAGCTCCATAGCAACATTTATAATTTGCATTTACATCTATAGGTATGTATGCATGTGAATGACCTCTTTGGTGTGATTCTTTTCTTCCCTTTGAAGCTTTTTGGCCACATGTTTTTTATACAACAGAACCTGGTGAAGTTACAGTTTGTTGTCTACATGCTTTTCTGCAGGCATCTTTACCATATTTTTTTTCTTTCTCCATTTTAAGGATAACCGGAGGAAGGAGTGAGAGCCGTTAAGCTTAATTTAGTTTTTCCTACATTTTCCCCCCCCACTTTTTTCTTTAGAAAAATAGGAAATGATATGTCTGTGTTCTGAAACTACATTCAATTGTGATATCCATCTTTTAGCCTCTTTTTAGATTGTTTTACTCACCACAATTATGGAAACTATATTATTATAATGTGTTGTCGTTTCCAAATATGGGTATATTGTGAGATGGAGGTTGTAAGAGGCTGATGCTTGCTACTTAAATGGTTTGCCTTAAATCACTTGTTTTGCAGCTGTTGAATGCAGCGAAGAGGCAGTGCCTCTCGGTGAACCTCACCTTGCTCGGTGTTTGCTGCCGGAAGAGGTCATGCTACAGTCCTGGAGATAAAGGGAGCAAGGGGAGAACGGTACCTCCAGAGACCCGTGCTAAACACGCCAAACTCAGTTCCAGAACCTTCCAACGAGAGCACTGTGCAAGACCACCAAAACCCAAAAAAATAACACTTCGGAGACAGAACCACTGCCTGCCTGCCGTTCTGGGAAGAAGATGACAGCATTGGATTCCCTAGGGTGGTAAATCTTTGCTATTTTAATTTTATTTCCTCTTTATTTTCTCTTTTCTTTCCTTTGTTTTCTTTGTTCACAGATTTAACGAGACAATGCTTCTCATATTCCTGAGATTTTTGCCTGTGAGAATAAATTCCATTTAAATGAATTGTTGATGTCAGTTTCACCATAATTAGTTGAAGCACGTCTAAATTTTTTTAAGAGACCCAGAGTCTACACTTGGTGACCCCTGGACTGTCCAGGCTGGGTCACAGCAGAAGTAAACAATCAATACTTCGTGCTGATTGTGAAATACTGTTAGGAGAAGCTTTTGTTCTTCACACAAAGGAAATTATTTTGTTTACCACAAGTTGCCAAAGGGAAACTATGGTTATTATAGAAACCATAAGTTGAGATGACACTTTAAGAGCTGTGACTTTACAGTGTAATAGTGTGTGACTTTTTAATTATAAAGATTTTTCCTGTTTGCTCTGTACTTTTTCAGTGAGGTTTATTTTTTGTTTAGCTTGCTGCAACTTGATGTTGCATCTGTGATCTATTTTGTTGGGAATTTCTTAAACTAAAGTCTAGTTTATCCCTTGTGACTATATGTGGTAGAATTTTGAAATTTAGGAAGCTTCACTGCTTGAGAAACTAATTTTTTCTCTGCAACATCATATGGTTGCTATGGGAACCAAAGTTCTAAACTTACTGATTTTTCATTATTAGTGATATATCACACTCAAGACCACTGGAGTATTTTGCAGTATCTTGATCTTCTTCTAATACAAACGGAAATAAGGAGGAAATATGACGCAACTAATGTAGAGGGTTTTTTGTTCGATATTTTAATATATAATGACACTTAGAATACCTCATTAGCAGTGTGTGTTCTCACCTATCATAGTGTGCTCTGCCCTGGAGCATTCTAGAAGGTTTCTGCAGTATGTGGAAGATAACTTCTTGAAGCACCTGGTAAATGACCCTACCAGGGGAGGTGACTTGCTTGACCTGCTCTTTATAAAGAGAGGAGGAGTGGTGGGAGATGTGGTGGTTGGAGGCTGTCTTGGGCTTAGCAACCATCAAATGATGAAGTTTTCAATTCTTGATGAAGTAAGGAGAGGGGGTCGGCAAAACCACTGCCATGGACTTTGAGAGGACAGACATCAGCCTGTGCAGGTCACTGGCTGAGGGAGTCCCTTGGAAGACAGTCCTGAAGGGCAAAGGGGTCCAGGAATGTGGGACATTCTTCAAGGAGGAAGTGTTAAAGGAGCAGGAGCAGGCTGTCCCTATGTGCCGTGAGTCAAGCCAGAGGGGAAGACGATCAGATGAACAGGGAACTTTTGCTGGGACTCAGAAAAAAAAGGAGAGTCTACCACTTTTGGAAGAAGAGGCAAGCAACTCAGGGATCTTTTTAGGTCATGCAGAGAGAAAATTAGAAAGGCAAAAGCCCAGCTATAACTCAATCTGGCCGTTGTTGTAAGAGATAAACAAAACTGGTTTTGCAAATAAAATAACAACCAAAAGAGCCAAGGAGAATCTCCATCCTTTACTGAATATGGAGGGGGCCATACTGCTGAGGATGATGAAAAGGCCAAAGTGCTTAATACCTTCTTTGCCTCAGTCTTTAATAATCAGACTGATTGTCCCTACGCTATTCAGTTCCCTGAGCTGGAAGAGAGAGACAGAGAGCAGAATAAATTCCTCATAATCCAGAAGGAAACATTAAATGATCTGCTATGCCATCTGAACACTCACAAGTCTGTGGGATGGGATGGGATGGGATGGGATGGGATGGGATGGGATGGGATGGGATGGGATGGGATGGGATGGCATGGGATGGCACGGCATGGCATGGCATGGCATGAGATCCACCCAAGAGAACTGAGGGAGCTGGTGGAGGAGCCAAGCCACTCTCCATCATTTATGAGCAGCCCTGATCAACAGGAGAGGTCCCAGATGACTGGAGGCTTGCCAATGTGATGCACCACTACAAGATGAGCCAGAAAGAGGACCTGGGGAACTACAAGCCTGACAGACTCACCTCAGTATCAGGGAAGGTTATGGAGCAGTTCACCTTGGGTACACTCACCAGGCATGTGCAGCACAACCAGGGGAACAGGACCAGCCAGCATGGGTTCATGAAGATCCTGCTTAATCAAACTGATCTCCTTCTGTGGGCAAGTGAGCCTCCTGGTTCATGAGGTAAAGGCTGTGAATGTTATTTCCCTCGCTTCAGTAAAGCCTTTGACACTGTTTCCCATAGCATTCTTCTAGAGAACCTGGCAGCTAATGGCTTAGACAGATATACTCCTTGCTGAGGCTGGATGGTGGAGGCCAGTGAGTTATGGTGAACAGAGCTAAATCCAGTCAGTGGCTAGTCACAAGCATGGCTCAGTGTTGGGGCCAGGGTTGTTTAATATCTTTATCAATGATCTGGATGAAGATATTGAGCGCTCCCTCAGTTAGTTTGCAGATGACTCCAAATTGGCAGGAAGTGTTGATCTGCTTGTGGGTAGGAAGGCTCTACTGAGGGACCTGGGCAGGATGGAATGATGAGCTGGGGCCAGTTGTGTGAGGATTAACGAGGTCAAGTGTCAGGTCCTGCAGTTAAGTCCCCAAACCCATGCAGCATTGCGGGGTTGGGCAAGAGTGGCTGGAAAACGGCCCAGTAGAAAAGCACCTGAGAACGGTGGTGGACAGCTGGCTGAACATGAGCCAGCAGTGTGCCCAAGTCACCAAAATGCCAACACCGTCCTGGCTTGTAACAAAAATGGTGTGGCCAGGAGAAGCAGGGATGTGATTGCCCCCCTCTGCTTGGCACTGGTGAGGTGGCATCTCAAATACTGTGTCCAGTTTTGGACCTCTTACTACAAAAAAGTCATTGAGGGCTTGAACGTGTCCAGAGAAGGGCAACAAAGCTGCTGGAGGGTCTGGAGCACAGGTCTGTTGAGAAGCGGGTGCAGGAGTTGGGGGTTGTTTAGCCTGGAGAAGAGGAGGCTGAAGGCAGACATCAGTTGCACCAGAGAAGGTTTAAATTGAATATTAGGAACTAAGTTTCTATACTGAAAGAGTGATAAAGCATTGAAACGGGCTGCCCAGGGAACTGGTGGAGTCACCATCCCTGGAGGTGTTCAAAAAACATGTAGATGTCGCAGTTAGGTACTCGGTTATTAAGCATGATGGTGTTGGGTTGATAGTTGAATTTGGTGATCTTACAAGTCTTTTCCAGTCTTCATGATTCTATAATTCTGTGGTTCTATGATTTAGAAGGATTGGAAGCAACTGACAGAAAGCAGAGTTACAAGGTGCAGTTTCTGGGGGGAATGGAGAAAAACCTACAAATTTGGAGTTGATGAAATCTAATCAGTTTTTCTGCTCTGAAGCAGTCAAAATGCACCTAGAACTTCAATAGCGAGGCTTTCTCTGTGTAATGCATTGCAATTTCTTTTCCAAAGGTTAAAGTGGGGTTTTTTTCCACATCATCTAATTTAAACTACTCTTATGTTTAATCAAACGTGATCTTATTGTTCATTAAAGATACAACATTACTTCTTTTCTTTTTTAAAGCCTCTTTAGACTGTTCTGAATATGAACCAGCAGTGTGCTCATGTGGCCAAGATTCCAATGGCATCTTGGCCTGTATCAGAAACAGTGTGGCCTGCAGGACCAAGGAAGTGATTGTGTCCCTTTACTTGACATTGGTGAGGCTGCATCTCGAGTGCTGGGTTCAGTTTTGGGCCCCTCACTACAAGGACATTGAGGTGCTGGAACTTGTGCAGAGAAGGGCAACAAAACTGGTCAAGGGGCTGGAGAACAAGTTTTACAAGGAGTGGCTGAGGGAACCCCTCAGAGGAGGAACGTCTTCAGGCTAGAGAAGAGTAGACTGATATGAGACATTATCACTGCCTACAACCACCTGAAAGGAGGTTGTAGCGAGGTGAGTGTTGGTCTCTTCTCCCAAGGGACAGGTGATAGGATGAAAGGTAATCGCCTCAGGTTGCTCCAGAGGAGGTTCAGAGTAGACACTAGGAAAAATTTCTTCACTGAAGTGGTGGTCAGGCACTGTACCAGGCTGCCCAGGGAGATGGTTGAGTCACCATCCCTGGAGGTATTTAAAAGACAGTTAGACAAGTTTTTCAGGGTCTTTGTTTAGTAGTGCACAGGTACAGCTGGATTCAATGATCTCAATGGTCTTTGTCAATCAAAAAATTCTGTGATTCTTTTAATGCAATATAATCATAGCTGGCACTTCCTTCAGACTGAATTGGAACTTTTCTTTCAAAATTACCCATGTATCAAAGTAAATGTATCAGACTCTGAACTGTTCCTACCAAAAATATCTCCATTTCAAACAAGTAGACTGAAATATAATTAGAATTTTGAGGAATCTAAGAGATGGTCCAAACATCAGTATTTACTCATGGTAAAAGTAGGCTATGAAAACAGAACTTTCATGTCATACAGACACTTACTTAAGCCAGGGTGGATGAGGGTTTGGTTGTTCATTTTCTTGTGCAGAATAGAGTGGAAATAGAGTTTGATATAAAGTGGTGGAGAATAAGTAACATCACATGTATCCATGGAAGAAATGTAATGGAGTAGGCATTTCTACCTATTGACTAAAGTAGATAATGGCAAGAAAGGCAACATTATCCAGGAAATACAAGGTATGAGGCAGCAGCAAGAGATATAAAATCTTAATTTCAGATACTCTATGAATGTGTCCTATCAAGTGTTTTTTGTTGTTTACCTGTGAGTTTTTAGTAGGAACAGCCTAAATTTTGATGCTGGAGAAGAGTAGCATTGGTCTTTTTTGTGAGTTTGTTGGGATTTTTTTGTTAGTGTTTCATCTATTAAGTGTTCTTACTTGTAGACCAGAGGATTGCTCCTAAGATAATGGAAGCTAATAACTCTAAGCTGTTTCATCCAACTTGCTGAAGGTCAGTAGAATGATGACATACAGTAGTTAGTTATGACCTGATGACAGCTTAACAAACCATACTGAATACATTGATATGTCTTTGAAGCAGGCAGGTATTAAGATCCTAAGAGTTCATAATCACATTGTTCGAAATATTAACCAAAAAAATGGAGTTGTGGAGTTGTGGACTGAGGTGAAATGACCTGTTACCTTGAGTCTATTTTAACCCTAGATACAAGAGAGACAGTGGTAGTCCTCTACTGTCTAAAAATCAACTAACAAGCCAAAAAAAACCTCCAACCCAAAAGACAATAACACCCACTCCTGTGATCTTTTTATACTGTTGCAGTTGTATTGTGATAAGTCAGAAATTTGTTATTTGTTTATTTATCATACATTATTTCTTTATATCTTACCAACAAATAAGAACAGATAAGAAATTTTGTTACATTCCTTACATTTACATCTTTACTTATCACTGCTAAAGAGATGCAACAATATTATTCAATTAGTATTTATTGTAGAATTTATTAGTAGAATTACAGAATTTATTAGTATTGTAGAAACTGCTGAATTTATTTCAGTTTGAATGCCCATAGTATGGTTTCAAGTATTTTAAGTTCATAAAATGAGAAATTACTGAAGTTTATTTGGAGTCAGTATCAGGTTTGCATGGCAAGGTTTTGATATGGGAGCAGGGTGTGTGGGGGGTGATACAGGCATAGCTTCTGTGAGAAGCCGCTAGAAGCTTCCCCCATGTCTGGTTGAGTCAATGCTAACTGGCTCCAAGACGGACAAACCACTGGCCAAGACTGAGCCTCTCCACAACGGTAGTGCCTCTAGGATAATATATTTAAAAAAGCGGGGGCGGAAATCCACCCAATAGTAGCAGAAGGGGAGAGTGATAATATGTGAAACAACTGTGGTTGTTCACCAAGGTCAGTGAAGCAGGAAAGGGAGGAGATGCTTCAGGTACTGGCACAGAGAATATCCTGCAGCCCATGGTGAAGACCATGGCAGACTAGAAGGAGGAGCCCACACTGGAGCAGGTTTCCTGGCAGGAGACTTACACTGGAGCAGTCTGTTCTTGAAGGACTGCATCCCATGGAGAGGACCCATGCTGCAGCAGTTTGTGAAGAACTGTGGCCCATGGGAACGACTGACATTGGAGAAGCTCATTTACATCTGCCATGGGAGGGATCACATGTTGAAGCAGTGGAAAAGTATGACGAGTCTTCCTCTGAAGGAAGGAACGGCAGAAACAACATGGGATGACCTCACCACAATGCCTGTTCCCCATCCCCCTATGTGGCTTAATGAGTAAGAAGTAGAGAATACTGGGAGTAAATTTAAGCCCTGGAGGAAAAAGGGGTTGGAGGAAGATGTTTTTAAGATTTGGTTTTATTTCTCAATATCATATTCTGATTTGATTAGTAATTAATTTCGTTTTCCCCAAATCTAGTCTTTTTTGTCCATGACAGTAATTGTGCTTTGTTGGGCACCTGGCATCTAGTCTGGGGCAACCCAGCACACCTAGCTTATTAACCTTAAAGTCAGCACAGGTAGAATGTTAAGAGGTGTTGATTACATTTATCTATGTGATAGATTTTAGTTCTATGGAGACAGACTCCTTCCTGCAGTCAGGCAATGGTGCGTGCTAGATAGACTGATAATTTACTGAGTAGGAATTGAACTGTGCTTATTTTATACCTACCCTAGCAATGTTGAAGGTGAAACATAGCCTAAAGAAGCACAAGCCAAGTGGGGAATTTAGATAGACATGGAAAGTGCAATTACATAAAACATGCATTGAAAAAGAGAGTGCCTTCAGAAAAGATGCATTCTAAATGCACCCTGTAAAAATGCAGTAATTTATGCTTTCCCATAGAAATGGTTCTACAAAAATGTTTTAACAGCAAAACACAAAAGTCTATACTTTTTTTCCACTCAAAGAAGCATACAGTTTCTTAAAAACTTGAAATTCTTTTTGTTTTCAAATGAACAGAACTTCGCTTTGCTTTATTTTGTTAGTTACAAGTTGGATGAATGTGGGAAAGAACTTACCTTTCCTGGTTTAAATTTACATCAAATATTAGCTATCATCCCTACTGCCTGACATGTCTTACTTCATCAGTGTTATATATTAAAGAATGAGGAAATGGTTTTCACTTTCTAAGAAAGAGGAAAAGTTAAAAAAAAAAAAAGAGAAAGTCTATACTGCAGTTAAAGTCTTGCAAACATTCAATATTTTTTCTTATATCAGGCGTTGCTTCTAACCCCTTTGAAAAGCAGAACCTAAATATCAATATATATAAAGGGTGAAAGTAGTTACCACAAAAAGCATGGTCAAATATGGGGTAACCAAACTCACTTCACAGAATAGAAAGAGGACAAAAGCCTTCTTAATAAATGTTTGCTTGTTATAGTAAATATGTAACTTTTTTAGAAAAAAAGCTAGACCTAAATTTACCACTTGGCTGAACACTCCTAACAAAATAAATAGAAAAACTTTCAATTGATACTTTCAAATACAAATGGAAGTGTGTTATTAAATTACTAAAGTATTACTAATATGTATTTATCATGATAATCACTATTTTCTTCCTTATTGAGTATGTTTCTATTTAAATCATCATTAAAAGTCCAATTTTTCGTAATTCATGACAAAATTGAAATTAAGTGCATCATAATACATTATTTCTTCATAAACTTCCTCAATTTTAGTTGTGCCCTTAATAATAAAGTAATAACTTCTACATATTACAAGACTAGTGTTCTTAAAGTGAATAATAAAGTAGAATGAACTCAAAAATCATGTTTGGTGGCAGTCTTATGTGATATTTTCTTTATAATTAATCTCCTTTTTGAATTGGTTATAATCTAAACAGATTATAGATAAGCTTTTGCATTAGATTTGGAGATAAGATTTCTTACTGCTTTTGGTTTTACAATATCGTTTTCTTAGTTTCAGGTTTACAGAAACATAAAGGCGATTGTTTTTTCTTTTTGCATTAACCATGTATTTCTCTTCTGTGGAAAACGGCCTTCAAAAGGGATGTCTTTTTTCCCAATGCATTGTAGATTACAGTATCAGGATTCTCTAAAAACCTCATGTGGAGAACCATGTGGACAGCATTGACAGCTCTAGTATGTCATTGGACTACCAGCTGCTCTCCGTGCCTTTCTTGCTGGCATGTTGTTTTACTCTCAGCGGGACAGGACTTGAAGCAAGAAGCAAAGAAGTGTTTCAACCATGTTTTTTTAATTCATTTAATTGCCTTTTTTTCCTCATGTTAGATTTTGTTCAATAGCTCACTTCTGGCAGAACACTGTAATTAGTGGCAAATGTCTTCTGACTTAGTTCACCCCACTGATACTATTCTTTTTATAAGATAGCAGTATGTTGGGGTCCAAATGGGCCTCGATAAGATACGTGTGATTTCATTGACTGTAAAATTCTTTATAGCATGTGTTTTGGTGAATGTTGTTCATAAACAAGTACAATTTATAATTACTCTCTTTCTGGACTTTCTTTGTTGCAGATAAATTTGAGATTTTAGGTCAAAAACTTATTAATAGGACCAAACCATATTTTGGCCAAATTACAAAAGTGGGGATTTCCAAAGAAGTGGCTGTTCTGATGTAGAATTTAAAAAGGCATTTACTTGGTTTGGTTTTCATAGCTTTATTTATAAATTTTGAGAAATACTTATATGAAGCAAATACAATCAAAAGGTCATATAATCACTAAGTCACAAAAAAGACTTTGTCCAGTATTAATTTATGTTGTAATTTTACACTAGAAAGATTTATAGCAGCTAATAACACTGTCACAGCAAAAGAGGAAAAATTATACAAGTACTATGAAAATATCTAAAGGCACTTGAAAAGAAAAAAACCCCACAACTTCCTTGTGGGAAGAATCCCAAGAGGTTCTGATACAAAATTCTTATTATAATTTGAAAAATATGAAGCACAGATACATATGAAGGCTAAAACCCCCTCGTTAACTATTTATAAGTGAATGTATTCCAGAAAAAAATGTATCTTATCTCTTTCAACATCCAAGATAACAGACTATTTTAAAGGAGAGAAAAATGGGACTAAAAAGCAAGAACTTGCCTGCCAGTCACAAAAACGCTTTGCTATTTTATCCTTCTCCTCTTGACATCTGAGGAGTTCTTAAGTTATGATAATTTGAATCAGCTCTGAAGGTCTGACTTACAAATTTGAGTTTGCACTTCTGAATCTTAGAGAAGAGTTATGGAGATGCCTGTATAACATCCCTTCCATCATTCATTGCAAGGCTGAATGCCAGATCTTTGCGCTAGAGCATGAGCTAGTTCAGGCCAAGTCGGAGATGTTGCCTTTGGAGTTGTGGCACACAGCACCATGTTCCTGCAGGAGAGTGGTTGACAACTGCTTCAGCTGAGCCCCTTACTCTGCTCATCCCACACTTCTGAGCATACTTCATTCAGCACAATGGGATTTGTATTGGTGCAGACCTTTGCATCGTGAAGCAGTAGTTGAAATACAAGATTGTTTCTTTCTGGGCTCCCTATACAGTCAGTAAAAAACACAAAATGTGGGATGTTAGTGATGCGAAAATCTTCTATCTGTAGATTCTTATTTTGCTGATAGTGTTTTTCAGAATTTTTTTTTTCCAGGAAACTCAAATTTCCTCATCCAGATCATTGATAAAGATATTAATCAAGATTGGCCCCAACACTGAGCCCTGAGGAACACCACTTGTGACTGGCCACCAACTGGATTTAACTCTGTTCACTGCAGGTTTCTCAGCCTTTGAGCCAGTTTTATATCCAGTGAAGAGTACACTTGTCTAAACCATGGGCCACCATCTTCTACTGCAGAATGCTGTGGGACACTGTGTCAAAGGCTTTACTGAAATTGAGGTACATAGATTCCACAGCCTTTCCCTCATCCACTAGGCCAAGTTGCTTGGTCACAGAAGGAGATCGGTTTGATTAAGCAGGATCTACCCTTCATGAACCCATGCTGGCTGGTCCTGATCCCCTTGGTTGTGCTGCACATGCCTGGTGAATGTACTCAAGATGAACCTCTCCATAACCTTTCCTAGTATCGAGATCAGGCTGTCAGGGCTGTAGTTCCCCAGATCCTCTTTCCAACCCTTCTTATAGATGAGCATCATATTGCCAAGCCTCTAGTCATCTGGGACCTCCCCTGTTGGCCGGGACTGATAAATGGTGGAGAGTGGCTTGGCTCCTCTGCCAGCTTCCTCAGTTCTTTTGGGTGGATCCTATCCTGTCCTCTAGACTTGTGAGTGTTCAGGTGGTGTAGCAGGCCATTGACTAATTCCTCCTGGATTATTATCTCGCTTTAACCTAAGAAATTTTGAATCTGAAGAGCTAAAATCTTCATCTCACATTCCATGTGTAAATACTCTGCAAAGAAAACATTTAAGTAGAATTGAAAATCTTTTTGCAGTCCTTTTTTAAAGAAATGGAAGAAACAACAGAAGTTTGTGAATATGAACCAGATATTCTCTGAAATTGTCACCCAAATTAGACAACACAGGAAGCATCAGGTGAGTGCATACCTTAATTTTGTAGTTCAGCCCTCCCAAGGCAAGAATAGTTCTTGGTACATAGCAATGCATGTTGAGGAAACATGGCAAGACTTTTGAAGGTTAAATGGTAAAGAAATGAGACAAGGTTTAAGATAGCTCACTACCTGTCATCTCTTCTACCTGCTCTTTCAGTATGTATTATATTGGGGATGGTCACTGCAGTTCATCACTGACATACTTGGATTTAAGGGCCATAATGTTTTTCATTTTACTCCTCAAGCTTTATAGCATGAAATGCTCTATATTCATTTATAATATTGTTCTTATATAAAACTTACTGTAATGTGATATGTTAAGGTATATTAATACTATAAGAAGTTAATATTATAAGGAAACTTTCAGCAGTAATGTGTCATAGTAATAAAAACACAAGAAGGAAAACAAATATGCAAACTGGAAAAATCAGCTGTCTCTCATCAGCATCAAGTAGGTCATTTTAATTTTGTTCCTGAACAGAAATTTGAGATATCTAAAGTACTTAATTTATATTTCAAATGGAATTGGTTTTATTATGGCATGACTTCCTTTAGCAAGTGGAAGTGAGTGGTTGTGAGAGATTCACAGTCAATTATGAAGTCTGAGTGGCATTACTGGGTGACCCACGCAGCTAGCGAAGTCCCCGAGGTACGAGAATATTATATTAAAATTGGCATCTGCCTGCAGTGGATTTGTTCTGTTCTACCCATCACATTAAAAATACAAAAGCATAGATGAATCCGATGAATTAAAAATAAGCTCCTCATTTGGAGTCAGAATGCAGATCCAATAGGTAATAAATTTCAAGAATAATTAGATTAAATTTTGTTCCAGTCTAAAGAAAATATTCTATATTTATGTTTATATGGCATCTTAACTAGTTGCTGTCAGATTAATCCACAAAGCACCTTCTTAGGGAGAAAACAGAAAAAAATGGTTGCTTAAAGAAATGCTTTTTACTTTTGTATTTTTTCACTTATTGATTTAATTGTGTCAGTGGTATTACTGTAATAAATGATTTGTCATCAGCAATGGAAACTTATACATAAAAAATCTGATCATCAGCTACAGGAAGGAAAAAACCCCATAATTTGATAGCTTAACTATTTTTTCTAAATTTGGATTAACATTGAGTTACAAATTTCAGCAACCTATAGAACAAGAGTGATACCATTTTCTCCAGAAAAACAAACACCTCCACAAAGAAACAAAAGTCACACCAACCACCCCCCCTTAAGGCAGTGCCTGTCTTGATTTATGAGGTCAAGACAGTGGCAGTTCCATTTTCTTGGTTTTACTCTCTCTGTTCCTAAGAGACAAGGAATCAGCGTGAAAGAGTTAGATTAGGGTGATGTAGTCAAAAGAGTTACAGAGTCAACCTGCTAGTGTGTATGCTGTTGAGGTGTATTCTTCACCAAGGACAATGCACAGCACTCGACACATACGATCAGTCCACATGAAGGAAGAGCAAGCTCTGCCTTGTAATTGAAGGGGTAGTACTGTTAGCAATCTAACACTGACGCATCTGCATGTCCTAGTTGTATTTCTGGTGCTTAGGCACGTCATATTAGGTCTTTAAGATAGCACGGAAAGATAGTACTATAGTAGAATATTCTAAGAATAAGAGCTATTGAAAATTAAATTGTATTTAAAGGATTCATATTTACAAATCCAAAAATGCTTGAGGTTTTTAGCTAGTGTTTGTATATAAAACTGGGTAAAGACTAAAATTTGGCTTGTGTGTGACTGAACTAAAAAATCAGGAACTATTTTTAAAATAGGAGGAATCGTGTGGGTTGATAGGATTGTTCCTGAGTTATCCAATCTAAAACCAGAAAATAAACTTTCAAAAGCTGAATGCAATCGGGGATCAAATTTATACTGTAAGTACATTTGAATCACAGTCCATCTTCTCGCCTTGAAATTTTATTCTAATGTGAGATTCTTGTTCTGGACTGAAAGCAAAACTTAAACTTTCAGTTATTTTTTCCCTCTATACCTTTTTTTCTGTTTTTGTGTGTGTGTGTGAAGGTGAAACTTTTCATGAAAGGAGACAGAGAAGTAGGAAATGTGCCATCATTACAGATGAGACAATAATTAATTCCCAAGCTAAGATAATAAAAGTAGGGAGCACCTTAAAAGAGAAGGAAACACGCTGAGTTTTTGTCACTGACTCTGAGTGTCTTCCACTGATTTACTGGTTTTAGAAGTTTTGCTTGTGTATTAAAACTTGAAATTTTTTGCCTGGGTATTTTCTCCTAATATATTCTAGAGTCACATAAGATGGAAATCAGCAGTATTTAGAGATACTGTGGTAATGCATTTGCCAGTTAATTTCTAAGAAGTCCTCGTTTTTATTTAAAAATCTGAAGTTATGTCTTGCACGCTTAAATTACTACTTTTGAATCATGTTCCCTTTTACTTGGAAAAGTAAACAGTTAAAGAAAGAACCACAGGTAAATTCTAATAGAATCAACTGCAAGGTTGAATTTGGGCAAACACAGAGGCTGTGATTCAATAAAAAATGTGTAAATATTTTATTGATTTGGAACTTTAACTTTGAAAGAGTAAAAACTGAAACTTGAGTTTCTGAGTTCTGTAGACAAAAGCCTCAGGGACATCATAAAATATAAGGCAGAGGAAGGAAGTAATCGTTTGTACTGTAGAAAGACAAATAAATGGGGAGCGCAATATTTCTGTGTAGAATACTGAGTGGAGAATGAAAGCTAAACTGAAGCTTATAACTCAAGAAGTGGGAAGTATGGTGGATTCTTTATTTCTTGAGATTTTTTTTAATTAAGACTGATTTAAAAGATGTTATTATTCAAAAAAGGAGCTGTGCAAAATCACTATGGGCTTCACAGCTGCAGAAAGTCTAGATGATTATAGTAGCCCATTCTGGCTTTAAAATCTGTACTCATGAACAAAAAAAAAAAGAATTTTCAAAGGTATAAGACTCACTTACTGTCATTTATCTGTATAAAAAAATGCCAAAGGGAGGGATTCATTGAGGCTAAGAATTTAGATTAAAATTAAAAAAGAGATATAACATTTATATGAATCTCAGAAACTTTAAAGAATTAAAGTTAATAATAAGAAGGAAATTGTTAAGCCTTGCAAACACGTTTCCATCTTGAAATATAACTCTCTGAGCTTAGGATAAGAATAAATTTAGACAACTAAATATATTTATTCTTTCCCTTGAAGAGCAGCTAAAGGACAGTGACTGATGAGCTCTAGGAATGTGTATATGCATATGTATGTTCATGGAAGAAGAAAAGACATAATAGTTCAAGGACATTACATAATTCTTAAAGATATTTCTTTTCTTTCTGATGAATATAGAGCCAGCCACTGCCAATGACAAGATGTTAGCTTTGGCTAACCTTGAATCTTTTCCAGCCAATTCATATTTTCTTATGACAAAGTTGTTCCATTAATCAGATTACAAATGCAGCGAATGTTGCCTAACCCCAGCGCCTGTGATTTTAATCAAACTTATTAGAGTGTAACAACAAATCAGTCTGATAGGGTGAAATACTTAATTATCAGGAAAAAACGTTTACTTAGTAAAGGTTGTGAACCTTTTTTAGCCCAACTTATATGACAGCATATTTAAAGCCTTAAATAAAGGGATGAAGAAGTTGATACTGTTTTAAAAAAAAGTTACAAGTATGTTACAGTCATTTATACTCTTGTTTCCAAAATAATTCATGAGAAACAAAAAAACCACTTTAAATGTTACATAGGGAAGCAGTTCAGATATAGTTACTTTTTGTTTGAAAAAGCCACCAATGAAAAACAACTGACACGCTCTAAAAAGCTGTTGCTGCAGTACTCCAAGTGATCCAAAGCTTTGATATATGTCTGCCTCTTTAAGGTGCAACTTCTGAAATGGAGAACAATGGCCTTTAAGAAAGATGGAAGAAAAATAATTTCAAACCACATCTATTCCCTGCATAGCTTGTCCTCCCAGGGTGGGGTCTTTCCATCATTCTTGCTGTCACTCCATCATGTTTTATTAACCTTCTGAGTTATAATAAACTTTAAAAAGCCCCTCTGGAAACAAACTTCTGACTGAGGTCACTCAGAGGCTTTGATAGTGCTGCTCTGGAAAGCAGGCTGGCAGAGCAGGGGGGTAGCCACTCTTTGGTTACCTGCAGTAATGCATGGCAAACGGTGAGGGCAACAGGACGTTTGTGTCCATCACACATACTACCTGCAGCTCTGTGTCCAAAGGAGACTACATAGTTGCTGAATATTTAAAGGGGAAGATGTATGAGGAGCAGATTAATTCACTTGGTCTGTTCAGCCTGGGGAGACTGAGGCAGGACCTCATTGTGGTCTACAGCTTCCTCACAAGGGGAGGAGGAGGGGCAGGTGCTGATCTTTCTGGTGCCCAATGATATGACTAGAGGGAAAGGCAGGAAAATGTGCCAGGAGAGGTTTAGCTTGGGTATTAGAAAAAGGTTCTTCACTCAGAGGGTGATGGAGCGCTGGAACAGCTCCCCAGGGAAGCAGTTACGGCGCCAAGCCTGATGATGTTCAGGAAGCATTTGGACACTGCCCTCAGACACACGGTGTGGATGTTGGGGTTGTCCTGTGCAGAGACAAGAGTTGGACTCGATGAACCTTGTGATCCTTTCCAACTCAGGACATTCTATCATTCTGCGATTTCTTGGTTTTGTCACTCAGCTCTTTAATGTTGACTGATTCAGCAGATCAGTGGCTTTATCCTGCTGCTCAGTTTGCTACTTTGCCTAGCTCTGCATTCAAAAGAAGTGCCTTTGTGGACTGAAATAAAGAATGAATTTATCTGGATATTGATGGTTTACAGTGCAGGTAGGAACACTTTTAATGATTTTATGCTTCTAGATGCAACAACTCTTTTTATCTGGCACACCAGGCAGGCAAAACTCCTTACATTTTTATACATTCAGTAGTAGCAAAAATTAAATAACAAAAAATAAATTATTTTTAAAACAACTTCAAGAGTAATTAGAAATTGTAAATGCAAAGATGAGATCCATATGAACAGGCTAAATATTTTACGACTTTTTGATAAGTATAAATAACTTTTCTAGTAAGATTGTAGTTAAAAGATAGCAATACAAATACAAATACAAAAAACTCCAAAGCTTATAGGAGCATTTGTAATAAAACTTAGTTCATATATTCTAACAATTTATTTATTTGAAAATGATAAATGTAACATCTTTAAAGCAAGATATTAATAAATTGTATCAGCATATGATGTAATAAACACAATTTAAAATGGTTTTCATTTTATCAGAAAAAAGTGTTTCTTATATGCTCATCTTTTTTTTAGACTTACACAGATCGATTTTTATTTCAAATTTATAAGAGTGATAGTGATGGAACTACATTTTCACAAAGCAAGCAACACTGAAAAGTTTATGCTTAGTGCTATAAAATGTGCATATCACAGTATCAGAGTATCACAGTATCGTAAGGTTGGAAAAGACCTTCGAGATCATCGAGTCCAACCTATGACCCAACACCTACACCTACTCCTACTTGTCAACTACACCATGGCACTAAGAGCCTCATCCAATCTCTCCTTAAATTACTCCAGGGATGGTGACTCCACCACCTCCCCAAGCAGCGCATTCCAATGGCCAATCACTCTCTCAATAAAGAATTTCTTCCTAATGTCAAGCCTAAACCTCCCCTGGCGAAGCTTGAGACCATGTCCTCTCACTGGTCGCCTGAGAGAAGAGTCCAACTCCTACCTGACTACAACCTCCTTTTAGGTAGTTGTAGAGAGCAATAAGGTCTCCCCTGAGCCTCCTCTTCTTCAGGCTAAACAACCCCAGCTCCCTCAGTCGCTCCTCACAGGGCTTGTGCTCTAGCCTCTTCACCATCTTCGTTGGTCTCCTCTGGACGCATGCTTATAAAAATTTTTCATGCTTATTCTCAAAATTAGTACTTCTCATATAGGGTGGAAAGAGTACAAGTAGCAAGCAGATTAACTTTTCTGGTTGTGTAAAGTCAATGGAGTGAGGCTGTGAAGGCAACTGAGTAGAAACATTAGCACATCTGGCTTTGATCACAAAAACCCAGTTTGCTTTTGTAAACTAGATAGTAACTTAAGTGTTTATATATACTGATAAATAGGTCTGACATTTATATTTCATGATGGTGTTTTAAGGTAGGTGACAGGCTTTTAAAATTTGGCTTTGAGTTTGTGCTGCTCTGATTTAGGTAAGACACTTCTACTGTAGCTGTGATGGTGTAACAGTGTAGAAATGGTGGTAAAGATAATATAGAAGTTACAGATGAAGACAGTCCACTTGTACTGTGGAAGAACTCAGCTTCTGAACTCTTAGCAAGATGTATAGCTTTTCATATGAGTTTGATCATCTTGTTCTTCAAAGTGAGTTTCATGAGCACTTCAACTGCTTCTTATTTGATCCCCCTGTGAACCAACTCAGGAGGCTAAACAGCAAAACCAAACCGAAATGAAAAACTGAACAGTTTTCTGCTGTGCTAGGATTTTTAACAGTAGCCAGATGTGCACGAGTGCAAGAGGGAGGATGACAACATATCTTTTCGAATATTAATTCTAGTGCGACTACTCAGTCAAACATTGTTAAAGTAACAAGCATTAAATTGATCCTAAGTATTCAGATGGCCAACTGCTTAAGCGGTTTTGGGCTAGGGTGATTAATGACTTTTAAAAAGGAGCCGTTTCGCATTTAGAATCAAGAAAATAATTATTTTGCCTATTTTATTTACCTAGAGTTTAAATTACTGCACTACTACTGGGTCAATAATAAACAAAATATTACCCCTAGTCTGAATTTCAAGTATAAAAATAAAATATCTTTTGGAGAGATATGGTTTGGATGAAAAGTACAAAAATCAATGTAGCAAACTTATTAAACTACTATTTAAAAATTTTTTCTTTTACTTCACAGCAATAACAAGATTCCTGTTTTTTAATTTTTTTTCATTATTATTTTTTCTTTTTTCAGAAACATCAGGTTAACTACTATAGGACGAAGGCACGTGCTGATTCTCTGTTTTCCTTGGCTGATATGCTTTCATTATAGGAGCTTAAAGTATCTTTTAGCTTAATAGCTTTGCTATGTGTCAGGACTTTAAATGGCAAATTTTTTAAATACTGTCAGAATAAGAAACTATTAAATTAACTGTCTACTGAACTTAAATTGGTCTTGTTTTATGTCTCCTCATAAAACAAGCTGGACATTCATAATTGTGTATTAGAGTCTGCTGCTTCTTAGTGATTCATTACCTCAGATGGAAGGACTTTGCCCTGTATTAGATGAAAATACACTGGTGTGAAGACAGACTCTGATTGTGTTGTCATCTTAAATATTGACTGATTCCACTTGTGTTGTCTTAAACACAGTCTTGCACTACTTCTATTGTTGGCTTTAACATCTTCCTGAGTTCTGTGTCTCCTCATGGGCTGATTGTCCTGCAGAGGAGGAGGGGGAGGAGGTGCAGCAACAGGTGCTGCCCCCCCCACCCCCCCCCCCTCCATCCCAGCCTGACTGCGCACATGGGCCCAGAGAGTTCAGGCAGAGGTCATTCAGGCAAGGGTCTGTTGGACAGCCAGTGACCCTGGAGCCACCAGACTTGGTTCCAGAACCTTCACACAGGAGCTTCTGCGCATGAGCCAATTCAAGAACTTCCGCAGCAAGACCACCCCTCATGCTAATGTGGGGGGGAGGGGGAGACAGGGACTTGTTCTATAAATAGAAGCCTGCAAAGAAAGCAGACGTGCATGCCCACTTCTGTCTGAAGATGGTGCAGGAGAACCATAGGACCTTGTGCTACTGAAGACCACATTTTCCAGAGACCCATGGAGTGGTGACTGTTTTCCCCTCCGCTACTCTTATTTCTCTTTCTCTCTTCTTTTCCTTCTTTTTTTCTATGGCACTACTGGGCACCAGATCAAATCTGAGTCCTGTTGTTCTGTCCAGCTGCCTCAAGGGTATCAGATTGCTATCGGAACAGATTGGGATCTGGTTTTGCAGCATTTGGGAAGTTGCAACTTGAGTGCACGCAAGCATTTGATTTGATACTTTGACCGTGCCCAACATATAGATTTGTAATTTTGGCTGAGTCCAAAATAAATACTTATTGCATGAGTATTTCTCATTGGAGCTACTTTCTCCTAGCAGATGTTTTTGAAGAGAAATTTTGTAACCAATATCTGAAATTCTCTTTATATTAACAATAGCAGTCATAGAGGTGACTTAATAAAGACTGTCCTTGCTTAAAGTAACACCACAACTTATCGAGTTACCAAACAGAATAATAAAAAGTGAGGTGATGTATAAGATGACACAGCCACAGTCCTTCCTTTACCCAAAATCCTATTTAACGTGTTCATGCTCTACTGTGGAATTAGAAGCACAGTCTTCTGGGTATTTAGTGTTTAAAAGATAAGTACGTTTATTAAATTGGAGGCAGACTTATAGACTCCAGATTCCTACATTATTTCAATATGTGCAGGAGAAGTGTGTGAAGACTTCTTCAGTCTTGCATGTGAAATTCAGGAAACCCTCCATATCCAGGAATTTGGAACTCCATCAATATTCTGGAGGCTGTTATCAGAAATGATTTATATATGCCTTCTTAATTTACTTCCACTACTTGGAAGTATCAATGGATTTCCATCCCTCATTGTGTTATCTGAGTCAATACAAGTTATTCTATTGTTGTAGGTTTCATAAGATGGCACCAAAGAAATTATAAATAGCAAAAGTGAAGTATTTGTGTATCCCTCATCTCTGTTCCCTTCCTGCAGAAAAGAATATATCCTAGCCAGAATAAGCATTTCTAAATCAGTAGCACATTGTGTAGCTGCAATGAGAAACATCTTCATGGCCAACAGCAATGTTTAATAGTCCTCTGCAATGGCTTTCCTTTTGACACAGATTTTTCAGGGTTGGTTTTTTTCATGTCACCACACTCAACTCTTTTTGACTTTTGAAGACTTTTACTGTGCTTTTGTTCAAATATAACAAGTCCTGTTGTTGGAATAGTTCAGTTTCAGGGGATTTTGTTTCCTCTTCACATAATTTATAAATAAAATAAATCCCCTCAAATAAAGATCTTAGAGACTATAAATGTTACAGCTTCATTAAGTTGCACTTTTGAAGTTGGGAAGAGCTACTAAGTAGTAAACAGTGCCATATTTCCTGTGACATCCCTAAAGCCTATCAAAAGGTTTGAAAATCAAATGGAAGGATAAAGATTTATTTCATAAAGCTCCATATTCTTCATCTTTCTTTCATGTATTTTTAATCCCCAACGGCACATACGATCCAAGATTTTAGATTGTTGGGTTTTTTTGATTGGGTGGGTTTTTTTTTTCTCTGAACAAGACAATATTTGAAGAGCAATCTTCAAATGCTTTTTACAAACCATTTTCTAGACATAAGGCTTGTATAATATTCTATCTATCATTTATTAAACTTTGTCTTTCTATCTGTCTATACAAACACATATGTAAACCTGCTATCACCATCTGTGAATCCTACCTCATTCCAGATTGTTTTGAAGCCACTCACATGAGTTACAGATGGGACATTCCTTTCATCTGTTTTTTGTTGCTTATTAAGCCACATTTTTTAATATTCCTTCAGTTACATATTTTAATGCTTAATGGGATAAACACCACTGAAATAAAAGAGATTTTTGTCATTGCTTAGGTATGGATTTGCAATATTTGTGACTGGAGCTGTTGTGAAATGCACCCTTTACTTGAGGTTTTATTTTTATTTTTCTTCTTAAATTGCAACCAAACTTTGAGTATAAAAGTAGCTAACTTAAAATCAGTAGAATAAATATATTTGATTGAAGGTGGTGCTGAAAACACACCATGCCAGTTTTGCATAGTATTCCAAATATATACTTTGTACACAATACTACACATACGCTATGAAAAAAAAACCTCTTAACGTTTTCTCTAGATGATGTCTTTTGTTCTTGGCTTTAAAAAATTAAAATATTCTAACTAGAAAATGTTACTGTTAAACACATAAGTGGTTTTCTCTTTAAACACTCATTTCTAGGAAAGGTAGGGAAACCATACCTACTGCCTAGACTGACGCTCAGCTTGCATGCTAGAATTAATACTGTGTTTGTGATTCAGTGTAGGTGTATTTTTGCTGCATGCAGCCCTGATATTCAAACTTTGCTGATACAAAATAAGGACAAAATATTTGGACTTCACAGATCTGTAAAAATTCACAAGTCATGTAAATAATCTTTCCTACATGACTTCTAGCAAAGGTTTTTGGGTTTAGCTCAAATTGATACTGATATTGTGTGTTCCCATGATATATGGGACAATAAAAGAAAAAAGATAGCTTCCAATTCACATCTCAAAATGTCTGGAAGTTTAAAGGGCCCTTAACCTCAAACTTTCTTTTAGTTTTGTTTTTTTTTTTTAATTTGTTACTATTCTATTAAGGAAGGTAGAGAATTAATTTGATGAGGGAAAAAGGAAAAGATAAAAGCGCAACTGCCTTACAACCTAAGGGCAAGCTGTCATGAAGAGCACTGTATCATTCTCATTTATAAGGTCTTCTGCTACAGAAGTATTAGTCTTGACAGGATTTTCCCTTCTCTCTCATTAGAGACAGAGCAAACCTGCTGAGGTGCAGGGTTTCACATCTCAGAATTCTTTCCTACAGCGAGGGAATGAAAGAGATCTAATCAAAATGAAGATACCCTGAAAACCAGTTCTGTGAAACTAGTCTCCCTGCTGTGAACAAGCAGCGTAATGCCATGTTACTGTATTTGCTTTTCTTTAAATGAAAGGCCTCTTCTCTAGGGAGGCAGCAGTTTTAGAAAGCTCCACCTACCCCAGTGCTTCTGGGACTGCCCTGCTATCATGGTAGAGCTACAACCTTCTCTTCATGTCTGCTTTTCCTTTCCTCTCCCTCCCCTAGTTTTAGTCTATTCATTCACATGCTTTTCTTAAATGCCCAAAAGGTAAGTTTGTTCTTGTTAGACACACAGCATTTATCCCAAGTAAAAATTAAATACGTTGGCTCCAGTGTTTTCTTGGTCATTTGCTAGACAGTAGAACAATATTTGGTCATACTGAGAAATTCTCTTCGAAGTGTAAGGTCAGGGTTTGGACTGAATGTCTGTTTTAAAATTTGACTTTCACAACTGCAAGAAAAAATAAGCTGCATATTGTGATATCTTCTAAGCTCCAGAAAGTAGCTGAATCTCTTGTCTAGGTGTGCTTTAGTAGATAGGGAACACTTTAATGTATGTATATACATGTTTGTATATGTTTATATACATATATACATATATACATACATATCCATGCATGTAAAAGTAAATAAAAAAGAAATTAAGGTTGGAGAAAAAAAGTGAATTGACATTTAGGAAAAAAGAAAAGCCTGTGTAGTTCAGCTTGAAAAAACTGTTTCTTATTCCTTTGCCTTCAAAGGATTTCATGATTCTTTTCATCTTCAATTTGCATTCAGATGCCCATGCTAGTCCTTATTGCTAGCGTCACCCAACATTACAAGGACAGACAAGTTGTTTCAGGAATCCTTGGTAGAATGAGGACTGGCCACAGGGTTGTAGTTCTTATTAGAGCTTTATAATAAGAATTTCAGTAATCAGCATAGCTTATTGTTATTTACAATTTATAGCAACTACCATGGCTTATTTACAGAACTTCTAGCAATTATCATATCTTTCACTTAAACAGAATTTCTAGTAATGAATGTAAATTTCATACTATCTGTAGAGTTTTTAGTTATCTAGACTTTTAGTCACTTTGTCCCTCTGCAGATCAGGTCAAATTCTTATTAATCAGCACGTTACATAATAGACTCAAAATCCACCTAAAAGAACACTAGTCACTAACTCAGTCCTCGAAGATTTGCAGTTTGGTACCAACATACTAAGGTGAACTTTGGGTACTCAGATTTAATGTGGAAAACCAGTAATATTCCTGGAAAAATATAGTTCCGTACTAAGCTGTATGGAATTCTTCAAGTTTCTCGTGATAATGACTTGCAGCAGAATATCATGTTGATTTGTACCAAGCATGACTGTAACACATCAGCATTTTGTGACCTTCCCATATACGGACATTTAAGTTCTTCTGAAAGCCAGCATTTTTGTGGTAGGTATGAGTGGTGTTCAGAAAGCAGTGATATGGGAGGGTTTTTTCTGGGTCACTTTACTATATACACATGTAATTTTTCATTGAGCTTCTTGGATATTAGATTTGTATTTAAGCTATTTGAGCACATCTCTTACAGTGGTATTTCATAACGTGTGATTTGTCTTGAGATTGTTTTCCTGTGACAAATCAATGATAAAAATATACAGACTGTTTCCAGAAAAATAAGTGTTTGTGTCTATGAATAATAGCAGCTTCAACTACATTCTGGGCTGTGTACATGTTTTGAAATCATTCCATTATTTATATGAGGTTTTTCTCCCCGATGCCTTACAGTGGCTTTTCTCCATTTTAATTCATGGTTGGTTTTTTTAGACTAAAATGCTAGAGATTTTTTTTTTTTTTATTGTTTTAAAGGAACCACTGTCATTTACTAGAGTAATCTGAAAAACATCAGTATATATTTTTCAGGATCTTAGGTGTTTTTACTCTTTCTTTCGTAGCATTTTTTTTTATTTCGTAATATAGTTGTTTTTTTCTTTAAAACATTAACAGTATGGTAGTAGAAAAAGAGGAAGAAAATGTAGAGTTCACATATGGAGCTTTTCAAATATTTTAGTTAGTCTGTTTTTGGAAAGGGAGTACTTGCTGTCACTGGGAAATTCCTTCATGTGTCAGGTGTAACTAGCAGAGTGGCCAAAGAGTAGCAAAGTTACCTGATACAATGGAAGAAATGGATCCAAATTTCTAGACATTCAGACTTTTTGTAATGGGATGTAATTATCTGTCTCAGTATGATGCAGAATCCAGAAAATTTCCTAGGATTAAAAATATCCTTAGTATTTTTAGTTGGTGCTTAATTGAAACGTTTCATAGTTATCATTATGTTTTTCTAAAAGTTCATTGTTCATGATTATGACAGTATCAATACCAAACTGAGATTAAAAGAAACAATTTTTAGGTTTGATAAGCAGAATAAAATGCTTTTATTTGCAGGAAGTTTCTTATCCATGCTCTTTTAAGTACATAATCATAGCTTTTGGCTGCAATGGAGTATTATGTGTTTACTTTTTCCTATTAAAGTCCCTGTGTAGCAATAAAGTGTCCCTGTGCAAGCTAAGTAGCTCTTAGTTGCAATTTATTTAATCTGAATACATGATAGTTCAGCACTGTATTTTGCTTTAACCTCTAATATGTACTTTTATAATGAGTAAAAAACCTTAGTCTAAAAAGACACCCTGAAATAAATTCATCCCTCAGAGGTAGCTGTGATGATTATCTGGGGCATTGATTGCTTTAGAAAAAATTGCCTTATTAGTTTCTTCATGTAAATGCGATCAATCATGCTTTTGAAAGGTGTTCGCTCCTAAATCAGGAGCATTGCTTCAGAATCAGGGACCATGCTTTTGCTAAAAGAAAAAGTTACTACAACAGTTGTAGATTAATGTTAATATTAAAGTTGACTTTTTTTCTTTTTCTGTTAGAATGAAATTACCAAAAATAAAGTTCTGAAAGTTGCAATTTATTCTACAATTGACAAAATTAAATTCTTTGCTCTCTGTTCGTTCAATTTCACCCATTTTCACTGGGGAATATTTGAAGTGATTCAAGTTTTAAAGCTTATAGTGAGAGAGAGGCTGAATCCTATTAGAAAACTGACAAGCTGTTTGTCCAAACAGGACACTTGTCAACCCAAGTTTATCTAATCATTGACATTTGGGTTGGAGAATGCGATGGGAGGTGATTGATGCATGAACTCCACATTTGCTTCGCATTCTGCCCAGTAAGTCAACAACTTGTCAGTGTGAGAAAACTAGCGTGTTATAGGGTAAGATGATGGTCTCACACATAAGCAGGAAGGATTTGGCTGTCACTTATGGCAAATTTAGTCTTTAGGTAGATGAGTGAGATATTCGCAGTTGGCAGAAATTGCTGCGTATTTCAATGTCAAAACGAAACTCTGAGAGAAGGACTTAAGCTGGTTTTGTATTAACAGTTAACTCCATTTTCAGCAGTAGATTTCTTAAGGTAATTTAGAACTCTGGATATATTGGAAATTAGGTTTCTATTGATGAGTTAGAATGGTTTTAGAGAAAATTGGCTGAATAGCTATATTAAATGAGTTTGACTCTGGAATTTATATTTGAGAAGCTTTTTATCCAGAGAGGCTGTTAGCCAAAATAGAGTAATTTTGAAAGATAGGTAGTAAACGACTAATGAGAACTGAATGGTGAAGCAGCACAGTTTGTAGTTTCTGTGCATTTTGTAAAAAACAAACAAAAAAGAAGTGAAATATATTTTAGAATCTGAATATATACATTCTAAGTAGATCTCTCCCTCTCTAAGATTAGACTAAGCCTGTCAATGAGAGGTTGCAAAGAGTCTTTCACTTCCCTTGTAAGGCCACGCATTTTGCTGAAGTTGCTCTCAAGCTGAATTTCTTTTTTTTCTCCATTCAGAAAGCACCAGTTCCTAGAGAAGGCGATGTTCTAGCTTGCAAAAGAGACACAAGTAAAAGGTGTCTTGTCAATAGCTTTAATAACAGATACTTCGATACTACAGTATATTCTGCCTTATTACAGCATAACAACAAATTTAACTCTTTGCCAGTTGTGGATGAGGAAGAGACACAGTAAGGCACACATTGCTATGTTCAGGACATAGGTTATTTTGGCCTGTCTAAATATCTTACAAATATTCATCATACATAAATGCCTTTAAAGATGATATTATTTCACAGTGATGTAAGTGAAATCACAATAAAACATACTTAATTGTCCAAAATAATACATTGAATGTTGGTTAAAAGAGCACCCAGAAATATTGGTCTGTAATGTCCTACATTTTTCACTGTAAGTCTTTGAAACAATATTTAACTTTCAGGAGAATTAAAAATTAAATAAAGCAAAACAACTCCACAACTGTTTCCAGAGTGAAAACTACAATAATGCTAAAAGCATATATGGTTAGTACAACATGAAGTTGTTTAGGGAAAACTACTGAAGAGATAAACACTAGAAATACAATTTCTGTCATAACGCATAACATTATTTGAATTAGGTGTGTGTTTGGAGATACAAAAAAATATGTGTTGCTAAGAATCCATCCCTTTTTTATGTAATTTTTTTGCAACCTGTCCAAGCAATTAATTCTGATTTTTTTCTTTCTTGCACTAATGCAGTTTGTTTCTGAAAAGCTATGCTGAGTAACATGTAACACAGAATATTTTTAATCTTTGGAAGAATAGTAACAAGGTTTGACTTCTTCCAATGGTCCATGGACAAAGACTTATTAATTTTAAGTGTTACCTATCCTACCTTTTAACTGATGAGAGGAAGTGACTTTTTTTCTCCTAACTGGAAAAAAAACCCAAACAAATTAGTCTGCTTAGTCATTCATTTTCTTAAGTACTGAATGCTCAAACATGAGCATATTGACCACTGCTCACATAGATTTTGGCCAAATCTTCATCTCTTGTGAGACAGAAGAAATAAACTTCAAAGTGACTTAAAAAGAGAGCACTTGGACCTCAGGGCTCTTGTGACGTCTTTTAGTGCAGGACTCTATTTAAAATAAATTTCCATCAATGTTCTGATTAAGTTTTTATAAGCTTCCATTGACTTCAGGATTTAAATACCAGTAAAATGCGTAACATGCTTCTTTAATTTCCTAGTAGTTTTGATACAGTTGAATCCTAGTCTTACAGTTAGCAAAGCTCCCACTGACCTTTCTTGAAAGCACAACTTATACCAGTATGGCCAGTAAGAGCTCCTTGATGACTACATTGACAATTCCTTTGTTTCCCAAAGTCAACTATATAAGCTCAATATTTTGTTGAAATTTCTTTAATTTAACATGCAGCATTGCAACTGAAGAGACATAGGAAACAGAATTGTTGTTAATTCATGTTTTAAGATAAGAATGTGCCACAATATACAAAAATAGCACAAAACTTTTAGGTAGGCTCTTGTTTGCTCCAGATAAAAGAAATCTGACTTTGTTTACTCTTCAGTAAAAATGATCAAAAAAACCCCAATGACTAAAGCTACAAAATTTAATTAAGGTCTAGGATGCAAAAATTTATTATGAAACCACAGTATTTTAAGAATGCTTCAATCAACTGTACCCAATAGAGGATAAATGGAAAACTTTTTCCTTTAAGTGCACTGAAAAGTGTATACCAATACAACATAACTTTTTAAATTTATATATTAGAATATTAAATAAATGATCCTGGAAAGATGAAACAAGTACTTTTCATACTAAGACATCTTAGTTTTCATTTGTTATATACATATTACTTCTAGTTCTAGCAAGGTTAAGGGCTTTGCAATGACAAGACTCCGATGTGAGTTAGAATTTACATGAATGTTGCTAGTTATAATAATTTATTTGTGTAATGGAAATATTCAGCATAATATTTGGCTGAAAGTTTTTAAATTGACATATTTTTTATAGGAGCGCAAAAAAGACAGTCTGTCACTAGAATTATTCCCTTACTCCATCTGCCACATTTCCAAGATATATAGGATGTGTCATCTAAAGAAAAGTAGCTAGAGAGTATGACTACAGTTTGATTTTCACACAGCTAGTGAAAGGAAAATATATAAATAAATTTTTTGAATTAAAAAAAAATAAATTACAAAGACCTTGAAGAATATTCTCAGCTGGAAGAAACCTACGATGATCATTGAGTGCGACTCCTGACTCCACACAGAGCAACCTAGAAGATAAAATAGATATCTAAGTGTTGTCCAAATGCTTCTTGAACACTGGCAGGCTTGAGCCAATGACTGCCCCGCTGGGAGCACATTCCAATGCTTGACCATGATCACAATAACGATCTCTTTTCTAATATCCAATCTGAACTTCTCTGAGGCAGCTTTAAGTCATTCCTTTACATCCTACTATCAGACACCTGAGAGAAGCAATCAGCACCTCCCTCTCTCCTTCCCTTTATGAGGAAATTGTAGACAGCAATGAGGTAACCTCCCAGTCTCCTCTTCCGTGATCTGGACAAATTTAGTATTCTCAGCCACTCATAAGTCTTTCCCTTTACTCTTTTATCATTTTAATATCCTGCTTGCTTTATGGAGCCCAACATTGCACACAGTACTTGAAGGGGGACCAGGTGCTGTGTGCAAAACTAATGAAGAACCTGAAGGAAAAGGCAAAGAAAGTCCTCCTCCACAACATTAAATGTGCTCACTCTATTAACATTTATGTTATATGAAATATGTTTTCAAAATCTATGGGTTTTGAAAACATTTCTTTCCTTTTTGTTTTTGTAATTGTATTACTTTATATGTCTTCCCTTTTTCAGTTTTTCTTTCCAGATCTTTTATATTTAAAAGTATGTAAGCCTTACAAGCTTCTTTCTGTTTAATCCAAAAAAGCACCTTACTTTCTCCCACTATTTGCCTTAAAGTAGGACAGCATAAAATGTTTCACTCAAAAATTCAAAGTTCATGTTTCTCAAAGTAGAAAAGCTCCTTTTTTTTGTTTTCTTTTAACTTTGTCTTATTTCCAAAATACATTTTGCGTCTTGAATTCCGTTTGTCACCAGCTGTCAGAGACGCTGGCAATTCAAAGGCTGTTATTCATGCTTGCGGTAGGATGAATTCTCAAACTAATATTTCCTACTGTGCTTCTTCTAAACAAAACTGTGGATCAGAAGGTAAAAGGTGACAATGTAGCCTATTGTGCTTCCGAGCATTCGGGTAAAGGGTGCCCCTGCTTGCCTAAGTCTATTTGGCTAAATCTGATTTCTTTCCAGGCATTTCTTTCAACTGTCTAGCTCAGGGTGCTTCTAATTCTTGATTTGCTCTAACAATATTTTCATAGCACTTGAAATTAATATAATTTTCAAAGTTTGAGGCTCATATTATTTTAAAGTTATATAAAGAAATCCCCTGAGAATCTTCCAAGGTCCTGATTTAGTGTTTGGGCTCCATGGCAGACACTTCCCTTCAGATTGTGTGTGCTGCTGCCTTGCCAAGGCTGTCTCCCACTTCCTTCCTTTCCTAATCCTTTGCTACACATGGATAAACAGTAAACTCATAAGACCATTCTCTGAGGGCACTAAACTCCTGCCAGTAGCACAGCATGTCTTGGTCAGAATGGTTACATTTTTGAATAGCAAAAGTCAACACATGCCTGACCGATGGAACTGAAAACAATGACAGAGCTTTTAGAGGAAAGTGTCAATGTACTATCTCGATTGTGGGGGGCGGGGGGGTTAATCAAATTTGGGGTAAGGTTTGGGATTTTTTCATCCTTTATGTTACAGGACATTTATATGAAAAGTAAAGCTTAAGATGTGTTGTTATTTGCCATTTAATTTTCTTACAACAGATGTTTGTTATGTAAGAACTGGAATATCATACTAGATATTCAGTCTGGATAAGGTTAGATTTACTTTTCTACATAATAGAATCTCAGAATTATAGAATGATAGAATAGTTTAGATTAGAAAACAACTTTAAGACTGAGTCCAACCCTTAACATAGGACTGCCAAGTTCACCACTAAGTCATGTCCTTAAGTGTCACATCTACTTGTATTTAAATACCTCCAAGGATTGTGACTCAACTACTTCCCTAGGCAGACTGTTCTAATGCTTGGCAACCCTTTCAGTAACAAATTTTTTCCTAATATTCAGTCTAAAGCTCCCCTGGTGCAAATTGAGGGCATTTCCTCTTGTCCTGACACTTGCTACTTGGGAGAAGAGACCAACACCCACCTCATTGCAACCTTCTTTCAGGCAGTTGTAGCGATAAGGTCTCCCTTGAATCTCCTGTCTCCAGACTAAACAATCCAAACTCCTGTAGCCGTTCCTCATAGGATCTGTTCCTTTGACTCTTCAGGAGTTTTGTTGCCCTCCAGCGCCTCAGTGTCTTCGAGGGGCCCAAAACTGAACACAGGATTTGAGGTGTGGCCTCACCAGTGCCAAGTACGGGAGGACAATCACTTCCCTAGTCCTGTTGGTCACACTCTTCCTTATACATTTGTGTAGGTCATGATGCCAGGTTATTCTTAAAAATAATGAAAAAAAGTAACTTTGAATGTCAATATTTTTAGCAGGGTAATAAAAATAACTATTATGTTATTATAATATATAATGCATTTTATTATAATTACCTTTTGCTGTGTTATGTTTTATTTTTTTTTCCATTTTCAATATAAGAACAGGACTTATTTAAAATACTGTCTCAAAAAGGTCCAAAAGAAATTCAGGTAGTTCAAAACAATACAAAAGTATTTTAATTGTGAAAAAAGAACAGCTTTTTGGTCTTGGTCCAAGAAGATGAAAAAAAGAAATTTAGAAAAGAGAAATTTATATTTCAAAAATAAAAAAAATTCTAGACTTCAGGGTTCATTGTCTCCACAGATACCAATTTAATTTTGTAATTTTCAGCTTTAAGTTCAGATAGTCTGTGCTTCTTTAAAGTGATGATGGTCTGAAGAAGTTTTTCCTGGTGGTAATAGCAAAGTGCCTGTATGGATATAACAGCATTACAAAATGTTCTTACTCTTTATACTGTTTAAATGATGGCAAAGAAGGATTTTTTCCTCATTAAAAATATTACCTGTCCTTGTAATGTTTTCCAGCACAGCAAAACTCTGATGAGGATGGAGTCATTTAGATTTCCTCTTTGAGGTATTTAAATGAATTGATGCCAGAGCATAAATTATTTGAATATTTTGGTACTAGGAAAATTTATTTACTGTTTATATGGGTAAATAATTTTACTCTCCAATCAATGTCAATAAACTTTAAATTTAATTTAGAGTTGGTGTAGAAGTTTGCCAGAGTTAACCTAAAATCGGAAAGCTTTTCTTTATCTTTCACCTTTAGTTCATATTTTAAGGAGCTTTTTTGTTCTTCAGTCTTTTTGCCTGTCTACATCCTTGACAATTTCAATTAATGCGTTCACATGCGTTCAGCGTGTCACATCACAGCATTATACTGTTTGTACGCACCACCCAATTGCATCAGAGATATTAGTTAAGAATCTTTAAGAATACCTCTGTTGTTTGCATCCCTTTTGCACAAAATGAAATAATTTAATTCTTCTGAACAAAATGCCTCAGTCTCATCTCTCACCTCTTGATGTCTCAGGGGTGCATTGGTCTTAAAACTTTCATACTAAAACTGATATTTAGAGTATTAAAGCTGATATTTAGATATTTGAAGCAACTGCCAGTCAGGCAGTGGAGAGACAGTTGAGCAGAAATATAAGATATATTATTTAGTTTATCTGACCAAATGATTTGGAAGCATTCATTTCAGCTGCCACAACCTGGAGCAGGTCTAAGGCTGCTGTATCTGCCTGTTCTTTCTTCCTCTTACTCCTTCTCAGACAGTACGAGACAGAAAACACAGAAGTGCATGTTTGTCTCAAAAAAAATAGCTTAGAATTTATTTTCTGCCCATGATGTGCTTATGAATAGCTATTTTCCATTTATTGTTTAATCAGAAAATTATTGGTTAATAAAGTCCTTCTGCATGCTGAGATCCAATGTCTCTTTTTAACATATTTATCTCCATTTGGTGAATTTGAATGGAAGTGCCAATAGGCATAAAACTAATACGTGTTTGCTGGGTCAGGAGGTAAGTACGCATCATTTTGACCAGTGCAATGTAATAAATGAAGGCTTTAATTATTTTACTGGAGTTAATCTGTTCAGTAGAAAAGGCTGTGGTTTTGATAATCTGTAGGTTAATTCATGTAGCTTCTCACTATAGATAGAAACGTTCCATAGCAGTAATATCACTCTAAATCTTTTTTATTATAAAATAAAATCCCAAGTAACTGAAAAAGTAAGTAAATGGATAGGCATTACACAAGTAATTTCTTAATATAACTTTATTTTATAATTAAAATGCTTTTTAGTCATACTACTGATATATGGCATTTCTATAATTAATGGAATGTTCATAACTAGGTCTAATTAGTACACTCCCAACATAATTTGTTGCGTAAGCCAAAAATCACAACATTTAGCAGCAAAGTCAGATTGGTTTTCTCATGGTGTATTTATTCAGCATCAAAAGAAACAGTATTAGAAGTCATAGTATGTATTTTTGCTCAAAGTTGAAAAAGACAAATCTTATTTGTTTTTCTTTGGTAAACATTTAAAGTCAAAATTGTGACCAAGGGTATGATTTCTTGTTTCTTTCAGCAGTCTAGGTTTTGTTTAGACTATTCTGGAAGGATGAATGTGTGACTATAGCTGAAATTCACTCTGCTAAGATTGGAATGACTCAAGACTTTCTATCTCAAGACTAAAAGCAAAGCTTTTTTTTTAGCTTGGCAGTCCTCCATCAGTCAGTATTTCGTAGAAATGTACATTAGCATTCTAACACCTTACTCTCTCTCCCAGTGAGCTAATCAAGCTCGCTCTCTCCAGCAGGCTGGGAAAATTGTATACTTATAGATAATAGGTAGGTGCTTGGAGTGATGGTGCTGTATGCATAACCAAGCACCAAGTATTTTCCAGAAAGCCCTTGCCTATGAATTGCTCATTGCGATTGTCTAGAAGGCTTTTTGAGACTTATTGGTGTAAAACACACTTGTAGCTGTCTGACCTCATGGAGATTTCAATATCTGGAGCACAGAGAATGTCGGTATCCTCAGACTGAACATGGAGAAGCAGTTAACTGGAGAGGCTATGGTCCAGATGGCAGGCAATGGCAGGGAGGGGAGAGAAAAGATTAAGTCTCGGATTTTGTAGTAATGGCTAAATTCTACTCATTAGTTCTGATAGACTGAGACATCTTTATTTCTCTTAGGTAAGAGGTTTGAAACATTTTGTTTCCGGGCCTAGCACCTAATTTTAATGTGATTTTTGTGTTCCATGTATCAATACAACAAGGAAAGACTATTGAAAACAAACCCTGGTTTTGTCCTCTCTGAATTCTCCAGCCTTTCCTTCTGCATCTAGGAAGGTTTTTACATTGCTAATTGCTCCAACGTGGGATCCCTCCCACAGAACACAGTGTTTCACAAACATCTCAAATGTGTGTCTTCCCATGGGATGCAGCTCCAACAAGGGTCCTTTGCATGAGCTGGAGTCCTTTAGGAGCTCTATAAGTAAGTTAGCATGCAGATCAAGAGCTATTAATTGTCCTCATTCTCCACCTGGATTGAAGGTCAGAGTCTTTTTTGGGGAAGACTGATCAAGTGGTTGTGTAATGGATTTTGATTATGCAGGTGTTTACATGTTTGCACATACAGCACCATGCGTAGTATCTACCTGGTTAGAAAAGGTCTTAGTTTTCTTAAACAAACAAACAAAAGAGAAGAGAAACTCACAAGGAATAGTTTTCCAGCTCAAATGCTAGCAGATAGGTTAGAAAACTGAGTGGACCTTGAGGAGAGAAAAAGGAGTTGCTAGTTGAGCAAGAACTTTATTGCATGTGCTGTGTAGCAGGGACCAGCAGAGAAGGACAGACATAAAAAAAAAATCCTTGTGTCATTGGAAGAGGCCAAATGAGCATCCCACTCCTCAATATTCTACAATTTCAGGGATCACTCTAGTGGTTATTACAGTAGCTATTTAAAAGAGACTTCCTCTTGGTTATTATGAAGGTTTCCAAGATTTCCAAGTGCTTACTAGTGCTTACTAGTGGGGATTATAATTTTATTCGTTTACAATATTAATGCTTCTTATTTCACTTATATAAAAATACATTATGTTAGTAATAAACATTCCAGGATGCAACAGTGTTTTGGTAGGGTAGCACACAGACAGGGCAGGGATTTCCTTCAGTACGGAGAATCACAGGGCCCTACAGCAGTGGCATAGATCTCACCGCAGGATGTGTTGCAGACAGGAAAGCAGAGCATTTCAGCACCCAGTAACTTGGTGGAGTTCTGATATTACACGTTGAGGATTATTAACGAGCCACTGCTCTGCAGCTTGTACCATGGTGGGAGTGTCATCTCTTAGGCAAGAGAAAGATTTTCAGTGCTTGACAGGGAGAGAGGAAACATCAAGACAGAATTGCTCCACTGCAACATTTTGGTTTTTGGGTTTGCCTTGTCCATACTGCTAACTTCCTCACACATCTTTGTTGCATTTGCGAGGTGCTCTGCTGGGGACTGTCGTGAGAGAAGGTGCACATCAGAAAACATTCTGGCTCTTGAGGGAGCAGCTGACATTGCTTCCTTTGGCAAACGCTTTCATAATTATCCAAAACTTTTCTGCCCCTGCACCTGCTAATATACTAATGGGTTTAATTGCATAAAAAACCACCACTAAAATCAAGAAAACAACTCTGTATTGCTAATCACTATATACTGCAAAATAGAGAACTTAGACAAAATGTATGGCCAGCTTCCCAGTAAACCTGATAATCATTTCGCCTGAGAAATAATATGGAATTTTGTTTTTCCTTTGTACTTCATGGGTGCTGTTTGGTGGGTTTTTTTCTTTTGTTTTGCAAATACAGTATGATCAGTAGAAGAGAACCTGCTTTATCTTAGAAAAAAAAGTTATTTCAGAACAGCACAGCCACCTGCAAGTTTTCTCTATACAAAACAATTCCTGTATTCCATAACTCTTTTTCCTATTTTTCTCATGAGGGTAGACTATAAAACTGAAGTACTGTCTGTTTACCATCTCCTAATATTAAAATGTCTGAAGAGAAATTGTGATAGCATTGGGTATTTTGCTCTAAGAAGCACAAGATTTCCTGCTGTGCTTTATAGGAGCTTTTTTGGGTTTGTTGGTTTTATCTATCTTTTTTAACTTTGGGGTAAATTTCTCTTCAATATTTGTAAGTATGCCAAAGCTAATGAATATATATATATATTTAATTAAAAAGATTGCTTATTTTTCTTAGCTTTTTCCAAATGTACAGTCTTCTAGCAAATTTTGTTGAGTAATTGCCAGGGTTTTTTTCAAACAATAATTTCTTAGAAAAACTATACATAAATGTGCATTAAAAATGTTGAGCATTTTCAGCAGCAAACTTGCAGTAATTTACTTTCATATTTTTATTAATTGCAAATACAAAGTATGCATAATGTTAGCTGACTGGCAAAATTGTGTCAGCTAACATTTTTCAATTGAGTACTATTTTGTTAATCTGTGAAAATTAAATGAGGTGATTGTGTAAATATCCTGCTGTTTATTCATAAAACCGGATGTTTCTTTTTTTGATTCATGTCAAATATAGTTCCGCTTGCTGCCAGACGTTTATGAAAAGAGGGCAGAAGTGAGTTCAGATAAACATTTGTGGTTCTGTAACACCAATAGCTTCCCAGTTCCCGAATCAAGCTTCCTGTATGATCTCATCCTTACATGGTAGGTTTCTAATGTCCTCAGTTTAAAAAATAAATGAATCTCAAATCTGAAACCATGAAGAAACATACTATTACTAAGGCATAGTTTCACTTAGGTCATGCTTGAAATGTACATTCCTTGTCTCAGCAACACTTTTCACTTCAGTGAAAAAGAGAAAAATTATATGGAAAAGATAATTTTTGTTTTGTTATGGCAAAAGCAGTTTTCTGCTCAATCGTCTTTAACTAACTTTGCAGAATCTTACTCTGGTTTGTAAATCCCTTAAGGACAGTGTTGTGCAAGACACTGGAAAAAGACAACTAGTAAAAGCAAACATTTATCAATTCAAACCCACAAATATATAATTCATAACTATGCATTCCTATATGCACACTATCTAAAACAGAACATGAATGCATGTTAAAAGACTGTGAAATAAATAATGCTTCCAAGGCAGGAAGCTAATTTTAGAGAAAATGTTGAAGGTGAAATCCTGTCTAAATTCACCCTGACTTAAACAGATCAACATTTTCCATTCATATGTGCTCATATTATACTTTGAAATAGTTCTCATATGTTATTGACAAAGATATACTTAGGTTGCCATGTTACAGTTAGGGAGGATTTCAATCACAGTGCCTTAACCTTTTTCCTGGTCAAACCAAAATGACCTCTAGAATTGGTTTAGTCTTTTATATTACATTGACTACATTTTTCCTGGTCATTTGTGACGGAGTGAAAAATACCTTCTCACTTCTTTCTTCTAGTGCTTCAAGACAAACGAATGCAAAGCACGATAACAAAACCTGCTCTTTGACAAAATGCACATCAGGAAGGGAAGAAGTTACAAACCCCCAAAAGTGGTGGAAGTCAATAGTCATTCAGCATCTGTATTATGTTGAGGTTAGATCACTGCATGTTCCAATATGTAATTTTGGTTTGCTCTGGCCCTCAGTTTTTACATACAGAGAAACTGTTCATTTATCTTCACGAAATTGTGGGCGTGTTCTTTGCTGGTACTGAGATATTTGTACATTTTTATAATTTCATATAAAATTTTCATATAAAATTGATATATATATATATTGATATATTTTTTCTTCTCCAGAGGAGTAAGTCTGAAAATCAATCATCTAATCAGTCAACATCATATAACTTTTTATGTCAGAAATTCTAACTTATTTCTCCACTGAAAGAAGCAACCTGTCTCTTTCTGATATTGTATGCTATATAAGCAATTATTTTAAAATAGAAAGCTCCTCTAAATTCCTGTCATGTACATTTGGTGCTTCTTTGTTATAATTGGGGAAGTCCATACTTGTGAGTCTACTTCAGCTTTACAAAATATAATTTTTACTTTATTGGAAGGGAAGAAAGGAAGTATCTTTCTTAGTAGGCTTTGTCCATCTAAAATGCATCAATTACCTCAAAACTGATTACTATACTGGAAAATCTGTGTCCATTGTGTACCCTTCTTTACATGAAAGAGAACCCATCCTTCTTCTTTCTATCTGGCCAATTTGATGGTGCATGATATTTAAATAATTGCAAGGCATTAAGTAATGCTTTAGGGACTCCAAAAACATTGTAAATTATTTAACATGGGGTATTATTGGGACATCAATTAAAGTTAATCCAGCAAGCTGAAGGGCAATTTAAAAATGGTCTAATTGACGCTTGCTCTGCAGTGTCATAGTTTTTCAATTTTGACTAACTATCCATTTATTACTCAACAAAGTGCAGAAGAGGCTTAGTAATTCAAAATGTAATTGGTTTGCCTAGAGAACAAAGGAGGAGGGAGAACTGGGGAAGTATACATATGCTAATGAGTTGTCCTCTGTGTATGCAGATGCACGGCTTTGTATGGCTTGTTGCCAGAAAGCTCACAGCCCTTGCATTAATGTGTTAATAAATATTTATGTTTTCATATATTAGACTGTATCCCAAGGTAAATATGGCTTATTCTGTTTGGGTTTGAGATGCACCCTTTAAGTTGAGAAGAAAAAAAATTAAAAAGTTTAAAAAGCTGTGCCTAAAAATTTAAGAATGATTTGTTTCCAGATAACTGGTCATGGAATTCTGCATTTTTCCCTCAATTTTTTTCTAAATTGCTTTTACAGCTAATAATCTTGCACTAGCTGCTAAACTTCAAACTGAGGGCTATTCTTGGATTTACTTTGATGTCCTCATTAAAATTTGAAGATAATGAAGCTTTTTGGAAGACAAAATTATATAAAAGCAACTTATTTTTATGCCAATAATCTGTTGCATGGAAATACTTTTATATGATGTGTTCAAATTTAAAGTCTTTCAGCTCATCAGAATGGTTATCCTCAAGAAGTGTTTAGTCCACTTACATTGGGGTCTTGTTTATGGCCCAGTTAAGCGCATTAGAGTAGACATAATGTTTTTGGTTTACCACTATAATAGTCCAAAGGACTTTAATCATGAATTTCTTTATCTATGTTATAACATGTTAGAGCTTCATCTCTGATCAGGCTCTGACAACATTTGGTTCAACACTCACAGTGTGCATTTTGATCTGGACAATGACTGCTAACTGTAATGAAGAATTTGTTATTCATTTCTGTATTTAATGAGGGATTACATCAGCTGAATCAGACAAAAATAAATATTGAATTATAGAATAATTTAGGTTGGAAAAGGCCTTTAAGATCATCTAGCCCAACTGTAAACTTAACACCACTAGGTGTTAAGTCCCTAAGTGCCACTTTTACACATCTTTTAAATACCTCCAGGAATGATGACTCATCCTCTTTCCTGGACAGCCAGTTCCAGTGCTTGACAGCCCTTTCAGTGAAGCAATGTTTCCTAATATCTAGCCTAACTTAAGCCCCAACTTAAGCCACCTCATTTAGTCCTATCACTTGTAACTTGGGAGAAGAGACCAGTATCCATCTCACTACCATCACCTTTTGGATAGCTGTAAAGAGTAATGACATCCCCTCAGCCTCCTTCTGACGAAACAATCCCAATTCTCTCAACCGCTCCTCATAAGACCTGTGGTTCTCATCGTTCACCAGCCTTGTTGTCCTTCTTTGGACACGCTCCAGCACCTCAATGTTTTTCTTATAGTGAGGGGCCCAGAATTGAACGCAGTCCTCGATGGCCTCACTAGCACTGAGTACAGAGGGAAGATCACTTCCCTACTCTTGCTGACTATAGTTTTTCTGATAAAAGCCAGGATGCTATTGGTCTTCTTGGACACCTGGTGACACTGCTGCCTCATATTGAAATGTCTGTCAACCAGCATCACCAGGTCCTTTTTTGCTAGGCAGCTTTCCAGCTGCTCTTCCTCAAACCTGTAATGTTTTGTGGGGTTGTTACAACCCAGGTGCAGTCGCTGATACTTAGCCTTTTTGAATGTCAAACAACTGGCCTTAGCCCATCCGTACAACATGACCAGATGCCTCTCTTTGCAAAGCATTCCTTCTCTCAAGTAGATCAACACACCTGCCCAATGTGATATCATTTACAAACTTACTGATTGTGCACTTGATCGCCTCATATAGATAACTGATAAAGATATTAACTGAATATATTTGGGGTTCTTGTATAACGTCTGGTCAAAAATTTGTCTTAAAATATCTGCTTATAGGAATTAGTGTTGATATTCTTAAAGACTTATGTTCTAGAAACATTTATCTTCTCCTTGGTTATTCCTTTAAGTTACTGGTTTTAATGTCTATTTATCCTTTGCTGTTTGTTTACCTTAAAAGCATACCCACAGGTTGAAGTGGATGCCTATAAATGACATTGCTGTTCTTAATTCAAATTTATATTTACAGGTCATAAAGAATAAACAATTTAATGTGAATATCAGCCAGAACCTTTGTTTTCCATGTGCATTGCCTCCACTGACAGGCTCATGCCTCTTAAAATTCTTTGAGCAGAATCTGTCTAGATGTTTCTACGCTACTTCAATCCACAGGCATGCAGGATGTCATTTGGTGAGGAATAGAGCTGTGATTCTGTAATTTGAACCTGAAAGGTCAAATGGCATAGAGAGAAAAGAGAGGTATATCATGGCTAGGAGGGCTAGGTTTCAGGAGTATTGTTTTTCTTTTTAAACATAAAAAAACGAAAGAGATATAGAACCTGAGGTAGCAGCGAAAGTGACCTGAAAAATGGAGGAGATAAAATGGGTTATGGGATGCCAAAACTGCTGGGTGCACATTGTTCTTGAGTGGCTACCTGAAAGGAGTTATTTATGAATGAAATATTGACAGGTAGAGCTCATGAAGAAATAGATCTGAGAAGTAAAAATGCACCAAGGAGAGATGATGGAAGCTTGAAAAGCTTTCTAACACGATAGGAAGATGAGTTATTCGTCCAATCTCTGCTCTTAGAATTTACTGAGAAAGAGAGGTTAGAGGGCAAACTCTTAGTTAAGAAAGGGTGATACACTGAAGAACGTGATCACATGAATAAATGAGGAGGTGAAACGAGGCAAATTGAGGAGGAAAATGTTACAAAAGAAGGAGACACTTCTCTGGAGAGTGTGTAGGCAAAATCATCAATCAGAAAGTGGAGTGCTAAGGAACAAGAATAAATTAGCTAGACCCATGGGAAGATGATGACAGCAACAGCAGACTGTGAAAGAAGAGGGAAGGATAACCAGAAGATTCCAAAAAAGTCATTCTTCTCAGGACTGAGGAGAATTGAGGGACTTACATCAACCCTGACAGATGCAGCTGTAACTGAGGACTTTTCTTTTAAGAATAGTCACTAAGGTTTTACCCAGATGTTTGAGAAACATAAAGTGTTGCCCACCAAGATAAGCCGTATAGAATTCAGGTTGGGAATATATATGCTAAATGGGTTTACTCACACAGGCTATGAAACTTGTTCTAACGTAATGGAAGAGCAGTTGTGAATAAAGCAGCATATATTGATGAAACAAATGACTTTTAAAAAAACCCTAAAAACAAAGGAGCCATAATATAATTAAACAAGCTTGTGACAGGTCAAATTATTTTGAGGAAAAAGTTCAAAATGTTACAACAAGGTTATATAAAGAGTTTGTTAAAAGACTTCAGACACAGATCAGGATATGAGCAGAAATTTTTGATATTATCTGGCTTTTCCAAGAAGTGAAAATGAGACATAACTGACTAATGGAAAAAATAATAAAAGCACAATTCAGTGCTCTTGAATGTGAAACTTATAGATTTTTTTATATCATTCAGTAAACAGGGATTTCTTTTTTAGACTTTGTTTTTATAGATACATTGTAGAAAAACTTTTAAAAAATAGTGTTATAAAGTTATGGGGAGATCATGAGCTCAGGGATAGACAAGAGACCTACTATTGTGCCTGCACAACAAAAAAGGCATTTTTAGTTTACAAATTCTCTGTTTTTTATTTGATGATGATCTCATGGCATCAAAGAAGAAAATAATAAAAAGGATAGAGATTATAAAAATTATTTGCTTATGAACTATACGTTTTGAAAAACAGAACCTGGCAATCATGCATGCTTCAGCTCTGAAATCTCTACTTTAGCCACAAAGATGATGTTTTGTCCCACCAATCAAATACAGGGAAACATTCAAAGCTTAATCAATTAACTCTTCTCTGAGAAAAAACATATAATTTGTATTGAGTGTTTGTATCAAGTGCTTCTTGACACGCAGCAGCATGCCCTCCCCCCCAAGTAATCCAGATTTAATTAAGACACTCTGTTAAAAACATAAACTGAAATGAGGAACCTAGCTGAAACTGTTATGGGCTGATATTTACTTTGTAGCCATATTAAGTTTGTGGGATCAACACTTGCAAAAAGAGAACAAGACTGGAAGGAAAGTTCATGGAAGAATGTCTCCCATGGGAGGGACCCCACACTGGAGCAGAGGGAAAGTGTGAAGTGGAAGGAGCAGCAGAGATAAAGTGTTATGAACTGACTACAACCCCCATTCCTCATCCATTTTTGTCACTCAGGTGCAGGAGGTAGAGAAATCAGGAGTGAAGTTGAGTGTAGAATGGAGGGAGGTTGGAAGGAAGTATTTTTCAGATTTTATTTTCCCATGATTTGACTCTAATTTGATTGGCAATAACTTTGATCTCCCCAAGCTGAGTCTGGTTTGCCTGTGACTCTAACTGATGAGTGATCTCCCTGTCCTTATCTTGACCCACAAACCTTTCATTATATTTTCATTCTGCCTTCTAGTTGAGGCAGTAGAAGTGACAGAGTGGCTTGCTGGGCATCTGGCATCCAGCACAGGACTACATGAGAGAGAAGAGCTGTAGGGCATGGGACTATGGTTCTCCTAACTGAGATTTGAATATTGGAAATGATGACTCTGTCTACTTCTTGACAAGTGAGTAAAAAAAAAATTATTTATGTCATGGCGTCATGTGTTGGCTTTTAACATAAATGACTGGTTCAGCATGTAGAAATATTTATCAATTCATCTAAAAGCCTGGCTTCTTTATCTTAGAGAGATAAAAAGATTTCCTTCTTAGATTAGATTCTAGAATAGAAAGTTAGATTCTGGTAGAAATTCTATACATTGGACTTGAATGACATGCAATATTCTACACAAAAATACTTCTACTTTCAGATTCTGAAATGAAAAGCATACATATTTGTATGTGTGAGTGTGTGTGTATACAAATTAATAAATCTCCAGAGTCCTTTGAGTGTTTAAAAGGAATAAGTATCCTTAGGCCAGATACCTTCAGCAACTTTAATCTCTTCAGATTTTTTTGAAAACTTCTAGAGTATTCTTTATGTATGATGTAACATGTGAAAATGGTCTGTGCTTATGTTTTTTTCACTCTAATACATTTATTTATTTTCTTGTTAATATTAAAGGTCATGCTGCACAAATATTGTTGCTTTTAATCATTCTGAGTGTAAAAGTTTTCTTTAAGCAATCTCTCATTTTCACTACATATTTTCTAACAAATTATATATGGACTATATGATCCCACATTTCAGCAATATCCTCCTAATGTTCGATTTTAAGATTTTGCTGTTTGTGTTGTGGAGATTTGGGGTGGGGAGGGCAAAGACTTTGCCTTTTATGTTTCCTTCTTTCTCACTGTTACACATTTTAATGACATCAGATTTTATACTAGTTAAAACTAAGGATTATCTTCACTGTGAATGGCTTTTCTAACCTTTCATTTGATTGGTTCATCTAAAAATCACCAAGAGGCTGCAGTGAATCACTCTGATCCATTACCTTTGAGTAATAGGTTAGACTTTTTGCAATTTCATCTGTCTGCAAATGTGATTTGAAAATTCTCGATATTTTTTCCTAAACATGAATTGACAAGAGTTTAAAATTAGCATAAAAATGTATTTATTGATGTGGCTAATATTATTTTCAATGAAATTAGGATTGTGGGTTTCATTTTTTGATGTTTTTTGGGTTTTTTTGATTTGATTATACTAGAAGTACCAGATTATACTAGAAAGAAATACTATTATCAAAATAAAAGAACCAAAGCTTGAAACTGAGACTTCTCTGTTCTACATTTACTGCTCTATGGTGTAAAGATCAGCTTCTGTCTGTATATCTTAAACATCGTCTGCATGCAAGGCTGTGTGTGCTTGAGGTTTTGTGGAGCTTGGTAGCAGCAGAGGAGAGGGCGGGAGGTGTGGGAGCAGGCGCTGGCCCCCGTGTGCGGTTGGGTTCCTAATGCACACCGAGCTGTCCTGGGCTGCTGTGGCAGAGGCATTTACACATGCTGAAGGGACCAGAGAGCCCCTGACTGCGCATGCCTCAATTCAAGAACTTTCCACACAAAGAAACAGTGCAGACGCAGGGAGAACCCTCCTCATATGCTAACAGGGGACAGGGGTCCTCTGTAAATAATCCCAGCCAAGAAGCACATGTGGTTATTCCTTGAGATTTGAAAAATAATTATAGAATTGTAGAATCATAGAATTACCCAAGTTGGAAGGGACCCAAAGGGATCATCGAGTCCAACTCCTGTCCCTACACAGGACACTCCCAACATTCACACCATGTGACTGAGGGCATTGTCCAAATGTTTCTTGAATGCTGGCAGACTCGGTGCCATGACTGCTTCCCTGCGGAGCTGTTCCAGTGCTCCACCACCCGCTGGGTGAAGAACCTCTTCCTAATATCCAACCTAAACCTCCCCTGGCACATCTTCCTGCCGTTCCCTCTATCCTATCATAGGTCACAAGAGAGAAGAGATCAGCACCTGTGTCACCTCCCTCCCTTGTGTGAAGGCAGCAAACAGCTATGAGATCCTCTCTCAGTCTCCTCTTCTCCAGGCTGAACAGACAAAGTGATTTCAGCCGTTCCTCAGATGACTTCCCCTCTAGACCCTTCACCAGCTTTGTGGCCTCCTCTGGACTCCTTCCAGTAGTTTTATGTCCTTTTTATACTGTGACACCCAAAATTGCACACAGTAGTTGAGGTAATAATAACCTTTCTAAATTTATAATACTACTTAGTATGTAACTTCTATACATATATGTCTAGTTTATTTTGACTAGAATCTTATTGAATTGAATTCCACAAGTTAATTATACACTGCATTACATAAAAAATATTTTATTTATTATTTTTTATTTCAGCCTTGTTTTTTTCATGTTGAGGCTACCAAACTGAAATAATTTTAGTAGTTTCTCGAATTGCTTTCAAGAATCAGCACTAGAACACTGATAGGATGTACTAGACTTTTTAAACACTGAGTTGCTGAGAAGATTATCAGTAGTATAGAAGAGGTGATTGGCTAGCAGGTTTTTTTTCTTCCTGCTGAAAATATTGCATACACCACGGATGGTCTTGTGTTACTTTCAGATCGAAGTAGTGTGAATCATATAGGAGAAAATACTAAAATTATATTAATGGCTGTAGTAGCTAAAGTGACAGAAACAGCAAATAACTGAAATAAATTCATACGGGAGAAAAGCAGAACAAAATTAGTTAGAAATCCTGTCTGTCCCAATGGAACTAGGTACCTGACTCTTATTTATATAAATGGATACTTGGAAAAAATGATAGCGATTTTACTGCAAGTGGTTCTCACCGGAACAGTGAACATACGCTCGGGTAATGAGATTTTCTTATAAGAATCTGCTGTAGACCAGCACGTCGTAAAATCTTCATCTGATCAAATGGAGAAAGCAGAAAGCATAAGAGATATTTAAGTGCAAAGAAGGGCTAATATTTGGGATAAGGGAATACTATTACAGAATAGTTACAAGACTATAGTATAGGAAAGAGGTGAGGTTTTTGATAAAAAATCAGAGGATTTACCAAAATCAGTCTCTTTTTTTTTTTTTTTATCTCTGTCATATGGATTTCATGTGATCCTTGAAATTTTTTTAAGATACTCAGTTACTTGATGTCTTACCTATGACATAGGGATGATACTTACCTGCAGGCACAGAGTAGTCATCTATTGCTGCGAAACAAGTTTGAAAAAAACCTACGTGCCCAAGAGTTTGGTCAGTATCCTAGAAACCATACTGTCAGCAGGGTATGCTGTATGCATTCAAGTATACTCTCTTATTGTCATATTTCAACTTTCTTTCTCAATCTGTAAGCCTTCCTAACAAATGTTTAGTTGACACTTATCGATACTTGAAACCATTTTGTTTTGATAAATCATAACTCCCCTCCAAAACCATTCCTCCAGACATCCTTAGATGCACATAATGAACTGTATCAAAAACCGTGTATTGATTGAAATATGATATGTAGCCCACTAGAAGTGTTAAAATTTCCCTTTGGTATTTTCTACAGAGAAGTAATCTGACCTCCAGCAGTCCTGTCATTTCAGTATCAGTTTAATTCTGAATTGGAATAGATAGTGGTAATAAAACAAGTCACAGTTTGTGATATGCGCAAACATGCCAAACAGGCAAATTTCAGACAACCAAATACATTTTCACTTCTAAAATGTCAGGTATCATCCTGCCGTTTTTCATAGATGAAAAATCATAGTAGCAAGCCGCTGTATCATCTGGTTCTCTGAACATGAGATTTTTAAAAGTGATGTGAAGATGAAGTGAATAAAACGAGAGAATTTGCCCTTTACTTTTGTTTTCCACAGTCTTCACATTCCGATGCAGATTTACAGTGGAAAGGTAGATTTACAGTGGAAAGTTAAATTTACGGTTCCTCCAGTCCATATGAACCAGATCATTAAGTATAAATATTTTATTTGCAAATATTTATGCCATGCTGCAGCTGAATATTTTGTAATGCAGAAATTCCAAGGAGATTATTTAATGTCATGCAAATTAATAGACAGTTTCCAAGGCTTTTATGAGAGAATATCTCTAAAGCAGCTTGAACAAAAAGACATCACTACTAGGTCAAGTTGATGGGGTGTCTTGCATCCAGTTTTAGGCAGTACTGATGTTAAATCTTACCATAGAAAGAAGTGATAAATTTAATGTCTACACTGCTTCTATCTAAAGCAATGTATTAACATAAAGAAATTTTTCAGACAGAACAAACTGAGGGCAGATTCAGGCTTTTTACTTTCAATAGGTTGAATATTTATTTCCATGTAAATGGAAAAACACAAAACACATTTTCCTCAATCAGAAAGCTCATATGCTTACAGATGATACTTAAACTTTGGAACGCTTCATAGGGTTTTCATAATTTGCTTCATGAAGCCCATTCTGATTACATGAAATGTGAACATTTTTCATGGCAGATTTGTAACTTTGCCCATTCACAATGTGTCTTCATTCATTAAAAACCAGAAGATGTAGGGTTTACTGTTCTAGAATGTATACGTTTTTCCAGAAGCATATTTTATGTCCAGAAATATCACTCCTAATCCCTCCCTTATCTCTTAGTTTTGACCTAAAATTAGAATTCATTTTTGCAGAAAGAATATTGAAGATTATGCTTGCTTTTTCACCTGCAAAAGAAACCTTGTTTACAGTAAAGCCAGTATGATAATGAAGAGGCTGCCTTACAGTCATGCATTCAGAAAGCTAGTCTTTTTCATTGCATACTGAGGTAGACACTCGTCTTTGCATAATTTAAAGCATTATTTTACTGACAATTCATTAATAGATCATAAATGTTAAGCAGGAGATTGCCTAGTCTAAAAACTACAAATACTGAAGAAAATAAGTTTCCTGGGGGAACACGTATTTGTTGGCAATTTGGGGTTAACTTGTGAAAAAGTGACAAAGGGTCTATTTGTGTTTCTCCCGATATCTATGCTCCTGCCCAACAAGCTTTTCCTTAATAATCACCTGATCAAATCCAATGAGTTATTTCTGTGTCTGGGCTGCATACTTGCAATATTCTGCAACTGAGGAAGTAAAAAATAGTTTAAAGTGAATAAATTTTGTTTCTCAATGTTGAGGCAGAAATAATTTGAAGTGAAAAGCTTTTGAGGCCTTGGCATCCATAATTAATTTATATGACCATAGCTTTCATTTAAATTATTTTTCTCCACTGCCAGGTGGCTGTGTTGGCTGCATGTTATTCTTCAAGAAATGATTTGAAAAGTAAATGAAATTAATATCCATGTAGGATGAGGTGGAAATAGTTATCTCTGTACTGTAGAAAAGACTAAGAAAGCAAGAAGATATTTGTCTTTCTGTGAAATATTGTGCAATGGGAGTGAAGTCACTTTAATGGATTTGGTTTGTTTTACTGTGACCTAAGGTTCATTTACTTGATTCTATTTCCCACCACCTTTGAATGTATCTAGATGAAATTAACCAGACCATTTCAGAGTATTCTAAAAAAATCTTTTTTTCTTTATTTCCATTGTTGGTTTTGCTGCAATCCCAACAAGAATCTAAATACTTTTTAACAGCAGAAAGAACCCTTATCATTTTAAACAAGAAAAGAAATTGGATTCACAGTCCCCAGCACAATCCAGTGGTTTCTGTTCTGCCCTGGGTTGCAAGGAAGTCCAACAAGCTATAATAAAAGTTATGAAAGAACTCTCCTACCACTTAATATGGTAGTTTCAGCAAGGAAGGCAAAGTCTCCAAGGGGTGAAGTTTTTTTTAGAGTAAGACCACAAGGTAAAGAGAATTGCGTTGAATTAAAAGAAGGAAATATTTTAAATGGATTATTTTCAAGAAACTGATTTTTTTTTTCCTTTTTTCTGATTTTTTTTTAGACAGCTTTTACTAAATGTAGAATAACAATTACTGAAGTTTGCAAGTTCATATGCTAATGTATGACAATTCTGTAAGACTGCAGAGTTATGCTTGCATTTCTTTTGTCTGGATAATCCAGTGCTAGGCAAGGCTTCTTCTCACAGGCAAATATTGCAACCATTATCAAATAATGCTGACATATTTTGAAACTTCTTCAAGGAACTGGGACCACAAATACTTTTCCTTTACTTTAAAACTATGAGAATGGTATGGGATTAAATCCATATTCCCTCCTGTTTATTTAATACAAAATGCAGACAAGGGGGAATTTTTGTCTTTTCATTCAACTTCTTATCGAGAAAAAGAGGGAGTCCTAAACAACTTGTCTTCCTTTTTGTTTGTAATTTCTTATAATAAACATAGCACCTTCAACCTGGAAAATATAAGCTCAGGGACTTTAATCTTCTTGCGTTAATTTGCATGATGATCCCTATGAACCATAACAACTATTCAGGTTTTCATCTGTTGGTGTTCTTATGAATAATGAAACTTTTTTAAAAAAAGAAAAAGAATACAAGTTTCCTTAAGTAATATTGAACCATTTCCCTGGGAATATAAAGTACATGAGACAAAATAGAAAGGAAAAGGAAATACTTTTTCTCTTAGCTTTAAAATTGGTTGTGCTGGTTTTGTATATTGTGATTGTATCTGAGAGAGGTCAAATTAAGGGCTTTCTCTCCCTTCTGTCCCAAGTGAAAAAAAAAAGAATTCTATAGGAAGAATAGGTTTTTTGAATTTATCCTATCAATAAAATACTGCCATTGGTCTTGAGATAAAGTTTTCATAAGCTTTCTAATTTAAAAGTCACCACATTTTTTAGGGAGTCTTCCTAGTCTGTAACGGGAAAGTAAGACTGAATTTGCCTTAGTGAGTCCAGTTTGTTACCCAGCTTGAGTGAGAGACTAGTACTTGAACAGAGCAGAGAAGGAATACTCATTTCCCTTCTCCTTGCTTAATCGGGGAAGATCTGATCTCATCTTTGTCAACAAAGAAATGTCTTGAGTTTATATTGTCTCATGTAGGACTTTCTTGATTGTCACGCCAGGTCCATGGTTCTGTCTAAATGGAAATCCACTATGTTCCAGGGGCTTTTTAAAATTCTAATTTACTGAAGCTATCAATGTCATAAGAAATAATACTTTACATATGATTCCTCAGTTTTGTTAGCAAAATGTGGTCAATGACGAATCAAAAGGCAGTGCTCTCGGGGCAACTTACTGCAGATATGTGGTGGTGTTGATGAAGCAAGGTGTCATTAAAAGTAGGAAAATTCCATTTTGTGGACTTAATTTATCCACAATTAGTTTTTATACCTTCTTGGGTATACTGTTATGCCCTGTTATGCCCTGAAACGAATTTTATCTGGCTGTTATCTATGAGAAAATATTCTTCTGATTTGTGTTTATACCAGTTATGTCTCTAGTGTCTTCTTGTGCCTGTACTCTCAAGGCCTCTGCTACCATCCTCTGCTACAGTTATGATGGGTGTTAACTTTTGAATCTTTGTGACCTGCCTTTCCAGTTCTTACAAAGTTTCAGTCTTTAGATTGTCTCTAGGCTATGATGAAGTGCCTTGACAATGTCTTAGTCTGCACACTTCATGCTTGTGTCCTTATAGTGATTCCTCCTTCAAATTGTTTAACCCCATCTGCATTGCACATAGTTTTCCACAGAAGAGCATGTTCTGTTCTCAAAGAAGACAAATCATTTATTTGTGCAGAAGGCCTTACCTGACCTACGTTTTAGTCATGTACTTGGGCATATATTTAGCTAAAATACATTGTGCATTGTGACCAAGCAAATCAAACTGTTCTAGTGTTAACCACACTGGTAAAAAAGACTGTATGAATGACAGGTTAGGGACTGAAATGCTTTTATGTTGGATTTTTAGCAAACAGATGACTTATTTCTACTGAATAAGTGCAACCTGGCATCTGTTTCCCACAGTTGAGATTTTAATTAAAATTTTCCCCACAATATATGGTAAGTTATGCCTTTGCTGAGTGCATGATATGTAGATCAAATTTCTAATACTCTGATCAAATTTTTTTGGAGTACAAAGAAAGATTGTAATAGCTACACAGCTAACGTATTTTCAGGGAAAATTGATTCCTGAAAGTGTTGTTGGGTCTTATTCTTCTCCAGTTTAGAAAATTGAAATTACTGGATTTGGTTTAGTTGTTCTTTGTTTTCAGAGTTTATCTGGACCCTGCTGTGTTGCATATTTATTTGCACATTTGGCTAGATAAAGCCAGCAGTGATATGGAGGATAAATGATGCTGCTGTATAGCTTGTCACAATTTCATAAAATGAGAAAAAAACAGTGCAAAAATCTCTATTCCATTTTTTTTATTTCTTTTTAAAAAATAATGGTAAATTCATTTAAATTAAAAATAGTTCTTTCTATATTGACACTGAGGAAATTCGGAAATAAGTGAGCGCTTTATACATACCGCTAGCAACATATAGGCATGTGACAATATCTCTGTTAGTCTTAGGTTTTAAGTGCTAAAGGAATGAAAATATCATGCCTACTTAGAGATAAAGGAAGGAGTAGTTAAAGAAGTGGTTGCACAAGAGCATTCTTAAATTTTGACCAGATCCCTGAAATTTTAGTGTGCTCTTTCATTGACCTTCCTGAAGCACCTCGATTACCTTTGTATTGAAGGTCCTGGTGAGTGAGTCAGTATTAGCAATTTAGTAGGTAGCACGAGTGCTGTAAAGTGCACCATATACATCACTACTGAGCACGAAATAGCTTAATAAAATCTGTCATTGGTATCAAGTGATAGTTTTGAACTACTTTCTATGCACAATGATAGACTTACTATGGCTAAAACTATTTGACAGTCATATTTTAAAAATATTGTTGTTATTTAATATTACGTGATTTTTTTTTTCTTTTTTCTTCTCTGTTTCTTCTCCATTGTCTCACCAATTTCATTCCTCTAGCTTCCCTTTCTTTTCAACCCAGAATGATTGTCTGCCTACCAAAGGGCTGGGTATATGATGGAAACAGAAACATTTGACATTTCTAGGCAAACGTTTAAAAATTGTTTCTTTATCTTTTAATAGATGGATGATCTTCTTAGCATGGTCTTCTGAGAACTGGAAGTTACATGGGACACTGGAAGGAAGGACTGAATTTTAAGGTGCTAGTATAGTAAATGAGTAATGTGTGATGGACATCGTCACATACCTAACTTCGTTTGCTAGGAAAATTATTTTTCTGTTACAGTTGACAAATACTTGAAGAAAAACTTGCCTTAGGATGTAAGCTTTGAACCTTCACAGGTCTTATCTGACTCTTTTTCACATGGGGGTAATAGGAGTTCAGAATTTGCCTCATTTTTCAGCTTTCAAAAATTCTTTTTCTTCCCCTAAGCTTTAGAAGAAGAAATCCTTCCTTAGTTCTGTTTTCACAGCAAGTTAAAAATGGGACCAGCTTTCTCCTTCTGCTTTTGAGTTTTTTCACAGCATGCTTCCACACTATTGCAATATATCATCACTTCTGATAGATTTAAGTTCGAGTCTGGGTCAAATGTTCCTTCAATAGGAAATCAAAAAATTGCTAATAGAACATGCTGGGAGAAAGTTTGTGTTAGTGCTTATGCATATTTCATTGCTAATCTTTTTTTACTTCTGCTGCTTTTACAAAAACAGTGAGGTAAATATTTTTCTTTCAAGTGTTAAATTTGAAATAAATCATATTTGCAGAACCATGACTTTAAAAATATCTAGAATAAGTCAGCTTAGACAATATGATTAATTGTTGTATAAAACTTCGTAGTGAAATTCCTAAAATTCATGTAAACATCCTCATTCCTTTTGTATTTTTCATAGGAAGGATGACTAAGCACTGGAATATTCCAAATTGATCTTTCTCTTTCAAGCCTAAGCCACATGATCCAACAAGTGCTGGGTTCTTTTATTATGATTATTATTTTAAGAATTGCAGCTTTTCCTTTCCAATTACAAGGAACTGCAGGGACTCGGGGTTACTATAAATGGTATGTTTATCTATTTATATTTAAGATTTACCTAGCTATATGTTGTAAGAAGCTTCACCTTTTAAAAATCATTTTACAGTTGTTTGAGCTACCAGCAATACATAGAACCCTCAATATCACTATATAAATCCTTAAATGCCAAAATTTCTCAAACACTGGCAAGATCCTTTGCTTCTTTCTTAAGGAATCAATGCCTATTAACATCTTGTATGTCAAGGTTTTTTTGAGAAGAGCTAGGGACTCCTATTGTATTAGGAAGCAAAACCTGTGAAATGCCTCAAAGGAATTAGGTCATATTCCTCTAAAAAGGTGACACAGTCAGTAGCCCAGCTGAGGTGCCTCTATACCAATGCCTACAGTGCAGGTAAAAAGCAGGAGGACCTGGAAGCTATTGTGCAGCAAGAAAGTTACGATCTATAGCTGAAATGTAGTGGAATTAAATGCACAACTGGAGTGTTGAAGTTGATTATGAAATATTCAGAAGGGACAAAGAAACAACACTAAGGACGTTGCCCTCTGTGTAAAAGAATGGATTGACTGCACAGAGTTGTCTTTGAAAAATAACGTTGAAAAGGTTTGAAGACTTATGGATGAAAATTAGGAGCCAAGCCAACAAAGGAAGCCTCGTGACTGGTGTTTACAACAGAGTACCTGATAAAGGGGAGGATGTTGACAAAGCGTTCTTACTTCAACTGCAGCAGGGGTGTCAAACTCACAGCTGCTGCCCTGCTCCTGCCCCTGCTCCTGCTCCTGCAGACGTGACCAGCGCTTTGGCAGGAGCATAGGAGCAAGGAGCTCAGTGCTCTCACTGGGTTGAAATGAGGTGCAGGGCCAGATAAAACAAAGTGGAGGGTCAGATGCAGCCCACGGGCCATGAGTTTGACATCCCTGAATTACAGGAAAACATCACATTTGCAGGCTCTGATCCTGCTGGGGAGCTTCAATCCCTCTGGTATCTGCTGGGAAAAAAAAGGACAGCACACTGTAAGCAGTCCAGGAGACTTGGAGAGTGTTGAGGGCAGTTATTTTAATCCAGGCAATAGATGGCCTGATGAGAGGAGAAGTGTTATTAGACCTGTGGCTCACCAATAAGGTATAACTCGAGATTGCTAGCAGCCTTGGCCATGGTGATCATACCCTGGTCGAATTCAGTCAAGTTATGTAGGACAGGTGAAGAGTAGAGTCCGGATGCTGAATTTTAGCAAAACAAATTTTCAGTCACATAAGAAATTAGTGAATGAAACTCCCTGGGAAACTATGCTCACAACCAAAGAAACTGAAAAGAGCTGACAGCTCTTTTAGAACACTTCTCTTAAAGCACAAGAGCTCTCAACACCCACATGTAATAATTCCGGCAAGGAAGGCCTCAGACCAGCATGGCTTAGTAGGGACCTCCTGGTCAGAATAAAGTACAAGAAAATCTACACGATAGAACCAAGGATGTGTACCTTGGGAAGAGTATCGGGGTACTGCCCAGATACGTAGGGATGAAATTAGGAAAGCTAAGGCACAGCTCGAGCTGAATTTGGCAAGGAAGCAAGGAATAATAAGAAAGGCTTTTACAGGTATGTTGGCCAGAAAAGAAAGACTGAAGAAAATGTAAACTCTGGTAATTAAAATAGAAAAGCTGAGGACAACAGAGATTAAGAAGGCTAAAGAACTGAGCAATTTTTTCCCTCACTTTTCATTGGTGATATCTCTCTTCCTGCATCTCTCAAAGACCTGAAACTCAAAGCAGGAACTGGGAAAATGAAGTCCCTCCCACTGTAGGAGAAAAATCAGGTTTGAGACCACCACTGGAACCTGAACATACGTAGAACACCCATGGGACACAATAAGCTGCACCCTAGGGACTCAAGTGAATTGGTTGCTGTAGTTGTCAAGACATCTCCGTCCTATCTGAAAAGTTGTGACAGTCAGGCAAAGTCTTCAGTGACTGGAAAAAAGGGAAACATCATGCTGATTTTTAATAAGGGTATAAAGCAGGACCCTGCAAACTACTGACCAGTCAGCCTCACATCCATCCCCAGGAAAACCATAGAGTAAATTTTCCTGGAAAACATGTTGAAAAAATGGAAACCAGGGAGTTGGTAAGAGACAGTCAACATAGCTTTGCCAAGAGCAACTCATGACTGACTAACCTAATGACTTTCTAAGATAGAGTGACTGCATCAGTGGACAAGGGGAGAACTATGAGTTTCATCGACCTGGACTTCTGTAAATCTTTTTATACAGTCCCCAATAACAGTCTTACCACTACATTGAAGAGGTATGGGTATGACACATGGACTGGTAGATCGATAAGGAATTAGCTGGATGACCAGGTCTAAAGGCTCAATGTCCAAGTGGAAATCAGAAATGACTGGTGTCCCTCAAGGGTCTGTACTGGGTTTAATATCTTCTTTAGTGACACGCACGTAAGCATTGGGATTGAATATACCCTCAGCAAGTTTGCAGATAACACCAAGGTGAGTGGTGCAGTTGATGTGCTAGAGGGAAAGGAATGCCATCCAGAAGGACCTTGACAAGCTTAAAGAGTGGGCACATGTAAACCTTATAAAGTTCAACAAGGCCAACTACAAGGTCCTGGACCTGGGTTTGGGTAATCCCCAATATCAATATACACTGGAGAAACTAAAGGATTGAGAGCAACCTGTGAAGAAGGACTTAAGGCAAATGAAAACCTGGTAGATTCAAAGCTGGACGTGAGCCAGTAGTGTGCACTTGGAGCAAAGAAAGACAATTGAATCCTGGGCTACATACAAAGAAATGTGGTCAGGAGGTGGAGGGAGTTGATTCTGTGCTTCTACTCCGCTCTAGTGAGACCCCACCACCCCAGTACTGCATCCACCTTTGGAGTCCTCAGCACAAGACATGGATCTGTTAGAGCAGGTCCAGAGGAGGGCCACGAAAATAGTCAGAGGGCTGGAAAACCTCTGCTACGAAAAGAAGCTAAAAGAGTTGGGGTTGTTTAGCCTGGAGAAGACAAGGTTCCAGGGAGATCTTATTGTGGTCTTTGAATTTGTATAGGGGATTTATAATAAAGATGGAGAAAGACCTTTTACCAGGGCATGTAATAATAGTGCAAAGAGCAACAGTTTTAAACTAAAAGAGAGTAGATTTAGGTTGGATATGAGGAAGAAAATTTTTACACTGTTGTTCATGAGACACTGGAACAGCTTACCCAGAGAAGTTGTGGATGTCCCATGCTTGAAAATATTCAAGATCAGGTTGGACTGAGCTTTGAGAACCTGATCCAGTGAAAGATGTACCTGCCCATGATAGAGAGTTTAGACTAGATGATCTTTAAAGGTTCTTTCCAACCCAACTGATTGTATGATTCTGTGACTTATTTCTCCTCATTCTTTTTTTACAGTTGACTCAGCTAGTTGGGTGGGGAAGAAGAAAAGAGAGGCAGAACAGCTGTATCTGAAAAAAAATTGAGTTGTATGGTTCCTGAGGTAGGTTATTGTGCTTAAATGGCTTGGTTGTTTCACAAGACAAGTTTCTGTGTTTTTATGTTCCTGTCTAATACTTCAGGTTAAACGTGCACACAAAAAGCCACTTCTTTTTTTATTTTTATATTTGTGACAAAAGCTCAAAAGTTGATTTTTACATGGGTTATGTTTGTCACAGAAATTATATAACAGAGTTGCTGTCACCTTGACCTGTTCTCCAAATCCTCTGCGGAAATTTGTGAAATTACACATACCCCCCCCCCTCCCAAGTTAATAACATATGGGAGGCAGAGAAAGGTATTGTGTCATTGAACAGATTTTTGAGGGCATTTTAAAAAATCAAATGTTTAAAACATTTTAGTCTTCTCTTATTTTTTTTCTGTGATTCATCCTATGAATTTGATTTATCATCCACTAAAGAACAGTCTATATTCAGAACATACAAAAATCCTGTTGTGCTAAATTGCTTTCAGCTTCTCTTTTTTGTTGGTGACAATAGTTGGGGTAATAATTGACAAAATTTATATGAGACAGACAGAAAGAGAGAAAAGTGGATGATATGACAAAGGAAGAAATTAAGTGTTATCAAGAATATCTACATTACTAAAATAGAAAACTATATAGAAAAATATATAATATAAAACATATCTTCTGCCATTTATGATACATTATTATTATTTTAAAATATTGATATGGGACACTAACTGAGCTAAAAATACATCAACTGCCATTTAAATGAAAACTCATCATTTTTAGCACATCTGACTAAAAAAATTTGTATGAACTATTTTTATCACATTTTCTGAGTTTTTGACAGATGTATGCATCATGGCTCAGCAGCTGCTGGAGTTTTATACTGACTTTTCAATGGCAGCCACAAAATGTGCTGTATTCAAAGCCCCTGCGAGGATGAAGGGGTGGGAGAACTGCTTTTGTAGAGCAGTGGCTGAGCTGCTAAATTACTTATTCCATTGAGAAGGAGGAAAATCGGTTCTTGGGGTTTAAAAAGGTATTTATGGATCAGTGTGAAAATGTTCTGGCCAAAAAATAGCAATTTTTTTCCCTTGGCAGTTGAAAGAAAAAAAGGCTTATTTCACAATGTACAAACCATTTCACAGAGTGCTACTCAGTATGCAATTGTTTTTCAGTCTCCACAGTTTCAATCCCGACTCCATGTGGGCTTACATTTGTGACAAGTTTTATGTCGTCTGTATAGTCTTTGATGTCTGAAATTAGCCTATTGCCTGCACTCTTTTACATGAGCTCTTTCAGCAGTTTTTTTGTATGTATTACCCGTTACTCTGCTCCCCTTAGATGCTCTGGGGTACTCAAAGATTTTAAAATTTGTGTCCATCTCTAATTCCCAGACCAGGTATGCAACCTCAAAAAACTTACAGCTTCAGGTAAAACCAATTTATCTCAGCAGTGAAACATAGGAAAGGAAATTTTTCAGTGTCTGTAGCATAAAAAGCTGAGAGGTAGGAGATAGAGCTACAAGAGAGCAGAAGAGGACATGCTACCTGCAACATCTGACTGCTCTTAGACTCATTGACAATTGACTGGAATGAATAATATAGGGGAGGGGGAGGATTCTGGAGACTTTGTGGTATCTCACTCCACTGTTGGGCAACTGAAATGCAGTCCAAATATGTTGTAAGGCACCAGCCTTGTAAGTACTCCCTACTATTCTCCATTTCCATTTTATCCTTACCTTAATGACTGTGATCAGTGATAAAAATCAGGTGCACGAGAGATTAAATTTAATAGAGGTGGGACAGTCTTATAAGAAGCGATCTAAAGGGTTTTTTTTGTTTTCATGAAATATCTCTTTCAGTATACCTCATGCTACATGATTAACGACTAGATCAGTAGCACCAGGATTTTCATGATGCAGAAACTTATCTTCTTCCTCTGTATCCTTTAGCAGACTTTAGACAGTTACTGATATTTTTTTTGTCCAAGATAGTAAGATCAAACCAGACAGCTGGATTGCATGTTTATATATTTTTTTCCTTTTAGACTAAAAAAGTTTAAATTTCAGTCCCTTAATCTCCTTCAACTAATTAAGAGTTACTTCTGTCATTAACTGGAAAGCATAGAATCTTTTACTTACAAACAAATTTCATTCCATAAACTTTTATCCTGAGGTGAAATATAAAGAGAATTAGAAGCTGAAGGCTTACTTTCCTTGCAGCAAAGATATTTGGGACTGTATTTATGTGGCAGATACTTCAAGAAAAATCCCTGAAGACTCTGAAGAATATAATTATTTTTTTTCAGAGAGTGATTTATTTTTGAGTCAAGACATGGGAATTACTTCTCTGTGCAATCAACCATTGGCACTAGACAATGAATACCACTGAGTATATTTGGTTTGTCCTACTCTTTTTTTAGCTGTATAATGTTATAATATGTGGTTTAAAATTAAAAACAAACCCAAACCACTCATTTATGGCAACTCTATTTTATAGTTTTGAGACAATAATTTTATGAAACACTTGAAGAATTTGAAATCTACCAGCACTTGTTATCCTTCATGTGATCACTTTCTACCTTTAATAAATATATAATTTTTCTTTAACGAAAGTTATTCTAATTAATTCTTCCCTTTTTATCTACATTGACCATTAATTTGGTAGATTAGGTAAAAATTCATCTAGAGCAAAATGTTTCAATTCTGGAATTTCAATGAAATAATTTCTTGAGACTGTAACCTGAAGGGTTTGTATCCGTATTCTTTATGGCATGGATTGCTTACCTCGGTCACATCTTCACAAGACACACTAATTGTGCAGCTATCCTACAATACATGATTTTCTTAGTTGAAGAAGTTTCGGTAATGCTGCATTTTAGGAGAAATGATGCAGTTAGGTAGCCGTGCCTATAAATAGGAAAAGCATCTGGAGTTTAAATCTTCAGCAATACGAATCCAAAAAGTTGCATTTGAAATATTTTGTTGGTAATAAGAGGGAGGAGACAATGAAGAGTAGTTAAATAGTTTGTTATTCATTAAAAACATCATAGATTTTTTAAATCTGAACACATTACAAATGTTTATTTGATTGAAAAAATAGTTTTATTGATAATAATAAACAAAATAGACATAATATATGCCTATTGGGAAAGACATTTTAATATTAAGGAATATTTTCCAATAACAGCAAGAAAATTTACATATTTCTTTCTTTTGGGTGGCATCCTTAATTGGTTTATAAAGAGTTAAATTCAAAAGCTGAGCTTAACAGAGAAGTTCCTTGAAAACTTGTGTTACATTGTTAAATTTGAGGATGACTGCACTTGGAAGACTGAGAAGCCGTTAGAGGAACAGGGCAGGTAAGAGAAGTTGTCAATAATCAATGGTGCATTTTAATGCCTCTGAAACTTCAGCTAATGCTAAATAATTTTTAAACCAGTTTTATTTTCAAAAAAAGTAATGGAAAAAAGTTGAAGTGTACAAGCAATTTAAATCCTAGCCTAATACAACTCTGGACTTCTGTTATAGTGCGCATAGTGTTAAAACATCAAATCTGAACTGAAAACTTGAACATTACAAATACTCAGTGGAATATGAATTAGAAAGATCTAATATGGGGTTGTTTTTACTGTGCATTCTGTCAAATTCTAAATAAGTAATTTTTCTAGTATGGTACATTTCAATTTAGGCTTTATTTACTTATTTTTTAAAAAAAAATCAAGAGGGAAAACAAAGCCTTCATTTAAATAAATTGGCTTTACATTGTAGCAAATCCGATATATATAAATAGTTTCTGAAGCTCTAAATATACGTATTCCGATGATAAATATTGTAACATCTTAGGTTGTTAGGTAAGTTTTAACAATAAAAAAAAACCCCTAGTAGCAGTGTGTAGACTGCTACTTAATACTTCAGTTAGTGTTGTTTCAAACATGTTGGTTGTCCACATATAACCACATTGGTCAATGTCAGAGAAGGATAGTGACTTTTTTGGTCTGGACCTCTGAGAAGAAATTTATTCTTAGAACTCCAAAACCTAAACAGCCCCAGTGCAAAATTCTAGAAAATTGTTCTCCAAAAGAGCATATAAAAAAATATTTCAAAGGTGAAGGTTGAAGAATTTTCCATTGAAAGCCATTCTGAAAAATGTATTGTCTATACTTTAGTGTTTTCCCTGGAAAACCACTGATTTTTGTGGAAATCTTCAATTGGGAAAATAACACTGATATATTAATTTCAAGTCATTCAGTGAGTCAGTTCACATAAGCAAAGTGATCTGTTGAAATGTCATGAAATGCTTAATTCCAACATGTCACTAATGAGCAACATTAAACCATATTGTGAATGTATTTCTTCTAAGAGTTAAACTGATGATTCCACTTCTTCAATTCATCTTACATACCCTTACTTGAACTCTTCTCGGAATGCACAGAATGTTATGCAATGTAATATTTTTAATACCATCAGAAGATGTTATTTTAATGGCATAAAAAAATACAATTTTTTTTTTGCAAAATATCAAAATGCTTATCTGTGCATTTATAATATTTCAGAATTGAAACTGTTAGCAATTTCTCTTCCATAAAAAATTTCTAAGTCAAAAAGTCTCCAAAACCAGACTTTACATTTGAGTCTACCGAAATGGAATTCCAACAGGAGAGGAAAGGTTTTCTTTAAGTAGTAGTTTTAGCTAACCAAACATTGACCTTTAAATCACCTAGATAAGATTATAGGGAAAGATCATATGCAGAAAACTATTGGATTTTTTTTTACCCAATGAAATCATTTTATTTTCTAAATCTTGGGGGGAGGAAGGAGTTGACACTTAAAGCAAAACATAAGATACAGGTAAAAAAAAATCAGAATGAATCATCTGAAGCCTCATGAGAAATGCTTAGATTTGCCAGTCTTTCCTATTTCAACAAATCTTTGTTTAAAACATTATTAAGGATATAGGATACCAGGTTTTATATTTCTTTACCTGAATATAAATCTCTCACATTTGGAAGACTTTTCTAACTACCACTCTATAATGTGTAAGTTATGGGTTTCTTTCAGTCTGTGATGTTGACATGGCTTGATTTTGGAAAGTTTGCTCTTTATACAAGAGAATTTAGCCTGGTGTTTAGGACGCTCTCCTGACCACACAAGAGCTCACTTTGATTTAAGCACTGAGCAGAGACGTAATATTTGATCTCCTCACACAGAAGACAGTTTGCAATCTGAGCTTTGCACAGTCTAAATGTCAGGAGAAACTGAGTTAAAATCTCACCGATGTAAAATTAAACTTCCCATTTCTGCTCTCTATATTTCTACATGACTTGCTGCATTATTTTTTTAATCAGATTTTTTTCCTCAGAATTTCTCTTTCAAATAGTTTCTCTAGAAGTTACTAAGGTTTTGGCAGCTGTATCTTTCACCCTAGTCCATCTGTCTCCTCCCAGATGCTCTCACTTCTAAACAGTTCTGGGTTGAGGTATTTAAAACAAATAAACACAAAATTAATTATCTTTGCCAAATTTTCTAATGATGATCCTGGCCTCATCTGCCCCTCTGTTCTCACCAGATGCCTAGCCCTGTCCTGCTCCTTGTTTTCTGAGCTGTCTCTGGTGATAAACTAAGAACTCCATTTTGCAGTGAATACTCATTGTTACAGTTTCAGTAATGTGGCTTCTTTTGGGTATCAAGACAAATAGGCACAGGCTAGAAGAACTTGTTCTTTCTCTCCGCGATTCAGTTTTGTGGGAGAAATGAAGGCTATTATACTTGGGGAAAACAGGGAAGTGGAATAGCAGACCTATGCTTTTCCCAGAACACTCTTCTCTGATTGCTGCCTGATGGCAGTACGTTTCTCAGCTGGCATAAAGGTGTGCAATGAGCGGAAAGCATGTTTGCCTTAGAGGCCACCAAGCTATAGATTTGTAGTCTTCTAGTGTCTCTAAAGCATAAGAAAAAAAAACTAATCCTGGAAGACTGAGTTCCTAGTCTTATTTTTTGTGCTTTAGATTATCATGTGAACTATGGTAAGCAACAGAGCTAGCTCCCCAAATCCAAAACAGCAAAACACTTTGGAGGAGATTTCTGTGTTTATATATGAAGTATTTATAGATGAGGTACACCAATAAACAAAGACCTTCTTAGCAAACAAACGTGTTTCTAAACCAGAAGCCAACTAAGTCCTGGCCTGCATCAAAAGAAGTGTATCCAGGAGGTTGAGGGAGGTGATTCTCTTCTCTACTCCAGTTTCCTGAGTCCCCACCTGTGTCCAGTTCTAGAATCCCTAACATAAGAAGGATACGGAACTGCTGGAACAGGTCCAGAAGAAGGCGATGAAGGTGATCAGGCTGAGAGAGGTGGGATTGTTCAGCCTGGAGAAGGTTCTGGGTTGACCTTTCAGCACCTTTCCACTGCCTGGCCTACAGGAAAGCTGGGGAGGGACTTTTTATAAGGGCAAGTAGTGATATAATGAGGAGAAATGGCTTTAAACTGGAAGGGGTAAGATTTAGATTAGACTTTAGGAAGAATTTCGTCATGATGAGGGTGGTGAGACACCAGCACAGGCTGCCCAGGGAAGCTGTGGATGCCCCCTCCCTGGAAATGCTCAAAGCCAGGTTGATTGTCGCCTTGAGCAGCCTGGTCTGGTGGGAGGTGTCCCTGCCCATGGCAGGGGGACTGGAAGAAGATGATCTTTAAGGTCCCTTCTGACATAAACCAGTCTATGATTCTGTGATTCTATGATTAAATCTAGCACAGTGTTTACTAACTTGCAGATTTGGTATTGTATAATACTCCCAAATCAATATAGAATTTCTGTATAGATGCCAAGATGTGTAAAAGTGTGGTGGGTAATTGTGATTATAATCTTGGAAATCTAACACTTTCTAAGTCAACTTTAAGTTTCTGTTTTTTAAAAATGTGCCTTGTATTAATGATAATAAAGGTTGCTTCTTAAGCTAAACTATGTTGAAGACTGAGAAATAGATCACTTGTTGATTTTATGATAAATTATATCGTAATGCAATTATTTACAAAATGTAATAAGTACACCTAAGATTACACCACTGTTAGTTCTGAGACATTAACTAGTCATAAACATATAGCAAAGACAAAGCAATTTTTTTCTTTTAATATTCTGATCTGAGTACAGATATTTGTGAAAAATCCACAGATACTCTTTCCCTGATACTTTCTCTGATAGTTACTTACAGGGGTAAAAGAAAGGAGGAGGCATGAACAGAGATATCTCCTAGATGTATAGTTATGTTCCTTCTTTTTCTAGTGCAATAAAGTTTCAAAAGTTGAAAGCAGAGATTATCTGTAAGCATTTACTTCAGAATAGGGACAGGATCAGATAACTGGGTGTGGTTTTGGACACTTTTTAGCCTTCATTCTCTTTTTCCTGTTTACTAAACATACAATTTGGTCATGATTTTGAGAAATATTTAGAATGATGTCACTGTGAGTTCCTTAAAATACCTTTGTGTCTCAGAAAGGTAAAACCTTTACTTTATCCCTTCTTCCGTTTACTTCTTCAGCAGGACATACTGCTATGACGCTTCTGTTGCTCTTCTGCTTGGCACACTTTACTACATGCGGTGAACTGTGCTATCAATCATAGACTCAAAAAGTTAATAGTGGCCAAAAAGACTGTTACGATTTAAATATAAAATACAAATGCATTTTATTTTTATATATAGAAGAGCTTTTGTGGGAACAATGGAATTTTGTGCATTATTTTTCTGACTTTAACAGATTATCACAATAGTGAACAGTTGGCACATTTTTGTTATTTGTGTTGTTGGATCTCATGAGAACAAGTAAAGAAAGTTGCTGTAATGGCTATTTACATTAATATATGGGCACTGGACTTCTGCCAAGTGAGCTTTTCCACTTAGATGTCTAATTACGAAAGGGTTTTTTTCTGTTGTTGTTTTCTCAGTCATTCCAGCAACCATTCTAGAATGCTAATCCTTACTATTAGCTGCCAAATGCTGAAGGTCTTCCACATATTTTACAAACAAATCAGATTTAATATCATCAGTGAAATGATGCAAACGATTTTCCACTTTATGAAGGGTAGAGGCATTGTGTCTTGATTGTATGACTAGCTAGAAATATTATTTGATGTCAGAAATCTTAAAGACATGCTATAAAATATATTACTCGCTCATCAGCACATTTATCGCCGTGAAGACTGCACTTTGCCACAGCTGTAAAAAATTAGATGCCTCTATACATTAGAAGTTGATGTCACTATATATTAATTAGAAACTTCTCTTAAGTCCAAGGTCCTTGGTAAAAATTCATAACGACACTCTTTATGATAATAAACAGATCAGAATAAGTCTTTCACAGAGCTGGTAGTAACTGTGTCTGACATTATTATTTCTTCCCAGCCAAGTAATTCAACTTTTGAACAATTTTCAGCTGCCAGGCCAGAGCCAGCTGTGACGGGCATTGTGCTGAGCAGGATTTCTGTGCCAGGTTGCTCACCTGCCAATCAAGTCCCATACTAGCAGCAGAGGTCATTCTGCCAGTACAGGGCTGCAGTCCAGACAGTCATAAGAGGTCAGGGCAAATAGATATGGGCAAATAAATACGTCATAAAAGGGACATTAAACAAGGCTGAAGATATTGTTTAGAATCTTAATATTCACAGTGCAAAATCAGTTCTGTCTCATTTGCCGGTGATGAGCTTACAAAATAACAGAGTCCCAGTGATTTGGCAGTGATCTCTAGATGCCAAAATTCAGTAAAATACACTCTTTTATGAAAAATATTGCTATTTTGTACATAAAATTAATGTTCTACACATTGCATGCAGTATGGTAATATCAAAGTAGGGTATCTTTTCTGTTAGTCTCCTCGTAAAATGCAGTTGCACAGCTCAGCTTATACAAAAAGTGTTACCATGTTCATGAAATCTAAACCCACAAAATAGCATTACACACTAGTCTTCGAAGCACTTTTTGTTCCCCATACTTTTTGTGTGACTATTTCATTCACTAGTTCAGGCAGCAAAATTATTGCCTCCTGTCCAGTGCAAAAGTTTCTATTACTTTTTATGAAATCCACATGAAGTAGTGTTAATTTATATTTCTGTTCAGAGACTCATATAGACCTTTGTCTGTAGCAGCAAAAGAAAGTTAGAATGAAGTCCACCTATAAGTGAATGAATAAGAATGTCTGACACGGACTGAAACAAGAGGGGTACTGCCTGCCTTGGCATTACTCATCAGCTACCGCTTGGGAAAATGCAACAGGAAAACTCAAAGCTCCAGAACATTAAAGAATCGTGAGATGTGAAAAAAAGGAGGTAAAAATGGAAAGCAGTTTTTTAGATGTGGACCTTAGTTACCCAAAGAGACCTGGACTGGAATACATGGCAGGGCAGGGGCCTAAATTCCTTTTTGGTGCCATTATTTCCTTTTTAGCTGCCAAGAACTAATGAGCTGTGGTAGTGAAAGATCTCACGTCTGGAGGCAAGGACTACAGTTTTGGATTTAATTTGAACTTTGGGTTACACTGGGGAGAAGTAAAACCTTAACAGTCCAAAAAAGAAAAGACAGGCAGAAACAGAAAGCCATGGAGTGGGTCACAAAGGGACAGTTTGATGGTTGGCTAAGCCTTGAACAGAAGCCTCATGTAAAATGTATCAGAATTGCTAAATGGTGCAATATGAAAGTTCATTACAGAATTGTCTTTCTGAAGCTTCTTAGAAAGTAATGCTGCAACTCTTGATATTGTCTGATTGTTGCTAGGGAGCACCAAACTAGGGATTGATAGAAACTTGTGCATATTAATTAGTTATTTCTCTTCTCATAAAAGAATGTTCTTTGCTCTATACCAAAAGGAAAGCAATACTTTAAGAAGTTAAAGCTAATACCTTAAGCAAACATAGTTAACGTAATTTATTTTTAGCAGTCATCTGAATATTATGCAATCTGCAATCATAGCCAGCAAGTTATTCACTGAATTATTTAAGAAATTCTGAAATTTTTATTTGTGACAAGAAGTTCAGAAAGAATTATATCTAGTAATTGATTTGTTTGAATTTTAACTTCTGTTTTGTCTAATATGTCTTAAGTTCTTAACTAAAATGATTGATTTATCATCCTTCCTTAGTAACCTAAGGAGATACTTTCACAGTATCCATACATTGTTAACATTGAATTAAAGCCCAGACTAACAATAAGCAAATTTAACTTCTGTCCTACAACCGCAAACTGTAGCCCAGCCTGGACTAACTAATGCAGTATGTTGCTTCTGTACCTGAAAGGTTGCATAGACTTCTCCATGTTTAATGAGTAGAAATTTCACTTTCTATGTATCAGTTAACTGTAAATATTTGTAAAAATTGTTGAATTTGCTTTTGGAATACTACGAGTCTCCAAAAAAATGTTCGTAAAACCCCTCTAATGTTGCATGTGAACTGCCCTTATTTCTTCACCCTGTGATAGAAGTATTTTGAACTATGCTTTCTTCCTTCCAAACCTCTGCCCCACCTCTGTTTGGAAGTAAATGAAATATGAAAGGAACTGAGAGATATGAGTTAGAAACACATAAGAGAATTCTACATACAAAAGATGGAAATAGTATTTCCAGGAAAGAAGTGAAGCCTGGAATTACTCCTTCCTTTTCCAAAAATAACTTTCAGTCTTTTTGATGGCTCTCCCTGTTTTTATATACAGGAAAACTAATTTATTTAATTTGAAACATTATTTAAGAACAAATCTTATCATCGGAAATTATCATAAAACCTGAATCCCTGGTGTATGAAAATAAAAAATAAAAAAAGTTATCTCACATCTTTGTCATCTGTCAAATACATTTTGGATTGTGTTGTGCGTTGATAGGGCCAACGACTGAAAGGGGTTTAGGACAGTGAAGGACATATCTGTTCAATTTGAAAACTACAGCTAAAGTGAGTGATGTTTCTATTTCCCCCCCCCCAAAATATTCTTGCCCCAAAAGGGTTAAAAAAATGAAATCAAAACAGTGATAAAGGGCAGTGGTGACTGACTTGTTTGACCTTCATATTAATGTTAAATTCAATTACAGATTCAAACTATTAAAAGCCATATCACCAAATAGTCCGATAAAGCAGAAGTGCCAGTTAACAACTGTTCCCTGGTGCCACACTATAACGTAAAATCACATCCCCTCTATATTCTTGTCTGTTGATAATATGAGATGCTGCTGCATTTACCACAAAAAGCAGAAACAGAAGAGTCTGGATTCATGATTACATTTTTTAACAAGAATTTTATCTCACTTGTTATCGAATAAAGAAGACTTTCTCAGCTGGTATTTACAAGTAATTCAAAATATTGCAGAATATTCTAGTGTGTTTACCCACTGTGTTTCATTCTCTTTGCTTGAAAGGAGCAATAGGTTACAATTAAAAACTGAAATAATGCTTCAGAAACTATGTGCTCAGCGTCTTTTAGGTGGATAGTAAGTAATAGAGATATTTTAGTCAGTTCACATAGTTTAATAATTGCTATTCGGTGCAACACCAGAGAGAAATAACGTATCTTCCTTCAGGTCTTAGTCCTTGACCACATGTAGTTTCAACTGAGACATAATTAATCTGTTACAGAAGCATTTTTCAACTCTTAACGTTTCTTACATCGACATCAAAGGCAATTTACATTAATGTCTCTCATTTTTTAATGTCTAGTAGCACCCAGGAATTAGTATATTGAGCTTTGATATTTTCAACGTGGTGGGTTACTGATTTAATCCTATAGCTCTGAGAAAAAAGCAAAATAATGAATATTTGACTTGTTGAGGAATAGAGCAAAGCAGAACCATGATACTTTGCAGCACTAAATTTTATGTTCTTTAGGCACAACTGAGCACAGTATCCACTTATACCTCCTGCCAAAAAATTGTATATTAACTTGGGGCCTATAGTAATTTCTGTTATGCTGTTTTTTAATCAAAAGCTAAATAGCAATAGAGAGTCGGTAACAATTACTGTTATGATCCTGATCCCAAATGCTCTTTATCCATATTAAGACATTGCTTTAGGATGCTTTAAAAAGCATTTCATGGTTTTGTATTCATCCTTTTATCACCATTTATTAGAAGAAAGGAGGAAAATAAGTAGCAGTGATTACATTTTGCATTCTAATCATCAGTAATTTAATTCATATGAAAGTCTGTACCTTTGTTTAGGATCAGTTGATGGAACTTTAATCAGGTACTGTAAATTTTAGTCTATCTTAGTTATCTGATCAACATTTGCAACCTGTATATAATATGCTCTAAGTGGCTTAGATATATTTTTAAATTTTTACTATTACATGTGACACATATTACTTTATTTTTTAATATTATTGTTAATAATTCTTGAACTACCCATTGTATTGACCAATAAAATTTTTGGAGTTCAAATCTGGAATGATTAGTTGGCACAGAAATGAAAGATGCAGTACTATTGAACTTATTATTGAACTTATTGTACTTATTTTGTCTACATGAACCACTTATAATTTTTTGACATGGCTTGAATAAATTCTTTAGCTTGTTTTCCACTATGGAAATAAACCATTGTTTCGCTTGACTATTTTTTTCCCCTGTGAGCACATACAAAGTAAAGCTGAAAATAGCCTGTTTACCTCAAACTGTTCTGAAAAGATCATTTGTAATTCATGGCATTATTGTTAGAATAAAAAACATAATTAAAATTACAAATTTCTCCTTAAAGGTTTACTACTTAGGCAATAATTTGTGGGGAGTATTATTTTCTTTGTGATGTTGGCATTACATACCATGCTGGTGCTTCAAACACAGTTTTTGTCTTTAACATGTAAGAGCTGTGGAAGTAGAAAACTAATGGACAACAACTTTCAAAAATATTGGCTATTCACCAAAGAGATAGATTTTTAAAACAAGCTAAGCAATTTTAGCTCTAGAATAGCACTTATATGCAAATAAAGTTTAAGATAAGCTTTTTCATGTGTGATAATGGTACTGCGGAGATCACAGATAAAGCATATACTGGCAAGATTTTCCAAAGAGTCCAGAGAGAGAAGCTTTTGAGAAGTGATGTCCTCTCCCAGCTTGCTCTACCAAGATTTGTATTGTTTTCTTTTTTCTTCTTGTTTTTTTTTTGTAGGAAAAAAAATTAGCTTCACATTCAAAAGAATAGAAGAGAACAAACATCTCCAAGAAGATTTAATCTAGGAAGATTTTTTTTTTTTTCCCTTTTAATGGAAGACAGTGAAAAATCTTTATAATGATATCTGCATCATACCATTATTTTTTTCTGGTAGATGGATTTTCTCACCCTTTTTGTAACCACTGGTTTTCCTTCTGGTTTAGATATTTTTCAGGATCTCGAAAGCTCAGTTATGATAGAAAGACTGTTTCTTGCATGCCACTGCTAAGAAAATGTCTGGATTTTGGTACACTTCTATAGTGTACAAATTAAATTATCTTTTTAAGACAGTTGTCTGGTTTTATTCCAAGTTAATGCATGTATTCTTCATTTTTCCCATCATCTGTGCAGGACACAACAAAAAAATTACCCACTGGAAAACTAGACAGGACATCATCAGAACACAGAAACAAATTATGAAAGACAAAAAATGTGCCTTCAGCACGAACAGTCCTAATAATATTATACAGATTCTCATTCTCAAAGGAGCTTCCAAAATTATTATGAATAATTTTGTATGACCCAAATTGTTCTAAATAATCCAAAAGTGTCATAAAATATAGAGACATTCAATGAAAATGAATGAAACCTGTCAAGTCTATGAATATAATTTTTTCTAGCTCTTAACAGTATTTTGAATATGTATGTATATTAACAGTATTTTGAACAGTATTTTGAATCATAATCTATCATGTATAAAGAAAATATTTTATACTTCTGTAAAAGATTCTCCTAGGTGTTCTAGAGTGGACAGAGGTGAAAATAAATTATTTCTAATACTGAAGACAGACCTGCATTGTGTAGAGAAAAGCCTGAAAATGAGTTAGAGTGGATATGTGTCTCCTTGATGGACAAGCAGAAACTGAAGCAGATTCTACGCGTCTATGTGCTCTCCTTTACACTGTCATCTCTAGTTTTCTAAGCTTCTACCCTATAAGAAGGACCTGTCAAATGTACCAGGCTTCCATGTGTATAATTAATGTCTTTGAAGGGCTGGCCTAACAGGAACAAAGATGTTATAAAACTCAATTTCCATTGCCCTATACATCACAACTCAAATTTACTCCTCCAGATAAGGAAAGTGAGAGAATTTTGGTTGGCACTGTTACTACACCCCTAACAAGAGTAAGAGATAATTGTTTACAACTTTCATAGAGAATCCCTTCGTTGTGTGTACTTTAAAGGGCAAAAATGTCCTACCGTGTGGACAGCTTGCCAGTCAATAAAATGTGACAGGGAAAGCAGGAATGGCTTGTGACCTCACTTGACAGATTGACCCTTAAATAAGGTCTTTGAATTGTGAGCTTAACTTCATAAGCCTTAGACTCATGTATTTTAAAAAGGTAGTAAGAATCAAGATGCCGTTCCACTAGTTTTATATGTTGAATGTCACCGTTTCTTTTGGTAGGTCACCAAGGAGAGAAGGGCTATGTTTGAAATGGCTGCAGAAACTCCTCAGTCATTTTAAAAGATCTGATTTTATACACATTTATGTTTTAATTCCTTCACTCAGATATTTGCTATTCATTTAAACAGCATAGGTCTATGTCAGAAGCTTAAGACCGAACAAACTCTCCTGAAATAATGATTATATTATAGTAGGAATTAAAATAACTAATGAAGGTGTTTCTTTGGAGTGAGAAGTTCTCTACGTTCAAACTTTCAGTTTTACTACACTGTGGTTTGTGCTTGGAACAAACTCTTGTATCTTAGATAAATACAGTCAGTAAGTCAATTCAATGTCAAACTCTGATTTCATTTAGAAGCAAGGAGACATTCTTAACTTCTACATACAAATGAAGAAACAGGACTCTCATAGCAGGTCTTGTATGGTAAGTGTAGGAATTCCTGTTATGGTTTCCAGCTTGACATATTTGATGCAGCACATAAAAGTCATCGATAAATGAGTGCTAGATATTTTAAGCAACTGTGTGTGCGCACCTGTGCATTTGTTCAGTTTAGTTAAATCCACAGTTTCTCCCTGTGCTGTGAGGAAGTAGACGAACCAGCGGTACCAGGCATACGCTACCTTCTGGCACAGAAGAACTAGCAGAACTGCTCAGTACCATCACTGCAGTACTGTGCTGTAACACGGGGGTGTGTTACATTGGCAGCTTTGTAAGTACTGTGGTAGCCTTTTACCAAATGTTCTTTCCCATTAAAACGGGGTGACTGAGACAATATTAGCCATAAATCTGTTCTTTTTCCATCTCAATAATGCATGCATTGTCAAGCACTGAAATTCAAATCAAAGCCTCTTTAAAAAAAATCCAAAACCAAGAGTAACATCTTAGAAAATTTTGAAATAAATGCCAAAATATTATTACAGCGATGGGGAGAATATTCCTATCTTGACCTATTTTGGGGATTGTATTTTAGGTTGGTTTTGAAAATTTCTGTAACAAAGATTAATGGAAATAAGCAATTTTCCAAATAATGTAACTTTCTGAGAGGTCGTCATTTAATAGGAAGGGGCAATAAAGTATTATGATGTAAATATTAAAACCTCTTCTGAATTTTATCATATTTTTACTGCTTACTTCAGGAATAAAATTTCCGTAAAACTTAGAGTAGGAAACGGCAATGAAAATTTGCTTTGGTCAATATTACATGTGAAAGATCAATAGCAAATTGCTCATATTAATGTCCTGATGGATAATTCCAGTTACTGTAACACTTGCCTTTTAATAACAGTTATAACTATATATAGAAGTAGTTATAAAATATTGTTGCAGCCACACTAATTTTGTGTGTGTTAAAACCAAACTCAAAATATTTAAAATCCTGAAGAGTATAATAAATTATACAGCATACAGTCAGGTTGATTAACCTCCTGTAAGATAACATTTCCTTTAATTTATTGCCTAATTTTTAGTCTAATAAAGAACAAGCACATGTTTATCGCCATAAATTATATGAACATCTGGTTTGCACTGAATGACCTTGCAGGGTATTTCCTACAGATTTGACTGATAACCAGTGTGTATGTTAAGACAGCAAGGACAAACAAAGTGCATGCAAGAGGTTCATGGTGACAATGTAATTTATAAACACGCTGCATGAGTAATGCAGAGTATATGCACAATAATGGCACAGTAATATCTGCTTATAGGACGTATTTAACAAATCATTGTGCATTCCATTGCCTTTAGTTTCATGCAAGTTGATGGGAAAGTGCTGACGTTGCAGATGGGCTACTTAGGGAAGGATAAACGGGGTATGGCGTTCAAAGGCGGCCCAACTCAGTAGCGAGTGAAAGTCATAGTGTTCTGCAGGTTATTCGTTTGCCTACATAGAGAAGCTGACTCCATTACACTGAGGTCTTATTAAAATCATACAGTCAAAATTGTTATCAAAGAAATCTTTTAGCTTTACCTTACTGTCGCTTATGACAACAGATAAAAGAATGATCTAATTCATTCTTTGTCACTATTCGCACTTGTCTTATTTTAAGCTATTTTTGACTGTCAGGTCTTCCACATTCTGATCCCCTTCTACTGCCAATCCAGAGCTATATAGGAAAAATGGAAATATTTACAATATTCCTTTTAAGCTTAGTTTGAGAAACATTGGTAAACATGGACAGGTACAATAAAATCTTGCTTTTCAGTACCTTTTCAGGGGTGGGGGGGAGCAGAGGGGGGGTGGAACAGAAAGCTCTAAACCTTCTGGGAATCAGATTGCTTCAGGGCTTAAACTGTACCCTGTGCTTAATAAGCTGAAATTAAATAAAATATCTTCGTTACTGAACATATGTTCAAGGTGAGTTTTTACTAAGGGCTGTAAGTGTATATTTTTCTATACAAATGCATGAAGGTTTTGGGACACAAAGATAATTGTGAAGCTCAGTCTTGCCTGCAGTTTTCATTATGTCCTTAGAATTGTATATGCATGGAGGAAAGGACTGAGTCAAAAGATTAGTTAACCTCAGAGTTCTCTTCAGCAGCTTACATGCTGAATTTGTGCCTGCCTCGATAAAAATAGTAGAAGTCTTAAGCACTACCTAATGTGATTTTTTTGCATTTGTGTGTTGTACAATTTTGCTGTTTTTCAAGTGTTCATGGCCCTTACTAGAGATTATTTAGTGGTTTTGCTCATATCTGGGAGAAGTCAAAAGCTCTGAACTGAGTCAACTTCTGACATTCTCTAACACTGTATGCAAACCTTTATGCTGCTAGTGAAACCTAGTTTTTATATCCCTTATCTATAAGCCAGTGGGAACAATGATACATGTTGCCAGCAGTTATACATGCTCAACGCGTTGATAATCCATATAGCCAGTAATTAATCTGGAGCAGACAACCAGAATAGGTTGGAGCAAAGACAGCATGAGTTGGGGAAAGAAAGAAATAAAGTAACTTATTTCTGTATCTCACATGGAAACAGTAACTCCTCTTTCAGGATCTAGAACCTGTAAAGTGTTATTCCTTTGTTCTCGAGTTGCTTCTGGAAAGACAAGCAGGCTTTTTTACTTTGTTCTTAATGCCAGTGGGACTAATTAGTATAGTGGGCTAAGGTCATCCTGACCGATCTCATGAAAAACATTTACATATGTAATCACACAATTGTTCATGGAGACCTTGTTAACAAAAATAGGTGATCAAATACGGTAGAGAGAAAAGGGAAAAAGACTGTTTCTGTGTTGCTATTGGTAATTATTAATAAAAAAATCACTAACCATAAATTAAAGTGTGTCTATAGCTAATATGTTCATGATTATTTGTACTAAAATCAGGAAAGACTCCAATATGTTATAACACTCAAATAAAGAATGATAATAAGAATAATTCTGAGGGATAGGATCAATTTAACCTAGCAAAGACAAAGTAAATATTGCTTCCTCCCCTGCATTGACTGTATTACTTTCTGGTGTCAATAGTTGACCCATAAAAACCAGCAGAACTGAATTGACTTCCAAAAAGTAATGAACATCACTTAGAAACTGTTTCGTAACCGCTACATGGCTTTGGTAGTATTTTGTTGTAATTATTTACCAGTTACACATTGTTAGTATTCTCAAAATGAAGTCTTGAGGAGAGGTTTACAGTCAACTCGGAGGCAAGTTTCAAAGCAGCCTTCTTCCTTCAAGAAATATTTCACTTTGAGAAAATCTTTGCATTAACTTTTCATGAGGTCTCTGAAAAGAGAAAGAAGACATTCGTATAAATATCAATAATTTTTTTCCGGTTTTCGTGTCTGCTCTGAAAAATCATCTTCTTTAAAGGGTACTACAGAGCCATGATACGTGTTTGTGGAAACATAGATTAGGTTCGTAAACATGGTGACAGCACCCCAGTCCGTAATTCTGACAGTTGGCTTCTCCTGCAATTAAATTAGACACTACATGCATCAGAAAACATGTGACGTTGTATTCAGATTTGAGGTAAAATTCCTTACTAGCAATATTGACAAATCTCTTATGTACATTTCTGTCTTCCTTACAGTAAAGTAAGTGTAGGTCTGCAGTCTAAAACACTCACCTAAATTTCTTTTTACAGGGAGATTGATTTTCTGTTATAGATGCCACTGAAATAAGTCTCTGAGAACTGTCATCTAATGAAGCAAAATGATGTGTCATTTATCGTCTGTCACTTCTTAACAAGTAGTATCAAATTAGTTTAGCATATGTTAGAGCAGTTAAAAAGACGAATATAGAATAAAATTATCACTTTTAATAGTGAAAAAAGTATACCAAGTATAACAAAGATTAATTCTCCATTTTTTCACAGATAGTGAAGTATTTAACAAAGGCTAAATAAAAGAAAGAATAAAATACATCCATCTCTTGAAATGGTGATTAGTTTTAACAGAAAAAAAATTCACCAAAAATGAATGAAGGAAAGCCTTCTTTGACAGTATAAAGTCACTACAAGCTTCAGTACAACTGCTGGATTTGCTGTGGTGGGTTCTTCTACATTTCTAATAGTGTGCCTAGCATAGTTTATATACAATAACAATAGTAGGAAAGATTAAATTTGGTAAATATAAAGAAAATTCTCTCAGCTGAAGCCAAAATAATAATGTTTCAGTATTACTAGATCAAACAATATAGCGAGGAGATTTTTTCTAATACACTTGCCTCCAAATGCAATTGTTTATGAAGTTTTAAGCATTATGGTTCCTATTATTGTTCTCATAAGTACGCAGTCTGTAAAATAAAAATACTGACTTTATTTGGTGTTTGTTCTACTGTTTTGTTGTGGGTCAATTTTTTTTTTAAAGAGAAATTTTGAAGCGTACTCCCTGAGTGATTCACTTTCAGATGAAATTAAAAGATTGCTTTACAATTAAACACATGAAAACATTAATTGGGAGAGATATTTCAAAGACTTCTTTGTAACAGTGGCTAGAACTGCATAAAGATTCCATTTGCCAAAAAAAAGACAAAAATAATAGTATTTAAATACATTATTATGAATGAAAGCTTCAGAAATCAGGATGAACTTGCATATGGTAGAAATGCCTTAGAAAAAAATTGCATGTAAGTGGAGCTTGTTTTGAGTCTAAGAAAAAACTCAGCAAAATGTTTGCATTTTAGTTCTAAAGAACTGCAAGATTTTTCTAGCTGAAGGGAATGTAAAATTTGCATTGTAATCAAACCTGGGAAAGAGAGACCTTTTTCAAAAAAAAAAAAAATTCCTCTATTCTTTCTGGTATATTAACCTATCTATTTCTTCTGTGTAACAGTAAACTTATAAACTTATAAACTTATAAACTTATAAACTATAACCTTATCTAGAATAAGGTTATATGTGAAATTCTGAGGTAAAAAGCCTGGGGAGTTCAGTTCCTGCCTTTTATTACGTTAGATCAATTGATATTCATGGCGCGCCTGGTGTGCTCATGAAGGTGGATGGTGCCGTTGGACTTTTCAGAGGGAGTCAAGCTGACGCAGAACATATCCTCGCTGGCTTCATGAAAGGGACAAGGTGGTGGTAGGCTACATAGACCCTATGAACTATGGCTGTGTGTTGGACGGATCTAGTTTAACTGCTCCAAAAGCAAGACCAGTTGTGTACATTTTCACCATGGGTACCTGAGATCGTGGCCATGGAGCAAAGCAAGACCAAACATAGCTGACTATTTAGAGATAGGTACAATACAGCTGGAACAAGGATTTTGCCCTCACTGGTGCTTCAGACTGAAATCCATTTCATACCTTCTGAAATGGAAGAAGTTTAAGTAAGGTGCAAATAGAATTGTGAAGTTACAGAAGATCAATTACATAAATAATTCAAAATAAAGGGGGTTTCTCCCCATTATTTAGACATATTTGTATTTGAGTGTATTCTATTGTTGAAATGTATGTTTGACTATGCTCTGTCCTTTAAAATTTATTCCTTTAAAAATGTTTCCCCTCCACTTTCTCTCTTGAGGCTGAACATCTCACATGGCTTCATATATTATATGATAAATGATGATTGTTGTACTAGACATCTTTCTTGGCTTGGGTGGTTTCATTATTTTCACTTCTTTTTACTTTTGTTTCTATGTTTTGTCACTTTTAAAGCGTTTGAACAAGGAAGGATGAAGCATCAACCCATATCCCCTACCCCCACAGAGAAAAAGATATTTGGTCAAAGGAAACCATTATGTCTGTTGGTTACTGCAAGTTGTCATTGCCTTTCAGATGCAAAATGAACTATAATTTCTATCACAAGGAATAATTTTTAAATTTTTAAATTACCTGATATAGTTTATCAATTTGGCAATGATTTTTTCAATGCATTAGTCTGCTTCCGATTTCCTTCAGCTCTTCTAAATTAAAACTCTGTATGTCCAGCGATAACTCCCAGCTATTACCACAAAGCCAGCAACATCAGAATGACAATCTATTAACATACACCAACCATTAAAATTCGGGGGATATTCCCATCTTTTATATGCATTGTAAGTCTTATTATTATCAAAGTGCCTTGATTCATTCACTATTACAATGACTATTATAGGGAGTGTACAGTTTGTGATTAAAAATGACAGATAGGGCAGCATATATCATTGAATATTGAATTTGTGTGATTCCAAGACAGATATGCAGAGAATTTCAAAACAGTCTATTAATAATAAAGGATTTCTTTCTCCCACAGTAGAGCCACAGGTAAGCAGGAGACAGGGAAGGTCAATGTGACATTGACAATCATTACAAGTGGAAGTCTGCTGAAATAAAATACATCAGGATGCTAGAATTAAAGAAAAATTCTTGATTTAGAAAGAGATCGAGAGGAGTGATGATTATAGACTTTATAGACTTTATCTTTTACTGACAAAATCTCTGTGCGACATGTTTGTTATTAAACTGAAATCCATAAAAAAGATGTAGAAATTATGACATTAGAAAATTAAAAACCATAGAAACAAAGATGTCTAAAATATACACTGTGACTCAGAACTAAGAAAAAAATTCCTAATCTTAAGTAAAGTGCTGCAAGAGACTCCAGTGTATAGCATGTTTCTACAAACCAGAAAGAAAATGTTTAGCTATCTCTTGTAAAAGATATTATATATGACAAGAAAAGGTTATTGCTTCTTATTGTACTGAAATTAGTAGTTTTGTGTTTACTTTCTGTTTGGTAGCTAAGCGCTTGTACTATTCACCCATTTAGAGTATTTATATGAAAGTTTTTCCAAAATTCTTTTCTTTGTCAGTAGTAAGAGGTTTTTTTCATATCAGTATGAAAAAGTAAGTAGATGTGCTAAGGTGAGCGGCTTCAAAACAAAATCGCCCACAGGTGGTTTGATTGTGCTTCTGAAGTCATATCACCAATAAGTGTTCAGGATCAAAGTCCTGCTGAATAGCTGTGTGAGCTATAGAACAGGAGAAAAATGGAGTATAAACCCACAAATGCTGTGAGTAATATTAGTTAGATATTGCCTACATAGGACACAACACATACCAAAGGTACTTTGAAAGCCAGATCTAGAATTACTGTCTTTCACAGTATCTCTAACACACCCAAGCATCTAATGGGGAAAATTACTTCAGGCATTTCTTATTTAAGGGTCTGCTTCTTCTGTCCTCTGATCCTTTCATTTGGCTGTGCTCTTACTAGGTTAGCTAAGTGGCCTGGATTAGAGGAAATGCACAAAAGGCACCCTGCCTCTCACCGTATTCAGCCAGGACTCAGGCATGCCTTTTCCATGTGCAGGCTGTGTAGCTCCCCCCCTTCCACCACTAGCCCTTTAGATACCTGTTGAGAATGTTATTTTTTTCAAGAAAGACTGTGGTACTCCTATGCTTTCCTTTTTCTCAGATATTTTTTAAAGAATTTCGACTTGTATTTTTTAATAGGAGCAGTTGCCATTGCTTTGCATCTAGATACAATTAAAGTGAGAAATTCATTTCTGATGGGGAATTTCAATTTTTAAATAAAGTTTTAGGGGTTTTAGGTATTAAAAGAATTTAGTTTATCAATTTTACATGGAATGAACAGATGGATAGGTATAATATAATTTTCTAAACATAAAGCTGATTTTTATCCTAAGCAAGTATATGTATTCATTTAAGGATTTCTACTATCCTATTATTTTATCATACACTTAAAGCTTAAGGCATTCTTTAGTGAAAGAATAAATGGGGGATTAAGTAGATTTAATTCAAGTTATATCTGTCAATTAATCTGCAGTCTTTGTCACCTCTAGAAGATCATATATTCAGAATGTGTTGGTGACATTTTCGTTTACTTGTGTGAAATGGTACATTTTGACTTATAGGCTATTGAAGAAGAGAAGAAAAATTTCTCAGCATTTTAAAAATTATAACTCATAACATCCTTCCTTATCTGCCAATGGTAGCAATGAAACATTTAAGAAGTGGAGACTATCTCAGCTAAATACAACAAATTCTATGCATTTAACTTTTCTTTCCTCTTTACTTCAGAATTTTCATTAGGATACTATGTAATAAGCTTTGTCCTCAGTCCTAACAGGAGAGGCAACTTTACATAGGACACAGTTGACTTTCGAGTCCAAGTAGTACAAATATGTGTATATAATATCTTTTCACTATCTAGAATCAAATGTATTTGTGTCTTTGAGAGATGTTATTTCTTTTCTCTTTTTTTGTAAACTCTGTGACATTAATGTAAATAGTACAGATGCCATTATACATGCACACTATCATACAGATGCTTTATAAATACTATGTTGCAGGTTTTATTTTGTCTTTGCTAGGGAATTATCTTCTGGTTTTCAAGTTCTAGAATTATGGCAATAAAAGAGAGGGTCCTTTGAATACTTTCTGCTTCCAATTGATTGCCAGGTGGCTTCTGTTGGTAGCCCATGTGGTACAAACTATGGATTTTGTGTTAAAATTCCCACTTGCACACTCAGATACTCGTGAAAAAATAAGGATGTCGAGTGTGGGCTCCTACTGTAGCTTTTAAATATATTATAATTTAAAATATAATATGGTTTTCTGAAAGTAGACAGGAAACATCAAGGACCATGATTAAAGAAAGCCACTCATAGACCTGACCTTCTAGAATAATACATTTTGGAGGGTCTTTAAGCATATAATTGCTTAATGATGTTGATCTTCCTCAGGACTTCTAATGAAAGTGGCTGGGAAACTTCTGAAATATTTCTTACTTTAGATTCTCTTTTTAAAATCACCTACGATTTAATGGCCTCCAAACCTTTTTTAAGACAGAGCTGAAAATGACAAGTTTCTTCAAGTAGAATGCTAATTCAATGTGATAGCAGTATCCAAAAGCAAACCAAGCTGACATAGTGATTATCAGCTAAAAGATCAGAGGGTCAGTTTGTTGACAGCCTTGTTCCATCAGATGAGGAAGAGAGTAAGCAGGAAAAAGCACTGAACTCCTTATATTCATCAGTTTGAGGTGAAAAAAAGGAAGAAAAAGTGGCTGGAAATGAAAGCATTTGTAATTTGCATTGTCAGTGTAGAGCAGAGTTGTCAAGAAAGACTTGGCTCTAACCACTTCCAGAAATAGCCTTGTCCATTGTGTCCCCAGTGCTGTAATTCTGGTCGCAGGCAGCATAGCCTTAGGGAGGTCTTGCCTCCTCTATTCCTCGGAGGAAATCTTTGAAAGATAGCCAGACAAGACTGATTCAGAGACAAACATGAAGAAGACTGCAAACTACTGGAAGAAGTTTGTTCGCAGCTTGGGTTGCTATTTCCAAATGTCAACAAAGCTGTTTGCAGGAACGTAAGGTTTATGCAAAGATGTTAAAAATATAGTTGGGATTGATGTGAAAAACTCCCTAAACCCAAATACTTTTTAATAGATATCCGAGAGAAAACTGATGTGCAGCATTGATTCATTTCTTAATTGCATTATCATTAACTAAATGGACTTGCATGCTTTTTACTGGGTTCAGTAAAAATGGCATTGAATTTGCTTACGTTATTCCACAGTTAAAAATCAAGGGCAAGCTTGTTAAAAAAAAGTATGGGACTCCTTTACCTTTCCAGCATCTTTCTTTAAAATATTTGGTCTTAAAGATAAAACAAAAGTTGCAAGCAGAAAACCAGAAAAAAAGCATTGTAGTGATTTTTATCTTGAAAGTGAAGTCACCAGCATCTAGACATTTTCCAAATATTATAAATGATCCCTCTGATCACAACTCCTTCTACCACAGTGAGCAATAAGTAGTAGTACGTGGTTTGGGATGACTTTGTTGATTTTGTCAGTGTGGGGATTTATGCTATCTGGTGGACTATATGTGATACTTCCATCATCAGCTGTGCTGATAAATCCCTGTTGCACCAAGAAGCCTTACATTACATCTTAAATTTAGAGAACAATAAAAATCCCTAGATATCTATAATTTGAATATTCCTTGATGAACAGTTAAACACTGTCTCAAAGACAACTTCTATGAACATTTAGCTGATCTTCAACAAAGGGTGCTTGTTGTATTGTTGCACTGTGAATTACAAGTAAGCTTTAGACTCTAGAACAACTGTCCTAAAGTAATGATAGAATACAATAATGTATTATATTGTATGTTGATATTCATACCAGAAATAAAGATTAAAAACTGAAACCTTTATCAGAAAAAAAAGTATTTTTTTGGTCTCTGTTGTTAGAGTCAAGGAAAGTATGTAGACAAGTAAATTTTATGTGGATGAATCTTATGGCTTTTCCTTAATAACAGTATTACTACTAGTCAAAATACTGGTGATTTTTTTATGCAGTAAGCCTGCATACACATAATAATAATATAACATACGATTTTTTTTCCATTGAGTTAGGTACTGACACTGATTGTCTCTCTATTTGTTAGGAAAGCATGAGTTCTAGAAGCATCTTAATTCTAAAAAATCAGAATCATAGAATCATAGAATCATAGAATGATTTGTGTTGGAGGGGACTTCAAAGATCATCTAGTTCCAACCTCCCTGACATGGGCAGGGACAGCTCCCACTAGACCAGACTGCTCAACATTCCATCCAACCCGGCCTTGAAATCTAGGAGTTAAAAACAGGGATAAAGTCAGCACAAAGTTTTCTAGTTAGAAAGTGCTGTGAAATTTAAGAGCGCCCTGCTACCAGAAGAGGACTGAAACAGTCCAACAGAATAAATAAGCTTTGTCTCCTTCTCTAATAATGAGGGAAGAGTTAAAAAAAAAGAGAAAAAAGAAAATCCTATCTCTAACGGACTGAATTGGTAGGGACATTGAAATGACCTGGAAAATATGATGGTGGTATAGAAACAGTTTTTTACTCAAATTCTGTTGCATCTTGCTCCTGTTATTTCTTTTCCTATCCCTATGAGCATTCATGTAGATATGTTTTCCCTCTCTCTTTCATCATAATCTCTCAATTTCAGACAGAATATTTTCAGGAGCTTGATAGCCTGTTATGCATGCAAATGCAATAATGTTATTGTATTGCTAATAAGGTTAGCACTTTTCTGAACTCTTTATGGAGTATCTTTCCACAATTTCAACTTGTAGTTATCTAGCAAACTTATTGTATATATACTGTCTCAGTATTTGCCAACCATACCTTATATTTACTGCACGTGACACATGTTTAATGAATTCTGAATTGTTACTGAGTCAAACTGCCATTTGGAAAGGTTTTTAAGCAGATGTTTAGACACATTCCAGGGGTAAGACATTGTTCAATACAGTGAGTACTGAGGAGATTGAAGAGAAATATAGCAACTTCCATTGTTTCTGAAAATAATTAGCATTACTGTGGCGTTTTGTTAAGTTGTTTAAATGGAGTATAGAAATAAGCTGCATTGCGTGAGACATTGAAACATTGCGTCCATCTAGAAGGTAGAACAGTTGATTTATATTGGGGCTTGCTATCAGAAAGAAATGTATTAGTATTAAAAACCAGGCTTTCAAATGCCAGGCACATCCCCAGGAAATAACCGAGGATTTGCAGCCAGTGAGAACTGTAGTGATTTTTTTGTGAAGAGAAGAAAAATGCTGTTAACAACAACAAATTATATATAAGGCTTGGAAAGCATGACTTCTCACTGTTCTCAGGATTTAGCAATAATAATCATTGAAGACAGAGTACGAGATGATTCCAGTGGTATTTGACAAACCGATCCTCATAATGCATTTAGAGGAAGAGCAGGAAAACCAGATGTTGTGACTTCAGAGGTTCCAGTGTGTGTTTGTACGCCTGCCAAACTGCTTACATTAGATGATTCCTGAGCTGTCACAACCTACCAAAAAGATGTCTTGACAGGTTCACGTATGTATTTTGTTTCCCTTCAAAAGCCATGGAAATCTAAGTCAGTCTTTTTATCAGTTTTCTTATCAGATAGATACAGTTGGAATCTCATGGATTTTAGTTGCTGCATTATTCTCATTGATACTGCATGATTTCCTATATGTAGACTGATTTCTCCTCAGTCTACATATCTCAGGACTTGCAGATTACATCCTTGGGTCATTGGGTATCATACATTTTCCCTGGCATTTGTCCTGATATTGCGCAATCAAAACAAGTTTCAGGAAGAAATATGCTCTTGCTTTGACGAAACTTTGTTTCTAAAATGTATTTCATAGTCCTTCCCAGGTAGTTATCTTTCCTTTGATAAATTACTCAGCTTAAAAGAAATGTACATTTATTTCCTATTTGAATTTGCCTAGTTTTATCTTCCAGCCACTGTCTTATTCTGCTAGACTAAACAGCTCCTTGCATTTTCATATTTCCTCCTCATGAAGGCACTTACAAGCTGTGATGAACTCACCTCTCGCTCTTTTGCATAAACTAGATCTACAGAACATCCACAAAAAAAAAAAAGAAATAACCCTAAAGGAGATATTCAAGCTGATATATTTCAAGTTTCATGTTACTGGCAATCTAAAACACCTTCTTCTAATGGGAAGTGTCAAACAACCTTATCAATTCTGCTTATAATTTGGCAAATAGCAAAATAAAATTGATGTCCTCTAAAAATCACTTTTCCATACATGATCACAAGTGAATTGAGTTAATACTGAAATTGAACACTGGGAATTTAATTTCCTGGCTTTCATGTATTTAATTTCCAAAACAATTGTGATTGGTTATATACTTCTTTATGTATATGGCTTTTCATTTTAGCAGCAAAGAATAAAATTTGTAACAAAATATAAGCAGACCCATGAATGCTGGAGTAGCAATATGTATCTATTTTGTTCATTTGAATGGTTACAAATACAATGGGGAGGGATTACGATTCTCATCACAGATACAGAAATGCTGTAATATGTTTCTGTAGCAAAAGTAACTGAATGCCTGAGGTGTATTCAAGTACCTTAGAGTGATAAAAATAAAGCATTTAGAAAGGTGGCTGAAATCAGAACATAAATAATGGTAGGGAAGAAATGGAATATTACTGCATCATGTGGTCAGATTAATGCTTTGCAGTATTTCTGGAGGTAAGTCAGAAATGTTTTGGGCCCCTGTTCTGATGACTCCAAACCTCCATTTCCTACCTGAAAGTAGGATACGAATGTTAGCATCAGCACTAATTTGTTCCCTTGCTCTGCAATTATTTCTGGATATATTCCTCTTCTTTGTTACTGTGTAATAAATTATGTGTGCTGAAAGGTAATTCTCATGTTTCACCACTACCACAAAACAGGGTACTCTTCTTCCATGTCATTAAGTGATCATTAAGTAAGGATTGCTATTGATCTCAAACTGAATGTTGTTTCCATATTTTTTGTTTTGGTTTGGTTTCAGTTGTGGCACTTGCACCTCTGCAAGAAGCCTGGCATTAATAGTTTAGTTCGTAACTATAAATTATGACTCTTTCACAATTACTACATCCAGTACACATTTTAGAAATAAATGAGGCAAAGCTTACCCAGAAAGAAAATGTTATTTGTTACAGTTATCAGCCACAAACTGAATGCACTGATTGAGTAGAAATGCTTAAAAATCATACCTACAGGCAGAGAGCAGGCCTCCTACATACTGCGGTTAATTCAGTTGGTTCATTTTAGATTTCTGTAATGCTCTGGGGAGAATATGTCTTTCAGAATGGTCTTACAGCTTTTTAATTGGGCCAGGCAAATTCCAAGTGACTTGCAATGGGAACTGATTATGATATTTCTCATTGGGTATAGATGTAATTTTACAGTAACACCGCAAGCAGCACTGATTGCAAAAGCCTCAAGTCCCTATTCTTTGATGTAAAATCAAGTAGTTATAAATAGTACTGGTTCTGAAGGTGGTGTTTCAAACCATAATATCTAGGGTACAGATATTTTTATGATTCTCAATTGTATATGGCTTATGTTTCATCCTAATAAGTCTTTAATAGGAATTTTTATTGTGACTGACAATTAGCAAGCACAGGTTAGAGTTTACACTTGTGTATCTTATTAAAAAAAGTAATGTGGACATAATTTTGCATTATTTGTAAAGACAAAGCTTCCATTTAATACTGTGTGCCTTCTCAAGTGATTTTGCAAGGGCAAGTCAGAGTTCATGACAATGGGAGACTCTTTCATTTATATTTAGTTAATAAGCCAACCTATTTTTCCTGATTTTTTCTATTTGCCTTTAGTTTTGCTTGGCTGCTTATATTAGCTATCAGGGAACAGGGCTCTTTGCAATACCTACTTAGCTGTTTTAAAATACAATACTGTTTTTCTTCATTACATCTTGTTCTGGTCTGTGGTTTTAGTGAAACCTGTATTTCTTAAAAGGACTGGGAAAGAAACCTTCCTAAAACTGCTTGGCTTATAGATTTATTTTTGCTGTCATCAATGCAGGAGGCACCAGGTTATTAAGCTTTGCTCTAGTTTGTGCAGTCCAATTGATACTATTGTGTTGGGTTTCAAATTCCATCCTGTCAAGCCTTGTAAGGCTTGTTGCTGCCAGCCAGTGGATTGTGTAGAGTTTAGATAAGATATATTGTTGCTCCATATTGTTATATCACTGAAAGTATTTTTTCCCAAAAAAAAGAAGTAATTTAGATTAACACTTTAAAGGAAAAATGCTTTTAAATCCTATTGAAGTCAGTATGGACTTCAATTTCAATGAGGCCTCAAACTTCTACCTCGTGTATTGATACATTCAGTGATATTTTATGATATTTTCCCTAGTCACATTCAGATTATTTTTTATTTTTTATTTTTTATTTTTTATTTCTTTTCAAGTCTACCTTTCCTGCTATGTAGCTCTGAAATAATTTACCACAAAGTCTGTGTGTCATTTATTGATCATGTATACACAATTTATATAACTAACTCTCCAGACAAAGCGCATATAGGCTGTGCTTCTTGTTAAAGTGTAATAGGTTTACCTTTTTTAGATTAATTTATGTGAATCATGACTTGTACTTTGATTGCATGATTTTTTTTCCTTTAGCTAATGTATACAGGACTCTCAAAAAATACAGGCTATAATTGAGGGGAAAAAAGAGATTTAACATTCACTAGCATAAGCACTTTTCTGAATGAGAAAATGAAAATGTGGCACCTAAACTGCAGTTCTCTTAAGTAGAAGAGGTAGAAGAATCTGTTCCTATAGCCAGGCAACTCTTAGGTGCAGAGATTTTTATTCATGGAAAAGATATTAAAAAAATATCATATCTAAGATCTATTTTCTCTTTCTTCATCAAAGTAATATTGGTCTCTAAATGTAAAATAAGAATATGTGGAGGAATAACTGAGTTGATAAAAATCCCTCATTCAAGAAAGGACTGTAACTCATGTTCTACTTCTAAAGATCAGAACAAGTGTTAAGACCTCTAAACTCTCTCATTTTAGAGGGAAAATCTTCCAGTTTCCACACTAAAAAGTCACAGAATGTGATGGCCATGAGAAAAGACTAGGTACAGCATGTACTAAGGGAATAGCTGTTGCAATTGCTCATAGGCATATCCAAAATGCAGACATAACTAAAAGCTTCAGTCCCAAGGTCTTGAGAAGCAAGTAAAAGACAATATGACATCTCAAATCAGATGTTGCCACCACTTGTTCATGTTTCTATTCTTATGGCTTGTAATTGCTTAGCAAAACTCCTTGTACTAGGTTTCCATAGTAGTAATTTCCAGTAGTTTTGCAAAAGACTGTGATAGAGCATTTACTTTACTTTGCACTGCTAATAATCCCATTGTAATGAATTACAGCCTTCATCTGAAAAGAAAACCCAACACTTTCTGCCTTATAATATCCATTGGATATTACAGATCAGTGAAGATAACAATTAAAATAAACTCTCATTACAGACTTGGAAAAATGTAGTGATTTGTGTTAAGACAAGCAACCATAACTGATAAAATTACAGAATTATAGAACAATTGAAGTTGGAAGGGACCTCTGGAGCTAATCTAGTTCAACAATTTTGCTGAATGATTGATTAGAACATGTTGCCCAGGGCCGTGTCCAGTGATCTTCCTAAAGAAATCCAGGGTGCTGCTGGCCTTCAGTGCTGCAAGGCAATGTTCAAATCATTTTAAATGTGGTGCCCACCAGGAACTTTAGGCCCATTTCTGCCAAGGTCCTTTCCAGTCATATGGTTCCCAGTCTGTCCTAGTACATGCAGTTGATCTTGTCCAGCGGCAGGACTTGACGTTTCAATTTCTTGAACTTCATTAAATTCCTTTCTGCCCATTTTGCCAGCCAGTTGAGGTCCCTTTGAATGGTAGCACATGCACCTAGTCTATCATTCCTACTTCCCACTTTTGTATCATCTGCAAACTGTACTCTCTGTCCTTGTCTAGGTCAATGACAATGTTAGAAAGTATTGGCATCATTATTGACCCGTGGAGTCACCATTACTGACTAGATTGCAGCTAGGCTTTGTGCTGTCAGTCACAACCCTCTGAGTCTGACTTTTCAGACTGTTTTCAATCCATTTGTCTGGCTTGTACTTCATTAGCTTGTCTTTCAGGATGTTATGGGAAACTGAGTTGAAAGCCTTGCTAAGTCAAGGTAAACAGCATCCATCACACACCTTTCATACACTGAGCTACTAATTTCATTGTAGAAAGCTACCAACTTTGTCAGGCAAGATTTCCACTTCATAAATCCATGCTTACAACTCCTAGTCATGTTGCACTAATCCTTACCCGTAAGCTCTCAGCTGGCATACTAGCTATTCCAAAGCAGATCTTCCTGCATTCACACTGCTCTCTCACATAAAGGGCAACTCCCTATTCCAACTCTTCCCACCTTGCCCTTTCTAAAGAGCTTTGGTTTTTTCATGCCAATGATATTATAGACCTGCAACTGCACAGTAAGCTCTGATTCCTCCTGTTGTTACCCATGCTGCATGCATTAGAGTATGGGCACTTCATTTAGGCAGCAGTCTTACCTATTTCCCAGAAAACAGCATATTTTCTACATGTTGTCCTCTTATTTGTACTTCCTTATTTGTGTGCAGAAAGTTGTAGTGGGTCCCATTCTACCTTATTCTCTTATTGAGCAAAACAACCTAAATAATACCTAATAATACACAAATTAATACAGAGATTCAAAGTTTACTGTCTTATGAAGCATCATCTAGATAATTTTTTCTTAAATATAAGCAGCTAGTTCCAGAAAAAAAATTGTTCTAAATAACATGAATTTTAGAATGTAAACCATATGCTGCTGAATATTCCAATTCAGAGTTTGAAGTAATCTCTATTACTGAAAAGCAAATTATTCTAGCTAAGCTATGAAATAATGCAAGAGCAGATCAATGTTTAAGCATATTATATGCATATAAAATTATATAGAGGTATATAAATATATATGTACATACAAGGGCAGAACATGAAAGGTTTAGACTGCATTAAGCAATCTCTCTGCTGAATAATTTACAAATCCCAGGCACAGCAGACACAGTCAGTCACAGAAATTCGGCAGAACTAACCAGAGTGAGGTGATGGTCTTTTAGCTACCATATATAAGTCTGTGGGACCTGATCAGATGCATCCCAGAGGCCAGAGGCAACCACAACACTGGCTGATGTGGCTGCCAAGCCACTCTCCATAACACTTGAAAAGTTATGGCAGTCAGGGGAATTCGTTGGTGACTGGAAGAAGGGCAACATTGTGCTCATTATTTTCAAAGTAGAAAGGAGGAACTTGACAACTACCGACCTGTCAGCCTCACCTCTGTGCCTGGGAAGATCATGGAACAGATCCTCCTACAAGCTGTGCTAAAGCACATGGAGAATAGGGAGGTAATTTGGGACAACCAGCATGGCTTCTCCAAAGGCAAGGCCTGCCTGACCAACCTAGTCAGTTCTGTGATGGGAGTGACTGCATCAGTGGACACAGGAAAAGCAATGGATGTAATCTATCTGGACTTCTGTAAAGCCTTTGACACTGTCCCCACTACATACTTCTCTCTAAATTGGAGGGATATGGATTTGATGGGTGGACTGCTTGGTGGATAAGGAATTGGTTGGATGGTTGTATTCAGAGAATAGTGGTCAACAGCTCGATGTCCAGATGGAGACCCATGACAAACAGTGTCCCTCAGGGGTCCGTACTGGGATCAGTGCTGTTTAATATTTTCATTGATGACATAGCGAGATTGAGTGAAACCTCAGCAAGTTTGCAGATGGTACAAGGTTGAATGGGGCAGTGTTCACACCAGATGGATAAGATGTCATCCAGAGAGACATGGACAAGCTGGAGAAGTGGGCCTGTGTGAACATCATGAGGTTCAACATAGCCAAATGCAAGGTCCTACACCTGGGCTGGGACAACAAGTGGTTTCAATATATGCCAGAGGACGACGTGATTGAGAGCAGCCCTGCGGACAAGGACTGGGGGTGCTGAATGATGAGAAGCTTGAGATGAGATGGCAATGTGCGCTTGCCACAAAGAAGGCCAACCGTATCCTGGGCTGCATCAAAAGAAGTGTGGCCAGCAGGTAGCGGGAGGTGATCCCCTCTATTCCACTCTCATGAGACCCCACCTGGATTACCATATCCAGTTCTGGAATCCTCAACACAAGAAGGATATGGAACTGTTGGAATGAGTCCAGAGGAGGGCTACAAAGATGATCAGAGGGCTGGAGCACCTCTGCTATGAGGACAGGCTGGGAGAGTTGGGCTTGTTCCACCTGGAGAAGAGAAGGCTCTGGAGAGACCTCATAGCAGCCTTTCAGTACCTGAAGGGGCTTCAGGAAAGCTGGGGAGGGACCTTTTACAAGGGCAAGTAGTGATATAATGAGGAGGAATCGCTTTAATCAAAAGGGGGAAGATTTAGATTAGACATTAGGAAGAATTTTCACACTGAGGGTGGTGAGGCACTGGAACAGGTTGCCCAGGGAAGCTGTGGATGCCCCCTCTCTGGAAGTGTTCAAGGCCAGGTTGGATGGGGCCTTGAGCAGCCTGGTCTGGTGGGAGGTGCCCTTCCCTGTGTTGGGGGGGTTGGAACTGGATGATCTTGGGGGTCCCTTCCAACCCAGAACGTTCTATGATTCAGTGATTATGCACAGCCACAAGACAGTTCTTTTCCATGAGCTCTTGACTAGAAGGTTTCAGAGCTTTTGTTCTCTAGCAATGCCACCAACACACAGATTATTATGTCATTTCAATATCCAAAGACTCTGCAGAGTTTTTTCGTTTTCTACAGCATAAGGTTTTATGAAATCATGGAATTAAATTGCAGAAATGTAAGGTAAGACCTTTTAGACCTTTATTTAATAGCAGATTTTAGTGTTACTGGGGCTATGGCTACTTTTCTCCCTCTCTTTAAAACTGAATATTCAAACATAAAAAAGCAAAAGAGAAATGAAAAGATTTTTAAACTACATAATCTGGTGATACCAGGCTCATTGTAAAAGCAGGATTTCTTACAGAAATAAAGAACACACACTTAAAAGATCCATTTTGCAACTGTCCAGACATTAACTGATGAGAAATTGGTATAAAGAAACAATTCTAAAATAACCTACTAGCAATGTTGCCATATCGTTTGTTATAGGTTTAAATCTGTTAAAGGGAATTCTGTAAAGAAGATAATTATAGTTTTGATATGTTAATGAACACTTGAATTGTTTTGATCTTTTAGTCTAGATAGCTATAAATAAAACATTCCTTCCCTCTTCTCTGCTCCTGGGAGAATATTTTTTAGGCAAAGATAAGATAATTTGATGTCTTAATGCAACTTCTTTGGGGTTATTATTCATGTAGCTCATGGTAATGAGCTCATGGTTTGTTAATAGATTTGGACAGTCTCAGACAAAGAGTTGCTTTAGAGAGTGCCTGCATCAGTGGACATTGTACTATCTACTACACCAGGAAGAATCTGTGAAGTCTTGATCTGCTCTTTCCCATTCTTATTCAATAATTTATACTGCAGTATACTTACAAAATACGTACTGTCCTGACTTGTGGAATTAATTGCACCGAAAACCGAACTGAGGCTTTGGGCCTGCCTTAATTCTCATCTGATCTTTCATTCCATATTGTCTACGCACTCTTCCTTCTTGACCGTGGAAATGCTAGCTATACTAATGTAATGGCAGAAGGTTAAGAGCTAAGACCTAAAGTGCCCCAACTTTTTTGTGTGTATGAAGGACTGTCTGCAGCTGGAGTGGCACTGCAGCCGCTTCACTTGCAAATGAGGAGTTTGGTGCCTGTGACGTACTATGCTTGCTGGACTGAACCAGAATAAATTCTTGCTGCTTAAAAAAAATCTGTTATCTCCCCATCACTTACTTTCTCACACGGAGAGAAAGCTCAGTGTTCACATTTACATTAGTGCTGTACCAGTTCTTAACTAGTCTGTCATGGTAGGACAAGTGAAGGAAGGATAATTCTGGCATTCTCCCCTCCTGCTTTACTTAGCAGTCTGTTATGAAAGAATAATGGCTCTGAAATACCTGGATCCTTCCTTTTAAAATGGGCTGTGAAACAGAAGTCTGAATTACAAATGAGAAGGGACTCTCACAGATGTTCATTGCTGTACAGAGAATGTTGAGAATCATGATCCAAATCGCCACACTTGGGTTTTTTTCGCAGTGTGGTTTTGTTTAATTTCCCACCACTACCACCACCACTACTGCCCTACCGTATTTTTTGGCTTATGAAAAGGTGCATATTTGTCCATAGTGAAGGTACCAGATTAGAAAACCCACACTGTTCTGCATTCTTTTGTCGGCATGGTAGCAATTTAGCTAGAGAAAACTGAATATACAAATCTGCAACTATATGAAACCATCTGGTTTACATTATTTTCTTCAGTAAAATAGAAACCAAGCTGTGTTTAAAACCCATGGGGGTCAAATATACTTCCTTCAGAAAATGGAATTGTGGCCATCATAAAGCAGATAGTGACTAAAAAAAAAAAGTATGCTGAGATGAAATTTGGAGAAGCAAACAGCTGAAGATGTGAAAATAAATTCTTGCAGTTTTATGAGATGCAGGATGTCTGTATCTGATAATCACAGGGAAGAAAGGTGCATAGAACTTCACAGTCTAAGTAAGTCGTTTTGCAGCTGCATTCCCTGTTTTCACCATTACTGAAAGTCTTCAATGATGTTTGTTACTGAGAAATCTTCAGTAGTAAATAAAGCTGGTTTACAAGTACAGAGGAAAGAGCATTTCTAACCTGGGCAGAATACTAGATGTAGTTGAACGCTCTTAAGGGAGAAACATATTCAACACATCTAAAGCAGAGAAGTGAACTGAACATCAATAAGAGGTCTGAATGGAATTGGTGAATGAATGGAAGAACAACAAACTCTGTTCTTTTTAGGGGAAAATGGTGATCAGTACAGCATTTCACACAGGTATTAAACCAATTGCCCTGGTCAGAGTGGCTACCAGAGCACTACTGTGTAAGAAAGCAGAAGAATAGAAACGTCTACTCCACAGCACCGTTAAATCTTCTAGATACAGAATGTATAATGTAAGGGCACATTTTATGTGGAAAATATGTGGTGCCTATAATTTTCTTGAAATAGGTTTCAATAGCAGAGGAATATCAAAAATGGCCACTTTGAGTTTAGATGGTGGATTAGTCCCTTTTCTGGGTAGGATTTTAAGAATCAAGAAGTTCATCGGAAATGACAAACAGAAAACTGTAGTCATACTGATTAATCAGAGACTGCAGTATATTTCCTGTAGTTTTCTACAGTTTTTAAGAATCAAAAGTTCATTACCTGAAAGAAAAAGCTTTCTAACTGTTCAAAATTATCACATTTTTTTTCTTGCCCAGGAATAAAAGACTCTGGGATTTTGAACATCTTTTTCTGTTACATTTAGCATAGGTTAAAATTAGGAATGAAGATGCTATTTTAGATTGGTCAGCAACTGATATATTTTGTGGTGTCATTTAGAGGTGTTCAGTAATAAATACTGATTTAACAGTCTTTTCAACATCTCAGAGAAGAGAATGGAACTGTTGATGACTTATGACTGAAGTTTCAATTCACCTGCAGAATATTATTAGTTTCTTTTTTAGTGCTGTATTGAGCAATTTATGTGGCATAAATCATAACTATGTGACTCTATATGCTGAGAAAGAAGTGGATCAAACTTCTAATAAGGTTTTTTATATAAGTAAAATAGTTGCAATAATAATGTAAATTATGTATTTGTGAGTCCAACTGCTAAAACATCTTTTTTTGAGAGTGATTGGGAATTTAAGCTTGCCTGAAAATCTTCTGAAAACATTTATTCTAGAGTGTTGACTTCAGTGCTGCAGGTATGCATATGCCAAGGTGAGACGTGAGCTGGTAGCGAGTGTCAGTGTAAAGTGCAATGTCTGAAATTGGACTAGATGCAACTGCTAATATCAATAGAAAATTAACTCCTCAGATGTATGATTCACTGTTATTAAAAACGTTCCAAAGAGTGTATTTGTTCCATAGATGATTGCTCTTTCTGAGAAATTATTAGTCTAAGGCACAGTAGTTGCTTTTATTTAACAATATATTTTCCTGCATTTAATTGTGAAAGTGTTTGGAGAATTTTGTTAAGCATTAAGATGAACAGATGTATTTGATAGATACACTGATTCTAACTATCTCTACTTCCAGCATGCCTTTTGCAATAAATAAATTAAGATCTTTATATTTCTCATTGAACAGTTCAGAAAATATGAAGGTGGATAACATATTACAGAATCCTTGAGTCTTTGAGTACCTCTCCCATTTGTCATGATCAGCCTAAGTTTACCAAGAGCGGCCTTGCAATGACATCAGTCGGTTCCCTCAGCACTTCTGGGTGCATCCCAGCAGGGCCCATGGATTTATGAATGTCCGGTTTGCTTACATATTCTCTGAACTGAATCTTTCACACCAAGGATATGTCTTCCTTGCTCCAGCTTCCCTTCCTTGTTTCTGAGGCCTGTAATTCCTGAAGGCCAGTCTTGCTAGTAAAGACAGGCTCAAAAAAGGCATTCAGAACCACAGCCTTATCTATGCTCTACTTAACCAGGTGCCCTGTCTCATTCAGCAATGGCCCCGCATTTTCCCTAGTCTTCCTTTTGTCACCCAGGAACTTACAGAAGCAATTTTCGTTGTCCCTAATCAGATTCAGTTCTGTTTGGGCTTTCCTAACTTTATCCTTGGATGTTCAGGCAATTTTTTTGTTATCCTCTCAGGTTATCTGCCTTTTTTCCTACCTTTCGCAGGTTTCATTTTGTGTTTGGCCAGAATCTCTTTGTTCATCCACATGGGCTTCCTGGCATATTTGCCTCTATTCCTACTTGTTGGGAAAGACAATTCTAGAGCTTGGGAGAGGTGATTCTTGGGCCTCTCCTCCTTGTAGGGCCCTATCCCACCTGACTCTTCCAAGCAGATGGTTTCCTGAAGTCCAGGGTTGTGAACCCCCTCTCTCCTCTTAGGATCCTGAACTTTATCATCTCATAGTCACTGCAGTCAAGACTACCCATTCCCTTCACCTCCCAAACAAGGCCCTTCTTGGTGAGTATGATGTCCAGCAGAGTATCTCTACTTGTTGGCTACCCTATCATTTGGATGAGTTGTTGTCAACGCTCTTCAGTAGCATCCTGGATTGCTTATGTCCTGCGAGTTTTTCCTTCGGCAAACATCATGGTGGTTGAAGTCTCACATGAGACCAGGGCTTTCAAATGTTAGGCTGCTTCTATTTCTCTCTAGGGGACCTCATGTTATTGTTCTTCTTGGTTAGGCAGCCTAAAGGAGACACCCACAGTAATGTCACATTTAGTTGTATTCTTCTTAATACTAAGAGTGAGCTAGGAGACTACGTAACTAGATATCCTCCTAGAATAAATCAAATACTGTTCATTTTTTTGTGATCAATGTTGTTCATATGTCTCAAGGACACATATCATAGAATCACAGAATCACAGAATGTTTGGGGTAGGAAGGGATCTCTGGAGATGATCTGGTACAATCTTCCTGCTAAAGTAGGTTCACCTACAGCGGGTTGCACAGGAACGTGTCCAGGCAGGTTTTGAATACCTCCAGAGAAGGAGACTCCATAGCCTCCCTAGGCAGCCTGTTCCAGTGTTCCATCACCCTCACAGTAGATAAGTTTTTCCTTATGCTGAGGTGGAACTTCCTGTGTACCAGTTCTCCCTTGTTCTGTTGCTGGACACAGGCGGCAAGAGTCCTCTGGACATCTGTCTCTTGAATATTCATAAGCATTGTTAATGTCCCCTTCTCAGTTTTCCCTTTTTGAGGCTAAACAGAGCTCACCTAGCCTTTCCTCATAAGAGAGATATTCCAAACCCTTGAACATCTTTGTGATCCTCCGCTAGACTCTCCAGCAGTTCATTGTCTTTCTTGAACTGGGGACCCCAGAACTAGACAAAATATACCAGATACAGCCTCACTAAGGCAGAGTAGAGGGGGAGGATAACCTCTCTCACCTACTTGCTACACACTTCTTGGTGCACCCCAGGATACCATTTCCCTTCCTGGCCACAAGGACTCTGCATTTGCCTTTGTTGAACGTCGTTAGGTTCCTCTCTGTTCAGCTCCCTAGCTTGTCTATGTCTTGCCGAATGGCAGCAGAGCTTTCTGGTGTATCAGTTGCTTCTGCTGATTTAGTATCGTCAGCAAACTCAGTGAAGGTATAGTCTGTGCCCTCACCCAGGTCATTGATGAATACGTTGAAAAAACTGGACCCAATACCGATCCCTGAGGAACACTGTCAGCCACAGGCTTCCAATTAGACTCTGTACAGCTGATGACAATCCTTTGAGTCCTGACAGTTCTCAATCCACCTCACTGTCTACTCACTAAAACACACTTCCTAAGTGTAGCTATGAGGAATTTGTAGCAGACAGTGTTAAAAGCCTTGCTAAAGTCAAGGTAGATAAAATCCACCACTCTCCTCTCACCTACCAAGACAGTTGTCAAATTATAGAAGGTTATCAGATTGGTCGAGCATTATTTCCCCTTGGTGAATCCATGTTGACCACTCCTGATAACCTTCTGAATTTATTCAGAACTGTGTGTTATACATGCAGGACACTTCCTTGTTCCCATTGATAGCATCACTTCGACCACCAAGACTGTTTAATGCCAAGACGGCTTAATGCCTTCTTCACCTCAGTTTTCAACAGTAAGGCAGATTGTTCTCTGGACAACTGGTCTACAGAAGTGGTGGATAGGGGCGGGGTGTAATACAGCCCCCCTATCATCCAGGAGGAAGAAGTTAGAGACCTGCTGAGCCACTTGGATCCTCATAAGTCTATGGGGCCAGATGGGATCCACTCTAGCGTGATGAGAGAGCTGGCGGATGAGCTTGCTAAGCCGCTTTCCATCATTTATCAACAGTCCTGGCTCACTGGAGAGGTCCCAGAAGACTGGAAGTTGGCCAATGTGACGCCCATCCACAAGAAGGGCCATAGAGACGATCCAGGTAACTACAGACCTGTCAGCCTGACCTTGGTCCCAGGCAAAATTATGGAATGGATAATCCTGGGTGCGATCATGCGGCACCTGAGGAATGAGGGAGAGATCAGGCCCAGCCAGCATGGTTTTAGGAGGGGCAGGTCCTGCCTGACCAACCTGATTTCTTTTTACGACCGTGTGACTCGCCTGGTGGATGGGAGGAAGGCTGTGGATGTGGTGTACCTGGACTTCAACAAGGCCTTAGACACTGTCTCCCATAGTAGACTACTGGACAAGCTGGCAGCCCGTGGCTTGGATAGGAATGTACTGTGCTGGGTTAGGAATTGGTTGGATGGCCGAGCCCAAAGGGTGGTAGTGAATGGTGTCCCATCCAGCTGGCGGCTGGTCACTAGTGGCATCCCCCAGGGATCGGTGTTGGGCCTGGTCCTGTTTAGTATCTTTATTGATGATCTGGATGAAGGGATCAAGTCCTTCATCAGCAAGTTCGCAGATGACACCAAGTGGGAGGAAGTGTCGATCTGCTTGAAGGTAGGAGGGCCCTACAGAGGGACCGTGACAGGCTGGAGACATGGGCTGAATCCAATAGCATGAGGTTTAACAAGTCCAAAGTGTCCTACACTTTGGACACAACAACCCCATGCAGAGCTACAGGCTGGGTGCAGAGTGGCTGGAGAGTAGTCAGGCGGAAAGGGACTTGGGAGTGCTGGTGGACAGGAAACTCAACATGAACCAGCAGTGCACTCAAGTGGCAAAGAAGGCCAATGGTATCTTGGCCTGCATCAGGAACAGTGTGGCCAGCAGGACTAGGGAGGTCATCATCCCCTTATACTCGGCACTGGTCAGGCCGCACCTTGAGTGCTGTGTCCAGTTCTGGGCCCCTCAGTTTAAGAAGGATGTTGAGATGCTGGAGTGTGTCCAGAGTAGAGCAACGAAGATGGTGGAGGGGCTGGAGCACAAGCCCTATGAGGAGCGACTGAGGGAGCAGGGGTTGTTTAGCCTGGAGAAGAGGAGGCTCAGGGGAGACCTTATTGCTCTCTACAACTACCTAAAGGGAGGTTGCGGTGAGGCAGGAGTTGGACTCTTCTCTCAGGCGACCAGTGACAGAACGAGAGGACACAGTCTCAAGCTTCGCCAGGGGAAGTTTAGGCTTGACATTAGGAAGAAATTCTTCACTGAGAGGGTAATTGGCCATTGAAATGCATTGCCTAGGGAGGTGGTCGAGTCACCATCCCTGGAGGTGTTCAAAGAGAAATTGGATGAGGCACTTAGTGACATGGTGTAGTTGACAAGTAGGAGTAGGTGTAGGTGTAGGTGTTGGGTCATAGGTTGGACTCGATGATCTCAAAGGTCTTTTCCAACCTTATGATACTGTGATACTGTGATACCCTATGCAGTATTCAAGTTTCTGTTAATGGGAGTTATGCAGGTGGACAACTAGCGCAGAATATTCAAGAGGTCTGTAATGCAGATGAGAGTAAAAAATGTAATTACCTACTGAGTTAATTAAAATTTTGCACCTGCACTCTCAGGGGTACTTCGGAAGCAAAAAAAAAAAATGCCAAGACTTCAATTGTACAACTTTTTAATGTCAAGAAACTTCAGACCTGGATGATTATGCCCCACATCCTATTGATTGCATAGCTGTGACCCAGGAACAGTTCACTGACCTGAAAGAAGCTAAATTAATGTCCTACACAGACATTCTCTCCATCTATTCTAAACTTAAACAGAGAGGGACATCTCTAAAGGATTATTCAGATTGCAGAACTTTTTAAGTCTTTATGGATGTGATCCTTAACATGGCAAATCCAACCTGTGGATATGTTTTAATATAGCACTGAGAAACCACTGTAAACCACAATCGATTTGTCCACATAGGAGGAAATTTACCGTGCCATGTAAATTGCAGATACTGTACTGGAGGTTTATAGTATGGTCTAATTGTTTTAATTGTATTTTTTCCCATTGAAGAGAAGGTCAAAATACCTTACAAAGCAAAATAGTAATTACTTAATTAATATTAATATTTAATGTCACTAGGTAATATAGTGAGATATTAACACATTGGATAATATTCATCATTTCAGAAGTAACAAATGTAAAAATAAGAATTAAATTATACTTTATGGAATCAGATATTTTCCTTAAAAATGTTCTTCTTTTCCACTTTTAAATTTGGAAACTTCTCAAAAACATCAAACTCATTTTCAACAAATCAATATTTACAGCAGAAAATATGTTAATTATACAATTTTTAATTATCCCTGTTTGGTTTCACCTCATTAGCTGCCTGCAGATTACTTTGTTGCTTGAGGAGAAAGAGAATCTTGACCAAATGACATGAAGACTTGAACATTTGCATAATTGAGTGTTTGTGCTCACATATAAATCTATTTGTTCTGTTTCGATTTGCTTGCTTTCCTTTAAAGTATGTCAGAGAAACAAAAATATCTTCCTTTTTAATTAATGGCTGTCAAAATTGAGCTTTATTTAAATTCTAAAATAAATCCTGGACATTAGTTTCAGGCTGCAGAAATATGTTTTTATTTACTGAGCTGGATGTAAAATTAATGTAATTTCAGTCCTGTGGGATTTACTACATGCAGTCTGAGCTCCTAGTTCCATCCTGAAAACAGAATATTGTTGTATGGTTTACTAGAAATCCATTAATAATCATTCCAATTAACATAGAGAGACATTTCAGACTTCTTTCTAGACTTACCTAAGTCATCTGACAAAAAAAAAGAACAGTTGCTTAGACATGGAAGGCAAATTCTAGTTCTAGAATCACAGAATCATTGAATGGTCTGGGTTGGAAGGGACCTCAAAGCCCATCCAGTTCCAACCCCCCTGCCGTGGGCAGGGACACCTCCCACTATACCAGGCTGCTCAACGCCCCATCCAACCTGGCCTTGAACACTTCCAGGGAGGGGGCGTCCTCAATATGGCATCCTTTCACAATATGTCTAAAACATATTTCTGATTTAGAATATTCATTTACAATTAACAGATGTATTTGGGAAAAAAATGAGAGCTATTAAAGATATGCTGACTTGTATCTAGCAAAATATATAGAAAGAGACAGGAGAAGATTCTTAAATTGTATGAAGAAAGTTAGGAAACAGCTGCTGTGGTGTAAGAGTAAACTAGACAGTAAAACTGCAGTAAATACACTAATAAATAATCAGTATGAATTGAGACACTAACTAAGAGGACTATTAAAATTTGCCATGAGGAGGGAGGTTTTGGAAAATATAACTGGTGTAAAGCTTTGAATCCATTGGAAAATATAGGGACTAAATTATTTATTCCATAATTCTACATAAACTGGTGGGTGTAAAACTGGTTTCCATCTTTTTATAAATTGCCTACTCAGAACTAATAACATCAGACTGAAAAATAATAAATATCTGGAGAGAAAGACAGATATAGACTTATTAGTCTAGCATCATTTGTATAAAAGCATTTAGAGAAAAAACCTGACTGATAGAATAATTAAAATGACAAAGCTAATGGAAGTCAAAATAGAATGCATTATGGTTTACTGCAAAATAATTTTACTGGACTAATCTGCTAAATTTCTTTGACTAAACCATTGATTGGTTTTAGATAGATAAGATAGACTTTTTTTAGATGTGGATGGAAGTAGTGCTATTGATGTGCTGTCATGTAAGAAGTTATCCTTAGACATGGAAAAGAAGGTCCATAGGAATTTGCTAAATAAGAGTTCCCCTAGCACAAGAAAATACTGTGTGGGAACCCAGCACTGAAAATCTTCAAGTATTTGTCTTGGTTTTATTATATATACCATTTTGAGACCAATGAGACCCTAGAAACTAGAAGTGTAATGATTAATAGTGCTGATACAAAACTGGAGTGTACTGTCAATATGGTATAAAAGAATTTTATTTGATATCAGGTTTAACTTTAAGATTACTGTTAAAAAGGAGAGGGAAAAGTATAAAATCCTACGGAAATATTAAAGGAGAGGAAAGATATGGATAAACTTGTTGATTACATTGTGAATCTTATCTATTAAAGCAATGTAATCATAAAAAGAGCTAATGTGATCACAGGATCAGCCAAGGAAAAAGTTATTTCCACTGAGACAGGGAAATACTCATGATCTATACTAGTCACAGACAGAATTTAATTTGTAAGATTATATATGCTGTCACCTGTTACTTTCCAAGAAATTAAACTAAAATAAATTCAGAAAGTGTTAGGAGGATGCTCAGATTAAGGAAGAAACCATCAGAAAAGGGCAACAGACTAGAAAATATTTGCCTGATTTGTGTGTTAGAACAAAGGTAGAAAACAACTATGATTGCTCTTTATAAATGTATATAAAAGCTAAATTTCAGGAAGAGAGAAGAGATATTTAAGCTAATGGACAATGTTAGCATAAGAATAAATATGTATGAATCATCTTGCAATTATTTAAGGTGAGGACTAAGAGATTCATGACTATCAGAGTAGAAGGACCGATCTGTATGAGATATAGTTTCTCATAAAAAATGTTATATTCAAAAGTATGACATGTTATTAGCTACCCTTTTTTTTTTTTTGTTGGGTGTTGTTATTCTTATTGACTGAAGAATCCGTAAATAAAGCAGTTTTGGATACCCCCTTCCTGGAAGTTTCCAAGGTCAGGTTGAATGAGTCTGAAGGACCTGATCTAGTAGAAGATGGACCTGCTCATGGCAAGGCAGGGTGAAGCTAGATGAGCATTAAGGTCCCTTCCCACCAACCCACTCTATGATTCTGTGAGAGGGGTCATAAACATCCACCAAAACATAAGGGGGTGTGTTTTGTGCTACCTTTGGTCTGGGTAGGAGCCAAATTATTTTGGGGGGGGAGGGGGTGGTGTTGTGTTTGTTTGTTTTAAATGGAAATGTTATCTTTAAATCAATAATTTATTTCTTGACCAACTTCTGTGGCTTTTAAGTATTCCTTTGAAACTGTGGTTTTTTAAACTAATCTAGAAAATAGGGCTAATCAAGCATTTAAAATAAACCTTTTACTATCAATGTTTGAAAATCTGCTGCTTCTTTTTTCTTTTTAAGTGTTTAATGATTACAAAAAAATACGCATCCAAAACTATAAAATTTGTAATCCTGTCTTCACTAAACTGTAATATCACTATTTCTACAAGCTTTCACTTTATGTATATGAACTACAAGACTTCCTTTTCTTACTAATGCTTAGTTTCTGTACTACAGGCTTTCGTCCAAGCTGTGTTGTGTTGAACCATGCTCTGCACACCCATTATGTCCTGATCCGTTAGTGACTGAAGTCTGTTGCATGCAGTGCTGTTATATAGTTGAACGCAGGAACAACTACAGCAGTACATCATTAGTTATTTGGCCCCAAGTAGACTTTGTACCACAGATCACTCTTTGAGATGAGTCATTCAGACAATTTCCAGTCCACCTTATTACTGTCTCATTCAGCTCATGCTTCACCAGCTTCTTGATGAGGATCGTATAGTAACTTAGTTGAAAATTCAATCAAGTGGAAGTTTGTTGGCTGAGCTTGATTAAACAAGTTTATGATTTCATACATTTGCAGATTGCTGTATGGACAAATCTCACTTACAAAATTTCTATTTCTCTATATTTGAAATATGTCTTTTAACTGAATAATGTTTTTATGAGATTTCAGCTAGTTTGCACTATCCTCACATAGAACATGGAAATAAATTCACCTGGGACTGCACAGTACATGTTGAATCTTGCCTTACATAGATGCAGCTAAGGAAGATGGGAATTAATCCCCTAAGCATGTTAACGTGCTTTTTTGACAACTGTTAACTCTAACAAGGTATTTAAATTAGAGATATTCTGCTGACTGAATATTCAAAAGGTACTTGACAGCCAATCATCAGTGTCCTAGATGAGTTTTCCTGTTGCAAGTGTATCCTGTGACTTCAGCTTCAGGATAGTTTATTCAATCTTTAGAGCACTGGTGTCAGAGATATTTTAACTCTTACTTTTCTTTTCATCCCACTGAATTAAACACTTCCATCAGGGGAAAAAAAATTGCCATTAGTAATTCTTTTTTATAGATTTTTGTTGAAAACTATTGGTTTTGGCATAGATCCCTTTTGGACTCTGTTGGTACATATGTTGACCATTTTTACAGTATAAATAAATACATTTTTGGGGTTTTATGTCTTAATTAGTTTGCAATCGACAAAAGAACCTTCCTAGGACAGTCAAATGTATGCTAAGAATCATGACTGGAAAGCTTATTAAAAGTAGCTTTAAAAATAGAAATACACTTCCAGCTACCTTTATCTACTTAAGTGACTATTCATGTCAAAGACTGCTACTATTTATTATATTTCAGTGGGGAATTATTAACTTTTACAAAACCAATATAGGCACTTCTTTGCTAGATATATCTGTGTGTCTATTTTTCATTCTTATTTGCTTCCTTTTTAAATGTATTTTCAATTAATTGGCTTAATACTGAAATCTGACTCCCAAATTCATGGCCACTTGAATTAATCCTCAATCTGGTTTGGATAGATGTTAACACAGAAAATATCTTTAATTTTTCTATGAGCAATTAATTTTAGTGGTAGCTGGGCAATAGTCTGTACTCATGCTTGTAATTCAGAAAATTTGAACTTTGGAACTTGTTACTAAATAGTACCCGTCTCTCTTTTCATTCATTTTGACTTTGGAAGAGGCCAAGGGGGTTTCAGCTGGTTGTCTTTGTGTACTGATACTTATGTAAACAGTCTCTAATATTTTTAAAATATTCAAATCTTGCGAATCTTGCTAGACAGGTATCCTGTTTTTAGTTCTCATGGGAATTTATGCTGTCAGGTCTGTGCTAGGTTTGCTATTGCTAGATCACCTCTTTTAGGACCTTATGCAGATAAATCACATAAGTGAGAATAAATGCCTGGTAGTTATGCTTATGTGTCTATAATTAGGGAAGAGATAATGAGTTTGCAGCCTGAGATCTCCCTTGCTAATTTGTTCATCCTAGGTGAAGAGAACGAGAGAGAATTGAAGGCAAAAGAAAGGACTGAGATGATTTTGGAGCATCAACAATGATTTACTGATTATGTCGTGAGAGCTCTCCACTACAGCACTGAAAGTATAAACATAGTGTGAAAGAAATAAGTGGGCCTAATATTCAATCTACTATTGAAAGTATTTTAGTTAGGACCTATCACCGAAGTCAACCTCTGCAGATGATTTTTTACTGCATGTTGGGGGGAATTCACTTCAAAGAATAAACTATATTTATTTAAAATATAGTGATATGTTTGTACTTCGGTAATTATAATCTAAGCTTGGTAAGTGGAGAAATAAAAAAAAATTAATAAATAAATATAGTAAAGGACTACTTGTAGATGCAATGATATAAAGGTGATGCAGAAGGAGAACTTGATAGCTACTGCCATTATTTTCTTCCTAAAACAGAAACAACCCTTTATGATTGTCTTTTCTCTTGTCCTCCTTTTTGAAGTCTAAAGAGAGGTCTCTTACTTGGATTTCCCTAATATTTAGGGCATCTTTGTGTCCCAGTCACAGATTGACTTTTTACTTAAAATTTCTTTTCATTTTTTTCCATGTCCTGATATAGAAAAATAAAATTCAAGATACAAAATATGATTTATTAAATGTTATTAGTAACTATGAATAAATTTGTCATTGATTGAAACCTTTTTCCTATTTTTAATTGATGAAATACCAGCAATAATTATTATACCATGAAAACTATATGATTATTGCGTGTAGTCTCACAGATCTTGCTTAAGTTAATTTAGCCCATCATAGTAAAATAGTGGATTCTGTAAACTGTTCATCTTTCCTAACATAAAGGTCTTCTTGTTTGAGCTTGGGCTCTTGCATTTACTAAGACTGAAAGGTCACTAATACTGTTTCTGTTACGGATCCTTTTTAAGAGAATAAAGAAAACCTCGCATGTTAATGACACTTGAAATTAATTTTAGACTTGTCTTAAACTTGGATCTCTAACATGAGAGCTTAAGGTCCAAGTGGAACTGTCTTGCAGCTCACTGTATAGAAAACCAGCGTGTTACCCTTTAAATAAATTTTGTAGTTACAGGGTAGTTTGATAGAATGATCAATAACAGCAAATACAGAAAACAGACATCACATTTTCAGTTACTTGTTACCTGTGATAGAATGACTGCTGAAAGGTCATATTATCAAATCAAGTTAAATTCAATCATGGTGAAGTTCAGGATACTAGGCAGTTGATCTATAGAACAAACTCTTTGGTTTCAGATGGGTGTAATGTTTCTATAAGACTGAGCACTACTGAGATCATGAACTGTACATGAACTGCTAGATCTCTTCATGTACATAACTTCCTCTAAATACAGTGAAACATCTGTTGACAGCAATGTTTACTTGTTTTAATGACTAAAAAAAATGGTATTAAAAATCTAAAGTGAATGCTTATTAAGTTGTGCGAGGAAGTGTTAGCAATGTGATCAAATGTAATGTGTTTATTATACCATGTCGACAGTTCCCAGATTCCTCTGAAATGAAAACAAGAGAAATATGAAAAGTTAGGCTCAAAAGAAAGGTCGATATTTACTGACCCAAACTTTTTTAATCTTCTAGTCAGGGTATCCATTTGATTGTAACTCACTTTTTATTAACCTTTTCTTGAAATCTATATTGGAAATATTTTCATACTGGAACCCTAATAATCAGGAAAAGGGACTAGAATGAAAGTAGTAGTATGTAAGAAGTAAATATTTTCACTACTCTTGTAGAACAACTAGTGCCAAAGTTACGAGAAGTTCCCTTTCTTATATATGAGTATTCATTACTGAGCCGAACCAAAAAGAGATGAAACTCAATTGCTGGCAAATTTGCTGAGCCAGTTGAACTCTAACATTCCTGTGATAGGTGACCCTGCAGCAAAATTCCTGACAAAACAAAACATGCATTCAATTGATCTTCCAGCTTGTTAATTTGTACGAGGAAGTTGAACCCAAACCATTGCTAATGCAGCCTTGTTGATTCATCTGTAAATATAGTTACTTGTGCAGCATCATGTTGGAAGATATGTTTGATTGTCATTCCAAGAAATTAGTACTCTACTGAATGATAAACTTCTCAGGGAAAAGAATTACTCGGCCATTTTGCCAAAGAAGAATGTTGTTTATTTTCTTGTGGAAAGGACCAGAAACATCCCTAACCCACACTTTTTACTTATAGGCTGCGAGAAGATATGGCAGGAAGTTAGATGAAAACATCACATCCTATTTTAGTACCTCAAGTAACCAATCCAGCATTTTGCATTTTTTTTTTCTAGTTTTTTTTTATCACTGTCCTCCTCTTGAATTATAGAAGGAGGAAGAGAGATTAAGAAATGGTTGGAGAAAACTTTCCTGACCTTCAGGTTGTTGCAAGTAACAATTTGCTTGTTGCAAGGAACAGTTGGTAACTGTCCATTTAAATAAATAACATCAACATCTCCTTCCTGTGTTTTAAGTACATGGGCCAGATGTATCCATCAAAGAGGCACGGTGGGTTAGGAACAATATAATTACGAGTACTTCTCCTTTTACGTTCATTGTATGGAACCACCAAGTAGTAACGTATGTCAAGTAAGTCTGTAAGTGGTCATTGCCTCCATATCTATCACATCCCAGATTCCTGCCTCAGACAGAGTCCTCACCCAGTCCTGAGTCAAAACAATTAGTGGTCAGGAAAGGGAGAGAGGCAATTCAGATTTGTGGATCCCTTTGATGGGATTAAGGTGATTAACGCACAAAGCCTGTACACAAACAATCATCTTCACTAGAAAATTTAAATGCAACAAATGGGTTCCAAGCAGCAATTGGTAGAAGCAGAACAGATATACTGTATGCATCGACTGTCTTACAAAACTATACGTATCTATTTAAGCTATGTGGCTCTATGGGAAATTAAGGAAAGCCTTGATTTATTTAACAACTTTAAGAGAAAAAAGAGAGAGAGAAGCGAGAGAGGAGCAAGAGAGAAGAGTGAGGGGAGGAGAGAGGAAAGTGAGGGAAGGAGAAAGGAGGAAAGAGGAGAGTGAGAGGAGGAGAAAGGAGGAGAGAGAAATCACCAGTCCTGGATCTAGCGTTGGATCTGCCAACAGGGGGTATTTGGTGTGGAGAGTCTCCACAAGGCTTGCACGTGCCCGTGTTTATAGACCCCAGTCCCAAGGTTTCAGGAACTTCCTTTACCCCCAAGTCCAGGAGTGACTGAGAGACTTGTCATGTCAAAAGAATTGACACCAGAACCCTCCCCCTAACATTCTGAAACTCTGTCACCCCAGCTCAGGAGTAGCTGACACATCCCTTGAGGGGGGGCCTCTGGGCTCACCATGCAGTTGCTTAGAGCTTGTCCCTTATGATATCCAAGGGCTCCAGCATCTGAAGAAGTCACGCTGATGGACCACAAAACAGTTGCGCCTTGATGATTCTGTTGGTGAATGCATTTATCTATTCTCTCCTGTTACATGCACTGACTGTAGAAATAATGGGAAATATTGTAAGCCGTAAATTTTTGGACATATAAATCATAAACCGTTAATATAATTTTGTTTGAACAGTTCAGACAGAACAATAATACACCAAGTAGAATTGCTGACAGTGTAAACCACTGCATTATATATATAAATGGCAGTGCTAGATATTTATGATATAGTTTCTGGTTTTTGTTTTGTTTCTACCCTAGAATCAGCTAAACGTATTACCCTAAAATAATAAACTTTCTATGAATATGATAAAAAGAAATTGGGAGTACTATGACATTGTAGTGACTCCGCAGTTTTGAAACAATCAGGTCAGGATTATAGAGTTTTCTAAACTGGTATAAATACTCCTTTATCCTACTATAAAAAAACTTTATAGAACTAAAAATTAGGGGAAAAATGGCTTTTAAATTGGTGTGTCTATGAGAGCATAATTAAAGTTGTTTTTGTGATCGTGTGTTTATATAACTGCAACTCTAAAATCTAGGTTATGTCCAAGGTTAACGTAGGTAGTAATTTTTTTGTTTTACAAAACATTTATTTGTTTTAAGATGCAATGGTGGTTTAGGTCTTTTTTATCCCTCTTAATTTTCTGTGTGCATCCTCTAGGTTTTTCCAATTAAATTTTGTCTAGAAAGATGTATGCTGCACATTATTAGTACAACATAGATTAGCAAATGCTAGTAGAGACCATAGAATTTATGTTTGTTTTGTGGTTCGCTGCCCTCATGCATCATCACAGAAAGCTCAAGTCTCTAAGTAATATCTCTGTCCCCTTCTAATGACCCATGGAGATAGATATAGACTTTTCATAAACTCATTCTTTTTGTTGTTTAATTTATTGTCTTAGAGTTGACTCTTCTGCCTAATCTAGTTTCTTGGTCAAAAGCTTTAGATTATTTTTTTTAAATAAATATGGCAACTACTGTTTCAGATGTTAATTAGAGACTCCGAAAGAACACAATTTCTATCTGTAAACATAATTTATAAGAGAACAATTGCTATCTACTTTATAATCTTACAAAATAGTTTCACAAATGTTATCCTTCAATGTTCTTTCCCTCTTCAACAGAACAAAAGAGCATATTTCACGGGAATTTGTACTCATAAAACATGATTCAGAAGCAATGTGAAAACTGCTTTCTATCTTATAGTGACACAGAACCATATTTATTTCATGTGCTACACCTATGCTGTACCATTATTTCAAGACTGCATGATGACTGTCTGCTTTGAAAAAAGAGCCACTGACCTGTAAAGGTTAAGCTGTGTTTATGTATCTGAAAAATTACGTTTCACACCTGTTTATTATTATATTTTTAAAAGCAAAAAGACAATTATTTCTTTTTTTTCATATTGGTCATTTATTTGTGTTGGTAAATATCATAGAGCTCATACATTTTGCTTGGTAGCAGGAGTACCAGGCTACCATGTGAGATAACTAGGAAAGAGTTCAATGACCACCCACGGAAAGACTTCATGTCACTGAGAATCCTAAGGTAGTCCTATATATAAGTCTGCACTCACAGATTTCCTGTCTTCAGTTAAAGTTTAAGGCAAAATAACCCTCAAGAGCCTTCAAAATGTTTTTTAAATCAGTGAAGAATAATCATTTATATAAATCCTAATAACACAGTAATTCATTATCCACTTCAGTTACTATGAAACTCCTCAGTCAACATTTAATGCACAATCAAATAGTTTTCCATAGTATAAAGCATTCCAACACTGTAAACTGTTGATCAAGACCTGCTTGGCAGTAAATGTTTTGGAACACACTTTTTTTTTTAGTTTGATTATCTGCTGTATTTTGGTTCTAACGCAACATTCAAACTCCTGTATTTTCAATCTTTATAATTTTGGTAACTGGAATTCTCCAAATCTTGAGAAAAAAATCACCTTTAGGTTTGGTTTTCTTGTATTTCATAGATATTCTGTTTAGCTAAATTGTCTGGAGCCTTTCCACAGCTCATGGAAATCACTAGGATAATGATGATTAACTTTCAGTCAATGATAAGCAGATTTTCTCACACTTGGGAACAAGATGCTATGTTTGTTTAAATATCTATTCTTGGAATTGTTTTTAAGGAAATGTCTATATTATGCCTTTAATTAGATATGCCATTGTCTGTTTTGCAGGTTTGCCTGAAAGTTGTTTGTGCATTCCTCTCTGAAGGAGAAACACTCTACATAGGTTTTCTTAGTAAGTACACAACATGACTTAAGTACCGATTCAAATATTGTATCACACACACTCCCAGACCAAAGTCACATGTTTTCAACAGCCGTGCTTACAGTCTGTTTCCCAAAACTCTAACTGCAAAACTACAGCCTTGGAAACTTCTCACCTACAATGAAAATTACCTCTAATATTGAAGTATAAAAGGTATGGAGACAAACAGTAACTATCCAATCTATTTTAAGAACTCAGCATAGTACTCTGCCTCATTTGCATGCATAATGAGAAGAAATTAGATTTAAAATATGTTTCTTGTTACCCTTTTCAAGCACTGAAAAAAATCAAATAGTATTCCCTAAATCCTGTATTTTCACTGAAGCAGTAATAAGAAATTAAAATCTTTCATAACAATGGAAGAACTATCATTAAAATATTATAATGGGAGAATAACATTTAAAAATTAGATTTTCCTTTTTGAATTGGTCTATTCTTTTCTATTTTTTTTTAATTGCAGTAAATCAAGTAAAAGCTATCCTTGGAGACCATAACTGCTAATAGGTAAGCTCCATATTGATTACCAGAATATCAGCTGATAAGGCAGATGATCAGTGAAGGTGTCTTTTTTCAGGAAATACTATAGCCTACAGACAATTGGTCTGTAAGCAGTTGACGGGAGGAGGGGTATTTTTTCATCCTGAAAAAAAGAATGTATAAAGATAAAATTCCTAAGAAAATACTAAAACCAAATGTTGAAGCATTGAAAAACATATGCTTTAACAAATGTTTGAAGTGGTAGGGGTCAAATGATTCCCCCCACTCTCTGACTTAATTTTCCCCATTATTTCTATGGGCTCATAAACGGATTAAATAAAACCTAAGAGAAAATATTCTTGCTCCTAGAAACCTTGAAAGTAGTACATTTTAAATGAGATAAAACCACTTAAGAAATCTTGAAAATTTTTTTCCTCTACTGTCTTTTTACAAGGACTGATAATGAAAGCAGTATTTTTCAGTTGTATGGAGGGCAACAGCATGTAAGGCTGTTCCTAGGGAACTGCAAGTTATAAGACAGGATGGAGCTCATTAGCCCACGTCTAAACTTTTCAATCCACAAGCTAAATGGCTATGCCATTAAATGATCTATAATCAATGTAAAAAGGCAGGGAAATAGATATTTCATTTATTCTCAGGGAACCAGAGTGCATTGCTGAAGTTAATGCTAATTTGTGCTGTGGTATGGATTTCTTCCTGATGAAAATTGGAGCCAACAGAGAATCAAGCTTTTCTGCACTCCTACCTATCCTTTTCTATCATTAAATGAAAAAGGAAAGCATTCCAAGAGTTAATATTTTTGCAAGACAAGGACTGTGTTTAATTTAGAGCTGTGTTCAACAGAAACTGTGTCTCAGTTGTCAGTCCTTGAAATGTCCTACTACATATGGCAACAAAGTCCTTGTGTACATCTGAGGTATTTCTACCTTCCCTATTTCCCACTGCTTTTCTTTAAAATAATTGTCCCCATTGGGAGACAGGCTGTTGAACCCATTCGGTTAGGGCTGCGCTGACTTTATGGCCTATGTATTTTGCTCAGCAGCTGGAGAAAGGACGGATGCCTAGATATAACAATGCAAAGAAACTGAGAACTGTAGGGGAAGGGATAGGATTAGCATATTTTCTTCAACCATTTGGGTGTATCCAGGAGAATAATGATGTTGCTAGGCTTTTATGTTTTGATACCCTTGTGATAAAAGGGACAGACCTGTGGCAGAGTATGACATCATGAACTATTATAGTTTTGCTTAAAAAATGTGCAGTTGGTTTCTCCTAAGTGTTGTATTTTCTGTATTGTTTAATTTACAAATACTGATTTAACTGAAGCCTCACTCTCAGAAGAAAATTTTTAATGAGGATTTCATTATGACATAACAAAATGATATAGCAGCCAAAGTCAAATTTGATTGTCACTCAAAATGGTAATTTAAAGTTGAAAACCTGTACTTCAGTTTCTCATTCAGCTGCTTAAACTAGTTCTGCTAGTGAAAAATTCTTAAGCCTACGTTGCAGTAGGTTCCTTTCTGGTTCGAAGTTACATGAGTGACTTAAACCCATTCAGTATGGTGTTCTTTGCATTCACATTAAATAAAGTATAATCACCTTAAACTGGCAATAATGAAATGTCTTAGCTACAGAAAACTAGCAAGCCATGCTACAGTTGTTGTGTTATCCTTCTTGCATTCCGGTTATTATTAATATATACTATTAATACGTGCACAAGCGGATTTATCTGTTCTCTGCAGATATATTAAATCTAGCTATTGGTTTTTCTCTCTCTCTTGTGGTAGACCGACAAACAAGAAAGTGGTATATGTTTAATATGAGGCATGGCAAGCATTGCCAGCCTGGAATGTGATTTCTCTTCATCTCCAGTTGCATGAGTATATCTTTGTATTCTTTTCTTTCAGCAGCTATCAAAGATTCAGAGGACAACTCATCAGTATTCCTTCCTCACTTAAGTGCCTTATTGGTACTGATTATAATTGATGTTAAAAAGAGATATGGACTTATATTTAATTAAATTGAAGCTATGAGCTCCATTCTTCACCTCACAAACAACATCTAATGGAATAAAGGTTAGAGTGTTGCCAAAAACTTAATTGTTGTTATAAGTATTCAAGAAAATTCATTTAATGTATATCAACTTTTTCAAGATAGGGCAGGGGCTTTGTAAATCACTGCAAAGATAGGTGCTGATTAAATTCTCATGGAAATATAAACCTGAAAAAGAAAAGGAAAGAGTCAGTAAAGTTCCTATCAAACCTCACCCTTATTTGGTCCTTGCCTAAATGCATTGTATCTTTTCTTCCATGCTTAAGAGTCTTCAGAAGATGAGGTTTTTTAATTGACTTTTTTTCTGATCTAAAATCGATGCATGTCTTATCTTTTCTATATAGAAAAAATTTGTTCAGTGAACAAAGGAGGGGAGTAGAAAAGCTGGAAGCCTGAAGAACAGAAATAGGCTGGTTTGCTATAGGCTGATCTTGTACAAAGCACAGATGAGCAGAAGGCAGGAGCCTGTAGAGTCTTGACAAGAATTTAAAGAAAGGCAGGCTGAGAGGAGAAGGTCATTGGAAAGGAAAGCAGAGAGAGTGTTTTAACAGCTGATTTAAAATCTAATCCTCTCTCGCATACCAAGGCTAAATAAATGCTCCTGCAACATCAGTGTTCAGGAGTGACTGCCTTCTCTATGCTTGTTACCTCTCCATACTGTGGCCTTGTGCTTGAAGTTAACCTTTCTGCTTAACTGCTCCCATAATAAGGTGTGAAACTTTCTGAGCCTTTCATTGTCCAAGCCACAAGAAAATACTTTTTCTGTGAATTTACAATAAAAATTTGCTTTGTCACAATTTGTGCTGTTGAAAAGATGACATTTTTATCTTTTCCAAGTGATTAAGGGAAACCTGTATGTTAGAAACATTCCTTCCTTGGAATGTATAAAGCAAGAAAATGAACCTTGAACCCAGAATCTGAGGAACTACAAGAGATCAGTGAAACTTCCTTGGTAATTTAATTTGAAATGTTCGTACTGGAGTCTTCAGAAAACCAAAAAGGCATACAAGGATTGCTGATGCACTACATAGGATACTTTATTTCTAAACATGATGGATTAACAGTTGAATAGATTCTAAAATAAAATCTCTTGCCTTGTTACTCTGACTGCTTTTTATAATTTATTAAAAAATAAAAAGAGGAAAATCAAACTTCATTTATCCTTGTGTAGGTTTTTTATTTACTACTTTGTGTTAAAGTCTTGCAAAATTTGGTCAGTGGAATGGTGTCAAAATGGAACCTCACATCTGCAGTTTATCAGTTCTGGCTTAGTTTGTGCAAGTCTTGATTTCAGAGTACCTGTAAAAGTTAGTCAATACAGCTAGAAGCTGAGGTGATCTACTCTTCCTTAGAGGTAAAGTTCAGTTTTAGAATTTTGAAAAACGTGGTAGCTCAGTTTGCTTATTACACAAATAGAGCTGCTACTGATTGCATTTATATTTTCAGACTACTTTCTTAAAAGTATACATTGAATGTACTAATAATGTAAAGAGATCTTGATTAAGTTGTTTCCTTAAGCAGGCTGATAAAGAATTAACTTATTTTAATTTAGATACACCATACAGAGATTTTGAAGAACTATTAAAAGTTTTTTTCTGATTTTCCGTATGTAAATAACACGTGGGAAGTTTCAAACAAGCTGATTCACGATGAAACTGCTCTCACTCTGAATAAAGAGGAAGATGGGTCTTTTTACGCTTTTTTCTCTCTGAGAGTTGACAAATACACTTCCATTGTTGGTATTAAAATAGAGTTATGAGGCACTGAGGGTTTATTATTATAGTAAGTTGATCTGCAAGCTATAAATTTTTAAACAATTACATATGTAGCACTGTAGTGCTTGGAACATTTAATTTGCACTAATTTTACTGCATTGATTACATGTATTTTTTTAAGAAATATACAAATAATATGGAGCCCAAGTATAAAATGGAAGATTAATAATGTTGAAGCTACATTTCACAGAGTGGTTTGTCAGAAGACAATCCAAATATTCAGACTAACTACAGAATTTTGAAAACCTGCATGTGAGAGAGTTCCAGAACTAAAGTATTATAATATTATTTACACCAAAAAAACCTGATGACAGATAAGTATCACAGTATTGTAAGGTTGGAAAAGACCTTTGAGATCATCGAGTCCAGTTATTCTATGCAGCAAGTAGGGAAAAATATATACTAAACATGCTGAAAGTTCAGTGCATATATATTTGCCTTAGAAGTAGGAGTGCTTAAGAAATTCATATTCTCCTATGCCCACCAATTTCTTGCCCACCAATACAATTCTGAAAAAAAAAAATAGGAACAGAGAGATGAAGGAAGATGGAGGCAAATAAGACAAGGCTTCTTATGCTGTACTGATCCCAAAGTAAAGCCAGTTTAAGTCTACACCCTAAAATTAATTTCCTAGAAGGCACATTTTCCACCGATAAAGCATTGTGGTCATTCAAATGCTGATTAAAATCTGACCTGAAGGGATATTCAGTGTGATGAAAAGGGAATAGGATTTGGTAATAATTTCTTACAGTGATAATATCTCACAGATTGCTGTTTACTGCACCTAAGGTGTTCTGTCTCTCATAACCACTGAAATACATATTCTTCCAACTAGATGTTATGACAGTTTAGACATCTTCTAATAAAAAACGTGGTAAATGAAAGCTGGAACTAACTTAAGCTAGTATGAAAAACTGCAAGTAGTTGCCTGTCTTCTTCAATACCTCTCTTATGAAACAAGATTTAGACTTTCTCTACTATTCAAGCTTAGTCTATATGTGTGCCCTAATTTGCTGCTGTGACTGTTTGGTTAGTTTACAACCTAGTCTATGTTGTCCTATGATTTTTTATTTCCGACAGCTCATACTATTTGAAAAATTCAGGGATGGAGGATGTAGGAGATGGTAGGAAGATTTCAGCCTTCCACTGGCTTCCAAAACGCATTTCAACACGATGATGTAGGATTCTCATGTAAGTTCCCAGAACATTTCTACAGGTCCTCTTTGAGTCTCTAGTCAGGCACTGAGACACACAAGAAGAGTTTGCAGCCTTATCAGTTCTATTCTTCACTGCAGGGTATACAGTCATCTGTGTTTCTGTTATATCTGATCTCTGATAGCTTCGCTTGTCATAACTAGACGACCAGTTATAAAAAGTGGTACAATAAACCACTGCTTCCCACTTAGAGGAGTTCTGTGAAAGTTTCTCTTTCCATTGTATGACAGTCAAGCAAGATACTTCAATATCCCCTCTTTCACTTCAAACCTTACGCTGCAGATGTTCTTTTCTTATGTGAAACAGCAACACAGCTCCTGTCCCAGGTAAGGGCAGCAGTTGTCTGAGTAGGCATATCTCCTCAACTATATTGTCACATCTAAAAAATAGAAGTCAGCAGTTTCACTTAAGGGAATAGAACCATGTTGACTTACACTGACAATTTGGGTTTTAACTTATTTATAGATCAATATGTAAAGTGCTCCCAGGAATATGAGAGCATATAATCCCAGTATTTCTATCTGTGCAGGAACTTAAAAGTGTGGTTCTGTCACACTTGTGGTTCAGTAGTTTGGACTATCTTCTAAAACACCTATCAAACTAGATTGACTTTTAAAAAGGAGAAGAATGGAGTTAAAGACCTTTAGTCTTAAAGGTAGTAACAGTGCTTTTATTCTGCAATGGCATAAGGTTACAAGCAAGGTAAGGGTTGTAGTGGTATCCTTTCTGATACCAACTGATATAGCTGTATGGGTGTGTTTTATGTTGGAAAGTTCTTGGAAAAGGGCTTGTGTGCCTCAAAAATATCTCAGCAATCTCATTCCATCTACCACTAATTAAACAGCAGAAAAATTTGAATTGCTGGTTTTCATGCAGGAAAACACCAGGATAAAAATGTTGTCCCCTGATAATTACATACACAGAACTGTACATCTATGTGTCAGAATGATTCCATGGTTGCAGTGAAGTATGAAAACGTGCAGTTAATGGAATATTTTTTGACAGATAAGTTTTCCGTCTTTGACAACTTAGGCCTGAAAGAACTACAAAGCACTTCAAAAGGCGAGCCTGAGAGAATCCATAAACATCATGGCTTCACGGGCTCAAGCAAAGATACCAGCTTTATCATTCTCTGCAGTATTTCCCTACCCACACCTACCAGCTTAACATTCCACAAGTGATAATTATAGGCCTGTCTCTGTCCTGTGAGAATTAACAACCTTGTCACCTCTCCCTCTACTTCCACATCACCCTCCCCAGCCTCTGCTCCACGGATGGCCACCATCTTGTTTTTCAAGTTAGTCCAATTTGCCTAATCATTTAATCTACTTAAATTTAGAGTCATTATCCTCAACAGCAATAGTGCCTTTCTGTTTGAGATGTGGATGCACAACTGTTTTTCCAGAAATGTTTCAGTTTGACTGGTAAATGTTATTACTCTCTTTTTGGTTCTTGCACTGTTTTTAAAGCTATATTTTCAGATACATTTTAATTATTCAGTGCCTGCCATTTTTTCTGTTTCTTAATCTACATTTGATTTACTGTAATAGGTGTTAGCTGAAAAATTAACATAAAGGAAAGGTATGACTTTTTATTTTTGCTGTTACTTCTTTCTCCTACATAAAACAATTTTGACCATGTCCCATTCTTTTCTCTGCCATAAAACATTAAATATTAAAGGTAACTGCTTTACTCACTATCAGTGAGACTGATATTATCAAGTCTGTCGACTGGGTGAAAACACAAATATAATACAAAATCACCAATTAAGAACTGAAAAATTGTTTAGATAAGGCACACAAAATGAAGCAGCTATAGGTAGGAGTGAATTATGTGGGAGAAAAGTACTGGGTTTTGCAGAGTTTTACTGGTTATGGCAAGTCTAGGAATAAATGGAAAAGATAGAAGAGTTTTATTATCTAACCAAATAAATAATTGTTTTCAGTAATTTTTTGCTTGGATAAAGTATGAGCAATCTTATTAAGGGTATGATACATTAAGCAGTGATTTGATATTCTGAGCTCCACAGATAATTAGTGAAATTTAAAAAACTATAATCCTATCTAGAATCCTATCCCATAAACAAGTTATTAAAAAAAGTTTATCTAGAACCACCCACTATGTTTATTTTTAAGCAGTTTTTTTTGTTTTTTAGAGTTCTTAAAGGCAAGGTTAGAGTCAAATTTATTTTATAAAGCAATTTGCTTTGTCATATGAAATATAACAGATAAAAGGTACCAAAATGTATGTGAGCTTATAGTCATGGCTTGTATGTGAGGTTGTAGTTCTGTTTTAAGACAGGTAGTTTTGTGATTTTTTTTAGTAAGATTAAGAAGGTATTGACAAAAAATAAAGAAAAAAAGAATTTTAGTTCTATTGAATATTTTTAGTAATTCAATAGTGTCGTATATACACCGTCCATCAAATTGTTTCACATTAATATATAATACTAAACTTATTTCTGTGAGTCATAACACTATATCCCGATTGAAGTCACCACTGACTTACTTGAAAAATGTGTTAGGCCAATAAAATCTTAGCAAAACAGCACGTTTTTCTTAAATATTTGTAGGAATTCAGGTTGCTGATTTGTTTAGAAAGAATAAAGAATTATAGGTTTTAAATCAGCAGGTGTAACAGTATTAAATTATGCACTGTAATTCTAAATGTACCCCAAGATTATTGTTTTATTATGTAAATTAATTTATAACCTTCTTTATTACCATGAGATGTACTTCGAGCTGATATTAAATGAAATACGTTCACTGAAGCGTATCAAGGACATCTAACTGAAAGTTACACGTTTGTACCATTGGTGACAATATCTTTCTGATGTTTCAATACTAATGCCATTGATTTTCAAAATAACTGTCTAAAGAAAAATATGGATTATTGTTATGCAGGTACGATAAGTTGAAGAAGCTATTATCCTACTCATTTCATTACTCAGATGAGAAAAAGAATATTTTTTATTATTATTTTTTCATTGAAGATATTACACTTATTATATACATGCATGTTTTAAATGTATACTGCTGGGAAGAATCATAGAATCACTAGGTTGGAAGAGACCTGTGAGATCATCGAGTCCAACCATGCCTGTCTCCCTACTAAACCATATCCCCAAGGAACTCATCTCCCTGTCTCTTAAACACTTCCAGGGATGGTGACTCCACCACCTCCCTGGGCAGCCTGTGCCAATGCCTGACCACCCTTTCAGTAAAGAAATTTTCCCTAATGTCCAGTCTGAACCCACCCTGGTGCAACTTGTGGCCATTTCCTCTCGTCCTATCAGTTGTCACTTGTGAGAAGAGCCCAGCACCCACCCCGTCACAACCTCCTTTCAGGCAGTTGTAGACAGTGATGAGGTCTCCCCTCAGCCTCCTCTTCTCCAGGCTGAACAACCCCAGGTCCCTCAGTCTCTCCTCACAGGACTTGTTCTCCAGCCCCCTCACCAGCCTCGTTGTCCTTCTCTGGACGCGCTCCAGCACCTCAGTGTCCTTTCTGTAGTGAGGGGCACAAAACTGAACCCAGCACTCGAGGTGCGGCCTCACCAGTGCTGAGCACAGGGGCACAATCACCTCCCTGCTCCTGCTGGCCACGCTGGGTCTGATACAGGCCAAGATGCCATTGGCCCTCTTGGCCACCTGGGCCACTGCTGGCTCATGTTCAGCCGGCTGTCAACAAACACCTCCAGGTCCTTCTCTGCCAGGCAGCTCTCCAGCCACTCTTCCCCAAGCCTGTAACGCTGCACGGGGTTGTTGTGACCCAAATGGAGGACCCTGCACTTGGCCTTGTTGAACCTCATCCCTCTGGTCTCAGCCCATCGATCCAGCCTGTCCAGATCCCTCTGCAGAGCCTCCCTTCCTTCAAGCAGATCCACACTTCCACCCAGCTTGGTGTCATCTGAAAACTTGCGAGGGTGCGCTTGATGCCTTCATTGAGATCACTGATAAAGATGTTAAACAGGACTGGACCCAGCACCGAACCCTGGGGAACACCACTCGTGATCGGTTTCCAACTGGATTTAATTCCATTTACTACAACCCTTTGGGCCCGGCCATCCAGCCAATTTTTAACCCAGCAGAGGGTGTGCCTGTCCATGCCAATGGCGGCCAGTTTCTCCAGCAGGATACTGTGAGAAACGGCGCCAAAGGCTTTACTGAAGTCTGCTGTGAAGAAAGGTCATTTAAACTGTGTTTAAAAGCTGTTTACACTTTTTCTCTAATTTATACTGTACTGTCTATGAGTCAAGGGCAAAGAACCTTAATCAAACATGGAAATCCATGACAATGGCAGGAATCTACTAGTCTTTAAGTATATGCACTCTCCTCCTGAGTAAAGAACACTGTCCTCTAAACGTAAAAATCTTGAATATGAGACCACAAATCTAAAAGTGAAAATTAGCTATGCAAATTGTATCATGGAAGTGATGTGTCAGTTCCTAAGTAATGTAAATGTTTACAAAACTGATAGTGTAATTTAAAATTTTTTGAGCTGAACAGATGCTTTTTTCACTCTATTTTTGTGAAAATGATATTTTTTAAATTTTAAATTTTAAAATTTGGAACTTCTCTGGATATGGGTGTTAGATTCTCTTTTATCACTTTATCTGCATCTATACGTGAATCAAAAGACCTGGCAACTGTTACAGTTACATATAAAGTAGGTATCATGAGCTTGTGGCAATTTCATCCTAAGCAGTGAAACTAATATAATTATCCGCAATAAAAAATTGATTCTGTGTTGTTCCTCCCATAGTAGTCTTGAATATCCTAATAATTTCACATAGACAAAGCACTTTTAAATCATTACACCACAAATGTGGGTAAGAAATAGCTATTTGTTTAATTTTCTACGTTTTATGCAAAAATATGAACAATTCTTCATTTTTCATAGAAAAAATAAAAAGTCATTGAGAATCTTATTCTTGATCATTCTACAGAAATTAGCAGATTCAAAGCTACCAGGGTTTAATCAGAGAAATAATAAGGCTTGTATGTAAATTATCCATCTATTAGTAATTATGTCAGCAAGAACTTTTATATTAATTTGAATATGACATGTTTAAAATCACAGTTTGGCATCAAAATGACAAATATGGGGAATCCTTTCCTGGAACTGATTGTCTTTAAGATAGCTGATGGGAGAGTAGGTCATAAATATCAATACACTAGTGTGGAAAATAAAATATTAACTGAGATTCTGCTCCTCTCAAAGAGGCAAGTCACTGTAGTATTTCCATGTATTTGCCAAGTAGGCTTCTTAATAGACTGATTAATTTGGAGATTTCTAAACTTAAATCAAACATGAATTTGTTCTAATAAAAATAACATAGTGTTGAGTTTCAGTGAAAATAATATATGTACATGCAATTATATCAAAAGAAGACATTACAAACATTATACAAACTTAAGAGAGACTTCTGTAAAGCAATTGCTTACTGGCTGGTATTTCATTAAGTCCTAAATATTTGGCCCCCCTCACTAAAAGACAATTTGCTTTTTAATTTTGCCTCCACCTGCCCTTATAACATCCTTCATAAAAGACTTTAAAGTACAATAGATGTTATATCTATCATTCTGGATAAGAATCAAATGTAGACGTGAAATATTTTGTGCAATAATTAACTGCACAACACATGGGCTTAAAAGGCCAGTCAGGTATTATAGTACAAATTAGCTGTTAGAATATGTGCACAACTTTTAACCATGGTAAGAATCATAACAACAAAACCTAAAAATGTTTACTGTAATTTTCTTCCAATATACAGCTTTTTAAGTATCTCCAACATAAAACCATTTTTATCATCTAATAAAAAGTAATCAACAATAATTATCTATCTTCTATAGAACTCAAATTATATAAATCAACACATTTGACATTTCTGATTGAAACAGCAGAATATATTTATGTGTCAAAAGCTAGATACATTAGTTGGGTTAATGAAACTGCATGAATGAGTTCTACCACAGAATGTAATTTACTTCATAAAATAATGAAAAATTTTAAAATACAAAAAAAGATTAAAAAATCATCAATATTTTCCCATCAAATAGATTGGACATGTATATATTTTTAATAGAACTGAACAATCTTACACTGAATGATCACTCATGAGGAACTTCCTGCTGTGTCAAAGTCCAGGTCCTGGGTGTTAAAGTGCAGTTAATGCAATGTGTATGAATTTTTAATGGCAATGACCTTCGGAGAGTACATTAATGTTGATTCATTATGGTCTATCAGATGTATTGATCTAAAAGAATAATGGTGTGGTTTTTTAATTAAGGATAATACTATTTCAGTGTAATAGACTTGAATATTGCAATTTTTTTACTCAATACACTGTAAAGAATTTTTAACTATGTCATTACCAATAACAAATAGATTCCCTCTGTTCTCTCTTTTTTCAGCCAGCTTTTCTGTTTTCTTTGATGTAACACAGTCTGGTTTCCTAACTATTACACCTTTTCTCCTTTTGTAGAGAAAACTTGTTCTCTTTTTGTGCATCTAACAACCTTCCTTCTCTCCTTGAAATTTCAGTGCTTGTCAATGATGATGAGTTCAAGACTTCTTAGGCGTTATCCGGGTAAACCCTAAAATGTGCCTTTTAGAAGGGACTGTGGGGGTTTTTGAGATGTAAATATTCAGTCTATACTAACAATATTCAATCTGTACCTGAGGACTAAAAGAGACCTAAAATCTAACCAAAAGCTGTTCACTCAGTAAAGGCCATTTTTCATAAACATCCACCACATGTAGAAAGAATATCTGTTGAGCATAGTTGAAGAAACCTGTTAAATTTTTCATCAAAACTGAAAGCTGTGATTCTGAGAATACTACTTCAGTTCTATAAATTTTATGCATAGATCCAGAGCAGAACATTCTAAGTATAAAAGAAACGCCTAAGTCATAGGATAACTGTTCCTGGAAATCAATGCAGGCAGTTAGATGAATTTGTACGACATGGTTGCGGTACACATATCTTTTAAGGACATAGCACTTTTTGTTACACATACTTGTGCATCTTGAGAGACAAATTAGTCCACCAAAATCACATGTATAGCATCCATCAGCTGAATAGCAGGTCCATTTCTTTTCATCTTATTGTATCATTATATTACTACTCACACTTCCTGAAGCTAAGCATGCCTTGAATTACTGATACCATGAGAGAGGTGGTGTTTAAAAGATATTAGGGATACCTATACTGACAGTTATTAGGATAACTCTACTTAGTTACAAGAGGTGGTGCACTGCTATTTTGAGATCATCCTAAAGAGATCTTGTTATTATACGTAATTTCCACTTAAAAAAATATTTTATTGTTTAGATAGATTCTTAAAACTCCAGCTAAGCTTAAGCCAATCAACATTGATCAGATTCTAATTTTGCATAATTCCCTAAATACTCTCATATACGTTTAAGGGCATGATAAAAAAAGAACCCTCCTCATACAATGTGTATAATTGTCACAATGATGGGAAGGAGCAATATGTCAGCTTTACCTAGGATGAAATATAGGCTATTGGGTTTTTTTATCATACTGGTGTTACAGTTTTCCTATAAAGAAGTGACAAAGAACATCAAAAGTAGCCTTGCTAAGTTAAAAAAAAAGGGTTATATAATTAACATGTTTCTAAAACCAGAAGTTATCACAACTGAAACTTTCACTTTCAGTTTACATCAGCAATAAGCATGGCTCAGGTGTGTGCCACCTGTTCCTGAATCTCACTTTCCTGTAACAATGTAAAAAATGAACAGAAAGAATTTCTATATTCTAAGTTTTAATTTCCTGTTAATATATTTTTATAGCCTTTAGGTAATTCTTTTATGATGTCAGATTTATCCTAAAAGGAATCAGTTGTGCAAGATGTCTGTTTCTTAATATAGTCATCATAAATTCTTTTGCTGTTTTTTGTGAGAAGACACACTAAGTCTCTCTTCCAGCCTTCAGGGTTTTGTTGTTTGGTTTTCTTTTTTCTCAGAAAGCAGTGGCAAGGCAACCCAACTCATCAAGTTCACCCTAAGATCAAACCAACAAAACAGTACAAGGGCTACTCCAAAAGTCTGAGGTACACACTTGACTCCTACAGTGCTGCAAAATATTAGAAGAATAAGAATAGCTCATTTTTTAAAGCCTAGGACCATAAAGAATATTTGAGCACATGCATCTTGTCCAAAAATCTAAAGGATTTAGGCTGGCCTGAAATTACATCTTTACCTCCCATACAATACACAAACCTTGGTTCTGCTGGATTTGCCTTTTATTTCTTGCTTTTTAAGGTTTTTCTGTCACCACAATAAAGAAATCTTAGTAAATCTATTTCCATAGAAGTACATATTTTAATTCATGAAAGAGAACCTTTTTTTTTCCCCCTGACTTAGCTATATACAGGAGAAGTAAATATTCGCTGACTTTAAAATAATCCTATCGTCGTATTAAAATAGGTCTAAAAAGAATTTCTGGCATTTTTTTGATACTCTAAATTAACTCTGGTGTAATTGGGAAAAATCCTAATTCCAGAGTCCTGCATTTGTTTGCTGTTCAGAATGTATATATTTCAGTCAGTGTACTAAACTCCCTCATGGAAAATATGGAAAATATAAAGATTAAATTTTTAATGAACACATGTCAGAATGAACCTAAACTGAGAACAGGAGAAAGCTACAAACACGCTTTCCAATTTGGAAATCTATCATGTCAAAGAGTGAGTCAGTTGCCCCATCTATCATCTCTCATTTGTCATAATCAAGAAAGACCTAAAAATCTATTCCAAAGGCAAACTTTAGAACTAAAATTCATGTCTATACCATCTACCAAAGAGCACAGACTCTGTAGAGCTATGAATTCATAGCAGAATATATTTTCTCCCACCACTCATGACTCACAATCTAGAGATCACAACTCTTTCCCTGGAGAAAATTTCTATCATCCTTCACTGTCCTCCTTCTAAGCTCCCATCAACTTTCATGTACGCCTTAGCTCTCAGATCCCTTTCTTTCAGCAGTCTAACTATCATGTATCCAATTAAGGGCAGAACAGTTATTCTTGATTTGAGTTTAGTTCTGAAGTTTTCTGCTTCAGTTTCAGACCATAAGGTCTGGTACGTCCTAAAAACATTTTTACCTTTCTGTAACTGTAATAAAAAAGTTATGGTTTATTTTGTAGAATCATGGAATCATCCAGTTGGAAAAGACCTCTGAGATCATTGAGTCCAACTGTACCTTGTCTCCCAGCTTAACCCTGTCCCTAAGGAATCCATCTGTCCGTCTTTTAATCACCTCCAGGGATGGTGACTCCACCACCTCCCTGGGCAGCTGTTCCAATGCCTGACCACTCTCTCAGTGAAGAAATTCTTCCTAATGCCCAGTCTAAACCTCCCCTGGCACAACTTGTAGCCATTTCCTCTCATCACATTGCTTCCCACTTGCCAGAAGAGACCAGCACCCACGTCGCCTCAACCTCCCTTCAAGGCAGTTGTAGACTCCCCTCAGCCTCCTCTTCTCCAAGCTGAACAACCCCAGGTCCCTCAGTCTCTCCTCACAGGACTTGTTCTCCAGCCCCTCGCCAGCCTCGTCGCCCTTCTCTGGACGTGCTCCAGCACCAAAATGTCCTTCCTGTAGTGAGGGACCCAAAACTGAACCCAGCACTCGAGGTGTGGCCTCACCAGTGCTGAGCACAGGGGCACAATCACCTCCCTGCTCCTGCTGGCCACGCTGGGTCTGATACAGGCCAAGATGCCATTGGCCCTCTTGGCCACCTGGGCCACTGCTGGCTCATGTTCTGCCAGCTGTCAACTAACACCCCCAGGTCCTTCTCTGCCAGCCGGCTCTCCAGCCACTCTTCCCCAAGCCTGTAACGCTTCATGGGGTTGTTGTGACCCAAATGGAGCGCTCTGCACTTGGCCTTGTTGAACCTCATCCCTCTGGTCTCAGCCCATGGATCCAGCCTGTCGATCCTTCATCGAGATTGTTGATAAATATATTGAACAGGACTGGATCCAGCGAACAGGACTGGACCCAGCAGAGGCCATTGTTTATGCTTCTGATGGATTGATACCGTGTAAGAGAAATTTCGGTTTGCAACAAGAAAGGCTTATCTTAAACTAATAGCTTTAGTATTGAATATCGTAACTGGTACAATGAATTCATAATGCTTTTGCAAAATATTTCTATTTCCTAGAACAGCTCTGTTAAATATATTAATACTAATAAAAACTATAAAGCAGGCAGGTTTTTATTTCTCCATTGCATTCTGTATCTCCTAAATTCCTTAAAATAATATTGTGCATTGCAGCTGCTATATATTTTTTCAAAGTATTCTGAGAAAAGTCAAATTTAATTATTACTTGAAGTGAATAGATTAGATTAGTTTTTACGAACTTAAACATGTTAGTGCAAGAAAGATCCAAGTTTTGACATTCAGTGCTGAAGGAGTTTTGCCAAAATAGGATGGAGAAGAGGAAGAATAGTTTTTTCTGAGGTACTTAATCTGCATATAGATAAGCTTCTTCACTTTGTGAATCATAGATATCAATCATTCATGTTCATCAGTGTCTCATACATATTCATTAGAACAAACTGTTATACATGATTAAAGCTGTTATAAAGCCACAATACTGTGTTTTGTTTTTATCTCAGGTCTCTCTGTATTGAAAAATCTGCTGGCTGTTTCCTTCTCACAATCTGAAATACTTTCTGCTATCTACAAAGCACCAAAACTCCATATGAGCTTGCATGGATTTATACCATGTATCCAAACTACTTAGTAATTTTAAGCAGTTATAAAGGGACCCTAAGGGTTTTCTATTCCAAATAAAGATTTCAACACTGTTCAAAGACAGGTTCTAAGCTAGTAAGTATTAACTAGAATTAAGTGTATTTAATGTGTGAGTTTGCATGCAGGTACTGGGATGGATGTTGCTTGATGGGAAAATGCAAGTACATTTTCATATTTTCCTAAATGTATTTTGTGATTTTGTAGATGTCCTTATGCTTTCTGAGCTTCCATTTGGACTCATAGCTTCTGTGACCCTAGATTTTATACCAGACTGTGGGGAAAAACACAGCCCCTGTCTTGCCTAAACTCTTATATTCTAAGACCTTGAACTGTTATTTCTGTTGTGCAGTCAGTTGTGTAGAATATGAAGCTTTACTGATTTTACTAGCACAGCTAGGAAAGACAAGACTAAAAAAAATACATGGACAGGTCTGTGAAGCATTCAGAATATATTATCCATCTCTACTTGATCTTTGAAAATTAAAGAGCATTTGTTTAGTACCCAGATTTTCTCTGCAAGACTGGTTCTTCAAAAGATCATAGTGCTTTGGTTGTCATCTGGAAAAAAGTAAGTACTTCAGCTTTTTGCCTGGAGGAAAATGTTTTACACAACCGGTCTTCTCTAGACCTTCTCAAACAAAAAAATGGATAATACCAATGAAATCAGAAGTGAAAAGCACGGGTTTTATTACTACTTTTATTATTTCAGTGAGTTACTAAGATATCTTTAAAAAAAGCCACTTCTCATTTTTTTGCTATTATAACTCCATCACAATGACCATTTTTTATCTAACAATGGTGACAATTCGCTCAGTGAGTTAGTGAGACTAAAAAGTTTGTCTTGCATTAAACTCAGTTCTAGATGAGAGATTTTTTTTTAATGACTCCAATATTAAATTCTCTGAATTTCTAACCCACGAAACAGGAACAAGAACGGGAAAAATAAACACACAGAAGACTGAAAAGTACTATGGTAAAACATATATACAGGTGTTTTGTATATGTAGTTGATCAAGCAGAACTTTGTGACAACAGTCCATCAGATACTCGATGTATAACCACGTCTGGCTGTTACTTGAATTTTCTGCTTTGCCAAATGAATCATAGCGGTGGCTTAGCCAGCCTTATAGTTTCAAAGATTTTTCTGATATTCAATCTAAATTTCTTTGGCTACAATATAAGTCTTAGCTTCTTGAATGGTCAGTTGAACACATAAAGAACAGCAAGAACCTAGTGGCAGAACCTAGAATGAAGAGCCTTAATTCACTCTCTAGACTTAACCTTGTTAAGTCATACAAGCTTTCCTTAATTTCTTTCTAATAGATATATAATCATTTCTCTCACTCTGTTCCAGACCTTCTTGAAAATTTGATACCTCAAACTATAGTCATGTTATTCCATTTCAATCTTTACTTACAAAACCCATATTTTTAAGACTGTAGCAACCTGTACAAATAAGAGGCCTTTTTTAGTATCTTGTTTGCCTTCCTCATAATAGTGTAGTACTGTTGGTCCTTATTCAATTTTAACTCTGCTATGACCTGCATGTCAGTCATCGTCAATCCTTGCATTTATGTAAATTTTTATATTAAGTGCAGGAAACTGAATCTCATTTTAATTATATTTTCTATGTCATTTTTCCAAGGCATGGATATCTCTCTGAAGAGTAGTCCCGTCTGTCACTAGGCATGCATGGATTTAGTATCACCTACAGATTTAATATGCTTACTATTAAAGCATCAAAAAATGTCATGACAGGAGCAAAAAGGAGTCATGGTCTATTGTGGACAAGTATTGGCAGAATGTGACTATGGCCACCAAATCTTTTGGAAACTCAGTGCCAGGAAATGATATGATTAAGCAGTAATCAATTAATTAGGGGTGTATAAATCAAGCAATTTATTTTATAAACACACAATTAATTGAGAAAATCGTGTAGGTGCAGAGTCAATTAGGTTGTAAAACTCATTATAAGAAAAATACACAGGCAATGGAGTGGAATTAAACAGGCAAAGCTGAAAGATTAAAAAGTAGCTGAACAAATAAAATCAATAAGTGGACAATCAACAGAAGTAGTGAATCAGTTATGCAAGATGGAAGGTAATTACATTATTAAAGAAGTCATCAATGAATCAATAAATTAATTCTTCAGAGAGTGATGTGGTCAGTAAAGCAAGGACAAGAAGCCCAGTAATTGTCAGTAGGCAGTCAACGAGGCATGAGAACCGCTACCTGCAGAAAGGTTAGTGGATATTCTGCATACCATCACCAGACACAGTAGATTCCAGAACACATCTTTTTTACTGTATTTGCCACTACAGTGTGTCAAGGTGCTCTGTGTGAGGAATCACATTTTATCTATGGAAAAAAAATGTCTTTTTTAAAGGAAAAACTATAAGCAAAGCCCTAGTAACAGCAATAGTTCTTTGCAAATGTAAAGGCACATAACCTACAACATCTTTTGTTTTGCAATAAATATAGTTACTTGATAGTGGAATTATAGTATAATAATTCTACTTAGTTAATAAAAAAACCAATAACAAGGCTGAAGATTGTTTCAGGAATACTTGCTATAGGTTTACAATCCTTGGTATTAAATCAATTTTGCTATTTCCACTATTAAGTAGTCACCCAAACGTGTTCAGTAGTTATGTTTGTAGACAGAAAAATCATACTAAAATGTTTTACATAAGTTACTAAGACCATGGACACTTTTACTTGTCTATAACTATTTAAAGTTTGTTTAAATATTTGTAACTTTTTATGAGACTGAACATGTCAAGAAAATAAATTACATATTTTAAAGTGAACTATTCTGCATTTTAGCTTTGTACAAAAGATATGCAAGGTTTTGAAGTATACTGAGTGAACTGTATGACAGAGTGAACTTTTATGATAGAGCTAAGCATTAGAATTGCAAAAGACTGGAAAGAACTGTGCAAATTCCTCCATATACCTCTTCCAATTAATTTAATTGTCTGACTTTTGAAAGTCCTGTCATTCTCACTCTGTTCAGAAATTGTCAATGGCACTGATTTGTATGAAGATCTTGTAGTGAGCATTAATTGCGTGATCTCATTTCTGTCTCTCTATTTCCACTTGTAACCTAATTGTGAAATTGAACTACATTCTAAGAAGGTGAAGAACTACCATATCACAATGTATTACAGTACAAAAAATTTCGAAGCTTGGAAATAGCATTAACTAGGAATTAGATCCAGGAATACAGGCCAAAAGTTTAACGTTAGAAATATTGAAAAAATGTTGTAATATTCCTGAAAGCAAATATTACAAATGTATGGAATTGAGATTTATGGTTAAAGTGAAAAATGATACAGCGTCATTAATGTGTGGAAATGTTGAGTTAAAGCATTCAAACAATCTAATATTTGCTTTGTATGATACCACAAGCAACCTGTGGTCAGAAGAATATCTAAAATTTTCTAGATTTTGTGCGGGATCATTACAGAGCCACCACCTTTCTTCATGAATGCCAAAAAGCAAAGAAAATGCTTCCATGCTGCCTGTAAAATGCAAGGATGATGTCAGAACAAATAAACAAGAACAGACTTGGTAGGAAAATTTCTCATCGATTTTATATTTAGGAGAGTTTCATCAGAAAATGCCTGTTTGTTGAGCCAAAAATGTTTCAGTTTAAACACTCCAAGTTTAAACTTTTCCACTATACGGGAATAGATTTTGTGTGTCTTTTCGAGCTGTTCAATACAGGGAAGGTCTGGGTTTCCTGCCCTGTAGCAGTCCACCTGGCAGCTCTCCCCCCAGACCTCCAAAATAAAAAGAATGCTTAAGGTTCTTGGCCTGTGAGGTAATCCAGCAGATCTTGATTCTGGAACAATCTGTAGGAAAGTGGAGCCTTAAAAATTAGCATTAGAACCTGGTGGATCATGAGCATTGATACGTCACACAATTTGCATTTGCACAATTACTGATCAGATAGGCCAGTGACAAATGTTATCTAATTCTTTTCTTGATATTAAGCTGTTAAGTTTTCTAGTATCAAGACAAATGCATCCAGAAAAACTGTCTTACGATCCCCTAAATAGGAACATTCCGGTTTGAGACCTTGAACAGTATCTGTGTGCTGCATTTAAAATTTATATTTTTCTAACTATTCAGAAATGCTTGCTTCATCATAATTATAATTTAATACTGTGTTTAGATAGCAATAAGTATCTCCAGAGATACGACTGAGTAGAAAGACACCTATGGAAAAATACGTGTGTGTATACTGACAGGAAACCTTTGAGTTAAAACAAAGTTTTTCAAAAGATCTAACAAATTTATGTAAATATTTGCTGCAAAAGTCCAAATAACAACAGCTCAAAGTATCATTATAAGCCATAGGAAATGCACCTATTTTTTTGAATATTTTAGATATCCACAAGCAAATTTAATGACAGAATCAGCTTTAGTGATTTGCAGAACTTCTCAGAGGATTACAGTTGTATCAGTTGGAGTTTGGGATATTCAATTCTAATTCTTGTTCCAAAATATTATTAAGTATGAATCACAAACAGCTTGAAAGCTCCTCGCAATAATTTTCAGTATACAGTTACTCCAGACAAGGATTGAAACATCAATAAAGATGGAAACCTAGTAGAAAACACTTGAATCCCCTGCTGGGGTACACATATCATTCTCCTCTGCTGGAAAAATATCTTGTGTGTTATGTGCTACAGGAGTAATTTCTACATTTTAAACTAACTGCAATGTGCTATTATCTATCTTTCAGCATTTACTAATTCCAAACAAACAGTTATAAGGCAGAAAACAATCAAAAAGCCAAACAAACATAATATTTCATGTGGTATATATAGTTTAACATGTAAATCACTCTTAAAGACAGAATGCTTGAAAAATAATTTCAGTTAATAATTTCAGATCTATTCATTCTGTTGGTTACCAGCTCTTGGATTCTTCCTGAACTCCATGAGCAGGTTTAATGAGTGCTTTGGTCCATGACGGGACTCTGTTCTGCTCATGCTGTATTCCCAAACATTTATACAACATTAACAAGTCAGCTGTTCTGGACTGACCATACTACTTATACACGCACTAAACGTTACCTATCTAAGAGAACAAAGTAAAGATGGTGCATTAAGAGTTCTAACATGACTTAAAGATTTTGAAAGAGAAGGTTGTTTTCAAGCGATTTACTCATCTCTAGTTCATAGAAGTATATATCTAAATTAATGAGTGTAGATATGTATTTAGAAATAAATCATTTCCCCTCTCAAGTAAAGATACGAGCCACTAAACAGGAATCCCCGATGGCCAGATTCTCAGCTGCTATAACTGTCCGAACTATCTTAGCAGACTTTCTTCTGATGTAAACAAGCATTTCAAAAGGACACTTAAGCATTATATATGGAGGTTTAGCCTCCATATTTTATTTAATGAATGAAGATATTATGACCTTTGTATGTTATATTACATACTCTTATATTTATCAGTCTCTAATTGCAATACATAGTTGATTGAGCTATAAAAATAAAAAGTATTTTAAAATAATCTGAGACAAATATGTGTACAATTTTAAAGAATTAATAAAGAACTTGTAATTTCACTAACTTTTCTCCTTATATTAATGCAATAGAAACAATACACTAATTAGCTTAATTATTTAGGTTTTCTTTTGTTCAATTTGTATTGTGATATCAAGGTAATCAAAGATCACCAATTATATTGGATAGGATATTATACCTTGCATTAGATGGAAACTCTGCCAGTTGGAGAGGTTACATTAAATTGAAGAATGCTTTCTGATCTATTAACTATTTTATATCTTCAGATTGGAGTCTATCAGACTATTTAGATATTACTCCAGTGCCATACATTAGCATGAGAATGTTCGAAGTTGCTGTGAACCAGCACTAAAATAGATTACTTCTCTCACACTTTTAAAATGTTTGATTCACTGTAGTCTAAAAAAAAAAAAGGATCAATTGACTGATTTAGTTAACACAGCTTACTAGTGTTTTGTAAAAAAAAAAAAAAAATTGCTCTTAAGAATATATTCAAGAAAACCTTAACAGCATCTTCAAAAAGGGCATGAAAGAAGATCCAGGGGACTAGAGGTGATCTGCTAAATCTCAATGTCCAGGAAAATAATGGAATAAATCCTCCTAAATGCTATATATAGGTACATGAAGGAAGAGAAAATTATTAGTAACAGCCAGCATGGGTTTCCTAAAGGTAGCTTGTGTCTAACCAACCTGACAACCTTCTGCAAAGAGATGACTGCCTCTGTGGATGAGGGAAGAGTAGTAGCTATTGTTTGCCTTGACTTATCTCCCATATTATGTTTACAGTGAGTGAGATACTGTTTGGGAAGGCTGGCTACCAAATGCATTAATAATGGGCTGAACTATTGGGCTCAAAGGCTTGAGGTCGGCAATATAAAGTCCAGTTTGTGGCCAGTTATTACGGGTGTTTCTCAGAGGTCAATAGTGGTAAAACCAGAGGGTGGAGCAGGCTCTCAGAAAGGTGGCAAAATCTCTAGGTTTGGAGATACTTAAAAGAACCAGTAAAGATCCCGAACAACTTGATCTATTTGGCCTTATTTCTCCAAGATGCTTGAATCTTCAAAGTCCATTCTAACTTAATTCATTCTTTGATTCTATATTGTCCATATTTTGTTAAAGAAACTTGGCTCGTACATAGAGCCACATTTTCAGCTATGTTTATAAAATGATCATGTGAATAATTCAACATAAAAATATAGTGTGCAATATACATTGGATGAGATAAATCCTAAAGTGCACTAAGGTTTAACATCTGCAGAGATATGTAGAAGGCAGCATAAGATTCAATGAAAATTATGATACTTGCCCTTCACCTATCTTTTAAAAACTGTATTACCATGTTTTAGCCCTCAGTGGGCATATGGGGATAAAGAAGATTTTGCTACCTTTCCTACATCTTTTTTGCTAAACCCATGAATGATCAGTCACTGGTCTTTTCCATCTTGTTTACTTGTAAGCCATTTATAAGTACCTCAAAAGTGTGTTTCAGTTTCTTCTTTCACTGCACAGTTAGACTGTGACCTACACCTACCTCACAAAGAGCTCTGAGGGAGACTGCTTGCTAATCAATTTCTCTTCCACCTGCCTTCTGTTAATGAGGACTCACTGGTGAATTCTCAGTCCTACAAGGTGATCACTTAACTTGGAATCGAGGAATTTACTCTAGACTTATTCAATTTTCTGTGCTGAATGAAAATTCTCTTTTTTTCTTTTTTTTTTTTTTTTTTCAAACCATATTGCACAGTTATTTAGCTACATTTAGCTACGGCCATTTTTTTCCCTCTTGAGCATAGTTTTGTAATAAGACTGAATTGTAGTTATGGGCTCATCTAAATTATGAGAACAATACCTTTCACAGTGTAATTATTTCCCATTTAAAGTCCAACCATTTGGCTTATGTTCCAAAGTGCTCAAGTTCTGTTGTTTGAAGTGTGCAACTAGACTGCAGAATGTATTAACTCTGGGTCATCTGTTATTGATTTCTGGGAGGCAATAGAAGAGCAAAATCACTACATTTCATTACACTAAATACATGAAATTATTCATAACATTAATATATACAAGTATCAATGCCAAACATAAAAATTTATCTTATAATCCTATAGTAATGTCCGTCCAAAGTCATCTTTTCATGACTGTTTCCAAAGAAATGAATAAAATGTAAGTAATGAATATCAAACTTTAAAAGCTGCAGCAAAGATTTTAGGTGAGGCAATGCAACTGAGAATAAGCCAAACCATATAAGAACATGGATGGATGTTCTTCCTATACATAACATCAACTATCATGGCATGATGTAACAAGACCCAAAGTGTTGTTACACAGCATTGTCAAATGCTTTCCTACCTCAATTTTATAAGAAACATTTCTGCTAAACCAGAGGTTAAAGCATGCATATAGTCTTGTATGCACCTGTTTGCATAGCTATTTTTATCATTGCAAATACATCAGAAATACACACATAATTCACATATTTACAATGATCCAACTATACATATGTTCTTCAGTGACTGCCCATGACTTGCATAGACTTCAATGCTATTTGTCAGATAAACTATTTAAGCTCTGCCTGGATGACTGAAGTAGAAAGTGACTGAAACACAGAGAACTGGGGGTATAAAGAAGGAAAAGAGCCCCAAGGAAAAAAGAATGTGTGATTCTACTAAACAAATCTTACTTGTTTTGAAGCAGTGACTTTTTCAGTCTTTGTTTTCTTGATAACCAAGAAATATCATGTAAGAAAAATGCTAACACCTTTGGAAACATAGGCATATTGGTCCTAATAGGAGATGATGAAAAATAATGAGACATTGAGAAAACTGAAGAGTAATAGGCTTGTATCACTCCTTCTGTTGTTGTTATTGAATTTCAAGTGTCCACAGAGAACCATCTTGTTAAAGAAAAGTGCTTGAAGAATAGTCTGAAACTGGTATTAAAGTCAGGGTTAAGAAGGTAATTTTCCTATTGAAAAATATTGCTACTAACTGAGGACTCCTCGTACCTACCTACACTTCTTTGTTGAAAACTCCAAAGGTTTATGGAGCAACAAGCTTTAACTAACTTGTAGACATCTGTTGTCAATTCAAGCAGCGTATTTTAGATGGAGAGGTATAATTAAGGCATGATGAACAGGATAAAAGATGCTATTGTGTTATTTTTCTGGGCATTTATCCACTGTCATAACAGGCAATAATAAGTACTTTTGCATTACGTAGAAATTTGGGGGTTTTTTTCCACTTAATCATTGATTTCAAAACTGTGAACAAACTTTGCATCTTATTTCCTCATTTTGCCAAACAGAAATAGATCATATACAGAAGACCTGAAAATTTCAATAATAATCATGTCAACTAGTTTTGATGACAGTGCTCTTGACATGTTACATAACAGTTTCATTAAGCTGAAACGTTCATTTTAAGTATATTAAACAAAAAATTTTATTACCATTTGAATATCACCACTGTTGATCTATCAGAGTTTTCTCTACAAGAGTGTTCAATTTGTTTACTAAGTCAGAAAGAACACTCTTCAATCAAATTATTTACCTATACACCTTTGATAACAAAATTATGTTATTTTCTTGTAAAATATTGAACAACATATGTCTTAGTTTGGATGAAAAAACCAACCAAACCAACCAAAGTATGCTCAGTGATTTTTAATCAGAGATTGTGAGATTGTGCAGAACAGATAACAGTTCTTTGCTCTAAGTGTATGTGTGCACAGAACAGAACAAAGTCAACAACAAGTGCGATTAAGTTGTTAATACGGATCGAGTCCCGTACCCGAGCTCTGGTGGTGCCGTCACTTTAAGCTGCAGCTCCGCTCCGGGCAGCCCTGGCGCGGGGCGCACAGCTTCTCCCAGGCCGCAGCTCCGCTCCGGGCAGCCCTGGCGCGGGGCGCACAGCTTCTCCCAGGCCGCAGCTCCGCTCCGGGCAGCCCTGGCGCGGGGCGCACAGCTTCTCCCAGGCCGCAGCTCCGCTCCGGGCAGCCTCCTCCTCAGCGCCGATCCAGATGGTTATCGGTCACACTCGCACTCACACACACAGAGAGGGAAAGGAAATAAAGACAGAGAGATAGAGACTACAGCAACGCAAGCAGAGGTAGCAAAGCGCGACTACTCTCTAGGTAGCAAGATGGAGAAAGAGGCGGAGACCGGGACGTAGCCAGTGAAAGGAGATGTCCGGGCAAACGGGACACAACCTCTGCCCCGGTCTCCCCGGTCTCCCCGGAAATGGCCCCTGCCCCCCCCCGCCCGCCAGCAAAGGAAGAAAAAATTCTCTGAAAGAGGAGGGGAAAAAAACCAAACCAAACCAAGCTGAAACTATAACAATATAATATTGCTAGAAAGTGTTCAGTCTTAACAGGCTAATTGTCTTGATACAGCTCTCTAATAATTATAAACTTCTAAACCACCACTTACTGTTGCCTTTACTTTGATTTTTTGAAGTTATGCTTATCATTACAAAGTATTCCTTCAAAATTAATTGTTATGTTCAGTTACATTTACTCTGACTACAAAAATACATTTCTTATAAGTGTTTGGGAAGATGAAAAGTAGTTTTAGTAATGAGAATGTTTAGATAAATGAAAGTTGTGGTGGGTTAACCTTAGCTGGATGCCAGATGCCCACCAAGCTGCTCTCTCTCCCCTCCTCCTCAGCAGGTGGAGGAGAAAATAAGATAGAATGCTCTTCAGTTGAGATAAAGACAGGGAGATCACTCACCAATTACTCTTACAGTCAAAACAGATTTAACTTAGGGAAGATTAATTTAATTTATTGCCAATTAAAAATAGAGTAGGATAATGAGAAACAAAACCAAAACCAGTGTCATTCCATTCTCACTATTTTTCTTCCTAGATTCAGCTCCAGTCCTTCATCCTTAACTATTCTGCCTCCTCCCCACGCTGGCAGAGGGATGTAGTAGGATGGGGAATAGGGATGGTGACCAGTTTATAATACTTTATCTCTGCTGCTCCTTTCTCCTCACATTGCTCCCCTGCAATTGAACAGTACTTCAGTATTGTGTCCCTCTCCACTGGGGTACAGCCCCTCATGAACTGCTGCGGTATGTGTGCTTTCCACAGGCTGCAGTTCTTCAGGAAGTGCTCCTGCATGGGTCCTTTCTGTGGAGTACAGTCCTTCAGGAATGGGCTGGTCCAGCGTCGGTCCCACATGGGCCACAGCTACTGCCAGGATCATGCTTCTGCATGGACTCACCATGGACTGCAGCTTCCTTAAGGGCACGTCTGTCTGCTTCTCGAGGCTCCCCATCCCTGGCTGAGGAGCTCAGCTGTGCCTGCAGTGGGTCAGCTGGAGCCAGCTGGAACCAAATGTGTCCAGTTCAGGGCAGCCCCAGCCTTTCCTCACAGAGGCCTCCCATGCAGTCCCCCACTGCCAGCGCCTGGGAACCTGCACCCAATACACAGGGTCTATCAGTAATTTCAATGTTATTGCTAACATATTTCTGTGTTTCGTTAAACATTTATAAACAAGACTAATATTTACATTTTGTTCCCCGAGTCAAGTTTTCCAGCAAAAAGAATGATCAATCCTGTATAAAATATGATCTATGAGGAAATATTGACATGAGAAGATGGGGTATACTACATATGTTTATATGTCTGTGTGATAGAGAAGGGGAAATCACATCACAGCAGTCCTCAGTTACAAGAAAGCTGTTTGATATCTCTTCTCATTCACATTTGGATAGAAGAATAAATGAAGTTCTCCAATTGTAATGAGAGAAATTACATAGATGGGAAAAAACACACTTTTATAAAACATAGTAAAGCACTGTTCTTTCCATTTGAAATACCTTTAGGAAAAGATGGGAGATCACTTGAAATCTTCAAGAACATGTTCGGTAAGCTTGCCAAGACTGGTAAGTGTATAGCTGTATGGCTGATAGGAAGAGGAACTGAATGGACAATGAGGGAGTATAAACTCCTTCCATATCAATGTATCTGCACTTCTGGATGCTCTCTATGTATCTATATATTTACTCTTTTTATAACTACAGAAACAAACTCCATATTTTATAGTATGTGTGTGCATGGGCCCCATACAATGTATAAATAAATTCACTTGAAATCTAAGAGTTCTATTCTCTGAATAAAATTTTCTATGCTAAAGCACGACATTATCTTGACATAAATCATCCTCTGAAAAGAATCAGAAATCACTAACACATGAGTCACAAAAACGCTCTCATAGTCTGAGAACATTTGCTCAGACTACTGAAATATCAGCAAGTCTCCAGGTAATGCATATCACAATGATCTAAAAGCCATTGGGTTAACTTAATCAAATTTTTTTCTGTCACTCATTCAGGAAAAATATACATTTGGCTTTTATGATTCCTCAAAGATTAAAAAGGTACTCATGTCTTCCTGATCATGAAGTACTCTAATGGCCCTGTAAAGGCCTAGCTCTGCAGTAGAAGATACACCCCTGTTCACAATTAAAAAGAATATGGGTGTAAAGAGCTGTAATATCCTTGAGATGTTAAGCAGCTGAAAAAGAGACAGTGTGCATGACAGTTCTTTGTTTATGATGGAGCAGTGCATTTTTTTTCCTTCCTCCCCAGTTACCCTGCTTATCCTACACAGCTCTGTGCATTAACAGAGGCAGAAGAGTAGTCTGAGTCTAAAGGATTTGGTCTTACATTGTGAGAGAAAGCAAAAGATGTCTGTTGAACCTCAGCAAAGTCCAGAAAAAAAAAAAAAAAATCTCCTCTCAGTCATTTACTTCTGCATAATTATTATTCCTGTTAATAATCATCATAGGTTTTAAAGTATCAGCCAAGTTTTTGGAGAACACCAATTCCAGTTTCAGAAGGAATCGTGTTATCGTGTTGGGGAGGTAGTATTTCCTTACTAGTTTGCTATTTCAGTACCTGCATTCAGAACCATTATTAAACAAGAAATGTGAAAGGAGAGGAATAGAGAATAATGTCAGGAAAGATACAGAGTCTTTCAAATATGGTCATTTTTCTGCATTGCCATAAAAAAAAATACTGCTTCTTTCATCTTCTTTTATTCTCTTACCCTCCTTTATTTTATTCCTACCAGGAAAGAAAAAGAAAATGTTCCTGAAATGTGTTGTGTGTATGTGATACACAATTTTTAATTCCCTTAAGTCTGATATAGATGCAGAAAAAGTTCTTTAGGTTATGAATTCCTACAGGTAAATTACAAGACGGAAGCTTTCACAACCTCTCACCTAACATCTTTTCAGTCACATTACTGAATTTATTGAAGTTCAAATGTTGTTAAGAAACTCTAATGGATATAAACTTGCCATTTTATCCACTGTTGCCAATTATTATCTTCCTTCTCTCACATTAACAGCTATGAAATAAGTGTAAGAAAATTTAGCTCTGAGGCTTTTAAAATAATTTTAAATCTTCAATCTCTCTGTTTTTTGGTAACCATTAGATTCTGTATCTAGACTTACCTTTCTGCTTTCTTTTTATCCCCACACAGTTTTAACAACTAATTTTACCACTTAAGACATTTAAAATATTATTTCTGTTCTGAAGTGTTTAAGAATGCTACAATCATGCCTAACTGATGATTCACTTACCTTGGACTCTGTCCTCTGTTACAGTTAGGTGTTTTAGTTAAAATTATAAATGTATTTTTTAAGGAAAAAAAATCATAACAACATTTCAAACTTCTGTGACTTATCTAACTATATCTAGTTACATAGGCATATATATATAAGGCACAGAGAGATTCAAAGTATAAATAAAAAATATTACATATCCACAAAGAAAAGAAAAACATTAATTTTGAACCAATACTGTCATTATATCTTTTTACAAATAAATATGTTTTATGTATTCATAAATAAATACATAATTATATATTAGTTTGAGATTTCCTATTTGTTCATTAGATGGCCTATGATTTTTTTCCTGTGTTGGTTGAACCTATGACAATTGTTAATGTTTTCTACTCTTTTAATTATATACTTGCATTTATTGTTTAATACCATGGGAAATCTCCCAAAAGTATAGATCTTGCTAACAGTTCATGGACACATTTCCAATATAGGAGACCCAGAATAAAGTGCCTAGTATAAATCAGGCAGAACAATGATTATTCACAGAGATTTTAGAGGGTATTGACATTATATCCCTGCAGTGCCATTCTTTTCTGACTCTTTTCCACACCAGTTTTTTGGATTCCAAATCCGATGACATTTCTTGCATCTGAAAAAATTTAGACTTTTTATTTCAAGGGATGCTCCTTCCCCAAGTCAGACTCATTCCAGAATGCAAGCTCTGAGTGTGGGTGAACATGCTCAGACATGATGTCTCTTACTGGCAGTTAGAATTGGTCTGGAAGGCTACCAAAGATACCTAGCAAGACGAGGATGGTGCTGCTGAACCCAGTTACTCACTGCCTACTTCATCCAAAAAGAATGAAGTTTCTAATACGAGCGGCTAGGAAGAACAGTCTGTATAGTGTAAAAAAAACTGGTATCATAAACAGGATGATCACCAGAGAGCAAATATCAGACTGAGAAACCATTAGAATAAAACTTTTATTTGAGCAGTACTGGTTAAAAAGCAGTAAAAAGAATGAACTAGCTGATAAAAGTGCATCAGTCTGTGATTTTTTCATAGACTGGATCTGCAGCCAAATCTTCATAGGAGGAAAAATTTTATTTTGGTTATGAAAAGAGAAAGAAGAGTATGTTCTGGGTTTTCTTGAACTGGATATATTTACAGAAAGGTGACATCCAAATCTTTTGTTCCTAATGCACTATAAGACAGAAAATGTCAAATAGCTTTTTTTTCAAAAGCAATCTATCTATATCAAACATTAATGTATGACATAAAATAATACTGATTTTATAGTGTATATATATTTTTAATGTATTATATTTAATTTCAGTACACAGTGACAGAAAGACAGCATGTTACCTACTGGAATGTTCTCTCTACACTGTTCTCTACATTGTTTTGTTTGGTTTTTTTTCACCCAGTGATGAAAACAGTTTTGCTGAAGATTCCACTAATGACTACCTAGTTTGCAGCACAGTCTAAAAGAATGTGTACAGGATGACAATGCAGACTAGTAGTTTCTGTAATATCTCATATTTGAGGATTAGGTGGACTCACAAGTAAGATATATGCAGACACACAAAAGTTAATTGTTTTTTTATGTCACTGTTTCACACAGCCTTGACCTCAGAGGAAGAAATGAGTATTTTCCTTTGTTACTACTTCTATTTAACAGAACAAGTTAGGGCCAAGAGGGGGGCGGGAGGAGGAAAGAGGCCTAAGAATTCTGACACAAAAACCTCTCAAAGGACTCTGAGCTAACAGATAGCTAGAGAAAAGGAAGAATATGACTTCTGACCCTCTGAGATGAAATTGTTTCTTCACTGTGGTTTTAGTTTCTTTCTGTAGGAAGAACTTGAAAAAAAACGTGCTTCATTTTACATTGAATGTTACTGTTTTCTTGCTATTTCTGACTTTGAAGATTTCAACATTTTTTTTAGGCTCTTCACTTTTGATTCTACTTTCCAAATGAGATTATGTGGCAAAGCATATTCTAGTAGTTACAGGGCACTAGCTTGCATACAATTACTATATTAAGTCATATTCTACAGCAGATGCTGCACTGCAATGCTGATATTTGCCTCATAATGTTCCTGTTCTCTCTTACTGCTTCTATTTGTCCAAGATTTAAAGTAAAAAATAAAGGCACAAGATGATTCACATTCATGACTGAGCCCAAATTCCCTTATCATTCACAATGTCTACATGCTGGTTTTCAGTTTTTGTTGTATGGAATGAGCCAAGTGTTTCTTCCCTGCAGAAAACTATTTTGGGTTCATGTTTGAATTCTAAGTGTTTAGGTAATATAGAAAAAACTTGCCTGAGACTCTTGTGCATGTACAATTAAACCCACATTTAGGTAGAGGCATCAAAAGAAGATTTGGCATATCTCAAAGTTTAAAGAGAAGTGGTCAAGTTTAGACCTACTTTGTCTGGCTTGGAGTAAAGGGATAGATCAAAGAAAACACTGTTCTTTGAAGGCTGATTAAAGCCTAAGTGTTGGTGTGCATAAAGACAAGGAGAAAGAGAATTTCATGCTTTTTGTGAGAGACGCAAGGGTATTTCGGGCTTCTAAAATATGTTTTGCTGAATGGCAATATATGCTAAAGATGTTTCCCATATATTTTAACTTTTTTTTCTTTCTTTCTTTTCCTAATCTAAGAGTTTTTTAGAACTTATTCCCTGTTGTCCTGGAACATTCCTGGTATGTATGTATAATACAAGTATTTTTATTTTCTTACTAATTTAATCCCACTAATTCCTTGCCTCTTCTATCAACTCCAACAACAATATAAAGAAAACAGTATTCTCTTTAGCAGTGCCAGCAAACTAGCAAATGGGAAATTGAGAAATTTGTCTCCATAAGAGATGTCATCAGTTTAAATAACATAGGATGATAATGGTTCCATCAGCTACTTTCATCAGCATATAACTGATTTAGAACAAATTCTACTGTAGCATTACTTAGAGAGCAGCTAGGAAGTTAAGCTGGCTTTTAACAACGCATTTCTGGTAATTTCGGTGTCTCATCCCATAGATAACTTATTCCTTCAATTTTTTTAATGTGGAATTACAAAGGAAAAGAAAAAAAACCCTCTGTGAAAGATAAAAAGGAAAGTGTGATGAACATGTTCCAACAGTCATTGGGAAGGCACTGGCTTTTTCCATCATGTGTAGAACCTTACTTGTGAAGTGGCCTGTTTAATTATTCAGTCATCTTCCTAGATCAAATATGATTTTTCTTCTCTCAACAAGACTAATAATGGTGGAAAATTGCTTTGATTTCCTTTCTGAATCAATACTACAAATAATCACTTATTAATCTGAAACCTTGTCATGGCATTGCTACTTTCTTTGTGCTTATTCCTTTTTTACTTCTTTATTCTTTGCATGGAATATGTCATCGATAATATTTTAACAATTAACTGTTGCTAGTGGGCTATTTTGAATTCTTCCTAATCCATCTTTTTGTAAAGATATGAATGTCCTCCCCAATATTGTTTCCACTTTTGAACACAACCATTTTTTGTATCATTGAAGAAAAAAATAAAAAAAATAAAAGTACTGTCTCATCAGTAAAAAATTGATTAGGAAGTATCAATTTTAAAAAGCTTTTACTTTCAATATTATATTTTTTTAAGCAAAACACTGTTCTTCTGTTTAGCAGTGCCAGGCTATTACACAGTTCCCTTTAAAACTACACAATGCTCTCACAAATGTCATACTTTATGATAAAAATAGACAATTATCATTGTAATAAAAAATTATTAAATTAAATTATGGCATATGGCTTTAGTTATCTCCCATTGCAGATAATTTGTAACTTATTTTTGCTTTGCAGGGTTTTTTACAATACTTTATATTCTAATATTTGCACAATTTGTTACACTGACTTCAAATTTCCATTTGTTTTAACATTATTTTCTGTATTTCTTTAAAGATGAAAATATTATTATTCCTTACGTCCTTTTGAGAACCTGCTGAACTACCATATAGGCCATATTAGATCAATTTGTTCAATAATCCTTTTAAATAGTAATTGAGTTTTGACTGTTGTGCACTTGAAATCAAAGGAAGACGATATCAGAAGGAATCCAGTGGAACACTACCTGCATAGACAACCTTAATTCTGCACTATGTTGACTAAGAAAAGACTCTTGAGAAGCGTAAGAGTTCTGAATGAAATTCAGAGACACTAATTTCCTAATGCAATTACTTTAAGGTGACAATACAACTTCAAGTGGTTTATAACGATTAAGTGTAAAATGATTCCCTAGACATTTTTGATTATATATTTTCTGTTTACCAAAAGCATAAGCAAGTCTTTTGTAAACCTTGAAGTCAGTAATTACTTTCTTTTTACCTTTAATAATTATACAGAAAATCAGTTTGATTATTTGCCTTCGTGTTTTCCTATTACAGTCATCAAAAGGATAACAATGTGGTCCTCAAGTTAAATTTTGCTTTTAAGTTCTGATTTAAATCTGGTGATTTTCATGTGAATACTAAGGTCTGACATTTGTGCCTTTGTTATCAGTTTTTATTAAGGCACCTGAAATTGCTGATATGCGAAGTATTTTTTCATTGCTTTTATAGTGCTGAACTTTTTCAGACCTTTAATTTCACTTGTATTTTGGGTTAGGTGTAAATTCCCTCTGCTTTGGTCTTGAAAAAGGAGGGTATTATTTTTTTACTATGCTCTACATAACACTGATGATTCTGTTCATCAGCACTACAGTTAATCACTGTACCTCCTAATGGACTTTACACTGATTGGAATGGAATTCTGCAAAGCCAATATTTTTATTGAAATGGAGAATGAAAGAAAAGTCAGATATTATTTATGGCACTGCTTCCTTTGGTGGTCGATATCGTTAATGGTCTCTCACTGCCAAAGTGAATCAAGAAGCAGAGGTATTTCAGCCTTCTTACTTCTGTCCATGCAGGCTGATATAGCCTCTTTATTCACACTATGCTTATTTCTCTGTAGAATTCTTGTAAAGTATTTCTATTAAAAGCATTTCTTATAGTAACATCTCATAACATCTCATCCTTATCTTCCAGAAAAACACTTTCACAGCTGAGCCATTCCTTTCAGTTGCAGGTAATGGATATCTGGATCCTTAGAAAATATATCCCATTCATTTTGTAGAGCACAGGAAGCTAAATGGTCCTTAGACTTTTCATCTTTAAGGAAATAAGTCAATTTAAATGTAAAATCCCCTGTTAGTTGTTCTATTTGAAATAGGATGGAAAAGTCCCAGTATATGTATTGAGGAAATCTGCCTTGAAGTCTATTCTGTAAAAAGAAAGTGCTGATGTTAAAGGCAAGTGTACTACAGCATCATATAGCAATTTGACTACCTATCTCACTGACAATTTGAGAATCCCAAATTTTCCTTTACTTGACTGAGCTAGAAATAATTTTGAGTCTTATTTCTACCTATTAGGACAGAGATAGAGTTTATGCAAAGAACTAAAACCGTTCATTAATCTTCAACATCTAAAATGCACTGGAAATTCTAAATTATCTCAATTCCTACACAGCATACACTAGTACGTTTGATAGAAATAGCAAATAATTACAATAGAAACTGTTGTGAAAAGTAGTTACATCTGCTTGTATCTGTTTCACAACAGTTATCAGTTGGTGAACCAATTACTTCCCAGGAGACTTTTGCCTGCCTTGGTACTTATTGTCTCTGATTACAGAGACTTGGCATCATTGCCATGGACGTGTGATAGAAAGTTGACATGACAAGACACAATTTTCTGTATAAATAGTTGCTATGTAAAGGCATGCACACTTAATGTACTTTGTTTAATATGTAATAATTAAATAGAAGAATGGGTATCTTCAGATCTTTTCTTCTTTCTCTGAAACCCTTAGTCAAATCTTTCTACTGCACTCATGTTTTAGCCATGGTTTCTAGTCCCCCTGTGTCTTCTCGTAACATTTTCTTTCCAGGCTAGTATACTGAACAAGTCTCCACCTGAAAGTCTCATGTTGTCTTAGGTTGCAATAAACCTAGTGGCACTTTTCTCCAAGAAAGCATACTCTGCTAGTGTACCTTGTCATACTATGAAAAAGGAGCAAACAAAACAGGATTTGAACACCTTTGTTGGAGCCACAAGATTTTCTCCTTAACTATGGTGGCCTTGTCTACAGCATAAACTCCTTCTGTTCACTTCATCTCTTTACGGACAAGCAGGCAGATAGCTGCTTTGAATGTTCGTGGGGGCAAACATGCTTAGGTGATTTACAGATTAAAAAGCTTTTTTTACTCTTCCTCTTGCTCAGCTGACCTTATCCTTCATGTCTCCTTTCCACCAAAAAGTATATTGGTAGAGTCAGGGACTCACCTATGGACAGATTCCTCCTAACAGCTACATTCAGTCTCCCTCTGTTTAGGCCAGTCCAAACTTGTCTTCATCATCAAATAGTTCTGGTTTCATAGTTCATGTTAGATACTCAGTCAATTTTTTTTAGGTGTAACATACAGTACATTTCTGTGTACCTTCTGCTACGGGCGTTGAAAACTCCCTAAAATTCTGGAGTAGATTCGCATGAATTCATTTCTTTCCCTATTGTAATTTAATATCTCTTTTTTTTGTAAGAGCATTTCTAGTATGGCCAGTAATATAGTAGACATGGTTAACTTTGAGGCTGTCAGGTTGTTTACCATTGTTGCAGTGTGATGCCATAATAATTCCTATCATACCAGGAATTCATACTCTCAAAAGCAGAGGAAGTGGGGAGCTAGATAGTAGTGGTGATTTAGCAGTTTGTTTCCAATGACATTATTAACTCTGGAATTTATTTCACTTTTTAAATTGATGTTAACAAGATCATCAAAATCTTTGTCTTTGGAGAGTTTTTAGGGATTTTGGTGTTGGGTGGGTTTTTTTAGCAGAATTGGTTTATGGGTGTACAGAATAGTTTAGTTTCAGACTGAAAAAGTGACTTCACAGATGGGGTGAGAAGATCTTTATATACCAATGTAAAAAAAATTTTTTTTTTTAATATAAACTGGATATATTTTAAAAAATAAAAGTAGGTTCACTTTAGCAATGCTAGAAAGAGATACGTTCAACATAGGTCAGTTGAAATACAAAACACTTTCCCTGGGATATTAATGCACAGATTTTGGCTGACACGATAAACACCTGCCTACTGCCATGCCTATAAAACATCAGATACATTTTAACTTAAACTGACAGTGCCTAGTTAAGGTTTGTGTTCTGAATTCTGTTATTTCTGCTAAATTGAACTGAACTGAACTGAACTGAACTGAACTGAACTGAACTGAATTGAAAAGCCACAACTGTATTTGAATTCTTTTCCCAGGAGGTTATTTAATGAAAAAAAAAATAAGATTTCATAATGGTGACAGAATACAGCTTTTACATGAAGATTTTTGGTTGTTTTGTTGATGTTTTCTTGCTCAATACAGTCTACAAAGGGTATTATTTGAAACATTTCATCTTAAATGATTGTTTTAAGTTGATGAAAATATTTAAAGTACAACCAAAGCTTTAACTCTCTAATGTTTGTTGGAAACTATTCACAATTTGTAAGTCCTGTAAGGGTTTTAACATGCTTCAAGAACAGGTTAATACATGGCAGGCATCAACAAAATCCCAGCCAGTCCTGACTAGAATATTCCTATTCACATATCACAGAATACTTCAGAGGCAACAAAAACAATCATAAAAAGAAAAATCCAGTTTAAGCCTTAGATAAAATAGCTTTTTTCATATAAAAAGAGGAGCATAAAATTCAGTGAACTGAACACCTTAAATGCCACTGGCACAATGCATTAAAATACTCCATGTGATACGTCTGTCTTCAAACAGCATGGTTGTTGCATGTCTAATAGAAGTAAAATATATTTCAATGAAGAGATTAACTTTCAACAGACAGAAATATCCTCCAGATGTAAAACCATAGAATAAGCTATAGGAAATCCTAAGGAATAAAGGAAACTAAAAAGTTAGCACTGATCTCATTCCAAAGTGTCTATGATGCACTTCAGGGAAAGAATTGCAGCACAGGATCTGCTTCAGTGCCTTAACTCATTTGAGCGTGCCTAACTCGTTGGCTATTGCATTTTTGTCTCTTATTAACTCATATTTAAGCTTTCCTTGAAATGAGAAAAAGCCAGAGCAATAACAGGGAAGTGGAGAAAGGAGACCAGGAAGCCGTTCCACAGTGACTACTGATAGAAGTTCATCAGGCAGGAAAGGCAAACATCGTAGTGGAAATGACAAGGTAATCATGTATCTTTGATAAACTTAAGCAGTTCGGTTAGTCCATTGACTTGAGACTTAAAAGTTAACCTTAGAACATGAAATTTGACAGCAGATTGTTATTTCTTGCAAAACATTATTTTTTTAATTACGTATATACCTTGTTATTTTGTGTTGAGATTAATTTGAGCTGCACTAACGGCAATTTGCATACTGCTCTTGAACTTTGTACTAAATAAAACCTTTTTTAAAATTTATTTATAGGCATAAGTTCTGAAATCATAAGATCTAAACCCATGTCAGCTCTCCTGAGTCCATCATTTGTGCTTCAAAGCCAGCATACAGCATCTAGATACACAGGAAAAAGCAGAGAACAAATCTGTGTCTGCTCATATACTTCCATATACTTAGATATTTGATTCTGCATAGTCTTACAAAGGCTAAAAATGTGTTCCACAAATATACAGACTTTACATACTTTGATAACTATCAATTACTACAGTCTGAAATCAACTGTACGCTCAGAAATAACTGGCTATTGCTGGAGTAAGGAAGGCTATACAAAGAAAAAAATTGCCTTCTATGATTCCTGTTTATAATGTTCTTTTCCTAAGCATCTGCTCCTACTGGCTGCTATCAGAGGCACCGCACTGGAATGGGTGGGACTCTGCCTTGGTCTATTTGCCAACTACTGCAGTCAGGACAAAGCAGTTATTCTGATCTAAACACACTATTATCATTGTGCCATCTTTCTGTGACGGAAAACCTACCTCCGTCTTTTAAGAGGGTAAAAAACCAAACAAAAACACAACAGGAGGAAACAGAATAAAGTTGTCAAAACCCACCAAGTAAATCTACCTTGGTGTAAAAATTTATGGTACTTAATATCATATTCCTGATACTTCATACTTCCTAGGAGAAGAAAATAGGATTAGTCTAAGCAGCATTAATTAAATGAAAATGCGTGGAAACCAGGAATTAGCTACAGGTATTACTTTGCTTTGGTGAAATTACAGAGAGGAATAATATAACATTGAGTAATTTGTAGTGAGATGTATATTCACTTGTACACTTTATTCTTAGTGCACATATGCACATATCAAGACCTCATTTTCTCTCTCAGGAATTTTTCAGAATAACACTTCCAATGGCAACTATTAAAATAAATATGTTTTAAAAAAATGTTTGCCTTTCCTTGAGCTTCCTGGCAATTGTGCTTAGGGCAGTTCCATCACGTGAAGCTTGCTACAGCTGATGTAGGATGGCTGGCCCTGAGAAAACAGGTAGCCTAAATGTAGAATCATAGAATGGTACAATGGTTTGGGTTGGAAGGGCCCTTAAACATCATCCAGTTCCAGTCCCCCTGCCATGGGCAGGGACACCTCCCACCAGACCAGGCACGGTTACAAAGTTACATGAATCACCTAACCTTGGTTCATCTGGATTAGCCGGTTTCCAAAAGTTTGTTTTCCTTTCCCTGTTACTCTGAAGGCTTGAAGGCTGTAAATATCTTCAGTAGCCCCTTCCGATAAATGTAGAGAAGACTTACACCAGCTTGAGACAAACTGACATCTCACCCAGGAAGAGCTCTCTGCTGATAGCTCTTAAGCTGCAGGATGCTCATGGGAGGCACTAGTGCTAGTCAGCCCTTATAGTTTGCAAAATTTGAGGACATCTCTGTTTAAAAAGACTGAAAAAAGTCTTTCTTAGTTAGGATTGTTATGACAATGGTCTTTGTGAAAATATTGACACCTAAACCATGTCCCTAGGCATCCTAACTGCAGGTGCAGCTGGCATTGGTGCTGAGGTGTAGGAGTTCTGAATATAGGCGGTGATGAAGGTCTGGTTTTTTTTTATTACATGTTTTCTTATGTGTCTAATGCTTCAGGTCATAGGTTCCTACATGGTTTATGTGAATTCTGATGACATTGATATCTTTATTTTATGTATACATAGAGAGAATATTCAGGAAAGACAGTTACATATTTATATAACTACAAACATACACTTTTCCATATATGTGTTTTATTTATGCTATGTTTTACTACATTTGTTATGTTTATTGACTATTTTAGATTTCAACGTGACACAAAAATGGAGATTCTGGGTGATCAGTCTAAACTTGACATATTATATTTATTTAATATGTTTATTTTATAAAAATCTTTTAACTAAATATGGATTAACTTTCCAGGGCATACTTCTTCCTGACTGCAAAAATAATTTAGACAATTTTATCTCACTGTTTTAGAATCATACTACTATTACTGTATATTATTACATTTTAATTTCATAGTCTTTTGCTGACATAGACATTATAAATTCGGAAAAGTCACATATTTATTTCTTCCATTTGAATGACAAGTGTATTTGCCATAATCATTTTAGGTAACAAGGCAGCTCATGCATTTTACTCTGTATCAGCATTTCCACCATTCAATTTCCTTATGTCAAATTAAATTCCATATACAAATTTCCATGCTTCTGTTTATGAAAAAAATAAAATGTCTTAATAATGTCAACATTGACTTTCTAAAATGTAGAAAAACTGACGGCACAACTAAAGGAAACGAAATGGTTTGAGTAGGAGCCCAGTTAAGGCTGAAATCCTACCTCAAAGGCAGTTACATGGACAATCTGTCTCAACACTGAAAGCCTTAGCAACTGCTGAGTGAAACTGAAATCTTTTTATTGCTGAAAGCAGTGATTCTACACCAGATTTTTCTAAATTAAATAGTAGAAGACTAGTTTTATTACAAAAAATCTTGATTATAGTTATCCCTTTTGCTTTGGAGTAATGTCCTACCTAAACTCACATATGAAGTTTGCGAAAGTAGTTGAATGAGAACTAGTTTTATAGCCATATGTTATTGTTGTTTAACATTCTGTTACAATCAGATTAAAATTCAGTTTCCAGATGACTCCATGTCCCAAGCACTTTGGAACGAAAAAACAGCAATTTGAAATCCAGTGTTCTCTACCCATGACAACAATTTTCCTCTCGAGAATAATTTCCACTTGAGTAAGTATAAATCTCACCCATTTTTCTGGCTTGAGTAAGTGTTTACCTTCCCATTTTTACCATGAAATTGGCATTTCCACCAAAAAATGGTGAACCAAAGCTTCTTGATGACTTTGATATTTACCAGTCATCTTAAACTGTGACAAAGCTAATGTATTTGGAAAATAAACTTGTTTTTTTTCAGTACATTCCCCTACCTTTTTATTTAACATCTGCTGTAGCATCTCACTATTTCTCTTACTAGTAAGTGGCCTCTTTTATTCTTAATCAATTTTTAAACATAACTCCTATGAAAAGAATCACAATGATTGTTATTTTTAATTTTATTTTTGTTTAGACTTTTCAAATATGTATATGACATTTCAAATGTATGTGTGAATATGTAGCAATGTGTATCACTATCATTTTACTAGTATATTTTAGCTGAAGAATATTTTTTCATTTCAAGTTCAAACGACATGCATCACTTAGTAACACACTTTCTGTGGACTTTTTTCTTATACTTTCTTGGCCCCAACACCATTTGAATTTCCTTGAATCCTATTCAAGTATTCACTGAATCAGACTTGTTTTGTAATTTTAGAGCTGGAGAACCAAGTCTTTTGAAAAAGAAATCCTATTATGAAAGAGGCTCTTTGTTTGCAAAGGGAGAGATATACAATATTTCTTGAAATATACTGAATATATCTATCACAGTTAATGTTTAAGAAATGTAGATCAGCAGCAACAGGTAATTTTAAATTTATTTCCTGGAAAGTATACCCTTCCATTATTCTAAGAAGAAATTTGATTTTTGCAAATTATCATTTTGAAAAGAATTTAAGCCACACTTGTTCCTAGGAAAATAACTATTGCTGCCTTTACCTCAGTAAGTTAAAGCAGCCATCAGTTTTACTTATATATGACAGATCAGACATCAGCTATTGCATTGTATTCAGCTATTAATATTCTTTTGAATTAGTCTTTTTAGTGAAATAAGACTCAGGATTTTCAGAATGAGCTTTTGGTTATAGGCAGGATTCTTGTGGAAAGCCTGACTGTGTTGGTCATTACTGAATATACAGTGCTTTAGCTGTTCATTTAAAAAATCCGATATTACCTATTTCTGCTGAAGGTATGCTGCTTTTTCACATAGTAGATGTTAGAGAAATACGATTTTTAATTTTTGTCCACATCTTTTTTCAAATCTATAATAGGAATTCCTTTTCTTGATTGCCTTTTACTATGTTGGCATATTGATTTTCTGGAACCAAATCTCAAAAACTGTTTTTCCAGGCATTTTAGGACGTCACACTCTTTATTGGTTTTCCAGCGTTAGTACACATTCATTTTTGTACATCTGGACACAGTGATCATTATTGGGACAACCCCAGTTTCACAGTTTAGGAGTCCAAAGGCTTGAAACCTTTCAGCCATTTGCAAATTTCGGGTGAAGTTCGACATTTTCTTCAAATCCGTGAAAACAGAGTCTTGTAAGTGATTTGTGTGTGTGTGTCTAAACCAATGTATAAGCACAGCCTGTTTGCCTAAACTGTGGCTTTCTGCTTCTGGAAATGTGAATGCAACGGCTACTATTGGTTCACAATCCTAGGTCATATCATCAGACAAATGATCTATAAGAATAAGAAAAAAGATGTCAAGGTGTTCTTTGTGGCCAATACACTACAGCTGGCAAGAACTGCCTGCGAGATTTAAGGTGAAATTCTCTATGCTATATCCTGCTCATGACTCATAATGAAAAAGGAATATTTTAGCATTTTGCTTGTTAGCCTTGAGCTAGGTACTATTGAAAAAATCCATTATAAACACAATTAACTCACTTAAAAATGTATTATGGCACAGAAACAAATGCCCATTAAATTGTGTCTATAATGATCATTAGCTGAAGAAGACTATTTCTAAATATCTTTATAATTAGAACAAATATAAATGGATAGGGCTGAGGAGAGATATGAAATAATAGAAAAGAGAACAATTTTTCTTTTTTGCTTATTTGACTAAACCTTAAGAAAGTAATGCCAAGGTATATCCAGAGTTAGGAGTTCTCATGGGAATCTAAATGTTTTACAGAAAATGTTTGTGATCCCAGGATGAACGAATGTCATAATTAGCCACCTCAACATACTACGAAATGCCACTGCAAAAAAAAAATATTTTTTGAAGATTTTGTGGGGAAAACATTTTTGAAACAGTACATCAGAAATTATTTGTTTTCCTCAAATCTTTTTTGTTCTTGTTGTTGTTTTGATGTGTTTTGTTTTAGAAATGTCTACTTAACATGGTAGTAGTATTGCCACTTCTGTATTGCTAGGGCTGAGGAAAGATTTACTCTCCCTTAGTAAACGCATCTTCCAGTAAGACTTATTTAGACTTAAGTGATGATTCCTCTATTTGGTTTTGGGCAATATTTCCAGAAAGTGGGTCTCCTCCATAAAAATGTGTACAAGACAATTACATTTATATCAGTTAGCAAAACACTTTTCCTTATAGTTTACACTTAGAAAATGGAGAGAGTGCCAACTGCCTTAAAAATGTTGAGTAAGATTTTCTGACTCACTTGGAAGGAAACACTGACTTTTTCACAACTGGGCACATTCCATAAGAGAATTCTGTGGTTCTTCAAGCTTTGTTCTGAGTATGAGCAAACCACAAAATTACAATTGCTTTTCTAGATCTGCTGGAGTGCAGATAATAGTCTGAGATAATTTTCCAGTGGTATTTCTCCTCAAATTTCCACAAATAAATATTTTTTTTCTTAGTTAATAAAAAACAGTAAAGAAAAACTATTGGAGAATAATTTATGGGGGAATAATTTATGGGGGAACAATATGTAGGAAATGTTGAGCAAAACTGTTTTTTCATACCACGTCTAAATTTACATTATTAAAGAATATGTTATTACCTCATTGCTGAATAATTCTTATTGAGAGAAAAAGAAAATTATATGTAAGCTTAGTATTCCTAGCCTAAATGACTACCTTTTGCAGAGCCATCTGAGACTTCATTTATGTACACCAATGCAGGTTTAGTGATCTGTTTTCTGGAACAGGAAGTTTTATCTTGTAGCTCCTTCAAAACTACCTCTTAGTCAATGGGAATCTGGGAACAGGAAGAAGAAAAACAAATAGGGATTATGCTAATTTATTCTTAGACTCATAATCATATCTCATTAGACATTCTTGTTTGTTACTTTTTAGTAGTATACCAAATGCATATTATGCAAATATCATTAGGATTGCATGTATGGTTTATGAACAGTATAAATCACCATAGGTATATTGCTCTGCTTAAATTCAGATTGTTCGACAGCAGGAGAGGATATCTTTATTCCTGATGGGGGTTTCCTTGTAGCTTATTTTCCTACTCTTTATTAATATTTACTTTTCAATATGTTCTGCCAACTTATTCTCAGGGTTTTGTTACAGATTGATTTTCCCAGCTCTTAGAAATAATTCACATTCTCATCTGCTGGAGTCCAATAATAACAATACAGGAATACTTGATTTTAAACTGCTACAACAGTGCCTGCAAGTATGAAAAGAGAATTGATAATCCTTGTTTCTTTGCTCAATGTATGACATACTCATCATCAGGTTGAACTTGAAAGAAAATATTTAAATTTTGTCTTCTCCTTTAAAAACGCAAACAAAAATAATAATTTTGCAAAACCTGCAATTTCCACTAGGAAAAAGAACATTCTTCAGTAAAACTCTTAATTTTTCTTGAATTTTTATCTTAGGTTGTGATTTTAACACTGAATCCTCTTTCTCGTTTGTTGTTTTTGTGCTTTTTAAGGATCTTTACTCATTTAACCTTCACTATAACTTCTGTGATAAGATTTACTATATATAGTCACAGATTAAAAAATGAACTTAGATTTGGTTGAACTATTTCTTGCATAAAATGTGCTAACTCTCTGCCTGCAGATCTTTGAGCCTATTTAGTCTCTACCACTGTTGGCCAAATTTTCTCATGCCGCTTTATTCCTTCTTCTAAATACACCTCACTTCCTTACCACAAATCTACAGTTTAAGATACCCTATGCAAACCCACATAATCTCAAAAATCCTGAATTTCTAAATAGAACAAATTTTCTTTTCTACTCTCATTTATGTATAGTCTCTCCTCAAAGGAACTCTGGCCAGCACACCATGCTGAAGCTGGCTCTGATTTTCAGTATTACTTTCTGTTTCTTTCTAATTATACTTACATACTGTAAGAAGAAAAAGATCCAAAGGATGAAAAGCCTATGAATATTACATAGTTATAAGGTTCCCAAGAAATATTAGATCAATGCTGACTTATGGTGATTTCCTGTTATACTGATCTATTGTAACTTCCTAAAATATGCTTTACACTTCATGAATCTTAACCGATTATTCTTTTTACTTTGTCTGGATTTCATTTTCACTTTTTAGTGGTAACTGGGGCTTTCTGGCAGGCACAAATAGCTGTATAAACTTTAATTAGAATGCTGCAGAAAGGAATGATTCTTTAATGATGGTTCAGGAACAGTGTCTTTAATCCTACAAAGCACTGCTAAAGGTCTGATGAAGCTTTTTTGAGGTGGAGTAAAAAAAGAAAGGGAAGAAAAGGTGACTATCATATATATTTTAACATAGTTTCAAATATATATGTATGTATATCTGCCTGAATTATCTTAACACACTGAAATTATGTTTCTACTCAAATTTACAAATCTGTCCAAAGAAGCAGGCTTTAAACATTTTGGTGTAGATTACACTGAAAGAAAGCCAGGAAGAGGAAACAAGCAAAGATTTCTATTGTACATACCAGGTTCCCTAGAGAATCTCCATCTCATAATTGAAACATATCTGGTAGGACCCATCTGGCAGATGAGATGATCAGCTGGTTCTTTTGAACTGTGATCAATATGCTAGGAGGAGTATTTTTTTCAAGATTTATTTTTTCTTTTTCTTTTTTGTTTTCCCTCTTCACTATCCTGTATATTCTCTCTTTTTTCAATCTTACTAGCACAGCCAAGTGAAATGTTCTTTAATATTGGTCTTTGACTAGGAAGGATCAAAAGTCTAAACAGTGACAAAAAGACTTTTTTGATGTATTATTTATATTTCAGCAAAGAATGTGAAGCTGAAATAGATTACTTACTGAACAATAGTAATCTGTGACTAACTGTCCTCTTCAATAATTCCCAAGCAACCAGTTAAAAATAAAAGCTGGTGCACAAAGAGCAGTGCAGAGTTTTAGTCTCCTAATCTCCCATCCAAATGTCAACAGATGTAATTAATGTGGTTGCAACAAATACTAGTTGGCTGTATTTTGCAAGCAGATTTTAAGATACTGAAAGTGGAAGGGAAGTGGAAGCTGAAATGTAATCACGGTAAAAAAAACTGCAGGAAATAGAGTTAAGTTAGGTCATCAGTACCCAATACACTTACTTGGGGGTAACGCTAGTCATGTTCTTCAGTGTTCTTGATTTCAGTACATCAGCAAGGAGGTTTTTGTTCTGTTTCTGTAACTTCTGAATGGATAAATAAAGGAGTGTTTGTCAGCAATTAATCTTTTATAATATTTTTATTTTTAAGCAAATAATCACAAGATTACTTTAACCACAAGTATCTCCTGATTAAATACAATAACTCATTTCTACAAGCTTTTATCCTACTCACATGCAATAGAATATGTTTATAACATATTCTGGTTTATTTCTAAAATGTCATTTTCTATTGTCCTTCAATTTTGGTCAAAAAAAAAAAGAGATAAAATTAAATTAAAGCAAAATATTCTCATTTTTATTATCTCATGATGATTTTTTTTATCTGGATCCTATAAAACCCCTTAAAAATCAAAACAAGAAGACTGATCAGTGTGACTTTTCTGGTGCCATACTATTTTCTTTTAATTTAGTTAAAATTAATTTAATTTAATTAAAAAGAAAATATTTTTGTAGGGTATAATTCTGTAGACAGATATCCCCACTTCTGCTAGGAGCAGGAATGTGTCTAGCAGTAGCAAGTTACATCAATACTGCTGAAAGTATCCCCCCAAAGAGACGTTCCTGGCCCTCAAGACTCAGCGGTACAAAATAAGTCATGTCCTTATTCCTTTGCTAGACAGCCATAGCTGCCTGAGGGAGATAGCTGTGATCTCACTGCATACCCCAGTGTGGATTTACATGTTATGCTCTTGCTTCTATAAGAGATGTTTTAGGATTTGGGATGTCTGTTTTTTTTCCAGTTCTCAATGTCTGAAATAATACGTGGTCCTATGAAGGGTAACATTTTCAATCCATGAACCTTAGGTTTTTACATGACTTTCCAAATATCTGGCGTGAAGATGAATGGCATGAAGGGTGCTAGGATTTTGAAGGATAGCTTCATATGTAAGCTGCCATACCTTGTTGGGCCATGTTTAAAAAACCTGCCAGGATTTCTCCATAAAGAAAACTCTTCCCAGACCTACCCGTACATCAAGCGAAACTCCAAAAAGAGAACCTATGCATAGACCTATCGGTCTGAGGCGTAAATGTCCTGGGCACCAGGACCTGAGAGTGAAATAGGAAGCTAAATTATTTTTTAATTTCAGAAGTACACATGGACGAGTAGCTGGGACTCACCGTAGCTGTGTATCTGGGCTTTGTAAGAATGAATATGATTCTAGTAATTGGCAGTTATCCAAGGTCTAGAGCCTGCTGAAACTATTCTGAAACTCATAAAGATGAAAGCTTCTTTAGTTTCACAATTGCTAATTCATTGCTAAAAACAGAGAAGACCAAAATAAAGCACATTAAATTAATGTGTATTTCCTACACAGGTACTATAGAGAAAGACTTAAACGAAAAGATAAGAAGAAAATGGAGCTAGTAAATTATTTTTTAAATTCTAATTAGTGTGATCATCATTCTTTGCTGGGTAGAAGAAAAACTCTAAATGGAATTTCTACAGATAGGCAAGAAAATGTATTTGAAATTAGATTAAAATATTAACACTTTCTAAATTTAAAGATAAATTTAGGCATTGCTCTATGTCAAGAGAAAAGAACTTAGATCTCAAAGGACATATGATAGACTGAGGATCTCAGTTCCCTTGATTTCACATTTTCAGTCAAATGCTCTCTTACCCCTGACTCTTGGAAAAAAAGGTTCATATTTTTACATGAAGACTTCTAAAGTAGCAAAAATCCTGAACATTCAGAATTGCTCATTCAGGAAAGTGATATCTCTAATCTCATGTCTGGGTGCTCTTTTTAGCCTTATGCATGGCTTCATCTGTTAGTTTTACACAAACAAAGCACTGAGACAATAAGTTTTCACAATCTAAGACATCTGATATTTTGATGGACTCCAAGAAATTTGCAGACAGCTGGGAAGTTTCAAGCATTTGGACTCCTGAAACTTGAAATCAGTGTTGTCCCAATTAAAAATTATTGTGTCCAGATATACAGAAATGAATGTGCACCAATATTGGAGAATCAGTGGAGAATGTGACTTCTAATTCAAAACTACAATAAAAAGAATATGAAAATTTTTAAAAAGTGTATAGGAAGGAAAATTGCATGGACAATTTGTGTTTCTTTGCATATGAGTTACATGGTAGCTTTCAATAGAAAGCATAGGAAGCATAGGAAGACTCTGATAATGACATTTGGGGTGATGCTGTTGAGCCTTTTTCCTGAGGATATGTCAACTTGCAGTCAAGTTGATTGATTGAAAGCACTTTCCACCATGACCCAGCAGAGATTTGGGAAAGATATCCTGACTCCAAAGGGACAGCTACTCTCTTGGGTTTCATATGGGATCTTTGAAAGAAGTGTTTCCCTGATGTAATGCTCTCATATTTCAAGATAAGAAAGCATTTTCTTAGCCAGATGTCAAATTAGACACCAGTTTCAAGTTCAGTGCTCTGCTTCTGTTCTAGTCATAGAAGATGATATGTTTTTAGTGATACCTGTCAGTAACTAAAACAGAATGAAGCCATAACCTAGTTTGCCATTAAGAAAGAAGCAGTCTTGTAATATGCATTTCCCTTCAATATGCATATCCATGTATTCAGTATGAGTATTCAGGCAAGAGGTCCTGAAAATCTTGGATAATCAGGCTCTGCTTCTCCGTAGCCTATTGTTAAAGAGACTAGAAACTTTTACTCACTTTATGGACAGGATTATAGTTATGTGGTAAGTTGAAATTGAAAGATAAAAAAGGAGCTCTTGTTAATTGCACTCATATGGGCCATTGAAATGAGACAAGAAAATCAAAAACAGCTGGTGCAAGATTCTGGTCACTATCTGTAAACAAGTGTGAAATATTTGTACTTTAGAATCCTCTTTGTTAACAGCAATTGGAGTAGCAATTGAAAATGAGGTTTCTCTATATAAGTGTAAATTTCTTAACTATTAAATTTTTTTACCTATTCTGTCTTAAAATTGGCCAATGAAATTTGAACAGAAGGGCTTGAGAGCCCTAGTCTTCACGGATTAGGATACTCTCCTGAGAGGGGACAACTACAGGTCTATATCTCCAGACAAAGCAAAGAACTGCAGTCAGTGTTTACAACATTCTGGATGGTTTTATCCTCTGGAAAGAGGCATATCACTACGATATTTTGAAAGAAAGCAGTGGTTTCTGCCCCTTGCCAAAGGAAGTCAAGATTCCAGATTCCAAATGAAGTCTGTAAATCCTTAGTGGCACATCATATCCTCTGACACATTATGAAGTGAGACATCTCTGCCATCATGAAAAGAAAGACTTCATTAAAACCAAACCTTTCTCCACAGAGATTGTGCACAGCAGGCTATGTATTGTGATGTATTTTAATTCCTGCCATTGATTTTTAGGCAGGTACAGCTATCATGGGCTGTAAGGGAAATATTAATTAAAAGATAAAAACAAACATACAAATGAAACCACCATCACAACAAACTTCTTTGTGAAAGAGAATGCAGACAAGAAAAAAAATCATATTAATATTGTCATGTAATATATAAGGAGTCCGGAGCCTACTTTAAGAATATGAGTTTCATAACTGCACCAGTCAGGACTGACAATATTTTGCTTGTTAAGATGACTGAAACCTACTTCATAGATTAAACCATATGTTTCACTTAGGTTTGTACTTCTGTGTACTCGCTATATTTTAAATGGCTTAATCAGTTTTGAGTTACTCAGACCTTGCAATAGGTCACTAAGGTCTTTCAGAAGTTTTGGATTCCAATTTCTAGAAAGCGCAAATCTTCAGTGAACGGGACAAAGAAAGGAAGTCAAGATGCTTTAATGTGTACCTAAAATTAAAATGCTAAATCTATATCATATTGCTGAGTACCAGGGTGGTTAAATAGCTTGATTTTCAAAGTGCTGAAATCTCAGAATTGTTTTGGCTGTCAATGGAAGTATTAGGTCTGATCTTACATTTTCTTCTGGGCAAAAATAGTTCTGCAAATAATTGTACCATCTCTTTGTTGTAAACAGTACTATACTGCCTGTAGAGAAGCATATGTTCAACACAGTACAGAGTTCTACTAATGCAGCACTAGTGTCAGAAATTTGGCTGCTTCCCAGAATCAACTGACAGCATTGTCTGGGCTCTGTATATACCTCTCCATACTCTAAGGAATTTGTGATATGAGAGAAGTAGCAACTACAAATCTAAATACCCATCCTACAAACAATAATGGAAAAACAAGTTTTGGTGCACGTCTGGTAAAACAATTTTTTTTTAATTAATTGCCATAGAAAGTTATCAAAAGCTTAAATTTTACTTAACTTGCAAGCTAAGTAAAATTGTTGCCTGCAGGTAGGCATATTTTTCTGATTTGTGGGTATTTATTTTGTTTAAATGTATCTTCCTCAATTTGGTACTCACAGTATCTCCTATAGTAAATATTTTAGAAAAGACATAAACATTAAATAAACATAGAGAAGACACATTTTCTTTTTCCTTCCTGTGGATTATTTCATGTTTTTTTCCCTTTGTCTTTTGTAGTTTTAGTCTGAGCTCTTCTTTCCAGACAAGCAGCTGATGCTTTCACAAAAGCAAAGTACATGCTAATGAGGGACTTCGGCCCATATCGTAGTTTATGGCTATTCACTGATAGAAATTGTAGGCTAAAGGAAAGCGTAAACCTTTAGCATTCCCTTGCTTTCAATCATATGGAACTGGTGTATTGTAAGACTTTCAGTCTTGCTGTTTTATTTACCCTGATGCATTAAAAATCTAGCAGAAATGCAATTTAGAGGCAATGTTCATGCCAGTTTTTTTCCAGGATGTAAACGACTCTTCATCCCTTTCTCTAAAATAATGGCCTAATGAAAATCTTTGACAAGACAGTTTTTTAAGAGCAAGCAAGAAGATATTCTGCCCTGATAGTGATTACATCATCATCGTTAATGGAAGATAGAGACAACTCCTTAGGTTAGGAAAAAAACCTTTTGGTTACAAAAATATTATCTAAAGATCTGTTATGAGAAATTCAGTCTATTTATTGCATCTGACAGGATAGGGAATTTCCCTAGGACAAATGGGATCTTTTTCACACCTAAAGATGTTCTGCTTGGCTTTTTGTTGCAACACGTTATAGCCTTTCTCTCACTTACATCTATCCCATACATTTTGGCAAATATGAAAATAATAACAAAGTATACCCACTGTAGCCAGGACTATCTTGCCAACCAATACAGCTGCAGCAGCACATGTCATCCTAGGAACAGCCAGGACATATGGTACAATGATATTATATAATTAGCTCAATGCTTCTGACGTAAGAAGAACTCTTTCCCCCTGTGACAGTATCTGGGTGTCAACTAATGTAGTTAGTCATGTATTTTATATGATAAAAGCCTGTGCTATAAACCTAAGTGCTTGCAGTTTGATCCTTACAGGATATGATGGAGATACTTTGTGCCTCTTTTTTTCCTTAGAAGCAAATAAATTGAACTCTGTTCATACCAGAAGTTATTACTTACATGAGAATTGTCTTCGAGCTTAGTGAACAATCAAGTGTTTTGGAAGTGCCACAACCCTCTTAACATTCTGCCTTCCAGGAGGCAGAAGCAGCAGTAGGCTGCTCTGACTGACTCAGAGGGGTTTCATTAGGCCAGAGATTCCATCACCGTTCCTTTCAGTGTGATGGAAGCAGTAGTAACCTCTGTCTCTGGGGAGGGTTATAAGCAGATGTAGGACAGGACATCCGACTCGGCACATTTCTTCCTTTAAAGACACCTTTCCGTCTGTGGGGAAAAGCCAGATAGCGAAGATTCCTATGGATTTATGTCAGCTCATGATGCACCATTTGGATCACTTGAACTCAAGCTGCAAGGGAACCACTCTAAACTCAGAAATTCCATGTTCTTGCACATACCGAATAAAATTCTCTGGGTGCAAGTACATTATAAGTTTTCCATTGACATAATTATGTAATATTTTTTCTTTATTGGAACCCATGAATTCCTAAGTACCTAAGATGGGATACATTTATAGACGGAATGGAGGCTGCACAAGCAAGCATCAAACTGTATTTCCTGACTTTGTGTTTAACTGTATATCTAAAGTAATGTTCTTTCAATATATTTTTGGGTTTTTGTTGGTTTTTTCCTCCAAACATTTATTTGAAAGTTTTTCAGTGCTAATTCTTGGTTCTGTTCTTACATTGAATGAGAGCTTTGGGAAAAGAATTACAATATAATGGGAACTGTTACGTAGCAAAGATATCTAGAACTATACGCACACATTAAAATATCAGAAGACCCTAAATGTATTCCTTGTCAAATCTGGAGTCAGCACACAGCTGGACATCATAAATAGAGAGACATAAGATGAAAACTAAGCAGAAAGCACTGAGCAACTAGAAGGAAATGTGTCTGTCTTTAAGCCCAGAAACTAAACACTAGTTGAATATAAAGTCTCTGGCAAAAATGTTGTAAAAACTTAGACAAGTCTGAGAAAATTGTTAACACAGAAATATTTGACTCTTACAAGATTCATCACTAAGTCCAATATGTAAAATAATGTAACAATTTTATGACCAAACAGTAAACAGATACTGCATTCCCATCTATTATGATAAAGGAAAAAAACCAAACCAAACCAAAACAAACAGAGAAAAAAAGATGAGATTCTGATTGTATAGTTTCACTAGTATATATATGGATCACTGGCAAAGGGCAGCAAGGAAATGATAATTATTTGTTTGTACAAAAAGGCTTCTCTGTTTGGATCTGGATGACATCAAAGTAGAATATCTGACAGCTTCCCTTAGCTTGTCAAAGCATAATAGCAGCTTACAGAAAAAAAGCCTTGCCTGCAAAGAGACTTGGAATCACAGCAGAGGAAACTTGTGTGTAAAACAGAGATGAAGAAAACCTAGCAAAGGTGGGAGACTCTCCACAATATTTTAATGTAGTGTTTGAATTTCAAGCTCCGTTACTAACATCTCTCTGAAGCCAAAAATGGTTCAATCTCTGAGGAGATCTGATATTTGCCAACTTATTTTTTTAAAAAAAATTTTCAGATAGATATGAAGGAAACTGATTTCATATTCTTGGAAGGCCTTTTGATAAACACAAAAGAAAACAAAGAGAATAAGCATGCATTGAGCACTGTCAAAGGCCCTAACACTGACTATGGACTTTGCCCCTTTCCACTGTTGTACACGTATTACTCCTCTTGCTGAGATCACCTGCTAGCTCATCAATTATTGGGTATGCACAAAGATAGTAAAAATATTAGTTAATCATATATTAAGTATCTGGACATTTTTGAGCCCATTGTTAGCAGCAGAATCTACACATAAAAGCAGGAAAACATGAATCTTCTCACCTGGCAGGAATGGCTATTGCCAAATCTGCATTAGGGAACTGTACATGCAGAGGTTCCCAGATCATGACCAAGACAGTCTGTGAGGAGTGACATCTCAGCTGTGGAAGCTGAGAAAGCTTTGTTTACATGGCCTCATGCCTGAGCAAATAAATACTAGCTTACAAATCCCATCATCTTGCTACTCCAAGCTTCCAGTTCTGCAGTTAGTACAGAAAGGTTCAGAAACCCCTGCTGTCATGGTGTAGACATAGCCTCAAAAACATGGCAGAAGGAGAAAAGACAGCTCCCAAGTCACATATAACTACAGAGGAAAATTATTGCATTGATTTACATCCTGAAATGAATGGGAAGACAGTACAGTCTCTGGAAAGTGAGAATATACAGCTCTACCTAATAATTAGGATAACACAAGTTTCAAAACAAGTTAAAAGGCAGCAAAACATGAAATGGTATTCCTAAGATTCAATGTCATATTGAGTTCTCTATCTGCAAATAAATGTACTCTCTGTACTATTATCAAAATGAAACCAAAAACCAATACTGTTATTTCCATTATCAAGAAAACATCAAGTTTCTTGATCCTACTCACCATCAAGTAGGACTCCAAAATTGCAAATGGTTTTATCAAAATACTGTGATATTCATAGGAAATGAAATTTTGGAAAAAGAAGCTCCTAAGAAAGGAGCTGAAGTTGTAAGCTGGCAGGATTACTAGGTGGAGGGAGTGGTCTCTTGCATGTATGTTTATCAGCATGATAGGTTTTAGATAACATAAACTGCTTTGTTTTCCTTTCCATTCAATACAACTTCCTGATAATGGACTTTGTAACCCTAGAAGGACAGGGATCTGAGAAAAGGCTGTACCTTAATCTTCATTCATTTGATAAAAAAAACTATCATTGATTTTCCTATCCTAGGATGAGTGTGCAGATAGGCAAATAGAATAAAAAATAATTGGGAGATATGTGGGTGGATTTTTGGTTGTTTGTTTGTTTTCACAGGTGACTCAATTTTCTTAACGAATATTCATTTACGATTTTCAAATCATTATTACATATAAAACAGTGAAGACAGTTTACTGCAAAAAATGCAAGAGTAGATTTTTAGTTTTTTTCACACTTTTCCTCAGAGTTAGTGGGAAGAAGAAAGTTGTGTAAACTTCTGATTCTAACAATAAATACGTAATTGCTTTCCTAACTTTTCAAATATGGCTGTCACACGAAGTAGCATGACTTAGAGAAAGTTATGCTTTGGATAAATATTCTAGAATAATAAAAGCATAACAAGAGGGAGTTTGTTGTGATTAGAGTTTACTTTTATACAAGTCACCTATCAGTAATGACCTTCACTAAGGAACATTTCTTAGAAAATGAATAAATAGAATAAATGACCTGTGGAAAAGTCCTGGGCCATCAACTCTCTCGGCTGGTCATTAATCCCCCAGAACTGCTACAGATCCTGATCATTAAGGCTTAAGTAATGTATTAATACAGTGTCTAAATGGTGAAGTGCATTGTCTTTTTGTATAACTGGGAATATTTTATTAATGGATAAAGGTAATATATGTTAGTCAGGGAGACACCACATTATTTCTTTTATTTACAGTAAATAAAAATAAATTACAGAAAGCAGTCCATGTGTTTGAGCATTTCTGAGAGCTGTCAACTATTGGAAATGAAGGTCAAGGGCTTGATTAGAAAGACTCATTATGTACTGGTTCAATAGTTTGATGGTATTCTTCATGAATACGTTTACCAGTCAGATAGTGCAGTCTATGAATTCTCAACAGGGCAGACAAAATTGAATTTTGCTGCTTCCACCACAACAGGGAAGCAAAAAGGTACAAGATGAGGGCAGAGGCAAAATGATAGATCTGGGATGAGATTCTTGGAGACCTAGGCTTACTTTTCCTGTAGCCAATTGAGAACGGATGTCTAGGGATGTTGTCATGGATATTGCCGGTAACTATCATATAAGTGGTGAATTCGGCTACTGGTTTGCTTACCCGCCTACAGCAGATGCTCTTTACGTACTGGGACATGTTTTATTTCTGAACGGTAAGAGCAGGAGCAAGGCTTCCTTCCCAGAGCTCTTAAGGAAACTGAAATATACAGCAAACAAGAACTCTCATAAACAATTTCCTGTCATCACTGAGAACATGATGCACTGCCAGTAGTCCTAATTTAAACTTTTTTGGAACCTAAACCTGGTCTTGCAAGTTCTAAAGTTGATTAGGGGTTGCAGAAATTTACCTTCCATTAGACAATTCCTGATTCCCTTATTAGTTACATTTTACTTTGTTTTTGACTCATAACCAGTTAAGCTGTATTACTCAATGGATGGCCAAAACCAGTTCATTTCTAGATGGCAATTAAACTAATATTTATGTTCCTAAAGGGAAAAGGGCAGAAGTTTGTCAGTATTTTAAAAGTATTTTACTTTATTTATGTCTAAATATTATCATAGCTTTCAGAGGAATCACTAGACTGCATTTTGAGCATCCATCTGATTCTTAAAATATAAATATACATCTTTAAATACAAATATGACGCACTATTTTCACATAGACTATTCCAATCTTAACCATCATTAAGTATTAAGTAAAAGCTTTCCCTTTCCCATGTAAAAATAAATAAATAAATCACAACATGAGAGATAAATATTTGATTAAGAATTATTTTCTTCACATCCAGAAAAGGACTTGCAGACAGTTCCGAAATTATTAGAAAAACCCTTTTGTCATAAAAAGCATTAATTGTCAGTTTAATTTATGTTTGTCATCTTCCTTTCATTGAGGAATATAAATTTACATAAAAATTCTGAAAATGTTTTGTCAGATATGTATTTAACTCAGAACTATATATGCAGCCAAGTTAATAGGAGGAATAAAGCTAATTAAATGTTTACTTTTCCCTTGATCTGATTTATCTTACAATTTTCTGCCTTATTCTCTCTGTTTACTAAATAATGCATTAAAAACATTCTTGTTATTTGCACTCATGGGAGCAAAAATTACATAGGAACTTAATATTGCAAAAGCAAGTACACTAGAATATATATTAATTCCTATGCCCTGTATTCTTCCACTAGATGTTTTAAAGTAGAAGGTAATCATCTTAAGGTGAGTTAAAGTTGTTATATAACGGGTTGGGAACAGTGTTTTCTGGTTTTTGTCTCTTCAAAGGAAATGGGAGTTTCTTGCAATGACTTTCCTGAAAATTTATATCTCTGGAGAGATATGGACTTGATGGATGGATCACTTGGTGGATAAGGAATTGGCTGGATGGTCGCACCCAAAGAGTTGTCATCAACAACTCAATGTATAAGTGGAGACTACTGAGGAGTGGTGTTCCTCAGGGGTTGGTATTGGGACCAGTGTTCTTTAACATCTTTGTTGCAGACATGGACAGTGGGATTGAGGGCACCTTCGACAAGTTTGCCCACAACATCAAACTGTGTGGTGTGTTGACACGCTAGAAGGGAAGGGATGCCATTCAGAGAGACTTTAACAGGCTTGAGAGGTGGGCCTGCGTGAACCTCATGAAGTTCAACAAGGCCAAGTACAAGGTCCTGCACCTGGGTCAGGGCAATCCCAAGAACAAACACAGGTTGGGTGGAGAATAGATTGAGAGCAGCCCTGAAGAGAAGGACTTGGAGACACCAGTGGAAACGAACCTCTACGTGAGCCTGCAATGTGTGCTTGCAGTCCAGAAAGTCAACCATCTCCTCGGCTGCAACAGAAGAAGTGTAACTAGCAGGTCTACCCCTCTACTCTGCTCTCATGAGACCTCACCTGGAGTACTGCATTCAGTTCTGGAGTCCTCAGCACAGGAAAGATGTAGATCTGTTGGAGCGAGTCCAGAGTAGGGCCACGAAGATGATCACAGGGCTATAATACTTCCCCATACAAGGACAGACTGAGAGAGCTGGGCTTGTTCAGCCTAGAAAGAGAGGGCTGTTGGGGAGACCTTATAGCAGCCTTCCAGTACTTAAAAGGGACCTACAGGAAAGCTAAAGAAGGGCTCTTTATAAGGGAGTGCAGTGATAGGATGAGGTATAACAGTTTTAAGCTGAAAGTGGGGAGATTTAGACTAGATAGAATAAATTTTTTTCTGTGACAGTGGTGAGGCACTGGAACGGGCGCCCAGATAGGTTGTGGGTGCTCCATCTCTGGAGGTGTTCAAGACCAGGCTGGATGAAGCACTGAGTAACCTGATCTAGTGAGAGATGTCCCTTCCCATAGCAGATGGCTGGAACTAGATGATCTTCAAGGTCCCTTCCAACCCAAATTGTTCTATGATTTTATGATTCCCTGTACATGACCAACCAGATTTTACTGTCTTGCACCCACATTTTGTAAACTAAACAAAACCAAACAGAAATGAAAAAGGTCACATCTTCTTTATTGAAGTTGGATAACCATAAGCTAACACATAATTTAATCTGTGAAAAAACAATAGTGTAGAAAAGTTGAAATTAATTCATTAAACTAATACAGCTACATCTCCCTTGTATTAATTGTTATGAGGTTACAGTTTCTATGAAACTATCTGCAATTGTTTGTAACCGCTGAATTTTAACTGCAACACTAAGAGGTGTCTATGTCAGGTGTTCACCTCAGACTGAGTATTTTGGGTGAATACATAGCTAAAATATTATCTTTTCTTAAAAATAATGATTGGGGGGAAAAAAGATGCTAAAGAAGTCTATTGCAAAACTATAACATTTCCTTTCTTTTGATCAAAAAAAGGAAGTCATCAGGGCTGAGATGGTGTATCTGTCTAGTATCAAGAGTGTGTCATTTCACATGCGAACTGTAAGGTTGGACCAAGTCTACAGGGGGCAGACGACACACAAGAGCAAAAGAACTGTCAAAAAATGCATTTTTTCATATATTGAGTTGAACCTCATAGCATTTGGCTTCTCCAGTAAGCTTCTTGTAATGTGCTGTTACTGGAGAGATACTGGAAGGCAGAAATCTGTCTGTAATGCCAAGTTAAAATCAAGACTATGAATGAGGGGCTTCTTTCTTCTGCTTAACCTGCACTTCCCCCTGCTGATGTCCCGGTGAAGAGGAGGAAGTGGAATGGAAATAAGTGAACAGCCTGGAGGGATAAAGGCAAAGAGGGAAAGCGCAAGGTCAGGAAACAAAAAGTCGATGTTATGATGTTGGGAAATAGGACCCTTGAGGAACAGGAGAAAAAAAAGTTAGCTAAGAGCTATGAAATTGGAATAAAAACCCTCCACTTTATCTCCTTACCATTCCACAGTATTTTATTCTTTCTACTGTCAGGATGGAAAAGAGGCAAGGGGGAGAATAAATAAAAAAAGAACTGTCTATGCTAGAGGAAATCTTAAAATTCATTCTTTTTAATATGGAACATTTTAGTTGTCAGCATCTCATACATTTTTCCTCATGCTTGTTAATGCCATTGTTTTGCTCTTGTTCTTATTTTTGTTTGAATGCAGACCCTACCTGTTTGGCTGGTAGCTCTGAGGTAGCCTCTCTTAAGACCACAGCATTACAGAGGATATTTCAGACATCTGTTACCAAATATTGGGAAATTTCTAAGTGAGTAACTTAGAGTAATTGGTGTTACAGAGAAATCATATGATAGGAGAAAGGTATGAAAATCTACCTGTGACGTGTTTTTTATTGTTGATGCTGCTTTTCTGGAAGTGATTCTTATTACTATAGTGATAGGAAGTGATTCCTGCATGACTATACCTTTTCTGGGGTACTTAAGATGTCATTTGGAACAGCAAGGCATGTTTAGGTATAAAAATAAAATGTAGGAGAGGAAAATGTCACTTTGATTTAAAAAAAAAAAAAAGATAGAAATTTAAAAATCCTAAACTTGAAGTATATATCTAGACATTTCCTTCAGTATTCTGATTGGAATGACAGGAAACAATTGTGCACAAAAATAATTATAAAATTGCTGCAAATTGCTTCAATATGCCTGTTGTTGGTTTTACTATGAAGGACAGAGAAAGGCTATCTCTCAACAGTATCCATCTTCAGACAGAAAGGAACTCACTTTGTGCTCTGATTTACACACAGTACAAACCCCCTGGAAATCCACTCGTGGTTTCAATAACATAGTGAATTTTATTAATTTCTGTGATAAATTAGTAAGCTCTGAAGTCCAGTACACAACTACAGTATAGTTAGTAACTACTTACTGAGACAAAGTCCCTGTCATACCAAGGCATCTACATAAGTTGGGAGCATAAGTGAAAAATGGTGTCCTCTTTAGAACAGCCATAACAATTTACCTTTGTAACATCATAACAAACACCTTCTGCTTTTGCTTTTTGCTTAGAACTTCAGAAGAAGAAATGTAAAAGTGAGCTACTTCAGAGAGCTGACTGGAAAAGTCAATGTAATTAACAACAGTATTTTGTGGAGTATTTGAGGTTCAGCTGCTTCTCATTCCAGAAGAATATGCTACCTCACTTTTCCTTCACTCAGTGTCACACAATTTGAAAACCATCCTACAGAAAACTACCTATTTAAGAATAAGGCTATTCTGCTTATGCTGATAGAACTAGGATTTACTATTACTCCTCAAACTGAGTCAAATAAAATCCACAGCTAATGCAGAGTTTTCCCTTACAAAATCATGAACAAAACTGTTTCCTACTTTTAAAGCAATCAGCTGATAAATTTAACTGCATATAGCTTTGCTGTTGTCTGTTATAATTTATTTTTAATGTACTCTTTCCCAGCATTTTAATTGATTTAAAAAATCCTTTTCAACAGTTCTCTTTCCCTTCTCTTCTTCCTGCCCCTTCCTAATATGTATTTATAGAGTTGTCAATGAAAGATATTTAGCAAATTTCACAGCACCAAATAAAGCAGCATTTGAAAATAATAATAATGATAGCCATAGATTACCTTGTGACGATATTTACTTCTCAAACTGCAGATTGTTATTGTTGAGATGCAAATAAACTACTTTTATAGTAGAATATTTATTTTTATGTTCCTTTTTTAAAATAAATTTGCTGCAGCATGTCAAGAAAACCTGCAAAATATTGCACAGTGTATGACTGACATACTGCCAGTATTCCACCAAATTTCTGACGCTATATAAGCCTCACTGCTATGGGCTACCTTGTATCTTGTATACAAACTTTCTTAAAGCCTATGTTGTACATCTCAAACTTTAATATCACAAGATTGAAACAGGCATTGGTTTGCTTTACTGTTAATGACCAAGAGGTTAATTTAATGTCTGAGAAGTAGACAATAGATTCTTCTTGAATTCAGGTATTGCTGAACTGGATAGCAGGCACTGAATTTTTCTCCATCTACACTGACATATCTAAACCAGTCACTAGTATCTTGACTATCTAGACTTCTTTCACAGATTTGAAAGAAAGAGGTGCTTATTTTGCACTGTTTAACACATACCTAACTTTAGATGAGAAGGCCAGAAGAGTGGCCGCTGAGCACTGGGTACTATTACTTGGCTTCCTATTCGCTTTTGTTTCCCAGTTTTCTTTGAAGGATACCAGCTTTGGAAGGAAATTTTAAAATATTAAGGTTGGGGGAAACTAGTCCAATTTAAAACAAAAGATAAATTGCTTGGAAATATTTAAATTGTTTAATGTTTGAAATATTTAAATTTGTAACTGCCTGTACTTTAGACTTTTTCTGACTGTGGTTCTATGCTTTATGTTTGGAAGGCAAGTCTTTTGAGTTTTAATGTTCTTAAGAACAGGATTTTAATTATGGAAATAAAACATCTTTATATTTAATTTGTCCTGTTTGCTGTTCTCACGCAACCTAATGTGTTGAAGCTTTACCTAAAGAAAAGTTTCTCTCTGTGGTTGAGCAAAAATAGAAGAACCACTTGAACAGATTTTTGCTATTTTCTACTAGATTCAAAACACATGTTGATATAGTAGCAGACTCAATTTTGTTATTTTCTTATTCATGATGTTGCAAAGGTCTCGGAGGTCATGAGAAGGCTGAGACTTTGTCCCTGATAAGTGAACTGCTAAAGGGATGAGGAATATAGAGATCGGAGGGGGTAAGATGACTAGAAATTTGCTCAGTGATTGTAATAATTTCAAGAGGTTTCATGTGTTTGTCTAGAACATTTTGATCCCATCAATTAGTGATATCAATAAAATATTTACAGAGAAATCGGAGAACTGTCAGGAAAATTCTGAACAATTCTCTGTAATTTCTTCACAACTCTAGGCAGCAGCAGTGCATTTCTGTCACAATTCTAAGGGACTCTGGGCTCAAACAGCTGGAACTTGGACAGTTTTCTGGCCATATTGCAAAACTGTGTGCACATGGGAGGAAGAAGGAAGGGCAGAGAGTTTATTAATGGTAAATCCATGTTGGTGGGTAAGCATGGTTCATCACAGGCAATTGAACTCATCTTGGGATTCGATGGACTTTGTTTATGTATTTGTTTGCTTGCTGCTGTTGTGATTCTAAATATATTACAAAAGATCTGAGGATGGAGATAGGTTCATTTTTTTTGTGTGGCAGAAAAGCAAAGGGGGAAAATATTCGAAACTGGAAGCTCCATGTTTGTTGACAATTAGATATAACAGATCTACCAATTGCCATGGTTTCTGGAAATGAAAAAAATGTCAGAAATATGCAAACTGCTTAAGTATTCTCTGAAGCATTTGTGATGGCAAGCATTTCACGTTAAATGGATGAATATTTTTGTTCCTACATCTATTGCCTTTCAGTAGTACTATTTAGAAAGCACACTTGAGCAAATTTATCTTTCTGTGAACACATCATTCCTGAGTCAAAATAATACTGTTCACGTGTGCCAAGGATATCTATTGTAAGTGTGTGTATATGAAAAAAAATTATCAATTGATATACAACACCTGTGTATAGAAGCCTGTGACTTCTTAAAGCCTTATAAACAAAACGATGTCTTTTATACTATATACGGCTTGTTGATTTAAAAGTTGTACTGTTATAGATGGCCTTGCAATGGTTACTAAGGTGGGATTCTAAGTGAGTCCACAATAGCTTAATGAATCACTAGTGTAATTAGGGCAAACTTCAGGCACTGGCAGGAGAGGGAGTTGCCTAGGCAGCAAATTGGAATGGACAGGAAAATGTCCATAGTTAGGCATTGAAACAGGTTGCCCAGAAAGACTGTGGATGCCCCATTCCTGGAGGTGTTCGAGGCCAGGCTGGGTGGGGCTTTGAGCAATCTGATCTAGTGGAAGGTGCTGGCAAATCAACCCCATCATAGGAGTTGGATCTAGATGATCTTTAAGGTCCCTTCCAATCCAAACCATTCTATAATTCTATAATTATCTTCCCTGACCTCTGCTATTTGTCTGAAAAGTTACTCTGATTGGCTAATACTGCCAGACAGGTCAGGGTGTATAGGCTTGGAGTTACTGCTGCGTGAAACTAGGGTATGAGAAAAGAGGCGGTAAGAGTGACATGAAATGCAGCCATCCAGCTCTCCTTCTTCTCCCTATGTCTTCTTTTACTGCTGAAGGACCAGTCTTACATCTCCACACTTAGACTGGCAAAATTCATTTTTGTCTATGCTGCTGAGAGGACTTGAGCTGGTTCCAAAAGCAGTTATGTTAGTAGAACAGAAAGAAATTCAATTGCCATTGTAAGAAACCTATTTATATGACCTTTATAAATGTCCATTGTATTTTTCCACTTTTCTAGATGAATGAATATCATAAAAGACTGATGTGATGAAAAATTCATAGAGTTTAAGACCTTTGAATTTCTCCTGATAGTTCTTTTACTATCAAATTTGACTATATCTTTTGAGCGATACATCCGGTCTTAATTAAAGACTTAAATTACAGAGAATCTATCATATTCTTTGAAAAGCTCTTCCCGTCTTAATTACAACCACTGTTAATAATGTACAACTTATACATCATTAAAGTTTGAGCTTCAGGTTCCAGCTATTTGATCATTTCATACCTCCTGGTGTTAATTTATGAACCCTCCTGTGTGACCTCTCTGTGTAGTGATCTATAGACTGGTCAACTTGCATCCTAACTTTATTCTTCAAAATTTAAATAGAATCTTCTTTTTAACATGGGTCAGCTAACAACCGTTCACTGCCCTGAAGTAATATTTGGGCTAATTTCAGCTTAGATCCCAGAAGGAACAGCTTCATTAATAGTGCACGTTATCTATTCCAGTTAGTTAAGCTTGTTACAGCTACCTTGGGTATCTGTGTGCAGAGCTATATGATGTTATGTAGACACAACCGATCTCTCTGGCAACACTTTAAAGTTAAAAGCAATGACAACAAAGGTAGTTGGAATAACAGAGTACAAATGGAGAAGATGGTCTAAAAGAAACCTGCAGGTCAAAATGCATTACGAGGAGAAACTGTAATTAAAGTGGAATCTTCCCAAAAATCCAGAACTGAATAAAAAAAAAAAAAAAAGCTATTCTACGTTATGACAGAACATTGGTGACTGACAATTGCAGCTTACTGCTGCATTGTAATCACTTCAATATTTCTGCATGACTTTCCTCACATGAATTAAATGAGACCAGTGACAATCTACTTAACGTGTAGCAAAGTTAATGTTAAAATTGACCAGTAACTCTAAGTGCTAAGGAGTGTATTTTTTACAATAATACTGAAAAATACTTGCAGTAATGAGCTTTTGCTTAAAAAAGTTTCATAGTCTATACTTTCAACATTTTTTGGATGCCTAACTCTCAAATTGCTAAAGCTTACCTAAATTATTAAAAATAGCTGTCATTCTAGACCTCTTCTCCTGCAAAAAAAATATCAGAATTAGGTGTGGAAGGATTCAAAAAGCTTTACAAAGGCTGTTTACCATAAAGTAGTCTCCAAAAAAATATTCTTTACTACTCCCCACTTCAAGATACATATTCTTGCCTTATGTCAGGTGAACTAAACTGGGGGAAATTAATCTAGTTGGAAACTAATCTTTATTTTGTCAGGTGATATTTTTTGCAAAATCAGTCCCCTAACTTCATTCATCACAGTAATATTGTCCTTGAAAAAGGAGGAGATAGGAGTAAGCAACCAGATATGGCAAGAGTGTTATAACACTCCTCTCCAAGGACCCGTCATTAATGTTGAAGTACTTGCAGAACCACACCTTTCCATTAAGTAGTATTTCACAGTCATTTTATTAAATCTCATAGGACTGTGCAAAGTGAGGTATCCCAAAAAAGCAGATGAATATGGCCTTTATTGACAGCAAATCACTTAGGATAGTTAGGTGAAATGGGTTAAGTATCAAGTAAATTTAGAGCACTGTGCTGCAAACTGAGATATTCCAATTTAATTTGAGAACTTGCCTATTTCCCTGTGATAATGAGTGAACTAATACATGTTACTCAGGCCCACACTCCTTTTAATGCAGTTTTCTTTGTTCAAATTAAGTACAGTGAATTCTTTGTGATGTAAATCACCTTAATTTCTGTCTTAAATATTGTTTGGTTTATAAAAAGCAAAACCAAGAGATACTATTAATCACTGGTGCCAACCTGAGCATACCCATATGGGTTGTAATCTCTAGCTTCCCAGTTTTCCAATGCTTCTAAAGCTGCTAAATATAAGCCTGTACATTAGTATAATGAATAGATCTACAAAAAATATGCATAGTTAAGATTTTGTAGTTGCACTCTTTCACTATAATGTCTAATTTAGTATCTCCTTAATCATATAATTTGGAGACAATGGTGTAGATTATAACAGTTTTTATTTTCAGTCTCATGGTTTAATTGCTGCCTTTGTAGGTTCTGCTTGTCCAGCAAGAACATTTTTTATATATGTTCCCCATGGTCTAGACAATATATTTTAAAATCTCTTTAAGCTAGTTCTAATTTATGGTTGCTAGCAACTAAGAATACTGTATTAATAACTGCTGGTGGAAGGTCACCAGTGATGGGGTATTGGGATTTAAGCCTAGATACAGAGCTCATGAAGTCAACAGAAAGACATGCACTTCATGGAAATCACAGCAGTGAGCTTACATCAGGATTGCAAAGCTACAGCTGATATACATCTCCTAAAATGAAAAACCATGGGATTTGGTATTCCAAAACCAAAGGAGAGGTAGGCCTCCATGCATTGATCCTTCATGTGTGACCTTTATTTGCAGTCCAAGGGTAAACCTCTATTTATAGAAATATTATATAAAGCTTATCTAACTCTTAATATTTTGATGTTAAGTTCTTCTCTGCCTCAACTGTATCATATATTTGATCATTTATATGTCCAGTGAATGTATCATATCCTGTTTCAAAACTTAATGCCTAGTGAGCTTAATGTTTTTTCGGGGTGTGGAGAGGTGGGGAAGAGTTTAATTTCAAGAATTTCTTAGGCTGCCAAGACACCAGGTCAAGGAAAAGAAGACTCAATCTTATTCTACTCTTTTGGATATAGGTTATAATTAACATATTGCATTTAATGTGGGAACATCTAGGAAGAGGTTGCAAAATAGCCAAGATACAATCAGTAAGCCTGCAATACATAAATGCTTCCATAAATACAATATTTGTAGCATTGATGTTCTTTGTGGTGAGTTTCCACGGTGAAAAATATGTACTGATGTAGATCTGCACAGATGTTATTCCAATGAAATTAATATCCTAAGAATCTGGCACTGTTCTGACCTAAAAATCTTACTAAGGTCCCATTGCTGTACACATCCCCGATGTTTTTAAATTACTTCCACTGAAGACTGTTTGCTAAAAATGCTACCAAAGTAAGTATGAATAGTCCCATTTCCTTCATATGCAGTGTCTGAGATAGTCATGAATGGACTTTAAATTGCCCCTGTATGCAGCTGGCACTTTTAAGCTGTAGTTTTGCAATCTACTTAGGCTGTCCTAAAGCTGCACTGCCCTGTTGTGTCTGCATGAGCAATTATGTAGCAATGAGACTGCCAACTGCTTCAACACAAAGGGGCTGGCAGGAACATAAGCTGAGATAGAGTACAGCACTGCAGCTTTTGGCAGTTGCTCCATCCTACATCTCTCTGCTGACAGTGACACCAGGCACTTTTCAGTCTCTGAACACTCCAGTCTTGTAGTGTTGGAGGACTCCATTAAAAAGAAGAGTCTTTGTAATACAGCAAAAAAATGTCACTTCTTTTCGACTTTGCTTGTGCACTGTGATAAATTTGATTATGTTAATTTCCATATTTATTAAAACCAGGATATTCTTGTTTGCTTATTTGTGTCTCGTTGCTGTTGCTTTTAATTAGTGACCATTCTTAAATAAAAAGCCAAATAAAAACTAAAAAGCAAAACTAAAACTAAAAACTAAAACTAAAACAAAACCAATTTTTTTTTTAAGTTAGAACAGTATTGCTACATGCTTTTTTGCTCTTTTCTGGGTACTCTACAATATAATTCCTCTGCATTCACTTGACTCTGAAAAGACAGGAACTTAGGTATCAATTGTTAATATACTTTCTGTTTCATTCCCTTTATTTGCCAAATGTTCATCTGCAACATCAGATTTCCTACTCCAAAACTAGCTGAATAACTCACAGGGTGAATTGTGCTTGTATTCATGTTGTGTGGGGTTACACTGAGAAGAGACAGCAAAAGTCTGTGTCACAGTCGGAGTGGGAAACCTGATTTGAAGGAAGGTTTAATTCCTTCCTTCTGATACAATTCATTTATGTGTGTATGCTTTTGTGTGTGATTATATTCATGAAAAGCAACATGCTCCTAGATTGGAACAAAAAAATGTATTCTGAAACAGAAGAGGTTCAGTCATTTAAGAGTTGAGAGATATTGGTTAGCATCCCTGAGGGAGAAAAGACCACTGCACCATGTCTTCTTTGTGAATGGTGGGTGATTCTGACCAACACATTATTGCATTAAAGAGGATCCTCATGACCACTGCATTGTCCTCCAATGTCTTTTTTGTTTGTCTATTGCAAAGGAAGCAGCTGTGAATGAAGTATATTTCAAGAATTCACAATTCAGATATACAAATGGATATAGATTAAGAAAATGGTATCTTTCAGGCCACACTTAGGCTTAGTCATGAAATAAGCACTGAGTCCTGCCAATATGGAGAGATTTCTGAGTGGTCAAGAACTCTCCCCAAACTTGTGATGCCTCTGAAATAAAACCTGTACTTTAAACTTAGAAGTTTATGTACTTTTGCTGGTGGGGAGTTAGGTAGAAGTTCTGAGTTTACTGGACATTTAGTTATCCCAGCTCAGATCCTACCCAAATACCTGGCTCTTTTTGTATACATGGATCAATGTCTCATTCATTTATGAACTTTTAAATTATTATCCTCTTTGACCCTGGCAAATATTTTGTTGCAGTCTAGCTGATTGTCCTCTCTTCATTTCCATCTGTTAGAACTTGGCCTGTTCTCAGGCAGGATAACACTGCTAGCATTTTGAAGATAATTCAGATGGCTGGTTTTGGTATCAATGCAGAATGCTATCCCTGAAGCAGTACACCAGAACACAGATCCAAGAATGGCCCATAATTTTTAATGTTAAGAACTTGAAGTGATAGTGAGGTCACTTTCCCACGAGTCAAAACTAATTTTCTTGGCATATAGTTTACAGTATCTTTTTCCTGCTGATAGCCCATTAGCTTTGCTTTTCAGCTATTCATAGTTATTAAGAATATTTGAAAATGTAACAACATAATGCAATTTCTTGCCAGATGGTCAGTGTTTCTACAAATAAAAATGTAAATGTTAACTTTCAGTAGTTACTTTCACAACTAACAGTTGTTCTGAAAGTGACCTTGATTTTACTGACCACATTGCAATGAAAGAAGGCGGAATGCCAATGCAATTCAGCCTCATTTTATGCAAAAGAGTTGGTTACAACCCAGTGTCACTATTTCTAATTACCTTAATCCAACTCCTTTGAAGTTTGTTTCACTTAATTGTTTCTCCTGGATACCAGCTGAATCCATGAGGTTTGTGGTTTGTTTTTCAGTTGTAGTATTGTAACTGTGGGTCTCCGCTAACTACTGCAAATTAACTAACAGCAAAATAATTGAACACTAATTCTACCACTATTATTATTTAGGCTGTTGGGTTTTTTAAGAACAATAACTTGAAAATGGTAGAATGTAAGTCACGTATACTGGTTGAAATCACACATGGTTAAGGATGCTTTTGCATTGCAATTAGCTTAGCAGAAAATCAGCCTTAAGTATTCTGCCAGTGCATTTTTGATAATGTGAAAGAGCTTCTGCAGAAAAAGCGAAATGCTTTACAAATGCCTTCACTGTCTTATAAATAAGACTTTGACAAAATGGTAACACCTGTGATTAAATGGGGCCAGTCAAGAATTCATTTTCATACTACTTCCACAAATACCACACTGCATTTGAACACTGTGTACATAATGATCTCACCACAAGACCAAGAGTGAGATGGGCTTTTGGGAGAGCCTTACTCTTGTTTTCAACCTATCACAAGTCCTCCAGATGTTCTGCTCATTCAGAATTGCCTGATAATTTATGGGAGAAGACATTCTCTGAGACTTCAATATGTTCCAGAATGGGCCAGCCTTGGGAAAAATATTATAGGTACAGTGAAGGATGCAATGGGAATAAAGGGAAAAAACATTTGGGAGGTTTCCATTTGTAGTGTATTCCATTCTGTTTCTACTGACTTAAAAGAAGAATGTGGCCTCTGTTGTCGCTTTACATTTCCCTTTGCTCTCCTCCTGGAATAACTTCCCCAGTAGCATGAAAAGACAGAATTTTAACAGATTCAAGGTCAGGGAACTTTGTGGTGATCCTTGGTCATTATGCAAATGTCTTCTGATGGGAAGATATGATCCAGGCAATAATCAGTATTTTTCCCTCTTAAGCCAAGTCCACAGGGCACATCTGAAAGATTAGGACCATTCCAGACGTAGTTCATCATTGATGGAAATGTGCATAATTTAATAATTTAAGCCTTCTAAGGTGCTCTCCATAGCACAAAGAAACAGAATCAGAATACATAATGTATGGCCATTATATATTCATATATTCGTTTCAAGATAGTTATACATTAAGTAGCTTAAGAAATACTTTAACTATGCAACTGTATTTTCTAAGATATTTGGGGGGGGGGGGGAGGAAAAATGTTAAGAAGAATATAGGCAAAGCCTGGAAAAATGTGGTGACTTAGGCTTTTGGATTGATTAAAACCCACATCCTTTGAGGTACAGTTTATAAACATTGGTAACGCCTATTAAAAATCTTACATCCTTTCCTTCCCTAGAGCCCCCTTGCTACCAAAGAACAGGTCGGTATTACATCAGGCAGCTTACAAAACGAGGCTTGGAAAGTCATCATCGGCAACGCCAACTACGATTCAAAACCGAGACAGGCGTTACGCCTCCTGAATTCCGTGGCTGGCCCACCGGCACCAGGCGGGCTAGCCAGCATTTTCTACTGGCCCTTCACCACATCACTGACCGTGAACAAGTTGAGGGGCAGAGGTTTATGTAAAAACCTTACGGTTTTACATTTTTACGGGTACATTTTTACGGTTTTACATTTTTACATTTTTACTTCAGCAGGCCTCGGCTAAAGCCGAATGAGAACTACTTTAATGCGTTGCATAAAATAAAAGTGTCTGCTAGGGAGAGGCAGTTATAAAAACTGAGAGCGCTCCATCAAGCAGGCGCTGCACATTCCCGTGGTTTCAGGCGCTGTTACGTACTTATTCGACGCTTACAAAGTTGCTCCCTACGGAAGAGACTGCCCGAGCAAGGTGTCCACCCCTGCCCTGCCCTGCCCTGCTCGCCATGCCCCGGGCCGTGCCCCGCCGTAGCCGCGCTTGGGAGCTGTGGGAAGCGGCCCGTAGATGGGCAGCAGCTGCCGGCCGGTCACGGAGACGATTCTCCGCGGCAGCTTCCCTTTCGCCGAGCCCACTCACACCTGCCTGCTGCTCTCCGCTCCGAAACCTGCTCCATCCCTCCCTCGCCGCCCCTCCCCGCGGTGTCGGGGCAGCAGCCGCGGGAGCCGCCCGGCCCCGCCTCCCCCCGCCGCCTCCGCCGCTCGCGGCCCCGGCCCTGCCCCCGGGCTCCGCTCCGCTCTGCCGCCGAGGCGCAGGGGCGGCGGTGCTATCCGCCGCCGGGAGCGGGGCCGGGCGCGCGGCTGGGAGCAGCGGGCAGCGCACGCAGTCGCAGGGGAGAGGAGCAGCCAGGAGCCTGCCCGCCTACGGAGCACGGATCGGCACATCCCTGTTCCGCCGGGGGCGGCTCTGCCAACCCCCCCTCCCTCCGCCGCCGCCTCCTCCTCTCTTTCCCTCTCCGCCCCTCCGGAGCGACATCCCTGCGAGTTTGCTTTCTGCCGCATCTCCCCCGCCATCAGCATCTGCCGGCGGAGGGCGGGGACCCGAAGTTGCGGCCAGCCTGGGTGAAAAGTAACGGGAAGGCGGAAGGGGCCGGAGCCGAGCGCAGCCCAGCTCAGCCGAGCGGGGCTGGCGCAGTCCCCCGCAGTGCCCCCGGCTCGGGGCTGCACCCGTGCCCCGGGCTGCGCTGGCCGGGGCAGAGCGACGCAGACCCGCTGGCCGTCTCGGCTCCTACCGGACCCGCCGCGGTAAGGCTGGGTTACAACTCTGGGACGCGGAGTCCTTGAGGAAGACGGGGTGCGGGGAGGTGTCCGAGGCGGGGGAGCGTGCGGGGCACGCCCGCGGTCGCCGCCGAAACTTGTTGAAGTTGTGCGGCCGCGGGGCAGCGGGGAGAGGAGGCGGCGGCGGAGCTGGCGGCAGGCGGGTGCCCTCTGCTGGCCACGGCCAGGCTGTGCCCCGGGGCTGGCGCGGCGGGAGGCGCCGCACGGGCACACGGCAGCAGCCGCTGTAGAATAGCAACGGTTTGGGTTGGAAGCCTATCCAGTTCCACCCCGCCCTGCCAGGGGCAGGGACACCTCCCACCAGCCCAGGCTGCTCAAAGCCCCATCCAGTCTGGCCTTGAACACTTCCAGGGAGGGGACATCCACAGCTTCCCTGGGCAGCCTGTGCCGGTGTCTTGCCACCCTCAGCGTGAAGAATTTCTTCCTAATGTCTGATCTAAATCTTCCCCCTTCCAATCTAAAGCCATTCTCCCTCGTCCTATTACAACTTGCCCTTGTAAATCGGGTTGGTCTGTCTGCATTCCCTTTCCTTGCTTTGTTTCACCAGCAGGACCACACGAGTGGTTTACATATGCATACATAAAAGTTATTTATTTCTTTATCTATGATTTTGAACTTCATTTAGTGTTTCAGTTTAATTTCTTGGGTAGCAGTAGCATCTGATATTGTAATGGAAAACTATGCCCTTTAGACCTTGTACTCACACAGGAAAAAGTTAAAGAAAATGAGCTGCTTCTTTTTACTTAATTTCTGTAAAAACTCTATACCAGTACCAATATTAGGCAGATTTTACACCAACGATAAGCACAAGCCCCGAGCGTTGTATTGCGTCTTCACTTGCCAAAAGAACATTCTGCCCTCCTGTCATGACTGCATTGAGATGAAAAGTTGTGTTAACTCTCACCATTAGTGAAAAGTTATCAATACTTTGTGATCAGTCTGTTCTGACACTTATACAGCTTCAGAGAACATTTTTTTCTATTTCCACAGAAAGAACCAACATGCCAAGTGACAAGAAACCTGGAACTACTCTTTTAAGGAAAAATATTGGCTTCCTGTGTCTTTCACTTGTTTTCCTTATGCTTCATAATGGGAGGAGCAGGATTATCTGAATCACTGAGGCAAAATTTGGGCATCATTTGCTGAAGATAAGATGAAAGAAGACTTGAAAATATGTCGATACTCTCTGACTGTTAATTCAGAGGCACGTTTCACAAGCAGAGGGGAACAGTGTTAAAAGTACTGCAGTTTCATCAAGAGCTAATGGAGGATCTAAGTTGATTTTTTTTAATTATTTTTTTCCCCTTCCTTCTCTCCCATGAGTCCCAAAAGAGAAAGATGGAAAGAAAGTATATACAAATTGGGATAAGGGGAAGGCTGAATACAATAACTTCAGTTTTGGAGTCTTTTTCCAAGTGCTGGAAATTCCCTATTTCATCAAATACAACATATTGTTTTGAATGAATTATATATAATTTTATGATTAGTGGAGTTTTTATCAGCTGTAACCTGGTGGAAAGCTTTTTAAAAAAGTAAATGTATGACTCCAATTCCTTTTTTCAAGTCAAGTTTTTCAAGTTATCAAGATATAGTGTTTCATCTCTTACCGTGCATTGTCAACCTGTGTTTTATGTGCATATCTTAGAGATTTTACTTTTTCTCTCATTTTATGCTGTGGCTTTGTGTTTGAGAAAGTGTGAACAGGGAAGGCTCCTGAGATTTAATTTTTTGACAGCCTTGTTATTTCAATTTGGTAGCTCAGAGTATCTGTTAGAATGCACAGTATATGCTAAGTATTTTTGCCTACTAAAAATATGCCTTAAGATGTTAATTTTTGTACTAACTGAATCAATGTTTGATATCTGAACACTGCTTTGTTAGGAAATGCATGCCAGGGGAAGAGGAGCTGCCTAATGGATCATGGCTCTGATGTTCACAGGGCATACTTTATTTCTAGCATTAATGATGTTTGCTGTCTTCACTTTTGAAGAATCTGTGAGCAATTTTTCTGATTGGGTGACGTTCATAGAAAATGTAGATCAATACGAAAAACAGCAACTTGAAGGTCTTAGTTCTCAGCAGAAGCTGAAAAAAACAGTTCTTCATCCGAGCTTGTATTTCAATGCTGAAGATGTCCAGGCACTGAGGCAGAAGGCTCATACAAGCCATTCACATCTATTTAGAGCCATCAGAAGCGCCGTGAGTGTTATGCTGTCCAACCCATTATACTACCTACCTCCACCCAAGCACGCTGATTTTGCTGCAAAGTGGAATGAGATTTATGGTAACAATCTGCCACCTCTAGCATTCTATTGTTTGCTATGCCCCGAGGATAAAGCTGCGTTTGATTTTACCCTAGAATATATGGATAGGATGGCTGGCTACAAAAACTGGTTGGTTGAGAATGCACCTGGAGATGAAGTGCCACTCGGTCACTCCCTAACAGGATTTGCTACTGCTTTTGACTTCTTGTATAATTCACTGGAAAATGAGAGAAGGCAAAAATACCTGGAGAAGATATGGTCTGTAACTGAGGAAATGTACGAGTACTCAAAGGTTCGTTCCTGGGGAAAGCAACTTCTTCATAATCATCAAGCAACCAATATGCTTGCTTTGCTTATTGGGGCTTTAGTTGCAGGGGTGGACAAAGGAAATCAGGCAAATATTTGGAAACACACTGTTGTTGATGTGATGGAGAAAACGATGTTTCTGCTTAATCATATTGTAGATGGGTCTCTGGATGAGGGAGTGGCTTATGGGAGTTACACAGCCAAATCATTAACCCAGTATGTTTTCCTGGCCCAGCGCCACTTTGGTATTAACAACTTGGATAATAACTGGCTGAAAATGCACTTCTGGTTTTACTATGCCACCCTGTTACCTGGCTTTCAGAGGACTGTGGGCATAGCGGATTCTAATTACAACTGGTTTTATGGTCCTGAGAGCCAGCTGGTTTTCTTGGATAGGTTTATCTTGAAGAATGGAGCTGGCAACTGGCTGGCACAGCAGATTAGAAAACACAGACCCAAGGATGGGCCAATGGTGCCATCCACTGCACAGAGGTGGAGCACACTGCACACTGAATTTATATGGTATGCGGCCGAAATCACTCCTCAGCCACCTCCTGATTATGGTACTGCTAAAATGCATGTGTTTCCTAACTGGGGAGTAGTCACTTACGGGGCTGGATTGCCAAACAGTCAGACAAACACTTTTGTGTCCTTTAAGTCTGGAAAACTTGGTGGACGTGCTGTCTATGATATTGTTCACTTTCAACCGTATGCCTGGATTGATGGGTGGAGAAGTTTCAATCCAGGACATGAACATCCTGATCAGAACTCTTTCACTTTTGCTCCCAATGGACAGGTGTTTGTATCTGAGGCTCTTTATGGACCTAAACTCAGCCATCTGAACAATGTCTTGGTCTTTGCTCCATCTCCTACGAGCCAGTGCAACCAGCCCTGGGAAGGACAGCTTGGTGAGTGTGCCCAGTGGCTGAAGTGGATTGGTGATGAGGTTGGAGGCTCAACTGGAGAAATTATATCAGCCTCTCAGGCTGGGGACATGATGTTTGTGAGTGGTGAGGCAGTGTCTGCTTACACTTCAGCAATGAAATTGAAAAGTGTGTATCGCGTTTTGCTGCTCTTAAATTCTCAGACATTATTAGTAGTAGACCATATTGAGAAGGAGGAAGACTCTCCTATTAATTCTGTCAGTGCCTTTTTTCATAACCTTGACATTGACTTTAAATATATACCATATAAATTTAAGAACAAATACAATGGAGCTATGATGGATGTGTGGGATGCCCACTACAAGATGTTTTGGTTTGATCATCATGGGAGTAGTCCTGTTGCTAGGATACAGGAGGCAGAACAAGCTGCTGAATTCAAAAAGCGATGGACTCAGTTTGTAAATGTTACCTTTCCAATGAAAAACACACTTACAAGGATTGTTTACCTTTTCTACGGCCCGTATGTCAATGTTTCTAACTGCAGATTCATAGATAATGCAAAATCAGGATTTCAGATTTCACTCAGTGTCAACAACACGGAAAATACCATCTCTGTTGTGACTGAATATCAGGATTTAAAGACAAGGTTTGATTACTTGGGATTTGGTGGTTTTGCCAAAGTAGTCCATGAACACAAAGTGACCAAGTTTGCTTTAGGTACTGAATCTGTGGAAAAACGGATAAAAAATAAGAGGATAGTTTTCCCATTTGGATTCAAAGTGAATGTAATTGCAGGGTTACTTTTGGGTGTTAGTTTGATCATACTGGGTTTTCAGTGGCGGTTTTACATATCCTTCAGTAAAATGTTGCGTTGGATCCTTATACTGGTTGTTACACTGTGGATTATTGAACTGGTGGATGTGTGGAGCGTGTGTACTCAGCCCATCTGTGCAAAATGGAGCAGTGACATGACAAGGCTAGAACATGATAAAGGCAATAAAGCCAAACAATTAGAAGGAAACCCTGTTGTTTTACCAGATGTTATCATTACTTCCCTTCCCGCTTCTGGTGCAGAAATTTTAAAGCAGCTGTTTTACAACAGCAGTGACTTCTTATATATCAGGATACCTACGCCCTATCTTGAAATTCCTGAAACTGAATTTGAAATTAATTCCTTTGTAGATCCATGTGAATGGAAGGTTTCTGATGTTCAGAATGGTCATTTTCGTCTTATCCAAGGGTGGCTCCAGTCTCTAGTTCGAGACACAAAGTTACATTTACAAAACATTCATTTATATGAAGCCAGCAAAAGTAAAATTGCTCAGCATTCTGCCATAAGCAAAGACAAAAAGAAAAGATCCAAAAAGAGAGAATCGTTATCAGAGCAAAGAAGCAGGGTGAGAGGGAGTCAAGATAAAGATGCTGAATATATTAGGGAACTGAGAAGACATCTCATCTATTATCCTAATGCACGACCTGTGCTTAGTTTAAGTAGTGGGAGCTGGACATTAAAGATTCCCTTCTTTCAGGAAATCCTAGGACCATCAATGAGAGCATTATATGTGGTAAGGGACCCACGGGCGTGGATCTATTCAATGCTGTACAAAAATAAGCCAAGCCTTTACTCCTTGAAAAACGTTCCACAACACCTGGCTGCAATGTTTAAAGGGGAGAATGGTAAAGGAAAATGTAATTTAAATGAAGGCTATGCCTTTGAATATGAATCATTAAGAAAAGAACTTTCAAATTCAAATTCAAACGCTGTTTCTTTATTGTCCTATTTATGGCTAGCAAACACAGCAGCAGCGCTGAGAATAAATGGGAACTTGCTGCCAAGAAATTATCAACTGGTCAAGTTTGAAGATATTGTGAGTTTTCCTCAGAAGACAGCTGAAACAATTTTTGCCTTTCTTGGTATTCCTCTTCCTCCTGCTAGCTTAAACCAAATATTATTTGCCACCTCCACCAGTCTTTTCTATCTTCCTTATGAAGGGGAAATTTCACCAAGTAGCATTCATGCCTGGAAACAAAACATGCCCAGTGAAGAGATTAGACAGATTGAAGATATCTGTTGTTCTCTAATGGACCACTTAGGATACCCAAAGTTTGTAGAATAAATGCTGCCGGTCAGCAGAAATTTGCACTAATGATCTCTGACTCCCATTTTGTGGATAAATATTAAAGAAGTTTGTTTATTCTTGTAAAATGTGTACAGTGCTACTTTCAGAGAGATTATTTTAAGAAAAAGATAGTTGTTCTTGCAACTGTGAGGTGGTTGTTTTGTTTTTTTGTTTTGGTGGTGGGTTTTTTTGTTTTGATGTGTTTTTTAAAAAAAAATGTTGTAACTACTTTTGCTGCCTTTCAAAAAAAGCTGTGTGAACCTTTGTAGAACTACCATCTGGGGACTCTGTAGCTCAGGGGTTTAGTAATAGAATATGGAGCTTTTCACCTCCAGCTTACCAGTTTCACTCCAGCCCAAGTGGTTAGTTCCTAAAAGTATTTATCATCTGCTGATTGTATGATGGCTTATGTGAAATTAAACTGGTTAAACTAGCCCAGTTCTCAATGATGATAATAAGCCCCTTTTGACAGATTTACTAATGCATTCTGTCTGTTTATCACTAGTTGCTATAGTGGTGCAAAATAAACATAAGCTTAGATTTAAGGCTGTTCAGTATCCCTTCAGCAGAAGAAAACAGTCAGAACACTTGAGTGAATCTAATTCCTTATTTACAGTCTTAGCAGACAGGCCCAGGACTGGAATGGACATGGATAATGAATATCATTTTATATGGTTCCTTCAGCGCAAAGATGTGGCACTGAAGTTGGGATTTGTGCTTTCACGAAGGAGAAGACGTTATTCTCCATGCCTAATAATTTGGTACCCTTTGTGAGCCTGGAGTAAACTATCAGGAGAAAAATAAATGGGACAAAATCTAAGAAACCAACAAGATCTCCCAAATGAGCAGTTAAATTTGGAGAAGATTTTGTGTAGTTTTTACCTGTCTAAACCTAACTTAATTTTGAAAGTTGTTAATGTCTTGGTTCCTTGCACTGCTTTATCCTGTACCTCTTGTCTGAGAGGTTCTGCAAGGAGGGAGACTCTTCCACCCTTCTTTGTTGTAACACACTTATCTGCTGATTCTTGTGCATAATTTCAGTGAGACCGGTGCAAATATTTGATGTCATTGTCAATGGCTTATTGTTGATGTCTGCTTAAAATGGCAATCTGAGATTTAGAAGGTCTTAAATAAATCTCCAGATCTGTGTTACTGAGAAATGTTTTGCTTTTCTGTACAATGAATTTCTGAAGGACAACCACTGCTAACCTCAGGTTTTCATAGAATCATAGAATCACCTGGTTGGAAAAGACCTCTGAGATCATGGAGTCCAACTGTACCTGTCCACTAACTGAATTATGTCCCTTGAGAAACTCATAGAATCATAGAATCATCTGGTTTCAGAACGGGGAGAAATTTGAAAATCACCCGTCCCACAGCCACCTCATGTTCCCTGCAGTAAACTGTTTCCAAAGTTGTTTGATTTTTATCATGATTGGTATTTCTTTAACATGGTGCTGTAATATGATGTTCATTTAGAAACAGATAGGCTTGATAGGATAGATATGTCCTTGTCACAGCTTATTTCTTTTTCAGTCACACTATTTGTTTGCGCATGGCCATTAAGAAGAAATTTTTCCATTTCCCAATTTAATTTGCTCAGCATTCTTTGGAAATGTATGCATATTGTAAATATCTGCAGAAGTGTAAATTGGATTGCAAGAAGGCATCTGTATCTTTTACCATCTTTTTTAAATTATGAATGAAATTGTCTTGAAATATGCTTCAGTTGGTTTATGGGAGCTGGAATCATAGTTTGGGCTTCTTATGTTGAAATATGTGTGTAATTACTGTTTACTTGGATGATAGACATGAGGCAATGTCAATACAGATTACATGTACCCTTATTGATTTTTAATATAAAGGGGTTCCTACCTTTCCTTCCAATCTTAATATTATGTCCCTGCCTTACCCCATACGTAAATTTCACATCCTTTGGAGCACATTGTGATATCTCATTATGACCTAGACAAAGGTAACTCTTTCTCGGCCAGTCATTAGTCATGTCAAAATAGGCCTCTAGCACAATAAAACGCTTGATATTTTGCAGTCTCACTAACCATAACTTAGCTGTCATTTAACAACAGTTGGGTTTTTTCCCCCTTCAGTCCTAGACTTCATCCCTGGCTAGGTGAAATGCGGTATTAAAGGAAATACTAAACAGGCTTATAGACTGACATGCTAGTTAAACTTTGGTTTCCAAGTATCATTCTTTCAACTTGCATTCTCTCTGAAGCCATTTTTATTATATGTTAAAAAAAAAAAAAAAAATGTCTGTACAGTCTCTACTTGACAGAATAAGTTCCAGCATTTGCTTTCTATTTCCAGGATTTACATTCTAGAATCAGTACAAATAAAAAGACTTTTCTGTGTCAGATGTTTTAGGGCAGCTGCAAGTAAGAATTAAGACTGTGTGTTTGTGGAAGTAGAAAGAGACCTTTAAATCCCTTCCTGAAATTGCCACAAAATGTCACAATAGCCTATAAACCAACTTTTTATTTGTTTTTTAGGAGTTAGAGTGGACAGAAGCATCTGTGCTGCTTTTGCAATGCGGATTATCCTGTGCACTACATTCATAATATAGCATTGTTACTATCATTATTTATAAGCAATATTTATGAGCTATTGTTTTCTGTACTATACTTCCCCAGTTCAAAGAATGCATAGCCTCTTATTTAGATTTCACTGCATTGTGTGTTCCTTATACAAATGTAAAAATGTAGAAGAAAAGTCTGGGTTTAGATCTTGTTGTGAGGGCAAATGCATTATAATCATTATGCTAAAAATAGGTAAAAAGGAAAGCAGCGCCTTTGAAAACAACAGAGTAGGATTGCCTAAGGTATGGCAAGTCTCCAGTTTTCAATCAAATAATTGTCTTGTTGAGTTTTAGATGATAGGTTACATGACCACTTGACCAAAGTTAGTGCCAGACAGGAGGAATAGCTGAATGACTTTGTGTTGAGATTGTGGCCTTCTGCCTGTATGAATAGCAACCAAGACAGAAGAGCAGCTGAATAAACACGCATATGGCTGATGATAATGCCTACAAAAAATGCAGATCTGAGACTTTATAGAATAAATTTTAATGGTACTATCCATAAAATGAGTTTTGGTATGGAGAAGCAAGTGAGGTCTGGTGATAAAAAGCTGGAAAATAAACTTGCTTTTCTCTATTAAAGGGTAAGTTTCAATTTATGTCTGTGCTGATCTTAAGTCAAATTGATCACAAAAGAGATCTTTTTTCCCTTATGCAAATGTTCCTGTTGAGGCTAGTGTGACTCCATGTATAAAGAATATGCGTGCAGTGTTATAAGATGAAATGATTTTGTAGCTGTGCAGATTTATCCTCAAAATTATCGTGTCACTAGCATCCAGAGGAAGAATGGTCACTATATAGACACAGACATTAATCTCTCCTTTCTCCATATATTAATGCTTAAGACTGTCTAAATGCCTTTATTGCTCCCAGTAGTTTTTTTTCCAAGAGTCATGTCTGTGGAGATGAACCTCGTTATCATGGTCAGATTGGTTCCTTTCACCTTCTTAGCCTGCAGTTGGCATGCAGTCCTTGTCAGATTTGTGTTTGAACAGTTAATTTGCCAGATCCAGAGCTGAATTTCTGTACAAGATCTTCAATTATATATAAAATATATGGCACAACTCGTTTGGCAGTGTAATACTACTCTGATAGTGCTAGAATGCAAATCAAAGGAAACAGAAGCTTCAGGTTTCATGAAAGCTGTGGTCATGGATCATATTTTTTTTAACCATCAGTTGCTCTTGAAATTTAATGATGTGGCTGCTAGGGAGCTCTGGCTCTGCCTGCCTGTCAGTTAATTATTTCTATTATTAATCTTAGAGACACTATTTAGTTGATGAACATACATAATCTAGACTAGAACACTGCTGAAAATATTTGAAGTGCACAGTTCATGAATAAGGCTAAAAATATCTTACCTTAATATTTCTGTAAGTGACAATAAATAGCCTCTTTGCAAGTGGCCTGGATGTTGGGTTCTATATGTTAGAATATTTTATAATTAAAAACTGTGATATTTATTTAGATGACTTAGAAGTAATTTATCAGAATTATTTCTTTTTAATTACACATAAAATTATATTCTTTAAGAGAATGAGGACTAAAACTTAACACTTATTTGAACAGGGCATCATAAGCTTTCTTTCCTTTCTCTGGACTACCTTTTAGCTTTGGTTCAGACTAGTATCTTTGTTTAAATCTCATCATAAATGAGCTGTTTTCTGAATGAGGAGTTTGTCTCAGGACTCTTAGAGTCTCAAATTCCATTTCATTGCATTCCAGTGTGGAATATCATGGATTAAGAGTCATGGATCAAATCCCTAAATTATGAGCTGTTCAGAATCGGGCTATAAGCTTTGCTGACCTCAGTGACTGCTGTGCCATTGACTTCAACAAGATCAAAATACTGTCATCTAGTATCGTGAAACTATTGTCATCTACTTAGCCTGAATATTCCAAAGCAGCAGAAATTACAGCAAGTAAATACCTCAAATGTTAATGAAATATTACAGTTCTTGTTATTTGAGGAAAAAAGGAAATGCATTACAATAACATGAAAAACATAAATTGCCCTTTAACTCTAATCAAACCTACCCATAGATTGCCTGATAAATTTATAGATTTATAAAAGGAGGTACCGAAAAAAACAGTTATTCAAAGTAAAGTACAAAGCAGTTTCAAATGTCAGAACTTTGATTTTCTTTAGTGAGGAGAAATTTGCTGATACATGAGCTACACTATTCTCATAAAGGATGTGAATGGGTAATCTTTTGCTGTCTCAAAATACTTAATGGAAAAGTGCTGTTTCACATTACTGAAATTATACTGTTTGAAATTAAGTGATACATCTTTTGAGCTGACAATATGCTGAGATCTATATGGGATGTAGGAGAACAAAGACAGTCTGATTTCATTCACACCTATCTTAACACTGAATAATTGAAAGATTCTTCATTTATGCTGGAAAAAAGTCAACATTATTTAGTTTACGTCTTTACTGAGAAAGATATTGTAGTGTTAAAACACGAACTGAATTAATCTTTCTCACATTAGGTAATTTAGTTTTTACACCTAAATAAGGAGCCTTGTCTCTAGAGTCAATGGAAAGTGAGTGTCACCTTCAAAGGTAAATCAGACATTGCTTACCTCTTTGTAAATTGAAAGCCAAGAGTGACTTAACCCTTAATTGAGATGCCCACTGCAAAGCCTCAAATGAAGTGGGATGAATTCGGCTTTAAATATGTATGGTCCTATATCTTAGTAGATTTCTGTGTCTGAGCAGTTCTACTGCATATACTTGTCAAAACAAAATTTTATGAAACATCCTTCATAAAATAAAACCATTGCTAGTAAAATCATACTTATGTGTTACGCTTTTTTTTTTCTTCTTCTTAAATTATTTCACCACATACGATATCATGAGACTTTGTGATATGGTCAAGTCCATGTATTTAAAATTTTGAAATATAGCTGGTTTTGTTTGTTTTGAATAAGTGACCCATTGTTATCTTTCAGAAACTATTGATGGCAAGACTTGATTGTGTCCTAACTCAGATGTATAGTAAGTATGTTTGCAAAATAGCTATGTTCCTGGAACAAAAAGGGTAATTTCCCACTTAGTTCTTGGGAACTGAACAGCTGGTGCAATCCATGATTTTGAAGTTTCTTAGTCCATAAACACTGAAGCTATATGTAGACTGCATATTTAGAATAGTACTTCTTGTAATTCCTATACTATACCTAGGAGTTCTTTCAGAGACTGATTTTTCGTCCAGAGACAATTCTAACAATTTACCAGTACAGGTAAATAAGTTCCAGGAGCCATGAATGTTCTCATCTGTGTTTCTTTTTTTTTTTTAAAGGGACATAATCAAGTTAACTGGAATAGCTGCAGCCCTCTGGATCACTCTTACTGAATCTGGGCTGGTGCAGGCAGAATCTATCAGATCAAGAGGCACAGGTAGCGTCCTTATTGTTGCAAAGCTGCATCTGAGCTGCAGCTAGTTTTCTGCAGCAGGGTTTTGCAGGTTTAACTCTGATTTATTTTTATTTTTTTTTAATTTAGCAGAAGTTGCTTAAGATATACATTAAACACAGAGGCAAGAAGACAGGATTCTGTCTCTCCTGCAAACTTCAGCAGGTTGTAAAGCAAAGGTTTGCAGGTTTTTAAGACTTGATGATGTTATATTTGGCTGTGAAACAGATTTAATGATGTTTTTGGGGAGTTTGTTTTTGGGTTATTTTTGGTTGGTTGGTTGTTGTGTAATTTTTTTCTGGAAGGTGTTAGCCCTCTGCTATCTCTGTTAGTAACTGCTAGGTTATTTTGCAGTTGGTGGGCAGTATGTGATTATCTTTTGTACCTCATCCTTGGTCTCGTCGCTGTACTCTCACAAGTAATTTTATTTTTTTTAACCTTCTGAATCTTGAACCCAGCTATGGATTTTGGGAGAGTTGTGTGGAAAATGGCTGTTATAATAGGAGCAACAAGGTGTGGTATAAACAACGGTTGCTGTCTGATACAAATTATTTGACAATATTTGTTTTCAGCTATTTTCTGAAAGGTTATTTAAAGAGTATAAATGCAATGTACAAAGCTCAAAGGAAACTAGTACCAAGAACGAGATAAAAGACGGGCTGTCAGAGATAATAAACGCACACTTGTTTTTATGAGAGCATAAATATTTTCACTCTTAATTGCTTTTCTGAGAAAGCGGTTGCTTACATTTTCTTAGGGGGTTATTTAGACCTTTTTATGTTTCAATCCTACAGCTTGCCTAGAAATAGATTTTATCCTATGTTTTCTGAATCTTGTTATATTTTCTTGAACCTTCTGTTGTGTTTCAGGATGTTCCACTCTATTCTTTTCATAAATTACATCCTACAGATGCCACTTGATTTCAAAAAACATAATCTCAGATCTGGAGAGGACTATGATAGGTACACAGAAATGAACTAAGAAACAGGAGAAATAAAATGTTATGCTACTGAGGAGAATAGACTTAGAAAGCGTGTGCTGGAATATTTAGGTCTTAATGAGCTGCCATATCATGCACTATGAATGCTTGAACGATAGACTTTGTTATTCACTTTAACTGATCAGCTAAACATTGTCTGTTTCAAGCTACTCTAAGGGTACTGACAGAAATATAAGTTTATAAGGAACTTCTGTTTGGATGTATTTTGATTTTTTTTTTCTTCAAAGCAGTACTATTCTTTAGGACTCCCAAGCTGTGTTAATTTATAACTTGACAGCTATTATCAGGTGTAGCTCTGTAACCACATTGTTGGCAGCAAAGGATGCTTTTAAATGAGAGGGTGCAGCTTTACCTGCTGAGTATAAGTTAAATATTGATGATTTCTCACTGCCAGCATCCTTTGGTAACACATTTGAAAGAGAAGTTGTCTTCTGTAATAAGGAATAGTTTCACATTAAAGAATGGACTGTACTGTTACTAACCGAAATAGAGGTAATGTGAAACATGTATGTATAATATATATAGTCATAATACTATCGGTTAGCAATGATAAAGCCAGTCTCATAATCAGATTTTAAAAATAGGGACGTAACTCTTCAATTCCTCAGCCTAATTACTAACCTTCATGAATATCTTTAATTGCAGGCTAGGTTAGGAATTTCCTTCCATTTGCTGAAAGAAAAAAGCAAGCGTATGTGAAGATACCCTGGCTTTGTTGATATACTAGGATTTTTTTAAGCTGCCGTCACTTCACTGTATGTCTGTACCTCTAAATTGCTCCAGGGTGCATTTGCAAATCTTACATAATGAAGGATCCGCTTGACCTCATTGTAAAGGAATCTACCTATTTGTATTCATCTTTCTCTGATAATAGCCATGCCTTAGTACCTTTAACACATGAAATGAATAGAATGATTACTGAAGAACCAGAATAGACAGTAAATAAAGAGCTCTGATATTCATTGTTCCCTGAATGTTGAAAGTGTTTCCCAGCAATCTGCTTCATCTGCATTTAGTTCAGTTAGCTGTGCATAGCAACAGACTCATAGTATCCTTTGCAGAATCTTCCTTAAGAAGTTTGTAACATAAAGGTACAGTTTTAAACAGCTAGTATGTATACCATTGCTTTAATGCCTCTGAAATGAACCTAGGTGCAATTTTCTTTTTTATTTAAAGTTGCTAGAAAAATGAAAAAAAAATAAAAAGATTTTCAATTCCCTTTAAAGTTAAATGCAAATGCATAAATAATTTATTAAATAAAGACCTTCAGATGCTATTAAAATTTTGGAAAAAAACCTCTATAGGGTCAATGTTGCACAACTACTGTTAAGGGCATTGTTAAATTATTGCTACTCATACTCTATAAGATATCCTACAAAACAGGTACAAATATGACCAATTAGCTTTTGTTGGATTTCTGAAATATAATCAGCTAGATACACAAACAAAATTTAACTGAAATCTAATGAAATAACCTTATGAAAAGATAGTCTCATCTATATTTAGATACCTTGCAGTTAATCTTCTACTTACTGGCTTTTATTTCATGTTAACAGTAAAGATTTAGTCACTCAGTTTTGGGGGGGGTTTGGGTTGTTTTTACAGGTGTATTATTAGTAGGAAGCATGAGAGCACTGGAAGGAAGGGTCAAAACTTTAAACATCTGGTAGTCTAAATGGTAAATAACTGTCAGCATCTATATTTTAGAGATTAGAAGTCCAGTAACTTTCATGAGGCTTATAGGTGATTCTATAGGTGTAATGAATGCTGAATTTACATAGCTCAAATCTCAGTCTGCTTCTATGACTCACACAGAACTTATCCTTAAACATAGTCATTTGCAGTATAAAATCATGGGATCATTTAGGTTCAAAAAGACCCTTGAGGATCATTGAGTCCAACTGTAAATGTAACACTGCCAAGTCCACCACCAAACCATACACCACATCTACACATCTTTCAAATACCTCCAAGGATGGTGACTTGACCATTTCCCTTGGCAGCCTGTTCCAGTGCTTGACAACTCTAATATGTAATATTAAATATCCAGTATAAACCTCCCTTGGCACAACTTGAGGCCATTTCCTCTTCTCCTATCGCTTGTTACTTGGGAAAAGAGACCAACACCCATTTTACTACAACCTCCCTTCAGGCAGTTGTAGAGAGTGATAAGGTCTCCCCTTGGCTTCCTCTTCTCCAGACTAAACAACCCCAGCTCCCTCAGCCACTCCTCTTAAGACTTGTTCTCTAGACTCTTCACCAGTTTTGTTGCTCTTCTTTGGATGTGCTCCAGCACCTCGGTGTCTTTCTTATACTCAGGAACTGAATTCAAGGCCTTTTGACTAAGATCAAGTGCAGTATAGTGTTGTGTATATGTTGTGCATGCATATCATAAAATTCTAACTTTGGAAGAGAGTCAAAATGCTGGAAAGCAAGCAATGTCTGCAGCATTAGCTAAAAGTGTTCCAAGACTGACCATCCTATGTTCTTTTTATTTTTTTATGCTCTGTAGTTTCCATGTAAGACTTTTATTTGTCTATTGTAGAAAGATATATTTGTTAATCAAAATTGAATTTGATGAACTGTTTTATTCTTATGAACAGCTCCTAACTGAAATTCTGTGGTAGACCAAATCTGCAATATTTCTTGTATACTTTGTGATTTCAACTGACAAGTGGCCAACAACTTAATAGGTTTCTTGCTCTAAGGCAAAATCTGTTTGCAGCATTTGAAACACTGAAAAGCACATAAAAGAAATTGTTTTAACAATATTTTATCATATTTTGTTCTTGCAGTTCTTTTCTATAGGTGAAGGTTGAATATTATGCTTTCATTTTGATAGAAAAATGGACTTATATAAGTAAGTTCACCTGTAAAATTATCTTAACTGTACCCCTCCAATATTTGAAGACAGACAGTTTTCTGATAGGGCTAATCCTTTATTCTTTCAGTATTATTTAAATGTGGTCAATTGACCAATGAGTATTGAATTTAAATAAACAGGAGTTAAACTATTTTTAAATGTCTTTAGCATATGGTCTGTACTGATTAGATCTCTTGACTTTGAGTTACAAGTGTACTTGTCTGAAAAGAAATCCTCAGTGATACCTCAGATCTATCTCATCGTAATCCTGTTAAATAGAAATGTTTCCTGGATGATGGACATTCTGCTAATATATTTTTCATTAGTACTTCATATTAACATTACTTCTGGACTCAAGAGTACTCCTGATGGTTTGCATTCAGTACCAACAGAGAATGTAGTTTAAACGACAATGGACCATTCAATTCTTACTGCAAAATGATTGTAAAAGTGGCCTAAGTACCCAGGACATTAGTATATCCAAAATAGATGCTTTTCCTATCAAAATGAGAACTCTGACTCTTCAACCATGAATATCAAGGCACAACATGACTTCTCATCCTGCTCATATGTAGTCACCTTGTTAGGATGAAGTGATAGGATGTTCTTTGACATCCTGACACCAACACAAAAGCTGTCTCAGGAAGAAAAAATAGTAATTCTAATCAATACATAGCAATATATAGCAGGCTTTCCTAGTAACTATTTCACTTGCTTGAATATTTACAGAATCACATTTTACTGGGGTATATATTTCTAACTGAGGTCAGTATCTGCTGGCACTAGGAGAGTGTGATATGCTATCTCGTGTTATGAATTGGTAGAAGAGGCAGACAACACAGGGCAGACTATAACCTGGAGTTTTTCATTGGTTGCATTTTAGTACTGCTAAAAATGCACTGTAAATAGGTTATTTTTATTGTGCTCACAGGGCATACTACAAGCTGTGAAAAGGGTGATCTCTTTCTTCATTGGAAGACTTAGCAGGTTTTTTGTGCTATGTCTTTACCAGCTGGCAGCACAGCAGAGCAAAAGGGGCATAGCTGGAGGAGAAGATAATGCCAGAATGTCTATGAAATGCGATGACCCCCAGGAGTGTCACCTTTGCTGTGCAGCCACAAATATAAACTAGAGCAAGCCTATTGCTTCTTCCTAGGGTATGGATAAAATCTTGGAAATCCCTTACAGATTCAGAAATGAGAATACATTTGAAAAATACATCTTAAAATTACTTTTAATCTCCTGACGTATAATGCAATCGCACAGTTTCCATGACCTTGATTGATGCTCTCAAAAGATTGAAAATGCCCAGGTGTAGGGTGTAGTCATGTAACAGAAAAGGTAATTTTCTAGGATGTAGGAAACACAATGTTTCAATTCATCAGGCCCTAGGTGTATGACACAGCACAACTCAAAAGTAGACAAAAAGTTAACAGAATGGACTTAACATAGCTTCTAGTACTGGTTCAGGTTGATAACTGTGGCTAGAGTCAGCACAAAGGCTAGGCACTGATGAAGATACTGATCAAAACAGATGCCGTTATGTGGCCTTATTCAGGCCCTCTTAAGGAGGGTGTAGGCTCGACTCTCTTAATTTCCCGTGTTGGTGAAAATGACATTGTAGGTTCTTAATGTGTTGGTTCTGAATTAGTGGAATATGTCTATGTACGTACAAGGTATGGTGTGTAGAAGGCCAAGTTCAGGACTTATGCTGACAGTGGGAATGAGGGGTAGGAAGTATGTAGCATGAATAAAAAAGGCAGGAACAGCTTGAGATGAACAACAGGAAGGAAAAGGGATGAGATATGAATAACTGGTAGAAGACTGGAGGTTCCAGTCACCCACAAGGAGGCAAAAGTGTGGCATGTTAACAAGCACCTGCTGTAATGCTTGTAATGACACCACTTCTCTAAGTTAGCAGCTGTCCAAAGTGGCTATTGTTATAGTTGAACTTTATTTATCACAGTTATCATTTCAGGTTAGTGTGAATAGCATGAATGGTTTTATACAGAAGCCTTATTTAATTTTATAATTAAGCGTTTTTCACAAAAATGAAAATGACTACCATTATATATTGTTTATTTAATGACGAGTTAGATTTCAGAATGTAATATCTTGAAAGCTAGTTTTGTTTTGTTTTGGGTTTTTTGTTTAATTACAGATTTCTATTAGGATTAGGTGAATAAAATATGCTCCTCCGTGAACTAATAAAAATAGTATGGAAGAGTGAGGGAGGTGATAGCTCTGCTAATTCCAATTAATTCAAATGAAATACTTTAGAACTGGAATGTCATCTGCAAAATCTCTAGATCAGTGTTATGAAATTAGATGGCATCAAAATAATTCCATGCAAAAATCTGCTGCTATGTCTCATAACTTATATTCAGTTTTGTCATCTAAATTCTACGTATTGGGGGGTTTACTTACTTTCTGTGCATGAACACTGAGCTAAATATACATATCCTCTAAAATCAAAAGCAGCTTCTCATTTTAGAAGGGACTTCAAAAGCAAGCAGCATCTGATGCTGTACGTTAGCATATTATCACTGATGGTAAGGAAGCTGAGCAGGGCCACAGCACATAAGGATAGGTACTGCCTTCTATCAGCAGAAGAAATTTCAGTGTGGACAGAGGCTTGCTCTTAATGATAGGGTGACATAATATCTGGGAGCTAAGCCAGAAGACAGCTACTATAAAACTCAGTCTGTGCCATGGGTTATGTCCAGTGTCATTCCATCTCCATTCTTCTTTCCTTCCTGTCCCTGTTCTGAGTCTCTCCTCCTGCTTTCCTTCTGTAGCTGAAAAAGGAGCACTGTCCACAGTTAAATCATCTTTAATGATTTAACTTCTTTTGGTTTCTGTGTTTTGGCTTCTGTTCGTTTTGATAAACAAATAAAAGCTCTCATTAGTGTTGTGTAATCAGGCCTACAATCAGAAGCATAAAGGGAGAATACAGACTGGCGCTTGAACTGCATACTGCTTTGTTCTCTTACGAGGCGGTACGCAGTCCCTGTTCTGACAATAAATAAAGAAGGATACTAGATCTTTATCTAAAAGCCATGTAAGAACTAGCTGGGTACCTATTTTTGTGCTTTGGATACCTGAATAGTGAGAAACCTATTGATAAAAAAATAGATGACAGAGATTTAAAGACTGAAAGACAGCCCAAGTGGTTGTTAGGCTTTAGATTTACAGGTCTCTTTGAAGACCTGATATCATAATGATAAAAGATTTTTCCTTAGCATGCCTGCTATGGTTTTGTGAGAAATCAGATATCTTCGTCTGTGTCCGTACCTATTGGTAGTATACTCCTGGGGCTGCTTTCTATTCAAGGCACTTTTATGTGAGCTCTGAATCTATACATCCAGGTTTATCTCATGGCTGCATCCTGCACCCAAATCCTGGAACTGGGTATGTGTTGCAGATCTGATAATGTAGTCATATCCTGAAGGGACTTGCCAACACTGGAGGTATTTTGTTTTGCAGAGCACAGTAACAAAGGATGATACCTGCACTGCTTTCAAATGTTGAAGCCATAAAACCGTAGCATTTTTGGCTCAGTTTCATTTAAAGATTCTGAATTTAAGCTCAGAATTAAAAATATTCTTGAATTTGAAACCTATGCAAGTGAAATTAAAGGCTTAAATCAGACATCATTGATGTTGATTGTCACTCCATATGTTAAAAAGTAAAGGCAGAATGGTTTGACAAGTAGGAACATTTTGTTATTTTTACTAATTGGTTCATTTCCTTCTTTCTTTTAAAATGCATGTCTGTCCTTGGCTGCCTTTTGTGCTGCATGAATGCATAATGCTGCTTGTGTTTCAGTACAAGCCAGCTGAATAAAAGAGCTAGTTATATAAGATCGACAATGAAATTAGAACTTGTTTAGAAAACATGATATAAAGACCAGTCAAGTAAATCAAACAGTCAAAAATAACATGAATAAAAAAAATCCTGAACTGAATTTGCAAAGATCATTCAAGCCAGATAAAAGAAGAGAGCAATTTTCCTAACCTTCAAGTAGAATTGCAAGTGTATATTGGAATAAAACAGCACGCCTCTTACCTACATGGAAAAGATTTACTCCTTAGCGAAGGCTGAGGCATTCTTTAAGAGGCATCCTTTCTGTGTTCTTTAGAATCTATATCTGTAGCCATATCAGCTGTAATGCTTCATTGGTTTTCTGTCACAGGCTTTCTTTATGATAGGGCCACCTGATAAAGAGGATTCTGATTTGCATCATCCAAGATAAAGATTCTAAGTGAAATTTCCTTATTCTTAGCAGATTTGCTGTAGGCAGTGTTACAAACATTACAATGCAATAGAATTACAAGGATTCTGCTGTTCTTTCCAAATTTGGCTTATTAGAATGCAGTCCCCACAAACTCAATTAATGAGTGATTTTTAAAGTCAGTAGAGTTTCACTCTGGCTCTTACAGCTGATGTATGTCTATTTTAATGTGTACAAGTCAGATTATACCTCTTTTGCCTCCAGCCTTCTGAAGCTAAAGTTGCACCAGCAGCAAAAGAGGATATGAGAAAAACACTCTTGAAATCCCTACAGTTATAAATTCTATCTCATTTTATAAAGGGAGCAGAGATTACAGGTCTGAGGGACATGGATCTTTGTCCAGTTTTCCTCGAGCACTTACCCCAGATGACTTAAGTCTGGAGATTTTGGAGCCCCACAGCTACCGCCTAGATAAAAAAAAAACCAGCAAAACCAAAAAAAAAACCAAAAGTCAGAACCAAAAACAAGGAAAAGAGAAGTTAAGAAAAAATGCCTGATTTTATATCAATGATTTCTCCTTCAGAATGAAATTACCCCATCAGGACATCAGTTAGTAAGAAATAAAATTTCAAGTATTTTGAAGATGAGTTTCATTACACACATAATGTGACTCAGTGAAGACAAACTAAGTTTTCCACTGAATACAAGGAAAGGAATAGTCTATTTAAGATTATAAGAAGATAAAAAGCCCTGTACTTGGTCAGAGCAACAGACCATTGAACCTAGTGTGCTGTTTCCAGTATTGCCATACATAAACACTTAGGAAAGAGTAAGAACAGGGTGAAAATAGGGTTCTTTTTCTGATCTCTTTCCAGCCTCGGGACTGAGCTAGATGTGTTTAGCAAATCCAAGTAGATTTCTTTTCCATTATTTTTTTCAGTCTCCCTTTGAGGCCATGTAAAATTTAGGCTCTAGTATGTCCTCTGGCAGGGAGTTTAACAAGGCTGTTATTTCTTACTTTAAGTGCCACCTTTTAGTATTTGTTTTTCCCTGGCCCTGTCATGTCTTGTCCAAGCCGAGAAGCCTTTGTGTACTTAGTCATTCTTTGCTTGAAAGCATTCCACTCCTGTAATTATCTTTGCTTCCTTTATCTGATTTTTAGTTATTATATTTCCTAGGGGTGAAAGAGCTGCACATAATGTTGAAGATGTGGGCAAACACAAATTTAGATGGTAACGTTATGATTAATTTTGTGCTTCAAGTTAGTGTGCCTTTCATGGTAAAGGCAGAAGATAGTTGCCTTTTCCTGCAACTCTAACCAGTTCTGGTTTGCGCTCTGATTCTCAGAGAGATTTTAAAGCAAACGAAGCACAGAAATATGATAAATAAATTACAACCATATTAACTGCATGTTTACAAGTTATAGCAAAAAAACTCAGACACTGCTCTACAAAGCAAGGCCTCTGTTTACAAAGAAAAGTAGCCAAATTAACACCCAATGAAGTAAAAGAAATGTCAAAGGGTTTTTTATTTGTTTTAGAATTGAAACTTGTTACTAGTTTTCAGCTTTGTCACAAAGAATGGATGACTTTCCAGGACAAAATAGTCAATGAATAGCTAATAAGCTGATACAAATACTAACAGAGCAGTCTATCTTTGTTCTGAATGTTAATGCAACTTGGGATTCAAAGTCAGTTGTGTAGTTCTGATTTTTTTACCCAACTTGTTAATCTGCACAAAGTGTTATTTGTAACGTGTTGTTGCTTGGTTCAGCAGTTGAACTACATGTCCAACTGAAATATTTCTATTCTATTCTATTCTATTCTATTCTATATGAAAGTAGAATCACATCTGAATTTTGCATGACATCTCACATGAAAAAAAAAATAGTATGAGAACATTTAATTAATCATTTAAATGTTCAAGAGTTGAGCTGTTATCTTGCTTCAGGTATATAAGAAATGTAGTGTGTTCCACAGGTCTGCACTTCTTGACTCTTCTTTGATCTTTATAGGAAAGTTTCTCTCAAGTACTTAGGTAGAATATACCAAATGTTAAGATACCTTGTCTATGCAAACATGTCTTTCTCTGAATAGTCTTTGTGAATGAACAATTTCTGCTTAGAATACAGGTGCTGGAGCTCTCAGCATTGTTTTCCATGTGATTGTTTGGTGTAATCTTCCTATACCAAAAAGTAAAGAAATCCATCTAATTCTAAACACATAGCTGTGTTTCTGTCCTTAGAAATGAGAAGATTATACAAAGGATATTTCCTAAAAGTTGCTGTATGACTAGATAGGCTTTCGTGGAGACTGGACAAGATTCACTTTTTAAAGTTGTCATAGTATAACTTTCCTCATTGTTTATAAGTCATTTTGTTTATATGTTTAAATTCCATTCCCAAAGAAACTGGTTAAATGGATGCAATTGGTTCTGTTAAGTAATTAGATTAGACAAGTCCACATTCCTCGGCTTTGTACAATCTAGTCCCATATACCCTTGATGTGTCACGACAGACTTCAGTTAGGAGAGGCATCCAGAAATCTCTGGCCTGTATGACGTCACGAAAGACAGGTCCTTGAGTTACACATAGGCTTGAAGCTCTTTGGCCCTCTAATACATATCTGATAAGGTAGCACAAAACTGGACCCTCTATTTTTCCTTCAGATCAAACTCCTGCATCCCTGTTATCCCTCTCACCTCCCTCCTCACTCCCCTTTGCCCAGCCACCAAACTAGAATTCAGAGCAACCACTGCCTTGTCCTGGTTCACAAAATCCCCTCTGTTGTCAAGGGAGATAAAAATTCCCAGAAGGATTTTGAAACTACAACATGAACTCAAAAATGCCATAGGATTTATCTGTGAGATGGTTTAATGGCTAGGGTCATACTTACACTGATAGTCATATAAATATTCTCAATCCATCTGAGTTGTCAACATAGCAAGCTCTTACATCACATTTACTGTTGCTGCTCCTATGGTTTTGACCACAGTGACAAATCTCATCTGCTGCTTAACTGCATATGTAAATATATAGCTGAGTTCCTGCTCAACGGGGAATGACAGACTGTGTTTCAAGTATCAACATAGCATTTTTCAGATTGCAGACAGTGATAAAGAGGACTCTAACATAATCAGTGTAAGGAACAAAGCAACAAGAATCTGCTGTTTCTAGAAGACCAAGAGGATCTGTGAAGTCTTCAGCCAGGGCAGAGTGGAAATACTGAAGAAGCTAGAAGAAAACGTGGGATTGGAAGAGACAGGAAAGGATACTATGTGGGTAGCATTCTCTTGGCAAGCTGTGGAAGTGTGACTTTTTGATTTATATTTAGCACTGAGCAACTTTCCCCCACCCTGGTCAGGTTGAGAGCTAAAGATGTAAGATTTCTATTGTGAAATTACAATGAATGAAGGATGTACACATGTATCAGAAGAGATTATATCACTCTCATATGAACCTTCCAGCATGAAAGTCCAGGATAAGATTCACTAGCAGAACTATCTCTTTCATAATATATTGGAAAGTATATTTTCAGAGTACAAAAGAGCAATAAGGCAGCCATCTCCCAGGGTGTAATGAGTTTTCCCTGTGTTTTAGTGACAGTGAGAATGCATGAGTTTGTCTGGCTTGAATATTTAAGGAAGAACTAGTGTCTCTGAAGGTGATCAAAGCAATAGAATTGATTTTGGGGAAATGAACTGGGAAGAAGCGGAGGGACAGAGATAACTCATAGTTGAAGGTCTTAAAGAAGGGTGTGAGGATGCTGAGAGGTGAGGGAAACGTGAGGCTGACAGTGGTGGAAAAGGCATCATCCCCCTGAACTTTCCTTCAAGAGCGTTATGGCACTTTCTCAGAGTGATATATTCTCCTCTCTATTTTATAGAGTTCCCTCCACCCTCTGATGCCCTCTTGCCCTGCCCTACTATGCTCTGTAGTGATTTGCTGTCCCAGTGAGAAAAACAAGGAACAGCAAGGAGGCAGTGTTTGGTGCTTCATGGGATCCAGTGTCAGCCACAGTGAAATAAGTGTGTCTAGGTGACCAAGAAGGCCAACGACATCCTGACTTGTATTAGAAATCAGAAAATTAGGACTAGGGCTGTGATTGTCCCCCTGTACTCTGCCCTGGTGAGGCTGCACCTCCCGTACTGTGTTCAGTCTTGGGCACCTCAATACAAGAAGAATGCTAAGATGCTGGAGTGTGTCCAGAGGAGGGCAATGAAGCTGGTGAAGGGACTGGAGCACAAGTTTTATGAGGAGCGGCTGAGGGAGCTGGAGTTGTTTAATCTGGAGAAGAGGAAACTGAGATGAGACCTTATTGCCCTCTACAGCTACCTGAAAGAAGGTTGTAGCAAGATGAGTGTTGTTCTCTTCTCCCAAGTAACAAATGATAGGAGGAAGGCAAATGGCTTCAAATTGCACCAGAGTAGGCTTAGATTGGATGTTAGGAAAAATTTCTTTACTGAAAGAGTCATGAAGTGTTGGAAGATGCTACCCAGGGAAGCGATGGAGTCACCATCCCTGGAGGTGTTCAAATAATGTGTAGATGTTTTGCTTGGTGACCTGGTTTAGTAGGCATGGTGGTATTGGGCTGACTGTTGGACTTGATGAACGTAGTGTTCTTTTCCAACCTTAATGATTCTATGATTCTTATTACTTGGAGTGTGGTGGATGCTTCTGTATGTATTATATAGATCATGATCTCTGTACTTCCTGGCATTCTATTTATAAAGGTGCTGTTTTTCCCCCCAGGTTAGGCTTGTTATACTTTAAATTTTAATTGCAAGCTCTTTAAAAATGGAGGCCTATTAATAGATGCCTATTTTTCATTGGCAATAATTTTTATTTTAAGCTAATGCTTGCAAAATATTAACACTAATCTTACAGTTGAAAATTATTTTCTTCAACCTTCCGTATTGCCTTATGTTTTACTTTGTGACTATCCCTATTTTATTCATTTCAGAAAATTAAAATTCTGAAGAGGTTTCATGCATTATTTTTAGATCTGAAACGGCTGCCATCCTGAATTGGGTAGGAAAAAAAAAACCCGTATCTTGCTCAGAGCAAATTAACTACATTGTTTTGTGGTGGTTTTTTTAACTTGTGCAGATTCAAAGCAGAATAGAAGACAATATTTCATTGCTGAAAAGTAGCCACTGATTTTCAGCATAGATTATTTACCATAGTATTCAAGAATGCACCCTTTTCTGGTGATTTCAGAGCACTAATCTGAACAAGAATGAATACATTCCTCCTTTATGGACTGACTGGTGGGTGGAAACAAGCTTTAACAAAATTTGACTTAAGAAATATGTGCTCTTGCATAGACCCTTTCCAGTCAGTTAAAAATCCCTCCAGAAAATATTGTCCTAAGTATTTAAAGAAAACATAAATGATTTAGGTAGCATTCTCCATTTTAAAATTGAAGCTCTTTAAGGAAAGTCGGTGTTACAGCATACAGTATGTACAGAGAATCACCATACTAGTTTGATTTGAATAACTGCATAATCAAGTCCGTGTTTCTCAACTAGGAATGCTTTTTTAATTTAAATGTACTTTTTCTCCTTTTTACAAACACAAGAGACTGAATGGTCACTACTCTGTGATGTATTTATGTGAATTTTATTAATTTTCAACGAAGGAGGATCATGCCTCCTTGACTGGGCCTAAGACCTAATGTTAAAAAATTTTCATCCATCCTTTGGAGACTGTAGGAGTTCAGATATGTCTGATTTTATATGCAACATTATGGTGATTTGGGTAGGAAGTGAAAAATACTGCTGGTAAATCTTTTGTGTATATTCTTAATGGGGAAAATAAGTGTTTGCTTATCTGCTTTGTTTGATTGATTTGGGATTATAATTGTTCAAGTTTTCATTCCGGACTGCTTTTACAGTGGGAACAATGTTTACAGTGTGTTTAATGTTCCTGTTTTTTGCTGGGTGCATTAGTCTAGCTTTATGAAGAAATTACATTTTATATTTTTCATCATATTATTCTCATAAGAAACAAAAAGGTCCCAAAATAAACCCATCAGGCAAGGTTATGAACAGTTAAAAGGAAAAGATAATTTATTGCATTAAGGATTTGTAAATTAAATGTAGCAAAGTTGGCAAGGGAAGTCAGAAGTATTTATGTTCTCAATGGGTAATTGCTATGGTTTAATAGTAGGTGACTGAAATAAAAGTTTGTGGGATGCTTTTATTCCCCAGTGGAAAACACAGAAGAAGAAAAAATAAAATGAAATAGAGCAAAATTATGAGAAGAGATTCAAAGGTACAAAAATGTACAGCAGGGAAAATGGGAACTGTTCAGTTTAAACCACTGTTTAATAAACGTCAAGGATTTCGCTTGACTTATGACCTTCCAACATGTGCCAAGTTTGTTGCACAGAGTTTCTACTTTGGATAATAAATATACGCTGAATGAGTAAGTTAATCTGGTATTTAGAAATAAAAGTAGATTTTATGATTAATAAATTCAGTGGCTTACATATAAGTGGTGGTTGTTGATCTAACTGGATAAAAATAAATTATTTAATTAAAGAAATATTAGTTTATACTCTTCTTGAAATACATTGTGAAGTTATGAACTGAGGGAGCAGAAATGGGTCAACATGTAACATAAAATGAAATTTGATCTTTTAGGTCATTTAGCTGTATTTCTGTCTAGCTATCTGTCTCCATTCCTGTCTATCTGTACAAACACACATCCATATGGTATTAAAGAGAGAGTCCAGATTTAAAAGACAATCCCCTATGGTCTTAAACTTACCTGTAGTATCGGGAAAATAGAAGGAAATCTTACTTGAGAAAAAATGCTCTAAAATAATTAATGCATAGTGTTGTATCTAAGACTAAGAGGAAAAGAGAACAAGTTTGATGCCAATGTAACCTTTGGGATTTCACGAAATGTGGATAATGAGACAATGCTAAAGATTCTTTTAATGAATCGGAAATTAGGAAATAAGTAACACCTTTGGGGAGTAGAACCAGATTTTGATGTCAGATTAATTATTTTTTAAAAAACAAATTGGTCAAAATACAGATTTGAATTGACCACATTTCAAAAATTCATATGAAAGCTGTCAAGAAGTTTCAGTCAACTTGTCCACTTAATTTCTCATCTCTTCTCAAAAACAGTAATGAGAAAGTATTTTTTGCATTTAAAATAAATGGATTTAAAAATAGTTCATTTCATTATGTGAACAAAGTTAAAAGAAATCACAGTGACTTTTTTAGTAAAATAAAAACCCAAAACTTTGTATCTCGGTAAGTTTCTAGGGACAAATAAACTGCAGGATTCATTGGAGTTATATCACATTGAAAGAACTTCTTACTACCTTAAGCAAAGTAAATAAACGTAGAATGAATTAAATTTGATAGAAAGCCAATATATTGCCATGGTTACATTTTTTAAAAATTCAAATACATTAAGCAAGTATGATGAGAAATGGCAAGTGCACTGTGGTTTTTAGTGAGCACTGGAATTAAAAGTTTTCAAATATTCAAAATCTATTTGTAAGTTAACTACTTTTAAAAACAATCTCTTTCTTTTTTTTCATTTTTTAGCTACCATGAGACAAAAAAAAAATCCGTTTGTCAAATGAAGTACTAGACTTATATTTTCTCATGCTTGAATACAGTGTTGTTGCATGGAATATTTTATATCTAACTGAAACATGAGCTCTCCAAGTTGCTTTTGGTAATGTATTGATTATTTGCCTTAAAAAAAATTAAAAAATGCATCGTCTATCACTGACTTTCACAGATCATTATCTAGGTTTTAGTTTATCCAAATTTCCCCTGAGGTGAAAGTCATTTTTAAACCTTGCATTAATCAATCAAGTTCACCTTAATATTTGGATCGTCCATTTTACGGTTTTCCCTTGGAGCTGTTTGTCAGAAGCTTTAAAGTCACTTGAAAAGCTTTGTACACCATGGTAAGCTTCAGATATCGGTTACCATTTATCCTTTTCATATGTCTTCTTTCCTTCTACAGTCATTTTTATATATGTACTTCCTTGTTCTTTTGATGTGATTCATGAAGACTATTTTTAAAGCATATGGTTAGCATTTGCGTCATGAAGTTGAGATCTTTTACCTATGTTTTGTGAGTATAAGATTATGAAATCTTGTGAGAAAATGCTAGCCAATCCTATTCTTTCCCTCTACCATGTAAGACTTTCACAAACACATATATCTCATCAGAATCCCAGACTTACACCAACTGTAAGGATAAAATGATAGTATTTTTAATTAACAGATAAGGAGATCCAAAGAATAGGTGGACCCATTTTTTCTCCCAAAAAATAAACTTGAGTGAATCTTACATTATATGTTAATCTCAAGTTATTTTGAGCCTATATAGGCTTTCAAAAAGTTATTAATTATAAGCTTTTTCCTTACCTTGTTACTTTTTGTAACGGATCTGGGTGCAGAAACATTGAGCACATGTAAGAACTTGGACTAATTGCTAGCTTGGGGATAATTTGCATTAGTTACTCTCTACTTCATCTCGTCTTATTGTTTAGTGTGGAAATTAACTCTCCTATACCCATGGCGCTGTGGAAAACATAATCTACTTTCTTTAATGGCTTGTAGATCAAATAGCTCAACTTTGGGAAATGGGTTCCAATAAAAGCTCCATTCTGTTATGCTGGGGCAGCAAATCCGTATTATAGGAGCTATCTTCATTATTCATTGGTATTTTTCTAACTTAAAGTTTCCTCCAAGTAGTGTTAACATTTGATGATAGAAAATGAAGGCCAATAAGCTGTACAGTGTATGTGCTTTGTAAAATGAATTGGCCTTTTGGGAATAGAAGAGCTGTAGCTTCTGTGGTAACAATTATGTTTTTATGGCCCAAGACAGAAATAAACTGTTGAAATGGGAAATTAATTCAAAAGTATAGAGGGAAAATTATAAAAAGCTTAGAATCTGAGCATGTAAAAATCATTATAATATATCAGATTATCTGTTTATGAATGATAAGTTATATTGGAGCTACAGTTTATAAATAAGTTTATAATATCCCATATTCTTAACATCACACACTGGCTGAAAATCTTTTCATGAAAAATCTGCATTATGTGCGTTCTACTTATTTTTTGCTCATGTTCTATTTTCCTCGTTGCTTAAGGTAATAATTAAATACAAAACAATTAATAAATCAAATACCACTCCAGTTGTTAGTTCAGTGATGGATAAATAATGATAGATGTTATGGATATGAAAGAATATTGGTTACAGTAAGTTTCAAAGTGATTTTTAATGTTATACTAGACATGATTCTTGTGTTGTCAGTCTGCAGAAGCTGTCAAAGCAAGAAAACAAAAATCAGCAGTGAGATGAGAGATGATTCCTGAAAGAAATGCCTTAAAGAACATCTGCAAATCCATATTGTGATTTTATAAATTATAAATCTCCAGTGGTCATTGCTGGCTACTGTCATCTTGTCTGTTTTTCAGGTTGTTATGCTGCAGTTCATTTGAATGAAAGAGAGTCTGTGAGAGCTGGTAGCACTTAGCAATAGTGCAGACAGGGATATAATATGCTACATAACCTTTATTAATAAAGGCTTCCATAAGATCCAAAAATGTATTAAAATTTCTCAGCCAACTTAGCACCCATAAGAATTAAATTATCTTTTTTTTGCATTTAGTTCATTTGATTAAACTTTTCATGCTCCGGTATGTGAATGCGTATTTCCACATGCAGTGTGCATATGCCATGTGCAGCATAGAAGCCCTTTTTTAATCAGTTTTAAAATTCCAGTTGTTGAGAAGCAAATCTTTGCTTTGCAGGAGTCTGTAGGATATGCCATTCACTTGTGCACATCTGCCTTTATATTAATACTGGAAAGATTGGATGTATGCCAGAAAGGGAAGAAAATTATTCATTTTGTGTCAAAGACATCCCATCCCAATTCAGGTTGAAGATATTGTAGAGTTTTGCAGAAGCATATTAAGACAAAGAAATGAATGAAGATTGTCTCATTCTACTTAAAATATTTAGAAGCATGAATGATTGGATTACAAGATGTTGTGGTTTCCCAAGGTCTGGCAAAAGTTTGTGTCAGAGTGAGAAACTGAAGACAGACGGCATAGTTGTGAATGGTTCCTTACACTTTGGCATCACGTCAGTATATGAATAGCAAAGAAATATTTTCAGGGAAGGCAGGAGAAGTCCCTACGTAACCGTAGGGCCACAAAAACAATAAAGAGATTTTAGGCTTTCTGGATGGTGTGTGAGAAAAGATAAGCGCTTTCAAACTGAGTAATCAGCTTTTACTCACTGTCCCGTTAGAGATGGACAAGGTGATGGGAAGTGCTGAGATGAGGAGCTGATTTTAAAACTGAAATCTCAACTTCTCAGACATTCCTTTGAAATCCCCTACCTGAGATTCTGTTTCACTAATAATTATCCTTTTAACCTGTCTGAAAACAATTATTTTTTATTTATTTTTTTTTTAAATGAGGCAGTTGCCTTGTTTTTTTCTTCAGCGTGTAGCTGTAATCAGTCCCTGATTACCACTTCCAGACTCAGTGCCATTCTATTCACAGCATCCAGGTGACTGAATTCTACTTGAATTCCTTCAGATATGTAAACTAGGATGAGGGCTAGGGAAATTTGGGATGGAGTTTTACCTTTAATGTTTTAAGTTTCCTCTCTTTCCCTGAAGAAAAGTCATTACAGTAAATCAAAGTCACATATCTCTGTCTTTGGTTGTTTTGCTCTTTTGTGTGCAGTCCTGAGGAAAAAAACCACCAGTTGCTGAAGTATTTTCTACCAGTAGGGAAGCTATGGGCATTTAGGAAGTGTGTATTCAAGATATATCTTTAATTTTGGGAGCTGACAATTCTGTTCATTGGAAAGAATAAAGAAAATAGTTCTTAACTTTGTAGTAAACTGAAAACTGCTGCTGAAAATTGCCAGCTCAGCAGTGGTCAGGTTAGTAATTCGGAAGGAGGTTGTTCTGGGTTTTCAAACAGCCAGATTGCGGTTAGTTTTATGGGCAATTCTCCATCCAAATAAATTCTTATTTTGCATGTAGTTAAAAAAAAAAAAAAAAAAGAAAGAAAGATAAAGAAAGAAAAAGAGATATAAATAGAGGCATTATAATATCTGACCAATAGGTGGAATATAGTAAAACCAACCCAGAACATCAATATATTCAGAATTATGTGTTTAATAGGAAGATGTTTACTATTGATTTGAGATTTTTTAGTCACCACTTCTATTATGTCTTTTTTCTTCAATATATTTCAGCAAACTGCTTTTGTCTGATCTGTGAAATGGAGTCCTGGCACTAACATGGATCTCAGTGTATCAGGTGATTCACAGTGCACAACTTCATGAAATGCGATTTACCTAACATTTAGCAATTTAGGCATCCAGAGGTGTCGTCCAGAGGTGCTGGTGGCAAACATACAGGTGGAAAACTGAGCACATCTGACTGAGCTCTTTGACAGGGGGGCTGGGACCACCCTCCCTCATGGTGCATGCAGTGCTTGCTCAGGCAGCATGTACTGTCATAAAATGCGTTCCAAATAATTGACAGGAACCAGCCCAATTAAAGCCAATCAAATTTATTTAGCAAGCAGGCAATAAACAAAACAGCGCTGGGCGGCCGGGGAGTCTTCGCTCTGCCAACGACCGCGCTCTTCTTCCTTTGTTCCTCTTCTTTTATAGCGTTATCTTAGGCTATGGCAGTCCTTCAATCCATTGTCCGGGTGCTGATCAAGTTACACAGCTCGAGTCTTACCTTCTTCCTAACACCGCACTGTAAACAAACTTTACCGTATTTGGTCAAACTATTTCACTTCAAATCCACTTCCTCACTCTATACGTTATCTCTAGGCCTCAAGCCTTTCTTGCTAAATGGTTTAGTCAGGCCTCAGGCCTTTTCCTGCTTATGCTAAACGGTTTAGTGAACAAACCTTTACTTTTCACAGGTACGTTAGGCCACTTGGGTGGAACAGAAATCCCTAATTTTGAGAGGCATGGTCTTTTAGGTTTCGTTTCCTGACTAAAGGCGAAGGGGAAGAAATCTATTACATTTAAAGGACTCAGCTCTGCTTCCATCTCTTGTTGAGAACAGTGCCCATCATCACAGTCACTCCCTTTGTCTCCTGTGGCTTTGGGAGGAAAGTTTGGGAGGTGATTTTTTTTTGTTCTTTTTTTTGTGGTGTTAAACCGAGAAGGAAAATCTTCAGTAGCAATGTTTTATTTCACTGGAAGTGACGTTGGCCTTGTACTAACGCGGCCTGCCAGCCTTCCCTCAGAAGAGAGAGGCTGGATTTATTATTTAAGGTAGGAGAGGAGATGCGTTGCCCTTTGTCTGCTTTGTTTTGTCATTAGTGATTTTATTTTGCTTTGCACTTGCTACTGTACTTGAGGAGCCCTCAAGAAACAATACTGCTCTTCACTTCAAATCACTCCTTAAACACTGAAGAAATTATCGTCCTTGTGACCGGATGGGTTTTCATTATCATGTGAGTTACCTGTTAATGGGCAGGCTGCTCATTTCTATTGGCTTCAAAACCAGCTTAATCGGTTCATTACTGAGCTTAACTAAAGTGCTCCTCTTCCACTTTGCAAGAAAAATACCTCTCAAGCAAGCAGATGGGTACCTGACTGGCTCTGCTATCAATTTGCGCTGTGTGCTGCAGTTTCGATGGCTGGCTGGCAGTGCTCCCAAGCCTCTTCCCTTCCTGAAATCCTGGGTCGCTACAGTCCAGGTTCACGGATGCCGAGATTTTAATGTTCATTAAACAATGCAGGACTAAGGAAAACATACATATGCATGCAGACACGGAACCTTTTTTTTAAAAAAAGATTCTTATAGGTATTTAACTTACAATGCTATTGATCAAATGAAGACATTTATTGTAGCAAAAAAATATTGTTAGTTTTTCTAGGTCAATATCTCATACAGAAAACTAATCCCTATGACATATAAATTCATTTTGCTGTCTAATTATTTGAATAACGTTATAGCAGCCATATTGTTACAATAAACTTGTTTTGCAGATTGAACTAGATATATTTTTATGACTTCAATATCATCGTCTCCAAATTGCCTGTCATTCAGTAGAATGTAACTATTTTTTTTCTCACTCACTTAAAAAAAAAAAATCTGTATGAATCAATACACACACACCCCCTTGCAGGAAAAATCTAAACAGCACAATGCTATCTATTATTTTACATGAAAAATACACAGGGCAAAAGACCAGTAATCACCACCTGTGTGTTCAAGTCCAGAATTCCTACATTGTTGCTCTGGTGCTTAGTATGATTCCATTCATTAATGAGGAATAGCTGTTGTAAAGATTGGTCGTCTTTCAGTATCACCAATATACATTTTAGACAAATAGAGTTAATATTCTAGCAGTAATATTGTCTCCAAAATAGAGTTCTTTACCTAATGTCCATAAATCCAGTTAACACAGAGTCGAGATATTTGTGTTTATTCAGTTCTGATCAGAAAAGGGTGCCAGATACTTAACAGACCCAGTAGATATGTTCCTTTTGATTTATACACATTCAAACAAAAAAAATAAGATACAATCACTTTTCTCATTGGTTCATTATGATGGCATATTAAAAGCTCTATATACACATACCTACCTTCTAGTTAAATATTCAGTTAGCAGGAGGTGCCTTATTTACATCTAAGGTCTCCTCCTGTAAGTATGACTTTTAGTATTTAAATGCCCTAAGGTAGGTTAAGGATACAAATTTTCTTAACTCCATTCTAGCCTCATTGTTTTAAGCTGATATCAAGTACTTTATCTATTAAAAAGTTACAAATTCTCCCTACTAGGTACAGATTCTCATGCAGCTGCCATTGCTACAAATCTCTTTTTTTTGCTTAGCAAGTTTTAACTATCCTATTTCTACTTGTACTTTTGATTTTGATTTCTATCTTGTTACTGTTTGTACCTGGGTCTGAATCCCTTCATCAGTAATACAGTTTTTGTACATCAAGGAATTTTGAAGGCTTAGGGTTTGCATTTTGATGTGTGTAAGCAAAAGGTACAAACAAGTGAAAAAGAGATTATGTCTCCTGGTTCAGAACATTTGCCAGTGAAAGCTGTTTTGTATCTAGCAGAAGAACTTGTAGATAAACGTATTATGGAATAAGAAGCATCAAGAAGGGATCTTATGATAGTGTAAGGTTTATCACTTATGCTGGTAATTCTTTCATTTCCACAGTAACAATTTAGATAAAAGAGTAAAAGTAATAGAAAATAGGACTGTTAGCAGAACTTTCTTCTCATACCTTGTTTAAGGTGTACAAAGTCATTATGCCTTGTCTGTTTAGAAAGCCTATATTACTCATCCTATGCCACTGAGCAGGTCAAGGATGTTTTTGTATGTCATTGGTATATGACATGAGGAAATCCAATTTGTGACAAAAGCAAAGTATTTTTTAGAAACTTATCAATTTGATAACGTTTAAGACAAGGAAATGGAACTATTGGAACATATCAGAACCGAATGTGGGGTTTTTTTTCAATAGAATCATTTAAAAGTTATGCAGTAAAAGGTAAAATTGTTTTGTAATCTCATGCTTCTGTCAACTTTTGAGTGTTTAGTCCATAATTTTTTTTAATTTAAACTTTTTTTCTTCATTCTTTTTAATGGGTTTTCCACCAGAATGAAAAACCTGTTTTCAAGCTATTTATTGACTGTTGTTATAGTTACAGTGATACAATATTCCTCATGACTATACTTTCGTGGGTTAAAGTGCCTGGTATTGATAAAATTAATGTAACACATTAATGAGTGTAAAATACCCCAAAACAATATATGCCCTTTTTGGGGAGCTGTTGAGAACTTACAGGGAATTTCTGATATTAGTTGTTTATTACTGTGTATGCAAAATGTCATATGAGTCATTGCTGATGAGGTTCTGTAATATAATAATCTAGAGAGGAAGTGGTGAGTCTACCACTCACAACTCAATTTATTCAAATATTTTTATTATATTTACAAAATGTTGCCATTTTGTTTGGTTTGTTACAAGTAAGTAGGAAATACAGCAGCTACAAGCAAATGCTTTCAGTCAAACACTGATGTGCTGTCCTTGTGTAGTCCATCATCCTGGCCTGGAAAAATAGATTTTGATCTTGTGAATTATTTTTCAGAGAGACTCTAATCATTGCTCTTTTATCATGGTTCATCATTCAAAACCCAGTCCAAAGCTCCTGAAATTCAATAGGAGTATTTATGTGAGCTTCCAGGGGCTTTGGATCAGGAGGTGAAAAGGAGCTCCCAGTCTCATTATCAAGTAAGAAGTAGCGGAGTTTGTTTCAAAAGGTGAAACAGATATTGATCTGCTGTGTGAAACTCTATTACATGGTCTTCTAAACACTTGGACTAAGCCCTGGACTTGTTATACAAGGTTCGGGCTTAATATGCAAGTCACATTGGCTGACCAAGTGTGAACCTAACAATCCTCTGAAATTTTATAGCCTACAAATTTTGGCTAACCTCCTTAACCTTGTTTCATGCCTAGCCACTCAATAAATATTGTAGAGGTGTTTGTTTGGCGATGGATTCTACTAGGTTGCAATGTGAAAGGTTGGTATGTGTTAACCCAGAGAAAGCATAATTTCTGAATCGGTCTGTAGTGGCTCCAGTATAAACACCCTGCCCCCTTGGCTCAAGGCTTCTCTGCACCGTATGTGAGGATGTAATTTTGCCACAGTGAGAGTGAGAAGTGGAACCTAGGCTGGACCTGAGGTTCTCTTGGCATAGGAAAGGAAGAAATCGTTGAGCTGCTTAAAGAGCAAATGGAAAATTGAAGACTTTTTGCTACTCCTACTGCCCTGGGAAAGATACAAGGGGATAAGGGTGCTGACTCAGCAGCTGGCTTGAAGGTAACTGGAAGCAGTTGCCCTGAGACATAGCCTTGCCCTCACCCCAGCCTCAGCAGGGGCAACAGCAGCACCAGACCTGATTTTCCAAGGTTTACTGCAAATATAGATGATGTTTGTACCACAGATCTTGCTGTTTTCTCATCTGTTGTCTGAAGGAGCCACACACTTTTTCCTGTGCCTAAAGTTCATCCTGTTCTTCAAGTACTAATTCCTCTTTTTTGTTTTGTTTTCTTTTGCTTTGGGATACATCCAATACACATTCATATCCTTGCAAAATTAGTTGCAAAGACTAAATGGCTATTTAAAGGCATGAAAAATACATTCTGGGGATTGAGTGTGACAACTGAAACTCTCCTCCTGTGATAACTTTGTAGTTACACTGCTGGATGCAAAGAAAAATGTTTTTTAAAAAAATCAGTCCAATTGAGAGATCTTAAAGTCCATCAAAGATTACAGAGGGCTTTAGGTCAAGAAAAGGTATGAAGATCACTCTGAAGATTGACAGGAAACATTCTCAAAACAAATATTTTAAGAAAAATCAGCATCAATTTAATCCACAATAATGAGGACAGTAACATTATAAGCACCATAAAGTAGTGAAGTGTGAGATGTTATCAACATTTTGCTCAGATTGTGTTGAATAATGATGAAGTTAAATAGTGTTTATTTTGATTTATTAAAATTTTCCTTACTGCCTAGGATAACATTCATGACGTATGGAAGGTAAAAATTATTTAACATTAAAAATCTAAGACAAAATCTTAATTTGCCAAAGACAAGTTTCCTTATACTTTTCTTGATAGAGTAGTTCCCAAATAACTTTGAAATTCATGTATCCTTTAAGTCCTTTTCTTTTATTTATGTTCACATTAGTGTCCATGAAAGTGTTCTGGCATAATAAAATGTATCTAGGACTTTCATTTTTTTCAGTGATATATTGTCAGTTTCTAGAGCAGTCTTCTGTCTTTTCTACAGAGAAAAAATGTCTGAAGACATGACAGAGGATCTTACTTTGTAAAAAAAAAATAAAAAAAAAAATTAAAAAAAATACTTTGTGTAGCCAGACTATTTTGACTGTTCTCATTGCTTCAATCACATGTTCAAAATTATTGTAAGCAGGTGTCAGTCAGGTATAGTAAAATGATTTTCCACACACACACATTATATATGAAAGAATTAGAACAATAAAACCTACCAAGATTGATTTCTGTGGTCTGTGATGCAGTAATTCAGTAAAATTGAAATCTGACATTTGTTGATTTAAGATTAACAGTAGTCAGCCACAGGGAGAAAACATTGCATTTTACGCTTTCTTACTGACTTATGTTCCTAATCCCTATAAAATGTCATTTTGAAGGTGACAAAGAGCAGATCTCCTGTGCAAGAATGTAACAAGAGAAACCTTTGCCATGTGACCTGCAGACACTTGCAGAACATCATTTTTGCTGACAGCGGAGCAGTGATGTCGTTTCCATGCTGGTAAATCTGAACACACCAAATGAATTTTGGTGACATTTACTGCTCAGATCCCAGCTTTTCTTCTTCTAGTCACATGCATAATAGTCTTTTACTGATTCCCCTTTCCAAGGCAACATACAATGCAGGTGCACTGGAGTGTGCTATTTGGGCAACTTCTTTCAGGCTGACTCCTGCAAGAAGAGCTGTCATACAGCTTATGGTTCATTGCTTAGTCATAAAATAAAGCACACGCTGTACATCGCCAGAAGAAGAAAGAAACTAGATAAATTGAACACAGCAGGATTATAACCTTGCACACAAACACACACCTTTTTTAAAATTGTTTAAGGCAAAACTGCCTTGTTTAACTAAACTGCCTTGGGAGTATGAACCCACATTGACATCACCTAAGACTGTCACAAAATTGCTGCAGCTTAAGTACTTCTTCTGATCCTCTGTATATTAATGTGTTTTGAATACAGGGTAGAATACTTCACTTACCAAGTCTGTTTCTTACTTAGTCTTACCCTCCTGTTTGCTCACTGTGAAAAAAAATCCTTTTTAATATTTTCTTCTTTCTAGAAACATACCAATGTGCTTTCGAATTCCTCCAGCTTATTTACGTTGTGTGCACTTAATATGTTTTGGATACACAACAGATTTTCAATAACTTTATGTATTTGCATGTTAATAAATGTGAAATGGCTGGTTTGATAAGTGCTCTAGAAGACATTTTTACTTTTCTGTTGTGACAACTTTTAACTTTTGCCAGAAAATAAGAGCATTTTTCTTAAAGTTAGATTCTAGGTTTATGCTGAGAAATCTATTTCAAGAAAGGCAAACTGTTTCCACAGCAAATCACCCAATCAAAACCACAGTTATTAATGAGAAAAAGGTTGGATGGAAACACTTCATCCGGTTTATTTCTTGCTGCACTAACAGGTATCTTAAATGCACAAATCTTTGAATGCCTTCCAGTCAGATCCCTGGGCCTCAAAGATTAGAGGAATGCCCTGCCCTAACAGTTAGCTCGTTTGCAATTGCTTGATCAACACTCAGCCTTCGAGCACAAGTTCAGTCTTTCATAACATTCATTTCTGAGAGCCAACTTAAAATTAGAGACAATTGAAGCCATTCTCTTGAAATAGCAGTGTGAGTGCATTCTTTTCTTGCATTTTCTTTTAGGCTTATCGAGTTACGAAAGAAAGAAAGAGTGATAGGGAAACAAAATCATGCTTGCCTTCTTTCTCTTCACAATAAAAACATAACTTATAAGCTTGATTTATAGTCTTTTAGTATATATATGTTATTTAACATAAATTTAATGTACTATTTTTATAGTATTTCTAGGTATCATAGCTAACAGAAACAAAATGATAAGTAATTCTTTGTTGCAGGAGTCCATTATGCAATTTTATGCACCCTTTTCATTACACACTCTTTGATAATGAAATAGTATAATAGTATAATATCATAAGATATGCATGACAATGACTTATTTCTGTTGGCTAACTTGGTATTCATTGTACTCATGGAGTAATTTCTTAGTACTATATGCTTGTAAGATTTTTACTGGAATGTAAGAGATTAATATGAAGTAAAAAGCAGTTAGTCTTCATCAAGAAATGGATGTGTGTTTGAGGATAATGCTTGCTCTTCTAAATGTAGAGATTTTATTTACTTCCTGTGTGACTCATAAAAAACCTGTTGTGTTTAAGATATTCAAAACTTATGTGCAAAAGAATCTATGGCAGGCATTGTAAAGGGCTGGGAATGCTTTAGAGGAAAGAGGCTGAAACAAAACCTCCAGGGATTTATTGCAAGAAGATAGTCTAGGAATGGCTGATAAGACTTTTAGTAAGAGATTCATATGTGGATTTGTTGCCGCTTTTGAAATACCCATTTTTTGGTTCTACTTAGCATGAACCAAATCCATCTGGAAATTACTGAATATGTACATTTAAGCCACAAAGCCTAGTAGAAATTGAAAGCATGAGATTGACACGTGAAAGGGAATGGATGAATAAGTAATCTGTAGCCATGACAAATACTATTATCAAACCCAGCCATTTGGCCAATTACTTTCCACGTTTCTGTGTTCTATTGAATTTCTGTATTTTTGGTTCTTCTTCCCAGCATGCACTGGGAAGTCTCTCCTACATCAAAAGTTCAGTGTCAGTTTAGCAAATTACTTAAATTAAAATGCTGTCTTTGCACTGTCCTTAATATCAGAGCTGAAAAGTTAGGAGAATCTAAGGACTTCTCAGAAATAAGAGAAAAATATATTGGAGGATATCGTATCAACTCAAGAAGAAAAGTCTACTTTTGTTTCTTAATTTTTTAACATTTCAGTCTGATGGATAGAAGTAAAAAATATAATCCCTGTGTTCTAAAAACATCTGTAAAAAATACAGCAAAAGGGGAGAACATAAAGAACTACTGCTAAAGTCCAATACAGTAAGTCCAATCTGTGGTGCGTTTATCAGTAATAGAATCTTCCACCAATATCCCAGGAAATTACAAGTACTGTGCAATCTCCTGGACTTTGTCTCATTCAGCCTGGATGGGGTACGCTAAGGCATGAATGACTGGACTTTTCTGCTCCTGTGTAGTTTTACTCTTTTGAGATATCCATTTCTGCCTTTTCCCACAGGTTGCTATGACCCAAAGGTCAGCTCTCGTGTAGTAACTGCAGTTTCTTAATAAATGTCTCTGGCAAATTTCATGAAGTTTCTTGTGAGTAGATGAGTCACTGAGACTCATGAGACCCCTTACAAGTAGAAGACAGGATCACATTGAGATACAGTTGTTTAGGGACATTTTTCATGCACACGGAGCTGGAAGCAAACAGTTACACTGAGCATAACTGACCATGTTTTTGAGCCTAAATGAACAAGTTCTACTGAGTGGTATGGTGTATTAGTCTGAGTCTGTACTAGTTGTACTGCCTTTGTGTGCTGTATGACTGTCACATCAAGGTGGAGCAAAAAGGGTGGACGACCATGCAGGTCTAATAAGATATATTTGCCCAAAGATTACTCTTTGTGCTGAATTGCTGTAGCATGCCTCTGCCTTTAACATGCACGCACTTTGAGAGTCAGTGCTTCTAAAGAACAGTGCTAGTCAGTGATGATTCAATGCTTGATATATTTGGCATAAAAGTTGTAACAAGAGTTAAGGATTTTTCTATCTCTAACCCTCAAGAGATATGAGATTGGCAGAGGAGTAACTACTGCTGTATGAAATTCTATGGTTTGTGCAGCCAACAAAATTCAAAAACCTGTTTGTAACTGGCAGAGAAGAAATACGAAGTCTTGTACAGGACGAGAAAGAGTAGGCACCATCTGCTATGCTGTGGAGTAGGATTATAAAATATGTCAGTCATGCCATTGCTGAGAAAAGCAGAGAAAATGCTGCATGTCACTGCATCTGTTATCACAGGTACAACTTCCAGGGTAGAAAAAAATGTCTGATGCAGTGCAGAGAAGCTTCTGCTGGTAGTTATGTGAGTCTTATCACTTCTACAGAATCAAGATCTAGATTCCAGGAAGAGTCTCCATAGCCTCCATCCTGATGGAGGAGGGAGCACACAAAAAACCACAAGGGAGAGCTCATATTTAGTGTAGTTCTTGTCAGCAAAGAAATGTTAAAATATTTCTAGTCTGGATTCTTTTCCCGTGTGCTGTCCTATCTGTCCTATTACTAAACAAATGACTTCATACACAGAAAATCTGAAAGCTCCCTGACTTTAAATTTTCACAGGTGTTGAAGAACAGTGGTTGATTCTGCGTTTTCTCAGATATTCTCTGAATATCCACAACATTCAGGTTCTAAGCAGACCTGAATTCAACACAGGCATCAACTTTGTGGGAAGTGTGATATTGACTAAGGACAGTCTGGCCAATGTCAGATGCCAGAGGTCAGATTTTTCCAACTGTTTCATCCACAGGTGAGTCTTTGTGGTGCTCTAGTAAAGGATATCTATATTAGTCTGTGCGTAAGGCCTGACTAGTGATGCTGAACTGTTGAGATAGTATTGAAATAACTGAAAGAAATGGAGATAATAAAAAAGAGGCAAAATCGAGTTTCCTACTGCAGTTTAGAGTCCTTTGAGGGATGCAGTTTGGAATACTGATGAAGAAAGTTTTATGTATATCTCGTTATCTTGTGTCCCAGCCTGCTAATTCATAGATCTCTTTAAACAGTGGTTAGTAATTAAATTTTTGAATTTCCAGAAATAACATGTTACTGATCGTTCTGAAGAATGTGGGCTCTCTTCTTCTTCCCTCAGGTCTTATTGAATGACAAAAGCCTGTGAAAAGGTAAATAAGTTATGTTATCCTCATATTTCATTGCGGTAACGAAGCTGGTTCTGTAGGGTTTATAAGTTTTTGAATGCTAAATGGAGAAGAGGGCAAAGAATTTAACTACTTTTTCCTGTTCAACATTTTTATTTTATCTTCAACATTTTTCTTTTATCTTCATCCACAAGCAGAGGATATCCAAATCAGAGAGCATTTCCTCAAGATATCCAGTTCCTGATAGCATTTACAGAATTAATTACACACAAAGCCAGGGCAAGAGCACTGCTGCTCAGATTCTCGCTCTACATTGCCGTGTTGTAGTCCATTTCTCACTAATGTAAGTCAAGTACTGACCCACAATCATCTGATTCATTGACAATTGTGTAACAAAGATGTGTTCAAAAAAATGTAAAAGGTTTGATTGCCCTTCTCCTGGCCCTGCCTGTGCCTTTGAGGAACTTGGCCTTGTTTTATTCCAAAACTAGTTATATCGCTCTGTACATTTCTGATTCTGCATGTGCTTTCTAGAAAAGCGTTTTCTATAGGAAATCATAGTGTTGATTTTAGAACAACATGTAAGACCTGAAAGATATTTTGAGGTATGAATAAGAAAGAAACTTCTGTTCTCACTCCCAAGGAGATAAAAGATGAAGACTGCTTAAAAAAAGATCAACTCAAACCAAAGCCCTTTTGGATTTTTTATATTATATATATTATGCACATCTCTATTATACATATTATATATTCTCTTCTTTTTTTAAAAAAAACCAACCAAACAACTGTAAAAACTGCTAGGAGAATTTGGCGATTTTTTATTTATTCATGCACAAATTGCCAGGAAATTTTTGATTCTGGCATCTGTGTTTTTTGAAAAAGAAAGAACTCTGCCTTTCAGAAACCTAAAAGCACAGCTGGTCAAAAAAAGCTTTCCTTTCACTAGAGAATGAACCATAATTTACATTGCATTCTCTGGAAGGACATAAATATGTAAAGCTAAGTTAACACTTCTTTGACAATCCTTATTTTGGAAAGCATAATTTTCTTTAGTGACGTATCTCAATATGAAAGAATATCATATTGAAAAAAAATCTGAAAAGACTCTTTCTGACATATTTAATTTGACTTCATGTTTCAAAGGATATTGTTTAAAATTTTGTTAATGCAGAGATACTTTTAGTTTGTATTGCTTAGATATATAGATACTGAGAGACAATACAAACATTTTTTGTATTAAAAGTTGCCGTTTAAGAAATAAATTTAGAGAGAAACTGCAAAATTAAACCTAGGGGAACAGGAATTCTACAACAAAAAATGATATTCATGTTAAAAAACATTAATTTTGGAGAATTTAGTGACTTTCTCCATTGAATTATGAATGATAAACAATATTCATTTTCTCTCTGGAAGGCAGAAAATAAATAACTGCTGTTTAACTGTTGAGTAGAAACCACACAACAAATAACTTATTTCCTAGACTTTATGTTTTATTAAGTATTTGCCAACTAGTAAATCTGGTACTGATGATCACATGGATAAACGTCATAATCCCTCAGCTGCATTCTCTAATTCTTTGAATACATATTAGTATCTGGTTGACACAGCACAATTATTCTAAGTAGTTATATACTGGCACAAAGGGTAACTTTTGTCTTGACCTTTGGAGTTTGGACAGCATTTATTTGAACTTCAATGTGATTGGTAAAAGGACCTCCACGATTCTTTTATGCATATAGAGAATATACGGGACTGATGAATCCTAATCTATATATTAGGTCTTCGTAAATGTTCAGTTTAAAACCTGAAAAGAAAAAGAAAATACAAAAATTATTCATATTTGTTTGAAAGTTGAGAACAGTTTTACTCTGTTAACAACAGAGAGCTCCGACACAACTACTAAAACTACTTCATAAAGGCTAAAGCTGTAATTTTGAAGTCCTTATAGTTTTTTATCCTTATAGTTTTTTGTAACAGGAGTAGTATTTTAGTGTAACGGATACTACTACACACATACAGCAAAATATCTGTCCATGGGTCTAAGGTTCTACCTACAAATTTGTTCTGTCTCTTTGGAATGTGAAATCCTACATCTTCTGTCTCTTGTTGAGAAAGAATAGAAAGAAAAAGGGAGTCACATGGTTCTAAGATTATACAGAGCATAAATGTGACCCTAGTAATCTGATCCTTAAATTAATACTTGCATTTGATTGCAAGCCTTTTTTTTCTATAGCATATTAAGGAGTCATTCATATAAACTTTCTTACTATGTCTGGCTATTTTCATCTTTGTGCTGCAGAGAGATTCTAGCTGTGTTTGGTCCTGTTTTGCTTTGAAGATTTAACAGAAACTTTGTTACAAACAATAGTTTTTTAAAAAAATCACTGTGTCTATTCAATGTTTCAAATCTTTTTTACAGTGGTTAAAGATATCCATCTTCTCTCCTTTAATTGCTCTGCAAAATCATAATTTTAGTGACTGTTTTTCAAAGTCGAAACAAAAGTTTCCCACTCCTTTAGCCAAATGAGTGACAAGAAGAATGATTCTTATAAAGAGATTTAGAAGACAACTGAATACGGTACCAGAGAACACGGTACCAGAGAAAGCATGCTGGCTCGTTGCTTGGCTTCAAAAGCCTAAGTGTATTAAAGCAAAAAAGACTTTTTCAAGATAAAATACTGATACCAAGATGTAAGTACAGTATTTATTGAATCAATACTATGAAAGTAGGAAGCCATTAGCTCATATGTTGTTCTATGGTAATATTGGATATTGATTACATTAATATTGTATTATGATATTAATAAATATGAAATGCATTACATTTCTATATGTAGAAATACAACATATCATATGATTGATATTGTTAGGGACTGAATGACACAAAATGATTCTCTATTTAACAATCTGCAATTATATTATGTAGTCTTGCTCTCTATCTAAATTGCTGTACTTGGTGCAGTTCTCCAGCACTGCTCCTGTGTGGGCAAATTCACTGCTGGAGTTTTCTGGGTTCGGCACTATCCTTGTGATACGTACTAATTCTCAAAAGTGTCCTTCATAAACGCTTGCAGAATTAATTACTTTCTGCATGTTGTCAATTGTTTATTACTTCTTCTGTACCACTGTCAGAGTACAAACTAAAAAGAACTGAAACCAGATATAATCAATCCTCTGCTATCTATAATCAGCTGGGGCAAATGTAATACTCAGTTATTGGTACTAGATTAACAATTTATACTCTAATGTTATGTCACTATGAGAATATATGTGTATATATATAATCTAGCATATATACGAAAAGAGGAAGAGAGATTATAGAGTATTTGGAGAGTATATAAATATAAAATATGTGTGAATGTGTGAATGTGTGAATATATGAATACACACACACATGCATTCTTAATTATATTATGTAGCTTCTCAAGTGAAGTAGGGGACTCACTGTCAGTACTGAATATATTTATGGCAAAAACCAATTGTTCCCACAAATTAGTTTCCTATGTAAAACTATTAGACGTATAGTCAAAGGAAAGGTAATGGGCACTGCAACAATTTACTTGCTCAAGGTCACATAGTAAGTGGGTAATTAGCCAGACAATTGATAACATGATTACACCCCAGGGGTGGTAATAAGGAAATGTTCCAGGTTTTGAAGGGCAGTGTTTGAAAACTTAATTCTTTCTTTAGGATGTTTATGAATGAATACCATCTATTCCTGTAATGGTTTATGATGGAGAAATCAGGAGCTGAGTAAAGAAGTACCAAGCTATAACCTGAAAAATAAATAGGGAAATAAGTCCACTGGAAGTATGGATTCATAGTTTAGGTAAGCAGCACAGCCCTCATTTGGAAACTTCGTAGTTCTATAAGGAGCATTTTATCTTCCCAGGTAACACAGAGAATCAGTTATATTTTTTATACTTTTGCTATTGTATACTCTCTCCTTTGAAAATCTTTGCTAGGTTTTGCTAAATTGCTGGGTTTTACTTAGATATTATTTATAATAGATGAGAAACTCTTTAATGCAGTTCTAATTTGATATAGAAAATCATTTTAAAGAGTTAAAAACATAGACTATTTTCTGCTTTTTTTCTGGATGATATTTCTTGAGTTGCCAGGAATATTTATAATGGCATAATGACCCCATCCCTACACAACTGGGCGGCATCCCTATACTCTCTCCAGGTTCCCTTTCCCTGCTTGCACTGTCTGTGCAGTTCCCTCTTCCTTTTTAGCCTGACCAGCAGGTCTTGACTCAGCCATGATGGTCTCTTCCCTTCCCTGCCTGATTTCCTGCATATGGTGACTTAGCATTCGTGAGCTTTCTATGTAATACATATATATGCTGTATATAATATATATGCTCTATGCATCCTTAAATGCAGCTCTGCTCTTCTCCCTTGTCACTGAAGACCATTCCCCAGAGGAGATACAGCATGCCAAACCAAATGTTAAAAAGATCCCACCCACCAAGATAAGTTCAATACAGTTTGAGATTTTAATGTATATCAGGGAGTTAAAAAGACATTAGTGGTTTCAAAGGCACCTTTTGCAAGATAGAAATGGGTTCCATTTGTGGTGAAAATATTATATTATGATTTCCATAAAGTGAACTAATTGTATAGAGTATTTAGTAAAACTAGACAACCCCTCAGAATATTTATCACTTTGTTCTTCCTCAATAAAAGTTAAGGAAAGATTTGAAGTAGGCAGTTAAGCTCTATAGAGCACCATAATTGAAGCTGTCATATGTGAATTATTGTTTTCTCTCTGTTCTTCTCAGCTTATGTTTCCAGGATTGAACTGAAACTCTCAAAACTGCCATTTTCAACTCTGTAGCTTTGAAGACCATTTCATTTACAGATATAAAACAGTATTAGCAGCATTTTTTTATTTTATTGCTTAAAAAAACAACAAAGTAACTTGAAGAATTGGATTCATTTCACTGGGCAGATTCTTACACCAGAAATAACTTAGATATGTAACTGAGTTTCTTAAGAAATAAATAACTACTTAGTATCAGCAAAAATATCACAAACTAGTCTGCCATATCTAAGCCAGAATCTTTACTAGACCACGGGTGATCATATTCAGATGCATTTATTCAGAGATACAAGTATTCACAAGTGGCTCCAAAAGCAGAAGGGAGGAATTCACGGGACTTGGATTTCTACGCTGTACAGGAGTTGTCATCTAATGCACACAAAACTGCTTGAAGCTGCTAAATCAACAGATGCTAAGCCACTGATATTGCTTCCTATGAAAGTTCAAATGAATGCTAAGATTCTTGGAAGTTGTCCTGTTTCTCATGAGGCAGAATTTAGTTTTTCCCTGAGCATACTTCAGAGGTTAGAGAAGCTACTTGCACCTTCTTTTAATGTCTATGAATCATGAACATACACCCCGAGGAGAACAAAAAGCTACCATCAACAAGTCTTGGAATTATAACTTCACATTGACAATGAAGTCTCTTTAAATACGTACTATTCCTGAGAGACAGTACACTTTTCTGCAGTCTGGCCCAGAGTAAACATTTTTTTCAGTCATTTTTCAGTTATTTGAGCTAAGCAAGAATATTTAGAAGATTTTCTAGAGGGAGGGAAAAGTTAGTGCAGGAAGTGTGCACTTCAGCTGAGGTTTTCAGAGTGTGCAGTTTTAGAAGCTAAGACTAAGACGCCGTGTCAATAGTGAGTTCACAGCAGTACTGAAGTACTCAAATGTACGCAATCTCTCTTAAAATGTAATTATACCAAAAATAATTGTTTTGTGAAAGCTCCAAGACAAACACGTGCCTCATAGATGATCGAAATCAACAGCATTATCCCCAAACCAAAGTTTGATTTTATCCTATTGATTTCTGTAACCTCTGGCTGAAGATGTTAAAATCTACTTGCAAGTGGAGGCTATTGATAATAGATAACAAAGATCCAGAGGAAGTCCACACAGGTTTTTTCCTCTTTCAGACATTGCTTATGGTGTGGAGACGATTGTTTAGAACCATCTCCAATTACCAATAAACTAAATAAATGTTGCAAACGGAAATAGCTTATGCCTTGAAATAAATGAATTGCTTACAACTGGCAGTAACAGAAAGCTGACTGTGATTTTTCCATTGATTCATTTAAAGCTTTTTTATGGTTAATAAACTGAGTGACGTACAAGGATTATTATTCATGTAGCTAATAATGATTTATAGAGTCTTCATCCATAATTACATTTGTGTTAAAATCTCCGAAGCACTACTGAATAAAGTTCAGAAGGCTGTGTTGGAGCAGAATTGTATTGATTTAAACCACAATTGCATCTCTTCATCTGAGGTCAGTTCTTTAGTGTTTTATACTGGTATTACTGATTTCTTTTCACATAATATTGCACTGCTACTATGTTTATACAAAACAAAAATCATCCAGAATCAGAAAGCCCTGGCTATAGCTGTATGTGACTAAAGTTGTATAAACAGGATATACTCTGAAACAAAAAGTCCATTAAAAAGGCTTATGATTTCTATGTGTCTGAGAATGCAGTATGAAGTAACCTCTCCACTCTCTAAAGGAGCATATCTAAAGCACAAGTAAATGTAAATAGGGTAAAATATTTTCCCAGCTAAATACTCACCCAAAATAGATAAATGCTTAAAACAGAGACTCCTGGAATGAGAAGCAATTATTCGGTCTGGAGTGGACTTCCAGTGTAACATTGATTAAAGTCTCTTTCTTTTCAATAATCTTTTGGTAACTTGGAAGGGGGTATAGCTTTCCTACCTAACAAGACTGATAAACAGTATTAAAAATATGTTAAGTCTCATATATTAAGATATTGACAAGTCTGAGTTTTTAACACTAGAGCCTTGTACTAAATTTGCCTTATATAGTCTCTAAAATACATTAGGAAAATGAACAGTACATTTTGCAGTCTTCACAAGAATAAGAACACCCTGAAGGTTTTTGCTGCTCACATACAGTGATGTCTTTACATTTTATACTGCACTTATAAAAAAACCCTACAGATAATGAATATTTCCAGTATACAGTTTTGAATTCTCTCATTGTAGGGAATGGATAAGAACCACTTAGAGTACTTATTTACATGGAAGTTACCTTTGCCTATTGTAAATATGCTACATAAGATTTTTGTTTTTCCTAAAGACTTTTCTACAGATTATCAATAACTTACATATGTCATATTTGCATTACTAGGAAGACTCTTTTTTAACTATTTTAGCCAAGGAGTTTACACTTATTACCCAAATTCAAGCATCCACATATCTTTTTGTTTTGCTCAAAGTCACTGAGATAATAATCAACTTGTATCTGAGAGTATCTGTCTTGGTATTCCATCTTCCATACTGTATTTTATCATTTTTGTCATATCTCTTTCGTACCTCTAAGAATATCTTGAGTTTCAATGACTTTCTTTTTATAAGAAATGATATTTCTATTTGAAAGAACACAAATTTAGTATTTCTTTATCACTTTAATGACATGACTATTCAGCACAATGAGAGATTTGTTGTTTAGTTATTGTGTTCAAGGATACCACTCAATATTTGTCATCAATTTGATGTTTAATCCCAAAATTTTATCTAGGTATAGATGGAATTCTTATCACAGGGTGTTCTATGACAAAAGCTCTACACATTTCCTTTAGAAAGTTCACATAGAAGGAAATGAATACATTTTTTGTTGTTGTTGTTTTTGTTATCAGTAATTTCCATACACTACAATACAAAGAAGTAAGTGTGGAACTCCTGCCAGGATGGCATTTCTTTAAAGAAAGTGCTGAGTTTCATCGGTATACTCCAGGTCTTTTCTACCGTTAAGGCTGCAGTTAACACATAATCAAAATCCAAGTATTACTTTTCAAAAATAGAGTTATAAGATAAAAATGAACTTCAGCCTGAAGAATAAAAGTTTCGTTGTGTGCTCTTCTTCAGTAATACCAGAACGGTCCCGTCTGTTCCCTTAGAGTAGTTAAGGTGTCCAAAACAAAACAAAACCAAGCAAACCAAAAAGGGATTTAAAATATCTTCAAATCTTCTGTCAATATCAGGGTTAAATAAGGGTATTTGATAGCTTTGTGTAAGGACATTTTATAGAGGTATAGATAACCAAACCTCTTGTAAGAAGTCCTATCACATTTATAAACTTAGGTGATTCATAAAAAACATCTACATTTATACTACTTGCAAAACAAGTCCAGAGAACCTCATGGAACAGATATGTTTAAATATACTGGAAATGACCAAACTGGCAATATCAGTCTTGTACACCTCATCCTATTTACATGTTTTTCTACTGATATTGTTTAAATCAAAGCATCATTTCACTAAAGATATTTAGTGCTTTCTATTGCATGCAGAAATGAACCAGAGCCATTTGTATAGATGAATAATTCAATTTGTAAAACTTTGTTCTTTGATATGTCCTTCTCTAGCATAAAAGTGTGATGCAAAGGATAACATCACTAGTGGGACAGCGTATTAATCACAGACTGGCAAGCACGCATTTGGAGAGTGGTTTGATACCGATGTGCTAAGAGTGAGAGCAAACTTTCCATAAAATTGGAAAAGAAAAAAAAATCAGTCTTCTTTAAAGGGACCAAATATGTAAATGTAGCTATTAGTGCAGTGTCATTGTGTGTTTAACTGTATTATCTTTATCTCTTAGTGTTTCCTATTTTGGGAACCCCAGGTAACATCACATCTAGCAAAACCCAGCAATGAATAATGTACTTTTCATGCAGTTCTTTCCTGTGAAAAATTTGATGCTGAAATATTAATTAGCCCAGATACCTTTTTCTCAGCAAAACCTTTACTGAATGAGGCAAAAGAAGATTTATTCCCCTGCTCCTCAAAAACTCTTAAGTAGATCAGGTAGTAAATGGCATCAACATATTTTGAAGTTAAAAAAGCCTTGAAAAAAGCATATGATTAAGTCCAACTGTAGTTTCAGTCTGCAAATGCTTGCCAGTCTGTGTGACTGTTATACAGGAAGAAGGTTAATTTCTTGACTAATTTCAGTGGTACAGTTTTGAATTAGAAAAAGCTTGCATGCAAATTCAATTTCTATTAACTACAAGTTACATACAATTTGAATGCTAAATATTCATGTGACTTTTCATTTTTTTCCATGGTACATGTCCTACAAGCTACTAGAAAAAATAATCAATCTGTTATATTAACCGATATTAAAATAGCACTGGTCAATATGTTAAAAATATATCCATATCATATTTGAAAGTGAATATATGCACACATCCTTCACAAAATACTTGGACAGAAATTAAAGCAATATAAAGGAGTTATGGAGTTTTGTCATAAATAAGATTTAAAAACTGTGTTGATCATTTGTTTCTGGATGTTTCCTTTCAGAAATTACAACTGATGAGTCTGGATGAATGTCAAACTCTCAGTGAAGGCAAGAAAAATAATAAACAGAATTGTAATCTCATGCTAATTTCTTGATCGCTGTTCTTCAGAGAACAAGAAAATCTAAGAGGTGACGGTGTTCATATTTCATGTCAGATTTTGTTATTAATATTATTATGAGCTGGTTTTGGCTGGAATAGAGTTAATTTTCTTTATAGTAGCTAGTCTGAAGCTATGTTTTGGAATTGTACTGAAAACACTTGATAATACAGGGATGTTTTTGTTATTGCTGAGCAGTGCTTGCAATAAGTCAAGGCCTTTTCTGCTTTACGCACTACTGTGACAACTAAGGCACGGACTCACATCTGCATTGATTCTGAGACACTTTATTCATCCACACTAGTAGCTTTTATACACGTAGGAAGGTTACAGTAATTTTCTGTCAGCCTAAGAAGGCGACCAGTGACAGAACAAGAGGACACGGTCTCAAGCTTCATCAGGGGAAGTTTAGGCTCCATATTAGGAAAAAATTCTTCACTGAAAGGGTGATTGGTCATTGGAATGCGCTGCCTGGGGAGGTGGTGGAGTCACCGTCCCTGGAGGTGTTTAAAGCGAGATTGGATGAGACACTTAGTGCCATGGTTTAGATGACAAGTAGGTGTAGGTGTTGGGTCATAGGTTGGACTCGATGATCTCAAAGGTCTTTTCCAGTCTTGTGATACTGTGATACTGTGATGTCATGGTCAGCATATAAAGCTGGAGGAAGAAGAAGGAAGTGCTGAACATTTGTAGCTACAACATTTGTCTTCCCAAGTAAATGTTATGTGTGATGGGGCCCTGCTCTCCTGGAGGTGGTTGAGCACCTGACTGCCAAAGTGCAGCAATTCCTTATTTTGCCTTTCTTGCATGCACAGCTTTTGCTTTACCTATTAAACTGTCTTTATCTCAACACTTAAGTTTTCTCACTTTTACTTTTCTGTTTTTTTCCCCTGTCCCACCAGTGGGTTGTGAGCAAGTGGCTGTGTGATGCCTAGTTGCTGGCTGGGGTTAAACCACAATATATTATAATTTTATTTGTTAAACAGAGATTAAATCTGACAAGTTGCTTTCTGTTTCTTTGAATTTGTCTCTTACTTTGAATGGCTTAACATCTATCAAGGCTTAGTTAATTAGTTTACTGATGTGATTCTAAACTACTGGGTTCTTTTCAGTTGGTATTATATAAATATACTAAAATCATATAAATATACAAAAATGCAGTAACACAAGATGTATTCCTTTAAAACCTGCTATTTTAAAATCCTATAGGACCAGATCTTAAGGTTCAGTAGAGCCATGACTTTTTAAAGATGCTAGAGCCTCTGGGAAACTGAGTTTACCTTTTTGTAAATGCACTTAAATCTCCATGAAGATTGCATTTCATGCAGATCTGATTTTCACTGTTTTAATTTTTGCAGGCTAGAAAACATTTCCTTGCTTTTCTGACATGTTTTGGTCTAACTTTACACTTATGCAGGGGATTTGCAAAGACAGGTAGCCAGTAACATCATAATTGAGCACTAAGAAAAGGATGCACTTTCAAAACCAGTGCATGAGTAAATGTTCTTGGCAGACTGCTGAAACAGGGAAATGTCATCTCTGTAATTTGCAGTTAGTGTCATGCAGTACCTCACTTGGTTAAGCACAGTTCTGTACTTTCATATCCCCATTGAAGCGGGTCTCTAATAAAATAATAAGAAAAGAAAGAAGTGAAGAAAGAAAGGATTAGAATTGTTTCGCTACTTAATCCTTACTATTCTTTATGGTAATAAGAAAAATATATTTACACAGAGTTGTGTTAAAGTTGCCTTTTAAACCAACAATTGGTAACAAATGCAACAGAAACACAGGTTATCTTCAGGTTATTTGGCTCATTTAGTATAATTAACTAAAAATAGGGGGAAAAGCAAGCCAGTATTTTTCATCCATGTTTTTCAGTGTTTAGTCTACAAAAATATTTGGTCAAGAGTGTGTCCCAGTGGGACTACTCAAAGATCTGCAGCTATGCCTCCTTTGGTACATTACAAATTGAATTTCTCAGACTTTGGGTGAGTTTGTGGGGTTTTTTGTTGTTCTTCTGGTTGGTTGGTTTTAGTGATCTTGATGGAGGAAAATGTAGGATGACCAGGCCTGTTATGAACAAGCCTGAAAGTCTGTCATGTTATGAACATGACCTCAGTGATTTTAGAAGGGGCATCCTTGGAACTATTTGAAGGGAAAATCTCATAGACTTAATTATCTAAATAACTAAATGTATTTGTAAATGAACTCGATTTCTAATCTTATTTAACTGTACAAATCACTTATGGGCATGTTATCAGTTATTACACAGCTACATTTATTTCCCGTAACATCCAGTGCAATCACAGAATAAGACTATTTCTCCATAAGGTGAATGAAACCACTTTAAAGATAGAAAGAATCATCATAAGAAGAAAAGGAAAACAAAACCCGAAAGACTGAGGAATCAGCAGGGAAAAACTAGCCACAAACCAACACATTGAAAATATTGTTCAATTCAGTCCTCCAAGGGAAACAATAAGGGAAGGAATAAATGACCTTTATTATACAGAGTGCAGCGGGTGAACTGACCAGCAATCGATCATTGCCTTTTATTCCCTTACTCCTTTGTTTTCCTTTGCATGTTCCTCTCCAAATCACTCTTCTCTGTCTTTGTATCCTTCTCTAAGCATCCTGTAGTAAGTCTTGTGCAAATCCCAAATACTCTTCCCTTGTTCCTCATAATGAGTCCCACACCCTGTAGGCAGCAAACCTTCCTGCTGCAAGATGGTCCAGAGAGCATCTCTTAGTGACTGATGGTGCTGGTTCTCACCCCAGTCCATGGACTGATCATTCTCTGTTAGGGTCCGGGGCCAAGTCTCTGTTTCTCTGAGGAGGTTATTGGGGTTCTCTCACATGCCGTCATGCTCTGAGCTCTTTCTCTTGTGTATGGTGACAAGCTTTTTATCACATAAACTGAAAGTTTATACAACAATTCTAGGACATAAATGAGGCTAAAATTGACCCATTGTTTAAAGCCATTTCTTTTACTGTTGAGCTTGCAGTCCAACCTTAAACTAACTCGACATAGACAAAACCAAAGCAAGTGTCTTTGCAGCTGGAATGTAAGAGAGTAAAGTGAAAGCTGTCAGAACCATATGGTGGAAAGAGAAGGAAAGGGAAGCAAGGGGAAGGAAAGAGAAACCTTCTTCAAAGAGAAGAAAATACTGTATTTGTACACAACAGTGCTTTGCTATCTGAAACAAGGTTTAAGAGTGCTTACTAAAGATATAGACACGGAGGATGTCAGGAAGTTTTTTCTTTCTAAGAGTGGATACAGACATACAGAACTGTAACTGTATTGTATATTCTGCTTCATGCACGATTTGGCATGATCTGCGGAGCAGAGGAAATTAATTACTTTATAGTAGGGAAAGGCTCCAGGATTTTTATTGTTCTGGGGAGAGGTAGTAGGGTAGAACTTGCTGTAAAAACATTAAGCTACTTAAAGAGATTCAGCTTTTAAACCAACAGATCCTGTTACTTGAAAACTAAGAGGTGAGAAATAAGCCACAGTAGAACCCATATCATTCTTGCCAATACACCATTAGGCCTTTGGAATAACTTGTTCTCAGTTTGGCTTCTGGTTAATTACAGAAGGTTCACTTTAGGTACTTTTTGTTTCTTTGCAATTACCTTTTGTGGATAAAAATGTTTTGGTTTTCTTGAACAGACTTCCATGCGGTGAGAAGAGAGGTTATTAGGTCCCATTTCTAAAATGATTACCTATTTAAGGCCATTTAGAAGCTATAGGCTTTTTGTTTAAATGCTATGAAGTTTGTTCAGCCTTTACCAAGAAACTGCGAGGTTCATCATTATTGCCTATGTACTACACATTGGTTAGTTTTAATTATAGCACTTGTTCCTTTAAGACTTTCACTATAATTGAGAATAAAATCTCACTTCTTCGTATGTGTTTGAGGTAGTAATGATAAGTCTTGTGTGCCAAGCCAAACGAACTCTGGCAAACCTAAAGAAAGATTTGGGAACTAGGAAAGGGTTGGGGGTCAATACATTAAAAGAAAAAAATCTTTCATAGTTTCTCTGCACTAATTTAACTATTATTTAAAATGTCCTCTGAAATAGTTTACAACATTAATCAAGCAATGATTTTTTCATATTTAAGCCATGGTAATTAAAATGTGCAGAGACTACTTCTTATTCCTGCTGCAATGTAACATTTTCACTTGATTGAAGCTGAACTGCATTTTGGCCTTTATGTTGAAATGAAAAAAGTCCAGGAGTTCTGGGAGCAAATGGATCAATTAAATAATGTTCTTTCGTAATGAGGGTTACATCGTTCTGCCAATGATAAAAATCTGTGGCTGGATCTGTCACTAGTGCTATATGCCATCTTCTTAACACCATGGTGCTAACCTATCTGGAGGCAACTATCAGGCTGAGCTTTGTATTGATCCTTGCATGTTCTGTTTCAGAAGTCAATAAAAAATGCAGATCGTTCTATTATAAAAAACTAACTTTGTGATCAGAGGCTACTGGAGGCTAAAAACAGCAATACAATTATTAGGCTTAAAATGTCATTTGTGAATACTTATTCTCTAACCTGTTTTTCCACTTTGTATCTTGCCTTTTGGATAATGGGTATCACGGCATTAAATCACAAATAAGGACTCAGAGTGCAGTACTGGAGAAAACACCAGCAAACCAAGTTTGATGATAGTGAGCATAAGGAGCACTATAGCATCAGATGTCAATCATTGGTTCTACATGACTAACTCTTAAAAAGGGAGGCCAAAAGCAAGAAAACTCATGGGCTGGGATAAAAACAGTTTAAAAGGTGAAGCAAAACTCAACAACCAAAGAAAAGCAAAATAAGAAACTCATTCACTGCTTCCCATGTAGTGGCATACAGATGTACAGCCGTGTGCTGGAAAGGAGGTCCTAAGCACGTGTAATGAATTCTTTGGAAGACAAACAAATGTGTCTATTTCACCCCCACCTCTTTCCCTGAGATTTTATTGGTGAGCTAAACTGTGCAGTAATAGCAGTAAACTTGTGTATTTAAAGAAAATTGATTCTCTTCAGGCCATGGAAGCAGGAATGCAAAAATAGTAGAGAACAGTGAAAAACAATCTCTTGATAATATGAGTTTGCAGCATTCAAAATAGTCTGTATAGCTGAAAAGTATTTATAACAAGGGTTTTAGAATTTCATGTACAACTAGTAAGGATGAAGTCCTAATGCTCTCTTCTTTTGTTCATGGTTCTGTCACTAGATCCTCTTGTTATCAAAAAAAGCTGTGTGGTCTACACCTAAATTTTTAACATGCAAAAGGAATATAAAAGGTGTTTTGTTTTACTTGAGTAGAGCTAGAAAATATTTTGAAGTGTTTGCATGAAAAAATCCTATACATATCTTTTTATTATAACTGAAGCTGTGCCTATGCCTTAACAAATACACCTCAAAAACAAAGTGGAAAATTAAAACCTGGGGACTTCTTCCATGCAAGTCTTTCATCTGTACAATCTCCACAAATGCATTTATGTCCTCACCTACCTATTGGTTTGGCCTTCAGGATGAAATTTTGCTGAGTGCGAAAAGCTGCACTCAGGATTCCCAATATATTTGCTGTTTTTACGGATTTGGGAAAGCAACGGCATCCCAATCAATGTGTTTGCTCAAGCAAACCAAAAAGGCAAAATCTGCTATTCCATACCTTTTCCAGAATACCCTGGGGTTACCTCAAGGTCAAATTTGATCTTTTAAAAATACTGGGAGCCTGACTCCTATGCTTTCTTTATGAATCTGCACAAGACAGGGGACCTTTGTTCATTAACTTGCCTTATCAGAGATGGATGAATGTTAGACCTGACAGAGCTGTGAAGAAAGATGTGGATTATGGCAACCTTATGTCTGTATAGGGAGGACCAAGGGATATGCCTCCTTTTTGGTAGGTAAATGCTATCATATTGAATATTGACAATTTATAAGCATCTGTTTTGAGTATTTCTCTGTTCAGGTTCAAATTATCCAAATGTGCTGCAAAATAACAAAACAAAATTGGAGATGTGCTAGGCTTGTAAACACAATTCACTCTAGTCACCATTTTCCTCACTTTAGTTCAGATAAAAAACATAAATTTAACCCATTCAAAAGCAGGAATTACTGCTTTAAATCAGGTTACCTATTGATACTTTTTTCATCTGTTTTCCTACAGACTGTCATTAAAAAATATTACAGGTAGGTAGCTCTATATGTTAAATTAAGTACAACAAATTTTGCGTATGTTCAAATCTTGTTTATTGGGAAATAAAGCATACTTCATATATATAAGTAAACTCAATAATTTATTGTTAATATAACTGATTTTTAGTCCAAATGTGCTTTTATATAGGAAAACAAAGAATAATAATGTGGTTTAATTCAGTAATATGCACACTTCATTCCCACCCCATTTCTTTCAATTATGTTCAGCCGTTCTGTGTTCCTCTGGGTCCTGAGATTGGTGCCTTCATTCTAGTGCTGGCAGTGAGTGCCAATGTTAGCAGCGAATTATCAGTCTCCGAGTCCTTTGCCAGGAGGAGTATAATGTTCATGTTGATGGTTTCTTATTCCTAGCTCTGCTATTCGCTTTAGATAATTTTTATATATTTGTTAACATGCATTTACACTTTTCCTTAATTTGTCTGCAGCTCTGCATTATATCCAAATTTGCTACACATGGTGACCTTTACATGTTAGATACTATTTCTTTGTACCCTTTCTTAACCCTAAAATGAGTTTTAATCAAGCTCCAAGTTTGTATGTCTTTTATTATTTATCACTTATTAGCACCTATGGAGTCTCTAGTGCCAGAAATATAAACCTATAAACCTACATAGTTTTTATAATTTATAATGCAACACAAGAAATACAGTACAGTGGAATTGGTATTAAAAAATGGAGGAACGCAAAAAAAATTTAATACATACTTAAGAAAAAGGAAGGAAGGAAGGAAGGAAGGAAGGAAGGAAGGAAGGAAGGAAGGAAGGAAGGAAGGAAGGAAGGAAGGAAGGAAGGAAGGAAAGGAAACTAACTTGACATTCAGGTCTCACCCTAAGCATTTCTAAGGCTCAAAGGATTATTCTCCTGTTGGCATCCCTTCAAATTTCTGTTCAGTAAGGCCTACAGACTTCATTGATGAACATGTTACTTCGAGAATTTCTGAACAGGTATCAATACCATTGATATTTTTTAGTTGGCCAGATAAGCCTTACATAGCATCAATGAAACATGAATCAAGCTTTTCAAACATTATATTCTGTGATTTATGTGCACAAACTGAAATATTAATCTTTACCTTTTTAGGAGAGCTTATTTCCCACAACGGAAGAAAAGGCCATAAAACTTTTCCTTGCTCTTAAGTAGGAAATATATTAAGGCTTTAAATAAAAAATATATTCAGGGAAGTTCAATGCTAAGTACATGTAATGCATTTATGTTAAAGTTGCCCTTGGGGCTTAAAATCTTCAGCATTTCCATATTATTGTCATTTCAAGATGTTCAACCATAACAAGGCATTAATGTAGGATTGTTGTCTGTTTTCAAATATTTGCTTATCCTCCTCTGAGATAAGCATCTAACTGCTGAAAACTTATGAATTAAACAAGGCTGGACTGGGTCAGATTTTGAATAGAGAACCACTGCGGTTTTCTGTGATGGAAGGAGAAACCCTGAGGTGTTTTACAAAATAGAATCATAATAAACAGTAATAGACATTTAGATTACACATTTAAGAATATTAAATGACATTTATTTCCCTATGCAGTATGATATATAGTCATTATATTATTTAACTATTATTATATTGAAATCACATCTAATAATATATCATTTATTAAACAAATTTTATTTTTGTACGTATGATTATATTTCTTGCATGGCAGGCACATGAGTTTAAATTTCTCCCTTGCTTACTGGCATGAAAAATGCATCCTTACAGCATTTTTTTGAATTGTCTTTGCTTGAGGCTGTGCCTGCAACTTACACAGACTATCAATGGAAAACAGTGACTGAGATTCAAACTGAACTGAGCTGGAGGGATACAACATTCTTTTTAAAGTTTATTTTAGATCTTTAAATCAAGAAGTTTTAAAAAAATTCAATCAGTCTCAGTCATCTCTAACACATGAAACAAACTTTGAGTTTTGCTGGTGAGTTTATTTTTAGCTTTCTGCTAGAGAAGGAAAGAGTCTGTAAAAGAGAGCAAGAAAGAGGTTTTGAAGTCCAATGACAACCTGAAATAATTTTAAGGTGAAAGTAGAAAATAACATTTTTCGTCTTCTCTTTTTTGTAAAGAAGTAAACTTTTGGGACGCACAAAATATTTTTCTTGCTGTATAGCTTCTTATAGAGAGAATCCATAAAGTTTAACATAATATTAGCTTAGTCATTTTAAGGATTATTAGAAAGTTTAAAAATATTAATTTCTTCCATAACAGAAAAGAGAAAAAATGGTGCAAACAGAATTTTCTAGCATTGAATTATGCAATCAAACATTGGGTTTTTTTATGTTTGCATTCTGTTTATGGAAAAATATTCTTTCTTCTATCATGCTTCAAATTTTTGCATCTCTTGTCTCCTATTACTGCCTAGTTTATAGTGGAAAAGCAACTACTTATTTCCATTTTGGGTATCTATCTTTGTTACCTATAACCAAAAATGGTGAAATTGCCTAGCTATTTAGTTGGTCTTATATTCTGCATTGACATTATATGCTGTTATAAGAAGACGAGCTGTTCATATTTGCATAGCTTGTAAATCCTGTTTCCTCCAAGAATCCTAGTCACAGATCAGACTACATCGCGTCTCCTTTTCTTCACACAGTACTCCAAAAGCTCAAAAAGTTGAGACACCTCTTATCTTCCTGACGTACCCTAACCATGCTTTGGATCAGGGAGAAAGAAGTCAGGGGAGGACCTCGAGGCATATGTAGTTGTGGTGACATCAGTCTTGTAGGCAAAGGCAGTAGTCATTTTCTCTTAGCTCACCTTCTAAGAGTTATTGCTGCTTAGTGATTGTTTCCTTTTTCCTGCTTTTTTCTCACTAGTTTGGATGCTTATGCCTTCTTTTCCCATCCAGAGTTATTTTTTAAAAATGTTTTTTCATAGCTATTGATTTGGTTGTTTGTACTCGTTTTCCAAATCAGAAAGGGATTTTAATTTAAAGACAGACATGAAATGGAGGCAAGAATGAAGATTAACGGAGGCACTGGTGCCTATCTCAAGGCAGAGGGTAGAAAATGCTTGTATTAGACAATTATGAAACACTCTTCTCCCCAAAACATTTAGATAAATTACTATTGCATTATATTACTTGCTTAATTACTTAACACTTGAATTAAGGTGAAATTAGAGAATTATTTATTCATTTATTTTCTGGAAAAAGCAAAAAAATCAGGTACCAGATTAAGGCCTGGTGTCTCAGCCTTCATTTAGTCCCTATGTAAGGAACCTTGCTACTGTGAAAGCTGAGAAGGACTTGATTTTGTTGCATTTCTTATGTGGGTTACTGTGGTTAGGTTGTTCTGAGTCAGTTTCTATAGCTCTCCTGCACTGTTGATATAACATTATAACTAAATGGGCTTCATTTCTAAATTTCCTGAACAACGTTTGGGACTAGCCTGACTCTTTGTTCAGTGTTGTTATACCCAATTCTTTGTCAAGAACAACATCACAGTACCTAAGCGATTTAGATGGTTGGTACTTACCTTATATGCTCTGAAGTCTTCCTTGTACCAACAATGTGAAGGTAAGCTCTACCACTGCCTTAAGGACCTGACAGCAGTGTTGATTTCGTTCTGGTTCCTATTTACTACAGTCAGTTTTCTGGGATAGGGAGCTCCCAATATCTACAAACATGTCAGAATATGTGCCTGAAATATACATAGTGGTGTTATATCATGATGTATATGTTACACACCACTTTATATTTGAGAATAAAAGGTCCATGTGTATGAAAAAAGTGTTATATATTGAGCATTATATATTGAGCATTTCTTACTTTATTATGGCATTAAAAATTTAAGGGTGTGTGTAGTGGTTTGTTTTCCTATTTTTATCTTGAAAAATAATTTTATGAAGCTGAGATTTCAAGTTTTTCTAGTGCAAAAAGCCCTCTGAAAATTGATCTGTTGTGGTTTGCCTCAAAGGAATTTTTTATGGCACTCACAAGAAAGCTGACATACTTTCATCAATTTTTTGTGTTATTTTTTTAGAAACAGCTGTTCCAAAAAACATCAATAGAATCCACACTAAATTCTTTGCTTCCTGGATCCAGCCAACACAAGAAAGAGTCATCCCTGTCAATCTACTGAGTTCTTGCCTGTGAGAATATGTATTTTCTAGAAACAGCATCTGTGCTACTATCGTATAGGAATACTAAAGTGATGGAAAAGAATCAGACCCTTTTTTTCCCAAGAATTCCACAAGGCAAACTTTTTCTCCAAAGTAAAACCCATGTATCTCGTGCATTTACTTGTTCCACGTACTTGATGTAAAGATAAGAAGGAAATCTGCCAGTTGTTTCAGTAGAGGACACAGTTCTTCAAGGTGTTGAGTTCGAGCTGAAAGCAGAGGCAAATACACATAGTTCACTTGGGAAGTCAGCAAAGATTTGACAGTGTTTAGCATTTATGAATGAAAATGCTTTAGTTTTTCCTCCAGCGGCAGACAGAGATCTCTTATTTCCACTCAAATCTGTCACTACGCATGCAAACATAAATGAAAATCCAAGCTGAAAACTTGTCCCCGGGTGCATTGAGAGGGTGAGTCAGAAAAGTTGGTATAATGCCCTGTTGCTGTTATTTTGGGGATGGCCATATGTTGGCATTGGTGATGGCGTCTTACTGACTAAAGCTTTTAATGTCCCTTCAGACCTATCACTGAATAATGCCTACGCAGTTCTTATTGCAGTGTCCCTGCCAGGGGTTGCACTTGGCTGCTGTGTACTTTAGAGGTATAAAATGTTCTGCCCTCACAGTTTGGTTGATGGATTTCTTCCCTAATACTAAATCCAAGTTGATGACTTGAACATTCTGTTGAGTTACTGTCTATAGTCCCCTTAGGCCCGTTATTTTTTGATAAGCTTGAGTTATCACAGTAAAGAATTCAACCTATGCAATTCAAATGTGGAAGTCTACTAAGTGTAACGTTTGAAGTTCAGTGTGAGCAACGCGTGGCATTAAAAATGTGCTAAATAAGACATAGTGTGCTAATTTACTGTTCAAGCTCATGGGCTCCCCTATGTTTAGAGATATCCTACCTCCTACAGGTCCAGTAATGCAACACATTGCTCTCTAATTTAAATAATGTCAAAAAGATTAAGTACTACTAAAACCTATGAAGATAATTAATGCATACTTGTTAGCATGTTCAACTAGACTTACTCTTGTGTCATTTTTAGCAAGTTTTTTCAGTAACTGATTTAACTTTCATTTGCACTTCTCTCCATTTAAACTGTTAATACTTCTAAGCTGGCAGAAAAATGAATAAACATCCATAGAGCTATAAGCAATTATAAAAATTGCTTAACAATATAATTACAGTATGAATTTCTTTGCCCATTTGTCACATCTGATTTGAGATCAGCATGGCATAATTTCAGTGAAAGATTCTTCCGAGATTAACGCAGGAGTTGCAGCCTCTGGCTTCAGCTGGAGTCGCAGGTCTGTTTTAGACTCTAGGAGACAAAGTTCTGGGATAATTTTTTAATGATGAAGAGGAGGCTTTTCAGAAAGAGTGGAGTCACATGCTCCTCACTTGGGAAATGGACTGTGCAGGGACTGTGCAGCTGTTGCTGCAGCTTTCTTCCAGGTATTCACTAGTATAAGCAGTGCTTTTGCAGGCACTGTGGTCTCAGGAACCTGTGAAGAGAGCACAACACAGAGACTTAGGTTTCAATGAGAGCTGTGTAAACCAAGGAACCAAGGAGTCCTTTAGGGGTTTTTTTTTGATGCTCGGGGAATATAATCCCTCACTTTGGCTGGGAGGATGCTGGTAAGAGCTTTGAGAATTTCTTATTTTCCATTTCTTTCGTTGGTTGATTGGGTTGTTTTGATTTTCCTGTTGACCTTTGTGACTGTTAAATTAGAGCTTTCTGTTTATTTGGTTTTTATGTTGTAGAAAGAAAAGGCTCAGCCTGCTGAAAATAGCGACCTGGAAACAAGTAGTTTTTTATCTCTGAAAGCAGCAGAATTAGCAAGTTTAGTTAAAATAAAACCAATTGTACAGCAAAACAGAGTCCAAACTATTACACTGGAAGTAAGTTCTGCTTTTATTCATAGCCTTATTTTTTTTCTTTTCTTTTCTTTTCTCTTTTCTTTTCTTTTCTTTTCTTTTCTTTTCTTTTCTTTTCTTTTCTTTTCTTTTCTTTTCTTTTCTTTTCTTTTCTTTTCTTTTCTTTTTGTTCTTTTCTTTTTCTCTTTTTTTTTTTCTTTTGTTGTTGTTTTGTTTGTTTGGTAGTACCTTAAATAGTAACACCTGAGGTGCTATATGTCCTTACCTGCAGGCCTTTTAATTTACAGTGATGAGTTGCCCTACAAAATTTCCTTGCTTTTCCTTAATCTCCCCGAATTCTATTTTTATTTATGTTAGTGAAAACTTGACTTGGGATTTCCTTCCAGGTTACCCTGATGTGAGGTAAAGTGGTTTCATTTTCCTTGCAGGAAGGCTAATTATTCAAAGTTTCAGTGATCTTGTTACTCTGTGTATACAAATGTTGAACCCTTAGGAGATTTTTAATGCAAGAAGTATCTTAGCAATTGCCATGTCTATTGTTCTTGTGATAGAGCTCATGGGCAGAAGTTACCTCCAAGCAAATACGCATTTTTAATGATACTTAGAAAAGGAGATTTGGAGGAATCAAGAATAAGCCAAAAAATGGTAGATTTTTTCAATCTATTGCTTTGAATGGTACCGTTACATTCTAGTTATTGTTCTTAAGACATTTAACTCAAGACAGTGATTACAGAGTGATCAAGTGTCTCCCCTTAATTAACAAGTGTTCCATTATTAGCCTGTTTTTTCCTTTTTTCTTCTTTTTTTTTTTCTTTTCCTCTGGGGATTCTTTTTGTCTTAATTATTTTATTCAGATGAACTTCAAAGTGAATAAAAACTATCCTGAAATATGTAGAAAACTGATCAACTTGTTCTCCAGAGAGCAAATTAGAATTTGCTCTTTCTAAATGGATTCCAGCCAAGGTAATTCTTTTCCCCAGTAAGCACTACCGGTAATCAGTTTTGAGGGAAAAGTAAAACTTAGAATTTATCTTTACCCTGAGTCCCTCCCAAAATCTGTCCTCTGTTTAGCATATAGCCATACAAACAGTTTGTTTTTCTCATGATTTAGTTCATGTGAAATGTGCCATCTAAGTGCAGTAAGAAAGGGAAAGGAAAAGAGACATTCATAAAGAGGGTTAAATTGATTGTGCTTGTAGAAACAAAAAGTGATTTATATTTCCAAGATCCTTATTTCCTGTCCCATACATGTTAGAGAGGCTTCTATTTTCTTGAGATGTAAACTCCAGGAATGTTAAGTTTTTGAACTGCTGACAATGTTTTAGTAAACTCATCAGTCCAAGTTCTGGTGAGAACTGAGGTTGGGACTGGTTTATTCTGAGCATATCATAGATTAATACAGCTGAAACAAAGTGCAGAGGTGGATCCTGAGACTTACGGACAAGCAAGTACTGGTTAAGAAGACTGGGAAGTGAGAACGGTAAGTAAGCCACATCGTGTCAAATAACTCTCATTATATGGTTTTAACTGCCCCAAAATGTTTATCCACTTCATTTATTGCGTTCCTTCATTTCTGATTTCTTCATTCCTCCGTTTTCCTTAGAGGATAAAGAGAAGGGTAAAGAGGATAAAGAATACAGATTTAAAATGTTCAGAGCTGAATTTAGTTGGAGTTCTTTCCTGCAGATGTATGAACTTCTTTGATGAGAAATAATTAATTTGCAGTGCAACTTTTTAAAATTTATTGTTCAAACATCAACTTTGAAAATGCCTTCTCTAGTGAAAATGCTGCTACATTCTTGACTTAGAAAAATGTACCTACCGCATTCATGTGCTTGAAGATTTACTTTTGTTTGATGATGGTGATGGATTTTTTGCTTTATAAATTGTTGAAATTTTTTTTCTATCACTTGAAATGTTTGCGGTCAAGCTAACTGCAGAAAGCTATAGAAATTTCAGTGTGTTTGAGAATAACTCAAAAGTGCTTTCACCAGGATTTACAGCAATTTTAGGAGAACCAGAAGACCTGAAGCCTTATTCAGAAGTTCTATAGTTGTTTAAAAAAAAATCTGCATTTAATAGTGTTGACTTCTTTAAGTCTTGAATGTTTCTGATCTTATAGTCTTTTTATGGCATTTGTATTCTGATCTTGTATTTTTTTTGCTTGTCAATCTGTGAGTTTTAAAGAGGACAGCATAACAAAAAAAAATTAATGGATTTCTCTACTCTGCTACTCCTAAACTTCTTGCCATTTTATGTGAGCTCTTATTTCATTCCCAGGTTGGGAAATGATCCCTTGTGTCAAGCTGATGGCTCAGAAAGAAGCTTATTCTCCTAAGTGCATGAACAGGAAATAGTGGTTTATAAAGGGATATGCAAAACATTATTTGGTTTTTATTGACATTTTCGTCCTGTAGCATCTTTCAAGAAAGGTCATTCCTTCTGTTCTTTCTGTTTCCTCTATTGATGATTCAAATTACACTTAGTGTTGTGAATAGAAAAGCAATGCCACTAACACCCTATGGTGCTAACCTTTATTTTAATGAAATATTAATTCCTAACAAAATAGGCATCAAACTGCTAAGAGTGGAGGCTGGCATGTGTAGGTTAGATTGGTTGAATATAAGTGGACAAGAATAGAGTGCTGAATGTGGCAGCTTTCAACTGTTCTTTCCATTCTTGGTATTTAAGTGGATTTAAATATTAAATGATTCTTAGGGAGCCTTTTGGCAAACAGCTTAATCATTCTCTCTCACATTAATTGCCTTTAAATATTAAGTTTTCTTTGAGACTAAGCTGTTCAGGATGAGGACCAAGCTTTCATGTATTCCCTTGCAAAATTAGGCAGAATCCTGACTATTTTTCAGCCTGAGCACTTTCATAAAGTGAATGTTAATTAAAACTGATATTTAATCTTCACTAACTCTTTATAATAGTTTGTCAATTTAGGGTTTTAATGATTAAACAATTATATTATTAATTATTTTAAATGGAAAAAAACCCCTCTATATCTTCTGCTGTTGCAGAGGATGTTGAACAGTCCGTCACTGTTATTTGCCCAAACTGGTAGGGAAATGGTAGGAAAGTAGAGATGTGTCTAAGACAAACAAAGAACTTTCATGTGGAGATCAGGTAGAAGTAAGCAGAAAGAGTAGGTTTTTTGGAGATAAACTAGAGAGATTTTTTATAAAAATAAAACCCGGCTCCGTACAAGAGACGTTTACAGACTTGTTCACCATGTGTCCTCTGGAAAAATAAAGTCTTTCAGTGTATCATCCCATGTTTTGACACAGTGGCAGTTTTTAAGACTTAAGCTATGGTAGAGGCAAGTGTGCTGTGTGCTGCAGATGTTGAGGAAAATTGCAGCCTAATACCTTTAAAAGAATATAATCAAAGCTGACAACAAGAAATCTAATTGCTTTTAAGGTGGAAGTTAGAGAAATTATGACTAGGATTATAAAATGTCATTGCCTGTGATACTATAGGACTCAGTTCTTTACCAATAAGCAAAATTGTTCCATGAAATTATTGAGTTTGCTATAGTCTTTGCCTACATATAGGGTATTGGCAGCTTTTCAAACCCCATATGAGGAAGCTGATGGAACAGAGTTCAAAACTGATTGGTTATACACACCGAAATATTTTTATTTGAAATTATTTATCTAATAGACAGAAAAAGAATACTTTGCAATTAAGAATATTTCAATTCGTTTAATAGAAACAAAAGGTAAACAGAGACCTCTTACTTTTTATGCCATGCTGCATTTCACTTTTTTTCCCAGAATGGATATTCGGTTATTGAGTGGCAATTTTGTTGTTTTGGAAGTTTAAAAACAAACAAACAAACAAACAAACAGACAGACAAACGAGCAAACAACTCCCTCCCCCCCTAGATGCTGAAGGACTTAAGTGTGCCACAGTACAGTGGAAATTGTATTGTGGATTCTCAGTATTCGAGAACAGTTTCCCATACACTCTATCTAGTATGCTTTGCCTCAGAGAGAGTGCTGGGTGCTGGATTATTCTCTGCATCTAATGTCTAACGAACTCAACTGTCATCTGATATTTAATTAGCAATAATATCTCTTGAACGCTATCAGTGAAAAACATTTCTGATTTGAAGATTTTATCAAATCTAGCTAATTCTTTCAGGCACAGTGGAGATTTAAGATTTTATTTGAGTGTATAATAATACTGTTGCCATAATAATACAAGGTTTCTAATAATATCGTCACCATTGTGTTTGGCAGGGGGTTTATTGGTAGGAATGGTAGAAATCCTGTAGGTTGAGAAGCTGAAATTAAATTCTTACATGCAGTCTTTGTACACTTACACTGTATGTATAGATAGGGAGAACTATGTTCCTTTCTGTATGCAACTTCTAATAATAGTGACTGAATATTATGGAGGATTGATGTTTCTGCATCAGCTATTGAACAAGTATGAATTTTCCTCAATTTTCATAATGCACAATATCTTTGGGAGAGTGAGACAGTGAAAAAGAATATTTCCAATTACCTATTATTAGCATTAATATATTTCTAAACATTCAAAATTTCCAGAATCAGGTGTAGGTTAGTTTGTACAGAGTATGAAAATATTTGTATGCAGTAAATTGGATATGTTGGGACATTGGTATAAAGCTACATTTATATTGCACTGTTCATCTGAGAATATTAAATGTTGTAAACCAATACTTTACACTTTAGCTTCTCTTTGAAGTCTTTAAATTTTAAGATCTCACAATCATGTTGTTTTTTCTTTTTCCAAGGGGAAACCCCCCACATTTAAAGTATCAAAAATGGACATGGTATCTCCCTAAAATGAAGTGTAATATAAACATGCCTAGATTGTAAGTTGATAGAAATTCATTAATTTTTCAGATCTGCAAATAAAATCTAATATAACATAAAACTTTCTTAGGTTTTCTATATTATTTCAATAAAAATTTTTCTAATGCAAGAGAACTCCATGAAACTGATGAATAATTACAGTGTAGTGATGTGCTGGTTTTGGCTGAAATAGAGTTAATTTTCTTCACAGTATCTCATACAAGACTTCGTTTTGGATTGGTGCTGAAAACAGTGTTGATAGTACAGGAATTTTTTTTTGTTATTACTGAGCAGTTCTAACACAGAGTCAAGGCCTTTCACAAGAAGTTGTTACACCTGACAGAGCCCTGCTTGCCTGGTGATGACTGAACATGTGCCTGTCATTGGGAAACAGTGGATGAATTCCTTGTTTTGCTTTGCTTGTGTGTGCAGTTTTTGCTTTACCTATTAAACTGTCTTTATCTCAACCTATGAGTTTTCTAATTCTAACTCTTCTGATTCTCTCTCCCATCACACCGAGGGGGCGGCTGGGTAGTGAGTGAGAAGCTGGATGGTAGCTAGTTGCCAGCTGGGATTAAAAAACAACTGGAGGCAGATAATTTGTTATAAATAGTAAAACTATTTCACAGAGCCTAAGCAATATTATTTTCAAATTCCAAACTGAGGAAGTTTGAAATCTCACCCAGTTCATTAGACTACAGTGTCATTCACATAGCCTTTCTCCCTGAGGTTGGGTTCAATTGAATACTACAGTTTTCCCATGAAACAAATTATTTGACTCTCTACAGATAAAAATACAAAGATACATTCATAGTGCAGGTTATCCCAGGTTATGCATTGGGTTTGGTTTGGGTATTTTTTTGCAGAATAATTTGCAATAGGAACACATTAAAAAGGGCATTGTTCATATAGTTCTCAAAATATTGCCTGTAGCTAAACTCAGATTTCACAGAACCACAGAACTGCTTAGGATAGAAAAGACCTCTACAGTTAATCTAGTCCAACCCCTTTGCTGAGGCAGGGTGAACTAGTGCAGGCTGTCCAGAGCCAAGCTCAGTCAGAGTTCAAATATCTCCAGAGATGGGGACTCTAAAGTTTCCCTGGGTGTCTTAGTTTAGATGAAAACTAAGATAAGTTATCAGATATTAAAGATCTTTAATCAGAAACAACGAAACCAACAAATTTTGTATAGAAAAAATAACAGTTCTTAGCTACAAATACCTGCTCCAGTAATTGACCCCCCTCACAGTAAAAAAGATGTTTTCTTGTGTGCAAATGGAATCTCAAGTGCCTGTTGCCTTTTGTCCTGTCACTGGATGCTGCTGGGAAGAGTCTGGCTCCCTCATCTTTATTCCCTCCTCTCAGATATTTATATTAACTGATGAGACCCCCTTAAGCTTCTCCAGGCTGAACAGTCCCAGCTCTCTCAGCTTCAACTCACATGAAAGCTGTTCCCTTAACATGAGCTCAACATGAGCCAGCAATGTGCACTTGCAGCCCAGAAAGCCCACTGTATCCTGGGCTGCATCAACAGAAATACGAGCAGCAGGTCGAGGGAGGTGATTCCTCTCTGCCCTCATGAGACCTCTCCTGCAGTATTGTGTTCAGTTCTGGAGTCCTCAGCACAAGAAGGACATGGATCTGATAGAGTGAGTCCAGGGGAGGGCCATGAAGATGATCAGAGGGCTGGAGCACCTCTCATATGAGGACAAGCTAAGAGAGTTCAGCCTAGAGAAGGAAAAGCTCCAGAGAAACCTTAAAGCAGCCTTCCAGTACCTAAAGGGGGCCTACAGGAAAGGTGGGGAGGGGCTCTTTATCACGGAGTGCAGTTACAGGATGAGCTGAAACAGTTTTAAGCTGAAAGAGGGTAGGCTTAGATTAAATAGTAGGAAATTTTTTTTTTTTTTACTGTGAGGGTGGTGGGGCACTGGAACAGGTTGCCCAGAGAAGTTCTGGAAGCTCCATCCCTGGAAGTGTTCAAGACCAGGTTGGATGAGGCTTTGAACAACCTGATCTAGTGGAAGGTGCCCCTGCCCATGGCAGCAGGGTTGGAACTAGATGATCTTTAAGGTCCCTTCCAACCCGAACCATTCTGTGATTCTGTGATTTTATAACTATCATTTTGGCTCTCTGCTGGGCTCATTCCAGTAACTCCATACTTTTTATGCACTGAGGAGTGCAGAACTGAACACAGCACCCCAGCTGTGGCCTCGCCAGTGCTGAGTAGAGGGGAAGGATCACCTCTGTCGATCTGCAGGCAACACTTTTCCTAATACAGCCCAGGATACTGTTGGCCTCCTTTGCCATGACGGTACTGTACTGGCTTATTGTTCACTAGGATCTCAAGGTCATTTTCCAAAGGAATATTTCCTGACTGGCTGCCTACTAGCATTTATTGGTCCCTGGAGTTATTTGTAGTTCAATTGTTGAACTTCTTAAAGTTACTGGCAAGTCCAATTCTCCAGCCTGTCTATGTCCTCCTGGATGTCAACACAACCCTCTGATGTATCAACCACTCCCCTCAGATTTTTTCATTTGTGAAATTGCTGAGGGTACACTCAGTCCTCAGGTCATCAATGAAGATATCAAACAGAACTGGCTCCACTATTGGCCCCTGGAGTACAGCACTGTGACTGATCTCTAACCAGACTTTTTGCTGCTGCATTGTCTCATTGTAGAAAACTGTTGGCTTAGTTAAGCATCATTTTCCCCCTCGTAAATCCATGCTGATCAGTCACTATCTTGTCCTTTATGTACCTGGATGTGGTTTCCAGAAGGATTCTCTCCATCTTCTTCCCAGGAACTGACCAGCATACAGTTCCCCAGGTTGTTTTTCTTGTCAGTTTTGAAGATAGAGGTGACATTTGTTTTCCTCTCGTATTTCTCACGTTGTCATGACCTTTCAAAAATAGTCTAGTGCGATATTGCAGTAATGCCAGCTCTCTCAGCACTCATGGGTTGCAACCCATCATGGACATACATTTGTGTAATGCTCCTTGGACTGGTAATTCTTAATGAAGGATAAATCTTCTGTGCTCTAGACTTTCTCTCTAGCCTTAGGTGCCTTGGAGTCTTGAAGGCTGGTCTTGGTCTCCAATTTTAAGCCGTACATTGTGGTGATCCAGGGGTTGCCTACTGCGATGAAGGTAGAGCCATTATTTTGGGTTTGTCAAAGACTGTGTTAGTGCTTATGCTGTATTTCATAGCTTTGAAAAGCACTGATCAGTGAACTGATCAGGGCGTTACCTTTCCATCAGTTAAGCAGGAACCAGCACAAAAGATTATTTATAGTGGCTTTCCAGCAGATCCATCTTGGCTGGAGAAAAAGTCTACAGAATATACAGAGCAAAAAGAAAGCTTCTTCTTCCATTAACAGCTGCCGGAGTGCAGACGTTTCATCTCCAGTATCAGCCTCTCACTTTTAAATTCTAACTATAATGGGTTTTTTAGGACAACCATATAAAGGGATGGTTTAGAACTTTTCTAACTAAGAGTTTTCTAGAAGGCATGTTACTTGCTGCTCCCTGGAATTTCTACACTGTGCATGTCTTCTTTCTAGTCCTCCTCAATTTTTAAGAAGAAACATCATAAGGAACCTTCAGCCCTCTCAGCCTGTATTTTTTTGTTCTCCCACGTACATTCAAAGTTGTTGTATGGGGTCTCTGACATGAAATAGACAAGTGTCTTTCTTTCTGTTTTTATGCCTATATCTTCTTTAAATTTGACCTGTGTTTATATTTCCTGCACAGATCTGGTGCTTCCCTGAAGAGACTTCAAGTAACGTGCCTTTTTCTTTAATTTTCAAGCTCTCTTTGAATATTTTCTTCCTTTAAGACAAAAATATAATTGAAGGTCACCTTATTTTGAATACCAGCAATGAAAGCCCACATACTTCCCTTGAACTATAAAATAATTTCAGTGTGTTCTTCTCTTCGGGATGAAAAAACTCTGCAGATATTTTCCAAAGGCTATCCTTTTCTTTGTTTGCTTTTCAAACTGCAAATTTTGTTTAAGAAATACTTTTCTACTGAGAAAATGAAATGTTGATTAAAATAGAAAAATATATAGATTTATTAATGGTCTTATTATTTTCTAATATTATTGATATTATAATAGTGAAATACATGGCCCTAATTTTGTTAAGGCCCACAGTCTGAAAAAAAAAATTGAAACCCAAATCCCAGCTCTTTGCTCTTTGTTTTTTATATACTTCTTTGTTATTTTTCACCTAAATCAAACAAAAATATTAGATCTGGTTAGAGATGAGAAATTTGCACGTAAGAATCACATCTCATTGCTGAAACACATCTCTTCCTGTGGGTTAGGGCACAATGTAGCAAGGATCAGCGTTTCACTTTCTGGAAAAGCAAAGAAGATGAAGATAAATACGTTGTGTCTGTGAATAAAATTTTTAAAACCGAGAAGACTACTCAGAAATGGTACGTACAAAGTGCAATGTCCTAGTCGCAATTTATTAGACACTCCTCAGTGAGCAAAGTTTTCATGTGATGACTTACTTATCTGATGTTACAAGTAGCTTTTCCTTCACTGAAAACTAGCAGTCATTATTTTAGCTTTCTTACTAGTTATTAGTTTATTTTGCATGTTAGCCTACATTCAGTTTCTTATCAAATATTTACCTTTCTGAAGATGACATCATCAGTTGAAATGAAATGTACTAGAGATACAAGAATTGCCAGCTTAAGTATTTCTTACTTTGTTTATTTGATTTACATACCTCTTCACTTCCTCCCATCAGCATCTCCACAAGAGCACATAGCTGTAATGCTATCACTAGAAAGCCACTGAATATAAAGGTTAAATTCATAATTGATACGTTAGAAACATTTTGAAAGAACAATTAACTCCGCAGGTTGTATTTGTGTTACAAGAAATTGTTACGTATCTCTTGAGAGTTCTGGAAGGAAATTCTAAAAATGGCTGTGAATACAGGCTGCTGTCTCAGCATAATGGCAAAGCTGAAGTAAGCATACTGCAGGATATGCAAATCCAGTGGATAATTCCATTGGATGACAAAATTTAGGATTCTTACATGTAGATATCTAAGCCAACTTTTGCAAAAATGCAAATACATTAGTGGTGGTTACTAGGTGAAATATTGATGAACTTTACTTGAGGGAGAGTTCAGTTAGTTTCTGCAAAGATATATTACTCTCGTATCTCTCTTTTAGATTCATAAAAAGTAGGATAAGGGATGTCCTGGTGGCTAATGATAAGAGATAATATCTTAGGAAGGAATTTACTTTAAAGCTTATAGCACCATCAGTAAGCAATAGAACTGAAATTCTGCTTTCTCAAGCTCAGCTAAAAATAAATTAGGAACTCAGTTTATAAACATTAACCAAAATAAAGCAAAGATAAAATGTCATGGACACACACTGCTATTTGAACAGTTAATATTTATCAACTTTTTCCATAGTAACTCTTCCTGTTTTGTAATTGTTAGCAATTGTTTCATATGACAAACATTCTTCAGATATTAGAAAAAGAGTATTCTTAGTTTCATTTCATTCCATAGGATGGTATAAAATAGAAAGCTTGTGTTGGTAAAAACAAAACTGAGAGGAAATGCAGATAAGCACATAAGATTTCTGAGAATGTCATTTAGCAGAAAAGGACAGCATGATATAGTTTTCCATTAATATTGTATCTGTCAAGTGGCATTTAAATGACAGGAGGATGTTCTCGGTGATGTTCTTCTAGATATTTTCATATTGTCAGTAGAAACAGATCATCCTTCAAAATCAATAGTGTCTATATACATACCCAGCACAGTTATGTGGGCTCAGTCAGAACTATGACTTAAAAACAACGGACCTGCAGAGAAGTCAAGGCTCTTTAAAGATCCTTCAGTTCTTTAGCTAATATTTGTTCATACAGATTTACTGGCATCTTAAAAAATTCAACCAATGATAGTAATTGCACATTTTAGATATTGGATGTGTACTGCAATTATTACTTATGCCTACGGTATCTTCCGATCAGAGTTTTATCACAGAAGATAGTTACTTCTTCCTTTGTCTCTTTTCTATTAGTGAAATTATTATAAAGAACAAAAGCAAATGAAGAACTTACATAGAAGTATGTGCAGGTGTAAACTGTGTGAAGATACCTGTGAAATGGAGGTAGAATGAATGTGAGAAGAGAGATCCCATTTTGTGGCTCAGCAACAAAAAGTACAGCATGTTACAGTTCAAGTACAAGATTTTGAGTCTTAGATCATAAATTTTTGCTTTGGACAAATCTGATAATATCTGAAAAACTGACTTGCATCTATACCACGAGTTTATTTCAGCCTAATTTTGTCGCTATTAGCATTTCAATTAGCTATTGGCATGCTAATTCATCTCTGCCATCTCATTAGAAAAAAAAACCCAAGCCGTTTTTTTTTTCAGCCATGTGAAATAGCAGTCAGCTTATTCCACCTTTTGCTGTTATTGTACATCAGTTGGACATGCAGACTGTCTGTTCAGTGACCTGGAAAAGAACATTTGTTTTATGAAATAGAATTCTAAAAGAATATTTTGATGAGCAATAAGAGCATGACTACCAACAGTCTTGCGAAGAGTCACTTACTTTCAGTGGCTGATATTCCCAAATTCTCACATATTGGAGGGGAACAAATGTTGCTTAGAAGCCATTTAATATATTTCCCAAATCTTTACATCCTAGTTCCATTGGAGAGCCTTGTAATTTTCTACAGCTGGTGCTGCAACTGTGGAGGTAACAATACTAGAAATGTTAATGTTCTCTGTCAAACAGTGATTTCCTGGAAAAGCATAACATTTCTTAACTGGTGATCTTTCTTCTTTTTCTCCATAAGGAATAAAATAAACAACATATATCCCTAACTATGAAGGTCACAAAACTTCCAAGTTCCATACCATACTTAAAAACAGAGATATATTTCCGACTGGAACTTCAGATCACACAAAAGAGTGAATCCACACTTTTAGGTATGCAGTATGCTATGTTTACTTGCTGTGTTTACTTACCTGGGTTGAAAAATCAATCGAGTTTAAGCAGCTAGAACAGCAAATAATTTTTCTCTCGCAGCATATTTCACAGTCAGCAATGCTGGACAGTATCAAATACACCAACACTATCTGGAAATGCTGAATAGTTAAGTGATCTAGAAAGGAATCCAAGGCTATGAACTCACAACTTTCATAAATTTACACTGGAAAGAAATTATCAGAGATGAAGAACACTATCTACTGCAAAATAAGGAAGAAGGAAGAAAATATTACTCGTGACAAGTGGTATACCTTGAAAATCGCTGCTAATACTTGCTCAAAGCAGGGAGTGTGTATTTACTTGAGTGTTAGACTGTTTATATTCTCTTTCTGGTCCACTAGACAAAATGATTACAATTGCAGAAACTGTGAAACGTTTTCCTTTTTAAATTATTTATTTTTGGAGAGTTACAGGAATTCTTTGGAGTCTTTTTCCCCAAATGAACTCCCTGGAAGTAATTTGAACTTCACTGAAGTGCCCAGAAATTTTTCTCTGAAATATACTTAGAGCATTGGATAAAATATTAACCTTAAACAGGATGCAGTAAAAAATTAAAAGATTAAAGGAGATTTTCATAAAGCCAAAGAAAAGCATTTTAGAATATTTAATTTGATTGCAATATGAAATATTTAATTATATAATGCAATGCAATGCAATTCTATAACATAATATTAATAACATAACATAACATAGTCCCATTCCTTTATCTTGATTTTTTTCCCTTGAAGTGCTTCCACACCAATGCATTTGCATTTATTTCTCTTTCATACCAATTTTAGCTTTTCTATGAAGTTTCTCTATAGAGCCAATGATAATGTCATATTTTTCTAGATGGTAACATTCAGTTTTCCTTGTTTTCCAGTCCATGGTGTAAACAGTAAGATGAAATACTTGACTCTCATGTGTGTATTTTGTGGCCTGCTTTCTCTCCATGGGATGCTAAAATAGCTCTTCTGGCTTTTTTAGTTGAATTACATTGCATACAATAAAGTGAGGGAGTTTTTGAGGAAATTGCCATGGATATCATCACCTAAACTTTAAAACTAAATTTACCATCAGAGCTAAATCAATGTTGCCATTTTGTTTTGATTTGTTTGGGCTTTATATTTGTTTTCTTAGTTTGTTCAACAAGGCAGTAGAAATGAAGGCTTTTGTTTGTTTATTTATTTATTTATTTATTTATTTATTTATTTATTCCAGTTGTGTGAAAGAAAATGTGAAATGTATTATATAAATGTAAAAGGTGTACATATATATATACAGGCAGATGTCAAATATATAGAATATCAATTCAACAGATGTTAAATAGAAGAACTGCTTTGAGGGAGAACAAAAGTAAAACAGAGTTGAACTCTAAGTTTCAATCATACTTCTCAATCTTTGCTTAAGGCACTTCTGTCATCTTCATTAATTTTCATTAAGCTGTGTTTAGTAAGGTTATAATTATTATCTATACCTTGAGACATATTCTAGGAAGTTTGTTCTTCTATATGAGATTCTATATATTTATAACTGAACATTACATATTTTCTAGTATGCAGCAAGAGACAGTGTGAATAGCAAGAAAGGATGAAGTAAAGAGCACAATATGAGTTCAGGTTGTTTTCTGGGTTCAGGTGATTCTCTTGACTTCCAAGTCATACCCTCTTTACCCACTTGTCCTTTCTTCTCAAGGGAAGGAAACCTTAACAATGAAAGCATAATGTGCACTTGCTAGCTTGCCTAACTTAAAAGAACCCTGACACTGTGTCATGGTTTAGCCCCAGCTGGCCTGATCAGCAGATAAACGCCAGCAGTTTTTGTCCAATTCCCCACATGCCCAAAATGGAAAGGGAAATGAGAGAAAAGGCTTGTGGGCTGGAAGCTAAAACTGAAACTGCTTTAGTGAAACAAAAATAGAAATAAGTTATATTGTTAATAGTATTGTTAATAAATAGTATTAGTAAGAAAACAATAAAATATATAGAAATATACTAAACTGCAAACCACAGCCCCCCCTGCCTTCCCACCTTGATGACTACATCACCAGTGATGCTGCAGAGGAAGCACAGGGAAAGGTCCCAGGCTGGACTCAGTGGCAGATGGGAGTTGCAGTCAGGAATGGGATGCAGGAAAGCATGGATCTGGGATCAGGGCAAAAAGACAGAAGAGGTCCACATTAGACTCCAGACACTACAGAAGAGGGCTTGATCCTCGTGATCCATCAGTTTTACATTGAGTTTGACATATCTGGATGGAATGGAATACTCTGTTGCTCAGTTTTTGGTCACTTGTCCTGTCCACTCCTCCCTCGATAAGTAGTGCTGGTATATTGAATTTCAATTTTTCTTATGACACAAGAGGATCAGAGTGTCGCACATAACATTGAAGATGCTGCATTAGAACTTCAGTAGACAGTTCCAATAGCCTAGAAATGTATGTGCTGCCTAAAATGTATTTATACCTCGATAAGTAGTGCTGGTTTTGACAGTGTCAAATTTCTTATGTGCAAAAGCCTTTTCAGACAGCTAGAATAACAAATATTTTGAGGAACGGTGGAGGAGGAGACACACAAAAGTCTTCTTTATTATCCTTTGTGCTTTCTTTTGTTGAAGTAATTTTACTATTTCTATTTTTTAACACATGCATTAGATGAAACTCAAAATAGGAGGAATCTGTAGAAAAATCAGAAGCTGTAGCAGAAAAGATACTGTTTGTTACTCTGCTTCTCAACCTGATGTTTATATTTGGTACAGTCTTTTTTCTTTAGTTTATTTATTAAAAATGTAATTAAACTTTGGTGAATTCTTGTTTTCTTTAGTTATAAATTACTAATGCAAACACTTTCGAGGTAGTTCCTTGAGAATCTTTGTCTAGATTAATTGGCTTCATATGTATAAACAATTCTCTGTAGTGAATATTTTGAAATTAGTAAACTAATTTTCTGATATCTTTGACCAAGCTCTTGTAAAGAAAAATAGTTTCTGTGCATACACATCTTTGATCTATCATGTGTCTTTATTTATTAGAGTTCTTCATACGATTTGAATAAATAAGGAAGCTTATGGATCCATTAACCTTTGACATATCAACATTGCACACTCCAAAGTAATAAAATACTTTTTGAATTTATGAAACATCTATTATTTCTGATGAATATTTCAGTATATAGAAACACCTTCCTGTTTTTCTCTTTAGAATAACGTATCAAAGCAGTGTTAAAAATGGTAGGTATTCATAATTCAATATTTAGCTGTTATTTTCTTTTCTACCTCCTAGATGATTTTGGCATTGGATCTGATCCCATTCTTGTTGAAATCAATAGGAACCTTTTTATCGACTTCCACGGAGCAGAAGTAGGTGTGTGGCTGGCAGAGTGGCTTGAGTAGTTACAGTATCATAAGGTTGGAAAAGACCTTTGAGATCATAGAGTCCAACCCAGTTAAGAAAAATAACTTTGTATATCCCCAGCAGAATATATTCAACTTTGAAATGGAGTTTCAGTGCCCAGTGACTATTTTATTAAAAATGTGGATTTTGCCAAAACCTGTTCAACTATAACAATAACCAGGAGGATACTTATCTTTCCTAAAAGAGTGTAAGGGTATTGTTCTTAATTTTTACCTTGTTTTATTTTGTTTTCTTTGCTCATAGACTTGGCAGGAGTTGGCAGGAGCTCAAAGGTTTGTTTAGTTTTTTGTTAGAATCCCAGAAGGCTACACTCTTGCCTTGTTCAAGGTACAACTACTGCTCGACTATGACTGCTGCTTCCTATGTGTATAAAAATTCGCTGACCTCGCTCTCTGTAAATGACTTCTGTCTGGTCCTAATTAATCCTGAAACTTTTGTCTAATTAGACCAGGCTGAGAGATCAGTGCTACTCAGTGGGAGGAATATACAGGCTGAATGCATTGTTCACTGTGAAATTAATTGCAGTGATGACACGACTGCTACAAAATCCCTATCACTGGGAATTAACATCAGGACTGTTCTATGTTGTTTTGGCAACTGATGCAAACTGAATGCAGAATATTGTTCTTCTAAAGTCTTGGCTACTTTTCTTGATCTGAGAGTGGAATGTTACCAACATGGTAAGCAGAACCTCAATAGACAACTCAATTCAACGTTTTGAACTTTGTGGCAAATCTAATAAAAATGTGGGTTGCCTACCTGCTAATGGAGAAGCGTCCACGGTGATTCTCTTCCCTCAGCTGTCTACATACTAATATACCATCTGAACGCCAGACTTATGGCAGCTAGACCAGAATATTTCAATACTCAAGGCTACCACTATCCTAACAATTACTGTGAAGCCTAAACCTGGTTTTGATCTTGAAACTCGATGAATGCTTCGTGTCTGGGCCCTGAAGGCCAATACCAGACTTTACTGGCCCTGGCCAGCTGGCCCTGGGACCTCCCCTTACACCTCAGTGTGGGTTCAGGAGCCCCATTTCAACTCAGTTTGGAGGCCTTAATCCCCTCCTGAGCTATGCTCCAGGTATGCCTGCCTACTGGCCTGTTTCCCAGATGGATGCCTTGTGCCTATGTGACACTCTTGCCTCTGGACCCACTGCCTGCTGCACCTTACTTGACCCAGTGAAGAGACGTGGGCTTGGTTCACCACTGGATGTGCTTAGGGCTGTTGATGGTCTCCATCATCAGTGCCCAACTTTGGTTCTGCAGGACTGTACCTGCATCAATGAGGGTGTTGCCTGCTCTGGAGTCACTCTTGCCTTGTCCCTTCTCATGGAGTAATCGCATTATTGCCACTGTCTAATAGCTTGAACATGCACCTTAGGGCATGTGAGGTGTTCACCACTCTCAGTACTCTGGATTTCGTTTCCTACTTCAAAATTATTTGTATGTGAAATAATCTTTGAATAAAAAAAAATGAATGCAATTTTGGAAGTAGGGACTTGTACCCATCAATAATTCATTCCAAGTTACTATTCAGACTCCTGAATTTACAATGTACCGTTACTTTCATCCTTTTATTTCTTGTTTTTTTGTTGTTTTTTTTTTCCCAGTGGCTTTTTTGCATATCATCGCAGCTTCAGCTTTTAATTAAAGACTTTTAATTACATAACCTGTAGTTTCCTCGTTAAAATATTCACGTTAAAGACTGTATCTTTAAATCTATTTACTCTGGGAGAAGACTTCTAATCCTTGAGTTGTGGCTACTTATAGTGTTATAAGTGAAAAACCAAACTCTCTTTCTATAGGAAGAGAATGTTCTGGGGTTTTTTTGTTTTGGAATGATTTTTTGAGAAACTTAATTCTTATTGGGTTTTGCTGGTGGATTTATGATTCTCATCTAGGGCTTTATTTTCCATGTTTGATGTTAAGATCCAGACTTTGATAGCACTGAGGTTTTGTGGTTGTTCTTTTATATTGCCTATAGCATGGAAAGATTTTATAAATGAAATTTAAATAAATATAATGTATGACTAATGACAAAACTGCTTCATTAATAAAACAGTCAGAGTTTTGAAAATTTTACATGTCAAAGGCTGCAAACTCCCCAAAGCTAGGGTTTAGGGCAACCATAAAACATAAGCAGTTGAGCACACATAAAGACTAGAAAATTGCAGTTCCCCTAATGAAACTAATAGTGAAAAAAGCACTTATGCAGCATATTGGTGCTTAGGAAAAAGCTTTCCTCTTTCTAATGGACTTGTAATTATCTTTAGAACCAATCTGGGCACTGAGGAATGTTCACTGCAATCTTGATTACTTGTATTTGAATATTTAATAAATTATATTAAATACTAACCATCCTGTAGAAATAGAAAGCTTCTCTCTATGTTGAGATAAAGAGCAAACAAATACTCCAAGTGTTGGCAAGAGGTAAGCTTTGGAGTCCTTCTTTGTGCTAATAAATACTTCAGTTTGACAAAGTGGAATTGTTCCAAAGCAAAAAGACAAAATGATGAGAAGAAGTAACACTAATTTTCAAGGAGATAGAGAAAAAATCAAACTGGTTTTCAGGCCTAAAAGTCCCTCTTCAGCAATGAAATGGAATTATTTAATTTATTAATTCCTGTTTAAATAGGAAAGAAAAAGTGTTCATTCTTATAGCATTCACTAAATCCATGAATCCGGTATCCTTGCCAGTCACTGAGGACACAGGTAGCTATAGGTCAGCTACTTATTTTTAGGAAAGGTAAGGATCTCTTCTTTCAAAAACATTAATTTTTCAGCCTTATGCAAAATGAAGGAAATATTCATATCAGAAATATTTTTGAAAAGAGGAAATATTTTTCCTGTCAAACTTTCCTACTAAGATCAAACATTAACTCATATAATTCTGTAAATCCCAAATTCTTCTTAACCTTAGCCAAGTATCCACTCATGAAGGGCAGTGACCACATCAAAGGCCTCTCAGTTAAGCAACGAGTCCAACAACTTCGGTGAGGACAAATCAGTTTATATAAACTAAAACCAAAGTAGATTTCAAAATTAAAGTTACTTTGTTTTAATGAGTTATTGATGGTAGATTTTCATTTATAATTTTTTTTTAATATTTTAGTTATTAATTGCAATGCACCAGAGTTGGTGATCTCTAAAGTGGATTAAACTTGTCACATTAAAAGCCTTATGTTTTCTGCAAAAATAATTCTAACAAATTGCTGTGTTGCATAGCTGCAAAATATTAAGCAAACACACTGTTAGGGGAAATTAACCACCTCATAGTTTATTTTACTTTCCCCTAGAAGGAAAATAGGAACTGAAAAATTAACAAAAATGCTTTGCAATATTTATTTCAGGTGCTCATTTATGCTTCCTACTAGGACAATGACAATCCTAAGTGGCTTTTATCTATGGTTTAAGAAACTTCAAAACATCCTAAAGCTTCAGTTACTTTAGATTAAATATTTTTCACCTTTTGGGAATATATTTTTACTACATTCATTTGTTCTTTGTTCTTAGCAGAAATCGGTATAAATCTTACTGAATAACAATTTTGTATTCCTAATTTCCCTTTGTGGAGGATGAATTGGAAGGGATAGAATTTTACAAACTGTGGAATGAAGTATTCCTCAAAGCGTATGACATCTTCACTCAGTATCGACATTCAAATTGATGTTAAACATCAATGAGAACCTCAAGATCCTCCTCTTCTGACAGGAATGACAGGAACCTTTGTTATGGATCTTGTTTAATGGTAGTTCAATGCTTCTATTCTCTGGCATTAACTTTTCAAACTTTTGTAATAAATAGCCGTAATGTCATATTTTAGTTAGGGGGTTGGTTGGTTGGTTGGACTTTTGTGATTTATTTTTTTTTTTCCCCTTTTTCTGTTTTGAACACTTATTTGCATTAGTCTGCATGTAAGCCTGGTCGTCATCCTGTATAGCTCTGTCCATGTGCAGTCCCTGGTATACTGGTTTTTTTTTAAAAAAAAACTTAAAAAATATTACTCCCTGTATATGAAGCTTTCTGCAGTGCTGTACTGTGTTCTGTGGGACTTGCACTAATGAAAGTGGGCCAGGCAGAGAAATTGGTCAGGCATTGGCACAGCTGCCCATGGGGGTGGTGGAGTCACCATCCCTGGCGGTGTTTGAAAAAACGGGTGAATGAGTTCCTTAGGGACATGGTTTAGTAGGGAGACAGGCATGGCTGGGTTTGATGATCTCAGAATTCTCTTCCAACCTTGTGATTCTATGATTCTATGATTCTATAATTCTAAGGTTACTTGACAGCCAAATAGAACCAGGGAATAGCATAGATGGAGGGAACACGCGACAACTTCAAATCTCAATTGCAAAGCCACATGGGAGCGGTCAAAGTAGGAGTTAATTTAAAGGAGCACTGTGTATATCTAAGGCTGAGGACCACTAAATGAAGACTACATCAATCATCAGCTATAATATCTGTAGAGCAGAATGTATAAGTTGCCTCTTTTTCATTCTTAAGGGTCATGGATGTCTTTCCAGTCAGCTAACAGAGCAGCCTGCTTTGTAGTCAAAATGCAGACATAATTTTACATCCCAGCACAAACTAAAATAACAACAACAAAAAAAATTAGTATTTGCAAAGATATTTCTTATAATTTTGCAACAAACATTAAGTTCACTCTCTTTCCTCCAGCAGAGACCTGTCATTAAGAATAAATGCTTTGAAGACATAAGAGTGTTCCAAAGGGAAGGTCAAATTCTTGTGTTGGTTGGCTAAAATGTCACTGCAAAGTTGTTAGGACTTCTTTACCAGTGTCTAATAAGGTCTGATCCCAACAGCACTTACAGAAATAGGATTTCTAATTGCCGTATAAGAGATTATTGGAATTAGAGGCAGAGCTTACTGCTGCAGAAATACCTATAACAAAGACCTTTTGGAAAATACAGGTTTTTTTACGAAGAATTAGAAAACCTTGAAAAGTTGAGTACTAAGCAATTTTGCATGGACATGGGACATGCATCTTTTAATGTGATCTGAAAAAACATGATTTAGGAAAAAAATTGTTTTGGAAACATTGTAATTACTGCAGTCACGTTTATAATAGTGTATTTTGTACATTGGAGTCTTCCACTCACAGAACAATAGAATATTTTGGGTAGAAATAGACCTCACTAGGTTATCTACATCTCTCTTACCCTGCTAAAATACACTAAATTTCTTACTGCATGGCCTAAACACAAGTGTAATTTCTTGCCCCCAAAATCCATCTTTTCCACAGCACCTTAATTATACTAAAATCTTTCCTTCATCACTTCCAACACTGCATTACTAATGAGACAGATGTTCATTCCATAACTCTGTGTTCTCTTCTTCATGTAACTTAAGGAGGCCACTGCTATTTCCCCTTCCTTTGGGTTGGGGCTGCTGTATGCTGCATCTCTTGATCAGAAATACATACATCTGATTAGACTTGTGGGTTGTGAGGCCTGGATCAGGGCTCTTTCCTTCCTTCACTGGCTTTATTATATACCTATCTGCCTGTTTTTTGAAAATCTTTTTGGCATATTATCTCCACTCTTTTAATAAACTAAGTCAAAGTTATTCAGAGGTTTTATATTTATTTAAGGTATGAGAGATTGAGGTATTGACAGTCAAATACATAGAATCATAGGACCTTTAAAGGTCACCTAGTCCAACCCCCCTTCAATGAGCAGGAGCATCTTCAACTAGATCAGGTTGCTCAGAGCCCCATCCAACCTAACCTTAATGTTTCCAGGGTTGGGACTTCTACCACCTCTCTGGGCAACCTAGTGCACAAGTCTCTTCATGCCCATGAGTGTCCAAAAGATTCATGTGGACCCTTCTGGAACTGTGTTTCCCCTGGAGACCCCAGCCACAATTCAAGGACTTTCCTGAAGGAACTTCTGCACATGTGCCAATTTGAGAACTTTCTGTGGAGACAAATGTTGCAGGTGCAGCAAGACAAATCTTTTTGTATAGGGGATGGAGCACCTCTATAAATAATTGCTGCCATGAAGCATTCGTGTGCATGCCCGCTACACCGTGGAATACATTTCTTGAGGAAAATGCCATTAGATTTCATTGGGATGGTGATTATTTTTCTGTTATATTTCTCTTTTTCCTGCTCCTCTTCTTCCTCACTCTCTTGCCTTATTCCCTTTTTATTCTCTCTCTTTATTCTCCCTCACCTTTTCTTTTTTTGCTTGGCACTTTTGGGTGAATTTGGTTGTATTACAAGTTCTTGTTGTAAACTGCAAATTTGAATGTGTTTGAAGTACAGATTGGAATTTGAGCATACCCCGGAGTGATTTGTCATCGCTCCTCACTGCCATGCAAACATACCAAGAAACACACCCCTCCACCATCCCAAGCAGGTTGATTGGGCCAAGGCCATAACAATATGTATAAAAATATTGTTTGTGGTTACTTGGCTACTGGCTATCTAACAGAGCTGTATTAATTGAATTCTGATTAAAAAATTTATGTAGCAAATTTTAATCTGATATAATTACAAGAAGAAGGAACTCCAGGGAAGGCAAATAGAGTCAAGAAACTTGAATAAATCTAACATGAGATTGAGAAGTGATTAGCAACTTTAAACCACCTCTAGGCCCAGGACTTGAAGTAATCATGTTAGAATATTTTTCCCTAGGATTTCCCATTATGCTGGTGAGATAGAAAAAAAGAGTAATGCAATAAATCATTTGTACAATCATGTTTTATAAGCTGACTCCATCTCTACTCGGTGATGTAATCTTCCCTCTTTTGCTTAGTGTTCATACTGTAGCAAACTTCCTGTGCATGTGCATTTAGAGGCTTCTTTTTCTTTTTCTTTTTTAATTAATTTGAGATTTGTCTTTTTACTGAAACATACTTAACCGGGTGTTCTATTTGTACTAGACTGAGTCAATCTTATTACAAGTATGATCATCAGAGTCTGAATTCACATAGTGTAGGTACGTAATTTTTTATTCTCCTGCAGGCAACTCATTTGATAAAAAAAAATTAAACTGTTTGAACATGAATGCTTAAGAATAAAGTAATTACACTGGATCTTGATTATTATTAGTAGTAATGTAATTTGAAGCAAGGAGATAAATCAATTTTGTGAATAAATGATGTGACACTTTCTTCATGGTATGACTTCCCATCTGTAGGTAAAAATTTTGTCATGATTTGTATAACACTTTTTCCAGTACACAGACTTTCAGCTAGAGAAGACATTTGTGCTTTCTGAGCAATATGGATACAGAGTGAAGAAACTATGGCAAATGTTAAAGGAGTAACAGTTTTAAGGTATTGCAGGGCAGTCTGTTTTAGGAAACTGAAAGTTACCATAGCCCTTTCCAAATATAAATGTAACAACTTTAAGAGCAGAAGGATGGTGGGAAAAGAGTAGTCTTGGCAACTAGTAAAGAAAAGGAGTTTAAGGTTCTGTCCCTTTACATTCAGATGAATCGCCTCTCATTATTATATACACAGCTCTGATGGGAGATGCATCCACAATTACCACATTCTTGTTAGCAATAAAATCAGGAAGAATCATTATGTGTAGAATATTTTGGAGTAAATCAAGTTCGGTGGTTTTTTTTTTGGAGAGTTATACTGCTAAAATAATTGTGCTTGCCTTTGTTTTCTACCACTGTAAGTCTCACCAAAACAACTTCATTTATAATCCCACTTAATTTAAGTAATGCTTTACCTCTGCCATTCTTGAAGCAGGGAGAATGTACAAAATTAGTTCATGCGGCTCATTTACCTATCTATCTGTTCTCGGACACGTTTAGCATCTGAGGAAGAGTTTTTTCCCTACCTAATTGCTTGTGATGCTACACATTCATTACCCTCTGTGTGAAGAAATTTCTCTTGAACTCCCCTGCTGATAAGTCTTTTCTTAGCTTTGGTTCATGCCCTTTATTTTTCAGCCCATTACACTGCCAAATAATTTCAGAACATCTGCCTTCTATACGCCTTTTAAAATTTTGTCTCTTAATCATTGTATTCCTCTAATCATTTCTACCCTAATTAATATATACCTTTCATAATCTCCATTCAAAACTCTTGCCCCGTGTTACTGTGTCAATTGCTCACTGTCTCTATGTTTGCTTTTACCATCTGTTTTATTGGATTGTGTCAGGTGTTCTGACTATTCACCTGCAATGAGGTCCACACAGCCTTCATTAAAAACTCAAGTTTTGAGACCAAATATCACAATTTTGTGTCCTAAATTTTCATCTTGTTGTGAGTTCGGTGTAGACAGCAGGTGACATCCTAATGATAATGATCCACTTCTCATCCCATGTCTGTGTTCATATTAAACTGCTGTCAGTACTTCTAACTTTAAAATGCAGAAAGGTTCAAATATACAGACAAATACTTCCAGAATATTGTAAAGTAGCAAGCCCTGATGAAAAAGCAGGTTCCCTGACGTCATTGGAGACTATGAATTCAACCAACATGAAATGATTCCTCAGAAATGGATTTTTCTTACTGTTGAGATGGGGAAAAAGGGACAGATACTGTTACATGCAGGGGAATTAGACAAAACCAGCACACTAAGAGCTCATTGCCAGGCTGATGTACCAGGCCTGTCTAGGATAGACTTAATTTTCTTCACAGCAGCTCATATGGTGATGTGTTTTAGACTTTTCACCAAAACAATAGTGATAATGCACTAATGTTCCACGTTTTTGTTGAACAGTGTTTGTACAGCACCAAGACTGCCTGTTTCTCAGTCTGCCCCTCCACTGTTGAGATGAATTGACTTGGGGATGTGCAATAGGTTGGGAGGGAACACAGCTGGGCAGAAGACTGGAATGAATGAAAGAGATATTCTGAACTATGTAAAGTCATGCTCAGCAACAAAAGGGAAAAGAGGGGGTTTAGGAGAGTTAGCCATCTCTTGCTCAGGAACTGGCTGCATGTCAGTCTACCCATGGGAAGTGGTGAGTGATGACCTTTGCATTACTTGTTCTGTTTTATTTTCTTCTATCTTTTCCCAGCTATCCTTCACTTATTAAACTTGTTCTTTTTTACCTTGACCTCCAAGTTTTCTTGCTTTTATTCTTTCTTTCCTCTTCCACCATTTCCCCAGGGATGTCATGGGAAGTAAGTGAGCAACTGTCTGGTTCTAGGCTACTTGGTTAGCCCCCGAGAGCTGGCTATATAAATAAAGCATGATCAGGAGATATTCCTGTTGAGAACCCAAGTCCTGGTTAAATTTTATATCCTTAGTAGGTAGATTGCCAGGGGACTAGTATTTAACTCTGGTGTAGTATTCCTTCAGCACTAATGCTCTAGTTATACTTAAGTCTTGATAGAGGTAGAAACTCTGAGTGCGAAACAATAAATGCACTTAAAGCATGGAGTTTGAGACAGACATAGGTTGGACTAGTTTATAGACATTTCTGGTTTATATTCCTTTATTATGGAAATGCACATCATACTGCTCAGGATTTGGTGGGATCTTGCAATGATACATAGTGAAGAGGTTCTGATTGCAGTTCAGCCCAGCAGGAAACTAAGAAAGTGTTAGTAACACAGGGAAAGAACTCCAGTATAATATGAGGATTATGCAAATTAATTTCATTTTAGGTATATGGTATCGATTTTATTCCCAGAAACTTGTGAAAAGGAACATTGATGCACAGTGTATTCACAGCTGATATTATTTTGTCACTTTTCAGTGCTACTTAATGTATCTTTTTTAGCCCCCCAACCTTATCAGTGGTAGTGGAACAAAAGTGGGACCCAATCTAATTGAATAAAATAAAACCATGCTTATTACTGTACAGATAGTTAACTCTGCCCATCTGAATGATGTTACTCAATTTCAATATGTCCTTAACGTTCAGAGTTTCCTTAAAGTTTATAAGTCAAAACGTGACCTTCCTTTATTAAAACATTCTTTCTTTTCTTGTTATAAAGAGTACCAAAGTGCAGAATACTGCATCTTTGAATGTTTAGTTTCATGACTTTTTGCATTTATTTGCTCAATCTATTAATAAAATTGCTTGGTTATGTATCCTAAAATATATGGGGATACTCTAAAGGATTTTGTTCTATTTTATTCACTTAAATATGCCATATGTACATGAACAGTCATTAGACAACTGTAAATAAGTTTTATAATTTAAAACTTTTCAATTAAGGTACTCTATCCTAATGTAAGTGAAAAGGATTTTACTCAAAGTTTGTTAATAATTGGCATAGTTTGTGCATTACACATTAGGGATGTATATCAACATTTCCACAATTATTCTAAGACTAAGCCCTAGAAATCATCCCTGCCCAAAGTTCTGTTCTTTAATTTCTTGCAAAATTTTAACATTGTGAATACATGTTGATATTCCAATAGTACAGCTATGAAGGCAGGAGGCAGGAGATATATGTGCATATTTTCATATTTCTAGCCATCTTGGGTGACCTAGTACCAAAATACCAAAACAAGGTTTAAAATTGAATTATATGCATCTTGAATTTACCATTACAGTGTTGACAGTGTTAATGTGTTATTGCAGAAATTAAATCAGACAGTGTCAGATTGGTAAGTAGCTTCTAGCTTCAGTTTAATAAATTCATTTAAAATCAGCGCATCATGAGAGAAAATGTTCAAGATTAGTGGGGGGTAAGGGAAGGTTTTCTTCAGTTCTTTTAGTATATGAGTGAATCTTTGCATGTAATGAAATTAATAGCTAGATGTCATTCACCAAAAATACACTTGACCCATCTTTTATGGGCTGAGATATTTTATGGGCTCCATTAAACAGGATATCATTGAGGATTAATGAGTTCTCAGTATGGCATATGAACACATGTGAAACAGGTCCTTATTAAGGATTTTGTAACTGAAGATCAGTATCTGGAAACATCCATTAATGTATCTTAAATTTAAAATATAATTTCAAACACCAGAGGAATAAGTGAAAATCTATGAATTAAAAATGTGTAATAAATGCTTTTTATATTATCTTTTGTTTGTTTGACTTGATGATTTTTTGTTTTCATAGATCTAAATCTTGTAAATAAAAATTATTTTAAGGACAAGTACTGTCTTCTGATTTGTAACAATAAGCAAATGAAAATAGTTTTGATAATAATTAATTATGTCTCTTTTCCATGAACAACTTAAAGAACGTATTTAGTAGAAAATCAAATGCAGAAGATAAATCAATTTTTATGTTATTTCTAGGGAAAAAGAATCAACAGTATCTATAGAGTCTGCTCAGGTTCTTTCTCTGTACATAGTTTCCTGGTTGCACCAATATATTTGTAGTAAAAAAACACCCAAATACTTATTGGTGCTCATGAGAAAATAATATAGAGAGGGGTCTCATCAAGGTGTATTTGGCAAGCCAATATATGACTGCTTATCATTGCTTCTAACAATTTGCCACAGAATGAGAAGCTAGAGGAGAGTGTATTGGAGAGGAATTGTAACTTTTTAAGATAATTTTTAATTAAAGTTTTCCCTTTGTTGCAAGTTGTGAAAAACCATTCCCTAACTTATTGCCAATTTCATGACTTATTTTTCCAATATTCTTGTCAACTCTAGCTGAAACTTAATGTACTGATGGAGAACATTGTATGCCAGCTGTGTAAAACAGTCTGCAACATTCTATTGGGATCAAACGGGATCCACCTGAGAGTACTCAGAGAGCTGGCAGATTACCTTGCCGAGCCACTCTCCATCATTTATCAGCAGTTCTGGTTCAGCAAGGAAGGTTCCAGATGACTGCACTAGAGAGGTGGCACCTGCACTGGTGAGACCACACTTGTACTGGTGAGGCTGCACCTCAAATATTTTATTCAGTTTTGGGCTCCTTGGTACAAGAAGGACATTGAGGTGTAATGATGCTGGTGAAGGTCCTGGAGCACAAGGCTTATGTGGCTGAGGGAGCTGGGGCTGTTTAGTCCAGAGAAGAGGATGCCGAAGAGAAACCTAATTGCTCTCTACAGCTACATAAAAGAAGGTTGTAGTGAAGAGGGTCGTGGTTTCTTCTCCTAAGTTACTAACAATAGGATGAGAGGGAATGGCCTCAAGTTGTGCCAGGGAAGGTTTAGACTGGATATTAGGAAACATTTCTCCACTGAGAGAGTGGTGAACCATTAGAAGAGGGTGCCCAGTGGAGGAGTAGAGTCACCATCCCTGGAGGTGACACTTTGGGACATGGTGTAGTAGGCATGATTGTGATGGTTGGACTTGATGATCTTAGAGGTCTTTTCCAACCTTAATGATTCTATAATTATTTTTTTTTCCTTTTTTCCATTTCTACTTTTTTGGGAGGACATGGAAAATCAATACTATCAAGTTAGAAATACTTTTCCTGGGACCTGGCAATTAATAGTTTTATAACTGAAAACACTGCTAGATGGTTTCTGCGTTAAGTAGACACATTTCATCATCACAAGAGCGCCACTTATGACTTGGAGAGACCAAGAGTTCTGATAGCCAAGCCAACTTGCTCAATAGTGTTCATTTCTTCAAAAGCAAAAGAATACTATTTTAACTAGGGATATAAACAGAAAAAGGCAGCGCAGATCAATCTAGGTTCCTGTAAGGGCGTGGGAAAAGGCAGAAAACATAGTCAAACTCACAAAAATTGAATATATGATCTGACACTGTAATTGGGGAAAAAACCTCTGGTAAAGAGCAGATGGTGCCATTAACTAAATCAATTATGGGGCCTTACAAACACAATAAGGTTTGTGTTGCCATGAGTCATCTCACTAGTACCTACATCCCACATTTTTGATGGTGTGTGTTAATGACTTGGCAAAAACACTTGCAAATTTTAGTTTTATTCTAAGTACTAAATAAAGGAATAATAAAATTTAATTCACTTCTGGAAGACTGAAACATAAGCTTTTTTTAATTGCAGGCTTTTCAGAACGCGAGGTGTAAACACATGTAACATATAAAGCCACTAGCACTCTTCAGTGATTCAAATCCAATAAACAGATGTGAAGTATTTGAGTGTATGCACTTAAGCCAATACTTGGCTTCCACTAAGATGTGAAAAATATTTCGTTAAGAATTCACTTGTTCCTATTATTAACAGAACTTCATCCTACAGAAGACAATTCACAATTTCCATTTAACCTAAAAGGGAAGAATAGATGATCTTGTAGAAGGGAGAGTACACTTCAGCAGAGATAAATGTAATGTTTAACAAAACACGTAGTTTCTCAGATGCAAACACATTAAAATTAACACAGTATGTAAAATATTAAGTGGATGAAATTTTTGTAGAGTGAGAGGTGTGAAAGTGGTTTTGATTGAGAAATTTTGTTCTTTCTTGGTTTTAATAACTAGGTAGACAGAAAGAAATTTTTACACAAGAGTTTCAGTAAATTCTTAACTCTGAAACATTCATTGCAACTTTCGTCAGCAATTAGGCAAATGTAGACATCAACCAGAACTTCACTGTGTAAATTAAGAGGAAATTACTACTTACTATAAACACCAAATAGTTGTATTTAGTTTTCAGTAAGTACGTGTTATCTGCAAATAACTAGCAAAAGACTGGGGTATTTTTTTCTGTGACTGATGTAAAGATCAACATTTCTCACCATCTAGTAGGCAAAACAAAATTCAAGACTGAAAGGAATAAATATTTGCTTCTTCTAAATCTAGAAAATATGTGAATCAACAAAATACTTTATATGGAGACTCTGATATATGGGTTAATAAAAAACTATAACAGAATAATTATATTTATTAATAAAATAGAAAACTACCAGCTACGAAGCAATAAGGTTGCTAACTTAAAATGATGAAAAACTTACACAAGGAAAAAAGATTGCTGATTATTACTATGTACTATATAATACAATCTGAAATTTTTATTGACGGTTAGCATTAGGCTGATAGTAGAGAACAATTTATTGTATCCTATGACGTAGTTACAAAGCCCTCCCATCCATTTCTTATCTTCTCTTACTGAAAACTCCTAGGTACAGATTCTTTACCCTTCTGCTAATCTCATGCTGCTTGTTGTTCGGTTTATAACCAGGACAATAAGCATTATCTGAGAGATGGAAAAGGTTACTTTCCATACACTTTTGGTAACAGCGATGGAATTTAGTCATATCATGTCCTGTGTGTCATACACCACCGTTACTGTGTGGATTTTCTATTGTTGCTTTAATAAACTGATGTTGAAGGTAAGGAAAATGGTGCCAAGGCAAGAAACAAAACTGGGTTTTTTTCTGGTCCTCTAGAACATCATGTTGCCACCTACTTTCTTGCATGTTCTAATGTTTTGCTATGTTGCAATAATTCTTTGGGAGGTTATTTGTTCCATTACTTGTCATTCCTGAAAGAGATGGAGGACAACAAATTTAGATGTAAAGAGGTATGTTGTGGAAGATATGAAAAATATACATATATTATAACAGCCATGTTCCCAGTATTATCACATCCCAGAGTAAATATTTTCCCCTTGATTTGTCATCTGTCTTGACTCCAGAAATGCAATTTTAATCTCAAGCACTAAGGTGTATACTTTCTTTTTGATATCTTAAGTGTGGAGTGACAGAAGCATTAAATAAGAACGAAGCCAGCAGATTTTTCAGCATTATCATATCCACTAATGTGGATAAACTGAAGAAGTTCTTAGAAGAGGAGAAAGTAAGAGACAATGCTTCTGTTGCTCAATACTTCTCAGAAATTCTGTAGGTGCTGAAGGTAATTTTTAAAGTATCTGAGATTTTATACACCTAAACATTACTTTTGCAAATAGACTATTAATTTGACTTGTAGTCTGGATAGATCTTTTAACATCTGAAGACTCCACAGAGGCCTTCATAAATGTACATTACATTGGAGCTTATAGTTTGAAATTGCAAAAATGAATAATAAAATGGTTTTTTTTTTTTGTAGGTTTCTTATGCAAACATTGCACAGTAATTTAACCTACACCAAATTAATGATAGTATTTACCTCAGAGAATCTTTTAACTCTAAAGAATGACTTTTTATTGTGGTGCCATACCACTTCGTCAGTAAAAAGACTCCAATAGTTTTAGCTTGTTTTCAGAAAGCACTGTATTGTGCATAAAATATTCATAGTTCACATCCTCCTTGAAAAGTAAAACAGAAACAATCATATCTATCTCTCTATGCAGTTGCAATGGTTAAGAAATGGAAGAGTAATTCATCCCTCTGAAAATATTAGCAAGTAATGTTAGAAAAAGAAATGTCAGCCTCATCATATGCCCTGTAAATGTCATTTGTAAAATAGAGAATTTTTTTCTTCCAGAGGCTGTAGTCTAAACTGTTTACCTGACTTTAGAGGAAATTGAAAATGTCTGGAATGTGATAAATTATCTTAAAAAGCATCAAATATTATTTTCCTTTATTTTATAATAAAAAATACTACTTTACCACAGGAAAAGGACTTGTATTATCTTGAGGCTGTACACTTGCAGGAAAACACACTAAAGATACATTAAGTATGAATTTTTCAATTAAAATCAAGCTTTAAATTTTTACAATCAAATCAAATTTTTATGAAAGTCTCAAGCCATCTCGAGCTCCCTTCAAAGTTTTCCTTCATGTAACTCACTGCAGCAAGCCTCACAGCAAGTTTGCAGATGGTACCAAGATAAGTGGTGCAGTTGTCACACCAGAAGGATGGGATGTCATACAGGGGGACCTGGACAAGCTGGAAAAGTGGGCCTGTGTGAACCTCATGAGGCTCAACAAGGTCAAGTGCAACGTCCTGCACCTGGCTTGGGACAATCAGCACTTTCAGCACAGGCTGGGGGACAATCTGATTCAGAGCAGCCTGCAGAGAAGAACACTAGGGGTGCTGATTCACGAGAAGCTCGACATGAGCTGGCAATGTGCACTCGAAGGCCAACCGTGTCCTGGGCTGCACCAAAAGAAGTGTGACCAGCAGGTAGAGAGAGGTGATTCTCCTTCTCTACTCCGCTCTCCTGAGACTCCACTTGGACTATTGTGTATGGTTCTGGAATATCTAGCATAAGAAGGATATGGAGCTGTTGGAACCCAGAGGAGGGCCATGAAGATGCTCAGAGGGCTGGAGCACCTCTGCTATGAGGGCAGGCTGAGACAATTGGGGTTGTTCCGCCTGGAGCAGAGAAGGCTCTGGGGAAACCTTATAGCAGCCTCCCAGTACTTGAAGGGGACCTAAAAGGCAGCTGGGGAGGGATTTTTTACAAGGGCTTGTAGTGACAGGACAAGGGGGAATAGTGTTAAACTGGAAGGGGGAAGATTTAGACCAGACATTAGGAAGAAATTCTTCACGCTGAGGGTGGCAAGACACTGTCAGAGGTTGCCCAGGGAAGCTGTGGATGTCCCCTCCCTGGAAGTGTTCAAGGCCAGGTTGGATGGGGCTTTGAGCAGCCTGGTCTGGTGGGAGGTGTCCTTGCCCACGGCAGGAGTGTTAGAAACAGATGATCTTTAAGGTCCCTTCCGACTCAAACCATTCTATGATTCTGTGATTTTATTCTGTGTTGGGGTTTTGTGACGATATTCTAAATCTAATCTTGTTTCACATTTCAGGCAACAGAAAGGTAATGTATTTGTTTAAAACATCTGTTTTGTCGTGTTATAGTTGTGTTTAAAAAATTTGTTCCAGACCACTTAGTTTAGTTTTAAATTTTATTATCTGGCTTATAACTGAACAGGTATTAACGGTGTCACAGGAGCTTGGATGGGGGGATGGTCTCATTTGCTATGGCATACGCCAAAGTAGTGTCATTCACAACATATTATCAAAGACTTGTGGAACTCTGGAAATAAATAAACTCACATTAGCATAAGAATCTAAGTGTTCAAATAAGGGTTTTCATAACACTTTGATTTATGGTGTTACATAATCTTGAAAATTCTTATTTTTAGATAATATAACTTTCTCGACAGAGGTCTTCTCTGTGCCTGCGGTCATGGAGCTTTCTTTCCTGTCTCTGTGAGGAGCAAGATTTTAATTACTCATGCATCTTTGGGATTATTGGGATTGTCTTTAGAGTTGTTTGGAGACTGGAAAGGGTTCCGCTTTGATGAGGGGACTTCCCACAATACTGATGATCTGAAGACAAAAGAGAGGGTGATGATATTTGAGAATGAAAGTAGTATAATTCAAGATGGATTCCATAATTATACCTCACTATTTACAATGTTTACAAGTCTCAGCTCTGGGTGAGGCTGATAAATCAGAGCACAGAGCTCAGCAAGGGCAATTGGAGTTGGAATTTCCATGGAAAAATCTGAGTAGAGACTTTCCAAATTTCAGCAGAAAATTTGTGAGTATTTGTTTCTACCTTCAAGTAAAACAATGATGTTTTCTGCAGAAATAATAAACTTTCCGCAAAGACATTTAGTTTCAAAAAGGTAGTTTCCAATGGAACTTGTTTTTTTGTATTTAATGTAAAAAAGTCACTGTATCTTTCTATACCAGCCTTTCTTTTTTCTACAGAAAGCACAACTAGTTTTTACATAACAGTAAGACTAAGTATAGTTGCACTCAGCACTGTGCAATGTTTTGAGACCTTAAGGAAACTCTGATCTTGGAAGCAATCTGCTTGTTGCAGATATTAGCTTTATGTTGGCTAATTTGTCTCCCTTTTCTTGTTCAAAATTGCCTTGGAAACTCTTACACTGCATTGTAGCCTGCGGGATGACCTTTTCCCAGTCTACTCCACTGTATTGTTTATTGGAGGAGGATAGGAGGAATGGACAGTTTATGATTCTGCCTGGCTGCAGCTAAATAACTCTATTCTAGAGGAGGGGAAAAAAAAAGAAAAAAGAAGGTATTTATAGGGGTGCCCACGAGAAGATAAAAATCCAGGAGGAAAAATTTCAGGGTTTGTTTCCCTTGCATATGGAAATATCATGGCTGTTTCAAGAACTCTTTTACAAATTAAGAGGATGGTTAAAAATTAATTAGAAATTAATGAGAGCTTTGAGATATGTCCTTCCAGCGACTCATAGCTTAGCTTTTGTTGCCTAGCACGATGTCATATGGTCCCTTTGGTCAGCTGGGGTTAGCTGCCCCACTAGCATCCCCTCCCAACTTCTTGTGCAGTCTCAGCTTATTTGTTGGTAGGGCAGTGTGAGGAGCAGAAAAGGCCTTGATGCTGTCCAAGCACTGGTGGTACAGCAATTACTAAAAATCACTGTGCTAGTAACACTGTTTTCATCTCCAATCCAGAACAGAGCACCGTGCAAGCTACTATGAGGAAAATTAACTCCATCTCAGCCAGAACCTGTACAGAGTGTTATTAGATTTGCATAAGACTATCACTGTGAAAAGCAGTGGATTGTATTTGGTAGTCAAGAACCTTTAGTCTCTCAATGTAAGTAGTTTACAGAGACAGAACTCAAAATATCCTTATCTCTTAATCCAGGCTAGAATTGGTGGAGTCAACAGAACCATACAGATTACAGGTTCTAAGGTTCTATGATGAACAGCTTGTAGGAACTTGTAGAGACAAATTCACATCCCCATCAAAAGAGAGTTCACTTGTCATCGTGGATAAGGTGCACAGATGTGATGGCACATCTCTCAAGATGTCCTTGTAAATCATTCATCAAGGAAAATAAATTACTTCAGTACCTCAAAGGACTACCAAGAGGTAAAGAAGTAATATTAAAAGTAGGGGGGAATTTCAGGCTAACAACAAAAATAGATTTTTAATCACATGCTGTTTTAAAAAAGGAAAATACTGAATTTTTTTAGGCAAAAAACATTCCAATAACTCCATTTATCGTTCAATTGGTCTGATGCAGAATGACAATGAATGATTGTGTATTAACAAAAGCTAATTTTAACTGAATGCAGAAATGTTGAGCAGCCTTCTAATAAACAGCAGGATGAACAATAGTTAAAGTTTAAGTAAAACTTTTGTGAGTTGTAAACAGAATATTAAAACCCATATGGCCTAAAATAACTCCAGATCATTATTATTCTTTTATCTATCACTTATGCCCACTTAATTTCTCCTTATCCTAGCCTTCTCAGATGTTTGTTCATAAAGAGAGGATGGAGCAGAACATCAAAATCTCCCAAGAAATCAATAAAGCTGGAACCTCCTGTGTAAATTCATTGAAAAGCCAACAAAATACCTTGTAAATTTTAAAGATTCAGTGAAGGATAAAAACAAGCTGAAGTTCAGATTGATATATTAAAAATAATTCTGCTTATATATTGTAATATCTGCTCTTGAGTGAATTTTTTTCAATTTGCAACAAAGATAAAAAAGAACGGATCAGTAACTCCTCATCTGTCACGAGCAACTGGATTTTCCAGATAATAGTTATTAAAATACACTCCCGCTCATCTGTTAATTCCCCAGACATCTGTTACAGTTTACAAACTTTTCATATCTGAATCCACAATTATGTTTCATGTCAGTTTAACAGCTCACAAAACCATGCTGCTTTTCCATTCTCTGAGATTTTGTCAATAATGTATGAACTATAATTGGAGACTTTAGAGTTCTGTCCTTTTGGCTGCAAAAGTCCTCACGTGCCCTGATTGAGGAACATGAACCTCTCTTGAGCAAAAGATTGTTAGATCGGATTGCAATGGTTAATGAAGGGTAAACCTCTAAAGTTCATAGTGAGAGTTCAGATAATCATCCATAACCTGGTGCGCACTTAAATTAGTCGGGCAGAGAACTGCCTATATGATTCACAAAGCTTCCCTTTCAGATATTCAGTGATTGTCCCTGTCTCACTCTGATTACACGACTCTTGTTGTGAGCAGGGGAAAAGCTATTTTTTGGTCCTCTACTTTCAGAAAATACAGAATATGTGAATTTCAGAAGAAAGGAAAACTGAGGAAAAACTGAGTTAAGCAAGGATTTCTAGTGGCTGAGAGGTGTCTGAAAATGTTATGCCAGAATGAATAGAGAAGAACAAACCTGAGGTGCGTGTTTTAGCACAGGGAAGCATTAACTAACAGAATGAAGCTGCTAGTAGGAAGATTTGACAATTGAGTTGGGCTAGGCAGAATCCAAGGAGTATTAGAGGAATATGTGCAGGGTCAGCATGAAGTTGAATTTCAAATTTGGGATAAAGATGTAAGACACACCAAGTCAGTAAAGGATCTTATTAGGACAATAAGATCAATAAAAATTGAATAGACTGGAGAATCAGTAAATGAATTTATAGAACAGTGGTAAACAGAACAGAAAGCCAAGATCAACTACTTAACAGACAGGGATGATTTGAAAAAGGATCTAATGACTTTTGTAATGACTGATTTAATATATTGTATGTAGCAACAGTATTATATCCCTGTTATTCATACTACAGAACAAAGCACAATGCATCAGACAATGCAGTGTTACCTCTTTTGCCACTTAATTTCTTTTCCTTTTTTAAACGTAATTTACGTAGTAAATTAGTAATAGTAATATGACTGTGTTTGATTTTAACACTGGCAAGGGGACAAGGACAAATTTTCATTTAATCTTTTAGTGCTGTCTTTTCCTTTCTATTGTCTTGGAAAATAAAATGTTCCCAGAGCCCACCATGTGAGTTTACATAAAACAAGGAAGCAGAACTAGAAGTGATAGGGAAACTTAATTATAAAAAAGCTTTTATTTTCATATGAAAAACCCTTGATTGGGTTAAGTCTGGTCTATTTTGCATTCAATTCAGTATTGTCTACTATCAAAACATCTCAGAATATGAGCTAATGTTTGAAGACAGAACAATGGAAATAAAAAGTCCAGGTGCATTCTGGGATCAATACTAATTTTTCAGAGCCTTTAATTTCCCCTCTTTTATGTTTTTGCTACACAGTGAATCCTGCTCCCTTTCCAGAAACATGATAATGAAAATTACTTATTTATTTTCATCTAATGATCATGATCGCCACTAGTGACATTATCTTTGAAAACATCATACATTTAGCCTCCTAGTTTCATGTTTCTGGAGGCATTATTCTTGAATGTAGGAAGGAAAGTAGTATCTCAAGTTAGATTGGTCTTTCACACTATTCAGCTTGCACTGCTATTTTGGTCAAAATCTAAATAAATTTGCAGTGCTTCCTCAAAAGTGGTTTGTAATAAATACAGAGTTAAGACAGTAAGCAGCAGAATAATTGACTCTTTTTAGTTTTCAAAACTGAGTAATAGCATTAAATGTTATTTCTGTGGTCAGAATTCCAATATTTACAAAAGCAAGGGCTGGAGAAGTCTGCAGAAATACATTCCCTGGAAAAAAATTTACTGTGACTTCTAAGTTCAATGTGTTGGAAGCATTTGATCACATGCTTGAGGAACATGTTCCTGGCATACAGAATGTATTTGTCCACACATATGGTCAATAAATAAAATTAAAATCTCCCTGATTATCATAGTGATTTGACTTTGCTGTGGTATGAGTGTTATAGCCATGATTGAAGGTGCATGTTTTAGACTTAGTTGTCTATTAGCAGTCTGCCCAATGAAAACTTGTGACAACCTTAATGTAATTGAAATAGATTTTTTCCTTTTTTTATCTATAGTTCATTTACTTCTTAACAAGGAATATTGCTTTTCTAGAAACATATTTTTATGTAACTGAGTCAGTAATGTCAAAACCCTTTTTTATCTAAAGTCAACTACAATACAAAATCTCTGCAAAACAACTCTCATTTCTGGCTTGCAGTCACTTTAAGGTCATGAAGTTTAATTATGTATGTGGAAAGAGAATAAATTTCTGGGACTCTAGGTTCAATATGTTGGGAATTAATTTTACAGTGTTTTCAACATGTGGCATTCAGTCGAAACCTTTACAAGTCAAAAACTTTTAAACAAAGATAAACATTGGTTGTTTGAACGCAGATATTTGGTAATAGCTGCCAAAATACTTCTGGTCCAAACCAAACTAGGTAACTCAAGATGTGTCAGAGACAACATTATGAGATGTAAGAAGACCTGAAGGAAGAAACCAGCTACCTGACAGTGTGCTCCAACTGGAGAAGTATTCTCAAAATGTAAAAAAAACCCCTAAACTACAAAAAAATAGGAGAAACTCAGTAGTGTTTTCTCCTTAAGAAAAATAGAAGCGTAATATGTAAGTGGAAGCTTGTGACTTCTGGTCAGTGACACTGTGCACATCTAAAGGCCTCAGGGCAGCAGTTACAAATCTCTTCAACATCTATTGGATGAGAGTCTTAAAATATATATTTTATTTTTTTTTTGCTTTCTGCTGGGTAAGCAGTATAACACATGAAAAACATCTCAGCAACTAATTCCTTGATAGATTCCCATAACATGACTGGATGCTGCAACAGAGAATATAAAATATCATTCAGTGATGTCTAAACTCTGTTTTGGCATTAAATTGTTTTTGCTCTTATATGTACATGGAATTAGATGATGTTTATGGTCCTTCCAACACAAACCATTCTGTTTGTATGATTCTATGGATCTGGCCTCCACAAAACCACTTACATTTTTAGTTTAAAATTCATTTGTATAAATTTACAGTAAATTTATATAAATATTTTCATTTTTATTTATATCTTAATGCAGATTTTATTACACATTTTTGACTATAAAATCTTGGAGATGTTGCAGGTCCTTCATTGATACATATTTTCTATTCCTAATGTATTCTCCAGGTATTCTTTTTAACTCAGAAAACTCCACTCCACTTTCTTCCTGGAAGCATGCATAACATTTTCTTTATTTTTTCCATAAATATTAGCTGCTGTTATATACAGTGGAAAAAACAAAAAGCAAGAAGTTAGAGTATTAACATTTACTCTTTCAAAAGCAGGTTAAAACCATTTTGCCTCGTTTTACTGAGGCTATTTCTCTTAAGAATATTGTTCTGTGTAATTTCTTTTTGGTATTTTTTTCCCTTCCCTTTTTATTTAGATACATCCTAATCATTTTTCTCCTCTAGACACGGCTGACCTTTCTCCATTGAAAGAAATGGGGCTGACAGTTGTACAGCAAGTCTTGACCCTTTTTCATCGTTACATTTTTCTACATATTATCCTTTGTAACAATAAAACGAGGCATCTTAAGTTCTGAAAACAGCTTGTGTGAAAAATTTTTAGCATAGAAAAGTTTAAATCGAATCTTTTGATATTCATTAAAAAAGAAAAAGTTAACATATCTCCTTTGGGAAAACTCTGTGAGACTGGGAAATTATTTATAGACACCCTTCTCTCCACCTAACTCCTCCCAGATTTTCATTTCAGGAAGCTTGTAAGTGCTCTGGAATGGGAAAATTATGTTTTTGATTAACACAAAGCAGAATAATTTTTGTGAACAGTCTTAAAGATAAATGTCTAATGAGATTGTACAGTCCATTCCACGATGCAGAATATTTCTAATATGCCCACATGCATAGTTGTAGCAGTATTTATGTTGTGCTTTTCTTCATCGATAACAGTATTGTAGGCTTTATTGCACTTAGCTCATAGTAGAAGTAATGGTTTGAACAGATAATTACATTTAATCAGAATGAGGGATTCCATGGTGTTGAGGACTACAGACCTATAGTAATTTTAGAATTTATCACAATGTATTTTTTTTTCTGAAGAGGAATTTATATATATATGTGTATATATATAAGTACTAGTATGTTGAGATCCTACAAAAGGAAGGATTATTAGCTGGAAGAATTGACTCTCTCACTTAATCATTTACTGAGTACCATCAGCTATTTAAAAAGAGCTAAAACACTGCCATACACACAAATGTCAATAGCAAAACCAAGCTTTTGTTCCCATTCTTTCAGATCACATGTTAATACACTTGATTTATACAGAAAGGGGGCTAGAATTTCTCATCTGCAGTGTTCTTATTTTTTCATCACCCCATAAGCCAAAGGATTCCTTTGCTGTTTGTCATCCTTTTTCTGTAAAACAACAACAAAATGTCTGCTATGTCACCTTTATCTAAATGGCAATAAATAATTCTCTTGTCTTTTCTTCTAAGCTAAAAGAAGAAGAAGAAACTAAAACCTTTAGGGATTTTTTGGTTGTTATTTAGTAGAAACCAATATGTGATGGGATAGACGGGTAGATGGTTTGTAAGGTCAGTTTACGATGACCTCTTTTGATATGATCTCTAACTCTAGAGAATTATTACAAACAGATTTTTCTCAAGTCTTGACACAGGTGCTTTGTTGTGAAGATCCAGGTGGCTTTACTTTTAATGCATCCATGATAAAAAAAACATTTCAAAGGCACATACCAAAGGAAATAAGCTTTTCTCCAGAAGCCATTAATTTTTGATCATGTGACCTGACATTTGTTTTTGTGGTACAATATGTCACTTCTTCCAGTGATTGATTCAGTTTTGAAAGGCTGCCAGCCCCATTTGCTCTTTGCTTTCTTTTTTGCTCTTTTCTTTCTTCAAAAGAGACAGTCATGTTAATCTAGTTATAATTCAGGGGTAGAGAAAGTCCAATTTGTTTCAGGCTTTTAAGGAGTGCAATTAGAAATTTGGGTACCATCTTCTAAAGACCACTGATCACAATCGTATATTGGTCAGTTTTTCTATTGCTAACAACTAGTCTACTAGGGAATGACTACTATGTGACAAAAATTGTAGCATCTGGACTAATACAAATCAAATATATGGATTGCCTATGAATTTTGTATTCACAAAATCATCTCTTGTGCTAAAGAAAAGTCAAACCCAGTTGGATGGTGATCTAAAATAATACACCATGTGGTAATGTTTATTGTTAATAATCTTAACTTAAAGATTATTAAAGGAACCCAATCTCACAGAAGAATGGGCAGAGGAAATATTGTGAAGCTATTCCCGCTGCTGCAACTGATACTTGAGCTAGGAACATACATGGTTCCTGTGTGTTTACAATCTGTCTCGATCCTGAAGACAGTCATTTGGAAATACATCAGTAAAATAAAGATGACTCACATGTGAACTCTGTCTCTTCAGATAATGGAATTAAAATTGGTCTGAACTGCAGACGAAGAAATCAAAAGTTTGATTCGTTGTTAAAAGTAAACAAATTGTATGTAGAAACTACGAAACAAGGACATGCCTGATTGAGGAACATTTTCTTCTAGATGTGGAAAGAAAGAGATCAGCACAGTTCCAAATCCAGATTCTTGTGTTTATAATGTAGAGGACAGTTATAGGAAGACTTAAAAAAGGATAGAGAGACATGCTGTTACATATAGAGACCAAATCAAAATTTCTGGGGCAAGATGGACCAAAGACAGAAAAATTCTAGTACTTGTGCTCATTCACATTTTCTTGTTTTGAAGTGATGACTTTTTCAGGTATTTTTTGTTTTGGGGATTTGTTTTTTTTAAGCTGAGAGGATCCTAAAATTTCCTTTTGGCTTTCTGTTTTCCCCAGCTTCTGTTTAACATCCAGTTCACTTCTTATCTATAGTAGTCTACAAGTAACTCATGAATGCTCTTCCATTTCCCTCAACTGCTGAATCCTTCAGTATCTTGGCAGATATGGAGTCAGGCAAAGACTCTGTTGGCTGGAATCGTTATTCGTACTGGTGCTACGAGGTCATTATTCTGTTGAACAATTTCTCTACAAATAGCAGAGGCCTAGTTTAATGGGATGTGGTTAGGCTTAGCTGGCCAGTATTCTGCAGAAAGGTTTGACATCCATGTTTTGCAAACCCAACATTTTAGTTAAAACCAGATACGTTAAGTAAGTTTCCTATACATTAGTTTTTCATGTCAAAGTAGAAAATGGAATTTAACCTTTTGTGAAATTAAAGAAGCGTCTGAAACTAAATGGTGCTTTTGAGTTCCCATATATTATGACTAGCTGAAACTTGGTGGAATTGGAAACCATTCACATATTTTCAGAGATGGTAATTTTGTCAGCATATGTATTAAGTATTCCACATTATCACATTCACCAACACCTCCTAGGTCTCACTTAAGGGAACTTCGACCCAAAAGCTCAAGATTAAGGACATGCATAAAAACCTTGTTAAAAAAATAATTCTGTATACAACACACGTAAAATCTCACAGAATTCTAATATTAAATATTACATTTACATTTATTTCATATTCCAGAAAAACAATTGTTCTATAGAAACATTAATATTATATATCACTTGAAATTGAGAGCAGAAAATTAAATTGATTTTCAGTTTTATGCATGCAGAATTGGATGCTAAGCTCTTAGCATTATTATCAGGCCTTTGACTTTTCTTTCCTAAGTACACCTACCTGAACATGTTCCTAAGTTTTCTCTCTTTCCTAAAGATAATGCACAGCATTTTATCCATATTCATGTATTCTCAAGACTTTTCGATTGCTTGCAAATTAGAATGTTAACTTTACATACTAAAAAGCAAAGCAAGTCCAGGGAGATTTAACAAATTATAAAGTTACCATTTTCAATTAGGGAAGAGAAAAAGGTTATTTTTGTTTAAAGCAGTCATTACATAAATATATCACATAAATATGCTGAAGATATGAAACCACATTATACAACAAAATTGGTTTCCCTATTTTGTCAATTAAAGTTGCTATTAGATTTACACTTCACTGATTTCTTGACATCATAAACTATATAATAGTACCACTCATACTGATTTTATGATGGCAGAATTTTTAGAGAAGGGAACACACTGGATTTTTAATTTAAAAAAAAAATTGACCTTGTTGCATTCTCAATGGGAAGTATATAAGGACTTTTGAAATTAAGTACACCTAGGCAATTATTTTATAAAGGCTCTTAAATAGCCTTGATAATCTTATTCTAGTGTCAGTCATTTACTTGATTCAGTCTTGCCATAACCAAGTAAATGTCTTTCTAATTTAAATGTATTGAGTCTTCCTCAACAAAAATGTAACCTTTATTATGACAAGCATTTTAATGTAAAGTCTAATTTGTTCATCTGAATCTTGTTCTTTATGTATAATGTACATTATTAAACTTACTAAAATAGTAATATAACATTAAAGATGCTTGCTAAAATGCTGAAATAATTCAATCTGGTTTTGCATTGTTTGCGTCACTAAACTTCTATTGAATTCAATTTGGGAACTGCAAGAAAATCTCTAGAGTTTTTCATATATATATAAAATAAAGTGGGGCAGAGAACCTCATTTTACAGTAGAGTTGTTATATCGTAGGGTCTGGATAATAATGGGACCTTGGTTGTAGATTTGAATTTTAATTATTCTGTTGAGATGTGGCACTCGCCTACCTATACTGTTTCAGCTACTGATCAAATCTCTCTCCTGCATTTAAAGAATTAGAATTTCAAAGGGGACAATAGCTCCATAGTAAAACACTTGTAATAGAGTAATCAGACTTCATTTTTACTATTTATTTATTAAGTTTATTTTATTATTTCTTTAGAACACAAAAATAAAGGGATTTTTTTCTGCCCATCCCCTTTTAAAAATATTTTCCAAAGACTATTTGAAGAACAAATTAGGGCATAAGTTCATAAAATAATAAATATCAATATAATTTAAATTATATGTTAATATTTATATAACAAATGCAAATGATTTTACATACATTTTTAGTTTTTTTAAAAAAATAATTTTAAAAAATACAAATTATAATTTAAATATTTCTCAAAATTTACATTTTAAATTATATTCTCCACCTTTGACGACACTGGTTTATTCTTTATTTTCTTACCTTCTCTTAATTTTTTCTCAAATGTCACTGTCACACTGGAAAAATTATCTGTGATGATTATTTCTAACAAAACTTTGATAAATTGTTTTGAGGATTTTATATAAATTAGTATATGTATATTTACATATCCTTACATCTTTCCGTAAATGAGAATAATCTTAGATTCAATTATTTCTTTGCTCTAGTTCACTATGTGACTGTAGAGTTCCTTGTGCTAGAACAAAGGAAATGGTGATCAACAGGGTAAATAAGCAAGGTCGAGGGCATATAAAGGATTGCTTTTTTTTTGGTGGTAGATTTGTCCTGTTCCAGTTTAATTTGTGCGTGAAACTACTGTCTGATCTAAAGAAGTTTCTGTCTATGAAGGTACATCATCTGCCAGAGATCTACTGAGGGAGGAGACAAAAACTTTATCTCTAATCACCAGAGACTTATGGGATGTCTGGATTTTCTCTAAAAAACAACAAAAAATGTTTGCTTTTGCACAACTGTTAATTGCATCTGATTGCAGTATAGACACAGATGACTTCAGTCTCCTGGTTAAGATTCAGAGCTTCTGTAAAAGGTAATAACTAAATTATTTTGCTAGCTTATTGACTAGTTAATTCTAAGTCTAATATCATCTCAAATTTTGTTAGGCTATCACCACAGTTTACCCAGTCTTTATCAATACTGAATCACTGCTCCCTAAACCAGCAAATTCTGTCAGGCGCAAAGGAGCTGTTTTGCCTAAAAATGTCACTTCAACTTGTCATGGAGTGACAGGAGAGTTGAAAAATATCTTAACAACGGAAGTTATTTTTTGTCACTATTTGAAGAATGTTGATAGAAGCTGAAAGTAAACTACAATACATTGTCAGATTTTCTATTTATTATTCTGGCAGTATTCATTTCAGGATTCAGATATTTTTAAAAATACAGGATTTAAAACTGATACGTACTGCAAGGAAATTGTAGACTGAAATATTTCTATAGAATCTGAATGGCTTCAAATGAAGTCGCTAAAGAATTCTTTTGACTGCCTTCCAGTTAAACAGACAAGCTTATCAAAAACCAGTCAACTTTTATATTATTTGATAAATTTATACCAGTTTCTGAACACTGACCTGTTTATAAAAACCTCATGCATTCTAAGGCTGAGAAGACAGTATTGAGAGCAGTGGAGTTGCTGTTGGTCTAATGAGTTAGTCGATCCTTGCTAACTGGTTGTGCGCTCAGTCAGCCTGTCCCACCATGCAGTAAGTTTAAGCAGTTAAGCTTACAATTGGTAAGAAATAGTATCATCACGTGCCTGCAGTTGTGTGTCGATGCTTTTCATACAAGTGTTTCATGCCCCTTCAGAAGCATTCTTCACAGGATCCGGGCTGTCCAGACAATGTCAGCGTACCTTATGTTAGGGCAGGAAGGATATACTCACAATACAGTTGCTGAAGAAACTACCTTTAAAAACAATTTTGTAAAAAATTTAAAAGACCAGAAAAAAATTATTCAACAGCAGTATTCACCTTGTGGAGGACAAAACGTAAATGAATCCAACATGCAAACAAACATTAGTGTGAGAGAATGGGAGAACTTAAGGGAGATCCGTTGAGGTTTTCATGGATTGGCCATCTTCAAGGGCTAAATGGAATAGTTTTACTGGAGGATGTAAATAGGAATACAGAAGGGAAAATATACACACAAAAAATACACACTTAATGTGGATGAGTGAAATGACCACTTTTAAAAGTTCCTTCATGGAGATTACACAATTGAAAGAAATGAGCACAAATTAAGCCAACCAGTACACTTTTTAAGGCCTTCTGCCCCACTGATCTAACACAGTTCTAAACTATTGTTTAGAAAATCTGTCAATAAGTAAATCCCTAAAACTTTTCTGAATCAATTAAAACAATTTTCCTATTCAGTGAAAGCCCTCTCTGCTTCAGCCGCGTTAGAACGATAGATGTACACACTGTGGGCTGCCTTGCTAGTGATCAAAGTAATTATAGAACTTTAATATTTTACTGAAGGAAGGATAATGCTATTTGATCTGTCCTGAGCTGACTGGTCCCTTGGTCTGCAAACGTTGTTTTTCTACCATAGAATTTTAAACAAAGTTTGAACTCACATTACTTCATTACCGTATGCCTGCATTATTTTTTAATGCTGTTGTTGTAATCCTTCAGGAAAGCTGAATCTTTTGTCTGGCTTCCCCATAAGATAATACAAATCTGCTAAATATACATGGAATTGTTCCAGCTAGCCATTTGTGTAAACTCTGGATGATTTCCTATATCAAGAACACATATTAATTCCAAGTGCAGACTATGAAAATCAGTGTTATCGAGCCTCTTGGCAACCATAAATCTCCTTATAAGTAAATAAATGGAACTCATATAAATATAAAGTTTTGTATCCTCTGATGTACAAATGTGATTTAGCACAGTGTATTTAGGGGAACTAAGGTTGTGCTTGAAGCAAATCAGCGCCCTGGACAATCTTACCGGATTTGTGCGCTGCATGCACACTCCTACTGCATTCCTCGTTCTGCATATCTGTATAAAGCACTGTGCTCTGCCCCTGTAACAACTGATATTGTTTGGAGCCATATCTCTATGCATTCAAAAGGCACCTTGATTTCCACAGGCCTTTCGGTGTAACCAGTAGCAAAGTAAATTTTATATTTTAAATGCCATTGACACAGAAGAATGAAACAAAGCTGCTGGGACTGTATGCAAAGGAGACTGTGCCAGGCAGAAAGGGGTTGTGCCTTCCATCTCAATCCAAATCTAGCACTAACACACTGAAGCAGAAATCAGAGAAAGAAGCAGCATTTGTGCATCTGCAAATTTATCATTGTTGACTGAAGAGTAACTCGCACATTTTGTCAAACAGGAATTGATAATGGAAAGGAGCTTCAATATTTGGAATAACAGACAGATTTCAGGCTATTAGTTTATTATTTCCCCATACTTTCTTCTTACCCCCTTTCTTGCTGGAGGTATTTTTTCCCATTCTAGTGCCAGCAAGTGTTATTGAAGAAGTCTTGAAAGTAGGCTGTATATATTCATAAGTTGAACTGAATGTAATAACAATTTCAAAGCAGCTCGAAGTGCAGATGAACAGCAAAAGGGCAAAAAGACTATAGATTTCTATGCGTTGATAAAAAAATTGTCATTGGCTGTCTGAAAAGGGAATTTACAAATTTTCTTTTTCTTTTTCTTTTCTCTCACCTGTAATTTTCTTGGTTCTGCACCCAAGACAAACAAGTACTTCTGTCTTGCACATAATGGAAACTGGAAATCATGGTGAGCTGGAACCATTTCTGAATAGATAGTCACGCGCTTCTTCATTCTCAGCATTGTGTCAAACCTAATAGGCCCGGTAATAGTTAGCGGGCAAATTTAAGCTGAAAATGAAAGACAGCAAAAGCACATGCCATATATTTCATTTCTGCCATAATTTTCTCAAAATTTGTTGCTTTGCGTGCTCAAATTTTTTTAAAAATATTGCCTACAGAAAAATGTCATAATAATATCGAGTTACTATTTATTTTAAAATAATCTTTATTTTTTGCCAGTTGTTGATTCGTGGGCCCTCAGAAGTAATTTTTTAAATTGCTATCTCATTATAGGTCCTAACTTCATTTAGTGCCAGTGACCCCACAGCAAGAAATTAGATTTGGACTGCTAGACTTGAGGCTCCAGTGTATACAAAGAATTTGAGCCTATTTAATAAAATTAAATTCTAAATCAAAATGAATGAGATACATCAATATTAGCAACTTTAAGTCAATTTAAGAGCGGCTACACAAGGGATTTCCAATCTTAAATCAATTTAAGCATTGATTTAACTAAATTGTTATAATTTCTTTCTGTAAGCTGGGCACAAATTATATGAGTTTTGTATTGGGAAGATCTAAGCACTCACCTATGCCACCAGGGATCTTAAATGTTATCCATGTAAGCAGGTGCCCTCTAAGAACTCTTATCAAGATTAGGGCTTTTCTATGGTGTCTGGGGGATGGGCAGAGGTGACATACAGATAAAACTGGATACCACTAATGTTGTTATATAGGTATATCTATCTATACGTATAATCAAAGCGAGATACACAGATCTGAAATTACAGGGTCTGGCAAACCTGTCAGATTCAACAAAAGATTATAAAGCTGTTACAATGCAATTGATGATGGGTAGGAACAGACTTACCAAGCATATGGATTTTCAGGGGTATTTTTGTCCTTGAATTGCCAAAATATAAGATTTTCACAGGTATGTCAACAGTGTAGCTCACACCTCTTTTAGTGGCAAAAATAATTCAGTATCTGTTCAGCATCTGTTCAGTCCTTGCCTTTCTGCCAGGAATACTAGACAGGATGTCAATTAATGTCACTTTTGACAATGCTTAGTCAGCCTGTAGACAACTATTTTCTAGGACCTAAATGTTCCTTCCTTTGGTAATACCTAATCGTAAAGTAGTATTCTGTCATTAAACTAGATGAGGTCTGAGCTAATATTTAGGTTTCAATTGAACTACTGCTCATAAGGGCAGACTGACTGGTGTCAGTCACTGTCTGTGCATGCTAAGTAGTCACCAACAGAAAGCCATGAAAATCTGGATCACATATATGTGTGTTCGTGTGCATGTGTCTGCGTATAAAGTACCGCAGTAATTACTGGGCCTCCAGCTTTCATCAGGTTTTTGAGTTTTTTTCTCCTTAACAGAACTGTTCCAAAGGTGTCACTGTGTGGAATAATTTTTTCATCATCTTTATGTTTTCAAATTCATTTTCAGCTTCAAAATGTATTTAGGGAAGCTTGAAAAATTAGAAATTGAATATTTCAAAATTGTCATGAAAGTGAAGATGGATGCTTGAAAGGTAAAGATTTCTCAGTGAACAGTAAAGAACTCCATAGAAACCCTCAACTCCTTAGAAACAGTAAATTCTAATCCGATGGTTACAGAAAGTAACTGAATAGAGAAAATAACTGGAATATGCCCTATTCTTATTAAGATTAAGGAAGCAACAGCTCCTTAATAAAATAATTTTCTGGGTTTAGGTGATTCCTTAATCGAAGCTGCTCCAGGTTCAGCTGGTGGAAAGACCGCAGTGGAGCAGGTTTATGCTGAAAGACTGCAGTGTGTGGAGAGCATCCATGCTGGAGAAGTGAGAGGAGGAAGCGCAGCAGAGAGGACCTGTTACGGACTGACTACAACTCTTCATTCCCCGTCGTCTGGTGGGGGCAGGGTGTGGCGGAGGAGTCAGGAATAAAAGGGTGATGTTCACCCCATAAGTTTTTTTCCCTGTTTCTCACCATATCACTGTATTTCATATATTTCTTATACTTCAATATATTTCATTTAGGGATATGATTTAGCAGGGGCCCTAATCTATGATTATATGATTTTAATAATGATAATAAAACCAGTAATTAATAATATTATTTATATTTATTATTGACAATATTATTGATAATATTATTTATAATAATAATAATTAATAGTAATAAATTAATTGTCACCAAGTTGAATCTGTTTTGACAGTAGTTGGTAAATGCCGTCCATGTCTTTGGCTCTTTGTTTACTTTGTTCCACTCCTCTATTGAGAAGTGAGTAAGAGAGCAGCTAAATGGGCATCAGGCAGCCAGCTGCCAACCCATCATATCTAGATGAATTATAACAACATGGAATCGGTATGTCTTATAAAGAGAAAACTGTGGTAACTTTTCTTAGACATTCAGGAATTTCATTGTGATTACAAAGTCAACAATAATACTTTTAAAATGTTCCATTGTGGTGTGGTTTTTAAGGGTTTCCGGGAAAGAATAAAAGTGTGACTGATCTTCATACATGTTACTGCAGAAAGAAAGAAAAAGACAGTTTTTTGACTTACATAGAATAGTTGAGAAGCTGTGATGATAAGAGCGTAAGGTGTTGATTCTGTGCTGTCACTGTTGTATTCAGAACAGTAATTTAAATGAAAAATCATTAAGGAAAGGAGACAATTAGGTTCTGAAATCTAAAAAAAGCCCCTCACTAATGGCTTAAAAAGTCTCTTTGTTGCAGGTGTCTAGATTGGAAACAAAATCCCCCAAAATGGATACACATGTGAGACTAAATCTGACCCAATTTATGTGTATAATTTATTTGGTTTGCTAAATTTACTTTGATTTATTTTATGCTTTGATTAGGTATAAAACTAGCTGACACTTTATTCAGCATATTTACGTTCAACTGACAAGAACAAATGAACACAATCAAATTATATCTCAATTTTTATTTTACTCAGCTAAACCTCGCCACAATGTAGTAACTCTGTTGAATAAAAAGTTTTATATGTTTTAGGTTATGGGTTTTTTCCCCAGACTTGTAACCCCTAGACTTTCCATCATATAGAGAAATAGAAGTCTGGTAGAACACTGTGGGAATGAATGTAAACACGAGCTAATGAAAGGTGGTTCAAACTTTATCATTTGTTTGATAGCAATATCAAAGTGAGAGAATAACCTAGATATTGAGGAATTAAGAAAGATGACAAAAATAATAAAGCTGAAAAAGCTTTGATATAGAAAGATTGAGATTGTTTGCTTTAGAGATCAGATAAACAAGAAAGGAAGTCGAGAAATGTTCTTCAGTGTCAGGAAAAGAACAACCCAATTTCATTACGAGGTGGGAAATTTAAACCTAAAGAAAGAATTGTTTGTAATTAAATCACAGTGTTCACTGAAGGGAAGGATTCTTGCATTCAAGAGCTTAACATGGCAGTAGGCTGATCTAGATCACGTGGCTCAGACCTACACAGCTGTAGGTAAAGCTTAAAAAGGAAACTTGCTCTAATTTAGAATCTAGGCATCACTATTTGTGATAGGGAAAGTTAGTACTGAGCTTTTATGTGTTATACTGATAAGTTTCACTTCATTTCTATTATTCTGTTTTCAAGGTTATCCAAATGTTTTATATAAAGTAATGCTTACTCTGTATTGATTGTATCTTACAAATTTTTATCTGATTTCTTAAGCTTATTCTAACTTGTTTCACCAAGGTCATTAAGGAAACTGTAAATGTAGTCACTTCTTAGATTTTCCTTGCAACTTTCAGAATTATTCTGTTCACAGTTCAATGTTTTTCCTTTCAATATGGCTGTTGTCATTTCATCTTTACCCAATTTTAATACTTACCTCAACTTCCATCCTTATATAAAAGATTTTTCCAATGACAATCACCTAAAAGCTAAAGATTTAGTTTTCTTCAGTGCTTTATTAGTTATTTAATCCATGATAGAGCTGAAAAAAACCCATTTTTGATTCTATTACTTTCTTAGTAGCTTCTTCCATTTATTTTTACTCTTTATTTGCATATTTCTTCAATACATGTTCTAAAGTCCTGAGTTTGTTGAGATCCATTCTTTCCTCTCTTTACAGAATACTATATTTCCTTTTCTGTAATGATATAATTATAGCCTACTAATAAAAAATGCTGCATGACTCACAATTTCATAGATAGTTATGTAACAACTTTGTTCTTAATTGTCTAATTCTTTCAATATAAATATGTCCCATTCTTTTACAACTTCTTTTTCACTATGAGCCTCTATTATCTGAATTATTACTATTTTTTTCTAGAGGACCAATGTAAACATCACAGCTATTAGAAAAATATGTGGGATAAAAATAGATATAGTTGTTTTGAGTAATACCTAGATTACTTCTAATATTTTCCCTTGTCAAAAAAGTTCTTTTTTTCCCTCACATTTTTATTCATTTTTAGTTTTGTTTCTATTTATTTTTAAATCCTTTACAACACTGAATTAAGATTGTCCTTTGGGAACTGTTACTGACCACTAAGACCAGCTTTCTTCTTAGTCCTCATTTTTAATATTTGCTTATTTATTTTATATTAATATATTTTCTAGGCTTAATATGTCTTCTGAGATGCTTATTTGCCATTCAGGCCTGAAGTATTTGATTGTAAGAGATACATGTTCCAGATAAACTTTTATACCTGTTATTTAAAATGTAAAAAATCATCCAAAACCCAGCGTTCCATACCAGCTGTCTTTATTAATTTCTTTGACTTTTACATATTGTCTGTTTTGAATTAAAAAAAAAAACCCACAAGACAACTTTCACCTATCTCACATTATTTCCTTTTCTCCTAAACGTATATAATTACCCTAGTAAAGAATTTTTAGTATTGATGACACTTCTCCAAACCAAGTCTTCTTAATTCCACTCTTCTTAATTCATTGATATTCTGTAAAGAAATATGTTGTATGTCATATTCCAAAGTTATCTAAGCCTTACCATAATTAAATTAAAAAAGCTTTAGAAAATTGCTTATCAACATCTCTCTCAAGAACATAGGAACTATCATAATTAAGCTGAACATTTCTGAAAGGGATACGAAAACACCATTTTGGAGTTTAGCACTGTTATATTGCGTTACCCAAATAAAAAATATTGTGTGTTACGAATACTATCAGGCCTGGAATGAGCACTAGCTTGCCGGTACTATGAGGTTTGATCTTCCCAACTGGTGCTTCCTTACAGAGGGCCAGCTTCCACTGCACCCTGCTTCCACCCAGCCTTCCTGACCACAGGACACCAACTTTTACTCTATAGACATAGCAATGGGTCTGGATGATTGTCCTGCTTCAGTAGCACTGGACAAGCCCTGGGTTGCTTGTTAAGGACCCCTGTGTTATCTGTCTCACAGGATTTCCACATTTTACTATGGAGTCACCATCCTTGGAGGTGTTCAAAGAACATGTAGACGTGACACTTTGCAGCATGGTTTAGCAGGCATGGTGGTGTTGGGCTGATGGATGGGCTTGAGGATCTTAGAGGTCTTTTCCAACCTTAATGATTCTATGATTCTGTCCCTTTTCCTGCCATTTCACCCTTGGTTTTGCCAGTCTTGTACCTCCCTTTCTCTGGCACAACCTTCTCCCAGGTAGGCAACGTGACCCTAATTATATTTTCTCTGTCAGTCCCCATTTTGCTACACTTATACACAAATCTGGTATTTTTGATACCTCTATCTACATAACCTTGCCCCTTATATAATACTAATGGTGGGTCCCCAGCGATCCCTTCCAATTAGCTGTCAGGCTCAACTCCTGTAGCCACCTGTAAGATGCCAACACCTGCTAGGCACTATCCCTACTTCTTGTCCAATGCTCATACTGTTGGCTGTCATGTTCAGCAGTTCCTCACGACAAGTCCAGAGGTTTTCATGTCCCATTGCGTTAGTGTAACATAGAGACCAGTGAGCTGCTTATTTGCCTGCATCCCTAGCAGTGCTGAGGACAGCTCACTCTGAAAATCCAGTAGAACGCTATTTCAGTGCCTTTTTGCTATATACTGGTGTGATCTGTCAATAGGGTCAAGTTTTTGTGATTGCATATGTGGTCCAGTATACTAATCTCATCCAACCCAAGAATGAATGAAGCATGATTAAATTATAAAAAGGAAAAATAAAACTTATCTTGTCTTTTTTAAAGTGGACTCCTCTTCCTGAATGTCACATAGTACGACTTCTTATCACTAAATCTGCGTTTATCGTATTTCATTTTACGGACTATAGAGAAAGAATCATATACTTTTTTATATTCAGGTACATGAATGCTGGACTATTACACTTAACATAGATAACAATGTCTGTGACTTGAAAAATACAGTCTTCAAAACACATCAGCATATGGGAAGTCAGTGAACTGTTGTGAGACTTTCTGCTAAGTTTCTAATTTTATTTGAAATATTATTAAAACTATAAGCACAACGCAGGAGAAAGAAATTATTTAATACACCCTCATACAGTTTAGCACACTTTATTACAACTTGAGTGTCTCTTCATCCAAAGGATATTATAATGTTAAGGCTTCAAGGAAAAAAACATTATGCATGTGCAATTTTTTTTGTTATTAAGAATTTTTATTGGGGGGAAAAATCCATGATTTTATGCAGAATCAAATGGCTCATACTGTTAGTGAGAGCATACGAACAGGAAATTGCTATCAAACTGTTGCAGGTCTAGAGTGTAAGCTAAAACCAAAAAGAATATGACAGTGGTCCCTTGAGTTCCTTTTGAAGAAAATATCTTTGGTGCTGTTAATCTGAAAGCTCACATTATTTATGATCTTTTCATCTGGTTGATATTAATCACACATGGCACCACACATTACAAGGTCAAATTATTAGAAAGTACTTCTATTCTGGCAATCTTTTCCCCAAGGATGCTATCTGTTAAGAGATCAACCTGATAAATCAAAGAACTTGAGCGGTGAATCTAGAGTATCCAGGATATGTCTTTCTATAACGTGAAAGCAAATTGGCTCGAATTGGCACAAACCTGCTGTCTCCTAATAGATATGTACTTATTTGTTCCAAAGGATTGGAGATGTACTAAAAGTCCCAATTAGAGTTTACAGGGGAAAGACTCACATGAAATGAAAGAACAGGCCTGCAAATGCTGGCAGAGAGGGATGCAAATTAGAAGATGCTGTTGCAACTTTGTACAGATACACATAAGAGACGCCCAAAGGGCATTCAGCTATTCTCAAGTATTCAGCATGGAAAGTGCGGACTGAAAAAGCAGCCTTCATTCCTGTATAGGCTGAATTACGTCACTTGTTAAGGAACAAGAATACTTCCCCAACTTTGTACCCCATGTTCTCTTCCAGAGACATATTTGGTTTATTATCCCTTACTTGCAACATGAAGACCTCCCTACTATTTCTTTCACTTCAAAATTACTGACTTTTAATGGATAAAATAGTCATTCAGTCCTAGAGTTCTCAAAATCGTAAGTGGTTTCAAGATTTTTCTACAGAACTTGATTTGATTTTTATTTTCATTCATACATTAGTTCATTGACTTATATGTGTCCTAAATTGCCTTCACATTAGTATTGTTTATACATAAATGGGGAATTCTACCTGGAATGATGCTTATCTTATCTAAACAAGAACAAAGCAAATTACACCTCCATAAATATTTTCTTATTCTTTTACTGGAAAGTACTCTCCAGTCATTAAGCAAAGTTAATCCTGATATGCATGGACGTGATAATCAAACTATGACCCACAGTATGCGGCAGATGTAATATTGTATGCTTGAAACTTTAAAACAAATTTACTTTTATTAGTGCTGCTTCTGATTTTTTTTAAATGTATCTTTAATTTAGTTGTGATGGGGAACAAAATTCCGATATTATGTGGATTGACAAAATACAATACTAAAATCTATTATAGTATTTCATTTCACAATATGATTTCTATTTTGAATACTTTATCATAACAATAGGGTAAATGCTGATGGAAAGTTTATTTCAAGTTGAAAACCAGAATCCACTTTAGAAGTTAAATAGACACCTAACTACACTGTATCTCACTAAGCTGTTGTAACAAAAATCTGTACTCTCACCAAACAAGGGAAATCTCAGTTCAAAAAAAAGTGGAAATCCCAGATTTTCAAGGGACTTATGTACCTTCAGGTTGCTTTGAAAGTTAGTGAGGCTTAAGTTTGCAGTAATTGTGAAATTATACATATAAACTGAGTGAGAGATGGTGGTTCTGTCTACCACAATCAATTCCTAATCTTTTCTATGAGGACAAGAATCTCAGAAGTGGAAGTCAGCGTCAGTAAATTAGACGGCTATTTGCACATCAGGCATCTAAAAACTGTAAATTCTGTTTTTTTAAAAAAAGAATGTTATTATCTTAAGTGTCATTTAAACATTTGATATTCTTCAACTTATCTAATTTTAGCAGAAAATCACAAATTTAGCTCAAGTTCAGCCCATGACCACCTGTTGTAATCACAACAGAGGCTTCTTCTCAGACACTACAGTTTTTTTCATAGGTTATTTCTACATAGATTGTTTCAAACATCAGAAAAAGTCATCTGATCGTCTGTTGCATGCCACTGTGCCTTGTGTAGTTTTAGTTTATCTTGTGAATTTTGCCTCTAACAAATCCCTGACTGCAACTATAAATTTTACCAATGTTATACTCACATGGCTTAAGAATTAAATCAAGCAAACCCCATAGTTCTCTGTCTAAAACATTTTTTTAAGTCAAAATAATATTTTTCTCAAAAGTTAGTATGTATTTTTAGTATCACAGTTCTTCCCCTTTACATCACCTTCCCTTGAAAAAGCAGGAGTCAGACTATTTCTTCTATTATTCATCGTTTTACCAAACATATTTGGAATACATTGACTTTGGATTTTTAGCTGTCCTTCAACACAGTCATTTTATTTATTTATTTTAGTGGATTTTTTTTTCCCTCATAAGGACTCTTAAAATTTTACTTGAACAGATAATTTCAAACACTTCATTGTACAATTCCTGAGACACGTATTCTGAAATAAGCCACCTGGGAGAGTCTTTGAGGCTGATGCTTTGATGTGACATTCATTTTGTTCTCTGTTTAGTTGTAATTGCTTGGAGGTCACTGTATTTTGTCCTTATTCTACTTTCCTGTAAATTCACTTTATGTCTGTAGAATCTCTTGTTATCACTGAACTGGTAGAATAAAATGAACAACTAAACCACGGCTATTTTAAGACAAGAAATACAACAACAAAGTGTCTAATGTTGACATTTTAATGGTTATTAGTGATTCATATTGTACAGTAGTTGGATAACAAGTATATTGACTTCCTTTCATTTTATTTTGAATTCAAACACTCCAGAGACTTTTGGTAGATCTATAGTGTCTAAATGCCAATATTCCAGCCAAAAGGAGTCTGATTATCATCTATTCTTGACTGACTTACTCATGTGGAACAATGCACCCAAAAAGCCAAATCAGTTCATTGTCCACTGTGAGAGGCAGGTACTGCGTGCTCAGGTACAGTTAGCCTGAAAATAGAAATGAATTTTCTGAAAATTTTTAATATTTCATTATTATTTTCCTCTTTACATTAATAATGAGAAAACCAGCACCTTATTAGTAAGAAATGAGTAATGCTTTACTTGGGAGACTCCAGCTGGAAAGTGGAAGACCCAGGCCTAAGTCTCTAGGGAATATTTTACATAAAATAAGGAATTAAAAAACTAAATAGATGTGACCTGCTTTCTAAATCGGTGCTCTGATTGATTTCTTCCTGTTGTTGTTGCTCTGGTCATCATCTCTCTAGTTCTAAGAGTTTCATCCTGCATCTGGTGAAGATCTGATGAATTTTGCCAGCAGCTTTCTGACAAAAGAAGAAAAGCATTTTTCCTAGGTTTTCCAGCAGCTCTGCTATTTACAGTGTAAGTGTGTCCAAGAGCAAATCTTGAAGATTAATAACCCACAGTAAGTGAATATGTTACAAGTTCCAGCTACAGCTATTATCCTCAGGTTGTCATTTCTGAATGAACTATTTTATTAATAAACATTACTAAGGATGTTTTCAAGTTGACAATTTAAATGAGCACAGAATTTTCTCCACTATTTCAAGATAGCACAGGAATTCATTTACAGCAGGATAGGCTACTTCATCCTGAGGGACCTTCACTTCAATCCAGACTTACAGCATTTTTTCTTTTTCTCATAACTGATCTGATTGCATAGATTGAAATGTACATTATCAGTTTCTTCTAACTAATCCAGTCTTTGTCAAATACAGTCAAGATGACCACAGCTCATCTCAGGTGTTATAAATACCCCTTTTTCCCCAATGACCACATGTTCTCAGAGTGATAAATTTCAACTTGAAACAATTGTTTTACTGGTTATTTCTCCCCTTCTATCCTCTTACGGCATTCTATGTAATGGGTGATAAATCACTCACCAGCTAAAAAGGTAATAGGAGTTAATCTGTCTTGTGGATAGGAATTAAGATTGTGCTCTTCTGTGTCCAACGTCTGGGATAATGATAGTGCTTTTTGAAACAGCAGCCACTTTTTTTTCTCTTCACAAGGTGTCAATGCACTAAGTGTACATGCTAGAGTTAGCAGATATAAGCCATGCACTGTCTCAGAATTACTCCAAGGCAGGAAAATTGATTTTTTAATTATGTTGGATATATGTGTATGTTTCCAAAAGTAAAGGTTAGTTTTAGTTTTCTTAGGGCATGTGAATGCAGCAGATTCAGTATTTTCTTGGTGATGGGTTTTTATGTTTTATATATATATATATCAAAACCACCCTTTCTGAAGATGTGAGAAATTAAATACTGACATTGAATAATACTCTGAGTCTGGCTATAATTGTTCCTACAAGGATTTTAAACTTGATTTACCTTATTAGGAATGAAACTATCTTAGAATTATTTCACTCTAGCTCATTTTCTTTACGTAAGATGCTTAGCTTTGAATTTATTATGCAAAGCACAGAATGCTTGTTTATACTGTAAAGAATAGAGTGTCTTAGATTTGCACTGTAAAGATGGTGCTTTAATGTAGTGGAGTCCATTTAAAATTTTCCTTTATTTTCATTTTATGAAGGAGTTTTAGTATAGAAATTTTGTTATTTAAACAGTAAAAAAATTTAATAGCACCTGTGAAATGACTTTGACATGCATTCACAAACCAATTGCAGATCTGTTACCACACTTGTTACATTTGAAAAGGACCAGCTTTGATTTCAGTCAGAGGAATCTCCTTGTGCAAAAGAACCACAAGTTTCATCACAGAGTACAACATATCCTGGAGAGCAGGTCTACACTGTAGGAGGCTGGAGAGAATCAGGGAATAAAACAGCTCCTGCTTCCGCCAAATTTCTGAAGATGTCCGGGTGTAATAAGAACTCTGCATTCTCTATACTGCTCTTTTAATATTGCACAACATAAGAGAATATGAATCTGAATTCTGTATGAAGTCCTCTGGTTCACTTCTTAGCTATTTCATTAAACTCTTTTATCGGATTTTATTACATTAATATAATTACCTATGCTTTTCAATATAATTAAAATAACCTGGAATTGCATGTTTCCAGTGTGGACTAAAACTTTAGTAATTGTATCTATATTTATGCATGAAAACCTCAGAATTAAAGCAACCTTCTTTTCTTCTCTGCCACCCCCTCAAGTCTTCTAAGAACCAGACTAAGCTCAGTAAAAATCATGCTTGTTTTTTATAATCAGGTCACTTTCACTCATGTGTCTAGATATGGATTTAAATACCTATATTTAGGAAACTTCCTATGAAACCGTTGGCCTTTGGCATCTATTCTCTTTTTAACTGATGAGATATTTATTTTTGAAAGATGTAAGATTAAGGATAGAAGCTGGTCAATTTTCTGTCATTTAAAAAACGCTGATGCCTGCTAGCATTACAATAAACGATCTCCAGTACATGTTTCTTGCTCTAACCATGAAACTGAAGTAGATTCTGAATATTTAGTAATTGCTAATACTATTTTTTACTTCAAACTACTTTATTAAAATGAGTGTTGGTAGTTTCTGGACTTCTAAAATTAAAGAGAAATTATTTTGTTTGCAGGAAGATGAGCTGTATTTGTATAGAATGGACTATTATTGTGCAGCATCATTAAAACATGATAGATTACATAATCATGTTGGCTATTATGTTCAAAATGAATCTGTACTGTCTGCAGTGCCAGAATACAGGGTTTTTGAGAGTCGTATTTGAACTGATGTTATTAATCATAATATTTTCTTGTGTGTATGCACTGTCTGTGGTAAGAAATGCTCACTTCGTTTGCTTCTGGTGTTTTCTAACTAAATAGTAAAGCTGAATTCTCAGTAAGTCCTCTTAGATTATGAAAGAGTAAATGCTTCACGCTTTGCTTAAGGAAAACATCATCACACTCTGGTGCATTGTAGGTTCCTCAGGGACTTATGGTGGAGCCCTGTGGATATACTAAGAGCTGAGTCAGACTAAAAAAAAAAGAAAACCTGAACACATTGTTTCCTAGCCCATTGACTTTCTAGCCCTTTCCCCTGTACAAACTCCAACTCTTTGTACAAGAAAAGGTGATGAAAATGGCTGGTCATGCCAATGCAGTAATTATTGCTTATGAAAATAATTAGCTTTTCCCCTTGACTTTAGTTAGGACAGTAATTTTTTTACATGAAAATAATTTTCCTTTTATCCTCAATAAATACATGAAACCACATTTTTGTCTAAGGATTTACTACTCAGACAATGAAAACCTTGAACTGGAAAACTGGGCCAGTTTTTCATGGAAAACGTGTTTTTTACTCTGTATGAAGATATATCTTGTTTCCCTGCTGTTCTATTATTCCAGCTGTTTATTAACTGAAGTATATTTTTAAATGATCTATGATATCAGACTGACTAACTTTGTTAAGAATTTATAATATATTCCTTCTAAAATTAAGATTTTTAAGGGGCAAAATTTCGGTTTTTACTTTGTTTCTATTTTTTTTCCACTTAAGCTTATGTAGCCTGCTATTCCTTATCTCATATTTTATTAGATCTGCACACCCACCAATGTTTACAGTTATGTTACAATTGGTAGTACTACCATTATAAAGTAAGGAGCAATGAATGTAAATTTTCCCAGCAAATTCAGGATAATCTGTTCACATTTGAATTTAGGTAAAATACTGGAATAAATAAAAGTCTTTCCATAATGTTTGTGGTATCTGTCAAGTGCACGAATCTTTTCAGTTCATGGCTTTAGAAAGCAATGGTTGATGTTACTCTTAACACAATCTGTTGAATCAGTATAATTAGGCACTTTCCAATTTTCAATATCCATGCCTCCATGATTATGCAAAAAAAATCTAGGTCAAGCTGAACCATACTTTTATACAAGTGAGCCCTGATATATTGTATCAACCCAATAAAGTAGTAAGTTGTATGAAACAATTATTATTAACTATTTCTGTTTAAAATAACACTTGATTCTTTTAATACCACTCTGAAGCGTAACAAAAGCCTGATTTTTTATTTCTATGGTTGTAAACTATGCAGACAAAGTATGCGACTACCCATATGTTTTCTTCAGAGCTAAGAATTCTTGCTGTATGTAAAGCTACACGGCATCTGGAGATGTGATGTTTTCACTGAGCAGGCATTGAAAAGACTAGCTCTTTATCTGGGGAAGGAGGGAGGAAGCACTTTTATGAAGGAAATCCAAAGGGCAAGGAAGTGCTTTCCTTTGTTTTATCTATATCGGGTTGTCAAGTTCTAGTAGAAATAAGACTAATGTTACAACAATTTGAGGATATCTCGAATTAGGTCCATTAAGATAGAGCAGAAGTATTTTAAACTGTCACAATCAACCCTTTTATGCAGTGTGATAACTCACTTAAGGATCCTGATTTTTTTTTTTTCCTTTTCTGAATAAGCGAGAATGCTGCATGTCAGCCATAACACTACTGCAGGTCTCTGTCATACACACAATCTGTAGCTTCAACGTGATTTGCAGAAGCAGCCGAAATGGCTGCTGTCAGCTTCAGAACAGATGAGGAACAAAATCTGTCACGAACCTTGAGAACTTAATACATCAGTAAAGACAGTTAATTTAGCAGCCATGACCCATGCAGGCAACAGAATTAATAGCAAGTCTGTTCAGCAATGACGTTCTCCCTGCTGTGCCATTGGGAGAGCAAGTCAATATTCCTATTTCAGTAGTTATTCCTGTACAGTCTGCTCTGGCTATGCTCCTCCGTCCCATACCTCTCCCTTTGTTTCATGGTAGCCAGATGCCGTGTTTCCAAACTGATTATCTATTTATTTTTATTAAGGTGTAATCTAAAACTGTGGAATGTGCAGATTGAAATGAATTTGGGGGTTACAACATTAAATACACCTAGGAATGATTTCAAATCCTTTTACTGCTCAACTTTCATATACCATTTACAAAGTACTAGATTTTCTCCTGACACCTTCTGTCCTTTTATGCTCAGTGAAATTAAGAAAACAGCTGGCACAGAGCTTTTCTCACAGGTTTATAGTGACTGTATAATGGTAAGACTACTCGCGATGTTTCTAGGTTTATTTTCCAAACTCCTCTTGCAGTGCTTTTTCTGTCAAGAGATCCCTTTGCAATACCGCTGAAATGAACTTACCAAATATACAGCTGGATAAAACAGTAGGAAAAACAAATATAATACAAAAAACCAGCAGGTTTCTATCCAGGCTATCTCAAATAACAATTTCTTGGCAGAGAAAATTGTCTCATCCTGAAAGCAGTTTTATCTGTGCTGATTGATACGTATTCACTTGCACATGTTTAAAATGCTGGAAATACCAATAGGGATTTAAAATACCAAAGACATAACAATATTTCTAAAGTACATGTCTATTTCAGAGGTGCCTTTTTAATGTATTTGTAAGCAGTAATGTTTTAAAAATTGTCAGCAATTTCTGTAATTTAGAACAGAATTTTAAGTTTATATTCAGAATTACTAAAATTTTTTAGTTTTGAAACAATAATCTTAAGAAGGCTTTGAATTAAATGCTTTCCCTTATATAATGTACGCAAGAAAAAATAACTCAGCCCTATCTTACATATTAAGTAGAAACAAGATAATTCATTCTCATTAAATGCATGTTTTCAGTGGCTTCAGTGAAAGTATGTTTTTCAATAATCTTATTTCAGAACTAGAGTCACATTGATTTTACTTTGGTGGTCCTTCCTTCCTTCCTTCCTTCCTTCCTTCCTTCCTTCCTTCCTTCCTTCCTTCCTTCCTTCCTTCCTTCCTTCCTTCCTTCCTTCCTTCCTTCCTTCCTTCCTTCCTTCCTTCCTTCCTTCCTTCCTTCCTTCCTTCCTTTCTTCTTGGTTCATATTTAATTTAGTTAAATAAAATTAGCCAGTTTTGTTTTTTGTGGCAGACTGCCATGCTGGGAGTTACCTTTCTAGCTTTATGCAGCTGCTTTGCGAACTCAGTCCACCAACTAGAGCTCCACATGTAACATGGGTATCCCCTAGACCCTCAGTTGTGTTTTTGGATGACTACAGTAACAGACTTGAAAACAAGCCAAACTAGATATGCGGGGAGAAGGTTAGATGAGCTGATATAACTGGAGTATGATAAATCATAAAAACTATTTCAGGCATAAAAGGCCTTAGTCAACTCTGAAGGGAACCAGCATAAGCTCTGCATTTAACTAGAAACTTGTCAGTAAGATCATCTAAGGAGCAAAAGGAGACTTTGCAGTAGTAGAAGCTTTATTAAGGGGAGTAGAGTTGATATGGTGTTTTTCTCCTAAGGAAAGGCTAAACATGTAATTTATAGCTTGTGGAACACAGAGAGATTAAGTAGAGATGGAAGAAGGAAGGATCAGAAAATGGAAATATCGTAAAGTATTAAACAAATCTCTGTGGATATTTCCGAGCACCAGGATGGGCAGTAAAATGTGTTGGGAATGTTCTGTGGGAAATGCTTTCCTGCTGGTAGCTGCCATTCTCCCTTTGGCAGTGCCTGAGGTTGGTGAGCGTGCTTGCCAGCCTCTGAGACAGAGGGTGAATAGGAACCTCCCTGAGGGCTCTGACAGAGGGGCTTGTCAGAGCATCTCAACCTCCTTGGAGCATTCAGGACTTTGGTGTTAAAAAGAAACCCTTTATCCTTTAGTATCTAAGAAGTTAGGAGAGGATTTTGAAGATAACACTTTCCAATACAAGTATTTGAATTTTCTGCAGGTCCTTTGTGAATTTGGGAAGTGGTAATATTTTCTTTGTTTTCCTTGTCTCTGAGTCTCAAACTATTGATTTGTCAACATTTCAAATCTGCATGAAAACCGTGCCAAAAGAGCATTTTATTCTAGCCAAACATTCAATATTCAATATGATCATGATGGAAAATAGTCTAGGTTATCACTAACCACTTTCTTCACTAACTACTAACTACTAGCATGTACTAAAACACTGGTTTGTGAAAGAACTAGAGTATTTATCTATTTGATATACCTCTACCTACACCTGCACTGCCATGCAAAAATATATATTATAATTGGTATTCTGACCTTACATTGGTCCTACGCATTTGTGATTTTTTGGGGTCTCTTGGTTTTAAAATGCCTTTGGAACAATATGGAATGTATATGTCCATATACAAGTTGGACTTGGGTCAGTTGCACTAAAAGCATTTTACCTTTCACAAGCTCCCGAAATAATGTCTCTCCAGCACTATTCAGCACTATTTTCTTTGTTTTATCACTCTGCCAGCATGGAAGTAATGCAACACAATGATGAGATCATTTAGCTCTGCGGTTCAAAGATGGCAAGAAAAGGAGAAAAGACCTCAAAAAGTGAGGCTAATAAATGACATTTGTAGCTTGGGGAACCTTTAATCATGTGCAAATCAGAGCAATACTCTTGTGCCATATGCATAGGGGTATTTGTAACAGTTCTAGACCTGAACACTTAATTATTTCTGCACATGACTCTCATATTAGAGAATCTGTATATTTGTTTATATACATATAACCTTACTATTAATATGATGTTACACTAACATATTAAGTGATATTGCATACATTTTACTCTTATTTTTGTTGTTTACAACATTGTTCAAAGATCTCAGTGCTGTGAAAGTAAGGTTGCATTTTCTTTAAGAAAATGTTACAATGAAGGAGTAACAGAACGATTTACTCATGATTACACACTAAGTAAATGGTAGAGGAAGAAATGAAACCAGAGTTTCTGCTTTAAAAATTTCATATTTAACTTTGCAATATTCTCAACTTACTTTAACTATATGTTGTTAAGTTGGGCATTGTTTTTGTAGCTTTTCTTCCTTCCCTCGCCCTTCAAATTAAGTGAAAGACATGGCAAGAATGATCGAAGAGATGTCCCAAGGGAACATTTGGTAATTTTGAGCCTATGATGGAGAAAAGTGAACACTATTTCTCTTGCTTTCTCACAGGAGAGATTTTTTTGGTATTTAACAGCAGGCTATTGATCATTGCTGTCTTACTGCTGAACAGTACTTTTTTAATCCCATTTGACTGTTATTATGTATGAATTGCTTGAAGTTTTGTATCAGCAACACATACTGCAAACATTTCTATGCAGTTCAACAAATTGACTATAAAACTTAAGTCATAAATACTTAATAGCATAAATGAAATAGGTTGTTTTTTTCTTCTTTTTTTTACAGTGAGCTGTGTTTCCAATGTGTCTATTGTTACCTCAGTCCCTTATTGCAGTCTCTTTTTGATTACTTGTTCTACTTCTTAGAACAATATTACTTATTAGAACAATTCCATTTTGTTTATGTGTGTAAGAGGCAATCTTTCAAAGACAAAACCACCTTAAGGCAGAACAGTAGTAAGATATTTAACAATTTTTGTTCATCGATGTGTCTTTATATCATATAGCAACATAAATATCTTCAAAACTGTGTAGTATTGTCTGGGCCTGCTCAAAAGTGTCCGTAATTGGAAAGGCAAAATTGCACTGGAAGAGAGGAAAAACATGAAGATTTGAGGATTGTAGCCAGCATAGTTAGCAGGATTTTAATGTTTTCTTAGAATATAAAGATAAAGGTCATGTAACATGTACTGCCAATACGATAACGTCCAGAGAAAGGAATTTCATTTTCACAGCTTCAAAATTTGATTTTGTTCTGGGAGGGAAAATAAAAAAAATAGTATTTCTCCATAAGGTGGTCTTCCTTGGAAGGAACAGCTCTTGTGGTGACTTCTCTGCAGCAGAGATACCTGGGAGCCTTGGGGTGCTTTCCTCCAAAACAATAAGCTATCCTCACCCAAGTTACAATAAAAATGAAGATTCTCAATGCTATCCCCACTGAAGAATTATATAGAGATTCAGGAAATACTAAGGGGTCTCAAGAATGACTCAGATTAACTACAGAGAGATGAAAAAAGCTACAAGATGAAATGGAGAGTGAACAAAAGATATCTAAGAAATGGAGATCCATCTTCAGGAAAGGTCCTGAAGACTATAAACTGTGGAGCCTAGACAATTATTCAGATTAGTCTAAAGTAGTGGTTGATTAACAGAGTAGCTCTCCAGTCTGTACATTCAGTGTTGACTTGATTTTAATAGATTATAATTCCAAATTAGATACATTTTGCTCATGTACACACTCACCTGTATTCATCTGAATGTAGGTGTCAACCTGTAGCTAAATCCCACCCTAGATTACGTTTACATAGGGTTTTCAAGAGCATGGTAAAACCCAGATGATAGAAAACTATGAATGCTAATTGAGAAGTGTCACTTTGAACTGAGGCTTCAGACTATCCTCGGTAGGATGAAAAGATACTATAAAGAAGGCTATTAAGACCACCTAGAATTTGAAGTGAAGGAAGAAATAGGCAGAGAATAAATGAACAACGGGAGAATAGAGTATTCTGTCTTTAGAAAAAGAAGGTATGAAAAACAAGTGGAGTGGAAAAAAGCTGATGATTTTAATAAAATTATATATACAGTATTTCTATACAGATATAATGTATGCATTTCATACAGGTATATAGTGTAGTGCACAAGGGACATAAACACACATTAAAACCCTATGTGTATATACAAGATATCTTAGGAAAACTCATCCAAATCCTGTTTAACTCAATTAAAATCATTCTACTGAGTTCAGTGGGCTCAAGAGGAGATAGTTTTAGTAGGAGGTAGATATATGAGTGATTCTTCTGATATCTAAATCTTCTAGGCCATTTAGATCATATTTTCATTTAACAGAGAAAGAGAGGAGAGTTTGGCTTGTTTGTTTATTTGTTTTCTCTTTCCAGGAATTTAATAGACTCTATATTAAATTTTACAGAGATTACATGACCTATGTGAGGAAGAAGCAGAGGATAAAAAAGAACCCTGTTTTTCCTCATCTTTCTTCTTGTCATTAAATCATTGGTTATGAGCATGGAATTGCCAAGCTAGATGTGAGTGAGTCAAACTCCATGGGTGGCAGGTGACTGCATTCTTGCACTTGATGAACACCTCTTATAGCAGTACCTGCAGAGTTGCTTCAGCTGTGAGCTTACCTGGTATTGATTTAACTTCTTCATCTAGTAGTAGAAAAAGAGTGAGAAAATGAGATGTAGAGTCTACAATAAGGTGAAAAATAGTTTGAGCAAATATTTCAGTTGTGGATGCAGAGAAAGCTGCACATAGGTAAAAGTGGTTAGTTATTGAAATATTAAGAAACAAAGGAAATCAAGAGTCAGAGGAGAACTATTTTATGTATGTTTTATATTTGTTTATATGTGAAGATGGAAATCTATAATATATATCTATAATTCCTGAGCAAATCCAGTCTTACAACAAAGGCTAAAAAGTCTGGTAGTGACATCTTACTTGCCATTAAAAGAAGAAGACTAAGACTCTCAGTAGGCAATAGGAAAAGATCTTTATGTACTTTGTGCAAACCAAGGCTTCAGTTCACATAGTCAAACTATTCAGTGTATCTCCACACGTCAGTGACGTGACTCAGCAACAAGATTGTGGTCATGGCTCTGTCCTCCAGAATTCTCATTCTGGTACTTTTAACAATGTTATTTGCTTGAGATCTCTTGGTTATGAGAAAATATTATTATTGTAAGAATTATCAGATGGGAATCTTCTACTTGATTTTACATTTTTTTAAATTGATGTAAGCAGTGTACATTGGCTGAAGAAAGACAATAAGATTATTTGCGTGATAGTCTCTTCGTGTGCATTCTGGCAAAAGAAGGAAGAAATTGTTCTCTTCCATAAAGTTTTAATTAGAGATAATTTTCAGAGCTCTGTTGTTTCTTGATGTTTGAGCTGAGACTTCTGAAAGAAAGGGGTTTCCTCTGTCTTTGTGACCTACCATGGAGCTACTCAAGGGCATGCAGTCTATAAATAAACAAGCTCAACAGATCTCCGTGTCATTACTTTTCCTTTTATCAGAAAGTTTCCTCTAAAAGGCTAAAATATCAGGTAACGCTTGACAAAAGGACAACAATAGAATACACTCCACAGCTTTTTGCTGGAGCTTGAAAAATACAAATGCGTAAGAGGTAAATAAAGAAGCTAGCTGAAGTAAAATGTCAAGGACAGAACAGAGTGGGATGTAATTGATTCTAAGTAATAATAACATCTAGAGGAGCAGCCACCAGGTAGCTGTACCTTGCTACTTGTATAGCAGTTACTAGAAGTGGTGGATGTTGATAAGTATTTGCAATAAAAACTCCATAACTCTGAGGTTTGTTGCCTTTTTTTTTCTTATGTCTATTTTTATTCATTTAGAAAGACAGAGGACTATAATCTTTCTGCATTACTGCCTAATTTCATCCAAGGAAGGCTTTTTTCCCAAGTTTTAAAGTGAGTGAAACTATCTGGATCTTAACCTTAATTTAAATTAATTTATTCAAAATTTTTCTTGGTTTATATTCCAATTATAATCTATTTTATTGACAGCTTTTGTGGAAGAATAGTGCAAAGATTTACTTTTAGACCTTATGGGCTGTATATCATTCACAAGCTGTCTCAGGACCCTTCCTTAAAAGGAAATGGAAATCATAGTAACTTCTGTTATCCAGAGAGCATATTACTGGCTTTCACCCCTCCACAAGTTGAAATTTATTGGTTCACCAAAGGAAGCAAGAATTTTACTTCCAAATACTTACAAGCTGAATTCCTCCTGGTCCTCCATCTGGAAGAGGCACATAGCCTCTGCTTTCTTGTTCCATACTCCTGCATCTACATTGAGCTTTTGGAAAACTGCACATAGATAAGTGTAGAAAAGTTAAGTCTTCTTTCCTCCTTAATTATCTGAATAGCCAGGATAGCTCAGTAATAATGCAGCTCATATAGCTGCATAACCAGATGAACTTTGACAGGAGAGGACAAGAAGTTAAAGACTAATAAATGGTACAGAAGGTAATTTTAGAACTGGCATTATGGAAAACTGAAAGCATTCTACTATGACAGTATGTTTTGCCAGTTCTGATTTCACAAAAATCTGGAGTACAAATCTGAAAGTCCTTGAATTTCTGCCAGTTTAGTGGCACAGATGGGGTGACAAAGCATCTAAATTTCATCTTACTGAACTAGGTAGTTGGCCAGACTGGCTGCTCTGGGACCATGAGCATTGCAGAAGCATTGTAGATTCTCCAGGGTTCAGGATTACAATTGAGAATAATGTAGGAGCACAAAACTAAAGTAAAGGATACTGAAGACGGTTTGGAAATTTCAAAATGTTAAAGTTTTCCATGATAAGGAACAACCTCTCTGATTGCTGCCCTACTTAGAAAGGGAAGAGCGTTGTCCTGGCAACTATGCAGAACAGATCTGTGTCTTTCCAAGAAAGGTGAAAAGTAATTTTGAATACTTGGGAACTCTGGGATAAATACACCAAGTGCAGGGGACTTATTCTTCCTGTCCTAAGTTGTAACTCTCACTTTGGTGGGTAAGTAATTACCTTTCCAAAGGTGTTTTTCTGATATCCTCTGGCTCCATATGGAAAAGCAAGTTTGCTCCATCAGACTTTATTTAGGTAGGAGCTCTTGGTTCTGCACAAAAAGAAATGTTGAAGATGTTTCAGGTATAAGAAAGACTAAAGAGGAAGAAAGCATGATGGCCACTTGTCAGTGAACAGCTCATTAGACTTGCCAACAGAAAAGGTCATCTTTGGCCCGAATCTAGCTTCTTGCTGCTACCAGAAAATAATTTCAACATAGCTCTTACTTTAACAAAGGTAAATTGTCCCTTTATTTTTTTAACTATGAGATTAATTTATAAAGCATTTAAATCTCTCAATAAAATATTATCTTAATTTTCAGACTAAAGTTCATTTCCTTTTTACAAGTCCATCTGGTGAATAATTGTTTAATTAAAAATCTCTTGTAAATTTCCAGTGTGCTGGAAGTAAACTTGAATTACTAAAACAAAATAGTTTGTGTGGGCCTGTGTAGATAAAATTTCAGGTCCCCAACAAGCTACTCAGAATATTTCTACTGAGGATTCCTTACAAAGAATGCTGTAAAATATATCAAGAAAATATAAAGAGTAGTAGACTTCTTTCTTGTTGAAAGGGAAATTCGGTGTTGTGCATAAACTCAGAGATTGCTGAGGTTGCTGAAGAGATACAAAAATACATATGCTTACTATAACCATTATATAATAACTCATTTTAATTTCCATAACAAATCTCTTAATCTAGACATCTTAGAGCATTTCCTATATTATCTTTTATCTTGATCTAGTGAGACTTTTAGTCTTTTCAGGTTTTGTCAAATTCATAGAATCATAGAAGAGTAAGACTGGAAAGAACCTTAGGAGTGCACTAGTCCACCTTCTTGTGTGGCTGTATTACTTTTTATTGAAACCGATGCTGTCAGTAATTCTTTTTATGTGTAATGCTACATACATTGAGTCTGACACATTTTATCCAGCTGTTTAAAAGACAACTTAAAAAAGGTTAATACTATCTATGGATAGGATGGGCAACTAGAACTCACAAAAACTTTTTTCTTATTTTTTTTTCTTTTTTAAAATAATATTTTTTAAATTAAGACAGTAGCCTTAGCTTTGGAAGTCTGTTTTTTATTTTAACTTTAGATTTCCTGGGAGATCTCAAAAAGTGAAGGTAGAATATGTCCATGCAATGCAACAGAGCCTGCTGCACATTAAGCCAGTTCTGAAATCAGAAAGCACAGCAGCGACGGTTTTGCAAGACCTGCAGAGAAACAGACTGTTTTAAACTGCGTCACACAAATTTTGAACTCATCTAGAATATCTGCCCAGATCAGAACACTAAATTCAAGCTCTAATAAGTCTTATGTTCAGGTTACTGAAATCTTTAATCTAGGCATGAGTTCCAGTCGCTGTCCTGAAACTAGCTAGTCTTTTATTTCAGCACAAAGCAAAGAGTGCTTCCTTATGTCACTGCACTGTATTAATGTACTTGAGTGGGTGCTGTTTCACCTAGTCTATTTCAAGTATCGAAGCATCCTTCTCTCTTTACAAACCACACACTGAAATTTCTTACACATTTAATTTTACAGCAAGATTTGTCCGCTTCAGCATTTCTCAACTCCCACTATACAACTTGTCAAATGATTACTGAGGCATTAAAATGAAAAAATAAATCCATCCCTGGAGTTTTATTTATTGTTGAAAGAAAGCTGCAAATTAGCTTATCCATGTCAATAGTAAAGAGCAAAAAAAAAAAAAAAGGAAAATGAAAAGACATTAATATACAAAAAAAGGAGAAAAAAAAGAGCAGTGAACATTTAATTAATTTGCTAAAAAGGCTGACAGCACCACATATAGAGTTGTAATAATTAAAAAGAAAAACTCTACCATTTGTGATGTAATGTCTGTTCAAGCTGCTCTGTGCCCTAATTACTTATGACTTTATGAATGCAAAGTTACTAGTGACTATGAAAGGTTCTGTATAGAGCTTGTTCAATATTTTTTGTATTATGCTTTGTCATGCAAAATAATAAAATAATATGATCAGAATAATTTACTATAGAAAATTTATGGCAGATGAGCTACTGGGAGGAACAGTTCACAAAAACAGCTATTGCAATTAATATCTCTTCCTGTCTATGGGAATATTCTCCTGTGGTTAAAAATTAAGGAGGAAGCAGATTTGAGAATGAAGATGAACAGAGACAAATCGCAGAAAGTATGGACACATGCATTTGAGAAACCTAGGCTGAAAAAAAAAAAAGGATTTAGCAAATGCATTTAGAATAATACCGAGCAGTCAGGTCAATGCCTGCATACACATGTGGGAAGTAGTGCCATAAAACCCGTAAGGTTGTTGGAGAGTAAAGTAGCAGGTTTCTTATTAAGATAGGAAGAAATGTATACTGAGTCTACAAGCCCTAAGGGGGAAAAACGTCTAGTCTAGTCTATAAACTTATGCTATTGCAAAAAAATTGCACTATCTTATCAAGTGGTTGCCAAGGTAACCCTGAATGAATGTGCAAGAACAGGACAGCTCATCACTTTCCGAGAATGCGTTGGAGCACGCAGAGGGACTGAGATCACTGCTTAGAGGTCACAGCCTAAGATAGTCTGCTGGTTATATTGGAGTGAACAGTAACTATATAAATCCCATTTCTGCAGGTGCTAAGCTGTATTGGAATAAATCTAACACACATGACCTCCTGTTATTAGTAGTGTTTAATTTTGTCTTTATTTTGGAATGCAAAAATAAAATTGAATAAAATTAAATCAATGAGTACATATTAATTTTCTTGAAATGTGAATGGAAATGTAAATTCATTCCAATTAATTATTGCTTATTATTCTTGCACAAGATTTGTAAGAAATCTATAAATCTTCATCCCTTATTTAGTTCCCAAACTGTACAAATTTTGAGGAATTAAATCTGGCTTTTAAAATTTGAAGTATGGTGAAACCATGACTTTTTATATCTAGCTTAAATTCCTATTCTGAGATATGAAAATTCATATTAAGTATGGCAGCATGATAAAAATACATCTATATTCTATACAAAAGTCATGTAATGCTTATGAATAAATATGATGTTTAATGGATATGTATCAAGACTTTGGAACTGTAAAGCATGTTTTCCTATGAAGTCTGCATCAGTGTTGGTAGGTATGCCCAAATCACAAAGTAGGATAACAGACACAATATAAATTAACACATTAACTGAGTTATGGCCTCATCTTGAAAAATTAGCTTCTTTCCAAGTTCCATAGTTTTTCAAACCTATCTAACTTTATTTCAGCTTTCCAATTAAAAAATGCAGACAAACTATTTGGTTAAAAAGTAGATATCTGGTGCAGTACACACATATTTAACAGGTTTATTTATGACAAAAAAAAAATACACAGTCTTTCAAAACACACACGACCCAAGCATGGTTAGATACACTCAATTATGTTAACATAGAATTGTATTTGCCTACTGGTATATACAAGCTACGTACTATTAAAGAAATAAGCTTTTTTTGTCCTGAGCCCTTCAAGTTGCCTTATATGATTTTTTTTTCAGAGGAGGCATGCACTGGAACAGCTCAAAGAGCAGACAGTATAAGCATAGCTTTCCCTGAAAAAGTTTAAGTAGGCCTATTCCACTTTAATATTAGGCAAGACCTAAAGACCAAATGTTGGGTTCAGATCTTTGTGTTATGCAGACATACGATGAAATAAATTATCCTTTCACTGTGAAAATACCACATTGCTTCCGTTGTTGGTGTGCGTACCTTTGTCTGTGACTTTACTGTGTCTAAGATGAGCGGAGATATTTGACCTGGAGCCCGTACCACACTGAAGAAGCAATAACTGGACATGCTCTGCAAGAGGTCCATGGCTCTTTAGTTGCCTTTCAACTTAACCTGAACTCCATGCCCTTCAGAAAAGAGAGGGGAAAATGTGATTATGGTCAATTGTTGGAGAGAGATGTGGTTAGACTTTTCATCAGAATAGCAGGAAAATAGCAGGGCCTGAAGGAGAAGGAGAGAGACAGGTTACAGCGAATGTTGCTATTGCACTTCACCTAAGCTGGGCTTGAAATTGTGCTTGTGAGACTGCTTTGTAAAAATTCATTTAGCATTTATCTCCTGGTTATCTGCTTGGAAGTTCTAGATTTTGCAGGGTTAAACTAAGAACTGATACAAAATTCTGTTAATGTTCTTTCTTTACAAATTACTAAAACAGGTTTTTTTCAGTTCTGAAGATTTCTGTGAAAATATGTAGAAATTGCTGCTCATATGTAAGTGTGTGAAAAGTGACTATGTAACTTTGTTCCTATGGAAGGACCCTGTCATAAGACCAATCAGTTGTAGTGTTATGTATCAATGTACTTTAGTGCAGCAGTAAAGCTATATGAATTAACCAGTCACCATCAGGTTTGCCACAGCAGTGACAGAAAAATTCTAGTGGAATTGAAGACGTCTGTAACATACAATAATGTTTTCCTTATAAGAAAATACTGATTGCCATTCATGATTGTTGTTGAAAATAGAATTTGGGAGCTAGGACAATTATTTTTCCAAATTCTCTACATCAAAATCAAAATAGGTACAAATAACTTTAATGTATTACATCAGTAGCCTGAATCTAGATTTTATCAGCAATTTTTCACTCCCTGTTTCTCATTTTCTTCCCTCATATGTAATTGTTCCTTAGGTTGATGAGAACTTAATTCCTATTAAATCTTTCAAGATAATAGTTCATGAATAAGTAATTGCATGAAAGGCAGAACATTTATAACAACAACTGATTCCAGTCATGAATATCTGATAACATCGTAAAAAACTGTGAATCAAATGCGGACAAATAATTTTCTAGTCCCAGGAGGGCACATGGAAACTACTTGCACCTGTTATAGAGAGCAGCTCAAAACTAAATCCTACCTTGCTAATAAACTCTCCAGAGTAAATTAACAAGGTATTTGGTAAAAGGTCTTAATTCTCAAACTCAGGGTATTATCACCTTTATAAATAAAAACAAATTTGAGGCTCATAAGACAGGTGTGGGATTGGGGTTTTTTTCAGTTTCATTGAGTAGGACAATTTAAGAGAAGGAAGAAAGTAGTCTTATAGAGCAGAACATATAAACTTCTCCAAAATATCTGTAAAAGCAAGTGAAAGAGGGCTTCCAACTAAAAGCAGAATATCAGCTTAATCAAATCCCACATTTTCACACTGAATATAATAGTAGGTTTGGCAGGCATTAGTTAACGGTAGATTCAGGAAATACTTCATAACACTTCAATGAAATATGTATAAGAATTATGGGAATATGTCAGAAACTATTTATAAATTGCATCATTATCAATATAAAATATATCTCTATAACTTAACTATAAAGATAAATAAGTAGAAATACATTGTTCCAAATTGTCAGTTCATTTACAGTAATGAAAGCAATTATAACAAGAAGATATTTTCCATGTCTTTCACTTTTAAAATATTTGTATGATACATTTCCATGTATTCTATTAAAAGGCACCTCAGAGGTACTCGTCAACTCTCAAAACAAGAACTGAAGTAGTGAGTTTTTTATTTCTCCACTGATTTCAGTGCTGGTGAAAGTAACCAGAGCAAACCATCAGCTCTTTGAGCCTGAGAAATTAGCCAGTGTATGAAGCCTTTTTAATCGATTGCCAGGATAAAAATAATTTGCCATATGATTCCAGTGTTCCATAGGAGTAGGTTTTATTTGTTTCATCTTTTCACTTTTCTCCCAATATGTTGCAAACAGGAAGAGAGGGCATCTTACATGTTTGCCTTTTGTGTAGCTATCTTGGCCAATGGAAAACGGGCTGTTTGGCACTCTCCCAGGTCTGCACTACACATACCACCCTCCTCTTGCCTGTTGGCCAGCTGCTTCCCTTGCACAGCTGCAGCCACTCAAACAACAGGGAGCCCATGCTTCCCTTTGCTTTCCAGCTAGCATTTTTGCTCTCACAGCTTAGCTTCTGACTAGCCTTTCCAAGCAGCACCTTGCTGTGGTTGGTGGCAGCCCACTGTTTCAGCATTTAATTGGCACTTAAGAGAGATTTAATTCTTCCTTCTGTTAATCTGAATTAAGGATGGTGAGCAAGCCTCCACTGAGGTATCATTAAGTAAGGAGCAAAACGAGTGGCAGCCAGTAACACAACTAAACAAAATAATACATGATTGATTTGAAGGACAACAAGATGAAGAAACGAAAAGGATGTATATTGGGTTTGAAATTACACCTCCAGAATGTATTTGTGTCTGCATATGTATTTGTGAATTCCTCGTAGACACACAGATAAAATTGGCTAACATGAGAGATTAGAGACTGAGGTGTCTAAATTTCTTGCCACCTAAGGTTTCCAATTTGCAGATACACTTTGTTCACCAACTCATTGAAGCATGCTAGAAATCTTCACCTCATTGGATCAGAATGCAAAATAAATCCATGTTCTTCAAGACTTTGCCTGCTCAGTTTCTTTTAATGAAGGAAAAATCCCCTGGTTGATGAGTGATAGCAGGATAGATCTTAGCACTTTGTTATGGAAGGTGAGAGGAAGAAAGTGTCCTTGGCCCTGCTGTTTAGAGTATAAAGGAGGTCTTGGCATGTAGAGGACAACTTGTTTGAAGGCAGACTCAATATGTGGACAAGGCAGAGGCTATTTCCTGTGTCATTAACCCTAAAGGATCCCCATATGTCCAGCAGGAATTGTGTGGCAAAGATAGGATTTGAGGGATTAACAATGTATTTGTACATTTATGTTAATCTCATAAAATACAGTGAAGTCTGAACCAGCCCCAATCCAAGACAGGGGTAATTCTTGAAGAAATTAATGGTGATATAATACAGAAAACATGCCATTAATATATAATTGGTTTTAATTATTCCTGTATAAGAGCTTTATATTAATATATTATACGGTGATGCACTCTGATGTACAGCACCCCAATAGAGGACAGGAAGGGTGAGTGGCAGCATACTGTGACTGCAGGTGTCAATTCTTCCCACCCCTCACTCTATTTTATAGACACAAACTAAAGACCCACTGTCAGTCTCTCCCCCTGGAAAGCCTATTTGGGGCATATGAGGAACAGCCCTGAATATGCAGCAACTGTGGATTTAATCACTTCTTGAGCACCTTATGATGGCAGCCTGGCAATATGTAGAGCGAGGATTTTACCTGGAAATGTTATGTGACAAAAGAGGAGTACGCTACCCACCCAAGGGATGCATCCTGGCGTTAATGTGGAACATCAGCGTAGCTAAGTTCAACTTGAGGTAACTGAGAGCACTGTACCTTTTGAGAAGACCTCTTACCTGTCCTCCTCTGCCCAGTTTATTTGAAAAGAAAATTTAGTTGAAATATGATTGAACTAGCAGTTTTGCATCTAGAACCTCAGAAAAGCTTTAATACTTCAAATTATGATCGATGCCTATTTTCACTGGCACTCATGCTCAGATGTTTCTGAGATAGGCTATTTTGTGGTGTTCATAATATTAGTGACAGTTTTCAGAAGACATACTTAATTTAAAAGTATTTTGTTGGGATATCAGAGAGAAAATATAAAGAACAAGTGACAGTAATAGGGAAACACTTGTCCCTATATATAGGAAGTGATATTTACAACTTCCATCATAACGACGCAAAAGGAACAAAATGTTGGAAAGCCACAATGTTTTACTGTAGCGTTATGCTAATTAGACTACAATCCTGAACATTCCAGTTCAGTAAATTTTGTGAGCAGATATTGGACTCTCCTCTCAGCTGATCTGCTCTGTAGACAGGTTTGGTTTCTTCCATTAGAAAGGGAGGTGTCATTCTGTGTTGAAAACTGTGAAGGGCAGTCTTGGAGAAATATAGGAAAATTCTGGTCTTTCCCAGTGTTTGGATGCACCAAATGTTTAATCAACATGTAGATTAAGGCATCCAGACTCTTGCACTGGCAAACTTTATGAGTATTTTCACTTCCATTTTGTAGGGATCTATCCCTGCAAGGCGCAGAGCAGCCTTTGGAAGCAGCCATCTCAGAAGCCTGCAGCTCTCGGAGTCTCTGGCTAAGATAATTTTTACCTGGGAGCAGCCCTAGAGCCGTAACATGTCTCTATTCTCTCCACTCCTAAACAAAACAGGCAGAATGCTTAATTTCTTTGCTGCTAGTATTCAGTGGTGGGCAGCAGTGAAACATGGTAAAACATACATTACAAATGCTTTTATTTTACCTTGTCCTACTCATCTGTTATAAGAGCTTTTCAACAAGCTGATTTACCTCTAGGGTTACATTTGCAAATAGTAAGCTACATTTCAGGCAATAACAGCTTAAAGTTCAAGGGTGTCCTAAGTGATCATCTGTGACTCGGTTAAATTATTTTAGAGCCTATGGTTTTAATTTTGTTGTTTCAGATGCGAATGGGGCCTGATGGATTTATTTGGATTGAGAGACTGCATTTCTGAACACAGTAAGACTATTTAAAGAATTGGTTTCATTTTTTATGTGCAGATATTTCTATTATTTGAACTAGTTTGATAAAAGTACAGTAGTGCCAAGTAGCTTAAGTGAAATCTTAGAAAGCCTGAATTCCACACGGGCTCTGTATACATAAATATTGCCAGTCTAAAAGAGGAATAGAGAGAATGACTTGATGACAGCCTGTGTTAGGGAGGTCTGAAATGACCTTTCTGCTCTGCCTTTCGTCCTGGTGCTTCTTGACTGTCAGCTGATCTACTGGGTTATATTCGTGCCATTATGAATGACTAGAATAGTAATGTCTTTTTTTTCAAGATTTTTGAGACCTGCCCTGCTGCCTCCTTACTGTATGAACCTGGAGGGCACTTTAACCAGTCTTCGAATTCATTTGTGTGCTTGTGATATAGGAATCTGGATGGGATAGTTTTGAGGTTTGCTGTAGGGCTTCTTTTTAAAAAAACAGTAGACTACAAACTAGGCCCCACAGTTCCACAGCAGGTTTAAACTTATTTTCCATCTCAAAAGGATCTATGAGCATAAAAGCATTCACATATGGGTTGTTCAGGCACTATCTTAATGGGACATACATATACCTTCATGAAAAGTAATATAAATGCGTTATTTATAAAGCAACAGGACACCGAAGAATAAGAGGTAGAAGCAAAGTCAACAGCAATAAAGGTCCTCCGCTGCCTCTGCTTTTGATTTCTTAGAAAAACAATACCACTAAAGCTATGATGATTTGTGTTGTCTGATCTAGCAATTGCATTTGAGAAATATTTAGCAAGAGCAAGCGACAAATGCGTAGCCATAACTATAAATACCGCCAAAGTAAACAGAGAGTTCAAGTGTTGTTTAATAGCATGTCTCCAGACAGACAGCTTTCATAACTGAATAACTTGGTTTCCCTTTTATTGGATTTCTGCCTGAGAAATATTACACTTCTATAACTGTTATGCTGAGTTTTGCCCAAGACAAAAAGATAGTACATATAAGTATAAAATTCATTTTCTATTCCTTGAAGATTCTTAAATGAGAGAATACCATGTTAAAATTACTATATAAAAGCAGTGTGACTTTGGTTGAGCTGAACAGTAGAGTGGCAGATTTTTTATGATTGTATTTTCATAGTAGAAGAAATATTTTCAGTGAAATAACAGTTCAAAAAAAAAGGCTACATGTGTTTCTTTTGATTGAAAATCTTGATTTTTGTTTTTAAAATTTAATTTACTTTTAATTACAATAACTTATATTAATACTGCATTCTTTCCATTCTTTCCATCTAAATATTGACATATGGGTATTTTGACTTTGTTAAAAATATTTATATTCTGATTTGTACAAAGTTACCTCTTCTAGATGAATGAATGAAAGAACGAAAATGTCAAATATTGCATGGATTCCCTCCAGTAAAATTTCTAGCATTTACTTGTATTCTGAATGTAGAAACTAACATTTAACATGACCAAATAATCTGTATAATATAGCCTATAGAGTTTGAGAATGTGAGTGTTCATGTGTATAAACATTTCATTAATAGTCTTCAGCAATTTTTGTTAAAATAAATGCCATATTAATAAGGCCAGAAAATATCTGTGTTCTTTACATAAATTACATTCAAAAAACCAATATGCAGCCTCAATAATGTTTGAACTGGTGTTTACTGCAGCTGGCTATCAATTAACATTGTAATTAATTTTGTCAAGACACTTCAAAGTGGTGTCCGAATATCCGACATAAAAGCAAGAAAACATCTCATTTTGCATTTAATACTAATTAAATGATATAGGTTTTGAAACCTTCATTACTAAAAAATGAAGCTAGAGTATTGTCTTGTTTGCAGTCTAGAATCAATTTTCCTCCTGCTGATAACTGGTAATGGAGATCATTTGTGGAGAGCGGTAATGAAATCACATTGAGGCTTCCAAGAATGAGGGCGAAACTCACTGTAACTAAAGCTTGAATGATTCTACAAGAAAAAAAGAAAGGAAAAAAGGAAAAAGAAAAAAGAAAACAAGAAAGGAAATGTATCTCTTGACAGGCAGAAGATCATCGGTGCTTCTGTAGAGGGAGAGGATGTGTGCAGTAGAGGATTAAGATTCTATCCATTCACTGTTTATAATATATTCTATGCAAAAATACACAGATTGATAAATAATAAAAATGTTCTCTATATGGAGATTAGAGAGAAAAAATAAGTACCAGAAGACTGTCTCTTCTTAGGCTGTGATTAAAATGACAGCTCAGAAAAAAAAATGGATTAGTGAAGCAATGAATTTACAGACCATCAAAAAAAAAGAATACATGAAAGGTTTTAGTTCAGAATGATAATTCCAAACGGAAACAGATAAGATGCTGCATAGTAAACTCTTTCCATACTGTAAAAGATGATAATTAAAGAAATATTTAATATACTGCCAGAGAGCCAGGATGAGACAGAAGAAATTAGGTTAAGAAATCGGTAATTTAGAGGACAGTCTATAACTAAATAGGATATGCTACCACTATCACTGTCCAGGCAGACATAAAACTATTGGGATAGTTTTGAATGGACATGAGATTAGTCTTCACAAATTGCATTTCTTACGTTAGCTACATTATTCACAGTGGTTGACTGATTAGGAAAGCTATATATTACGTCTGTGTGTTTTGAGGATTTTTCTATTCTAGAGTAAAATATCTACAAACTGATGCACTGGTTTGTAGGGATTCTGTGTTTAAAGCATTGGCTCCCTCTTTCTGTATATTTGAAGCTCACATTAAAAAGGTTGATTTGATCAAACAGAATGATAAATGTTCATTATTCCTCTCCTTTCTTCCTTGTATATTATCAATATGGAAATACTTACATTTTATTACACTTTTTAAAATAAGAAAAGGCTATGTTTTTGAAATTAAAAATTATGTATATCTGTTGTTTCTCAAGTCTCCTGTCAAACATCATATTCTCTTAGGTTAATTAGTCTATTTGTCAAGAATTTGAGGTTATGTACTGAGAATTACAATGAGGTGGAACAGGTGTCAACATTTTTGAACTTAATATGTTCTTAGTATAAAAAATAATTACTTAATGGTTTGGTTGTGTTTTCTTTTTTTGCACATGGAGGCATCACATCCGAGGTTTCTCTCTCTTTTCTTTCCCCCTCCCCCCCTCAGTGAATAGCAAATGTGACTGAACTACCTTTTGAAAAATGTACCTTTAGTTTTCCTTTGGACTAAGCTTATGTTCTTCTTAAGCAGTTAGGCATCTTTCATAGTCTGACCCTGGCAATTATAGAGATTGAACAAGAAAGTTATTGTTGGGTTTTTTTCAAATTCTGTACCATCTTAATTGGTACACTGTGTCCTTTCCTACTGTGCCATGTGCCGTGCAAGGTGTATGAATATTGACCCCTTGCACAGAGCTGTTGTGTCGTTGTGTTCCTGTGTCTTCTTTCGAAAAATAAATGAAGTAACCCCTGCTTGCTGTAGGTGTCTCAAAATGTTCAATTAAAAAGATGGGGAACAGTTTCAGTGAACAAGATTTATACATGGATTTTATTTAGTATTGTTTTTTCTTTTATAGCAAGTGGAACATTTAATGTATCTTTAAAAAAAACAAGCAAGAAATAAACATCTTAATTATAAAGTAGAAATATGTTAATAAAAAGCTGAAAAATTATCTACACTTCTGGATCTTTATAATAATTTTCAGTGAAATAAGCTGGTTTTGAAGAAGACCTGAAAAGAGAGTAGGTGCTGTGGGTTTCTATGGGTGATGACCAGTAGTCTGTAAATAACCGTGTGTGGCAGAGATAGATGCTGCATGCTTGTAGGGAACCAAAGGACCTAAAGGTAAAAAGAGATGCCAGATTAATTGGCAGCAGAAACAAATACCACACTACTGCCACATTCAGCTTTGGGATTAGCAGTGCCTGAAACTGGATGAGAGAGAGACACGCAATAAAATGGTGACAGCAGATATCAGACATATCTCTGAAGTATGGGGCACTGTTACAGTTAACCAAAATAAAATCATCAAGTGCAAGGCACTTGTTAGAAATGGACTTTCTCCCTTGGGGAAAGGAAGACATTGAGTCTGAAATGAGCTGCTCCTAGCAGTTCCTCTATTAACAGAATAGGGCAATGTTTACTAAGCACTCCCTGCTCTCACATGTGCACTTTTAAAAGATGCTTGTTCCTGACTAGAAAGAGACTACAAAAAAGTAGAGTTCCAACTAAGATAAACTTAATATCAAAAACAGTCAGGCAAGAAAAATCTAAATTTATCTTACTCTGTGTTAATTTGTCATCAAAGGGGAATATTTAGCAGTTTTCAACTGTCTGATTAGTATTAGGGTGAAGTTTGCATCTGAAGATCCACAGTTTCCAACACCCCAATAAGCCCTGACCTCCAAGAATATTGATATGACAGACAAATTTCTTCTCATATTTCTCCTCATTTTCTGATTCTTCTGAGGAGGAGTTCAGTGAATGAAAAAAAAATAACAAACTCTTTGTTTCGTATCTTCTCTGGGCCAGGATTGTTCCAGTCAAAAGTAAATGCGGGAGGGCCTGTTGTGAGGAGTTTTACCTTCTTTGCTTCCCTAGAGCTTCCTGAGACCTAGTACAGTTACCATGCAGAGATGTTTTTCCATAAGTAAGAGCTGCAGGGAATATTGTCTTGGATTGATGCTCTATTCAACATTTGAATTTTAGACTAATATGCCACATTTATTTTTACTTATGGGTGAATTAAAGAAATAATATGATCCTCATTTATTAGAGTAGATAAATTGATTCCTTGAAACAGCCCAAAATGAGTTCTTTTCTATTTGGATAGTTGACTTGCAGTAAATCCTTTTTACTTCAGGGACTGAATAATGCCATATAGTGTCTGCGCATTCCTATTGAGATTTCAGCTGATGTCAATTTTTAAATGGTATCAGCTTTGCATGACTGTTCTTCGGACTGACTCTTACACATACTGTGCATTTTTTTATGCTTTGGACAGAACAAAGTTTTCTAACATGACAGCCACTCTGGGTCTTCAATCTGCTTTGACCCTAATTCCATTCTTATCTGGAGATGTAGAACAAAGAATTTCAAATTCAAGTATGGGTCAAAGGTCTTGCTAGAACAGCTCTGTCCCTTCCCAGCTGCTCTGTGCTGTGGCAATAGCAGATAACAGTCTTCCTGCAGTAGCACCTAATCTCCCACAGAACAGTAAGTGAAGACCTGTTTTGTTTTGTGGTTGGGCTTTTTTCCTCCTGCAGAAAGGATGTCAGTGGAATTATGTTAATAGACTAATTCTTCAGTACAGAAATATATTTGGAAAGGGAAGTGTGTGATCCTGCGGTGCTCTTGACTGTGCCCAGAACTGAGGGCCTTTGTGCGACTGTTTGGTTGCTATGAGAGTTGTGCAAGTGTCCCCTGGAGGCCACGCTCCCGGCATCACGCAGACTGTTTATACATCAGTTATTGCATTAGGTTTCATCAAGTTTTCAACAGAAAAGAACGGATGCTATTAGTTGATATGAAAGACTCTCTAGGTCTAGACTTTCACCTTACCGTGACTCTGCTAAGGAAAGTATTGCCAGTGCTAATCACTCGCGCATGTCACTGCCAAAGCAGTTTTGGAAATCCATCAGCTCTGGCATTTCATTTTAGAGTTACACATAATTTATTTACCCATCCAACAAAACAGATGCCACAACTAAGTTATTGTGTTTGTATGAGACACTTCTCGCTGTAAAGGTGGCTCCCACATTTTCATATCTTAAGGGAAAATGTTTCTTTAAAAGTTTACATTTGACATAAAATTTTTGAAATGGCAGGGTTACACAGACTGCTCCTCAAGGCCAAAAATTCTATACCTGTATCTTTGTTGGAAAATTCCATTGTACCACATTATTAAACACTAGATACAGTACAAGAAAAGAGATTTTATTAAACCTTCTTTATCCTATCTTCTAATATTGCCAACATGAAAAAGCTTTATACATGCTGTTCATATATATACATATAATTATTAAATTCATATACACAGCTATATTACCCTTCATTTGCTGTTCTATACATATTTTACTGAAAAGATATGATACAGATTTCACATACTAACCGGTCTGCTAAAAATCAAACTATTTCTTATTTCACCAGTACAAAGTGTAAACTTAAAGACATAGTAAAGCATCTTGCAAATTGATTAACAACATAAACAAGCAAAAATGTTTAGATAATAGAATCTAATTTATCACGTTTTTTTTCTTTTGTAGTTCTGTGTGTATTCTAATACATTTGAATATTACTGAAAAGTGTGAAATGCTATTCATAAAATAACTTTGGCTCAAACAGATATCTAAGAGGAATTGTGGCAGCCTACTCTTTTAAGATTTGATGTTTTTATCTTGGTCAAAGTGATTTTTGTGGTATTTTTGTTTGAGGAGAGTTATGTGCAAAAGTATTACATAAGGAGATAGCAAAATAAGAGCTGGGTTCTTTGAGTGCTATGAAACAGAATTTCATAATGAAATTATCCCAGATTATGTTATACTGAATGTCAAGTTGCCTTTTGTTGAGAAAAGGGCAGAGAAGTGGTAACCTGTTTACAGTAGCTGTTGTCCAAATTAGGACAAAACAGAAAGAGATGCTGCTTCTGTGTGTATATGTCTACGTGTCTCAGTATGATTTGTCAAAATTTCCAGTCCTGTCTAATACTATAGAATTGTTTTTTGAGTTGCCTACTCCTAGATCAAAAATATTGTTGTTTGCTTAATTATTCAGTTTTAGGTTTTACTTGATGATTGCTAAAAATTTTATTTTTATCTTTAGGAGCTTTCATAGGATGCAATGTATGAAATTGCAGCATGACATTTAATTAAGAAAAACACAAACCCACTTTAGCCCACTGTCCTAGTTATGCTATATAGGGTAGCATTTAATCATATTCATTTAATAAGAAGGATAGTATATTTTCTGGTAGTTGTACACATTAAAGATCAAGAAAAAACTACAGTATTGTAACACAGTTTTTTTACAACAGTTTTCTGGACATTAACTGTTTCTTCTCAATTTTATTACTGATCATACATTACACATAAGCTTCATTCTGCACAACTAGTAGTTAAGCACAGAAGTAGTTAGGCTTATAGTCTCATTGCAAATGACTTAACTTTGATCACATAGGTAAATAACACATCTAAGACTCAAATCATATTTTCCAGCATTAATTGCAGCCTCTCCATATGTAGAAACCATATGGTGGTACATGTAACATTTATGCTTATTATACTCAAAAAGCTCAATAAAATCAATCTATGTATTTAACAACAGAGTATAAATACTACACATGGCTATAAGAAACTAGCTGTTTATATAATAGCACTTTTTACTTAATTTGTCCCTGGGGTTTGCTTAAAAGTATTAGCAGAATATTAAAATGACCTCCCTAGATATGAGAGTGTGGATATAAATGAGAATTCTTTTGATTGATTAGCCAATTACCATAAAGTACTTTATACCTTGTGTATTAACAGGGATGTTCTTAGGAGATGGAGAGAAATTAAAGAGCTCTAAATACATCAAACAGAACACGTATGCATAGTTAAATAAAAATAGTTTTAAGAAGTCATATTCTTCTGGCTTGCCATCTGTATTTTGTGTTTTGGTGACAGAAGGATGTTTATTTGCTTGTTTACTTATTGCAGCATTTGCCAAATTTGCTTTCATTTCATTTCTTCTGACTGTTCCAGGTTTTTTTTCCACTTAGCTTGCATCTTTGCATCAGTGCCTGTGGCAGTACTCTGACAACTCTGGTGCCATCCATGGGCTTCTCTTAATGAGATGTGAATGCGTGGGTAGAATGCCACCGCTGCAACTTCACGCAGCTCTACGGCCAGTTTCATGTTAAAAGTCTTTTCTTTGGGCCAAGTCTCAGTTCTCCTTGTGTCAATAGGGACTTAGCAGTAGTGCCTGGGATGATTCACAAGTGCAAAATTTGGTAACTTTAATTTCTTCATTTTGATATAGATCTAAATGAAAGATAGGTGACTCAGATAATATTCACCCCAATTCTCCTTTAACAAGCACAGATTCCCTAAAATCATGAGATATTTGAAAGTATTGCATAATTTTTTAATCTTTTCAATACATTCTGTACATTTAGAAACTGGACCCCACTTGTCATAGCAGGAAACAGATGAGTGTTACAGAAGTCACACAAGTTTGCTGCAGTTGGAAATTTGTCTTCTTGATATCCAGGGAGAAGCTGATTCTGTTGTTTATTTTTTTAAATGATTTTCTAGGTCATAGAAAGAATGATATATTTTGAGAAAGCTTGCTTTGAACATTTAGAGGAAATTAACCCATAAAACTGTCAACATCAACACACTAAAGAACATCTACTATTAAAAATAGATTTAAAATTAAGAGAAGTCCCTGAAGTCCATTTTCTTCAGTGATAAAACAAGATGAAAGCACTGTTTTCAGTTACAGGAATATATTTGCAACTGCAGACAAAGGAGAAAGAAGCACAGCTTAGAACACCATCTCATATGCACTTAAAATGTGAAAACTGAATCAAAGTGTCTGATCAAGTCTAGCGAACCAGATGAATTATTATGAAGAACAAATCCTGTAACATCAGCTGCAACAAAAGGCAAATAGTAGTAAATACTGTGCAAAGTATCTTCCTACTAACTAGCTCTTCCACACCACCTAGTGCCTAACCCTGATTACGCATTTCTTTGTGATGCGTATCCTGAATGTGAAACGTCAGCCAGAACTATAAAGGCACATTAGCCCAGGAGCTGTGGTCTGGAATATCTCTGTAATTTCGGTATTATAACGCCCATATTGCCTAAGTTTTGGATTTGAAAAATGTTAGCTAGCCTGAATTCTCTGAGCAGCAGTAGCATGTTCTTAGTGCCCACCAGCCTTACTTATTTTTCTGACACTGTGTTATCATGAAAACATGTTATACAGACATCCTGTTCCTTCACAAGTATCCAAGATCTCCTCAGCTCACAAGTATTTAACCATTAAAGCACTGCTTGCTTTTTAATTTAGAAGTCTTTTTCATATGTTTGCTTTAGAGCACAGGCCGGCAATGACCTCATTCAATGTTCAGGAATCGGTGCCAGTCTGGCAGAAGAATTGTTTGGAGCCAATTCCTTCTCAAACTGCTGGTGCAAAATAGTAGCAAGAATTGGCAACACTCTGCTTTATCCAGAAGCTCAGTCCTAAAATCACAGTCCTAGTAAATACATTTATTCACAAGAAAAACTGAAAAATAATGTTATTAAAAGATTAAGTACATTGATCTGTACTCATGCGAGAAGAAGACCAAAAGTGTAACTGTTTTTGAGCGACCAATGTTTTGATTAGTTGTGGTTATTCCTTTTGTGAGAATACTGAGGACATGATGTTGGACTTTGTGAAGCTCATGCCTATCATATAGTAAACTTAAATTGACTTCTAGTAATCTTATATTCTGCAAATTGTTTGTACTTTAAAGTGAAAACATTTTTTGTCTCCGTGGCATCACACATATTGTGACACAATTTTTTACCACCTTAAAATAAGAAATTTTTCACAAGGAAGCATATTGATTCCTCACATATACTAAGTTGTGTCTTATTTTCAGCCAGCTTGTGTGTTTTTATACTTCTACCAGACCTTGAAGATTTTGCCAGAAGTTTTGAACAATGCAAACGTTCCTGTTTTGTTTTTTATGGACAAATAGAATGTCCTTCCATTCTTCCCTAAAGCTGACCTTTAATAAAAGACTAAACACAGATCATTGAGAAATACTCAATAAGAGTCTAAAGTTTTTTACTAAGTTGCTGAGTCGGGAATAATAGAAACCCAATTTACATAGATTGACCTTTTAGCTTCAGCTGAGAAGCTGTCTAATGAATAATAGTTATAAATAAATAAACCTCAACAAAAGGAAAAACAACAAGCAGAAGCTGGGGAATAGCAAGGCTGGGTTGCTTCATGAAGTAAAACGTAAGCAAAAGGCAGTTGTGACAGTGAGGCAGGGAGAACCAATGTCCTCATCACCAGTAAGGGTGCAGTCTGGCAGTACCTGAGCAAGGAGGACAGAGCAGACCAATAAGAGGAGACAGGTTTGGGCAACAACCCTGTGATGGCCATGCAAGTCTGCACTGCTAAAGCAAGTCCACGTTCAAGCCTGTAAGACACATCAGTACGGCAAAAATCAGGAAGATAAGAGAGTACAGGAATAGCAATGGTGTAGTGCAAAGAGGGGGCAAGGCCGGGTTTCAGAGCCTCGTTGTATTCAAGACCCTGACAAAACCAGACAAACTTACCTTGGAGTGACCTAAATTCATATTTGGATTTTCTAGTGATATATGAGAAAGTGAGGGGATGAGAAGGGCAAATATTTGCTTTGGCATATCATGTTCCACCTCTTATGCTGAATATTTATAAAGAAACCAGGAAAAATAATTTCCCAGAAATGTCAGTGATCGTGATAGCCCTCTTTTACACAGAAGACCAGATGGTGCAGCATATGTATATGAAGCGTGAGTTACAACTTCCAGCTTCTTCTTTTCCTTTACAGAATTTAAGGCTACATTTTCTACCTCCAAGGCTATTACCTGGTAGAAGAAAAGGTATATAGTGGTGTTAGATTACCTGTTGCATGGCAAAACGTGTGTTGTCTTTGTGAGGTAACTTGGCACGTTCCTCTAGACTCAATGATTCATGCTGTCACAAAACTGAATATCACTGACTATCAAAGATGGAACCACAACTAGTAAAAATTGTTTCAGAAAATGGGTGTTCCTACAGTTTATAGGCTTATATGTCATAGAAAGTGGCCCACACAAAGTTACAGAATGGTAAAGATCACTAAGTGGAGACAGCACTACTACAGGAGTTACCTAAAAGCCTGCAGAATTCCAGGGGGAGGGGAAGGACCCTATAGCACGCGTTCACTCTCTCGTTAAAGACACTCAGCCTTGAGGAGGCGGCCATGACAGGCATCCCGACCATGAGAAGGATCTCATGTCGCAGACCCCTGCTTCAGGAGGACTCAAAATGGCCTCTGGTGAGGGGGCTCCATTTATACACACGTCGAACTGGGGGCTGTGATCTTGTGTGTTCACAGTGACACTCCTTGGCTGCAGTGGTGTCCGGCACAGCATTCGGGTGGGATTTGTAACTCGAGTCACACATTGCCTGCACCGTGCTTCAGGCCCGCTCTCCTGGGGACAGCTGTGACTGCCACACTTCTCGTGCATTTTGAACTCACTTGAGAAAAAGACTAATTTCCTGATCCTAAGAAGCCCACAGCCATTTTACAAGACTACATAGTGGTCCAGTTAGATCACTTTATTAATCCAAGAATCTCTGATATTCTCTCAGGCAATGCCCTTCCAGGAGCTTAAATAAAGGTTCAGCTAAGAAGCCAGATCCCCTGGTTTTAACTTTCAGGAGAGCAGGAAAACAAAAGTATAGTATATATAGACAAACTGCCTTAAAAGGCATAAAAAAAGTCAAACTGTGTATTTATACTGACGTTTTCAACACTCACAAATTCCCTTGTTCACATTTTCCTTAGAGATTTTTTTCCTCATTCTTGCTAACAAATGATTTTTGCTCTTATTTACAGTTGGCTCCTTTAATATATCAAGACACGTCTAATAAATTGCAAGGACCTTAATTTACATGTAAGTTTAGCTGTTGGTCTTGGGGATATTAATTTAAGTTACAGTTGGACTCCTTGACTTATTTTTATCAATTTAGGATGACAGTGCTAGGTCTTTTATTTATTTAAGTTATTCACTGCCTCTTAAGGAGAATGGGGTATTTCACAAATTAAATTCATGTGAACACTTTTAGCAATGGCTTTCAGTTTTGGATGGTATCTGCATGCTTAATATTATTGAAAGACAAAAGAGAGGGAGTGATAGAAGAAGAGGATCTCTTTAAAAATCTTATTTGGTGTCCAACTGAATTTTTTAAATTTTTAATTTTATTTTCTTTTTAAAAAAAATTATCAAAGGCTAACTGAAGGATGTGTAAGTTAGAAAGCATACTCACCAAAATAAAATGAGATTTCTAGGTCTGCTCCAGGAAATGTTAACAAATAAAAAGGCGTCATATCATCAGCATGTGGTTTTGTACAGAATTCAGCCAAAATTTTTTTTCTTTAAAAAAGGAAAAGACACACTCGTTGCTGTGATTTGTTGGGGTGCTTTATATAGATTTTACAGTACTCTACAAATGCCAAATAAATCTAGAAATCTATTCAGAGAAGCTGACTAATCTTTCCAAATTTAGATTGAATTTTATTTAAATTAAAATATGTGGAGAAAATAATAGCTGATCTATTACTGCAAAGTCTGCTACAGATTTATTTTAGTAGAAAATCATGATGTCACAAACTCTACTATTTGACACACACCACTAATACTCTCCTATTCTTGTAATAAATCAGTGCAATATTGATAAAAATACCTAATTTTATATACTACAACACAATGTCTGATTTATTTCTGATGTATTTTACTAAGTAACTGTTTCCATGGACATATTGCCCTAAAATGTGCTATTATACAGTATTCATGTTTCCCTGTTAGATCAACATCTTTCACAATTTCATATCACATAATTTTGATGAACGATTATAAAGCAGAATATTTTATAGCCTCACAGAGAAGAAAACCTGCCTTCCCCACATTAGTTCTTATATCTTTTCCCATTTTCTTGCTCATCAAATCATATATCTACAGTAAGCCTTACAACAATTATGTCTTCAAGAAAAAAACAAATTAGACTTTTTTTGGAGGACACAATCCTCTTCAATTTTAAATTTATTTATATTTTTCACATTTCATTTTAAATCAATGTACACATAGGTGTCTCTAATAGATTAGAGTTACAGAAGTAGCCTCTAGAACTGACAACTTTTAAAATATTTCTTAGTTCTCTTATTGCTGCAAGGATCAATATAATTTTACCAGATTTGATTCAGAAAGTGTTTTTGAAGAAAATCTGGTCATAGATGAGGGAAATACGTGGTTCATTTTCTTAAATGATAAAATCTACTATCAATTTCCTGCTTTGGATGAAAAATTGTCCTGGATTTTAATACGTTTCCTGTAAGAACTGTAGCTGATCACATTATATAGTATTTGCCATCTACTAGTCCAAGAGAATCTGGTACTACTGATGCAAACTCATATTTTTAATAGTCAGTGGATTCCACAGGATGTTTGCTTCCAGTTACGAACTGTTACAGGCTCATGTTACCCATCTACCTACTTGGGTATATAAAGGGGAATGTGTGTTCATTTACTGTAATAATAGGTCTGAAAGATGTGTAAATAAGCAAAATGATCCTATGTGTAACTGCAGGAACAGAAAAATATGGTTTCACTACATACCCTCAAACAGCAACTGATGTTTGTTTTACATGTCACCTACAGTTATATTTCCATGCTGAGTGAAAAAAACATAGAAATATCAAATATACACTAATTTTGAAGGTATCACAGACAAAAATAGCAAAATATTCACCTGTAAGATCACCAAGCATTTGTTCAGACTTTTGCAAAAGTATAGTTTCCTGTCAAACCTAATCCAATATGACTTTGAGATGTCGCACAGTCTTTTTCCCTTCCCCTGTATCATCTACCTGTATGCAACGTCCCGGAAGGATGAGTTGGTTCAGCACACTGATGACAGAAAATGCACTTTTCAGCACGTAGGAGGGAAGAGGGCATTAATTTTCTGTCAGACAAGTGAATTGGTCAACTCATCCTATGGGCTCAAGCTCACAAGTGAAAAGAAAGGAGTGTGTACATGATAAACAGGGCTTTTTGTTAGCTAGTTGATTTCAGATGTAGTTAAAAACTGTCCTTGTTACTCTGCAGTTGTGAATACAAGAACATGTAAGATGACTTGGAAAATCATCAGCAGAAATCACACAGCCAAGCAGTTTGTTCATGTACAAACAAAATTTCAAATGCCATGAATATCACATTTGTGACCCAAGACTGAAGTCTCCACTTTGTCCAAGTAGCATGCTGCCCAGGCACTTAGGAGAACAAAGTCACACTCAGCAATAAGGTGACACCAAGTTTGTCTTTTAGCTAGCAATTGCTTCTTTTAGCTCCTTGTGTAGATGGAGTGATGTTCTTTGTTCTAGGATTAAAGTCTAACAGTATAGCATAAATCCAATGGTTTCCATTAACTGTTTTCACTAGGTGCTGGAATAGAGGTGGAAAAGTGGCTTAAAGCTTGCACAGGTCACAGCTAGAGGTGGCAGCTCCCAGCATAGATATCTGCCTAATGTTGTGTGCTCTCCTCTGCTCTGATAGTGACTTAAATAATTGCTGTGAATTTCTGCTTGTGGGGGGTTAACTTAATTGAGGGTCAAACCCTCAGCCAACCACTCTTCTCAACAGGACAGACGGAGAAAGAGGATGGAAAACTCATGGCTCGATATATACACAGAGACAACACTTACCCACTACCTTCAGGGGCAAAACAGATTCAGCTTGGGGAAAGTTTTTCTAAATTTATAAGAACATGTCTGCTCCTGATTTTTCCTATAATACTAGATTGCAAATATATTTCTGCATTTTCAATTTTTTTTGGAACGACTCTTCATATATTCTTGCCAATCTATCAAGAATTACTGTGCTTCTCAAACATAATGTTACAGCATATTGGCACATTCTAGAAAGCTGCATTTTTTAAGCAATATGATGAGAGGAATAAAACTCTGAAGTTTCTACTGCAACGTGATAAAACAATCTTGGACAAGATGGAAAGAACTGTAAGTAGAGGTTAGAAATCAAACAGAAATACAAGCAGCAACTGTGCAGGAGACTATCAGAACAAAAGACATATCTTATTTGGTCAGACTAGTCATCCATTTATCTATCTTAAACATTTGCAATTGGAAATACAATGCTAGAAGAAACCATGAATCAGGTTCCTTCTCTGTCTCATAGACAATACACACTGCTAGTATCAAAAACTGTCATTAAAGAAATATTATAGAATACATCCTGAAAAGGGAAGATGAAAAAACAATAATTCAGAGATGTACTGAAAATGATAATAAAATGGTTTGAGGCTTTTTGTGGTTTAGTTTTTGTTTTGTTTTGTTTTGTTTTATTTTGTTTTCGAAACTTATTTACAAGCTTTTCTATTCCTTGGTCCAGAAACTGCTTTTAACAAAGTAGAAAAAAACTCTTCCGTGGGATATGTCTTGTCAAAAGACAAGTAAACAACTGTGACATAATGCATGGCATGCTAATGTTGTAGCTATCTGGAAAGAAACTGTCCATTCCCACTGAACTGGAGATGGCGTAAATGTTCCCAGCCCATATTTCACTCAACCAAGTTTAGACTCTCTGTAACACACATTAGGAGATCACAGTTTTCTCAGATATATTCTTGTTTCAGTTTGTGGTTTATTAATGAATAACTGAAATGGCATATTTCTGTATTGTGACTGTTACATTAAATCAGGTAATGCTTTTCAGATATGTGAATAAGCTGCATGGATATTTAATTTCCATTACATTTTGTCAGTATAATAAATGCCACTAATGTTTACAGAAAATGAATCCTGAAAATGTTAATGTATGTTGAAGTCAATGGAAAGATGTTTTTTGAAGAAAGGAACAGTGATTTAATAAGGTTCCATCTGAGAGGACATGTAACAATATTTTGGGGGAAGAAAAAAACCAATTTTGAGACTTTCAGTCAATGAAATAGATAGAAATGTCAGAGTTAGAAGTCAGCTTAAATTACTGGACAAGGAGATGCATACTATTCAAGCATGTATCTTAGTGGCAACACAAACCCAGAACTATTTAGTTCTAAAAATATGTTTGTTCGCTTAGTTAAATATGTCATTTACTATACTTCTGTTATAGGTTTACTGAATAGTTACTGCTAGGTTTTCAAATTAATGCTTTTGTACAATGTTATATGTGAAATTTTCAATTCAGGTATGTTGGATAAACCTTCAGTTCCTGCTGAGTACACAGCCACTAATGTGACATTGCCTGAAGATAAAAGCATCATTTTTCTGCGTGATTTTGGATATGGCAGTGCTTTCCTTACTTAATCCAAGGTAATTATTTTCAAATCGCAGCATGTTCTCGCAAAGATCAAGCATTTCCTCAAGAAGGAATAGTGGCAGCACAGTACAGCGGAAATCAAAAAGTTAAAAGCCAATATAATTCACCGATGAAAGGAGAAAAATATCATCAAAGGGGGAAAAGGTATTTTTATTTAAAAGACTGAGCTGCTTACACAGAGAAAGAGGTAACTATTAGATACGTTTTAGAACTAGGGAAAAATTATTTCTTTCTTTCATACAAAAAATGATTTGGTTTTATTGTTGCTGTTTGCTTTTATTGTTTACTTGTTTGTTTTGCATACATCCCCCATCATCCACCCCCTCAACCGGAAAAAGCATTTAAATGGTTTATGCTGAAACACCATTATGCTGCAAGATAAAATTGGTGATTAATAACTAAATACTTGTGTCAACGGTGTTCTGAGATTAAAATCTTAGATTATATTGTTAGATAAAATGCCAGTTTCTTAGCAAATTATTTATGGCATATATAAAGCTAAAATAAAATTTAAGTACACAGTGTTACCTCTTTTATTCTAACATGTTTAGCTATTTCTTAGCAGAGTTTGATGACAAAAATTGAATATTCACTCTCAATGATAAGTACTTGTCAGAAGAATGGAAAATGTTAAGTTAAAATTGTAGGAAGAAAAATGGATGTAAGGTCATTGAAGTAGGATGAAGCAAACACATGAAGTGAAGTGAAATAAAAAGCTTTACAGGAAGCTAAATAAGACAGTGGAAGTTGAAAAAAAGAATTTCCTGTCTTTCTGAGATGGTGAATTGTCCGGATCTTGGCATTCCGTAAAATTACGTGATTTCCAGCTTTCACTTACATTACTGAGAACCTGTTACTGATGACCTCATGATCCGTTTAAAACCCACTCTTGTAGTAAGATCAAAGAGTATGTATTGATCATATAAGCACAGACTTTAAAATCTATCTGAAAGTCACTGCCATGCCAGCAGACAAGGCATAAGTCAAAGATTTAGTATCTTCTTTCAAAAACACTTCTAATGTGCAAACATTTCTAATTATGATCATCTCAATTAAAAGTGCACGCATTTAGCCGCAGCTTCAAAAGATCTTTTTTGCTTGAAAAAAGTTCTTGTAAGATTTTCATCTTCTTGCTTCAAAATACCTGTGGTTAAAGAGCTTTAACAGGTAAAAAAGTCAGGGTTTTGTAGGTGTTTTTTTAGGAATACTAGGTAAAATATTGGATGCATAGGACTGCATGATATGATTACTCCATCTTTGTTTTGCTATATTTTGGTCTTATGAGCTAAAAATGTTAGCAAAACATTATCATCTTGATTATTTTAATTTTACTTTTTTATATAATCACGAAGTAAAAGCAATATTGATTTTGTTTTTATTAATACTCCTTTGGCACTAAATGGCTTCCAAAGAGCTTCCAAGATTCTAACCTTTGGAGGCAAATAATAGAATGCAGAAAAGTGATTTCAGTCAGATAGCTACAGTTACGTTCTGCATATAAACCTATTTTTCAAAACAGTGATTTTTATCATTCTAGATTCTAATTTGAACCATTCTGAAATGATAATTATTATGAACTATATTAGCATCTTTTATTTCCTGACATTAATGTCATTACCTTTATCAACTCTATTGTTTAATTTAAAATAACTCAGTGTTAATAACGCATTTAAATATATTACTGTATTTGAATAATTTGACTGATTAGAAAGGCAGCAGTTAGAATTAGAGAAAATAGTAATTCTGCAGGTCAGTGACAGCAGTCAGGCTTACTGGATGATGTTTTAGGAGTTATTCTGGATGTTAAGACTTCTGTGTGTCTAATCCAAGAAGAAGGATTTAACAGTGTAGAAAGTTATCTTGCTAATATGAACATAGGGTAGAGGAGACTTTGTGTTTTCAGCTGTTTGGCTGTCTGAAAACTGAAAAAGGAGCAAGAGAAAAAACTTATAGAATCATGGAATCATTAAGGTTGGAAAAGACAGAGAAGAATTTATTCTGAGCTCTGTGGTTTACTGCAGCTATGAGGCAGTCTGATGCCAGGGTTAATGAACAGCCCAACTTTGATTTGACAGCATGAGGATTTCTACTGTTTCAGTTGGTTTTTAGTTAATTGACTATTAAAAGTGCTGAAAAAACCTTGACGTAGAACATTTTGAAATAATAGGAAATTTTGAAATACTAGAAAATACCAGTTCTGCATTCCTGGCACCATTATAATTTACTAGGAAATGCAGCAACTTTTTTGTTTTATTTCATAGTACTGGGATGAAATTTTTATGGCTTTCTGAGTTCTACCTGTCAGAAAGGAAAAGGACATTTTTCTGTGCTTAACTCTTTTCAGCTACCACCCAGGTAGCTGAGACATACAAGGAAGAATGAAATCAACAGCTGTTAAAAAATACAATATTATCAGTATGGCCAGTAGTGTCTCTTATTATTATATGGACAAAATAACTCTATAAACTCTACAAAGACTCCTACACATTTTGAATTCCCTACTATACTCTTGAAGGCAGTGGCATATTTTACTAGGCATCTTTCACCTTATATTTATTTCAGAACACTCAATTAAAATTTCTGATTATCATCTTGACTGATGTGAATTCTTTTTCATCTCCCTGCCCTTTGCTGCTGTGTGAAATTCAGCAATGAATGATTTTGAAATTTTTCAAGCATATAAAGTCATTATAAAGAATGACCAAAAGAAAGGTCATTCATCGTGGTTTCTGTTGATTCTTATTCATATACAACAAAAGCATCCAGAGACCTGTTGAAAAGCATACACCTGTGTTAAGGGGCACATCTTGAGGCATTATGAGTCTAAAGAGCGAAGCAGCAATCACCACTATTTTGGAATGCTTCAGCTCTAGTAGGGTCATAGTAAGCTCTTGTTAATCAAATTATATCTGAGACAACACCTTATTGAGTGCAAAACTTGAGGGAACTGCCATGCTGTCGAAAACTGTGAATAATGAGGTAAAACTTTATGTGTCAGAGAAAAGATGAAGTCCCTGCAGTAAGGAACGCGCCCTCTGCCTTCCTCTCTTCCTCTTCTCTGCCTTTTCCTACCCCTTCCAGCCTCTCTCCACTAAAGTCAGGGGTCTGTATGTTAGAGCAACAGATATGATCAACACTTTTGGCAACCAAATCTAAGTATAACTGTGAGAGAGAAAACTGGAGATTGCAATTATTCAGTCCTATGTCTAAGACCAGGGGAGCTTTACACTGCTCTGTCTGGACATTTACCAAAGCCAAGATGTGCTGTCAAAAACATCGGAGAGTCAAGAAAATTTCTGTTCCACAGACTGGACTAAAGTCTCTGTCTAGCCAAGTTCAAAGTCAATTCGAATTTGATAATGAATGAAGTACAAAGAATTACAAACCAGCAATTTCAAACTAATTTGTTCTGTTCTGTGATGTTGTCTTTCTCCCCATTATCCCATTATCATAAGGAAGATATTTTTGAAGATGCAGGTGGTGAAACTCTGGAACAGGTTGCCCAGAGGGGATGTAGATGCCTCATCCCTGGAGATATTCAATATTGGGTTAGATGAGGGTTTGAGGAACATGATCTAGTTGAATTTATCCCTACTCATTGTAAGGGGGTTGAACTAGATGACATTTAAGGTCCCTTCCAACCCAAATCATTCTATGATTCTCTGATTATAGCCAATGTCCTTCTCCATTTCTTTTTTTCCTCTCTTAAGTTAATGTGTATCCAGATTTCTCACTTCCTGTGAGAAAGTTCTAATTCTTTCTTTAGGCATTCTGTGATGTAACCCATGCTAAGACACTCTGGTGGTTTTATTTAGAGTAGAAGTCAACATCTACCTTTTAAAGCCGTTCTAGTTAGTACTAGTTAAATATCCTGCTGTGGATGTGAAAAAGCCAGGGAAGGAGGGAGAAATGGTGAATAATCCAGCAAACAGGGTAGTCACCTGAGTGTAAAGGAAGATTTATTGCTTTGGTGTAATCATCTTTTCACTATTATATGGTGCATAAATCAAAGGTAGAAACCATAAACATTGTCTTTAAAATCTTTCTCATTCGGATTGGTAAAACCATCGTTTCCAGAATCTGATAGCAATGGGAAGAGAATGATTTACATATAAAATCCACATGGAAAGGAGAAACTGAAAAAAAAACCTTTTCATGTATTGCAAGTGCACATGCTCATTTCTGATCTCTGTTGCTGAGAGAGGGAGACCATTTTTGAAAGCCTAACTGATTAAGCACTTTCGGAAAATGCCCATCAAGTTACATTTCAAGAAAAAGAAATCCAAAAGGATGTAATCATAAGGAACTTATCAGGACTATCAAAAGGAATTCCTCTGCAATGTCACAAGGGAAGACAATGAAGCCCAATGATCAGTGATAAGAGACTAGCTGATAGCTGGAATGAGGAAAATTCAGCAAGAGAGAAATCAGACAGAAAAAGCAAGTGAAGCTTAGTGAAAGCATAAAATGTAAAAGATGAACAATTTTGGCAAGTCAGAGATGAAGTAAAGCATAAGGGTAAATGAAGACAGAATCAGCAGTGAAAGGGATCAGATGGATCATTAAGAAAAAAACCAAGGAATAGTGCAGGAAGCTGAGGGAAGGAGGGAGAGACTGAAGCTGCAGTTAGAGAGGAAAGCTGAACTGTAGTGAGATGATTTGCAGCGATAGGATATGGCAGCGGGTGTGAAGAAGAGAGCAGACTTCCTGTAAGTGCTGAAAGTGAAAGGAGAACTGAGAGGGCTTACAAGAAATGATGAGGCGAGTGTCCAAAGACTACCAGCTTGATCTGGTCTACAATGGATAGGTGAAAAGATGAGAGGATCAGATGAAATGATTAAGGTTTCCATAAAAAAAAAGATTAGATGGCACTAAAAGTGCTGTGAATGGCTGTATTTTTGTTCCATTTTATTTTATTTTATTCTATAGGTGGAGGAAATGTTAAAAAGGAAGGAAAAAGAGAACAGTAGAAATGGCCACTGAGGGAGAAAAAGCACACAAGTAGTGGAGTTTCTGAGAAAGACGGATAAGTGGGATGGGAATAATAGGCATGTAGGATAGCAATAGTAAAGGAATATAATGTCAAAGTTGTTTGAAAAGCCATGGGCGTGGGAGCTGGATTTGCACTTATTTGAAGTGAGGAGAAAAGAAAAGGAGACAGAAAAAGGAAGAATCAAGTTTGTAGATACATAGGGTAAAGGGTGTGGTATTATAGCATGAGAAGATAATGTGATACATTTGTTCAGAACATGAATACAGGCAAGAACTGGATGAGAAATGTAAAAAATTCCTGTGAAATAGGACTGGTAAAAAAATTAGAATTGGAAAATCCTATGAAAATATGACTTTTTTATTTTATTTTATTTTATTTTAATTAGTGCTTGGGTGAAAGCTAATAGACAGTACTGTGATTTCTATGAGCAAGAAAAGGTTTCATGGAAAGAAAAAAGTGGATGGTTGAATTTTTCCATGCTTCTGAAACCAGATTATATTAGATCTCACCCACTATGCTCATAGGAACAGTGGTAAATGGTAAGCCAACAACTGAAAAAGCATGAAACTTCTTTCAGGGAATATCAAACCATTGCAAAATCAGTTCCAATACTGAATGACGTTGCCTTAGTTATACTTTAGCTGAATGCGAATTTTGGATTCTGAAGTTGCTCTAACTGAAATGATCATCAAGGTTAAAATCTTCCTCTCCTGGAAGATGTACCAAAGCAGCATATATAATTTAGTAGGCTTTTGGATGTGTTCTTTAGTGAAAGTTAAAAGCTTTCCATCTCAGTTTGATGTACTTCCAGAGGCTTTACGTGTGCTCAGCGTTTCACAGAATACGTCTACCAACAGCCTACTCTGTAGATGAAAAACTGATGTATCCATTAGAAGTTATATTCAAATACTGGAAGTACATAGTCCATATTTTTAACTAAACAGTCAGAATTACATGCCGTCACCATCTTTCAGAAAGCTGTGCATGTTATTAACAACACCCAGGGCTAAATGAGGTTGTCACTGCTCTGACGCTGTGTAGGGAGTGGGCTAGATGCATTTCAGAGGACTTTACCAGACAAATTGCAGTTCTGTGGTTCTCAGGTGCTGCTGTGAAAGATCACACTAACTGTGTACAACCCACACAGAGTAAGCTGAATTTTTGCAGACACCTACACTTTTCAGTCATGGAATTATTGTAGGATTAGCTGGCAATGCTTGTTTTTAGTGAAACATAATATTCATAGAAAAACTCTAGCTAATTCAAGTTTTGTGTAATTCATATTCTGGACTTCAGTTTTTACACAAATATTCAAGATAATTTTCGGGTCAAATATTCAATCACTATGTTTACCCAGCACATAACTCAGCCTGTATGGCAAATCATTTTGGTGTTCTCTTGCATAAATTGTGGATTCTGGATCTAAACAACACATACCAATAAAATCTTCTTACTGCTATAAAATAGCATTTAAACTTTAGATCTTAAGTTTATAACTTGCATGCTGGTTGTGGACACACTACGGCGGGATCCAAGAAGCGTTTTCTGCAGACATTTCAGTCATACAGGACTATGACATCACCATCTTGACTATTACTTACTCACACTAGAGACCGTCAAAAGGAGAGCAGCTCTCTCAAGGTGTTACAGGATTGTAATATAGTGATTGAGCTCCATCTTGTGGAATAAAGACAAGCTTACAGCACAGGGATTTTTTTTTTGGGTCCCCTTCAAAAAAGGCATAATAATTAATTTCCTGTTGAAAGTTTTCCTTCTTGAAGTTTTGAACAGATAGGGGGAAAAATCATTACAGCACGCCTCATATTATTAAGATGCATTAAGATGTGAAGAAGTAAAAGTATTGGGTGATAGAGCCAGAGCGCGTACAGTTTGGTGGACACTTTTGTAATACATAGTGGACTACTCATATTCCTGCACATTGGCATAAATATTGGCTTTCAGCATGCAGGCTTTTAGGTTCATTAATAATTCACTTTATTGCCTCTGTGAAAAAAAAATATTTAGGCATGTCTACTCTTATTTTGGCTTTCTAGTTATACTGTAGAAGATATGTTACACAATCTTTAGGTAAATAAGTGTCTGCATTCTCAGATGTGCATACAGACAGTCCAGTCATGAGCTGTAGTAATCTGTTCAGTTAAACTTCTCTGTTGAAGACTATCGTATTAAAGATAGTTGAGGGGGGGAAACGAAGTCATTATGTGTTTTTTGCACATATTGCTGAACACTAAAAATGTTGTCAACACTGAAAAAGTTCCTTTTTGACTTCAAATGAAATATACCACTGCAAGACATTTGATATGATATACTAAGTGCAGATTTTAAAAAAAAATTAATGGACCTTTCAAAGGTTTACACATAATCATTCATGCATACATACATATCATACATATGACTTTTTTTTTATTAGTCCATTAATATCTTGGCATCAAAAAATGTCAGGTATATAATTCTTGTATGAGTCCCAGTTTTTGCAAATTCTCTTGGAAGGTGTCTGTGTTCCTGTCCAGCTAAATATTTTTTCAAGTATGATTTTAAACTTGAAATGTATGTGCCAATTGAATTTTTGAAAAAACTTTCCCTACAATTATAAATTCAAGTTTTAGTGGTTCTTTTGAGAATTTCTAGGAGTTTTAGTGAAATTATGTTCCCAAACCTCTTACCTAGGTTCTGCTTTTGTTCTTGTTCCTGTTACATTTCTAAAATAAATGTTTGAATTGCAGTTCAGTGAGTTTCACTCAGACTGGATGTTTGTGAAACTTTGGCACTTAGTGTAAAAGCTAGATATAAATTTAGAGTGAGTTTTCCAAGTTTCCTTTTTCAGGTCATTAAGAACGAAGGCATGTTTGATTTCTGCTCCACAGTCTGCAATACCTGTGACATAGGTATGTGACCTGTGACAAAGGACGTAGACATAACTCCCCAATATGCAAGAAAATAAATGAAAAAAAAAAATCAAAACCAACAAAACCCTGAATGAACAACTCATATTTCCTTTTCTCTTCCTCTCCCTCCTTCATCTGTGTGAGCTAATTAAAAGCTGGAGTCAGTCTTGTAAATTTTTGATAGCACAGATTATGATTTCAAAAGGATCATCGACTTTATCGAAGACATATTTAGAATTTGGGGAAATTAATATGGTTCACAAATCTGTTTTGCATATACTTCTAAGGTGAATAAATACTGACAAAATAAAAAAGACTGTGAAACTCAGAAAAACTTTAAGTGAAACAATAGTATTTTATATCATACCAAAGTTTTACTTCAGGAACACAGTTCATGATTTGACAACTGACGGATTCCACTGATTACATCTGAGATGGTGGGTTTCTGTGCTGTGGGGATGGAATGATATTTGCTCATATGCACAGTTGTACCTTTCATTCTTGTTGGGTAAGTGTAAAGTCTTCTGTTCCTCTGGAACAATTTAATTTTGTCACACTTCCTCATGCAAGCAGTACCACTGTTGACTTTTTGTCAATTTGCCTTCTAATATGCTGTTTGCATTGCTAAAATTGAAAAGTGTTTCAAAGAGATGTAAGCCTAAGGGGTCTATCAAACTTATGGGAAAACTTACTTTCCTCTCTAGCTGAAGTAGAAAATCTGGTATGAAGATGAAGAAGACCGATTGTTTATGAAGTATAGATTTTTCTAAATGCAAGAGTTTAAGAACAAGTTTGTATTTTAAGTGATAATCAAGTTTAAATTGACTTTTTTTTTTACTATGTCTTTTCAGACAAGTTTTGCCACAATCAAACTATGCAAAAAATTGATTCCTGTGTTTTCTCTACTGATTCATTTAAATTTTCCCAGACCTCATAAATAATGGTATTTCTTTGCAGATTTTTTTTCTGTTTTCTTATCCTTTTTTAAAATACACCTAATTACTCTTAAAAAACACGGTCATTCTAGATTATGTTGCTATGGATTTGTTTTATTCTTGGTAGCTTTATGTTATACAGTTTCTCAGTTGATGCTCTTCATTGCAGGACAAACACAATACCTCAGGCTTCATTCGGTTGATCAGTGCCTGAATTTATTTTTTACTTATCTAGCTGTCTTGGGAGAAGGTCAGTGTGTGCATTTTTCACATAATTCCTTTCTTTTGTATAACTTACATCTTCACATTATTGATTAAGATTTCAAAGGGAAAATATACATCTTTTTGTAACCCCAGCTTCTCCTTTTATAAAAAAATACCTCACAAAGTCTTTAGAACATAAAATTATGTATATATAACTGGAAATTTTAGAAATCATGAATGGTGACTACCATCTGTGGCAAATATGGAATTGCTCTGGTTACTCATAGCTGTTGTATCAGGGTGAATACAGTCTCTACCTGATTTGGTTGTGTGATGCTTCTTTGCTTCATGTTTATTTGTCTGGTTCTTGGAATTAGTATAGCACAATAACACTGCCTTAGTTTAATAGGGAAATAATCAACAGATTAGAAAAGCTTAAATAAGATACGTCTGGGAAAAATATTTTTGGGTTAATAATGGAAAGCAATACCAACAAGGTTGATAATGTTTTTTTCTCAAAATTTTCTGAATGCCAGAGAAGAACAAGAAACAGAAAAAGATCAAGAATACTCAGAAACATAGAGAGCTTTCATGGGACTCAGTCTGAGTGTACAGGAAAACTCAAAGTGTTAACGAACTTCACTTACATAATCTGTTCACTGCATAAAAAAATCCATTCCTTTCTACAGTTTTTCATTTCCAGTTTTAAAGAATTTTGACTGTGATGCTCTTACAGTTAAAACAAAACCCAAATACTTTACTTTCAATAATAATTAACTTCTTAAGAAAGCCTGGTGTATTCTTAGAGGGAAAATACTGATATATTAAACAATCAAGTTATAGTGATGTATTTAAATATTTTTTTTTTAGAACTAATATTGATGTATATTATTTAACTAGTTTTACCACTGAAAGTGTAGACTTATGGGGTACTTATTATTATTGAAGTAGGTGGGTGAATAGTTTATTTTCTGTGGGGTTTTTTAATAAATATTAATGGGAAACCAGTTGACTATTTGTCCTCAGACTGTGAACAGATTGAGAACCTCCTCATTCCCAGAAACCAAGAATTTTCCTTTGTAGCTGAAAGTACTTTTTTATGAATATAAGGGTTTTCTTTCAAATGGACATTTGTTGTTTTTTTTTCTCTTTTTTTGAGAGAGTGTCCTTATACCACGAGAGTAAAATCTTGGAAGTAGAAATTATAGGAAATTAGAGGAAAGTATTTCTCCTAAAACCCAGAGTCCAAGCAGAGGCTTGTCAATGGGGTTATTCCAGTGTTTCGAACAACCTGGAGAACCTCTGAGGTGTCTGGTTTGTCTTTCATATTTGTGATTCAGGCACCTCTAAGTTTTGGGTAAAAAATGCTTTTCATCTTAAGTCACAGAAAAATGAATTGCTTTGAACTTCTCCCCTCCTCTTTAGCATAGGGTCTGGTCTACTTATTAGGAGTATTCAGCTCTTTGGACCTAAAGAATTACTTGATACTCTACAAGCACTTTTCTTGCTTTTCTCATGTAGTGCATTCTAGCTTAGTAATGATGTAGTGCTTGTTATAAATGTTAAGAAGTGTTATCAGAGTTTATTCAGTACAGATAGGAATACAGAAACTGGTCTTGTGAACCGTACTTAATTTACAGTGTATACGGAGTTACTTAGTATGGTTCACTCACAGTGCTCATTAATTTTCTTGGGTTTGCTATTTAAACAATTATAAATTATATAATTATAAGAAATGAGAAAAAAGAAAGTAAATGTTTGTTTAACCCTAATCAAAACTAATTAAAAACACTTTAATTATATGCATGTGGCTTGGATATTTGCTTTGTGGATAAACTATTTCACTACCATGCACAGAGAAAACACATCAGTTCACCATAATATTTCACTCCATGCTGAAGTCTACAAAGGTGGAAATAAAGTGATCCAGGGAGGGGCAGGGGACCTAATAGAGCATAATGGGAATACTCTGCACAGTTCGGAGCAATGGGATTTATTATTTATTACAAAAGTCTGAAAGAACATGGCACAAAATAGAAAGATATGGCTAAAAAGGCTCATTAAGAATATCTGTCAAGAGATGGGAAGCAGAAACTGAATGGAGCAGACCTTACGTTTGTGGCCTGTTTTTCCTTATTACTATTCTGGAGAGCTCCTTGGGCCACATAGTTCGATTTCTTCCACAGCTTTATCAGATGACAATGTCTTAAATTCTATACGTAAAATTATCCGTTTACATGCATACACAGATCTGTGTATGTGAGAGAGAGAGAGAGGAAGAAAGAGGAAGGGAGTCTTCCCTGTTTGTAATAGTATGACTGCGGGAACCAATATATTTCATTAAATTTATCTTGAATGACAAGAAAAACTGCCTCTACCACGAAAGACCAATGTATCCGAAATACTATACAGAGTCTTAGAGCAGATCATAATGAAATATGATCTGTACAAGTATCCATTTGGTACTAGCTGTCCTACCTGGACTTAAACTGCAGGTGCCTGACAGATGTGAAACACCTGACACAAGGCCAGCACTTAAATGATGCTAGCATCTCAGTTATGCAAGCAGATTTTCTAGAGAGCTTTTTCGCAGGCTTAGTTCACTTGAAATGAAGCAGGTGAGTTAATCGTTTCCAACCCAAAGCTCTCTGCCAGCAAAACAGCTGATAAAGAATTCGGGCCTTATCAGTCTCAAGTAGGATTCTTCTACTTTTAAATTAAGAGTGACTTAGCACTTGTCTAAACGACTGGTTTCACAAGTCAACCAGAAAATAATTATCTCTAATGTCTAAAATAATCTAGATCCCCCCTCAAAAAACCTTGAGCTGGAAATTTCCTCTGGTACAAGAGAGGACACCACAGGTTCCATTTCTGAGAAAATGCAGTATCTTTCGCAGCTTGAAGAAAGAAAAATTCCAGTCTGAGAGAGCCCTCAGAGCTGGTCCTGGATTTCTGAAAAAGCTACATAGAAATTGCTATTAAAGTTACACAGGAGAGCAAGATATGCACGCTGTCTGACTTCTGGCCATGGCTATCCCAAATATCAAGTACAACATTTGTAAGGCCCTTATTTGTCTTTTCCGTGAGGGCACTCAGAACTTTTCCTTCTATTGAGCTTGGGCTCCTTCCCCGCTGTTTAGCCCCATGTGACTCATTGTCTTTATAAGTTTGGGTTTTAAATTTCTGGTATGAGAAAATTTCTAAAGAAAGTTGTGGACTTTTATGATACTTCTATAATACACTATGAAAATAAACAACATTTTTTTCTTAAATCATGAAAATTTTCAGCAGTACCAACTAACTGAAAACCGCATGTGTTACGCTAAGATTAAAAACATATCTGTGCACTGTGGTTTCCTGAATATCATCATCTGAAAGGGACAGAAAGAAGAAAAAAAGTGAAAGTTCTATTGTACAGACAATAGTTAGACTACAGTCAACATTATTTACTGAATCATAAACAACCTGAGACATCAGCAGAGACAAGTGTCATTACACCCGTAAACAGAACAATCATTTGAAAGAACACCACAACACGTGACAATGTGAAATACGTGGGTTTTGTTGTTTATTTTTCATATCTTTCTAGGTTTTAAAACTGCTGAGAACTGAGATACTGAAGTGTCTTACTTAATGTAAAACCACCTATTTTCATAGTTCAAAATCACCTCTTAGGAAATATTGCATGTGATATTTCTTAGGAACAGATTGTGATTTCAAGACTCTAGTATGTCATATGATATAACCTGAGTGTGGCTTCCAGAGACATTTTGATTGCAAAGAACTTGAAGTGAGTATGAATTTTATGTAAGCAACAGGGAAGAATTAGATATTTTATGATATTTTAATGTATTAAAGTTGCAATTAAATTTATATCACCTGTAATAAAGATAGAGAATTATTTATCAAGACTCCCAATAAAATCACCTTCTGGATTAAAAACTTGCTATGAAATGTGTAACAGATGGTGATAAGATGAAATTCACTACAAAAACATCATTATTTTCTGTATAATTGGCTGTATAAATGAGTCATATTGAGTTCTGAAATAAGTACTCTGGCAGCTATAACTTGGAATGTATCATAGATTTACTTTCAATTTATACTGGCATTACTGGAAGCAGAAATTTCCTCATAATTTTATCTAGAATAACTAAGAAGTCAAAAGTATGAAAAGGAAATTCAGTCTACTAAGTGTTTTTCTAAAGGAAGTGACATTTTCCTTTTTATATGGGCTATTTAGTGTTCTTTTTCAAAGCTAATAATTTATAGACTAACTCCAGTTTCAGTCCTAATTGTGACAAACTTTACATTTAATTTTTTGATTATTAAGTCTACATGAATTAAATCACATTGCAATAAAATAAGAAGGATGTGACAATAAAATATAAATAGCCAGAATTCTTCAAAAACCTCAGCACATCAAGCACTTCTTTTCAATGTAGGTATTTGAAAAGATTTAGTATTGTATTAATGTTTGACTAATCCAATGTTCAATGGTACCACTATATAATCTGATTAATGACTGTTTTCATAGACTCCTGGAAAGTTTCAGTTTGAGTGGGAAGCCTAGAGGTCATCCTGTTGAAGGTCTGGTTCAAAGCAGGGCTGACTCCAAAGCTGGAGCAGGTTTCCCAGGGCTGTGTCCAACTAAGTTTTGAAACTCCACAAGGACAGAGACTCTACAATCTCTATGTGACCTGTAAGTACTTAACAACTCTTCCCCGAGTTAATGACAATTAATTGAAAAGAGATTGTTTTAAAGGTCTTAGGAGTGCTGAGGGATTCTGGAGAGGACTTTGTTTCTTACATAATTGGAAAAATTGCAAAAATGCATTGATCTTGAAATTAAGAGGAAATATTGAGAAATTAACCATGTAAATAAAATAATTTCTAATTTAGCAGTGAGATGCAAATTATTATAACTTGCTGGGATCACCATTGCAAACTGCAATGAATACACAAACCCTTATTAAAAATAAAAATGTTAAATAGATTATAGCTCAGCAGCAATATTGTGCATCTTTGTAATCAGAATTGAAGGAGAAAAAACATTAAAGAATGACTAATGTAAGTTGGAAGTCAAATACTACTCGATGTTGTATTATTTTATTAATATTAGGTGGTTTATGTTTTAGCCATTAATTGTCCATTATAGTAAACTAGACACATAGGTGTTATGGCAGTAAGGTGTAATGTCAAAGCTGAAATCATTCTTTTATTTAGTTGTTAAAATATTACAGCTTATTTTTATATATTCACAATAAAATCTAACTATTATAGAAAAACAAGCGATCTTCATTTTTGTTAAGTTCTTAGAAATTCTTCACAGGTGTAAAATTCATCCATATGTTTGGAAGAAACATCTGGTAGATTGACTAATAAATGCATGATTATTTCAATGCTAATTTTAATTAATCCTGAGAAATCCTTTTAATACAAGTAAGAGCAAAGTTATAACTGTTGTGCAAAGGAAAATTTCTAGTAGCTACTTGTCAGAGCTTGCCTGACCATGGAAAATTCTCAGACATTTTAAATGGACATTCCAGTTCTTCTGCAGAAGCAATACTTGGTTGTGCATTTTGTCTGATCAATAGATTTCTCCAGCTACTTGGCAGTTCATTATGGTATGGTAGGCTTTTTCAATGACATCTACTAGTCGGATAGACAGACGTCTAACACATTCCAGCAATTCTGAAATTAAGCTTTCACCAAGGGTGTGGGAGGTTAAGGTTCAGTCCTTTCCTGGATTTTAAACTAGTACAAGGTCCAACACAAAACAAAACCCCCAGGTATGTGCCTTTTTATTTAATAAATTAAGAAAATCAACTACCATCACCTTCAAAATAGTTCCCTTCTAAGTTGACTGACAGCTGCATACGATGCTGAATGTTCAAAGCAGTTCCACAAATCATTTTCTGAAAGGCTGTTGGGGAAATCTGTTGTTTTTTGCTTTCACATCTTCTACCAAACAAAAATGGGTTCCTATGAGAACCAACTTGATCTTCGGGAAGAACTATAAATGCCAGGAAGCCAGATCTTGCAAATAGAGTAGGTGCTGAGGCACAGTGATGTTATTAGCTAAAAACTGCTTCATAGACAGAGCATTGTGAGCTGCTGCATTATCTTGATGTTAACTCACTCTTCACTGTTGCAGGCATTGCAGGCCTTTGACACTGTCTCCCATAGTAGACTACTGGACAAGCTGGCAGCCCGTGGCTTGGACGGGAATGTTCTGTGCTGGGTTAGGAATTGGTTGGATGGCCGAGCCCAAAGGATGGTAGTGAATGGTGTCCCATCCAGCTGGCGGCCGGTCATTAGTGTCATCCCCCAGGGTTCGGTGCTGGGCCCGGTCCTGTTTAATATCTTTATTGATGATCTGGATGAGGGGATTGAGTGCTTCATCAGCAAGTTCGCAGATGACACCAAGCTGGGAGGAAGTGTCGATCTGCTTGAAGGTAGGAGGGCCCCCTACAGAGGAACCGTGACAGGCTGGAGACATGGGCTGAGTCCAATAGCATGAGGTTTAACAAGTCCAAATGCCGGGTTCTACACTTTGGACACTACAACTCCATGCAGAGCTACAGGCTGGGTGCAGAGTGACTGGAGAGCAGTCAGGCGGAAAGGGACTTGGGAGTGCTGGTGGACAGGAAACTCAACATGAACCAGCAGTGCACTCAAGTGGCAAAGAAGGCCAATGGTATCTTGGTCTGCATCAGGAACAGTGTGGCCAGCAGGATTAGAGAGGTCATCATCCCCTTATACTCGGCACTGGTCAGGCCGCACCTTGAGTGCTGTGTCCAGTTCTGGGCCCCTCAGTTTAAGAAAGATGTTGAGATGCTGGAGTGCGTCCAGAGGAGAGCGACGAGGATGGTAAAGGGGCTGGAGCACAAGCCCTATGAGGAGCGACTGAGGGAGCAGGGGTTGTTTAGCCTGGAGAAGAGGAGGCTCAGGGGAGACCTTATTGCTCTCTACAACTACCTAAAGGGAGGTTGCGGTGAGGCAGGAGTTGGACTCCTCTCTCAGGTGACCGGTGACAGAACGAGAGGACACAGTCTCAAGCTTCGCCAGGGGAGGTTTAGGCTTGACATTAGGAAGAAATTCTTCACTGAGAGGGTTATTGTTCATTGGAATGCGCTGCCTAGGGAGGTGGTGGAGTCACCATCCCTGGAGGTGTTCAAAGAGAATTTGGATGAGGCACTTAGTGACATGGTGTAGTTGACAAGTAGAAGTAGGTGTTGGGTCATAGGTTGGACTCGATGATCTCAAAGGTCTTTTCCAACCTTAAGATACTGTGATACTCTGATACTGTGATAATGATATTTTCTGACCAAGGATAAAATATTTGAACATGCATCATACTGAGTGAAGCAATCTAGTTGAGCCTTTTCTCACTGTGACAGGTTAGAACATGTTCTATAACCATGTCTTTATCTCTCCTCTCCCACTCTTGGTTTCTGAGCTATAGAGTATTTCTTTTTTTGTGTGTGTTGGACCTCATATTCTTTTACTGATTAAAAACCTATTCCCATCACAGCCAGCTTGACTATGCTTTCTATCTTGGCTATTTTGTTAGGCACTGAGGAAGGACGTGGCAAGAGGCTAGACTAAGTGCTAAACTGTAGAACTCTAAGACCTGCTCTAAAAGAGGTTTCACGTGCCAAGTTTAAAGCTATGGTTGATAAAAGAAAAATAATTTAAGTGTATAAATCTAGTTTGCCATACTCTCCCACCACCTTGCCACTTAAATAGGTTAAGCGCATTTCTATTTGACTTATCTTCTTCCAGTCTGAGTTTTCAATTATTTATCAAATTACACATTCTTAGAATCTTGGAAACATTTTCCTTCTGTTAAGGTCTGTGATGACAGAGAAACACACTGTTTCTCTAACTAAACATTAGAAGGGATTATATCTGATAATGTACAGGACTAAACCTCTCACAAAATAGAGCTAAGTTGCTATCTTACAAAAAAACCCCCACAAATCAGTCAAGGAGAGAGCAGAAAACCCTCAAAGTGGGTTTACGTTATCATAGTAATCTATATTTTTTTATATTATTATCCACTGTTTAAATAATCACCAAAAAGAAAGATTCAATCCTAATGGTCTTCTCAAAATTCAGAGCTTTCCATTACCTAGGAAGAAATTTTGACAACGTTATCTAGACTGCTCCAGGTAATACTGTTCTCTTCTCCTTCTGATACATGGTTATGAAGCGGTAAAACGCACAAATTAGGACAGAGAGGAAAAAAAAAGCACAGCTCCATAGCTTATTTGCAGACTTATTCATCAAACAAAGGAAATTTTCCAGTTCTGGGAAGTGTTTCTGTACTGTGAGGGTTGTGCATATATAGCCTATCTTACAGATCAAGGGAAATATGTATTTTTCCCATCACCACCTTTTCTTTTATAATAGGAGGCTACTAGCCTTGAAATTCTCAGCCTAAAGATTCTTTTTAAGTGGCTGAACAGAGTTTTTCTCTTCCCACCGGAATGATGATTTCTATCCTCTTTCTTAGCCCCTGGTTAGGCTCGGCATTTTTTCATGAATACTCTGTGCAGTTTATTTGTCAGATCTGAAATACCATTCAAGGATTTTTCAAGGGTATAAAAGACTATTAGACTGCCTTACTTGACCAAAGCAAAGTAGAATCTAGAAGCAGTAATTTGAGAACAATCTTCCTTTCCCTCCTTCCTAGGATAAGAATTTATGGGTTTAATATAAACTTCAAGAAACAAGGTCAAATACATAAAAGACTGAACAGACTTGGACTAAGGGAAGTAGAGTCTTCTGTCTTATTTAGATAATGATTAGGTGCTTGACTCTGGGAAAAGAGAGAAATATCTATGTGTTTTTCTCCACATCTAAAAGTGTTTTGACAGAATTAAGTGTCTGTACCAAATGTGGTAAAATGGGATCCAGAGTTTTTCAGTCCTGTATGGATTTCATGAATAGAAGTTAAAACCAGCATTATCCATTTCAGGGAAACAGGTAATTAAGTAAAGCATTACTACCACTGAGGAGTAATCTCAGAGATTCAATAAACTGTCCTTCTGATAAGGCTTATTGTTATGTCTTAAAACTTTTAATATGAAATGCCAGTGAGTAATTAGAATATCAATGCTTTTCATTGCACTGTCTGTTAGTTAAATTACCCAGAACAGCTATTGGCATTCATTTTGCAGTACCCATAATAATAATTTCATTAATGTCAGGTTTTAATCTACCACATTAAATGTACTTGTTCTATTTAAGTTGGCTTTGGAGCAACAACATTTACTGATGGACTAACATGGTAAAGCTGCATTTTCTAGGTTGCAATCAAACATTAGAAAATGTAAACACTTCTGATTTATTTATTTATTTATTTATTTATTTATTTTAAATTAAGTAACAATAATGGAAAGCACGTGGATTGGAAATTCCATTCAGATCTGTGGACATTCCAGCCATGACCTGATTTCTTGTCAGGATTTCTAGTACATGCTTTGCAACTGATATTTTTAGAGAACTTTGGCAATAAGAAAGTTAGATAATGACATTTTTTCTTTAAAGGACTATGTGGTTCTATGCCCTCACTAAATCATACTACCTATCCAGAGGAATGTTATAAGCTTCAGTTCATTTACATATTCTTCTCTGAAATGTGTGATTGGTGTGCTTGGAAAGTAGGCCCATGAGGTCAAATTATTCTTCGCTTCAGATTTTCAAACTATGTGCAACAAATTTTATTCCATGATTAGAGTTATTTTTCCTAGTTAACGTACCATTTCCAGTCAAGTGAAAGAGACAGAGATTGATATCAACCTATGAACTGCTGTTCATCTCTTCATCATGCTTATTAAGTTATGATATATGACTCAAAATCATCCGGACAAAGTAGCCCAGTCTCCTGCTATTCTATAGTACCTTCCACAAACTGGTTTAGACGTCTTTGAAAGCTTGAAAGCTAGTAGATATTTTTCCTTCACTAATCCCTCTGGGAGTTTGTTCTATACTCCTTTAACTGAAATAGCTCTTTCTCCTCCTGGGAATTTTGCTATCCTACTCACTCGTGAGATATTTATAGACAGCAATGATGTCTGTTCCCATTATTTATTTGAGTATTTGCATTTTGTGATACGCTGTAAACCACACGGTGCTGCTTCTGCTCCCTAATTAGATTGCTGAACCTCTTAAAAGCAGGAGGAGGGCTGCTTAAACTAGTTAAAAAATGGTTGTAGCGGTACTTGGGGAATGATCTTTTAGGCAAACATCAATTTGTACGAAGAGCTTTGAGACTGAATGGTATGCTGCTCATTTTATTATATCTTTTATTTAAGCTGCTCTTATGAGCAGCTGTTTCATACCTAAAGAATGGCACCTGGCGTGTTACAACACCACCCGAACAGCAAAGGTTCTTGCAGGAACCAGCCTTCCTCGGCGGCTGTCTTTGCTGACACAAAAGTACAGCAGGGAGGGAGAGGGAAAGAAAGAGAAGGGATACTATTTAGCTGGTGTTAAAAACTATTTATTAGCATAATCTGCTTCAGTGCATTTCAGTGGCTTTTAATCCTATCAACTCTTTTCTGAGCGTTTTCCTACCATAAACTTGCAGTTCATTGCTCTCTGTACAAAGCGATGCTTGTTTGATCAATGTCTAATGAAAACTTACCTAAATCTTTAAAGCAAACTATTGATTGAACAATTATACTTCATTTATACTGAAGTGTTATCTGTTTCCCCATTCAGTCCTCTGTTCCTTTATCTGACATTCTATAGACCCTCATTATAACTCTATTTATAAGAACTGACACATTTAGACTGTAAATCAATTTTCCATTTTCATTGTATTGGAGAAATTGCTTTTCAATAGGATTTTGCTCCCTCAAAGGACAAGTTCAGTGTAGCACTTACATTTAATTGATCCGCTAGGTTTGCTATTGAAGTACTTGCCAAGGTTGCACAGGTGAAGTAATCCGCAGTATTCTTATTGCTGAAAAAGCTATTTCGGTTTAAATTTAATGTTGAACTTTCTCACCTAGAAAATGAACAGCTATTAGGTTGGTTTGTGTGATGTTGAAATAATTTCCTGGTTCAACACTGTGTTGAACTTGTACATCCTACTTTATATTTTTTTCTTTCAGCTCTGTGAAATGACTAGGACTTGCCACCTCCCTACAACTTAGAGACATTTATATTGATCATTCATAGAATAATAAAATGGTTTGGGTGGGAAGGGACCTTAGACATCATTTGTTTGGAAATAAATTCTTACATGAATAAAAACAATAAAATTCTCTCCCATTTTTGAATATTTTATTTTTGGAACATTTTCTTGAATATAAATGTAAAAAATGCATCTTCCATTTCCTTTTTTGTCTACAATGTTATACATAAGAAAAGGAAAAGTTTTGCTAAATTTTTTTTATGCTTTTTTGCTTAATTTTTAGATCATGGTATTCGTTGCAACTGTAAATTGTTACTTGGGTCAGAATTATTTACCATCTTTGGAACAGCAGGGCTTTAATTAAACCATCATGAGGGTTTTTCATTTCCAATGAGAATGAGTTCAGCTTGCTCAGTATTTCCTCAAGAGCTGAATCTTAGAAGCTTGGCATCTGTTTGATTGTACTATATTGCATTAATGATGGCATGAAATTTACGAATAAATATTGAAATGCTTGGATCTGAGAATTTCAGCTTCAGATCATTAATTTCAAAGTCCTAGAAAGTGTTTGTAGTCAGTACTTAGATTTTAAAATTTATTATGTCTATAGCCTCTACAAAAAATAGAGCCAGAGTTCTCAGATGGTCTTAAGCGAATGGACGTAGATAAAATAATTTAAATTAAATAAATACAACATTAAGTCACTGTGGGAATACAAATGCAGAAAACCTCAAATTTTTGTAACACTCTAATATTTGAGAACTTGAAAACACTATTAAATATGACTGTATTTCAAAATGACAATACTAGTGAAAAGGTCTGATGCTTAGAAAAGGGGTTAAGGCTTTCTACATAAAAGGAATTAAATTATAATGAGGAGAAAAAAATTCTGAACATATTTTTGCTTTGTCACTGTTCGTATCTGATGTTTTCGTGGCATTTTCCCACTTTTTCCTTTCTGAAGTAAACTTCTGAAAACAAACAAAAATACAAAGAACTGACTGTTTATTTTTACTGAGTTTTTCCCTCTGGAAACAGCCTTTGTTCCTGTATTTCTGCTATAATAGTCACTACCTAATTTTTCACTTTGAATTGTGATGACCTACGTGAGATGGTTTCACAGAACAGCATAAATTTTCAGAAAACATTCTCACTCGCATAAAGTCTGGTATCACAAATGTAAATGATTCATTCCTACATTTGAGTAAAGATGCTTACAAAATTGCTAGACGTGTTTATAATATAATATAGAGAAATCTGGAATCATTTGCACTTAAACAGACACAGTCGCAAACTGGGAATATTTCTACTACTATGACTGCTGAAATAGAGAATCTCTCTTTTCCTGTGTGTATACAATTGAGTAGCTGTACTGCAAAATAGGCTGTTTCCATGAAAAAAGCGGCAAGACATTTTAGATTAAAACTATACCACAAATTGAAGCTTACAATATTCTAACTATGGCTTAAGTGTTATACGTGATAGTTTCATGCTACGGTGAATTTCAAGAGTTAATTTCCAAAGGGATTATCCATGTGGCATGCAAATGTCTACATTTTTGCAGTGAAACATGGGAGACTAATAGCAGGTATGAATAACACAAAGTACTAATTGCTGTAATTTGAAGATTACTATGGTGATGCATTCTGGTGGTGGTGTGAAAATAATTTATTCAATTCAATTGTGATTTAAGAGGCTGAATTTTACTGGTACCTCTCCAACATGTCATATTCCCCAAGCCATAGTCAGTGGGATACAAGTGAGGTTATTGAGGAAGATTTTGGTGTACTCAGCTACTTGGTGGTTTTGTTCCAGGTGTGGAACCACAGTGGCAATTAACATGAAGGCTGTTGCTGAACTACAGTTTCAAAGGAGATTCTGGCTGATTGTTTTTGTCATCTTTTGTATACCTGTTAATAGTCACTGCATATTGAAATAAGAATGAATTGTAGAAGAAATGCAAAAGATATTTTTTATAACTAGCAAACCCAAACTTTCTCAACTATTCTGTCAATTAAACCACAGCTTACTTTCACAGACTGTGTATTCAGTCTCAGGGAATTCTTAGGAACAGGGAAAAAGCCATCATGACCACCAAAAGATAATCAATAATTTTTGTGTTCTCGTTAAAAATTGTGAATTATCCAAGGTTCAGCATTATATCAGTTGAATTAGACACCATACAGTGACTGATAGGAAAAGCCAACAACAAAAAACAAGAAAAGCAGACATAAGACATATTAGAAGGTTAGCTGTAGTTACTGTGACACTTATTTTTCTTCTAGCAAACAGGAAGTGAAGGAAGTGACTTGTATCGCAGAGAAAAATGTTCAAAAAATACATCAGGAAGTGAACTCAAGCCATTCAAATGCTGGATAAACTGTATCATGCTTCCATCTCTGATGTCTGTAACTTTCCAATATTCTCAAAAAGTCTAGAGGTTACAGATACATCCTTTTTCCTAAATTATTCCTAAAACCTAAATCTTACCCCCTGCAACCCTGTGTCATTATTTTTCTAGCTTCCCTGGGTACATGAATTGTTCTTTCTGTGTATCAATAATTTAAAATGTCAGAATCAAACCAAAGCAAACCAATAAAAAATATTTTTTTAAAAAAAAGAGAAATCTGCCCACATACAACCTTAGAACTTGCTGGAGATAGTAAAAAGTTTACCCTGGTTTAGGAATACATGATACTTTTATAGTAAATAAGAGGAAAAATTTTGAGGTTTGCTAAACACACAGAGGAACTGTATCTAACCCCCAAAATCCCTTGAAATGGAAGTAATTGGACAATGAAAGAGTAGTGGGGAGTAGCACTATCCAGTTCGTACTCTTTCTTCAACATCTGCTTGTGGACACTTTAAAAACAGAATAATTAATTTCATCTTGACCTAGTCTGCTCTTTAAGTTCAACGTTTTCCACCTTCCCTTGTTTATACTAAACAGATCTACTCATTGAAGACAAGACAAATGAGACGAGTGAACAGGGGCACGTACTATAAAGCAGCGACAGTAAGAACGGTAAGAAGACTGCTAGTCACAGAAATAAATATTTCTAAATTAACAGACATAAGGACTGCCTGGCACCTCTACTGTTCTTCATTCACTCTTCTATCCACTAGATAACAGCAGCCCGGCTATTTTGCTCATTTTTATGGAGAGTATGTCCATATGAAGATATTGCATAAGTTACAAAGATATAGCTCATCTGATTTTGTGGTGTGATAGTTGAATCATTTGTTTTTCTATATTTGATAAAGGCTATCATTTTATATATTGAATAGACTGGGATAGCTGGAGATCCATCATTTTGACACTCTCTTTATGCCTCTCAGCTCAAAGGGGAACAAATAATTGCATCTTCTATGATGAACAGAGAACAAATATTTTCAATCCTCTTGTTGCAGATCAAGCACTGTGGTTGTTTCACCCTTGGAATATTCAGTGCTACTACTTGTTTAAGCACTGATATCTATTCTCAGTCATGTGTAACTATTACACTCTTAAATCTGAAGAAAACACAAAGGTCTCTCTATATAGTTTGAATTTATTCTCAAAGAAACCCGTCTCACAGTGTTGTGGAGTCATCCGCAGAGTAGACAACCAGTAAAGCAAAATGAAGATTCATCTCAATCACAATTACTTAGCACTTTGACAAAAAAAAGGAAACCACAAGTTCAGATGTCAGGCGAGGGGGAATATTATGAAAAAAATTACTTAAGAATTCCCAAGTTTTGCAAACAGTCCTGTAGAAGGATGACCCACAATGTGCACAATCACTCAGTCACAAAAGGATATCTCTCACACCAGGGTACCCGAAGACAAAGTTATTCATTCAAAGGGGTCTCAAAGGGGCTCACTCCAGGATACCTTCAGAAGAAATAGTTACTCACTGAAAGGAGGGTAAGGGCACTCAGTCCTGGGAAATTTCCTTGGCTGGTGTACTAATCCAAAGGAGAGAGTTGCTGGTTAGTTGCCCAGCTTTATCTCAGTAAATTATTGGGCAAAGCTGAGGGTCTGTCTATACTGTGGAACCATAGACACCTATATCTTCTCCACCTGTTCAACCTTCAGAGACATCCGCTGAGTGCCTGCGCTGAAGGTGGCAACTGTACTTGTGTTTAACTTTGTGGCATGCTAGTCTAAGCTACCTGTTATGTCTGTTAGGTCATGATTAAATTATATGTTCACATAAATTGTGTATAATTCTGCTTACAGCCTTTGAATGCAGCTAAGAGTGTCCAAATAAACTTGGTTTATGACAGGATTACAACCCCCCCCAATCCCCTAACTCTAACAACACATATTGTAAAATTGTTCCCACTCACATGAAAAGAAGCAGCCTTGAGATGATGCAACTTCTATTCTTCCCATCAAGCTCTGAGGTTATGGGTTATGATATTAGCAAATACATATTTAACAGGGAATTCTAATTTAGCCTGGAAATAGTGTTATGGACATCAGCCAGTGCTTGAAGAAAAACCAAGAAAATACACCTCAGATTAGCATTTTTCTTATATTTAAACGAGTTTTATTATTCAATCATATTAACCTGCACTATCTCAAAGCTCCGGGTTTAATTTCTTTTGAACTTCAACCATCTTCCTAGATTTCTTTAAATTCTTTCTCTAAGGCTCATTAAAGATGAAAGAAATATTTCCATTTGCTTTCTTCAGACAATATTCAGAAATTCAAATGGTTTTTTCAACACCATGTATTAATACAAACTTTTTGATCACCTCTGAAATTACAGCATGACATTTATTCTAATTCTTTTTTGTGCCATTGGTGAGATATTCATAGAAAAAATATTGTTATTGGTGATGTAAATGAATTACTTGGTTAAGAAGAAAGGTAAACTATTTATATTCAAAAGATTATATCAGATTACAGGTTTCTTTTCTGTATGCAAAGAAGAATGATGTGTATAAGCCTGTTTTCTATAAAGCCAGAAATATTAACCTATGACTTTTAAATTAAATTTTATTTACACTGTTCTTGGGAAGCTCTAACTCTTTCAATTCACTGAAAACAGGTTTTCTTTTAAACAGTTTTTAAGAAAAGTAAACCAGCCTCCATATAATGACAATAGAGTGATTTTGCACTTCTAAAGGAGCTTTTCACTTCAGGCTTTCAAAGCTGCTGAGAAGCATTAAGGATGAGATTTTTAAAAGGAAGTCATATTAGCTTACTGATGCTCTTGTTACACTCTGGAAAATTCTCACTAACTTCAGTCAGAGTGAAACCAGGCCAATGCTGAAAGTCTTAGGACACCCTTCCCCCACACCTTCCACAGCTTTAAGTTATTTTTTGTAACTGGTGGCTTTAGGAAGTAAATACTTTTTATTCAGACTTCACCCTGAAACGTAGATCCATGACACATCTCATCAAGCAGCACAGAAAGAGCTGTGGTGACCTCGTTTAGAGGTCTGGGCTTGAATTTTTGAATGGTGTCATAAATACAATATGCTTATCTGTTATGTGACTAATTCAACAGTTCCATGCATTCATTAAGCAGTAAGAATACCTTTAAAAGTTGATTTTCCACCCCGGATAAAGGTCAGGTAACTCTTGTTGGAGACATTAGGACGGGACTCAATTTCTTATCTGTTGGGGTGGAGGTTTTTCTGCTTTTGTTTGTTTGTTTGTTTGCTTTTTGTTTTTTTTTTCTCTCCAAGAAATAATATATGAAGAGCAAATCTGTGCAGAAATTTGCTCTATAGGATGAGAAATAATTTTAAACTATTGTTCCTTAAAAGTGCAAAAAGTTTCTCTGTTTATGGCAGGCATATTTGCCTGTTGGCTTCTACAGAGGCAGGAGAAACCAATGATTTCTCACTTTCCCCAGCATCTGCTGGTTGAAATTGCCTCAGTTCCTCCCAACAGCTCAGAAATGTTCAGTACAGCTCAGAGGAGGCAGGCAGAGAGCAGCGCGATAAGCATTATCCCTCTGTCACCTTCCTTCCATCTCTTGCAGGGACACACGCATTTATGCACCAGTGCAGGGGGATGCTGCAGAGCCGTGATGTGGTCCTGCAGCCCCGAGCAAGGACAGCAGAGCAGGTCCAGTAGAGTTACTCCAGGATGGCCACTCGACTCATGTCAGAGTGAAGCTGGCAAGGCAAGCTGGCCACGTAAGCACCCCTGGGCTGCAGGGCCCCGATGATCTCATTGTAAGTATTTGTGCTTAACGGAACTGCTAGAGTACGTCATTGCTTTTCCTCTATCAAATATGAGGAAGAATCCTTCCTTAAAACTTGTTAGTTTTCTCGCAAAAGTACTAAGTTTCACCCAACACATGTCCATTATCTGAGTGTTGTAGACGATCTCAGTTACTCAATTACATATTTTTATAAATAATTGTTAAACTTTTGCATCATCGCACAAGTACAAAAATTAAGCATGAAAATAAGTTTTCAGTGTTGTATGTTCTCCTGCCTTCCCAGTAATGTTTGTTAGTGGTGATTCTTGTCTCCAAGCATCAGAAGAGAATCTTTTTCGGACATTATTGATTTGAGCTCTCTGCTCATTTGCATAATGAATGTAGTTAAGTAATTCACTAAACTACCTAGGTACAGATCTTGAAAGTATTCATTTGGACTTCTTGGCCATTATCCTTTTTTTCAGACAGTTCATGGGCCTGTGAGTAATAGAGACTACTCACCATATGTGTGAAATGGAAGTCCTTTGCAATCCCCCTCGATTCCTCAGAGTGTTTTCTAGGTTATTATCCAAAATTAGCTCATTGCAGATATTGCATCTGGTGAATACTGCCTTGATGATCCACCAGAGTGATGGCTAATCTTCTGATAAGTTGAATTACTGGGGAAATATGACAGCATAATCAGCTGTCAGATTTTTCTTCTGCATCTGAATAAATCACTTGCCTGTTGATACCAGATGTACCATGAACTGTCAAAGAGAAAGATGGCTGTTTAATAGAAAAGATGGAGCTCTGGGACATACAATATTGTGTTAAAATTAGAGGATGATTTTTTTTTCACGATCAGAGCCCATAATAAAATAACAGACCTCTTAGAACAACAGAGAAACATCAGAAGACAAAGCAGGCTATGGATTTTTATGTGTTAAAAAATAACATTTACTGCTTTTCAGATTCAAATTTTGAAAATAATTTCTGATGCATCTCACCTGATGACATCAACATTTTGAAAATTTGACAGTCAGAAGTGGCAGAAATAATTTGATTGGAATCCTGTTACTATGTAATATGAAAATGAACCTTTACAGGACAATGATGATTATATTGCTTCAATAGGAAATTCCAAATTTCAAAGAAGGGAAGTTTATCAAACTTCAGAACATGCTATTTTCCTTTCCTAATTTTTTTCCAGATTTATTAATACTTTAGTAAAATAATTTCTACAATTTTCTAATAATTCAGTACAGGCTATGGAACTTGTTTGTCCCCATTTTAATTCATTTTTTTTCCTAAAAATTTACATTCTATTCTTGGAAAACGTTATGACTTTAGAGAATTTTGGTGTCAGAAGGAAAGTATGTTAATGACATAAATAGGCTTTCACAAATTATATCTTTGACAACTGTTTATCTTTATATGTGAAGAATTTTTGATGTAGCCTGAATTATTTGGTGCTCATAAAGGAGCTGGTCATAATATACTTAGGTATTTTTTCCCCACTCCCCCCTTACGTGTACTTAAAATAAATATTTCATTCCTGGACATTCTTTTATTCAAATCAGTCCAAATATTTGATATGCTTGCATAGATATATATTATGTCTATTTTTTCTAGTCTTTTTCCTTCTATTCCCTGTGCTGAAAGGGATTATTACAATTTAATGCCCCAGGACCTGTTCCATGTTGACTTAAAAACAGTTTATCACTAAAGTCAGAGGGACACCTTGTGTCGGTACGGTGTGTTTGTCAGTAAGCTGCACCCATATGTAGAAAACGTGCAGCCACTGAAGTCCGCAAATGATGGTTCTGTGCTTTCGGCACAATAGAATTATCTACAGTTAAGAAAAAGAATACTGCCTTTGAGAGAGGCAGAATTTTGTTAAATGTCTAGTTCAAAGCAGTGAATCCTTTCTTGTCTTCACCTTCAGAAAACTGAGGATAAAGACAGTCACCACTTTATTCTCCATGTAACATACATTCAGAGATTCAGCAAATAAACTTGGAATGCATTTCACAGTCAATGTTTCTCCCCAAAAGAGAAAGGAATGAACATGTGCTAGTTTGGTGTGGGGTTTTTTTTGTGTGTGTGCTTTTTTGTTTGGTTGGTTGAGTTTTTTGGTTTGGTTTTTTGTTTTTGAATTGTGGGGGGTTTTGTTTTTATTTTTTTTTTAAATGTGTTCAGGGCACGTTTTCAGGTATTGTGCTGGTAAGAACCTGCGTAGATGAAGACTTAGTGTGATAAAAAGAAAATCAGAAACGTGTTACTAGAACAAATAGCACCATACCTGGACTGCAACCTCACAGTGTTGTGATGTTCACTGAGACAAGAAATTAGAGCGATGAGAGAGGTTTAAAAGTTAACCCGTTCTTCCCTGTTACCCTCGAGATGTGTAGTTTGGTGAAACGGAGTCTGCAGCTAACAGGAAAACTGCTGTTCCTGAAACAGAAAGAATTGTCATCCCTTTATTTGGTGACCTCTGTGGGTCTTCTGCGGGAATCACAGGCTCTGGAAAAAAACACTCTGCCTTTAGATTTATAACCCTTGTGCCGCTAGATGTCCCTCTGCAACAAATTTTGGTACTAGGTGTGCAGTGGCATACGGCGAACCTGGGGAGAGGCAGAGCAGCAGGGGGAGGGACGTGCAGACAGTAATAAAATTGGATTAAGCGGAACTTGGCCGTGATTTTTTTTTTTTTTAGGTGATAATTGCAGAAACTGCACAGAAGATTATCCACCCCGTGCCAAATATTCATTGACACAACTGTAAGGTCTGTGGCATGTTATTGACAGTCAGCATCGTTTAATTGTCCATGTAATGTCTTCGTCCACAAGAGTGAAAATGATGCATTGAACTCAGTCTGTAGTGCTTGGCTATCCTACTTGTTCATCCAATAAACTTGAAATGCCCTTGGTGCTCTGTGTGGAAAGACAGATTTAAAGCAAAAGCAGTCGCAGCTATTTATGAAAATAGGCATGGTACTACTTTAATTAAAGCAAACATTTGCATATACTGATTTGAATATGAAAATATAATTATTCTTAAAGAATTGGAACTGTACATTTGTATTGAAAAGCCCCATTTCTAAATTACACTAATTTAGAGCCAAAAAAATTCTCCTTTCATATTTTAGGAATTTCTAAGGATTAGAAATATGTCAAATGTTTGCAAAATAATTTGGACAGCAGTATGCTGCAGGGATACTCGTGTTTGAGCAGCACTAGAGAGCTGATGTGTAGCAATTATTTTGTTGTCTCCAGGAGGAACTGAACTTGGCAAGAAAATCATTACATAAAACCAAACATATTAGATGTCTGCTTGTTGTGGGTATAATTTTGTTTGTTTTCTTGAAGAAAGCTTTTAGGCTTGGCTCCTTCCTTTCATAAACACCAGAAAATTGCTTTGAACAACATGTTTCCTGTGGATTCCTACTTCAGATACCCAGCTTCAGGAAAAGAGGCAGGTCAAATCCACAGGTAATTCAAAAATATTGCTTCTTTAATTAAAAATCAGAGTTAATTTTATTTCGAAGATCACATATATTAGATCAGGATATTGGTGTAAATCTATTGGGATTTTTTCTATTTTTTTCCCCCTCTTCCCCCCTAATTTTCTTTTTTTCTTTTTTTTTTTTCCCATTTTTTTTTCCCCCTAGAAAAAAGTTATTCCTCCTCTGTCAGTAACACTTCATTAGGTAGCAGGAGTATCACATAAAGTAATTTTGATTATTTCCAAGGTATCTTCTACTAAGTACGTGACACAAAACCTGTCTCAACTGGAATCACCTAGCAGAGGTGATTTGCAACCATTTGGTATATATGAGTTATTTCTTTGCTTATTTGTTTGAGTGTAAGAATAAATATTTAAATCATTGTATAGATTATTTCTGTGTGCAGTCCTTTTCAATGATATTAAGGTCAAGTAGTTTTACAGGAGTTGATAAATATAGAAACAGAAATAACCAGAAATATTACTCATTACTTTGAAAATGTTTCCCATTGTGTACATCATGAAGTCATGTAAAAATCAACCTATAAAGATTCAGGAGTCCAAAAGCCAGAACAACACTAAGTGATGGAGTAAATATATATATATGTCAATATGCATATGTGATAGTAATAGAAAAAATGAAAAGAAATATTCCCAGACACCTGATCCTCTATATGGTTATTTGGGTTTTCTGGGTATTAATTTGGTGAAAGATGATTAGCATTACCCAAACCAGTGATTTGACAACAGTTTCTAGCTCCATGGGTATTTCCATGAAAGGGAGCACTTTCATAGGAAGTTTTGGGACTCTGTCTTCAGCAGACCTTTGTGCCAGGGAAGAAACATGGACACGTTTGTTTTACTAAGACATAGTCAAATTTTATGGACAAATTAGTTCAGAACACTTAAGAGATCTCTTAGGAGTGTGGTAAGGTCAGGAAGTTCATCACCTGAGATGAATGCATTTGCTTGAACTGTAAAGACATCTAATCAAACTGTTGCCAATTTTCTATAAAGTTATCTATAAATTAGTGTGCATGTGGGCATTTTGAAAATCTTGCAATTCTTTCTACTCAAACAGTGGAGTACAATGCTGCAAAATATTTACATTTCTTTTTCTAAGAGTTTTGTTCATCTGGAAATGTACTGAGGATCATTTTTTTATTGATCTTGTATAAAAGAAAAATAGAAGTCTATTCAAATCATCAGTGGTTAAGACTGCCTCTTAAGACTGCAAAGTTTGAATCGTATTCCATTCATGGAAAAAGTAAATGAAGAGTAAAATAACTATCATTAAGTTCACAACATCTGAAAGAAATGTTTCTTTTACAGAAATGAATCAGTACTGCTTCTTGATTTTCACGTAGTACATTGTTTCAGTTCAGTCAGCTGTTGCAGCTCCTTATTTAAACCTGTTTGTTTAGGGATGCAGCAAAAGATCAAGCACTATTGTTCCTCCTACTGTGGAAAATGGTGCTGTAGATAGCAACACTCCCTTGAAGATGGAATCTGTGAGAGATTCGGAAGCACCTGGATGTAGAACAACCCTTTCCCCAGGTCTTTATTATTTTGAATAGGACTTATGATATTTGGATTTACTCTGACCCTGCCATCTTTACCTTTTTATTACATACTCTAGGGCATTTTTTTGTTGGGAGTTGGGCTTTGTTGTTGGTTGGGGTTTTTTTGGGGGGGGTGAGGGAGATGTGTAAGTTTTGGTGTGTTTTTTTCTTTTTATTTCATTGCAAATGCTATCAATTTTCCCTTTTGTTAGGAAGAGACTAGGAAGAGTTTGTGGAAGCCTTTTTGCGTCTGAATCATAAAACTGTAAAACTAACCCATAGACTCACAAATTCTGGAGAACTCACTGGGGAAACATCAATATATACCTGGACTGATCTTAAATATTTCCCTAGACAATTGCTATTGGTTGTTGGTGAAGAGTGAATATACAGTTAGAGAGATCTTGAATACGTTTTCCTATATAATGCAAGACATTCCTTTTTAAAAAAATTCAGAGCATGCTTTTCCCACAGACCTCATCTATCTGAAAGATTTGTGGTTAGAAGTAATTACTGTGATTTTGTTATATGACTTCCTATTGTACACTGAAATTCTATAGACCATGCACACAGGAGCTCAGTATTGGGCTCAGATTTCAAGTAGATATGAAGGTACATCTACTATTTCACTAGAATTACAGTGGGGAAGCAGATCGAGGTATTGATTTCCCACAGTGAATGGGTGTGAGAGAGAGCATCCACAGTGAGAAAAATTTTAAGGAAATTTTCTATTAATACAATTCCTTTTTCAGTTTTAGAAGAAATAAATAGCTTTGTCACAGTAAGGAACACATGGATCTTCTGTGTAACCACCTAATGCACAGTTGCTAGACTGCCGAACTATGTGTTCATTTTTGTTCTAAAGGAAGTTATATACAAGTAGCAATAGTGCTATATTTATAGCCAATCCACACCACATTGTTTCTGTGAGGCTTCACTCTAGACACTGCATCCTGTGTGAGCAGCGGGAATTGTGGAAAGATCAAATAAACCTGTGACTTTGGGTTAGGATCCCCACTGACGTGTGCACCACTAACTCAAGCAGTCAAATATGTGACAGCAACAGCATATTAGGTAAGAGTGACAAAGAGTAAAAAACAGCTGCTTCTTCCTTTATCTTTTTCTCAAACAGTAGAAGCTGTATCTAGGAATATATTCAGGTTTATATAATAGATTTGTCATACAATTTTTGATTACCTTTACCGTAAGCACAATTTTTGTTACCTTTACTGACTTAGCACATGGCAATTATTCGTATTGCTTATGCCAATTTTTTATATTTCTTTTAATGGATATTTTTGACTGATTTGAATGTTCTATTAGCTAAAACGTAAAATATATCAGAGCCTCACTGGTGAAATGCAAGAGTCAAGAATTTTTGAAGTAAAATGCCCTCATGCTTTAAAAGGATGTGTAGGTTGAAGACTATTTTTGAGATTATCTTATCTCGGAAGGATAAAGATTTTAAGTAAAACTACTCTGGAATTACATTAAATTTCAGTTTACTGTTGCTGTCAGATGGTAATTTCTGCAGAGGAACACAATAACTGCTCAGCCAATTACAATAGCACTAAGCATATCAGGAAGTAAAAGTGTATAGATGAAGCGTACGAATTAATTTTATGTTGGAAAGACATAATTATCTACCCCAAATCTGGCCAGTAACTCAGTACTGATATTGCTAATTTTGTGATAGTGCCTGGAGATGTTTAATACCAAAATGATGAAGATATTAATTTCCCATCTCATACAGAATATGTCAGTCCCATCAGCACGGCACAAGGTGATTGATGATTACTGGCTAAATAGAAATATTCCCACAAGTTGAATCTCCAGTGAAGCTTTCCATAGGTTCCACAATTACTCTACAAGACAATCACCTAAACATCCCTATGGAAGAGAAAGATACTTGAGGACACTGACAGTCAGATATTTAAGAAAGAAGCTAAAAAGTGTCACAAACAATGCTCTTCTCTCTTAACTTCCATTCTGGTTATCAAGGGAAAAAGAAAGTCTAAAATAACTTTAACTGAGGTCATGGGTCACTATAGCAGTGACTGTAGCAGTAGGAAAGGAAACTTCAGAAAGACTCTCCTGATATTTTAAAATTAAATTCTCTATATTGACACATTGCTATAAAAGAGAAGATTTAGTAAAGACATAGCACTATACTGAAAATTACTGCAGGGAGCAGGAACTCAAATGTACTGAGCCAGGAAAAGGCCTAGAAAAACTTTGTTATGCAGTGGTTCATATTCTGATTTAATTTTTTAAAGCCAAATAAAATGGGAAAGTAAGTTCCTTTCTTTGAATAGTTCAGTTCTTCATGAAGTCTGACCTTCTAGTCTCCCAGAGCTTGAGTAGCTCTTGAGGTTATAAGTAGTTCCAGACGAGCTGTACCCAGCAAATGCAATCATAGCTCTCTTTCTTAATTTGCTTCTTATTTTGATATCGTCCCTTAGAGCAAGATAGATGCAAACATACTGAATTTTAGGAGACATTGCACTAGAGAGGACTATGTCAGCAGTATGCCATACACTTTTTAATTATTTTTGCACATTGAACACACATAGTAAGTTCAGCCGGCGAAGAAACATCTGAAAACAGGATTTTTTTTTTTCTTATCTTTTTTGACAGTCAGTGATGGGAAAGGTACTACAAAAAGTTATTACAAAACTGGTTCATAACAGATAATTGCTTATAAAAATACAATCATGGGAAGTCAGGAATTTCAAAACTCCAAGGTTTGGTACTCCAGGGAGATTTACATTCCTGAATTGGAAACTTCCACGGTTGTCATCTAAAGTAAGCGAATTCAAGGTCTCTAGACTTTCATTGTCAAAGAATATGAAGCCCTTGGATTGCTGGCTGCAAATGGGAACCACAAAGCTTTAGAGTTTTATTATGTCAGAATTCCCTGGGAGAATTCTTTAAATTCCTCTCTTAATCTAGCTCATGCGCTTTCAATTCTCCTTTCAGGCTGCTTTGTGGACCAATACAAGTGTAATCAAGCAAAGCAGTTCTGACTGTCTCAGAGCCGTGTATTCCTTTCCCTACTTCTCTAATTTATTACTGTTTTATTTTCAGAAACAATTTAGGAGGTCTAAACTGGGATCTCTCCATCCTTGATCATGGCAAAATTATGTTCTTGTTTTCCTTAAGCCCTCTGTGATTAAATAAGCAATATCCTCTTAACGAATACTTAGAGAAGTTCTGCTTCTCTAAAAGAGTCTTTCTGTCATATTTTCTTCCTTCCTTTTCTACAGACCATTTACAATATCCTCATGGTGACAGGAAAATAATGATGTATTACACTGGCATGTAATCAGCATTTTGTTTCTCCAGCAATATATTATATCAAATCTTCAACACAGTAGCATTACAGCAGTATCACTTTGACAATGATTTAAACTAGCGTATCATCAGTGCTACTGTACATCACTTCAGAGAAAGAGTATGTTAATGCATCATCAGATTGATGTTGGTGTAGCAAGAAGTATTAGCATAATGCAGAGGTGATGTAAGTACAATAGGTAAGATTGCTGCTGCTGCTGCTGTAATATTAAGTATTAGCATAATGCAGGGGTGATATAAGTATGGCAGGTCCATTTTTCCTCTTAATCATTTTTCCAATTAATTCGTCTGTGGAAAGTCCATATGTATTAACTTTACACATGAAAGTCAGATTGTGCTACTCTGGTGCTTATAACTAATTTAATTAGGACAATCAAGCCTGATATTTACGTTGCTTAAGTGAATGAAAATTTTGCTGTTGACTTAAAAGAAACCAGATAAAATTTTAGTTGAGAAACACTGTCTTGTTCATTATAAGAAACTTTGATGCTTAGAGAAAGTCCAACTTAATACACTGTCTGGAAATTCAGGCAAGTGTCTTCTGGCCACAGTGGTTTCCCATATTATTACTGTGTTTATGATTAGGTGTAACAGCAAACTGACTATCTGAGTGATCTTATGTAGGTCATGTCTCACAAAGGAATCTTTCTTTCATATTGTGTCTAGGACTTTTTCTGTTGATTAAAAACTTTGTGTTGCACACCAGAGTTGCAATGTAGGTTCTACAGCCTTCTAATAATGCTTTGTTAGTCGTTAATAAAGACTTAATAAAGTGAATCAGAATAGAAGACTAATTCTCTATTTGTATGGCTTTTTTCTATTAATAAAAGAAAATTAAGTTTATTAAAAAGTATTCTTGTCGACTCATCTCAGTAATTTTGCCTGTGACAACAGCAAAGTTGTTCACACAGTATTAAGATAGAGAATTTTTAAGTCAAAGAAAGTAGATGACACATACATGCAAAAGTATCTTTTGGATTCTTACGGAGAAAAGCATCCCTACCTCATGCTCCTGAGAGGGAGCTACAGAGGTGATAGTGTTTCTCAAAGAGGCAGTAGGACAAAGGGACTGAGTTAGCAGAGTACTATCGTTCTGCCACCGGTCAAGGAGAAGGTAGGGACAGAGGCTAAGGGTGTAGGAATGAAAGAATTAAGCCTAAAATAGAGGAGGGGATGGAGTGGAAAACTTCTATTGGCCTAAAGCGGAGGTGTCAAACTCATGGCCCATGAGCTGAATCTGGCTCTCCACTTCATTTTATCCGGCCTGACATGTTGTTTCTACCCCGTGGTAGTGCCGAGCTCCTCGCCCCTACGCTCCTGGCAGCGCGGCAGTCGTGTGCAGCGTGTGGCATGCAATAAGCTGCAGGAGTGGGAGCAGGAGAATAGCAGGAGCCGCGAGTTTGACACCTCTGGCCTAAACAAAGGAACACAGTGCTAGAAAGGGGACGACTGGAAGTTGCAGCAGCAATGAGACCAACAGCATTAATCAGCAGCAGGATCAAAGAAGGGGATTGATACCAGGTTTTAGCCAGCAACCAAATCAACAGAAGTTTCTAGATCTACCACAACTCAGTTTAGACCCCTGAAAACAATTTGACCCTCTTGATCTCCTCACTGCTCTGGGATGGAAGCCAGGGGCAGAAAGGGTGGAAAATTCTGGCTTTATTCCTAGCCTGGATATATTTTTGCTGGCTGTATGTTCCCTCATTGTTCTGGGAAGTCATGACTCTTGCTTTTTTCACAGTTGGTGGTTGAGACCAACTGGGATGTGAAACTTACTTAGCTTGAAATGCAAATGACAATGTGGTGATTTTGAGTAAAAGTGCCATCAAAAACTAGCCCTCAGTGTTTTTTAGAGTAAGATAAGGACAGGTGAATTATTTCCAAGCCATGAATATTTTTTTTCAAGAAATATAAAACCTATAACCAAACCTCCATATGGTTTACACCATAGTTCACTACATCCCACAATATTTGCAGAAAATAATTTAGTTTCTTTGTAATCCCTTTTGTGCACAAGATTTAATGCTTGACATTTATAAAAGAATTTAAGTAGCTTGAACCTATTTGTATAGAACAAGGTAAGCAGTGACAAATATTCTGGAGACTTCTTCTACTGCTACAAGGCGGGAGACAGTGTTGAACAAAGGCATATTTTTGTTCCTAACTACCAAATTTCCATACTGCATTAAAAAATCCTACCACAAAACCACACTCAGAGAGTTCTGCCCTTCACATTTTAGATCTTGCAGTGCATCAATATTTCATTAAAATCCTGTGCCTAATGTTTAGTTAAACTAGAAATATTAGGTGCATCAGTCCATAATCAGATAACAATTGCTGTAATTCATAAAAATCTAGAGATGGACTTGTGTGCTTTAAGCACCTTAGGAAAGGTTACTCTGAGAGTTCTCTTTATCGAAATCATAGTAGAAAATTTTAATTGGATATATTTGGAATACTAGTAGACAGGATTGAGATTGTTTTCCATGGTTCATAAGGAATTTGCTGAACGTGGAAGACCGTTCTGCATGCTCATGTTCCACTGGTAAGCTGAGAGTGCCTTGTGCCTTTTGTCTCTGCTGCTTTGCGGTTTGGGCTGTGAGAACAGATTCTATTGAAAGGAATTACAAGGCAAAGGCAGGTGGAGTAGAGGTGCCAGATAAACATGATTTATAACAGGCCTCTGTGACTCAGTACGTCAGCTTATTACGTGATAAATACTATACATGTAGCCCAGTATAATCATTGTCTTCTAGCTGTGCAGAAAATGAATTTTACTGCAACTTTTCAACATGCTAGTAGCAGTTCTGCACTGGAAATTAGTTCCCAAGAACCCATTAGCATTCCAAGTCACTGAGCAGCAGGGCAATTCTCAGCCTCCCCGTGAAACACATCACAAGTGATTTAATGTTAACACTAAAAGGCTTTGTTGTGGCTAAGCAGATCCATGAACACCGTGTCACCTACCTCACTGCCCCCAAATGATTTAAGCAAGGCTCCTCTGTCTGGTCTGTAACCAAGTAGGCCTGCTTGTAATTTTAGCTGTTAAATGATTATGCTCAGCCTTATGGTTTTGCTGCATACAAGCAAGTTGCAGGATTTAGCGTTTTACTCCTTGCTCACTCAGTTTTCTCTCTGGGCTCTGACTAGACTTGACTCCAATGCATGAGACTATAACAGTGAGATGACAGTAGCATTTACATCTGAAAAACAGAATTCCCGATCTGAGCTCGTAGGAGACTCTGTGTCTTCTAAGAGTAGTGATACTACGAAAGTCAGAGATATCCATTACTACTTTTTTTCTCTTTTGCTGTAACACTACAAGAGTTTCAAAAATGATGAAACAATCCTTTATTCCTTGCAGATACAAGGCCTTGCAAATATCTTTCAGGAAGATGATGAGGCGTTAAGTTTCAACTTTCTACTCTTTCCATCACAGACTGTGACAAAAACTAGAACAACTGTTAAACACTGACAGATGTTAGCAGCACCCAAGCCAAATGACAGGTCTGAGAAGCTTTCGTCTAAACGAGGTCTGTATTAGTGGATGTTCATTCTCTTCACTCAAGTTGTTCAAAGCTGGCATTCAGTTTCTCAATGTACAGAAGCTCAGGAAGACGTCTATTGCAATCTGACAGGCATCATAATTCTCCCCTAAAAGAAACAGAGCAGGTGGTGTTAGGATAACACCAGACATTAGTGCCTATTATAGTAGGTACTAATGATTAGAAGCTGCCCAGAGAAAGACACCATGTCAGCTTTCTTTAAGAAATATAAAAGTTTTAATCAACATTATTTATAAAGAAGCTTGATAGTGTTTCCTAAGATTGGTGAACGATTAGCTGATTTAAAACCAGTGACATTCAGAGAACTGACCATTCATTCCAGTAATTAGCTGGAAGGCCTGACGCCACCCCACCAGCAGCAGACTCAGTATGTGCATCAAAATACAGACTCACCTCACTCCAAAACTGTAATCCACTCCTCTGGTGTTACTCCCACAATGTCACCCAGTCAGAGACATTTCAGAGTAAATATTCTCTGCTCAAAGACACCATCTTTTTAGCTCTTACCCTACCACGTACAAGTACAGGAGGAGAACTTTGCGTGAAAGAAAATAGTGGTGGTGTCATAACGTAGGTGCCCGTGAAGATTTATTTATTGTGCTTTTCCAAATTGTGTATGTTGTACCCTGTGACTGTAAAGTGAGCTCAGATTTGGTTCTTGAAAGGTTTTTTCCCCTGGGATGGTGTATTTCCAAGTACTCAGGTTACTTATTGGATTCCTACATTTTAGGAGCTGATTTATCCAGTCAGAATTCTTGCAGTGCAAAAGCTGAACTTGATGCTGTGCATAAATTAGGTGTGAACACTTGGAAGTGAGATATCCAGTCATAACTTCAAGATGTCTCATAAAGGGAAATTCACTACCCTTGGTATGCTGTTTCTGTGGTTAAGTTTCTTATTAGCAAAAAATAAGATTATTGTTCCAGAATCAGTTTTCACATATTAAATATACAAATTATTTTGTCTGTTAGATTAAACTCATACTCTTCTATGCCTGCAATCTGAGAATATTTGATTCATTTAACACTCCCTTCAACAAACTAATTCACTTGAACTCCTGAAATATCTTACTATGATAAATATTCCTCCTCTAACAACTTCCTTGGAGAGAAAATATATGTTATATAGGGAGAAAATATTTAAATATATGTGACCAGAGATGAGGAGACAACGAACACTCAGATAGACTGTCCTATTCTATTTCTTTCCATTCTACGTTGTGATTAGTAATGTTAAGTATCTTTTACATGTCCTTGATCCATGCCCTTTCTTCTCCTTCTGTCACCTTACTCCATCTTGTCTAAAAGAGCTCCATTAATCAATGCATCCCAAATCTCTCTTGTCAACTCATAGAAAGAATAGAGGATGCTTCGGCATGCAAGAACTTCAGAATGCCTCTTCACTTCAGTTTGCATTTCCAGACACTTTTTAGGTACAAGGAAGACGCAGTAAGCAATAGACTGTTAAGATTTCAGTAAGAGGACTCCTAACCATGCTTAAGCATTTAAGTGCAGTGTGTCTGCTCTCATTTAAAATTAAAAGCATAGATTTGATTCTTCTTTTACCTTCTAACAATTCTTTAGGGCTCTGGAGGAACAGGTAGCTTCCACACATCCTTTAATAAGGATGCTTCTCTGTGTCTGTGTTGATTAATGAAGCTTACATTGACAAGAAAACTACTGTGACCCAAAGGGGCTACAATGGAATTTTTAAAGAATGTTTTTCATATGCCTCACTTCTTAGTTATCACTGCCTTATCTTCTACCATTTTCAGTCAATCTGCTGTGGCTAACTCACCCCATGAAAGAGTGCATCTTAATTTGCCAAAAGCAATTAAAATAATTCATCATACTGAAAAATGCACACAGCCTGTATACAAATGGAGCACATCATGTTGGTGGGGAGATTCTATTATCCCTTCAATTATGATTTTGAATTCTATGTATTCACTGTTTGCAGTGCATTTGAAGAAATTTACAAAGACCTTACGAGTTTAATTCAGGCTGCTTGAATTTCTGACAATCTTTACATTATCCTTCTGATGGCATTGGACAAACCAATAATAAAAATTACAACTAGTCAAATGTGGAGCATTATGAAGCATGGTGCTTTTATTTCCTGTTTTACTTCCTTTGTTTATGGTTGAATATTGGGTTCTTGTTTGGATTTATATTTTTAGTCTGCTTACACATCACCATAACTAGTTCAAATCCATTGATATTTCCTGTAGCCTGCAGCCTACATTCACCGAACCTCATAGGAGTCCTGCTGCTGATAACAGAAGATGAAGATCTAATTTGCAAATAAAGCTGTGATCCAACAAATTCTCAAACAAAAGATTACATTGCAATACCTTAGAATACCTCAAAATATTTTAAATTAATCTGTAATTTAAACAGAGATATCCTTAAAATGTGGAAAACTTTGGACTGTCATCGACTCGAGTAGGCCCAGTACTATAGAAATAGAGGTTCTTACTTGACCAAGAAGACAACATTGGTCTTTCTGGATTATTCCTGGCATCTCTCAGGTCACTCCTTCTCATTTGCTTATCCATAAATGTAATTTATGTTTTCCAGTTCTGAAGATGAGTTTTGGGTCACCTCACTCTGTAATCAAGACCTTTTTAGTAAATACTGACTAGATCAAACACCTACATTACTTCCCTTCAGAAGTTCATGTACAGCTGTGGATATGATGGCTGAACAGACCCAAGCAATGTTTATTTTACTGATAGAATTATAACAATTAGAGAAAATAGGTGACTGCCATGTGTATACTGTAAACTTATCCCCTGACTTACCACCCCCTGACTGTAACCTGTGAAGATGTAATTTCACTGGAAACCGTTAACAGGTATCCATTCGCTAATATGGTTCCTTCTTTTAGCCCTCCTCCCTCTGTTTAAAATTGCAGCATCTCCTTTAGTTTATTAATTTTCTGTGTACAGGATTTATTCTATGGCAGACCTACCAGATATTTGTTAATGAACACATTATTTATTGCCTGGTTTCTTCTTTCTGGTTTCTTTTTCCCTAATGGTCATATTAAACAATTTCTAGTTTGTCTAAATAAGAAATAAAAGTCTAAATAGGAATCTGGATTTTTTCTTCATAGGCAAAATGGAAATTATTTCCCGATCCTGTTTTTGTTATTAATTTATTTCTTTTTAGTCTAAACAAGAATTCCAACACACAACTAAAATAACAGAAAACACTGCAGTGACTTTAAAATCTGTTTATTTAATGCTAAAAGCAGGTTTAGATGTATGAAAGAGACGAATTTCATAGTAAACATATCTGGGATAATCTTTCTGTGTTATCTTTTCTTACTCTGACCTTTAGAAAGTTTATGTTGTTCAGGTTTTGATATTGAGCTAATATTGGTTTTATCATTAAAGAAGGACTATTATTTTAAATTGATAATACTCTCTTTTGTAGGAGACAGGGAATGGAAGTACTGAAATTTAAATAAATACCACGATTTCTTTCTGAAGGTCAATGCTGAGGCTAAACACTTGTTCTTGATATGGTTTACATCAGAATGAAACTGTATGGCACTAGTATTTTCCACTAAACTAATCACAGTCTAGCTACGTCTTCACCAAGTAGAAAAAAAAAGGTTTTGGGTTCGTGACTGGGTAGACAATAACATCGTGTGAATGATATGGAGATCAGAAATATTTCTATGGAACAGAGTCTTAGCATAACTGGATACGAGATTTCTGTCTTGCATGCAAAATTACCTGTCATGATAAAAACAACGTGAATATCTAGAAACACAGAAGGGATAAGGAACGGTTCAGTCCCTTTCCATTGCTGAAAATGATACAGTTTGCACATACTTTCAAGAAATCTACAGAATATCTATATTACACACTGCAGATGTTTCCTGATAATGAACAATAAATTTGTTATAAACCCCCAAAGCTTCAATTATGATTTGCCACAGGAAGAGAAAAGAAGAGAATAATCAGACATGTTCTGCATTCTACACTTATAAGGAATTTCTTAAGTAATTGAATATTTACATGTTTTCTCCACTGATTTTGATTGATATTTTTCCAAAGTTCTCTTTAAAATTTACTTTATGCTGAGATGCTGTAAGTTCCAGCATGAATGAATGAAAAGGGATGATGTAATGCGTGTTTTTTAGCAAGGGTCATTGTGTTGCATAAGTCTAGAAAGACATACTGAAATGCAGCTGTGTCTCAGATCTGTGTTTACATTTTTGGTAAGTTTTAGTCCAACAAGTCTTTAAGTATCTGTTTAAGATTGTATCTGGTATTCTTGTTTTAATCATAGTCATCGAAGGTAATTATAATAATATATATCATCTTATTTGCATTTTTGTCCTGTTTGTGCTTGTTTTAGAAAAAGCAAAATTTTTTATCACCTTTCTTTAAATGGCTTTTCATATTATTATCATTTTATGGCCACTAGTAATTGAAGTCTACATTTAGCCGTTCATTGAAACCTGGTAATTTAATTTCTTTTACACAGATCTATTTTTGACAAAAGTAAATATCATGCCTTTAATTAGGAGAAGTCTTAGTGACAGTGAATATCAGTCTTTCCACTAATTTGATTTCTACTTTATAAAAGTTATCCAATTGTCAAAAAATTGAGGCTGAACACAATTTTTTTTAGCTTGGTTAAGCCACATAGTTTGATTAATTGAAGAAATCATTCTTTAAAACACATGGAATTGATTTTGGGAAGAGGTAGACATAATATTACAAGAGGAAACAAAAAAAATTCCAGAAAGGAAATTAAAAAAACCAACTGGATTTGAATTCATTGCTTATTTGAATAAGAGCTACAAATGAGAAAGTTTAGATTTTTATTTTTCATTTTATCTCCAGGGAAAAAAGAACTTTTAAGATCTGATGACTGTCAAACCACAAACTATGTTGGTTGGGTTTTTTTCTCTTTTATCTTCACTTAAGATTTTTAACTTTCCCTGACACTTTTCAGATTATACAATGAACCAGTAGTGTTCACCAAGTTATAGATATTGAAGAAGCTGAATAAAAAAATTAATTTATTTTACTAATTATATTTTTGAGAAATACTTAGTGTTTAAGGACTTTCATACATTTTGTTGCCATTTAAAACTGAAAAGAATCTGACGAGTAGTGATTACATTTTTTACCTCTTTTACCGCATTTTTCTTCCTAACGTCTCCATGTTTAGATTTCCGTAAGTCATTAAAGATCATCATTTTTTTTGTCTTTGCAGGTAGAAGTGAGAGGGCAAGTGATGAAGTACTGCTTATGGAAGTCAAACACGTCAAAAAGAAACTCTGTCTTCATGATGCAAATATTGATGGACATGGCATGCTGCCTGCTCTGAGTGCAATTGAAAACCCTCCAATTCTTGAAGAATATTCTCCGTGAAAACTAGAAATCATGTTTCTCACACTCATTTGTCACTAAGTGTGGTATTTTCTCACAGTTAGTGTGTTACTAAATTTAATTTTGGCTAGCTTTATTCTCAAGTGGTTGCTAAGAATAAATTGCAAGCAGTTAGCCCTTCTCCCAAAAGATATTATCTAGCAATATTCTTTATGGGTCTATCTAGCCTCTTGCCTTATTTAAAAGGTGGGCTGATGGAGAAAATCAGTTAGGAGAGTAGATCATATTTAGCACATTGTTGACACCCAGCTGTCTGTCTCCACATTATCTGACCTAACAGTTCGATTTTGAAGGTGAAATCACGTCAATGAAAATAATTCACCATTTCTTCCAAAGGCCATACGTAGCTGTAAAAAAGAAAAGGTTGAAATGCCCCACGTGAAAGATTATCATAAGATTTCTTTTGTAAAAATACAATAACCACACTGTTTATCTTGGAAAATTACGTGAGAAGTGTAATTACAAAGAGGAAAAAAAAATCTCCACCTAACAAAACAAAACAGCCAGTATGGGCTTAATTGATACTGTACCAAAAATCTCTTTCAGTTTTATGTTGTGCTGAAACAGTTTAAGATTCATTACACTACGATTCTGCAAATTATTTTACAATTTTTTTTAGTAACTGATGTCAGTGTGAGTGTCAAAGAGAGCCATAGTTATCATTTGTTCAGCTTCACAGTGCTGTACATTGAAGAGAAAGCTGCTAGTCTAGAAGCGGTTTCTAGAAGCTTTAAATTTTGTGCTGTTATTCCTCTCTTATCGTTGCATTTGTGATCAGTTGTGATTTCTGATAATATAAATGGAGAATTCTAAATCCAAACAAAGTGAAGTAGATTTTTTTAACATTTAACCTCCAACACATTTGCTGTTTTGTGAACATTTTGTTGCTATGATTAACATTTTGCTGACTAATAAAAATATTAGCTGGCACTTACTAGTTGTGGAAATTAGTGGAAGAAAATATTTCAATCACATGAGTAAAACCTTTGCTCTGACATTTGAAGTTATACATTTGATGCAGATAATAGTCCCTAGGGTCCACACAGGAGTCTTTTGGGCCTGAATATTTAATTCCTTTGTAACTTCATTAAGCAAAAGTCTCCATCGAAAGAAAGAAAAATTATTCCTGCAGTCACTGCACAGAGTGCTTTTACTGTGCCACATATGGACTCATTAATTAGTGACATACTTTAAAATGTCCTTTAGTCCTATGCTGTAATAGTAACCCTTTCAAATTATGGTTCTTATGTACCAGGGGATGGTAACTGGTGGCCTCTGCCAGGAAGTGAGTCTACAGAGTCTTGAAAACTAGCGAGGCTTCTCTGCAGAGGCCCATCATCTGGAAAAGTTAAGCTGTTAATAATTTATCATCTGTGAAGTGAGATGAAAGCATATTTATTATCCTTAATGTGATTTTGTCATTTTTTTTCCTAAATATTTGCACAATGCTCTGCAGCTACAAAGATATTATTTAGAGACTGGCTTTCTGTCATTGCTGCTTTGTGTGTGCCCACAATCAGTCATCAGAAAGTTGACTCAAGAGCTCACTTGTTCAGTCAGCAAGCCTGTCCCTGCTGCTTCTGCCTCTTCTACAGCATAGTGAAATCATAAAACTGTCATTTGAGGTAAGGACTTGAAAAATATAGTTTCTTTACCTTTCAGATATTTCAGCTCCAAGTGATCCCGTTAGTTTCCTTGGTTAGAGAAAAAACACAACTTATGGTAGAGCAGTTTTATTTGATTGGATAGTCTCTTGAGTAGTGTGCTCTGAAATAGATATATGTCAAATACTTCAGGTACACTGCCAAAGCTCTGTTACACTACTGCAATAGTTAGACTAGTTACTGATGATTTATCAGCACTAATGAACCAAGCCTTTAATAAAGTTTAAGTTGTGGTACTTCAAATCTGACCCATGAAGGACTCTCCTTTTTCAGAAAAGGGTTTGGAAAGAGCACCTGAAATGTGTTTCTCTTATCTGTAAATCCTAAAGCTCTAAGACAAGACAATATGGTAATTTACAGCTCTGTTCTGTAATGCTATATGTACTCTATGGCATTTACAGCAAATCTTAGAACTAAGCATGGACTTAGAAAGCCAAATATAACTGCTGCTACAGTCTGGAGCACCACCAAGCACAAAGCCAAGGACCTGAGTTTATAATCTGAGCTGTTACTCATTAATGTATTTTTCCTTTTGCTGGTTCTACCTATGGTAGTAAATGATTCGTAACAACAAAAGTTCCCATTTTACTCTGTCTGCAAGGATTTTGGCAGAGGTTTTTATGGAGTGTGCAGTAAACTATACATCTCCTCACTTCCCATTTCATGATAGGCACAAAGCATAGATATTCTTTTACTTCTATAATATGCTTTTAATGTTAAATATATATATATATATATATTTCTTCTGGGTTAGGTCTGTGTGTTCCACACAACGTTTTTTTAACTGATAATTTCATTCTATATGTGGTAGCTTCACACGTGGTGGATAGACAGTCTTCAAGCAACTTCCAGAAGGGAGAAACTGATTATTTCAGAGTCCTTCAAATATGGATGACTTAAAGAATACTTTTTGGGATCCTTTCTGTCCAAGAGTCTGCCAAAAATGTGTCACAGTATCATGAAGCACTGGTGGCATTACGGTGTCAGTGGCACTCGGTTAAAACCACTGTGATCAAAATCACAAAGGGGATACAACAGTTACCTCACCACCTCTGCTGAGCTAAAGTTGGAGGTTCCTTGCATTAGAAACAATCTGCTTTCCCTTCTTTCATATAGATGTCCCTAAATCTGGTTCTCTCTGTCAGTGAGCAGGCTTGAAGTGAACAAGAAATTAGGAGGGGACATAGTCAGGACAGCTGACCTTAACTAAACAAAGGAATATGCCCTACTACATGATACTGTGCTCAGTAGTAAAATTTGGGAAAGGAAGAGAAAGAAGGGATGCTTTTGGTAATAGTGTGTCCCAGTTTAGCCTCCCTGGCCAGCAGCTAAACACCCGGCAGTTCAGTCCCGGATCCCACTGCCAGGGGAAGAGGAATCATGAAAGGGAGAGAAGACCTGAAGGCCAAAATAGAAAATGGATTTAATAAAAACAATAAAAAAAATTGATACTAATATTAGTAATTAAAACTAAAACATGATGTCTTTTCACATTTATTCTCACAGAACTTGGAGTACTTTCTAAGAAGTAAATTGATTCTATCCCAGCTAAAAGCAGGACATAGTCTTTGTCTTCCAAAGTATCCGTTATGCATGATGGAGCCTTGCTTTACAGGAAGTGGTGAAATATCTGCATGCTGATGGGAAGTCATGAATGAATTTCTTCCTTTGTTTTGTTTGTGTGTGCACCTTTTGCTTTACCTGTTGATCTGTTTTTATCTCAACCCATGAGTTTGCAGCTTTTGATGAGGGAGTGAGCAAGAAACTGGGTAGGGGGCTTAGCTGCTGATCATGGTCAGCTCACCACGTGAAGAATCTTATTTGTTTATTTGTTTTTTAATTCATTTGCAGGAAATATTTAACACAGTTTTAATGAATTGGATTTTCATCCTTTCAACTTCAAGTAAAGAAAATGCGTATTCTAATTCAGCATCAGTATAAACCTTTCTGAATCCAGCGCTCAATTCATGGCTGTTCTTCCAATACAGTTCTTCACACTCTATCCGTTTCTTGATGCAGAGGGCAATGCCTCTGCCCCTCCTTCCTTGCCAGTCCCTTCAAAATGGCCTGTTGCCACCAGTAGCCTCACTGCAGTCATAGCCTCAGGTGTCATTCAGCTGATTTGATCATTTGACCACTACCTTATCCACTTGTCCTACCAGATAAAGTTAGAGTTGAATCACTCCCTTTTGTAAACTCACAGTGTTTGCTCCCTCTTGCTAAATTGGCCTTTGCAAGTCATGTAAGTCCTTTGTACCACATATCTTTCATCCAAGCACCTACAACTGTAACCTGTCTTTTCTTCCGCATGGAGGTGGTCTTGATAAAAGGGGTCAGCCTTTCTGACCTTGGTGATATCTCTCATGTAGATGGACCACCATCTCCATCATCCGTTCACTGTTCTTCCACCTTCAGAGCTTTATACCCGTTGTACAGGTGTATAGACTCAACATTCCAGCAGTTAAGATAAATCCTTTTTTGAACCCATTTACATTCTTTCTGGAAATGCATTCCTTGAGTATATATTGCACCTGTTATCTTTCTCTGCCATTCTATCACTTTCATAGCTTATCTTTCTAGGAAGCACTATAAACAAAGTGATATTTCCTAGTAGGTAGATAAATTGAAATGACTTTGACTAGTCATGGCAAAAACCCACAGTGAACTCCTGGACTTTAAGTAGTAAATTCTAAGCTGCCTGTAGTTAATCTCATTTGATGTTTGTAACATACATGGCTAATTCGCGATTTAGCCAGAAGAAGAGAGGTGATAGGCATAATCCTCCTGGTTATTCATAGAAGTTAATATCAGGACAGCGATACTCTGGTTTCTTTAAAATGAAAAACACATAGAGAGAATATCACTTATTTTGGTTTGTCTCTTATTTATGTTGGGATGTGTACCTACTGTTCCATTATGGACTCATAAGGAAACTCTGGATTGCTAGCTATATGATTACCAAAGTTAAGCAAGTATTGTGTCTGTTTCAAAGGACTTGAGTGTCTACTCTTTTAGCTTTGATATTCTGATTTGAGCCATCCTGACTGAGAAATTCCTGACTGAGAAATTCCTGATATGTCATGATAGCATGCCTCATGATAGTACCTCATTCTCTGTCATAACTAGCAGGAGTAAATTGTTGTTGTACAAACAACCATATAAAAATTATTTAAAAAATATAGTTGAAGAGTTAAAAAAATAGTTTAGGAGAAATACAGCATTTGCTGTTATAATTCACTAGAAATTGATTTTTTGTCATAGTGAAGGTCTAAAAAAATTGAGTTTCACATGCGATTTGTACTTTTTGTGGCACAACAAAGTATCTATTCAAAGGGATAACCAGTCCGTTATCAATAAATGCTTCAATTTACACTCTCTTCCTGCCCCAGACAACGTAATTTCTCTTCAGTGAAATATTCATTTAAATTCAAACTCCACTGCTGCCTTCCTACAACTAAGAACTCAGAAGAGTTAATCAGCAAGTTACATTCAACTAATTGTGTTTTAAAGGTGTTGTGGATTTCGGGTAACTTCACTTCCATTTGTCTCAGTGCAGGTCATTCAATTGAAATTGATTGGACATTCTTTTATCATGTTGGTTTTAGTACTTCACAGCCCTAGCTTAAGTAGGAAGACTTTGAAGGCTAAATAAAGATATATGCATTAGCCTTCTTTTTAAAATAAAATTTATGGCAATGAAAAACTTTGGACTTTTTCTGGACTTTGTAATTTCATAGTGTAAGGACTGATTTTCTTACAGCCTATCAGAGTTTTTTTAACCAAAATTATCGTGAAACAAGACAAGCTAAAAAGTGTGGAGTTTACAGCTACCATATGTGCTGTGTTTATAATTTTAAAATATATCATCTGCATAAAGTGTGGTTTTGGTTGGATTTGCGTTTTTGTTGTGTCCTTTTTGGTACTCACTGACTTTCAAAAAAATGTTCTTAATTTGAAAAGAATTAGATTTTCTATCAGCGTTGAAAAGATTAAAATTTTATGATTTCTGCATTTTCAGAGATATGATTTTACTACAGTCTTGTCTTTTTTGTTAGAATTCCAAATCGGTCTGTCAATTAGCAATCTATCTATTTTCTAATTTAGTCTATAGATTTCATTGGGCATTCAGTGAGGTAAAGTCAGAATATCCCAGATGGCTAAGAAAAAAATATAGAAACTTTAGGCAGGATGCAGGGAGCATATGTTGAAAATTTGAATAATTACAAAATAGTTATACTTTATACTTTAAACCTCAAAGACTTTGACACACTTTGCCATCTTTATACTTTGGACACTGAAAAGGAAAAGAAAAATTAGGAGTCCTTCAACCTGTTTGTTTCACTGTTTTTTCAATGTTTTCTACACTGAAACTACAGGCTTTTAGTGGTATTGACTATGATAACACTAAATTCCTAGTTCAAGGCATCTTTCAGAAGTAAGGTATGCAGAAATTGCAATTTTTCCCTATTAACCTTCATGCTAATTTGTTTTTTATTAAAATAAACAAAACTAAAAACAGAGGGTACAGTTTTTAAGTAATTAATAAAGTGATACAAGGTGACTTATCTATATTAATTCTACATGTTCCTGAAAAATACCTGGGATACTTACCTGAATACATTGTGCAGTAGATAAGAATTGTAGTTTCATATATTTCTTAATGAAACATATCTCATAATAGAAACATCTTTTCAAATCTATAAAGACTTCTCAACACTCCCATTGTAACAAAAGATAAAATCCAAACAAACATAACGACAACAAAAAAAAAATTGAATCACTATTGTCTATTTGAAAATTTTAAGTATATCAGCTGTTTATTTTGACAGACTAGGTTTGTGATGCCTGAACCATAGAAGGTTTTAGAACTTTCAAACACATAAGTGCATGCTCCTCCATCTACCTTTCCTTTCCTCTTCTCTCCTTTTGGCATTTTAAAAAATTACTCTTACGTGTATGCACCTACAAAGAAGTGTGATCACTGCAGAAAGTCAGTCTCCTCCAACAAAAACGTCAAAAACCCAACACCAAAGCCTCTGCCTCTGAATTATAAGAACAATAGAACATTTCTCCCAAAAGCATTTAAATCTTCTGGGGGTGTGGGGTGGAAGGTATAGAAAGAAACTGACAAATATAACTGCCTGACACATTCAAGTGTTTCAGAATGATAAATATACTTAACCTACAATGTAGACAGTGAGTAAATTAAGACCTCTAAGGGTTCTACAACCACTGTTTCCATACACAGATATTGTTCTACAAGCACTTATTTTCTACAAGATTTATCGCTAAACAAACAGTTAAAAGGAAAGGAATCTAAATACTTACGAAGTACTGAAATCAGCTGTCTGTTGTTCATTTTGCCTTAATTTCATTTTGTTTGTTTTCAGAAATACTAGATTTCCAGATGTCTGGTTTCTGCTGCTTATTTTTTCTTTATTAGAAAAGTTTTAATTAAGATTTATAGAAAGTTATTCTGGAGAATGAGACATGAAAACGTTCAGTGAGAAGAAAGCTATTTGCTTTAAATGTGGTATAAATATCAACTTGTGTCAGTTACAATGGTTACTTAATTTAAGCTTAATACGTGTCTTTCATTAAATGCTCGAGAGACAATCTATAAATCAGAGTTTATACACAGGAGATAAAAGACTTAGGCTTCTTCTCAATTCGCTAGCCCTTAACTCCATGACAGTGCTTGTATTTTGCTCATTACTGTATTATTGAATGATGATCAAAACCTACAGAGACAAGGTTTTAGCTGCCATTATGCTTGATTTTTTGCTTGATAAGGTCATATTCGCTCAGTTAATATATCTTCATGGCTCTGTCAATTTAAATGTAGTACATGCTGATTGTGATACATTTGACATGCTCAGCAGACAAGGATGTGAGCATTTCATGGAACCATTTCTGTCCCACTGTTCCCATCTCATACTGAAAGAATGTTTGTGCTATTCCTATTGAAATTCATAGAATCATAGAATCATAAGGTTGGAAGAGACCTCTGAGATCACCGAGTCCAACCGTGCCTGTATCCCTACTAAACCATGTCCCTAAGAAACTCATCTACCCGTTTTTTAAACACCTCCAGGGATGGCAACTCCACCACCTCCCTGGGCAGCCTGTGCCAATGCCTGACCACTCTGTCAGTGAAGAAATTTTTCCCAATGTTGAGTCTAAACCTCCCCTGGCACAACTTGCGGCCATTTCCTCTCGTCCTATCGCTTGTCACTTGTGAGAAGAGCCCAGCACCCACCCCGTCACAACCTCCTTCCAGGCAGTTGTAGACAGTGATGAGGTCTCCTCTCAGCCTCCTCTTCTCTAAGCTAAACAACCCCAGTTCCCTCAGTCTCTCCTCTTAGGGCTTGTTCTCCAGCCCCCTCACCAGCCTCGTTGCCCTTCTCTGGACGCGCTCCAGCCCCTCAATGTCCTTCCTGTAGTGAGGGGCCCAAAACTGAACCCAGCACTCGAGGTGTGTCCTCACCAGTGCTGAGCACAGGGGCACCATCACCTCCCTGCTGCTGCTGGCCACGCTGGGTCTGACACAGGCCAAGATGCCATTGGCCCTCTTGGCCATCTGGACATACTGCTGGCTCATGTTCAGCCGGCTGTCAGCCAGCACCCCCAGGTCCTTCTCTGCCAGGCAGCTCTCCAGCCACTCTTCCCCAAGCCTGTAACGCTGAGTGGGGTTGTTGTGTCCCAAATGGAGGACTCTGCACTTAGCCTTGTTGAACCTCATCCTGTTGGTCTCAGCCCATCGCTCCAGCCTGTCCATATCCCTCTGCAGAGCCTCCCTTCCTTCAAGCAGATCCACACTTACACCCAGCTTGGTGTTGTCTGCAAACTTGCTGAGGGTGCACTCAATGTCATCATTGAGATCATTGATAAAGATGTTAAACAGGACTGGACCCAGCACTGAACGCTGGGGAACACCGCTTGTGACCAGTTTCCAACAGGATTTAACTCCATTTACCACAACCCTTTGGGCCCGGCCATCCAGCCAGTTTTTAACCCAGCAGAGGGTGTGCCTGTCCATGGTGATGGCAGCCAGTTTCCCCAGCAAGATACTGTGAGAAACAGCGTCAAAATCTTTACTGAAGTCCAGGTACACCACACCCACAGCCTTTTCCTTGTCTGTTAAACATGTAACGTTGTCATAGAAGGAGATCAGATTGGTCTGGCAGGACCTGCCTTTGGTGATCACCCAGTTGTCCCACACATGGCGTATGATAACACTCAGGATGATTTGCTCCATGACCTTCCCCAGTACCGAGATCAGACTGACAGGCCTGTAGTTCCCTGGATCTTCCCTCCAACCCTTCTTGTAAATGGCCGTCACATTTGCCAGTCTCCAGTCAAGTGGCACTTCCCCAGTCAGCCAGGACTGCTGGGAGATCAGGGAAAGGGGTTTGCTGAGGACCTCTGCCAGTTCCCTTCAAACCCTCGGATGGATCCCGTCTGGCCCCATGGATTTGTGTGTGTCTAGTTGGCTGAGCAGGTCTCTATCCAAGTCCTCCCGAACAGCTGATGCTTCATTCCCACTGTCTCCCGGCAGAGGAGGCTGAGTATCCCTAGCAATTTCCTCCTTGGAGTTAAAGACCGAGGCAAAGAAGGCGCTGAGCACCTCTGCCTTGTCCTCGTCCCCCATCAATACTGTCTCTTCTGCACGCAGCAAGGGAGGGAGAGTCTCCTTTGTCCTCCGGTCCGCTGATATATTTAAAGAAGGTCTTTATTGTCTTTGACCAAAGTTGAGGTTCTAGTTGGGCTTTAGCCCTTCTGATTTTTTCCCTACACGATCTCAGCTCACCTTTATAGTCCTCCTGGGACGCCTGTCCCCTCTTCCAAAGCTCATAAACTTTCTTCTTTTTCCTGAGATCAATACTAAGCTCCCTACTCAGCCAACCTGGTTTTCTTCCCCACTGACTCGTTTTACGGTACACAGGGATGGGCTGCTCTTGTGCCACCAGGATTTTCTTCTTGAGGAGTGTCCAGCCCTCTTGCACCCCTTTGTCCTTAAGAGCTGCATCCCAGTGGACTTTATCAGGCACCTTCTGAATACTTCAAAGTCTGCCCTACGGAAGCCCAGGGTGGCAATTCTGCTGACTCTTCTCCTCAGTGCCCCAAGAAGTGAGAACAGTACCATCTCGTGATCACTGTGACCCAGATGTCCTCCAACTGTCACCTCTCCCACCACGCTCGCTCTGTTTACAAAGAGCAGGTACAGCTGGGCACCCTCTCTAGTCGGTTCAGTTACCAGTTGTGTTACCACGCACTCTATGAACCTCCTAGACTTTTTCCTTTCTGCCGTGTTGTACTTCCAGCAGACAAAGGTTGAAATCCCCCACAAGAATGACGGGACAGGATCGTGAGACTTCTTCTAGGTGTTTATAAAAGAGCTCATCAGTCTCTTAATCCTGGTTGGGTGGTGGATAGCAAACTCCCACCACAATATCTGGGTTACCATGCACACCACTGAGTTTAATCCATAAACACTCTACCTTATCATCGCTATTACTGAGTTCTACACAGTCAAAACACTCTTTGACGTATAAAGCAACCCCACCACCTCTCCTTCCTAGTCTGTCCCACCTAAGGAGAACTACTTCAGTCAGAAATAAAGCCAGTAAGGTTGATTAAAGTATCAAAGCATAAAAATATGGAATTCACATCTATGAATTTGAGATTCCTAAATGTTCTACTGTATCTGTGGATTGTTTTCCACATGAGAAGAGGTACTAAGATGGAAATCTATGTGAACGGATGTAAAACATAATACTTTAATGCTTACTCTCTAATTATGCATTGATTATAAAAATAAGCCCTTAAAAGAGAAAAACGTGGTAAATTTTTGTAGTGGAAAGCTTTTCTCAGCAGTTTGAGGGGTTTTATAGGGTTTTATAACTGTATGTTATGTTAAACTTTTAACTGCTGTACTGCATCATATTTAATGCTTTTTCTGTTTAATTGTATAGTTCCACTCCTTACCTTTATCACCAAAATAAGTATATTTTAAGGTTACTACAGGAATATTAAATCAATCCAGGTATATGCAAAATCAAAATGAAGTAACTAAGTCTGTGCTATCCATCATGCTTATCTGATTTTGGTATTCTGTATTCTGATTTGACAACTTTGTATTTTTCACATTTGTATAGATTATATACTTACATACGTATTCTAAACGTATAGTATAACATATAAATATATTATGCAAAAATATGCATAGATACATGGTATTAATTTTTTTATATTTGAAAGGAACAATGTTAGAAATTTTTTGCACTAAGTAACTGCATTTCTATATTAGCAAATTATCATTGCTATTCTGCTAGAAAGCAGCAAAGGCAGTTCTTCCTTGAAATTTCACACTTGTTTTCATCAAGTAAAGCAATGTGTTACTATACAATGTGGCCCCTTCCCACACTTCCAAATACTGGAGTAATATTTTTGGCCTGTTTTTTAATTTTTCTTAAATTTTATTTTATTTTGTTCTTTTGTTTTTTTTTTTTTTTTTCTTTTGTTTTGTGGTTTTTTTAAAGTGTTTTGTGAATGTTTCTGCACCTAGTGATTTATTATCTACTGTGCAACCTTCAATAACTTTTCTTACAAAGAAAGAAATATTAGAAAATGCACTGAAAACACTTCACAGAGAATTTAAAAATCTAAAATATATAAATGTCATATAAGAAAAGAAAAAAAAGGTACATTTTCTTAAAGCCAAGGACCATTTGTCTGAGAAAACAACTTTGCAAAAATAGTTATAATTTGCACCCCATCTTTCTTTCTTATTCATGTAACGGGTTTTTCCTATTCTGGGTAAGAGAAAATGACAGACCATGAATTCATTGAATCTGGACCAAGCTGCAATACTCCTAATAATACTGAATCAAGATGTATGTCATAAGTAGACCCACAAAATCCCATAATGCCACGAAGGCACCTGAATAACTGGGGAAGGAAAACTACTTCAGTGTTAGGAAGACAAGCAGACTCACAGAGTTTGTAGGACAGGTTAAATTGTTTACTGGGTTTTGTCCACTTTTGCAAAGAGTATCAAGCAGGTTTTTGTGTTTTCTTTTGTTCCATTGCCTTCTGTCCTACTAAGCTTGAAAAGAGTAGGCATCAGAGGAAAACATATTTATGATTCAAACTAAAATATTTTGTTATAACTTGGAAACATATTTCGATCATTCATTAAAATCTTTCGAAGGTAAAGGAGCTAAACATTTTTTGAGAAAAACCCTATTTGAGAAGTTTCCTTTCTCGAAATGAAGAATACAGAGAAAGGAAATATTAATGCAATAGCATGATGTTTCCATAATTTGGGCCTAGTAATGCTTGAACTCAGTACAAAATAACACCTGATTTTGTGCCACTTCCCAGAATTCCTAATTGTAGAAGGATAGGAGCCCAGAAATATTGTCTTCAGTGAGAAGACTTCATATGATTAGAGATTAAGGAATTCAAACGCTTTTCTTACATATCATTACATATCATTCTTTTTCTTACATATCATTACTTCCTTCTGAACTCTGCTGTCCAGTTCTAGATTTCACAGCCAATACTCTCTTTCTCTGCCATTCACATTGGGAATTTATCTAGAGCTTTCTTAGCATCCCTTGCTTAAATACGCAGATTCATCATCTAGAGAAAAAAAAAATCTTCTATCTAGCACTATGTTTACATGAGAAAATATTTAGTGGAAACTTCTTCTGAAAATACATCACATCTTGTACTATATCATGCTATGATTTTGAAATGCTTTCTACGTTATACCTATACATTTGTTTGGGAATCAAGATAAGGTGTGGGCACATATGAGTCCTTTAGTAAAGAATTGGGGTTAAAAAAAGGAAATTTATCCAGATCTGATAATTTAGGAGTATTCCCCAGTGCTGACCTATTTGTAATAGTTCATGGTTTGTGAAGCTACTTACTTCTCCCTCCGGTTCATTGCCTCGAAGTGGCTGACACTTGTGGTTCTGTAATTAACTTCATTTACAATAGAATATAGAGGATCAGGGAAAGTGCAGAGTCTTTTTGTTCCCTTTGGATATGAAAAAACAGAAGGTATTTTTGATCTAGCCCATCTGTAACCAGAAACTTGTGAAACTTTCATGTTATTCTTGTAAATGTGTTTATTGTTTAAATAGAAGTAATTATTTTTCTTCTCCTGCTGGAAGCTTCAAATTGAGCTAAATGTCTTTAGCATTCTGCTAGCAGATATAACATTTTAGAACTGTGCACATATGTTCAATTGTTTTTATAGAAGAGATGGCAGGTAGTAACAGTTGCTTAAATATGTAGATTCAGCTTCTAGAGAAAGAATGCCTATCCAGCAGTATCTTGATTAAATGAGCAAATATTCAGTGAAAGCTGTTTTTAAAAATGCAGCACTGTTATTGCACTGTATCATGCTATGATGCTGAAGTAGTTTTTTTCTATTGTTTTATTGACACTTTGTTATGTCTACAAAAATGTAAGTTTTGTAATCACAATGGACTTTCCCTTTCTACCGAGTTTTGTGGAAATCACACTTGAATGCAAGAGGACAGAATGCTTCAATAGGTTATACAAAATGTTCTATACAGCTGAATATGTTTTCTCCTCACTGCAGGCCTAATTAATGGCCTAAAAAGATCCTACATTTATTAACTAATAAGTTAAGTTCTACAGAAGGATCTAAATGCTTTACATAGCTCTGGGAGAGACCTGCAAATGCTTTCCTGCTGAGCCTGGAGAAATGCCCAACTCTGCTTTGATTTCAAAACTGAGGAAAAGCTATGCTTTCATAAAGAGCTCTTCTCATCCTTTAAAGGTCAGTCTTAGGCATTATCAGGTGAGATACAGGTGGATACACTGGTTTTAGGATTTGATATTAATTGCTTAATTCTCTCCACTGTCTAAAGAGTGATGACAGTAAAAGGGTAGCTGAGTATGTCTGGCTTTATTTTATTATCTCTCTTCCTGTCATTTCAAAAGTAATGTTTAAACTGTATTGAAATCCATGAGATCTTTAAATTTATTTAAGCAAAACTAATATTTTATTGGATGGGTAAGCATTTTTTAATTCTTTCTTTTCCGTAATTTAATAAGTTTTATGGTTTAATACCTTTCAGCATAGGGACCCTAATTTTCTTGACTTAACTAGCTTATATTCATGAACTACCTTGAGTGTAAAGCTGCTTCTGATATTACGTTCTACTTCTCTTCAGTTTATCAAAGGAATAAACTGCCCGATTTCCCGTCTATTTGATACATGCCTAAAAATCTTTAAAAACCCCAAACAAACAAACAGCTGTTAAAATTAATTGTTCTGGTATGAATTAAAATAATTATTAACTTCCATGCTGATTTTCCAGTATACACTATCCATAAGGTTGTCCCAGACCATTTTTCCTTTGTGTATCCACTGCCTATGTCAAAAGAGGCTCTTCCGTTCCTTTTTTTTGTCTTTGGAAAGAAAATTTGTTATGTCATAGGCAAGAACTACCTTTCTACAGCATATGCTTTGTTACAGTTACTATGCTTCAGTAACAGCGTATTTCATAATCAGGACTTTTTCAACCCACTGTGAAAATTCAACTTTGCAGATCATTTTCAATTCTCCAGAGCTGGTAAAAGTCATTGTTTCTTATCCAAAATTCTTCAAATAGTTATTAGATAATGCAAAACTTTAAAAATCTCTCTAGACAGACAGACTCCAAGATGTAAAGGTTACTATTTCCCATGATAATTTCCCAGTAAACCTAAGTGATTTTTTTTAAAAAAAATGCAGAAATTGCAATTCAGACTGTCTGGGGGCTTTCCTGACAAAGAAAATGAAAATTTATTTTTTTTCCCTACTCTTGATTATTTAAAAAACGACTGGAAACAGTCATATCTGTTCAAATTGCTCCAACTGAAAGACCCAATTTAAGTAGTTTTAAATTAAATCTCTTGAGAATTATATTCTCTCCTCCCATCCTTAACATTCATTTAGGATATGCCCCATCTATAATTTTACCTTCTTAGCAAATGGAGACAAAAATTATTTCTGTCACAGGAAATTAAATTTCATATATTTAGAAGACTTTACTGAACATAAGAGATCCCAGACTAATATTAAAAAATCCCCAATCCCCCAAAAAACTAACTCTGTCCCTTGCTCTCCCTGTTTATTTCTTTGTAAAAAAAGATCATTGACACTTTGAAAGCTGTATAACCATGGGCTGCTAAAAAATATGTAAATTTTCAGTGTCTTTAATAATGATTTGTCTCTTTCTTTATTTTACTTTACTTTTTCCCTCTTCCTTTTTCACTACCTTCTGTTCATTATTTAGGTTACTTCATTAATTCTAAAGACTAAGTTACTTTAAAATAATTATTTTTGCCTTGTTAGAGGGATTGATACTATTTGTTATATGTTTCATATGGAAAGCTAAAATTATTCAAAATGAACAGATATTTTATACTTATGTAAGTATGACAATTTACTTGTACATACCAGATAAAGAGATTACGTTAAAGACTCCATGTACTGTCAGCTTCTGCTTCTCTCAAGCATTCATTACAGACAACATAGAAGGTAACGTTTGGAAACTTCTGTGAAAATAAAGAGATATTATTTAGCTTATTACTTTATCATATTCTTTGACGTGACTACATATCCGCCTTGGAAGAATTTGCTATCATGCATGTAAAAATAAAGGAGATTTGTGTATGGAATGGTGGATAGACTGACTGCAAGAGTTGGTTCTCATTACTGAGATACCAAAATTTCTCAACTCTCTTGCTCTTTTATGTACTGACTGCACCCTGCTTCCTTAGCAGAAAATTTTGAGGCAAATTACAGAAATATGGGAATCACATTTTCCATAGAAATACTAGGACTTTATGGCAGACCCAGTACTATATAAAGGGATTCTGTTGTTTGTTCAAAAATTTGATTCACTATTTTTACATTTCTATCCTGTGTCCCTTGGCAATTTGTCATAGTTGGAGTACACCACATTTCTCTGGTCCTCGCAGATGAGAAGATCTACTTTTCATAGAATCATAGAATCATAGAGTGGTTTGACTTGGAACTGACCTCAAAGATAATCAAGTTCCAACTCCCTTGCCATGGTCAGGGACACCTCCCACCAGCCCGGGCTGCTCAAGGCCCCATCCCACCTGGCCTTGAACACTTCCAGGGAAGGGGCATCCACAGCTTCCCTGGGCAACCTGTGCCAATGTCTCTCCACTCTCATCGTGAAGAATTTCTTCCTAATGTCTAATCTAAATCTTCCCCCTTCCAGTTTAAAGCCATTCCCCCTCATCCTATCACGACAAGTCCCTCCACAGCTTTCTTACAGGTCCCTTTCATGTACTGGAAGACCGCTGTAATGTCTCCCCAGATCCTTCTCTTCTCCAGGCTTAACAACCCCAACTCTCTCAGCCTGTGCTCTCAGCAGAGGTTCCTCAGCCCTTTGAACATCGTGAGCTGGCAATGTGCTCTCACAGCCCAGAAGGCCAACCGTGTCCTAGGGCTGCATCAAAAGAAGCATTGCTAGCAAGTGTCTTGTGAGACCCCACCTGTATCCAATTCTAGAATCCCCAACATAAGAATGATGCTCACGTTGAACTTCTCATCAATAAATACCCCCAAGTCCTCGTCTGCAGGGCTGCTCTCAATCCCATTGCCTGCCATCCAGTATTGAAGTTATGCCAGGTGCAGGACCTTACACTTGGCCTTGTTGAACCTCATGAGGTTCACGCAGGCCCAGTTCTCCAGCTTACCCAAGTCCCTCTGAATGACATCCCATCCTTCTGGTGTGACAACTGCACCACTCAGCTTGGTGTCATCTGCAAATTTGCTGAGGGTGCACTTGATCCTGCTGTCCATATCATAAATGAAAATATTAAACAGCACTGGTCCCAGTATGGATCCCTGAGGGACACCGCTTGTCATGGATTTCCATCTGGACATCTTACCATTGACCACTACTCTCTGAATGTGACCATCTCCAATTTAGACAGAAGTTGTGGGGGACTGTGTCAAAGGCTTTACAGAATTCCAGATACACGTCTTCCAAAACAGTGGCTTAATTTTCTAGCAAACTCAGGATACAGGCACAGAGCCGACATAAAAGCCTTTTTTGCTCTCCTACTTTCAAAGTTGTTAGTTTGCAATTTTCTCATCACAGTAGCCTGCATTCTACTGTGTGACCTGCAAGGGGTTTAGCTGGGTACAGACTAGAAGAAAATGAACTCGTTTGCTATTTGCAGAGAGAGATTCCAAAAAAAGGCTGAAACAATGAGAGAGAGAAAGAGAGAGAAAGAGGACGTAGCACAAGGTGGGGGTGAGTGGAGGGAGTTTGGTGAAAGAAACGTACATAAAAATGTAAAGTAAGGGAAAGATAAGAAATATGTAGACGAGGAATGGTGATAAAAAGGAGAGAAACAGACTTTAATGGAAATTTTAATGAAAGAAAACCAAAGCACAACCTATCTCAATGTCTTTTATTACTCTTGGCTTTAGTTTGAATGAGTAGGAACTAAGCACAGAATTATTTTGATCTAAATACTTAATCTATTGCTTTTACCTGGGAGAAAATAATCATACTTACAAAGTACTGAATGGCCACTGGCAAAAAAATCCATGTCATTTTAATTATTTTTGGACAATGAAGCCGGAGTTATGACATTAGTCTTAGTATTTTAAAAGATCCCTGAAGCAGGTTTTGAATGGAGTGCTGAGGCTGCATCGCCCTGAGTGCCTTTGGCAGTTTCTCTTAGCCTGGTTCCATTAGCCTTTTGTCTCGTGTACCTTTTGTGCAATAGGGCTAAGGTTATAAGTACATTATTGTTTCATACACGTTTTCTGGGGGTCGTAAGTTTGCTTCAGGTTTGGAGTTTGATTTTAAAACACAGTCCTGCAGATGCTGAGAAAAAAAGCAAACTCCCTTTGGTATCTGTGGGGTAGAATCCCGCTAATTTTAAGGTACAATTCCTCCCACACAGGGCACATCGTAGATGTCAGATTTTAGACTGTCATTCGGCGTCACAACCACACATGAACTAAACGAAGAAATTGAGTGTATATGACAGAATCTTTGGGCTAAATAACAATTCAAGTCAATTCATTATTAAAATTAAAAAGAATTTGAGCTGGCTTTTTTATTTCAATATTGTAAGTTTTTTTGAACTTGATGAAAAAGGATGTTATGAATACAAAGACAATTTATCAAGCAGATCATCCTATTATAGCAGAACACAGCATTTGTTCAGGTAGTTGATTTTTGCTGCTTCATAACCATTCTGTAGCTCTAGTTTATACCTCAAGCTTACCAAGGTGTTCCACTGTAATGTTCAAATTTAATTATAAAAAAGATGACTGCAGAGGTCAGACACTACTATGCACTAAAAACTCAGACAAACAATGACAGCTAAGGAAAGATTGCAAGGATCCGACTATTTGAAAAATGTATTTCTAGTGCTCTGAACATATCAGCATGCATACCTATAATGTTATCTATTTTTAATTCTATTTTAATGAGGGATGTAATAGAAAACTCACCAGTGCTTAAAGCAACATCTTTTTTTCATTGTTTTCTACTCACTAAGCTTGACTGCTGGTGAAAAATTGTGTGGAAATGGATTGGACTAGAAAAATACATGTGCCTAAATAACTACTCAAAGTAAACTTCAGTTAGAGTTATAATGACTGAAGGAAAATAGCCACAGGCTATTAGGATTACAGCAAACTGAAATCTCATTCTCCAAAAGTGATTATTTCAGCAAGAAAACAATGCAGTTCTTGTTTACTGGCTAGGAAACATGGATTTATAGTGATGATAGTCATTAAATCCCCCTAGGGAGATCACTAAGAAGTAAGCCCCACATTTTAATTGTAAAGGAATGCAAACAGCTTACCTTGAAACTGTGCTGATATAGCCAAATTTCTGTGAAGATGAGATGTAAAGTCTCAAAAAAGAATTTATTACCTTTTTCAAGTGGTAGTATGCTAAACATCCACCTTAGAAGGCTTAGTTGTTTTCAGAAAATAAAACGGGAGGAGTGATTGTGATCACTTTTCTAATTCAGCAGTAAGCACTACATCATAGATAGAAACCCTGGCTACTAATGCTTGTTCACTTTCGTCCTTTCATGTTGCAAAATGTTGTGGAATAATGTAGTAATAGACAAGAATTAAATACACCAATCACCGATCTTTTTACACTGATATTGTATTAGAATTGCCTTATAAAGATCTTCGTCCTCGTCTCTGGTACATGTGGAGATTACGATGAAATATTTATGCAAATATCATAGAAAACTACACAGGCTATGCAACGATAGGAATATGTTTGCTGATTTAACTCACCCCTAAGGAGTTCACTTAGCAAGGCCTGAAAGCAAATTCACTTTGGGTTACACAGCCTGTGCATCAATACCTCAATTTTCTGGTAGCTGAGAGACCCAGACTCTAACCTCTGCTTTGACAGAGTTATATCAACCCGGGCAGTACTGGGGTACAAATTTTCAAAAGTGACCTTTAATAATTGGGTCCCTCAATCACTAATTTCCACCCAAGGGCACAATATGTTTGGTACTAAGAATATTAACTCAAACTCTTTATTAAAAATTGTGACTGTTAGTATTTTCAAACTATTCTTTATGTTTGAGTTTTTATGTCTAAACTTATCTTCAAGAAAGAGCAAATCAACCAAACAGAGGCTGTTAAGGGTTCTGTTGAAATGGTGCTACACATTTTCATTAAATCAATGCCAATGATAGATTAAATTATACAGCTTCTTTAGTAAGGGATACCTCAAAGCTGTAGACATCCCGAATGTTGAGAAGCTAAGACTGAAGGAAATCAGTTCAGCAGTTTTAGATAAAAAGAGAGTAAGGAAATGTCTGCCTGAGAATGAGAAAGGAACAATGGTTCCTGGCTACTGTCCTAACCAACCAAATACAAACGATTCACAAAAGCTATGTTTAAAATCATCCGAGTTCAGATGTCTCCATTACATATAGACAGCAGAATCTATACTAGGTATCCAAGGTTTTTCATGCACAATGTGAAGGAAGAGATGTCTTCCAAAGAAGTTTTTTGACTTCTTTTAGACAACTCGATTAGCATGAGTTGACTGAAGATTTATAGATGTAACTTTCTCCCAGTGACTACAAAAAGAGATCAGGTGACTGACAAGTCAGTTCTGACTTAGACACTGACCTTTTATTTTTTGTATTTATAAAGTCATCTGAAACAAAATGTCTTGTCACAGGTTAACCTTTGTCTTTCTTTGAATATACAAAGGACTTCTGTCTCCTACAAACTCCTCCTTTTAAATTTATTATTAGGAGGAACACTATCTAATTGGAAACATAAAGACACTAATTTTTTCCCTAGGGCCTAATGTGCAACACATTTATTTTAAGAGCCTTGATAAATAAACAAATCTAGAAAAAGAAAAAGAGCCAGGGCAAGAGGAGGAAAAAGAAAGGGAAAAAAATCCCCCAAAAAACCGAAGAGAAAGAGAGAGATGGCAATGTATGAAGAATAAGGAATCAAGAATAAAGAAAGAAAGATCTGGATAAAGAGAAGGAAGGAGGGAAGGAAGGAAGGGAGGAAGGAAGGAAGGAAGGAAGGGAGGAAGGGAGGAAGGAAGGAAGGAAGGAAGGAAGGAAGGAAGGAAGGAAGGAAGGAAGGAAGGAAGGAAGGAAGGAAGGAAGGAAGGAAGGAAGGAAGGAAGGAAGGAAGGAAGGAAATATAGAACAAGAAAAAGAAACAAACTAAACCTATCTAATGTATAAAATTTTACAAAGAGCCACAAGCAGTAGTTTTTGGATGCATTTAATGATTCTAAATTGCAGAGTTGGCACACAGATGTTATTGTTAACAGACATTTTAGAAGTGACAGTGGTAATACACTGGATTAGACAGTGACCATTTTCTGATCGTTATTAACTCTCTGTTTGAGGTATTTATTACAAGTGACCTTAATTCCACTGAGGACTTGTTTGCTAAAATGAGGAATTCAGCACCAGTGACAAAACTGTCTCGTATAGCTGTTACTGTTACAACACTTGTTTGTCCAGAAAAGAGAAAAAAACGTCAGAGAAATGTTTATCTGATGTAAATTACCATAGCCTACATGTCTCTTAAGTTGATTTACACAGACTGGTCAATACGTAGTTCAGTTCACCAAAAGCCAAATTCGTTTATTTACAAATTGAAAAATAAGCACGCTTACTGGAAGAACGAGTAAAGCATATCTTTGATTGTCCCTCAAAGAAATAAAAAAAAATTAACTAGATTTTTCCAAATGTAAGAGTACTGAGTCATATCAGTGTCATTTGCAAAAGAATCCTGAGGCTGTGGCAGGCAAGCTTATCTTACTGTTGCCAGGCTTATTACTAGCAGAGTTTCGAATGCTTAACACTTTCTGAAGGATTTCAGAATGTCAGACCCTGACTGGCAGCTTTACTCAGTGCCTTCCTTGCTTATGAGTATACGACAGTTTGACAAGCGTCCTTAGGGTTCATTTAATCATTTTATGCAAGTCTCCTTACTGAATAACATTAATGATCATTTTATTTTATACGCGTTCCAACAGCAAACTTAAGCTGCCACATTGCATTCTATCCTACCTCACCCACTTTCTAACTCTGGGCATTTTTGTACTTTTCCCCTCCATCCTCCCTTAGCCAAAAAAGTATATTTAAAATAAGCACACACAAAAAGGTAACAGAATGAAGACTAACATTTACACAATTTCATATGAAATTAAAATATCGTGAAATATTGAAAAGACTGAGCAGAAGTTTATACTGATATGAAAGGCTTATTCTGGTAACACTCTTCTAAAGGAAAAACAACACAGAAAGAAAATAAGAAAAGTTTTTTCTTCTGAATAAATTTGTATATATTTATTGCTATTATTGCCGTTACTAGTGTTGTTTTTATTGTCATTGTTACTATGGTTTCTTTTGCAGCAGGTTAAAAGTATACATCTTTCTGCAGAGCTGCTTCAGTTTAAACATTTTTTTTTCTCAATATGGCAGGTATGTTTCCTTTTTTAATACTCACACAATCTTGCAGCAACTCCTGCTGATGTGGAATGGAAAATGCGATTTATAGTGTCATTAAGTAGCTAACATGCTCTTGAAATGTTCATTAACCATTCTGAAGTTTAGAGTATGGAAGCTTATATCCATTCGTGCTGGTTAACACAGTGACATTGTCTTCTCCTGCGACATACTTATCTTCTGTCTGCATATTCTTTGCCATTTTTTATTACAGCACTTCAGAGGGAAAGGAAGACTGTAGTTTAAAACACTGTATCATAGGTCTGTCTAAGCTACCATCTACTCTGATCAGAGTGGAGATGAGAATACTTAATAATTTAACATTGCCTTTCAACAAGCACTCTAAAAAAGACCACATTAAAACATCCATAGAGTCATAGAATCACTTATTTGGAAAAGACCTTTGATATCATCAAGCCTAACTGTACCTGTCCAGTCCTAAACCATATCCCTAAGCACTTCATCTACCTGTCCTTTGAATACCTCCAGGGATGGTGACTCAACCATCTCCCTGAGCAGCTGTTCCAGTGTCTGACCACCCTTTCGGTGAAGAAATTTTTCCTAATGTCAAAACTGAACCTTCCCTGATAAAACTTGAGGCTATTACCTCTCATCTTATTGCCTGTCACTTGGGAGAACAGACCAACACTCACCTCACTACAACCTCCCTTCAGGTATTTGTAGACAGTGATAAGATTACCCCTCAGCCTCCTCTTCTCTAGGCTAAACAACCCCAGTTCCCTCAGCCGCTCCTCATAACACTTGTTCTCCAGTCACCAGCTTTGTTCACCAGCTTTGTTGCGCTTCTCTGGACAAGTTAAGGTGGATAAGCACCTCAATGTCTTTCTTGTAGTGAGGGGCCCAAAACTGAACACAGAATTCAACAAAAAAAAATAAATTGAAAGTAAAAATATTCATACTATTATAGCCTACAAACATTTTTTATGGAAAAGGTATGTATGGAAATGGTCATAACTGCCACGCATCTGCAGAACACCTGCCATAAATAAAAGTTAATCCAAAATGACCTAATAACCTCCTGTTCCTCTCTCTCTCTTTACCTAAGAACAAAGTACTTGGTTAGGATTGGAGGTTGATCGATAACACTTTTTAAAAGAAAATTAAGTATAATGGTTTGTGAAAAGAAACAAAGAGTCTTGACCAGCTATTCAACTGTTCTGGCTTTTCAGCACCTCTAATGTAGTTATTAACTCCTTAGGATGTAGAACTGAAATCACATATATGGAAGACGACACTTGTTTTGGCACCTCCAAACTTGTCTGTGATTGACTTTGCAATCTTGTAAATGCCATTTTCTTGTGGAATTGTGAGTGCAATGCCAAAACGAGTGTGAATAATTACTAGACTACCACCTCATACTCTGAAGATTCCTTCTCTGGCTCTTTTTCTGCTATCTTTCTCATAACAGCAGTAATAATAAAAATGGCTTTCATTTCATTGCAGAACTGAATTTGATTGATGACTTTAGGCTATAGTCCCCTACAATAATTAGTTAAATAAAATAATATTTATATATAATATGTGACAATAAGGCTTAAAGAAAATAGCAGGTTTCCATATTTTAAGTGTTCTTTTGGTAAGCATAGGGTTTGCCAGCTAACTTCATGTTGTAATATTGATTTATTGGGAATTTCTAAAGTGTTTCTAGGTGTCAAGATTGGTTTTGAACATATTTTTGAACATATTTTTATTTTGAACATAAGAACATACTAGCTTACCACATTTACTTCTGCCTACAATTACTCTCTTTGAAAGATCTTAATTTTATGTGAACAGCACAGGAAGAATACAGCTTATTTTGTTGTAGTTCAGACCTCTCTCTGCTCTGAAAGGAACATAATATTTGTCTTAGCAAAATGGGTTTGATGGCTTCTTATAGGTAGGGCTTTGAGAGGGAGAGCAGTGAGAGTGGTTCTTGATAAAAATTCAACGAACACTGTTTGTGGTGAAGGCATCGTCAGGATACAGACAAAACGTAGAAGTGGCAATTCACTCCATTTTGTATCAGGGAAGATCACCATCAGCTGAAAGGCACTGTTCATTGGAAATGGATATCAGAATTTGAGATGAAGAAAAATATGTTTATGCCGCTATTCTTAAAAGAGACCTTCCACACTCTGTCCCATCCCTTTTCCTCTTTCATGGAGAAAATAAGTCATTTGTGTGAAAATTATAGATTATGCAGACTATTCATTATGAACATCACACTTTCAGGGCTTCACTGACAACTCCCATCTTGTGATTATGTTGTGTGGAGGTAAAAACGTCTGCTGAATTAATGACAAATCTGTCAGTGCATTTATCCGCTGCCCTGTTTGGAATGATTAAACTCACTGAGTGTTTGCTTAATCTATTTTCCTTTTTCATATACCATGCTCACTGCCTGGGGCAAACCCATGTAATAATTTTCAATTGAATAAAACCATAACTCATGACCCAATAAATTATTAAAAAACCCTGCGTTGCATCAGATTCATCATTCATCTTACCACAGTGGCAGAAAGCCTACAGAATTCCTTAACAGTTCTTGCTGTGATAAATAGTTCTATTAAAATTTATGAATACAGTGGTATATATTAACACGTATTTTGGTACTGAATTATCTGTCGTACTATTTTTTTTTTTCATGCACCAACGTGTTGCATTAATAATTTCATTGGTCTGGAAAACTCAGTCAACTATCATCATATTTTTTTGTTTACTTTTTTAAACTTAAACCTGAGAGCCCTTAAAAATATGGCAACATTGCTGTTCTGAATTGGTCTTGTTCATGTTTTCAGTCAAGTTCTTAACACCTATTAACCTCTATGTCCATCTGAAGTGGTTAATCATAAAATAAAATAAGCATATTCTTGACACGTTATAGAAAGAATAAGTAACTAGACTACCTGATAACACAGGAGGTATCTGTTTCTCTGTACAAACACAATAGAAATGAGTCACTTCCAAATGTAAATTCTGTTCTTCAAATTTTTTGAAGCTGGACAATTTAACAGCTACTGTATAGAGAGAGCACACATTTCTCCATCCATTCACTGCTCAATAGAAAATCATTTTTTTTTAGTAAAAAATAATCAAAAAAGGATTAATTTTTTTCATTACTGAAATGAAGACAGAAGGCTTATTCAAAATAAAGAGTAACACAGGAGTGAAAAAGAATGGTGAGGGAAGGGGAGCGGAAGAGAAATTCAATGATTATCCTGATCATTTACTCATTATCGGTCCCAGTCTGAAGAAATGAACAGAAACTGCAATTACCCAATAGAATACATTTGTACATGGGGAAGCAAAAGCCCATTAGTGAGGACATAATTAGTCCTTTTCTGATGCTTGCACTACTTTTAAAGCATCAGTGTAGAAGTCTGTGGACTGAATGTGAATATTTTCTTCCCCATATTCATTTTTATTTATGATATCCTACATTACAAGTCATATTACCTGTAATGCAAACCTTTCAGAGAAGATACTTTCATAATAGATTGATAAGAGATTTGCAGTTTGTAAATAATTTTAGAGTCTGTTGTCTTTAGTTTGCAGTAGCAATCTTGTTCCATCCTTGAAAAAAACCAACATGTAGCCCTTCCTATTTTCCTTTGCAAGAAGAAGGACCTCTACTTTGGATACAGTCTCTCTTCCACAGGGAGGGATATAAGGGACAAAATTAATCTTGATAACTCTTCGTTCGATCTGGGCTGAGGGCCAAAGTGAGTTTCCACCGTGACATTGCATCATAAAACCCTTTAGCAGCAGTTCCTAAGGGTAAACTCCATGCTCATCAGAAAAAAATGCTGGAAAAGCTATCCAGCATGTACAGAGTTATTGACTTCCTACTTGCTTTTACATTTATTTCTTCTTGGAAAACCTTTCCTCAGCATGACAAAAAGGATTTAGCCCAAAAGTATTATTTCGTCAGTACTCATTTCAGTCTAAGACATATATTTTATGTGGATAATCTTATTTTATGAGTAATCTGTCCTGCTTTTACACCAAGTTTTGAATATTCCAACAACTTCAAGAATTTTTTAAGAGTAAATTTGGACTAATGCATTCTGATCACTCAAATATTAATGCAGGACTGCTCAGTTTTGGTTTAAAACCATCTAAAATGCACAAAGGCATTATTGGCTTTTAAGGCTTAACACCATGTTGCTAGGAAAGAAAAGGTCTCACGTATTTCCGCTTGATAAAGGATAAGCTTAATAACAGAGCCAGACTTAATAGTGAAAAGACCACATATGAACTTAGCTCTTTCACATGCCTAAATTTGGATGTTTACACCAGTCCCAGGAAGGTAATTGCAGAACCTCATAAGGACCTCATCCCCCAGGGTCTGAGCGCCGGAGAGCGGTCGATGTGGACTAAGGAGCAATTTTTCCTGCTTCAACAGAGGGTGAGAGGAACCAAGTCACTGCTGCTCAGTCTGAACCTTCATTGTGTTTAATCTACATCCTCTTTTTAATCTACATAGTTATAAAGACCTCCCGCTGCTGCTCTGCTCATTTCCAGAGGAAACATTTCTTGTTTGCCTGTGGTCAGGAAGACTCAGCAGCTGCTGCAGCAGCACCAAGAGGGCATTCAAAACGCACAATTCATATATAATGACACATTTAAGCAAGATGCCTTTTCTCAAGCAGTGTAGGCAGACAAAAACACAAGAAATAATTGTATGCTCATGACTGGGTGTTCTCTGAACCTAATTACCTGATCAGAAAGCAACGTTTACCTGCAGTATCACCTCAGCAGGAGTAGCAAATTACAGCAGCAGTACAGAGGAGCTCTGCTACAAAGTCTTGGCGGCTTACCACTCTGCCTTGCCCTTTTCACCTCATCCCTCCCTGAGACTGCTTGCGTGTTTCCCCATAAACCATCAGTTATTAACTGTTTCCCTTTCTGTTCTCAGAAGGGTCCCTCCTTCTCTGCCAGAAGAGTGGATAGGAGTAATAAAGGTAATAAACTGTTTTGTTTGTTGGCACCCAGATAGCCTCTCCTATTCAAGGAGGCCCTAGCTCTGCCATACATGTCTTATTCTGAATACCTGCAATCACCTCCAACCAGAACGGCATCACCAAAAACTCCAGAAAAGAACAGTCACGCTTGTCCCACCAGGGTTGACTCTCCTAACAAGAGAGCTGTCTGTTCAGCCTGAATCTGAGCTAAGTTATCTGTAAAGAAACTAAAAAAACATTCTCAAGTAAATCTTTCTGCTCAGATACCAGATGCAAATAATACGGATTAACCAGTTTGCTCTCTCTGCCACGGTGCCTGAAAAACATTGATGTCTTGCAGGGGTAGGGAAGTAGCAGAATGAGTCTGTTGTTAAATATGTTTCCTTTAATCGTGCTTCACCTATTTTTTTTCCACTTACAGATGAGTGCTGTCATTCCGCATGTTGCCATTTGGCTTCCCTTCAAGCTGAATGCAAAAAGGATCAGCCTTACTTAGAGGTTTGTTTGTGAAGCTTCTAGCAAAACAGCTCTGGCTTGTGTGGGTTTTCACAGTGTGACTGCTATGGAAACTGCAGAAGCTAAGAAGTCTGTGGCATCCTGTGCATCCTTAGTGTGCCAGCTTAAGCAAAAATGTTAATTTAGTAGGCAGGCAGAATCGAAACATAACCAGCACACAACGATTCCAACACCAACACACATACTGCCTCATTGAATGTGTCTACATGATTTTTAGGGTTTAAAAAGGGAAACAGGCTAGACTTGCACCCACTGTTTTCCTATTTTCTAGCATCAGCAGGTAAGTATATTTTGGGAACAGATATCAACAACACACAGATTTTCGTAAGGCAAAAAAGTCCATTTGACTTCAGAAATTCTACTTCAACGTTGTCTACTAAATATTTTGTAGGAAAAAAAATACATGAATTTTAAAAAAATTAATCAGTCTTTATTTGAAGAATAATATGATCTAAATATGTCATTAAATGGACAAACAGGTATAACTGCATTTTAGGCCAGATTCTAACCTGATACGAACATAATTTCCCAGATAACTTTTAATTTCACAGGTGGGAAAGGTGTTCTGCTTAGGCATTGATTTCTGTCATGGTATCAGTACATGAAATAAAACCCCCAAATAATCAAGAAAAAAATGTAGGCATATTTTCTTTCTGAAATACACTACAGTGTACCTTCTTTCAGCATGCTATGTCACTACTAATGATATCAAAATCATTTTAGCAATGTAATAATGGAAATAATAGTTTTTTCTTTACCATAGTGGCATTCGACCAAAGCAACTTTAATTTTATTTTGTGTACATGGAGGGAACTTCACTGATTGCAGAAAGGCAAGATATAAGCTGGAATTATATGTATTTGAAATTAATGTAATAGTGGGACTAAAGTAGGCATCATCCTTAAACTGTGTGTTTGTAGTTGTACTGCTTAGAGGTACTGAACAATGATTCAATGATTCAAATTTCTTTAGGTTGTATGTTTTCATAAGGGCTTATACTGTGTGTTTTTTGTCAAGGTGTGCAAGTCCATTTTTGTCCCTATGAAATGTGAAGTTTATGAAAGAAGCAACAAAGTGACTTGAAAGACACATTCTCCTCTATCTGTAGTCATATTCTTTTTCATTGAGTTAAACTTGGGGAAAAATCTACAAATATACCCCTCAACTTTCAGGTGATCAATTTGTGTAAAACCAGAGCTTTTTTAATAATTATTCAGTGAGTCGAAGGCATAAAATGTGTGTGCCGATTAATTTAGTTGGTGTTATGTGTTTTAGGAAATTTGATAAATCAGAAATTATTTAAAACATGAAAAAGATGGGGTGACAGTTCTGTAGCATAAAATTCAAGGTCATACAGTAACAAAAGTCCTCTACTATGAGTATGTATCTTTGAACAGGCTACGGTCTGAGTATATTACTTCACAGAATGAGCACATTTACACTGTACAGTTCAGTACTGAAACAAGATATAAAATCTGGTTCAAGTAGGAGAAGGAGAATATGATAACTTTTTTTATCTTTTATATTCAGGCAAGCAAACCGTATTGCTACTTTCTTTTAAATACAGTGAAATATTATTCATTTATCACTTTTCTTCACAGTGCTGGAAAAGAGCTGATTTTAGGGACATGTCAGTAAACCCGTATGCAATTCCTTTCTCCCTGGCTGAATAGTGAAGACTACATCCTGCTAATATTTTCCTTCCATACTGATAGGATTCATACAATTTTACCATTTTTGGTCTTCATTGATGACTCTTTATATATGTGTTATGCCATTTTTTTTTTGTTTTCAGCTTCTTTCTGTAACAATAAAAAGGCTGCGTATGCCAGCTATAAGCTTCATCAGGAAAAACCCACCTTCTGAGTGTTGCTATCTTATTATTCCTCATTGCCTTCATTTTGGTCCAAGGATTTTACATTTTTTTGCAAGAACAGCAAATAAAAGCACCTCTTGAGTGCCATGCTGACTCTATTGCTGTACATGTAAGTAATTGCATACACACACACACGCTTAAGCATGCCGATGTAATTTGTGTATTAGTACACTAAATGGAAACGTTTTATGGTGAAATGTCGGGTAGGGAGCTGACTTGCTGCATTGGTCGATCAAGGTCCAGTACTTTAGGGTTCTTGTCTTCGCTGGGATAACTATCAAAACAATACAATATGCAATGGTAATTAATAGGACGGGAACCCTAGGAGTTTTTTTCTTTCTTACCCCTTCCCGCTTACAAAGATGTTGAAGGGGAAAAAAAGCTAATAAGAAAAGGACAGGCTGGTTATCTTCAGGTAATATATGGCTCAATTTTCTTTATTTTTGATCTGAATAATTAAGCTACTATTTTTTACCTTTTTTTTTCCTGATCCATCTTTGCCTGGTTCCCACTGAAATAGAAGGAATATAAGTATGAAAGCAGGTTTATTATCATTGAAGTTTATGGGGAGCAAAGAAGACGGGGTTGCATTCTTCTCGGAGGTATCCAGCTACAAGACAAGAGACAACTGACATCAAATTAAAGACAGGAAGTTTTGTTTAAACCTAAGGAAAACAAAACCAAACCAATTCTTTTCATAGTCATTGTGGTAAAACACGGGAGCAGATTATCTTGTAGGCTCTCTAGCCTAAGAGATATTTAAAACTCAACCAGACATGACCTTGAGCGACCTGTTGTATCTGACCCTGTTTTGAGCAGGAGAGTTGGCCCAGACAATCTCAGGAGGCACTTTCTGTGATTTTGTGATGCTGTGTTCAGGATCATTTTGTCTGAAGAGGTGAAAATTACCAAGCTCTGCTTCTGCATTTTCAGCTTCTCTAAGTATTTTTTCCTTCTTGTTGCTTCTGCTAATGAAGCATAATAGTTGGCAAGAGATTCTGAAAACAAATGCAAATCTTGTGACACGTGATATCATATTTATAATTGTATTTAAAGAGATAACTACATAATGCAAATAACATCTATCTTCCTAACAACATTTATCTAGTATCTTGAAAAACTGTAAGTTATAACTTGCAGCTTGGAAATAAAATATAAAAAAAAATTGTCATCCATGTCATAAATAAGTCTGTGAGTAATTTATAACAAACGTTTTCCTGGAATTCAAGTCCTTTATGATTGGGAAAAAGAAAACATATAGAAAAAGAAATGACAATGCTTAATAATAATTATTCTAGTTTAATAAAGGCTAGAACTCAAAATTAGATAAGTATTAGATAAGTATTTCAGTTGCTTTCTGAGATTCCACATAGAGAAATATTTTGAGCTGCATTTCATTTACAAGTGCAGACAGTCATGAAGTGTCTCATTTTGCATGTCAACCCAGCTGATTTTCCACCCACACTTCATTACTTCTGCCATATAATGTCACTTTTATGATTTTGCTAAAAGTAATAGCTATGGTCGGATAACAAGAGAAAATGGTGCTTTCCACCTCTGCTAATTATATTTTTTGCTTTGAAAAGAGACAGGAATATTTTACTATAATATTTAGCTCAGTAACTTGTATAGAGAAATACGAATAAATTGCATGCACAATTCTAGATATAAATGGTAAATGCACAATATTTATTTTTATAGTTAACTTATTTTTTAAACTAAAGGAGATGATCATTTCAGACTACATTAGTCTCATTTATCTCCATGATGTCCTTAATGTTATAAGATGTTACAGCAACATTACCGGCTCCTGCAGGCCTGTATCAGCCTTTGGCTATTCAGGCGCATTATTAGATTGTCAACATAATTCAGACATCTCGTATAAAAAAAGCCAATCCACCGGCTCCAGTTCTTTGTAAATGTATTTGCCTGATTTAATAGCTTTAAATTTATTGAGTATTTGGTTTTAGTTTTTGGGGTTTTTTTTTGGTTTGGTTTTTTTTCTTTTAGGTATACACTTGCTACTTGGAGAGTCTCTCTTGTTTGAGACTGCTAAAAATATTAAGAAAAGTAGCACTTATCACTAATTCTTGTTATGTTCACATACTGTGCTCCACTAGTAAATCACTGCATGTATCTGGGTGAAGAAGAAAAACAGTACTATATTTTTGAAACAAAATAATTAGACAAGTATTTTGAGTTGACTCTCCCTAATTGATATAACACTGCATAAAGCATTTTGATTTTTTGAGAAAATTTACCCATTTTTTGTAGGATTTAATCTCATATAAATTTTTGGAATGTGCTAATTAATTTGTGTCTAAAAACCAGAAGATATTTGAAAGAAAGAAAATTCAGCACAAATTTGGTTGTGAATGTATAGCCAGGGCAAGGGCGGATTATTTTTTATGTGTCTTCTCTGATATTAAACCTTACTTTGCAAATAAGTCACTTTGACTCACACTTGCAAAATAGTACAAATGTTCAGCTATTCTGTTAGGTTTTTTATTTATGCACTGAAGGATAAAAAAGAATCAATCAGCAAAGCCCAGAGATAGAAAAGAAGATTATCAGTAGAACCCTCTATGTAAATGCATGAAGCTGAACTGAGGCAAAGCAATGTAGTATTTCACTGGAATTGAGGGTATTTTTCCGTCTCAAACCTTCCCACTAAAACACAGAAAGGATAGTAAGACAGTAAACTTCAGTTCATTGTGGGATACTGAACTAATTTTCAAATATATTTTTCTTATGATTTGCTATACTGCTGTACACTCATACACACAGCTGCACATATCACACATGAGGTGTACGAAATACTATTGTTATATTTTCTCAAAAAAATATATTAGCTTTTTGTGTCATTGTAACAGGTTTTGGAAGCAAGTTATTGAAAGCGAGTCAGTCTCTTAGGGATGGGTGATATTTGTGTATTTTACTTATTATATGTGAACCTACTATATAAAAGGCAGAACTCCATACAAACTAATGATATTAGTGAAGTACTTATTTACTTATTTACCTTCCAAACTTCATCCAATTCCAAGAACTGTAAAGATGAACAGATTGATCATGAAACAGAACTGAATGGGTCCTCTAAATCCATCTAGCTTCAGCATCTAGAACTGAATTATATGAGTTAATAAATGAGCTAATTTCAGGAGAAGAAGAATATGCCCACAACCTTTAAAACACTGAGCAAGTGATAAGTATAACTGGATAAGACAAAGCAAAATCCTGCTTCAAAACCTGAAATAACTTCTGGACATTAGTAAAATTGCCTGTCTTTTAATAATTTTCTCATGCAGTCTAGGTGGAAGATGGATCAAATCGAAGAGCCTGAAAATTTACTAATAAATATGCAAATATTTTTGCTGATTTCTGCCCCCGGGGTGCTGTGCTTATGTATGCTTTTCAAAGCAGTTTTTCTTTTTTTTTAAGGGGGAGGTGAATAGGAATGTGACAATAATCACTCAAAATCTCTGCAAACTTCAAAATGTCTTTACTACTGATTCAGCAATCTCAGCCCCTGCTGCGGGCACACCTCCTATTATATTCACTTGGTCTACATCTATCAAATGCTGATCCTAAGCATTTATGTTAGCAACATAGGAGTTTGTAAAGACTCTGATTTACTGAAGTCATTAAGAACATTCCTTAAAATTCCCAAACCTTTTACTTAAATGGAGAGGAAGGAAGGAAGGAAGGAAGGAAGGAAGGAAGGAAGGAAGGAAGGAAGGAAGGAAGGAAGGAAGGAAGGAAGGAAGGAAGGAAGGAAGGAAGGAAGGAGTGATAGTGAAATGAAGGAGGGATGAAGGAAACAGTTTGCATTTAGGGACATGTTTTCAGTTTTGCAAGCTCATATCCAAATGGTGCGGATTTGTAACTGGTTGTCAGTTAGCCGTTAATATGCCTGCTGTTCTACTGGTGACGTTTATGCTAAAGGAGAGAGTTGCTGTTTCCCCTAAACTTCAGTGAATAACTTATGAAGTTCCGTTCTTTTTCATGATGGAATACCTGCAGGTGGGTGTAGATTTCCCTGTGCGTCCATTTTCAATTGTAATCTATGTCTTTGGTCAGGATTTATCTTTTATCACTTTTCTTACAATGATTTTCTTTTCAAAGCAAATAATAAGAAAACAATTTGGTAATGTTGTCCATCTCAAGAGCCAAACATACTATTTGATCTTAGTTGATCCGGATAGTTTATGCTGTAGCATTTTCAAAGAGGAATCTGTAACTTCTACTTTGTTTGAAACAATGTGAAAAAATCGTTTTTTACTTAAATTCTTTTTCACGATGATCAGTATCTTATCATCCTACCTATGGCACAAAGGAGAAACTAGGTATTCTGTCTCTAGCTTTGGCACTTAATTTAAACAGTTAAATCAGTTGCTAAAGCGATCTAGGTAATTTAGTGAGCTTGAATAAGTTGCAGCCATTTAGAACCAATGTAAATTTATTTTAAAAGAATATTAGGAATAAAAGTTCTAGGAAGAAGAAAAGTTATAATTCCTAAACAAGGAAAAAATGCTGTGTCAGTTGCAATAAGTACCTTTTCAGACTAATAGCAACATAACAGCTCGAACATCTCTTTTCAGTAGCAGGTGTTTCAGCAATAAGTGACATTTATTAGGGAACATGGGAGCTAAGGGAATCATGCTATTAGGAATAAGACACAAAAGACCTTATTAGAAAGTATGAGTTTATTAATACTGCAAATGAAGACAATAAGAATATATATATGTTAATTTGCACTTGGTTTTTGGCATTATACGAAATGTTACAGATTCAGAGTTAATCCCTAACACAATATCATTTCCTAATGGAGAATCTCAATAAAATCTAAACTGTGATATGGAGATAAGAACTAAACTTCTCTTTCCAAGAAAGTTTAAAACCAAATATGTAGTGTTGAGTGCAGACAGAACTGCCTATAAAGCAATGTAAACTGCAGCTAATGACAACTGCAATGCATCTTGTCCTAACCGTTCTGCTGGGTGACTTCTCTGCAGCTGCAAGAAGTCTGCCAGGACTCTATCCCTGACTGCTGAGCAGATCTGAAGTAATGAAGTTTTACTAAAGAGTGCACGTCCATCAGGCAGAAAGGGGAAGCATGTTTTCACTGTGAAATTGCATTATATAGTGAAAAAACCCTCAAACAATAATTATTCTAATGTCACCATTGAGATTTAGGTCAGCGTTTCATCTTCAAGTCAGAATTTTTTCCATTACGGATACTGATTGGGGATATACTGACATACTAGTAAGTAAACTGGATACAGGTGTAAACAATCTTATTTTTTGCATGACATCATACTTTACAGCTTAGAAGATGTAAGACAGACTAGAGATATCAGCTGAAAATAATATAAAAAATCTTAAAGTATCCATGATGAAAGTTTTTCTCTAGATAATGCACAAGGGGGGCCCACCTGGTGCTCTGTAAGATGACTTTTAAAATGTCATTTATAAATCAAAGTTTGACTGTCACATTTTTGCAATATTTATTAAACATTTTCCAAGGAAGGTGGGAGAAAGTCCAAATATATGCAGAGAACATGATAGTTTAATGCTCAAAACTATGAGAAAGAATGCATTTCTTTTTAGCAAGGAGGGTCACTTGTCTCTGCAGCGAACTATGAGATGAAGTGGAGGATTTTTCATGCATTTGAGTCAGTTTTGTACCTTTATGAAAGAAGTGTTTTATCCAAACACATATTAGGAGATACAATGACAAACCAGATTGATTACAGAATATAGGTTATGCTATGTAAGAGGCAAATCAAATTACTTAATGGTCTCTCCTGACCTTAATATCTGAGTGCCTGCTAATGAATGACACTAAAAGATTTAAAAGTTCAGAAGAATAATTTATCAACTACAGACAGATAAACAGGCATAAAGATCACTATTCCTTTGGTTATTCTAAATGCACATTCACACCTGTGCCTGATTTTACCTGGGAGAAATTCTTCCCGTGCTACGTAGTCTGATATTGTGCAATGTCATCGTGCATGGTATCTTTGAAGACACAAAGATATATCAACATTAAACTGTCAGACCTGTCCTTCCATACCTTCAGGTGAAAGTTTATGCAGCCCTAATTTCAAAAGGAATGGCATTTTAAGATGGGAAGTAATTAATATCTTATGGATGAACCTACAAGTGAGGCTCATAAGATGGCTATGGTGTTTCTCTTCTCCATTAAACTTACGCGCTGTTTTACAAGGTTAGGTATTAATGGCTCAATGCATTCTCAAATTATTAGCATTTTAGTTATTGTACTTATTTAAGAATATTTATTTCATTAGTTCTTTCTTCTATAGCCAAATATCACACTTTTGTAGACTGTTTTTTAAGAAAATTGATTTTTTCATGGTGTCCTGTCATACATACCACAGGTTTTAAACATATAAGAGAAACTTAATAGAGGTTCTATTCTGGAGAGTAAAATCAGCTCCAGAATCTAAGAAGCATTGAGAAAAATTGCTTTTTGTAGGGAGTTAGTTATTTTAATTGAGCTTTTTTAATCAAGTCCAACTTCTCATTCATAAAACCAATGTAGCACAGGTTACTAGGGCTGTATCCAGCCAACTTTTGCATATCTCCAGGGGTGGAAATCCCATAAACTCTCTGTGCCCTTGTTCTGGTGTTTGGTCATCTTCACAGTTAAAAAATAAAAATAAAATAGTAAACTAATACCTAATTTGAATTTCGCTCGTGTAATATGTGCCTAGTCGTTTTACTATGTACCTTTGAGTCTGGTTATGTCTGCTCGTTAGATAGTGTTACACAGCAATAAGATTCTAACTTGTCTTCAAGTAGAAAAACCAACTCACTCAGCGTCTCCTTCTCCTCTTTTGTCTTTCTGTCCCTGCCCAAACCACTCTGTTGCCCCTCTCTGGATTCCAGTATGCCAATGTCTTTCTTTTTACCACAGAGCTCAGAACTGGACACAGTACTTCAAAAGCAGTCTTCCAAAAGTGACAAATAGAGAAGAGCCACTGGCTGCCCTTAGCAGCCCAGTGTGCAGCTGGCCTCCTCTGCCGTATGGGTGCACAGCCAGCTCATGTTCGATTTGTTGATGAAAACTGCCAGGTTATTTCCTGCAAAGCTGCTTTCCTGGTGGTTGGTGTCTAGACTTTACTGTCACTTGGGTTTATTCCATTCCAGGTGCAGGACACTGCATTTACCTTTGTTAAACTCAAGGGACTCAGCTCATTCCTCTAGCTAGCTGAAGCTCTTCTAAATAGCAGTGCTGGCCTACAGTGCACTGACTGTTCCCTGTAATTTTTAATTTGCAGAGAGTGCATTCTCTCCAGTTATTTATTTTGTTGATAAAGAAACTGGATAGTGTTGACTCTCGTATCAGCCACTGAAGACTACTCCTGGTAACTGACTTTACATAAGATTTTCCACATGCATTACTCTTCCTCTCTTCACCGATTAGTTATCTCATCATTAAAAGCTATCAGGTTGCTCAGATACAAGTAGACCTTATCAAATCATGCTGGTTGTCCACAGTAACCATGTCATTTGTGTATGGGATGATGGATTCCTGGAGGATTTGTTTCACAGTCGTTCCAGGGATGGAGTTGACTCTGACCAGCCTATAGTTCCCTGAATGCTCTTTTTTGCCTTTCTGGAAGACAGACATGAGATTTACCAGTCATCCTCTGATTTCCACAGCTTTTCAAAGTTAATTGAGAGTGGCCTTACAACAGTATGGATCAGTTTCTTTAACACCTTCAGATACATCCCATCTGTCCCCATGCATTTCTTTATGTGAAATTTCCTGAAATGACTGTTAACTTCAACTTCCTCTAGTGTGATTAAATGTTTCACCCTCAGAAATACTACCAGTAGTGCCAGGGATCTGCAGACCAGAACTTAGCAGTAAAAATGGAGGAAACATCCCACCCTGAATACATCAAGATTTTGGTATGTTTTATCACTAGTTATCTGTGACCACATTTTCCTTAACTTCCCCTTTCCTTACCATGTATTATAGAAACCGTCATTGTTCTTCACATCTCGTGTGCATTCAGAGTCTGAGATTTGTCTTTCCTCGTCACATCCCGTCATGCTTAGGTAGTATCTCTGCCTTCCTCCCTAGTAGCTCATCCCTCCTTCCACCTTCTGAATACTTCCTTTTTGTATTAGAGCTCAGTTAGGAACACCTTGTTCATCCATGCTGGCTTTCTGCCATGGCTGTAACTCTCTTGAAGTTGAAACAGACTGTTCTTGTGCTTTAGGAGGTCATTTTGAATACCAAGTATTTCTCCTGGGCCTCTTTGCCCTTCAGGGCTGTCTCATACAGGATACTGTCAAGCACATCCTTAATTAGTCAATATCTGTTCTCCTCAAGTTTGGGGTTGCAATTCTAGTATTGGTCTTGCTCACTTCCCTCAGGGTTTTAAACTTTGCAGTCTCGATGTTTCTGCTGTCAAGACTGCACTCAACCTTCACAGCTCTGAGCAGTTCTTCCTCGTTTGTAAGAAACCAACAGGGGAGAGTTGGCTTGTTGATCTGCTGTGTCATTAACACACTCCAGAAATTTGAGTCACATCACTGTGTTACCCTTCTACTGCCATTTCAGCAGCGTTGTTTATGTCCCCCATCAGTGTCAGTGCCTGTAATTATGAGCCTTCCTCCGGCTGTAACAAAGTTTGTTCACCTCCTCTTCTTGATAATTTGGTCCATAACATCTACCATCATGTTAATTGTTTTCGTATGCTTTTTGATACTTACCCACAAGGTCTCAGCTGACTCTTCACTTCTCTGTACATGCTCAAACCACTCCTTTGTCTAGAGTGTAATCCCTTCATCCCATTTTCCCTGTCATTCCTTGAGAACCTGAATCCAGCCATGGAAATCTCCATTCATTCTATTCCATTATCTCTTTTTAATCTTAAAAAGTTCATAGCTCTGCAGGTGGGCACAGGCTTTTACATTCTTGTTTCCCAGGCTGCATGCATTTGCATACAGACACTTGTCATGGTCCCTTAGTTGTGAAACTTTCCTAGCAGGACTAGGAGATCTTTCTGAATTATGCTGAGTCCTGGGGTGTTCTTTCTTACCTATCTGTCCATGACTCTTTGTGCTACCATTACCATTGTCAGATTAACCTAGTTTATAGCCCTCCTCACAAAGTTAGTAAGGCTTTTGGAAAAAAAAATACCCTACTTCACATCTTTGAAGTGCTAATTTTTCAGAAATTGTGCTATGTTCTCAAAAGACAAAGTCCTGTTTCAGCACTAGCCATGCAACTAGGGTTTTCCTGCAGGACCCTGTCACCTAAGCTTTTCCCTTTCACTAGCAAGATCCAGAACACCACCTGCATTCTCGTGCTCCTCATCCTCATCCCAAGAACCCTAGTGCCAATCATGACACACTCAAAGTCTCCCCAGTAGCATCATTTGTCTCCGCATGGATGAATAACAAGGCCTTAATAGCTTGCAGACTGCATGAGCCTCTGCAGTTTCTCTGCTGCATTCCAGACCTGAGTCACTGGAAAACAACAAATATGCCAAGACAACAAATCATCTATCTGCGTTTCCATCTCCTGAAGATGTTAGTCTCCAAGCACCAGCAGCCACTGCTTACATTTGGGGCAAATTAATTAGACAGAAATCTTGTTGCTGTATATAGATTTAGGTATGCAGTGTTTTTAACTATAGTGACACTCTTGACAAAGAAAATAGGAAATGAAGAGTCATGGCCCATTATTTACAATTTAGAGCTTTTCAGAGTTTTTTTGTTTTACTGAATTGTGCAAAGCACTCTAGAAGTAGTATTGAGCTGTGGGAACACCCTCTTCTTGTTTGAGTTAAATTAATTGATTGCTGTTGGACAGCTGCATGTGCTTCTAGCTCCTCTTAGTGAGTTGAATTGATTGTTGCATCTCCTTGTAGGTAGGCACAAGATACGCTCCAACTTCACAGAAAACACTGCAATAATTTTACTCTTTTTTTATTAGAAGTCCCTGCAGAGAGGCTATGGAATGAAAGGATTCAGAGGAAGAATTATCCTCTCATCTTGTCTTGAAACAGTCCTCTAGGTCAGGGAAGCATAGTAATTTCCCTCTGGCTGAAGCTATAACAGAAATCTTCTGGACAATTGCAAGAAGGAATAGGTCAATATTGCAATAAGGAATATTTTTCCCAGTTAGGACATCTTTACTGGACAACATTGCAATATGCTGCCTTCAACATTATTAAAGCCTCTACTGAAAGAATTAAATGAGTACATAAAACCTACAATATTTTCCAGTTCAGCACTAGCAGAAGTGCTGGGATAAGTTTTAATCCTGACTATATGTGTTTCCATTCTCGTTCTTGACCATTAGTAGAAAGTTCTTGATTCCAATTAATTTGTGAACTCGACTGAAGACATTAAATTAATGTTACAGCTGGGACCAAAGGGATTCCTTCTCTTCCTCTTTCTCTCTCCACCCTTTGCCCAATTTCCTTTGCTCACCCGCTCTTACATTATGGTAATGTAAGATTTAGATTTTTTCTGACTTTTAGAATTGTCTAATCTTTAGAATTTTCGGAATAAAAAAGGAAAAAAGTCAATCACTTCAGCCTTTTATTTCCTACTCAAGAAAATAAATGTATGAAGAACAGAAAGCATCTAAAAACGTGGGAAATGATGTATAATATAACTTTAACCTAAAATAAGAAATGCTAAGCTAAAGCAATACTAACTTCTCATTTAAAAAAAAAAAGAATATAACTGAGGCAATTCTGCAAAGTACGTTGATTAATCTAGATAGACAACTTTTTTTTAAAAAAATCCAGATATTTTTTCTTCAATGCTGTTGAAATTTTTACTCTTAGTAGATATGAAGACAGGTATGTGGAAGGTTTATTACTCAAAAATATGGAAATTGAAGTACTTGGACGTGCTAGTGTTATGTAAAAAGTCTATCTAACCAATGCTGAGCAGCAAATAAAAGATATGCAACCTGTGCAAATCAAGATCTCTCTCTTTTGTCCATGAAGTTTTGATACTGCATCTAAGAAAAGGATGTGAAACTGAACTTGCTTGAAATAAACAAATAAACAAACAAACAAACCCTTCTACTTTACCTAGAAATTATAATACCTTAATGCAAACATTTTCCTAACACTAAAATGAAGCAGTGTGGCAAATTCTGCAAGAACCCCACTGCTTTTTACTTCTTACTAAGACCAGAGAGCACTCAAAAACTTTTATGTAGGTTTTCCTATCAAGGAGGCTTGCTCATCTTTCCTCAGAGGTGCTTTGGAAAATAATCACAACATGTGTCTATAAAAATAAACTTTTTGTTTATTGTTTTATGAATATTTTTTATTACCTATCTTTGCCATTCTAGTAACGGTAATCATAAACTTCCTGTTGTTCTAAAAAGTGAAGATTATGAATCCGTATTTATTTCTTAGGAATAATAAAACAAAAAAGGAATGTCAGAAATTCTCAGAATAATTTTTCTGTGTCAAACCTCCTTTTGTGTTAGTGTTTTATTTGTTACTAACTTGAACTAGAAAAAGAGAGCAAAAAGATAATATAAAAATATACCTTTGGAATACATATAACAAAATGTGTGATGAAGCAAAATTCATATGCAGAGTTTATCCCTGATATTATATTTACAGATTCTAGGCTATTGGCATCTGCAGGAGTTTCACTGCAGTTTGAGAGTTGTATATGGCCCTATGCATTAGAGTGACAGGAGCAGTACTCAAAATGCTGTTGAACCACAGGAAGTTTTGCTTGTTAGATGAGATGGAACAGCAACAGAGAAGCTAAAAGAGGTAGACAGGCATTAAGTCAACAAAATAAATAAATTATAAAAATATTATGTTTAGCACTTTTCTGTCATTCTAAACATGCATAAAAACTACTTTCCAATAGAAGGTTGGGTTTTGTTGGCCTTTTTTTGGTTTGGTTTTTTTTTGTTGTTGTTATTGTTGTCATCCTCCCACCCCCCTCCATATCAATCCTTACTTTAACATGTATTTTTTTCAAAAAGTATGGCAGGCTACTGAGAGGAATAAGGAAAGAACACCTGCCTTGTGTTCTCTACTTCTGGTAGCCAGCCTAGAGAAAGATATAATTTAGTAATTCCTTGCTATTATTTTGTAATAAGTAACCAGATATACATACTAGAAATTGCATCCACACAGTATAATGTTATAAACAGACAGAGGATGCAACAGTTTCCCAGAGAAATTTCTGTTAGTTAATAGCTGAGAGATAAATCCAGATCAGATGCTGCATGATTTCAATTAGGGAAAGGATGAGGTTCAACCAGGTATCTACAATCTGCAGCCATCAGTTAGTAAGGAACAATTCATAATTGTCCTGTCCTTGAGTTGAGTCGAGAAACAAATTGGTTGTTCGTTTGCACAGAGCTCTCAGAAGACAGACACAAGTGTCATTTTTTTACTTTGGAGGTTACCCTCCCTCTGTACTGTTACACAGCCGGACTTTACTTTCCCCAGAAAGTTCAAAGAATTTTGAAAAATTGTTTCTCAAGAAAAAAGATAATTAAGACAGATATCAGAAATCCACCAGCTGCAAAACCTGGGAAGTGTCCCTACGGTGAAAAGTACACTGGTAGAAAAGATTGAACAGCATCCAAAATCATCCAGCTGCTGAAACATTTGGATAGTCACAGAGACAGGAAGAAGCTTTGACCAGACTAGGTGTAGGTTACAGTAATTTACTGACAAAAGCTGGGCCTCACAACTAAAATGTCAAGTTATTACAGACAGCCCTGTTATGGGAAATTGTAGTAAACTTTTTTACAAGACATATGGAAATGAAACAAATGTTAATAGATTCATCTAGCTTGGGAGAAGTAATGTTTCTGGTTTGCTCTATCATTCCGTCCATTTTTCTTGCAGCTCTCCTCCCCTCACTGTTTCTGCCTCCAGGCCACTGAATCTATAAACAGGAACAAGGGCATCAGTAAAACACAATTTATCTCTTCTGAGCCCTGATAATTAGTGTTTACATTATTGAAATGGAACTGGCTGAATTCTTTGTTGGCAGCGTGTTCTGAGTTTACTACAAGAACGTCAGCTTCTGTCACCTTACTGAAAATCCATCACTCTGGGTAAGTAAATGCTAGTATGCGTGCACTGCCAGTAGTTAACAGGATGCGTGTTATGCCTAGTTAAAATATAGGGTTGTTTAAAAAAAATCCCTTCCTTGCATTCTTCTCTTACTGAGAGCAGCTGTTACGGACTGACTGTAGCCTTCCATTTCCCATCCTCTTTGCATCACTCAGCACAGGGTGGGGAGGAAGGAATGCCTGTGACAGTAATTGACAACTAATCTCTCTGACGTTATCTCAACCCATGACAGTATTCATCTTATTTTCTACCCCGTCCTGTTGTAAAGGAGGAGCGAGAATGCGACTCAGTAGGAATCAGCCAGTTGGCCAAGGTCATACATAACATTGTATTGTTAGGTACACGCTATGTACATTACTGTATACATTAATAGACTTAATTCTAACCCTAACTGAAATGAAAGATGGTTGAAAAATTATATGATGAATTCTGGAGACTTTGCTGAGTATAGTTTTAGAAAAGAGAGTGTGAATTGTCATGAATCTCAGCTTTTAATGAGAATGACCTGCAAAAGGCACTATTTTTGCTAGCCACTTAGGTCAAAAGAGAGAAAATTCAGACAACTTTGTCAGCATAGTTAGTGATTAATATTCTTATTTGTACACATGGATATCATAAAGATTGTTTCTTAGAAAATATTTGCAGAGATCTTGACATCTTTAATTTCTTAAGTTTTTCATTTCCCTCAGTAACTAAATCAGAATGAAGCCAGGGCTTTCACTCCATTAATTTGGTTTCACATTATTCCTGCATGCTGCATTCCTCCTCATGAAGAGAAATTTTCTTTAAATCATTTGGCTCCATAAAAGAGACAGTTATCACCAGCATTTCCTTTGAATCAGACAAAGACTAATATATAATCATGTTGTAACTCACTTTTCATATTGTGTAACTTTACCTTATCATTTGTCCTCCTAAAAAGTGTCATTCTCAACTTCAGAAATTAAAATTAAAGTGGGAAGGCAAGTAAAGTTTTCTTCAGGAAGGTCAATAAGCATTTAGAGATGCAAGGAGTGAAGCTTCCAACTCTAACTGTAGTTATTATGAGGGGGGGGAAAGAAAAAAACCCACTCTCAGTTCTTTACTTATACCTTTACTATATCCATATGTGTAAAATAAGAGTTCTAGGCTGATGTTACATCAGCTCAAGAAACAATGGGTTTCACAGAAGGTAATTAAAAAGCCACTAAACAGTAAGGAATAAACCACTGTTTTTTTATATATACTTCTCTTTGTTTAGGGCATCTTAAATATCAGGTTTTCCTGTTAACTAGACTGAAATAGGCATGGAATTTTAAATGGATACTGTACTTAAGCTTGAAACAACACTGAACGCTTAATTTTTGCCAGGATATATTTTGCCTGTATCAAATTCTGTAGAAATTTTGATTTAAACTGTAAAGGTTTTCAGATGGTGCTGTCATTATGATTCTATGTTTCTATGATTCTATGATTCATTGAACTGAAATTGAGTTCCCCATGCTAACGCCTCTCTTTTCCCACTCACTTCCATCTATCTATTATCTATCTGTCTGTCTATCTATCTATCTATCTATCTATCTATCTATCTATCTATCTATCTATCTGTCACAAAGCTCTGTTCTGCTTTTATAAGAAAAAAACGTAACTTATCCGCAGAGGATTTTGTCTTCCCAAGTGAATAACAACCGAACCCAAATTCTTCCTCTTTTCCTGCTGAAAGCGCGGCTTGGTGGTAACACTATGGAGATCATAATTTCATGTTTAAAAAATTGTCTTCCGGATTTGGTAATTAAGTAAACCCTGGGATTTTAACACATAAGGCCAACAAGCTTTCAAGGTGGTGTTTCTGAAGGGTTACAAACCTGTGTGTATTTTGAAAAGTAAGACTTGAGAAAACAGACACAGGTATCTGTGAAAACATCATCACAACGACGGGTAAAGAACATTCACAGCTAGTCTGATGAAATCCCAACTAAGGCATATTAGTCAAAAGGCTATAAGAAAGACATAATACCTACCTAAATCTCCTGCATTCTTAATAATAAAGGATAAAACCTATTTAAATCCTATTCTAGCCTTTTTCTGATAAAGCAGAGGCCTTAGTATTCCTCCTTTACCATTACCTCTGCATGTCCAAGATTGCAGTCTTCACACCCCAGCTGGAATTTTCCTGCCTCTGATCAATACAAGCATCTTCAGCATAAACAAAGCAGAATAGTTCATATAAGGCTCCCTCTCCCCCACCTTAGTTCTTAGTTCTGTCATAGTATAAAATCCTGGACTTCAATTAAGAATTGACAAACTTGCTGATTTTTTTTTGGTACTAGAGAGAGACACCCTATCTGGAAAATAATTTCTAATTACAATTGTATTTATCAGTGATGTAGTTCCCTTATGTCTTATTCATTTTACTTTGACTCAAAAGTCATACATTGTTATGAATAATAGCTTTTTTTTTCATGCATGGTCTGAAAATAGCTATTACAGGTGTTCTACCTGATGCAACTGTAAAAATGAGTAACATTCATTTGAGTTCTGCCTGAAGAAGTGGAGGGAACACTCACATGATTCTTATTATACCATATCAGAATTAAGGTAACATAAGCACTAGATCTGTAATATTTTCAGGTGTCCAATAAAGGGTAATCTGTACCTTAATTCTGCTTCTATGAGAGTCAGTATAAGATTTAACATTTACTTTAATCAGAGCAGAGCTAGCAACTACACTCATGTTTTGCTTGCATTTGTAAAATAATTAAATTTGTTCTATGGTATTCTTTTTTTTTCTTCTTCACTAATTTTGTCATCATTAGGCCAATACAGTGGGTAGCATGCAACATTAGATATGTAAACTGGAAAATGGAAAGATTACTTTATGCAGAATTTTAATGAAAAAAGTGAAAGTGATAGGCATACTAATTCAAACTATTAGCTGCTAGCTTTAAGAAGGAGTAATAAAGACTCAGGTTATTAGCAGATCTTTTTTATATGTGACTTATTGTAATTAAGTGGCTTTTAATCCACTACAAGAGAACTATATGCCAGAACCACAGGACATTAATATCCCCCATCCCTACCTCCCCATATTCATAGCCAGTATCAAACTAGAGTGAGGGATTTTACAGTCAGAAAAACAGACATTTCTTTGCCCAGTATAAATAATCAAAACATGTTTTCCTTGTCCCATAACATCTTGATCATTACTTAGATTTCCTTATCAGGCTAAATCTGAATGCCAAATGCAGCAAAGTGACTGTTTTATCTGATGGTAGCAACCCCCCTGTTAATGATGCACCAAAGAGAGATGAGGTGTTTTTCAGCTCCCTTCTCTTTCAGCTCTGAGCTTCTATGAAAGAGCATTAGGGTTTTTGCTGGAGATGTCAGCAAATTCAAAAGATAAAACCTGTCTTAAAGAAACATGAAAAATACAATAAAAGATTCTACTCAAGAATCAATATTGAAATTTGGTAATAATCTAACAAGAGATGTAATTTCTCTGATTCGAAGAACTTTTATTTGTAAGCTTAAGTGTCCTATCAACTATACGCATGTCAGTCATTTTATATTTGTACTTTAAAAAAAAATTTATACAGAAAATACTTCTATCAAATCCTAAAACCATTAGAATATCTATGAAACTCCATGGATTAAGTAAGAAGTAAACAGGCAAGTCCTATTTTACACCATGATCCTGATCTAGTTAGAGTCTTTTTCCAAATAGTGATTTTCATGCTGACATCTGTCTTGTACTGCTGGTACTCAAAGAATTCTCTTTCATTGTACACAGAGGAAGACAATTAATAGACTAAAATTAAAATGCTATCAAATATCATCATCCTTGAACTTTATGAGGAATTAAAAACAGAACCTTAAAATTGACCTCATCTCATTGATTCAGCTTGTCCCTACATATCCCTCTGCAGAGACTTCCTGTCCTCAAGCTGATCAACACTCCCACCCAGTTTTGTGTCATCTGCAAACTTACTGAGGGAGCATTCCACCTTCTCATTTATCTGGGAGAAAGTGTCGATCTGCTGGAGGGTAAGATGGCCCTACAGAGGGACCTTGACAGGCTGGAGACATGGGCTGATTCCAACAGCATGAGGTTTAACAAGTCCAAGTGCCGGGTTCTGCACTTTGGACACAACAACCCCATGCAGAGCTACAGGCTGGGAACAGAGTGGCTGGAGAGCAGTCAGGCGGAAAGGGACCTGGGAGTGCTGGTGGACAGGATACTCAACATGAGCCAGCAGTGCACTCAAGTGGCCAAGAGGGCCAGTGGTATCCTGGTATCCTGGCCATCAGGACTAGGGAGGTCATCATCCCCTTATACTCGGCACTGGTCAGGCTGCACCTTGAGTGCTGTGTCCAGTTCTGGGCCCCTCAGTTTAAGAAGGATGTTGAGATGCTGGAGTGCGTCCAGAGGAGAGCGACGAGGATGGTGAAGGGGCTGGAGCACAAGCCTTATGAGGAGCGACTGAGGTGACCGGTGACAGAACAAGAGGACATGGTCTCAAGCTTCGCCAGGGAAGATTTAGGCTTGACATTAGGAAGTTCTTTACTGAGAGGGTGTTTGGCCATTAGAATGCACTGCCTGGGGAGGTGGTGGAGTCACCGTCCCTGGAGGTGTTTAAAGGGAGATTGGATGAGGCACTTAGTGCCATGGTCTAAATGATGAGTAGATGTTGGTGTTGGGTCATAGGCTGGACTCGATGATCTCAAAGGTCTTTTCCAACCTTGTAATACTGTGATACTGTGATCATCGAAGAAACTATTAAACAGAACTGGCTCCAACACTGTGCCCTGCAGAACACCACTTGTGATTGGTTGCCCCCTGGATTTAGCTGCATTCACCACAACTCTCTGGGCTCGGCCAGCCAGCCAGTTTTTTACCCAGTGAAGAATATATCTGACTTAAGCCATGAGTTGTCAATTTCTCTAGGAGAATGCTGTGGGACAGTGTCAAAGGCTTTACTGAAGTCCAGGTCAATAACATCCACAGCCTTACCCTCATCCACTAGGCAGGTCACCTGGTCATAGAAGGAGATCACATTGGTCAAGTTGCCCTTCATGAACCCACGCTGACTGGGCCTGATCCCCTGTTTGTCTCACACATTCCCGGTGAGTGCCCTCAAGATGAACCACTCCATAATCTTCCTTTGTACTGAGGTCAGGCTTAAAGGCCTGTAGTTCCCCAGATCCTCTTTCCACCCCTTCTAGTAGATGGGTGTCATATTGGCAAGGCTCCAGTTGTCTGGGACCTCCCCTGTTAAGCAGGAATTTTGGTAAATGGCAGAGAGTGGTTTGGCAAGGTCCTCCACCAGCTCCTTCAGCACTGTCCAGTGGATATCATCCAGACCCATAGACTTGTGTGTGTCCGGTTGGCATAGCAGATTATTCTCCTTCCTCCTGCATTGTGGGGGGCTTATTCTGCTCTCCATCCCTGTCTTCTAGCTCAAGGGGCTGAACGCCCTGGGGACAACTGGTCTGACTATTAAAGACAGAAGCAAATAAGGCATTGCTTTCCTCAGCCTTTTCCTCAACCTTGGTGGCAATGTTCCCCCCCTGCATCAAATAAAGGAGGGAGATTCTCCTTGGCTCTCTTTTTGCTGTTAATGTACTTGTAAAGACACGGTTTTTTTATCTCTTACAGCAATCGAGCAGATTGAGTTCTAGCTGGGCTTTTGCCTTTCTAATTTTCTCCCTGCATCACCAAATGAGATTTCTGAACTCTCCTTGAGTAGCCTGCTGCTTCTTCCAGAAGTAGTAAATTCTCCCTTTTTTCCCTGCGTGCCAGCAAAAGCTCCCTGTTCAGGCAGTTGAACTATCTTCCCTTCCAGTTTGTCTTGCTGCACATGGGGACAGCTTGCTCCTGTGCCTTTAAGACTTTTTTCTTGAAGAATGTCCAGCCTTCCCGGACCCTTTTGCCCTTCAGGACTGTTTCCCAAGGAACTCCGTCAACTAGTGACCTGAACTGGCCAAAAGTCCCTGGTAGTGATTTTGCAGAGCTCACTTCTAACCTCACCAAGAATTGAGAACTCTGTCATTTCATGGTTGCTAAGCCTAACACAGCCTCCAACCACCACATCTCCCACCAGTCCTTCTCTGCTTGTAAACAGCAGACCAAGCAAGGCACCTCCACTGTTAGGCTTACTTACCAGCTATGTCAGGAACTTATCTTCCACACATTCCAGAAACCTCCTAGACTGTTTCCTCTCTGCTGCACTGTATTTTATTTCCAGCAGACATCTGGGAAGTTGAAGTCCCCCAAGAAACACCTATTGAATGGAACCTATTGGAACAGACAGGGCCTTTATTACAAATAGTAATTATTCAAAGCACGCCGCAATTGTAAATCTGGACCAAAGTTTTGGAAAATGCATCTTTATCAACGCATCATTAGTAATCTGCTAGTCAGTCTTCTTTTGTCTTCAATTATTGAACTGAAAGTAGTAAATATCAATCAGTAGTCCTCAGAGCATTTGAGATACATCTTCAAGAAGGAAGCATCTCAGAAATAAAGCTGATGTTAAGTATTTCCATGTATTTTCTAACACAAATACGACAGGTGTCAAAATACATTTTCTCCAGCATCCACTGCATTTTATTAAAATACAGTCCCTATCTTCAGCAATCCTGCCACTACAAACACATGAAAGTTCTCATATCACTTACATGCAATGACATAAATGATTGTTTAAATAGCTCTAGTTGTCTGAAGCTCAGAACTTGAGGACAAATTATTTAAGCATCAAAACTTTCACAGAATGAAATTGAGTGTTCCCTAGATAACTCCAAACTGATAATGTCAAGAAAAAGTAATTTCAATGTGTTTTCACTTTTCCTTCTCCCTCTGAACTTTTATCATGTGGGTGCTCATTGCAGTTCAACTGCCAAGTTTTGTGTCTTGCTTTTACAAAGCCTCCAAACGTTATTCTCATTCCACAGTAATGAAGTGTTAATTTTTCAAATACAACTTCCCTGATGCCATACTGCTGGGTATAGATTGCTTCAGGGACTCTTTGGATGTATATTCCTTTATTGAGTTAATGTCACCATTAGTTCTGATTGCCTCTTTAAATGCCTTCTTGTGTTCTGCTCAGGGTATTACAGATTCTTATTGTTGTCTTCTTTTGGGCAATTTTACTTTAATGCTTTGTTTGTTTGCAGTCTCCCTGATTTGTACAGGAGCTTTTGCCTCAATTTTCCTTGAAAGTGGATTCCAGTTGTGTTATTAGGTGGAGTACAAAGTGGTTTTCCATCACTTCAGACAGTTTTATACTTGCTTAATGAGGTTAGAGTTTCTGTTTCTGGGGATGTGACTTGCCTTATTTAGTAGGGTTTTAGTCATGCACACTATTCAATGACTTCGTTGGCTGAATCTTTTCAATTCCCTTCTGTGTATTTGTTGTTTCTTGCATTATTTTCCAGAGTTATGATCAGTTGCAACTGTGTGATTTCATGACTAAGGTTTGCAGAAAATTCTGCTTATCAATAACTTCTCAACAGCTGATTAACTTATTTATTTGTGTATAATATTAGGCTACAGACCTCCCAAATCCCGCATAACAAATTTTGCTTTGATGTAATTTACCTGTGCATATATGAGTAAGTGTTATTAAATGGGAATTGTATGCCAGTCTAGAAAGGCTACATTTCTCCTCTTGTACTTTGTTCCCTGGCTAGGAATCACTTTACACATTTTGGTGGACCCATAACAAACTGGGATCCATTACATAAAACTGCTTTAGACCTCTGGGTTTGTTTAATCTTGAAAAATCAAGTGAGCTGATACATAACACCACCATCCTTCAAGAAGGAAAATATAACAAATTCAGTACCTAACCACTAAACTTTCCTCCTAGATATATCACTAGATAGACAGAATTATTTTTAGCAGGATACTAAAAACCCCCAAAGACTATATCACTAGCCTGATTCAGCTTTTGGTAAATGAAGTTTTCACAGAATCCAAAATATTATGGAGGAAAATGGCCTACTTTCACTGTGGATTTCCTTTGGCTTCCTAAAGAAGAAGGTTTGATTCCGTCCCCAGGGTGAATGCTTCTGACATGGCCATCATCCTTCTTCTGCCCCAAAACTTGAACAGCTCAGGTTGCCTGGTAACAGTGTGATTTTGGGGCTCTAAAAACTGTTTATTTTATCTGGTTTTATCTGAGCCCAGCTAATTTTTCTTAGTCTTCCAAGGTAAAAATACAGAAAGGATAAAGCACAATAGTTTTGCTTTGAGGCCAACTTCAAGTACTACACCAGGTGATGTATCGTATCACCTTAGGTAAAAAGAACAGCACTTACTGCTTTTTCTTCTTTAAGGCAATGAAGTCATGAGACTTGATAGCTGTGAAGATAAATTATTTCAGTCCTGAAATGTTTCAGTCAGAAAAGTTTCCCATAGCCACATTTTAAAGATTATTTCAAGAGAAAAAGGAATTTGTCTTGGTTTATACTTTTTCATGGCTCATTAACAAGTTTTGTTGACTTTAAAGGAATGATTCCCCAATATCAGAGTCTGACTTAAAAATAAATAGAAACAGAATATTACAAAAAAAAGGTCTTATTTTTTATTTTCATTCAACATTGCAAGCCTTTGGATGCAACTGAATCATGTTTTAAAGCCCTTCTCAGTGACTGTCAAGCCAAGAAATTCCCTGAGGAAAAAAAGATTGTCATGGAGAAAACAAGGAATCACTGCAGTGGGGCTTCAGAGTAGATCATTCAACAGACTCCTTCATGAAGGGGATTATTGCATTATGGGAAGTATTGCTTGAAAGAGGCTTTGGAACCTGCACCTAAGAAATGAACAGGTTTCACCTGCTCAGATCAGGAATTTCAATAGCAGGTGTCCAAATCAAAACAAGACATCTTTAATAGTCCACTGGTCATTTACTCAGAGGAGAGTAAAAAGCATGTCCAGAAGATAGCTCGTATTCCAGAATCAATGTTTAGGATAGGTCAGATACATCACTCTTCATCTGTTTCATCCCTAAGAATAAAGCAATAATATAACCATCTTAATTAATGCTACATGATTAGTCCTGAGATCCTTGAAGAACTTGATTATTATCTCAATAACAAATCCGTGAACCACAACTTCAAGAGTGTAATTGTGAGATGTATTAATGCATGTATCTGGGAACAAAATATTTCATGTATAAACAACCCTTTGTAATTGTAAATCAAGAGAGTGCAACTGGTGTGAAGACAGATCTTGGCTCAATTTGTATAAGTATCATTCATGTTCTTGGGCACTCAGACTTACAAATATAAAATTCTGTGATGATTTAATGCTCTGGAATCAAGTACTGTAACTAAAAATAATTATTTCTGTGCATCAGAACTCACAAATTGTTCAATTACCTTCCATACTTTGAAAGTATAGACTAGGTTAGAGTGCTTTTGAATTTTCATCCTTTTAGTCTTGAAAAATTTGGAAGACACTTCAGTAACTGTCAAAAAGCAATTGTTCACTTCTAGTAGCCAGAATATACATAGATGTTAACAGGCTATAAAGGTTTGTCAGACATGATTTTGGAGATTTATGCTACCAAAACCCCACAAATTAATTCTACGGAAGACATGACTGAGAAACAACTCATATCGATAGCAATATTCCTCTTAGCTCAGGAACTAGTATCATAATAATGCACTAGCAGCTGTATTTTGACAATTCTTTAACATCTCTTAATAAAGATAATGCTCATTGTCTTTATAAAAATCCTCGATTTACATATTTTTATTTTAAGAAATTATATTAAGAATGAAAAGATGTGCTGGCACAAACTTCTAGTAAACAAAGAAGTGGTCCTGTTGAAGATTGAGTTCATTTGAATAAGCACCACTGAAATCTCAGTGTCATGTTAGATAGGATAGGAAAATTGAAACAACTGTCTGAATTAAAATTTTGGTAGTGATATGAAAACATTATTAAGAGAAGTTTTCACCAAATTACAGGTAATAACAAGTCATAGATATCAAACAAGTAGAACATTAAATTTGTCTTAATTTTCATTATTATTGATGTGGATGCTTTAGAAATGTCTGGAATTTTCCAGCTTTCTCTGGGTGCAAAAGGGTGAAAGGAGCAATTCTTTCAGGAAGAATGTCAAATCTGTCTAAATGTTGTAAATGCCCTTTTTACATAAACATGATAAAGGTAGGTTGCTCAAATGTCACCTTTAGGTGAAGTCTGGACAAAATTACTATTTCTGAAGATGTGTTTGTTCCCAGGTCCTTTGCATTTGCATTAGGATGCAAAATGTACATTGGAGGTATGAAGCCAAACACGAGGAAGGTGCTAGGCTCCCTGTTCTTACTGGTGCTGTTGCGAAAAGTGAGAGCTCTCCTGTAGGAGCAGTGGTCATTATTCACAGCTTCTGACCTTTTTCTCCAGACCTGTATTAGTGAAAAAGTGAGCTTTCCAGCATTTCAGAGCAAACTCGGTAGCGTCATAAACATTTTGTTACCCTTGGCAGCACATCGATCTGGGCAACTACTTATCTTGTTTATGTCTACAGTTGATCCCGGCTGATAAGTAATTACAAAATCATTACTGTTGGGGGAGGAGGAAGAAAAGACTCCTTCAATGCAAAAGCAAGGGAGGTGGGGGAAGAAAGGCTACAGTAGTTGATATGTGTATGAATACATGGATACATAGTTATTTAGATCTTTTATGAAGGCAAAAGGGAGAAAGTAGAAAGTATGGAATTAAGTGCAGATGGGAACAGGTAGGGGTGATAAAGGATTCTGCAAGGACAGAGAAGCAGTGCCTTTGGCAAGGAATCAGGCAGGGCTGCATGAAGAGAAATCACTGTTATAGTGGAAGAGTTCTGCAGAAAATAGCTCAGAGCAGCTTTCTCTTCATCACAGGAAAGAATATGGTGATAGATATTGACAGACAAATTGTCTACATTCCTCACCTAACTCAAAGTTTCTTTTCTATGAGTACAAATATAAATTATTATTTTTCTATATTTGTTTATTTCATAGCTATATGACTCTCAAGAAAAGGTAGTCTTATTATACTTGATATCTGTATGGAATTTATCACTTTCTTCCTAATGACTCTTCTCAGGTTGCATTCTAAATATCTTTTAATTAAAAGTTTTCAAATATTCCTCTGTTGTCTTAGGATAGCTTTGCATTCACATTTCTAGTTAGGGAGATTTTGGCAATTAATTGTGCATACACTATGCGCTGATTAATATTTTCTCTATCTACCTTTCAACCATCACATGGTTTGAATAAAAAGCATATTTTTACTAGTAGTGTTTCTCCTCTGTTATTCATTTGAAGCTTTAATAGGTTTCCATTGTTTATTACTTGCTAAAGTAAAGTGTGTTGGAAAGATTGTTCACCACATTTATATCTCAAGTATCTCTACTTTGTTGGTGTGATTGATTATTGCCTTAGAGAGATATGCTGATTATAAACGATGAAGACACCTCTTTTCTTTCCAGAATATAACAATGGATAAAGCATTGAACCAAATAATTTTCCTGATTCTTGTTCAAGTACCCTCATTGTCCAGCCCATTGATTGATTTTCATAAAGCATACGATGTAGAAGTTTGTGATATTTTCTCGATTTACCTGATCCAGAATTGTATACAGATTTTTATGGTTTATTTGATCCAGAATTGTGTTATTTATGCCAGTGCCTCCTAAATTATATTCCACTACTTTCTGTCTGGTTAGCGTTCAAACCTCCCTTTCTTGTCACTCTTGCTTGTTCTGCAGTTATCTTGAAGTTACTCTGCATTGAAGATATTACAATATCTGATATTTAAGCTTATCTTTCAATGTTTTTGTCACATGCTACCATGCCTTCCTAGACTTACTTGTCTCAGACTTATTATAAAAACAGTACTGTAGAATTAGTGTGTGTGTGTGTGTGTTTGTTTTATCAAAACTCGTTCTCCTTTTGTTTGCATCTCAACAGAAACAACAGGAAAAAAAAGAGTTTTTTGGAAGTACAGCTGAGACAGAATAAGTGTATGAAGTGGAATCCTCTCTGCAACTGCTCGCTACTTTCAGAGACCTTTTAATCTGGATATCTCAAAATATGAATCTGATTCATTTTCAGGGAACAAAAACTATGAATTTGACACAAAAGTCAACATAACACAGAACCTGTATGTGGTGAAATAGCTTTTGAAAGAATCATCTCATTTAGTCATATTGCAATTAAATTTAGATAAAGTAATTGAGTTTGTAACTTTTGCCAGTATCTTGCTTTGTGTCTGAAGAAAGAAATATGTATTTTTATTGTTTATACTTAAATGTTTTTCTCATATGCATCTCTTTCAAAAGCAATGTGGAAAAAAATACCTTTGCATGCAGTTACCAAGAGTAAAGGTCCACTAAGGTTAGTAGAAATTTAATCTGCATGGAGAATTCCAGAAAAAAAATAAAAATTAAAGTTTCTCTCATGGTCTGAATATAGCAAGTACAAGCCACGTGTAAGATAGAACATGGTGTGTTATATAGGAGGTTTTTTTAATGAGGATTGACATAAAATGTGTATTTTAAAAATATCAAATTGCAGATAATTAATTGCATGTATTTGTATTTTTCAAATTTTTTAATTAAGGTAATTATTCCAAAGACTCCTTATTCTTGGACTGAATTTGTTCAGTTCTACTTTCTCAATATTACACATTTTTTACATAGACTGCCCCAGACTTTAAGTAAATCTCTTAGTATTTGGTTCCTACAGACCAAAACTTCCAGTAGGTGGTGAAAATGACCCAGAATGTGTTTTCATCTTTCCCAAATTATGAATTATTTGTTCAATCATTTGTTATATGATGGCTCTCATGAATATGTACTTATTCAGAGATTATTGAGTCAAGAGTTCATAAGGTAAGTTTTGCTGTGTGAGATTTACTGGGAATGTTTTATTTCAAAAGTCTGTCGACTGTGCTTGAGGTGGAATAGAAAGGTATTTCCACCATGCACTAGATTAGCATTTCCTTTGCTAAAATGCCTAAAAGACATGAAAGTCTAGTGGGCAGCGATGGGTAAATCTCTCATCTCAGATGTTAGAAGTGAGAGCAATGTTAAATGTGTGTTGATTTCTTCAGGTATGAAGTGATCTGTTTGAGTGCTTATTTTCTTAAGCACTCCATGTTTGTATTATTGTCCTTATAAATGCTTATCATCTCATAATACCCACTTCTAATCTAGGATGATTTAGACTCTGGAAAATATGGTATGTGTTTATCTTTTGTCAGTAAAGCCATATCTCTAATGCTGACTGTATCCCAGAACACAGTATGGTATTTCAGTGGCGCGCATTGGCACGGTTGTTTGATGGAATGCAGTGAGAGGGTTTCAGAAAACTACAGGTGCTGTCTGCTGTACTTTGTGGAGAGCTGGGAAGATTTTTCTCCCATTTGACAATGACATATATAAAACGTGTGGCAGCACAGCTTGTAAAAAGCTAGGTCATGCCCCTGCTCTGTATTTATCTCCACACAGTTCTTGAAGTCATTAATAAAGACACCACTGACAGAATTCCTGCTGAGTAGGTAGCTGTAGGCAGATCCCAACACTGTGAACCGAGCTGGACATTTAACATGGGGCTTAAAAGTTCTCAATATGTTTGGGCCATATCATTGGATACAGAAAGGGCAAAACCAGCTTTTCATACTGGAATGGAAAAATCCTTCAAGCAGTTGAGGAACTGAGGAGACTCAGCTGGTTGCCATGGCGGCTACCTGTATGTTTCCAAACCCCTTTCATCGCTATCAACAAATGGGGATAAGCCAGTCTTAGTATTTCTTTCCTGCCTGTGACTAGTGGCATAGGACATTTTTTCATGACTCAAAAATTGATGTGCTCTTTAAAGCAGGACACATTTTACACCTCCGAGTGATAATGCATATGTGATGGATAACCCTATTAATTGATAGAACAGCTCAGCTGACGAGTCAGTAGAGTCAAACTTCACATTAACCTCACTCTGGCTCTGGAATATCAAACACCTATCAAACCAGCAAAAGCCAGAGGTTGCCTGTTATAAGTAAAGTTGTAGAACATATTGAGATTGCATCCATGATTTGAACCCTATTATGCCTTAACCTGTCCTTGCCATATCATTTGTAAAACATGCTTCTTCTTAACATGAGTTCCTGTCACATTATCTAGCTTGCCTTTTCAGACAAAGACTAATAGTGAAAGTATCAATATGGATGACAAGGAGCCCTTTAATGATGAATATTCCATATCAAGCATGACATACAGTTCATCTTACCGAAATATTTCTCAAAGTATTAAAACTGATATATCCATAGCTCATATTGGAGGATGCTCGTTTAGGACAAAGCTATATCTACCTGAACCATGGTTTTAAGTAAGAGTAATTACATTTCTTAGGAAAGTTGTATAACCTTAACTGAGAAATTATGCAAGATGTTTTTAAAAACATTAGGCACAGCAGCAAATCAGAGGCTATGCAGATTAAAATAAAAAATAATTTCTGTTTGTAAAAGCTATTATAGTTTGGATTTAAGTGACGCACATTCTATATATTTTGAAATTTCATACTCGATGAATGTAAGTACAGCAAATTTACAGAGAATAATCTTCAAGATGTGAGTGACTTGTTAAAAAAAATATCAATAAAAAATGTAGAAGGCTAAAAAATTCTGTCTTCCTAGCCATAATTCGATAACTGGATCAAATGTGCATTGGTCTGTAAAGTGATTTGAAAAGTTAAGAAATTAATTCTTGCTGCTTTAATCTATCCATATCTTTCTAATTATTAGTGACTTTTTGTGGTAAATATTTTTTAAATTATAGTTGACAAGGAAGTATGCAGAGTCTGTAGATAAATCTAAGAATTTTTGCAGCCAATTATTACAAAATATTAAAAATATTAATTATAAAGCTAATTCTAAAAGATCCCATAAGAAAACTAAAATGTGAATGGTTAATTTAAAATATATATTCAGAGGCTAAACATTTCCTTTTCATTAAACTGTGATTCTTGACAGTTCAAACGTAATTACAGGTGTTCAGTAGACTTTCTATATTAGGCTGTTTCTGATTCTTTATGTGTTTCTAATTACTTTTCATTTTCTTATCAACAGAATAAGCTATGTTCCCACACAGTCTTGATCCCAATCTACACCAGGATGAAATGTCACAATTTTCTAAAGTATTGGTTTGCCTATATGATATTCTGGGTTGAGTTTTTGAATTGTGGCATGGAACTTGACATATCCTTACCAGTGTTGTGCTGATGAGCAGCAAATAGCTAATTATTATTCTGTTTCAACATGAAGAAAAAAGGAACATTCCTGCTTCATTTTTAAAAGCTATTATTAGTAGATCAACTTGACAAGATTCTGCAAAATGGGAAAAATCTTTTTTCATGTATTGGTTGGGTTTTTTTTAAATTATGATCAAATATACCAAAATAAATAAACCTGACTTTCTATAAAGAAAGATATTTTTAAGGCCAAAAACCGTGACCCAGCTGTATAATCTAAAAGAAGGTGGCTAATCTGTAGGACAAGCCTGAGGTTTCTCACAGAGTAAGATTTGACTTAATTGGACCTGAATTAAATTCTGTTTGATTTCAGATGAAAAAAACCCAAACAAAACAAACAAAGCAAAATCTCTTGCAGCCAATACAAAACCGAGTAAGTAATGTAATGACAAAAAGATGTTCTTCCCCAAATCCACCAGCTTCATTGTAGTTGTTGACAACAGCTTCATTTCATTCTTGGCAGAATATTTTCTCTTAAAAGAATGTGAATAAAACCCTATACATAGACGTTATATATTTAGAAATATAATCTCCAGTTGCTTACACTAGGGAGGAGATGTGACTTTTCTTCTCCAGTGTGCTTCTTAAAACCAGAAATAGAGCAGAGGACTGTGAGAGAGGAAGATGGATAAAATGAGGAATGGTCAAAAATAAGGAGTAATATAAAAAAAAATATAAACAAAATGATTAAAAAGAAGAAAAATACCATAAGAAACATTCCAAAAAGCTTATGGAAGGAGAAGATTGAAATGAAGAAAGGGAAGAGATAAATAAGAAAAGAAGAATGCATCCTACAGAATAATGAAAACACAAAAAAGAATAATTTCTGATTTAAAAAGTGAAATAAATTGTGCAGCATTGAATTTAATATGAACTGAACTGCATAATTTGCACAATAATCTTTCATTGAAGGAAATATCAAGGCAAACATGTTTGAGGGGAGTCTCTGTTCTGAAAATCTGTTACTATTCTCTTTTAGAAGATATTTTGAACTGTAATCATAATGTTCTCGCAAATATACTTACATATATACCAGATAAAGTGTTGGGTGGACTTCACATGTTGATGGAACGTATAAACTTTTAGTTCAATTGTATTTTAGGCCAAGGGAATTTACAATTTCAGAGATTTCTCAGAGATAGACTGGTTTCTTGAAACCCAGAGATATGCACGTAAAGAAGATTTAATTATTCAACGCTGCAGGAGTAATAAGGATTTTTAAGGAAGTGCTGCTACCTGATAACTGGTGTAGAGAGAAATATGCTGTTATTTAATCAATCCAGACCTGGAAACACGAAACATCCAATCTATGAGTTTTACTCTAGACCTGTAAATCCCTAATTTGGGGGCCATAAAGCTCTCTGAAGTCTCAGATATAGAATTGAAGTAGCAAATGTAATGAATTATTATACTTTAGTAAAACATAAAGAACAATTTCTGTGCACATATTTTTCAGCACATAAAAATATTGTCCAACTTGGCCTGCTTGATTTTTACTTAAAACAGATATCTGAAGCCATTACTTTCAATGACCTGGTCTACAATTAGACATTTTTAATTTTGTATTTATTTTTGACAGATACATTAGAAGGGTGGTTGCATCCTGATTTTTTATAAAAGTAGAAGTTAGAGAATATTAAATAGATGGTCAAGGGGAAGATAACACCAAGTGTGATAATAAAAAACTACATTTTCCAATAACAACCTAAAATGTGTTACAGGTTCATCTTCTTGCTTATTTTTCTTTAATGCAATATCAAAAAACCTAAAATGCTCACCCAAAGTTCCCTTACTTCTTGAAGATCTTCTTATCATGGGCAAATTATTTATAGTTTCCCTCATTCGCTGTCTTCTGCCTTCCATTGGAACACATGGAATCCCTTTTCTACTAGTGAATATGTAAAAAAGAGATTTTGTTATCTCCTGGTATATACCTTAAATGACTGCTTGCTTTTTTTTTTCTTTTTTTAGAGAGAGAATTGTTTACTTTGAACAAAAACAGAGGGACTGGCAAAGATCTACTACAAATGCCAGAAGAAGGTTCAATTTAACATTAGCAGGAAAAGTGAGCATAACACATTAGGATAATAATAAGGTTGAAGTCTACTGAGCTGTATAAGGTTTCAAGTAATGTAAAATACTGAGTGCCAACAAAGAATTCCCACAGATGACTGAGAATCAATTTAAGGAATCAGTAAAGAATACAAGAAAATAAAGGGTCATTTTAAGGATTCCTCACACAAAATTTTCTGTAAATTCAAGATCATGTTACACAACCTCTGTCTAAAATATACATGAATAATTACCGTATGTCATGTTCTTGCAATATCTTTTTACCACACTAGGGTCAGTAAGGTTATGTCAGGGACAAATCAGGTTTTGAGAGTTTATCCAATTTGTCAGTGAAAGGGTCACTTCCTGCTTTAGAGCATTTATATTAAGCTAAAATGTATTCCATCACTCATAAACCAGTCTTGAGTACATACCCAATTTATCAGTGCTAGGGAAAGTTCTAGGACTACGGCATTTATATTAAATCTAAAATGTACCTCATCGCTCATATTAGACAGATACTCAAGGTAGAATTCAACCCTCATAGAACTTCTTCAGCTTCAGTGGGTTTACTAACCATGAACAAATTTGGCCCAATGTTCCTACTAATAAGTATTTTAATAATCAACAGTCTTTTAAGAACTACAGCTGCAAAAGTGACCTGTGATTCTCTTAGAGGTGTTGAATAACTTCAGTTGGGCAGGCAGAAACAACTATTGTGCTCATCCAAAATCAGATCAAATAACTCTGGTTAATAGCTCTAATCCAATAACTCCAATTTAAATAATCTTTCAGATTTTTTTCCAGTACCTCATGATGAAATCCATTTTAAGACATGGAAAATTAAATGTGATTATTATTTCTAATTCCAAATAAATGTAAATATTTATTTTATTGGTACGCTCGTAAAATGTAATGGTAGCAATGAAAAGTAACAACAATTCAGCCACGTTAACTTGGGCTCAGAAATTTTCTTAGCAACAAGCAAGGCAAGCAATATAATGAACAAATTTCCATTAAATAACTGTTTTTTCCAAGCTGAAGCAGTATAGCACTTTTCCAAGTTTAGAAGGTCTTAGAAGTCACATTATTGCTTTGTATAGCAATAATTGCTTTATATAGCAATTGCTTTATATAGGTCTTAAGTCACATATATATTTTATATACCGGAACCTAAAACTTACCACAGCAACCATCTTATTTTTTTGTTTCGATTGTTTGCTTTTTTCTCTGCTTCTCAGAACCTTATCAGAGTGCCCTAGTAAGTGGCCTCCCAGCCAAATGTAGCATGCAAGATATTCCTTTACTTGGATCGTGCTACATTTTCCTCATGGGTAGGAATTATTATTTTATATAAAAGTGCCTTACATAACAGTAACCACCACCTTCTACTCATTGAAGATCAACTCAGATCAGCCTCTTCCTTCCTCTTTTCTCTTACTCTTCCCTTCCAACCTAACCCCTAGGCTCCCTTCACCCTCAAAACAGCTTTTCTCATCCCATTCATCACTGACCCCCATGTTCCCTTCTCCTTTTCCACACTGTTCCCTGTCAGAAGTCCTGTACCATGCAATTCTCACTTGTACAATACCAATTATGGAAGTGTTTGCATGGCAACGATAGCTGAAGCTGCGGAAATAAAAACAAAGAGGCTGTTGCTTGTCTGGGAGACAAGGTAAAAGACAAAAAGATGGAGGATGGTCCCACTTCATTGCAGAAAGCTGGAAAAGGTAGCATACATCTGCATCTAAAGGCCCAGTGCTTCTGAAGATTAATCACTCCAAGTCTGCTGTGAATATTGGCAATATTTTACCGACTTCCCAGGGAAGTAAGAAATTCTAGATTACTCTATTCATTATTTGCAATTCTATTTTCTAATTTTATCCAAAATTGGAAAGGTCTGAAGGATCTGAACTTTTATTTATTTCTTCTAAGAACGATCAAAGAGAACGACCACAAACATAAACTTAGCTTGTGTTTTGGAGCAGCTACAGTTTGTGTGTTAGCACACTTCTAGATACTGGTGAATCATAGGAGAAGGATTAAGTATTCCAGGACTGTGAAAAACTTCAGTCTTATGGTTTGTGCAATATCTATCTTTATTAATTCTAGTTCTTATGGAAAAAATAAAAAGGTCTTTTCCAGTGGATATACAGCTAGCAATTTTCAAGAAAAAAATGACTATAATATAGACAAGAGAAACCAACACAGAATACAGAAAAGATATGCCAATTAAAGCACATAAGAGCTAGTTCTAGAGCAGGAATTTTGAAGAACCATGGCTACAACACTCAGAGGTGCCAGATTGCTTCCCCTTCCTCAAAATGGACAGGAACTGTAAATTAAATGGAGACAAGACCATTTACTAAGAAAGACTGCAGCACAAATTTAAACCTGTTATTAATGTATTATCATTCCAACACCTTAAATTATTATTAAGAAGCACTAGAGTCTGCAGTATAAACAACATCATATATATCACAGGCAATGCGATACAATACAACATTCATGGATAGGTGTTTCATTTGATCCTTTCTGTAGTAAATGTTGGCATCAATGTTCTTGATGGCATCAATGTTCTGGAAAACTTGTTGTTTTCACATTTTTGAGTCCAAACAGAACTTCCTGGATCTCTCCTTGTTAGCTGAATTAATTAGGAAAACAAAGGTATATAATAATAATCTCTTTTACTTTATTTTAATCTTTACTTGTTAGACATAACTTTATTAAGACAGGTTGTTTTTTTTTGTTCACCCATCCACCCCCAAGGTGAATGGAAAAGTAACTAATTAAGAAAAAACAGAGAAATTAGAATGCACCATGATGACCAAGAATGCCAAGAACAGTGTATTTCTGTGAAAGTTCATAGGGTTTGCAAAAACTATACAACAGGAGGCAAGCCTTACATACTCAGAATTTCGGGGGCATAGCTCAAGGATTTTTTTTTTATTATAAATATTATTCTGGTTATTTAATTTTCATTCATACCGTAAGTACACAAAACGTGTCACAGTAGATAAGCATATTTCAAGAATGCAATCTTGAAGATAATTAAAAGTATATCTTGGAGCCACAAATATCAGAAATTGAGTTCCTATGGATTTCTCCCAAAGCAGGATTGAAGATGCATAACAAACAAATTTTGCTTGCAAGGAAAAACCAAACTGCTGTAATTAAAGTTCAAGATACTGTGATTGTTTTGATGTATGAAAGCAGGGAGAAAAATAATGTAAGAAAATATGGCTGAGGAGATTTAATGAGAGGCTTCTCAGTCATCTAAGAAACTATTATGTAAAGGCAAGAACGAGTCAGTGAAGAATCACAAACACATTTAAAGATTGTTTATAAGAAATCAAGTCTGGAACAAAAGGAAAAGAGAAAAAACAGAAACACTTGAAACAAAAAAGGAAGACTGCTAATTGAGGAGTGTCAAAAAGCTGTGTAGGCACAGAGAATATTTTTAGTTAGCAGATTATTTAGCTTTTTTGTTTACAAATCTGTGAGCTCACAAATCTAATCTTGACTGTACATGCAACCTGGAGAAATTCATGTGAGTTTTAAGCTAGTGCTGTTAATCAATTCAGCAGTATAAGTGGGTTACTTGGATAACCTGGCTACCTCCGTCTTTAATAAAACACATATGTCTTCCCACACAACTTATTTATGGTATCCTAGACCTTGAGAACCAGGATAACTGTACTGGGTCTAGCTGGGATGGAGTTAACTTTCCTTAGAGAAGACCATTAGGTGCTGTTCTTTGCATTTGTAGCTGGAACATTTGTGGCTGGTAACACAGTGTTTTGGCTGTCGCTGAGCAGTGCCTGCACAGCAGCAGGGCTGTCCCTTCAGCCTATCCTCCCCCCCAGAGACCCATAGGCTGACAGTGGGCAAGAAATTGGGATGGGACACAGCCAGGACAGCTGACCCCAACTGATCAAAGAGAAGTCCCACACCACATGATGTCGTGGTCAGCTACAGAAGGAAAGGAGGAGGACGCAGGGACATTTGTAGTTTGACTTCCCACACAACTGCTACGCTAAGGCTCTGCTTTCCAAGAAGTGGCTGGACACCTGCCTGCCAATGGGAAGCTATTTTTACTTTGCTTCTGACCGTGGCTTTTGCCTTTCTTATTAAACTGTATCTTAATCCACAAGATTTTCCATCTAATTTTCTCCCGCTGTCCTCTTGAGGAGGGAGACTGAGAGAGCATTTGGGTGGGGATGTGGCAGTCAGTCAAGTTTAACCTACCACCACAACACACCCCCTTTGACTCATGGAGAAAATAAAATAGGTGTATATAACAAGAAAATAGATATTAATCAGCAACTATTTTAATAAATAAATAAGTAAAGGATCAAAATCTGTACTTGCAAATGCGTAAGAAAGTCTGTGACATAAATTAAGCCCCAAAGTATGAAATTATATACATAACTATTTAGGACAGATGAAGAAATATTTACAAAATCTGAACAGACATAAATTTATTCTAGAAGACCTATGGAATTGGAGTAATTAATGATCGACCAATAAATATTCTTGATTACTTTAAACTGAAAGGATATTAAAATGAAAGACAGGTATAATAAGTAAATCAATAAATGAAAATTACTGTTTCTGGTAAACATTATTACCTAAAAAAATGATTGCACAGGGTCAGTAAAAAATGTAATATCTGCATTATTATGTGTTTGTGTGTTAAAGAAATGAGTAATATAGTAACTTATCATTCCACCTCATTTTGAAAAACCTTTTCTTGTGGGAACTTTAAAGTTATTTATTAGAAATAAAAGAGTTCTGCTATAGCAAAAAGAATATACTGATCACAATGACAGGTTACAATTACGACCACCTTATATTAAAGACAATATTTCTGCTCATAATCTGATGTTCAAAGAGGTTTTTGTACTCATGATGCACTCATCAAAATAATATCTACCAACAGTAAAGTATTTGATTTGGGTTCCCTCCCAAGAAAACCCACAATCATATTTTTCTTTACATATTGAAAATAACTAGAGATGATACTTATTATGTACAATGAAATGAAAATAACTTGTAAAACTTTTCTGATAAAAGCTCATGAGATTCAGTGTTTGTGAATCAACCAGTAAGCTAGAAGCTAACATTTTATCCTGCTGGAAAACCACAGCAGCAAAAAGAGTGTAGTCATCGTTCTTCATTTTAAGTTAAATATGAGACCTTAGTGTAACAAGCAAGTATTACTGCTTGCCCGAGTTAAAAAATCACAACCAACTAACATGTTAAATGCTATCTTTCCAATCAGGAGACAATATTGAAAATATCACTGCAAGCTGGAGAAGAAGTTGCGGTTCTAGCTGTGGAATTTTTAGGGGAGAGAAAAAATAAATTCTTCTCTTATTCTCTAAGTGTAACATGGAGAAGGAGAAATAAAGACTCAGAAATATAAGTTAGTACATACAAGGAATTTGATTTCCATAGAAACATGTGAGAAGACGAATCTGAAAAATTTTTAGTGGAAAATGAAAAGAAGAGAAAGAAATGCATTGTCAGATAATTGAGAGTTATTAAGTACAGTTGATTTTGTCTTTATGCTTGTAGAGTCTCTGCTGAAATTTGCTAAAAGAAGGAAAGCTGGTTTTTCTTTAAAACCAAACCAAACCAAACCAAACCAACCCCAAAATTGCCACGTGCCTTCAGTCTTCTTAAAATGTTTATATTCTAACTCATTCAGCATTTAAAAAAACTTGAAACTTCCTCTGCTGCAGCATTTAAAAAAAAAACCCAAAACAATAACAACCTGAAACTTCTTCCCTTGTCACTAAGGCAATATGTAAATATGTATGTGTACAATATACAAATTTAGTCTCACTTTCTAACATACAATAATTCACATGAAACAGCTTAGAAAGCAGTTTGCTCACAAGTCTTCTCGATAAGATATAAGCATGGTGAAATGGAAGCATTACAAATGAATAAAAGTGAATAAAATAGAGATTTCTCATCCCTGTCACCTTTATCCACCACAGTAGAGTGTGTATGTCTACATATATGAGAGTCTTGATGTACATATATATGCATATATAACTGTCTCTGAAAGATTTTCTATCATAGTCAATATTTTCTGGGTGTAAAAAGATGAAGGTGGTTTGATTTCTTCTTTGACTTTGGCTTTCCATGGAAACTCTTCCCCTTCTGGTTTAGACTTCCTTAGGTAAGTTATTAAAGGGAGTCATCAATCAAAAACATTGCAACGATTTGCCCAACTACATATCAGAGATATTGTGTCTGGCAACCCAAATGGATTCCTGATTTAATGTTAGACCCAGTCTAGCAAGCCATTGAAAACAGGCAAGTCAACATCACCGCCGTTCTCAGCATTGCCAATCAAAAGTATTTTATGTTAACAGAATGTTCCCTGATTTTTAAAAATAATACATAACTGTAGATGCAAGAGGTTTTAGCTATACAACTATTGAATTAAAAGCACATTATTCCTATATAAAAGTAAAAAAAAAAGAAATAAGGCATTATAGCTCTGTATTATAGATTATATCCTATATCCTTTGTAATCTATTACTATACCTGGAAAGATGTACTGTAGATAAAGACAGGGAGCTTTCAGCAGAGCTCCAATACTGTGGATAAAGACAGGAACTTTTCAGTAGAGCTGCAAGCGTTAATCTGCTATAAGATTTATTATCACAGGCATCAAAACACTTTTAAAAATAAAACTTTTTTTTTCCACTGATTAAATAAATGGTTCAAACTAAGGGGTTTCTTCAAGGTCACAGAAGTAAAAGCTTGCTTTCTTTCAGTCTTCATATGTCTAAAGAGAAAATTCTATGAAATTCCCTAAAGGAAATAATTACTTTGATAAACAGCTTTTATTGAATATAGTTGGAGAAGTATTTCTTCAGGGTACATTGCATCTGAGGCACTTTTCAATGGAATTAATTAAAACCCTGTTCAAACCACCTTTCTTTATTTTCTAACCAAGTCATTTGCTGTCCAACGCAAAATCAAATTGAGTGTAAAACAGAATCAATTTGTCTGACAGTGGAATCATGAAAACTCGTAATTAATTGAGAAACTTTAGTTTTATTTATCTTGTGTAAAAGACACCACGGGCACGACGTACTAAATTGGGTAGGTAGCACATTTCTGAAAACCTTGGCTCATAGTGAAGATAAATGATAATGTAAAAGGTTATTTTAATACCCTTAGACACTATTCAGAAACAATTGTGTCTTTATTTTTTTTTTTTTTTTTTAGCAGCCAAGGACAGAGCTATAACCATTTTTAGACACTGGAGAGACAGGTCTCTGTGCCCCCATTAGGAATAGTTCAACTACAAGCACTAGAAGGCCACCACCATGGTAGACAAGACAATTTACATAATGCTATGAAGAACCTGTCCCTGAACAATGAAATTTTTCCAGCCTGGGCAGCCTGGAACTTCATAGTCAGTGTATTTTACTGTGTATGTGTGTATCAATATATATAAATGTATATACAGAGATCCATAGAAATTTAATCTAAATTAATAGAAAAGTAATTTTAAATGTATAGACGTCAACAATATAGTAAACATTATTTAAATACATTTATTTTCTTGTATTTTTATTTTAAATAGAGGCAAACAGGATTATTATAGTGAATAATGTTACAATCAATAGATTAATTATTTGTAAATTTAAAGACACTTATTTCAAAATACAGAAACCATTGACCTCTCAAAACATGTTGCATGAAATATTTTGACATCCACTGTAATTTGTTACTAACACTGTGTGTAAATACAGTCAACACATGAACAAATCCTTACAAATTCTTTCCTGAAAATCGGTCATTAACGAATGTGGATCAAATCTGGCTGCATCATAGCCGTCTTGTTGTGATTTGGTTTGTGCTGGCATGAAACCAATATGTCAGTTCCATATAATTTGGGATTTTTTTTTCTTGTCTACCAGAAATCGGGAAGAATTGGCAAAAAGTGGGTTTGATTTGTGCCTAAAAGGCAGGATATATACAAGGAATTCCAGTTAGAGTGTACAGTTGATACTAAAACCAGAGTAGTAAGACAGAGAAGAAAAAAGTTTCCAAGAAATGAAAAAAGAGCTGGATAAAAACAGTCAGTGCAAACTATTACAATGTGGGATTATACACTTTGCCAAAGTAAAAAGTAAGATTGGAATAAATATTGATCCCTTTTTTTTTTACATCGTGCAACAAATACTCTAATATCGTGTTCTAAAGCTTTTATTACTAATATGCAGAAGTAATTTCTCCTAGCATGAAAGCATTTGATATCTAGTTTTGTAAAATGTTTATGGTCTCTGAATTGCAGGATTTTCCTCTTGGATAGAAGGAAGCTGATGAAGAAGGAATATTGGTGCAGTAAATCATCATAAAAATGCGTTGCTTTTCTGGTTTACTGCATCTTGTTTGCATATTTAAGGTCAAAAAGCTGAGCCAGATGTGAGATGAGGAAGGAATTTTCCCCAGTTCAAGTTGTGAAGGTCTCCGTTTTTCCCTCTGGAGCATGATTTTTCTTGTAAGAGAGTTCATATTTCCCCAAGGGTCTTCTAGCAAGGAATTGAAGAGATTTCCTACAATATATATATGATTAAAAAGTATTTAAGCTTGAACCTGAAATTGAGTATTGAGAAAGAGCCCCTTTGTTACAATAGCATATTTTGTCTTTATTTGTCTTAGGGAATTCTGCCAAAATTTATCTAATTTAAATGCCTTTGAAAAATCCCTGCTCATCAGATGTGCTGAAAATTGACATTTTACATTTCAGCAATGGTAACCTCTGAAGAGTTCCGTATTTCACTCTAGAAAATCAGAAATGGAATGTATTCAGTTCAGGGCTTCTGGGGCTGTTTGCAACATATGGATTATAAACAGCGAGAATATATCGTGGAGGGGGAGGGCTGCTGAAGGAGTGAATCTGTTTCATTATCATAGGATAAAGAGATTGGGGAGGATATAGAAGACAAATTGGATAAGGAGCCTTAGGGGGGCTTATTGGCAAGCTTTGCTGGGCGAATGGGACAGGTAAGTACAATGTGGACTTTGGAAAAAGATAAAAGGACTTGAAAGATACAACAAAATCCTGGTTGTCAGAGAACACAGGCTGGGACCATTCCAGCATGGCAAAACTGTTTTCAAACAGTCCTGAGATGAACAGACTGAATTTGAAAGTGTTAAAAGTCAGGTTGGCTGGGCCTTTGACCAGCCTGATCTAGTGAAAGATGGCCCTCTCCATGGCTGGGGTGTTGGACTCGATGATCTTTAAAGGTCCCTTTCAACCCAACCCATTCTACGATTCTACAATTCTACGATTATAGGATTCCATGAAGAGAGGGGTCTAGAAGTGTTGAGGTGGGAAGAATGAATGGGGTGAGAGAAATTAAGAGGAAACACAGACACCATCAACCCAGAGAAGACTTACAGTGGGGAAAAAATATGAGGGGTAGGAAGTTTCTTTCTGCTTTTGTAAAAGTAAAATATGTAGTTATTGAATATGACCCTTTCTTGTATATAATAGGCAACTCATTAACACGTGTGCCTCAGGAATGTGTGTTGGATGTCAGTTCTTATAATTCATTACATATGGTGTGAAGTTCTCCAATATCCTATTATCTTTAGGGCTCTAGAAGATCTAGAGACTGTGGTGTTAGTTTTGAAAACTTAAATGATAGAACTTCAATCTTTTTCTTAAAAAAATAGAATTCCCTAGCTCTGGGAATTACAGCCACTGAAGCATGGACAATCACATTTACACCTATTCAAAATATTTGCAAAGAACAACGTTTTTAAGATCTAACATTAAGCTTTAACATTAAGCACATAAAAGTTAGAAAATGTTTCTGTGAATTACCTGTGCTTCACAGGACCTGTCCTCCCTACCACCGTTTTGGCAGTGTGATTTCCAATTAATCACAGTGTCAACCCAGGCTCTTGTCCTTGCAAAGAAAGCTTGAGAGATACAGAAAACCAAAACAGTTATAACCTCACTTCCATAACACATACACTTTATATCAAAAGCACTGAAGTTAGTGCTATATAAAATAATAAAAAATACTAGAGATGAAACAAGGGAGAAGAATTACAGGTGTAGAAAACACAGGTCTTTCAATTAACCACACACAACAGCTGATTACCTCTCTCTCCTCTACAATGCTGCTACCAGCTTTGCATATCTGACTGCAGTATGAGAACAGCAACCCTACCACAGCTTGGAGGGCAAGGAAAGTGGCTACAGTGGTGACAGCAGGTGTTGCATTCAGTCTTCAGCACTAATTGAAGGCTGTGTTCAGTAATGAATTTGCTGTATTTCTATACTTACAGCTTTTGTTTCGTTAAGACAGTCAGAGTATCAAGCTTTTGTAAAATGATGAGAGAAAAAAGTTGACTCTCATTACAAGAAAAAGTTTAATCATGCGCTAATTTTGGTTGTGTTGTGAAGCTCTCTGTATTTTAATGCCTACCCTGTGGAACTGAGTCTTAATAAGAGGACAGCTGAAAATTGAGGTAATTTTCTACACATTTCAAGGGCAATCAGACAACATACATAGATCATACATAGGCAGGCTTGACAATCATTCACAAAAAAATATTCCTTCCTTGTAGTGGAATTAAGTTCTTTTAAATTTAAATGGATAAAATCCAGACATTTAGTGCACATTTTTCAAAAATATATTTCTAGTCAGAAAAAAAGACACCTCCAGAGAGAAACTGATCTAAAAAAAAGTACAAAAGACATCTTTATCTCTCTGGTGACTAAAAAGGAGCTCGAATCTTTGGCCTTGATAATACAGACTTTGGATAGGTAAAATGAGGTGACATGAACCCCTAAAAGGAACAATCACCAAGGGTGGACCTGTGCTTTACATATAGACTCTCTAAACAGACATCAAATTTGCCGAACCTAGACCTGTAAACCTGATACACTGATGTTCAGACTGTTTGTGATAAATTCAGCTCAGTTCAAGGTTGCAGACTCGGTATGCAAGATCACACAACCCTGAATTTTTGCTCTCTCTGTGGTAATACCTGCTGGCTGTCTCACAGTGAAATACAGATAAGATAATCCTGATTGCCGTAAGAGTTACTGCCTCTGGGCAGCCCATGCAGTGATGTGTGAGGTTGCAATTCCTTCTGGCCACAGGTCAGTGATTTGTGGCGCTGCACATAAGGACGTGTGCACCTCTGCGTCTGCCCGCCTTCTCTTTCAGTTTTGTTAAATTAGAGTGAAATATGCACAAGGTATATAACTGTCTACAAAAATTGCTTTAGTTCCTTTCAGCTTCCTTACTTGTTATCTTTTTTTCTTAATTCCTGTTATTTCCTACACTACTTCATTATTACATCAGTGTGTCTGCTGCCACTGCTGAGCCATGTGTTACACCTTTAAAAGAACCCCATAGTTACCACTTTGGTTGCATGAAGTTAGTACCACCCAATCACAGCACTGGAGAAACTGTGAAAATAGCTCCCTATCTAGATCCCAGGGCAAGCAGAGGGAGAAAAGGGGCATTTACAGGTAAAAATTGGCAGTACAGAAATGCATAGGTGGTATCTTTTTATTTGGGTTTTTTTTTTGTTATGCAGCTTGAGGGGAAAAAATAATTTATATCTATATATCCCTACCATATAAATAAGTCACCGAAGACAGTGGTGCATAGATGGCCTGAAAGATCCAAATGTTCAAATCAGCACTTTCTACTTGTTCCGTTTCTTTTTGTAATAACTTGAATTCCTCAGTCATAATTACATTTCAGCATTTTTATGTGAGCAGCACCATGAAACACGCAAAGAAGAAAAACTTAATTCAAGTCAACTGGCATGCATTTAATATAGCTTTTAGAATTATTGCAGTTATTCTCTCACTTTGCCATTAAATGGTTATCGGAAAAAGGATAGAGTAAAAACTAGTATTCACAGAAAAGCAAAAAAAACCAACAAATGTGCATCTGTGTGGATATAAATACCTAATCATATATACAACTTCCAGTTTATTAAAGGCAGGATTGAATAAACCAGTTGCATGAAGTGCTTTGTAATTTTGAATTAGTTTCTGTAAGTCAGGACTCTGGCATATTAAACACTATATGGCGGTCTGTGAAGGCACAGTACCTTCTGTTTTAAAGAGTTAACATCAGATTAATGTGAGAGGCAGCAGGCAACATAATAAGTAAGGAAAAAGTAGAATGGGATAATTGTGGTAACAGCTACAGGAAGACAGAGTCAGTGTTTTTGTCTACACTTACCTAAAAAACCTATTCAGAAGACCTCATTCTTTCAAAAAATTTAGTTCATTAGTGCCACTCATGTGAGATAGAAAATATTAACTTAGCATGGTAGCTTTACACTAATAAGGTTGATAATTTCATGTTGATATGGAAAAGTAAAAATAACAACCGACTGTATAAATTACTAATAACATATAGGCAATTAGTATGTCTAACCTAATTTATTTTGTACTACTTAGTCTTTGGTTTAAACAAACAAATTCATATTCTTGTATTTTTTAAACTTAACAAAAGCCAAATCTATTAGCCAGATTAAACTAGTAGAAATCTATTTTTGTATAATTCTGAAATTCAGAGCCAAATGAGAAGACAGTCACTTATTTTCTATCATGATTGTTTATCATATTTATTTTTCTTTTAATTCTATCAGTGCTTCGTAGTTCATTGTGAATAGATTGTTGTTTAGACAATTTCATTACCCAAATTAATAAGAAATTATTACAATGGAAAATCAATTTCTGGAGACTGTAAAACTGAAATGGTTCAGATCCTGATTCAGTTCAAGCTTTTCATTTTCTGCCTTAAATAAAACTAAAATCAGAGTTGTCTCATGATTGATATATATTTGTAGCAATCAAACCACTCCCAGCAGTTTTGATTTACCCACAAAATTTACGTAAAACATAAGAAATGATCAGTTGTGGTTTTTGTGCTCCAGGTAACGGCTTTCAAAAAGCACTTTTGTGCTACAAAAGAAATGTGTGCTTTGTCATGTGTTTTTCCCAGTCCTTGCGTTTACTGAAGTGTTCCAAAAAGTAAGGGACAGGTTACATATTTATCAACTGGGACATACTGTTGTACTATCTCTCACTGAAAGTACGTAGGTAACTGTAAGAAATTTGCATAAGAGTAGGTACATAATTTGGGATTACTCACCATAACCAGGAAAAAGAAAGTTGTTCTGAGCATAATCATGTTTTACTAAACTTATCCTATGCTTCTTAGGTTTTATCTGCAATAAAACTGTATAAAATTTGCTAATGAGACTGCAGAAACAGTAATAAGCCTGCCCACAGTAATTATATTGCTGTCACCTGGGGTGCAGGATTTTGACAGGTGTCCTAAATTAATTTTTTGGATGGCTATATATCAAACTTGCATTGTTTGCTTGAAATTTGAGTATTCTCCCATTGAAAGATGTGTTGTAAAACTGCATATGATCAAACAGGTTGGAGATTCATTATAAAACTCAGATTTACATTTATTAATTTAATTAATTTATTTATTAAGAGAATGTAGTATCAGAGATTTACAGTGTCAAAGTATCCAATGAAAAGGACAGAGCCTAGGTAAACTGTGACAACAATACAAAAAAATCTAATCTCCACAGTTTAAAACAATGCTATGCAAAACTTATAACTTTGAATATTGCACACAGATTCTTATTTGCAAAACAGAATGTTTGAACATTAAACATTAAAAATATCCCAAAATTTGCCGTTACACCATCATATAAGTTCTTACGCAAACTCCCTCCCAGTCAATCGGGTGCATTTGCAGATTGGTAGCACCATTATCATCCAGATGATACAGGCAATGTGTTCTAATGAGTCAGAGAAGCAGTGAAACATTGCTTTTCCTAAGAAACCAAAGCGACATCCTAATGACTGATTTAGACAAAGAAAGGTTTGCCATCAAGAAGAAATTCTTAGTACAGATACATTTTAAGAGAAAAGTGAGTGAATCTTTTCCTCACATTTCCCTCTCCAACAATACTAAACCTAAGAACAAAACAGACTTAAAAAAAAGTAAAATAAACATGTGGGGTTTTAAAATCAGAAAAAGTCAAGAGACAGACATTTTAGTGTTTCAGAGTATGGGCATTGAGTGATGTGTTAGGAATGTAGCTCCCATTTACAGAGAAAAAAACCCAAAACAAGATAAAATTCATCCTTTAAGATTACTTATACTTGTTAGCAATTTTAAAAACTCTGATATAACACGGCCAAGGGCACTACAGTATGATGCAATATGATTAAAAATTTTGATCATGGGAAAGATTTTTGATCAGTCTTAAGCAATGCCATGAATAACAGCAATGAATCAATGAAGCTAAAGGATACTCTTCAGAACAGAAACATATTCTTCCCTCATTGTGGTGGTAGTCTACTTCATGCTACAATTTCACTTTATCAGTAAATAGATAACAATTTAAGGAATGTGAAGTGCCACAATGTCTTTCTAATATAGAAACTGAAGGTCAGCAGTTTGGAATAAATGCAACAAAATAATTAAATAATGAGTAATATTTACAATTGTGAAAAATATAATAGAAATGCTTTTCCCTTTTTATAGCAGCAGTGATTCCTTTAGATACAAAACAAACAAAGCAACAAAACCAAGGGAGTGTTTTTAAGTCTAGCATCAATATTTTCTACTGCTAAGCAATAAAATTATCGTTAGTCAGGATAGAATACTGCTTTTTTGTTCTTTGTTAAAATCATTATTTTACTTTTCATAAAGCATCTGTAAGGATTAAAAAACAAAGCAAAGCAAAACAAAAAAATCCCCAAACAATTCTTAACACCCAAACATGCAACAAACAAACACAAAAAAAAATATTTGTGATGAACACTTAAGAATGAAAAGATGATTAAATGTTGATTATTCATTCCAGTAGTTTATCTCTACCTTATACAAGACTTTTATTGTATATTTAAGAACCATCCCCATTGGGATACACATTCAATGCAAGTAATTAAAACACTTATTGAGCTAGAGGAGCTTTCTTGGGAAGATTTCAGAGGCACAGCATTTCTGAGAGCGTGCTTAGGAGTATGCTTGCTGTACGTGACTTGAGCAGGGCACACACACAGCTTGTATTTCTTCCTTGTCTGTGATATAATACCCAGATATATGATATTCTACCATTTTTATATTAAATATGCTTTAGGATATATTAAGGGAATAATTACAGGAATAATCATAATAATAGTAGGAATAAGCATAGATGGTCTATCAAAATCAACTTTTTATTTTCCTTTTTTTTCCTAAAGGTACGTAAAAAAAAATAATTAAAACAAAATCATAAAACTCACAGAGTCGCTTGATTGTATTATCAGCTGCAGAGCTCAAAATATAGTCTGCTTGATTTATCCTGCTTAAATGCAATTGAAATTAATAGATAGTACTGGGGAGCTTGTTTGCAAATATATAAATTAATTTGGAGAAAATTGTAAGGGTCTAGATGCTCGACAGGAAAAAAAAAAAAACTTAAAAAAACCCCCCAAAAAATAATGCAGTCAAGAGAGTCAGTGCTTAAGATACCCTACAGGTTAATGTCAAGAAGATTAGAGAGTCAAAATTTCAGCAAAGTTAAAAGAAACACAGTGATTAATAAAAAAAAAAAAATTAAACACATTATAGTTTTTTTAGTTCACCAGAATTATGTTCCTTGAAAATCAGTACATTGGACAGACAAGCTAGATTTCACTTATTTGGGCAAGACTGTCAATACTAAGTTAGTTTTATTTTCCTTTCACCAAAATGTATGTAATATTTACTCCACCAGGATTCAAAAATTTTTTCCCTTGACATTTTATAATTTATAATGTCATAATTGTCTGTGGAAACCTTTGAATTTGGACTTCAATTACAAATTGAAAAAATACAGGGTTTGATTTTTTTTCCAAAAGGAAATTTGTTTTCTGAAAATTTTGAAGTAAGCAGCTATTTCCCATTGCACTACTGAGACAAAGAAGGATAATGTTCTATTTTGAAAAAAAAATGTGCATTGTAAACAAAAGTAAAACATTAGAATGCAAAGGCAATTATGACATAAAAGTGATTAATAAAAGCTCAGTATTGAAAAAGTAGCTTAATAGAAGTGAAATGGGGATTTATTATCTGCATACTAATTAATTTTTATCTGTAGTAATGTAAGCCTTCTGAAATCAGGAGAACCAAGGCCAGATGAACAGTCTTCTAAAAATGTAGCAGCTGTCTATACTGAATTTATTTGGATGAAATTGCTGCCAAGCATCCTAACAAGAATTGCTCCACATTCAGTACTCCTTGTCTTGTGCAGTGGGGACTGATCATTTAACTTAACTCCAGAAAAACATAAGAGCGTAATTTATCAGTTTCCCCAGAGCAGTCTCCTTGAACGGTTTCATTAAAGTACTTGGTTTAACAGCACTTGAAATGGTAGGATTGAAGGTGCCAGGTATTAGTGTCATTAGGGATGATCATTCTGTGGGTCAAGAAAAGCCAAATCAGTAGATAAAAAGTCATTAGGCAAAGTGAAATAGTGTAACAATGAACACTGAGGTAGAGGATAAGCTTCCTCTAGTCGGGAGCAGCATGGCAAGCGTGCATTCAGCCTGGGTTTGAAGGTCATGTTCTTGGTGTGGAAAGTTGTTCCTGCAGCTGGGGAAAGCTTTTGCCTACTGACACACCACATCTCTTCAGTGTAAAGGGCATGCAAACACCATGAAGCAGCAGCTGCAGTTCAACAGTTCCAGCACTGTGCTTCAGTGAGTTTCAGTCCTTGATGGGATTTTCTTCCTAACTATTTCTGCTCAACTATAACTAGAATTTACATATCACAATCTGGCCTTTTCTCTTTTTAAATAACCTATTGCTGTCAAGAAAGTATGCCATCCTGTCTCAAGATGGGTACTAGGTGACAATTAGACATGGCTCCTTAAGGAAAATCTAAATTTTAAAGACTATTTGACCCGAGGCCATATTTTAGCATTAAATGAATAGAATAGAATAGCCCAGGTTGGAAGGGACCTCAGAAGATCATCTGGTCAAACGTTTTATGAGAAGGAGAGTGTAGAACAGATTATCTAGCACCTTGTTCAATCACAAACTTTGAATCAACTTTCTTTGGTAATATTTTAGTAAGTTTAAGGCAGAGGAAAGAACGGTTATGATCTATCCTGACCTTACCCTAGAATCAAGGACAAAGTACTCCTCTGTAAAAATTCATTCTCTGAATTTAATAATCTCTATTGACATAGATTACCATTATTGTATTTTAATCTCCATCATGATTTTTCATTGAAGAGGTCGTTAAGAGTTTACAATGGTCTTGTCTTCATTACACACTCCGATTAAAGCAAAATTCTCATTTTTCAGGCTTTTGAAAAGCTACTCCTGTAAAGGGCTTAAAAAAAACATCTTTGATTTTCATTTCACAAAATGAATTCAATAACTTTGAAAATATCTTTCTTTGTATATATATGTGTTCATTTTTCATATATGTGTGTTCATATGTGTTTTATATTTATTTTTTACTTCATAGTTAAACAGGGAAGGCTGGGCTAATAATTTTCTTTCATGTCATACTTTTTTTTTTCATGTCCTCCCTTGTTTTAATGAGAAGTACTTACAACCAACTTATAATATTCTAATCGTAGTGTATTTTGCTATAGCAAGTTTAATGTTAGAAGAACATTCTGTCTCGCACAGTTAAGAAAATATCACCTGGCATGAGAGACTAGAAAATTTTTGTCAACACAGTCTAAAGAAAAGGGCCACCACACGTCTGTGATGCATTACTCTTTCAACGTTAGACAGTTAATTAGTTGTTGTGCCTTCGGGGCCTCATTCCAGGTTTGAGCTCTCACGTCACAATACAAATTAGGGGTACACGGGGTTGTAATGACATATTCGGTCCTTGCTGTGCACCACAGCCATGCATCTGCAGCAAGTGGCAGAAAGTTTGTCAGTGTGAGGAGGCTTTATGATGCACAGAAGGCATCCTGCAGCTAAGTCATTTGGCTGAACTGACAGTATCTGGTGACTGTATTGCCCTAATGCATGTTTGATCCTTTCAAACACAGTCTCTCATTAAGATACAAGGCAGTTTCAATTTTTCATCCAAGTCTCTATTAAATATACTTGGCCAAGTTCAGTGATGATTTACCTGTGTCTTTTGCTGCTGTAATTTGTTTCTTTGTTGTGCTGTGTTTTTTCTTTCTTTCTTGGTTTTTTTTTTCTTCAAGGATTAATTTGTGCTGTAAGAGAGTCCAGCTGTTTTTGTAGTTTCACTCAGGAAAAAAAAAAAAGACACTTAGAGGTTTAATGGTGGGTAATATACCTGTCTTTGCTGGGCTTTTCAATATGTATGCATATTATTTTGCCACGTCTGTCAGAGTATAAAACATTCAGTTGCTTATGTCATGTACTTACTGCTAATAATTGGTACCTCATATTCAGCAGGAAAAAATTGTCAGTTTATTTGAGCTCTAAACAATTCATTATTTTTCCTGAATCTCATTCACTATTCTATATAAAAATACAATTTTCTAAAATCTAACTATTTTCTATATTGCAGAGACTTTCCCAGAAAAACTCCTTCCAAAATCGATAAAATACCAAATCTTTTGTTGTGAGAGTAAAATAATAATCCAAATAGAATAGTCAGACCTTTTTAAAAAGAAATAAATGTGTCAGGAATACTTCTTCCTTACGATCTGCCTGTATCTAGCAGTATGGTTCGAACCTTTCTCCTTAGAACACTACTATTTTCGCACATAAATTTGTATCACTTTTCTTTCAGCACTCAACCAAGCAAAAACTACAATCTATAACTTGAAAGTACTACATTTCTAAATTCAGTCTTTCAACACAAGTTCCCTTTCTTAGAGTAATCCTTTCAATTTATTTCTAAACTAACCTTTCCTAGGCTCTGAATCAAGGCCTGAAAATGGATTTACGAAGCGACGGTCAATGCAGTAGCTGCAGTCCATGGAATCATTCCAAAACATTGGTCAGGTCAAAAACCACCCAGGAAAGAATAGTAAGCAGTACAATAACTCGGATATTCATTTGGGGTTTTAGCTATGTTTTCAATTTCATGAACAGTTGTAGTAAAAAGGCAATGACCTGACCTTACAGTCCGGGGTCTCAGGTTTTGGCCCGAGCTGGTTTCAGGGTTGTTCTGCTGTGACAGCAGTTGCCCCAGTAGTCAGGCAGTATTGCCCTGAATTGTTTTGGTATCATTTTGGTCTACGGTAGTAACAAGCACTTATTTTGCATAAAATTGAATTGTCTACTCTTGAGTGAAATGTGGTATGGAATAATGCAGATCTGCAACAAAACCAGGAGGTTCCAGTCTGTAAAAGCAAATTGTAGTGGTCAAGCAATGGTTGCTATTGGTGGGCAAGCTTGTGAACCAGGTAAAACTGATTTTAGAGATAAAAAAAAAGAAGAGAAAAATGGAGCAACTGGGAATTAATGAAAAGACAGATCACAAACCCAGATTGTGCTAAGAAAACATAAGAATTATTTTCAGTGCCACAGAAACATATTGAGTCAAAGCTGTCATCAGTACAGTGATTTGGGAGGGCTGGAAAAGACAGACTTAGAGCTAGACTCTTCTGGATCCTGGAAAGCTGTTATTACAAAGCAGCATTTGGGCAGGTGTAAATCATTTTATCTACATGATTTTCTTTTATTTTCTCCTACTTTCTTCAGTGTAAGTTTGAAGTCTAAATTTAAAATACAGACAGGAGAAAAGAAGTTGAAGTGGGGTATGAAAACTGCAATTTGGACCAGAAAAGTATAGTAAGGATTCTCTCAGATGAAACCCTGTGATGTCTTACAAGATAGCCATGGCAAAATGTCCTAAATGCATAAATTGCTAGTTTAACGATGCTTACTCATAGCTGATGTGGCAGGGTTTATATACAAGGGATGATTCGATTTTTTTCTTTGCTCTGTCTTATTGACAGTTTTTTGTTGAGTGGTAGAAAATTGTTAGCAGGATAGCAATTGTGCAACTTCTTTCTTCCTTAGCCTTTAACTTTCTTTATCCTTGTTTCTTGCATTGTTCTCTCTGGGCTTGCCATGACTCATATTTGCTTGATTACTGCATCTGAGACATTCTTACTTCTCACAAGAAATGTTCTTTCCTTTCTCTCTGATCCTTTTACTATCCTTTAGGGTCTTTCTGAAGATTTAATTTCATAGATATAAAGTGGTGGTAGACATATTTCAAATTTAAACTATCACTATTAATTTTGGTTTGAACACAGTTCTAGTAGAGTAAAATTTGCATTTTTTTTTTCTGAAATGAAAAATTTGGGAGTTGATGAAAACTCTCAAGATCAGGATTTTCATCCCAATGAAAATCTACTTGCTTGTAGTTGTCTCTTATTTATGCACATCCAGTCCAGTGAGAAGTTGGCCATGGTTTAAAATCAGGAATATGTCATGATTTCTGCTTCGGTTGATGAAAGAAGCAAATTACTTAGGAGACCTTCCTAGATAAGCAAAGCTAAGTCCCCACTCACAGACATTTTAAAATAAATTATTTTAGATGTTTTATTCACACCTAAATATATCAATGTTTTGTGCGTCACTTTGTGGCCCAGCATCTCTGTCTTTTATCAGTTGTTACCGCAACAGCTTTTCCACCAGCACTCTGTGGCTGTAAATAGGCTTGCCCTATGATCTCTGCTAGCTACATTGCTGGGAAGCAAGGCAATTTGAAGTTTATGTCACTTCATCCAACAATATCAAATCCCATAATACTCAAGTTATCTCTTGTGGAATAGTTTAGTTTTAAAAATAATGGAATTTCATTCGTTCTTCAGCTCCTGATTTAGCAGGTCTCTGAACTCTCCAGCTGCTGGAATTGCCTTGCCAGTAGGAACAGGCAGAAAAGTTTACAGATGTCTTAGTGTGGCGACATTAATAAAGAACTACCTGCAACCCTTGATTACACAGAACTGGAAGTTTCCTCCAGATATTTGTTTTTCAAATTCTTGCCAAACAGAAACTAACAGAAAGCAGAAGATAATCTTCAGCCATTATGAACACTGAGCGTTCTTTAAGATTCTGAGTTTTGTAGGAGGGTACCTAGTGCAGCATTTAGTCTTACACAATTTGTGCCCTTTGAAATTCAACGCAAAGTATAAGTATCACTAGAATAACATTTTGCTAAGTAATTTCCTTTCTTTCCTTTGAGGAGAGAGAAACAGATTGCAGAAGATTTCTTTTCGCTTTGTCTCTTATTCTTAGTGTGACATTGTCAGTAAAGGTCACAATTTAGCCCCCGCTCCTGGTCTGGCCAGTAGCTAAACACGGGTGGTTCGGTGATCCCAATTCCTCCCTTACAGGCCACAGGAAAAGGGGAAAGGGAATATGAGAGATAGAGACTCATAGGTTGGAAAACAAATCTAAACCAGCTTTAATCAAACAATAATAACGAAAAAGAAAATAATATTAATAAGAAAATAATAAAATACATACAAATTGAACACCCCACCCCACCTCTACTCCCTGTTGATGACTATACATCACCACTGCTGCTGCAAAGCAGGCGTGGGGAAAGGTCTCAGGCTGGGCTTGTTGCCAGACAGGAGCTAGATTCAGGAACTAGATTTAGGAATGCGTGGATAGGGATAAGAGGGCAGAAGGACAGACACAGTCCTCACTAGATACTGGTAATTGAAGATGAAGGCTTGACCCTCATGATCCCTCAGTTTTATACTGAGTATGACATATATGAAACTGAATATTTTGTTGTTCAGTTTTTGAGTCATCTGTCCTATCTGCTCCTCCCAGCAGGCTCGAACTTTGTTTGCCCTTTTAATTTAGTGGTACTCCACCAACTCCAGGATGGCCTTGGTTTCTATGGGATCGAGTATAAGCAATGGTCTTTCTGCAAATCATTGCTCCATTAGTTTGGTTATAACTATAAATATTGTTTTCTCTCCTGTCTGAAAAACAGGTTCTTAAATTTCAGAAAATGGAGTTACTTAGAAATGTCAAAGCTGAAAAGTTAGAAAATTGCTTCGACTGTAGCTCAAATCAGAACAGTAATGTAAATAAAAATCAGGTTTCTATGTTTGATATGCAAGTTTATGATAACTTCAAGAAAAGTAAGGCACTAATTCCTTCACAGTTTTAAAGCCAGTTATTTATTTATTAAAAACAAGCAATATACATTTAAGAAGTATCTGTCCATAGTAGTAGTAGTAGTATTTTCAAGTGGTGAAAAACATTTTCCATCTTGCAAACGTCAACAATATTTTCTGTTTCTATGTAAATTGCAGTAAACACAGTGATGCCACTATAATGCACCTACAGTAATATTTCCATAGCATGTGACTTTCAGAAATTTTTTTTCCTTGCCAATTTTATGAGATACGGGAGATACATAAGTATCATGCACTGAAGAATTCCCCAGTGAAGTTCATGCACATATATACATATAAAGGAAATACAATATAATATGTATGTTTTTTGACAAAAGGACTAAAATACTCATAGCTCTAGAGAAAAAGGGAAAATAATGTCTTTATCAAAAGATGCATTTAAAATGCAGAATATTCACGCATTATTGAGGAGAAAAAAACCTCATGGACTTGGAGGAAAATAAACTACTCTTTTGTTCCAATGGTATATTTCAACCTTCAAAAGTTTTCTTGTCTGATTTGGGAGGAAATTATATATTTTCCCTTTTTTTCACTAACAAATCTGGGAAAGAATTATCCTTGCCACTGTAAAGCTGCACTTATCTGATAAGGTGCTCTGTTATAAATTCAGAGGGTTGTTTTCCAAAAGCCCTACTAGAGTAGAAAATGAACTTTTATTCATGACAGCCCAAGTGAATAGACTGCAATCATGTACACCCGGATTTGCAATGCTGGAACTTAGACAATTTGTAACAAATGATTAAACTATACATTGGACTAGCTATTCATTACAAGAGAGATAATTTAGTTTTGCAGTTCTGATATTCAAGAGAACTGATTGTTGAGTTGCTTATCAGATTGCAAGAAGATTAATACACAAATACTCTGTAAAAACTCTTGACACTATGGTCAGAGTATACTGGAAATTCCACTTCAAATTCCCATTCCAAACTGAGTTTCAAAGACAGTTATTTATTCTCTTCAGGTGAGGTTGAGAATATCTGGGAAGGATTTGAACAGAATATCTTCATAGAAGTTCATCTTGATCCTGCATCAGGTATGCTAAAGAAAATGTTTTACTGTAAATTAAGAGTTCCTGACTGTCTCTACTTATTTTTAGATGTATATATGCAGATACAGTCAGTTAATCTGTGAGATATTGTACTTAACATCACAGAAAAAAGGACTATCAGAATAATGCTGCATGAACACGTATAAAGTTCCGCACCTGTTCTGTTTAGAGCTTCTTTTGTCTCTAAAGTTGCAAACAGAGAGACAGCAACTTCATTCCTTAGAATAAACTAGGGTACGCCTCCACCTTTGGCTGAGAAAAACAGCAGGAATTATTCAGGTGGTTTTCTGCCACTTCAGGATTCCTCTCTGTTTGGGGAAAAAATCCACAGGCAAGAGCAAGTACTTTTATACCACCTTTGTGTCAACAGATAAGCACAGCACTCCACAAATGTGACGTCTGGGAGACTGTATCATCTAGTGCTGTTCTTTTCAGAGGGTTAAAAGGAATACTTATAATCAGTTCTGGCATTGTGACAAAGACAAATTTCTAAGTAAGTTTTGTGGGTTTCTTTCTTTAAACCCATTAAAAATCAAGAGATTTTCATTGTGCTATTAAAAACAGAACATCTTTTAACCACTACTTTCTTTCCCTTTCATTTGGTTTTATTGAAGACACTAACAGAAAAAAATGATGTTCTGACCAAGGCGTACAATTTGTTTTTATAATATATTTATACTAAAATCATGATGATGGTGGATTAAAGGATCAAGGTTGTATTTCCCTTCCTCTTTATCCCATTAAAAATGAAACTCTTGCCTTTTTTAACAGAATTATTAGTGACATAGTATTTGTATTCACAGCAGACATGCTTCCAAGTCAATATAAAGCTATTGCTAGCTGTATGATTTAAAGTGTAATAACAGGAAAACACTGGAATTCAGAGTTTGTTGTGCATGTGTTACAGAGAAGCAAATGACATTTGGTGTAGCCCTCAGTATCACCCTCACAGTAATAGAATTGACTGATTGCTTATAGTCATGTTCACAACTGTGAATGGAATGCAATTATCTATACAAAGCTTTTGGGATTTGGAAGTGCTAGCAGAATAAATAATATTTTTATAGGAACAAATCACACCACTCACTGACAAAAAGTTTTAGCACACAGATTTATAATTCACTTTCTAAGAGAAATGAGACCAAATAACTGTGCCTTGCTCTCTCACCTGAATAACAGGAAAAGCAGGGAAACGTTTCTTTAACAAACCCCACAAACGTATTTGTATTGTTCACTGATTTTTCTACAGAGAGAAGAAAAAAAAAAGGTTGAGGAAAAAGAGAGACAGAAACAGACAAAAAAAAAGGAAACCCACAAGGTTATCTAGGGTTTCAATTTATTCATTATATAAACGACACTGAAGTTACTGGGTGTATTTCCAATGGATTGGGCAAGGAACTGAAACTATATCCCAGTAGACTCTTGTAAACTGCTAGCACACAACCACCAGAATACAGATAAGCAATAATTAAATCTTTAAATCCCATATTTCCTGCAAGGAATTTAATCCGAACTGTAAGCAAAACTGATAAGAGCTCTCTTCACTCTGAGAAATTTCAAACCAATAAATCTGATTTGTCATTGAGTTACAGTTTAGTACATATTACATAAAAAATGCTAGATATGCAATTTTGAGTACATGGTAAGAACACTGAATCTAGTGGCTACAGGCACTCTTGCTGCTAAAATAAACCCCCACACCATCCTAAAATTAATCAATATTTTGATTATACTGATAATAAGAAAAGCTAGTGGATTTAGAATACAGAAGAACATAATTGTTTTCTGATGAAAAAATTTTAATTGTCAAATTTTAGATCTACTCTACCATGTTTTTGTTAGGGATCACCTCTCCTTGTATTTGCCATATACTTAGAATATCTATGCAAGCTCAGAGGGGGTGTGTGTGCATGTTTGCTGGAGGTGGCATTCAGCGGTGGAGGTTGGTGTTTGTTTTGGTTTGTTTTATTTTGTTATCAGTAGCTGTATAAAGGAGAGAAAAGAAACAAGCAAAAAAGAAAAAGGCCAAATCAAACGGACAGTTCTAGAGCATTTAATTTTCCCAAAAGATGATATCCTATCAACTGAAATAATTAGTTTATTTGTAGAATTATTCTGAAGAGGGGAAAACAAACATGCAAGGAAGCATACAAACAAAAAAATCAAACAAAAATCCTACAAAAGGTGAAAAATAGAAATACAGATTTATGCATTTGGTAAGCAGATGCATTTGGGGAATAAAGGTTGCTGGAAGAAGAACTGGGAAAACTGTGCTATTTCAAATAGTTTTGGGTAAGAGTCCAAGGGCTGTACTGGGCTGGGAAGCTTCCTGGAAATGTCCTTAACTTGTGCCCGAGGGAGGCAGCTGACTTCCCAAAGACAAGGGTCAGTCTGACACCTTGGACCCTCTGTTTCCCTCAGAAGGGTGTTGCCGACTACTACAATCTGTCTTTTCTTCCTCATGGAGGTGGTCATGACACAGAAGGTTGTCCTTTCTGACCCTGGGAACACATCTGGTATCCATGGACTGTTATCCACATCTTCCATTGACTGGCATTTCACCTCCAGAGCCTCATACTTGTTAGGCAGAGGCAACTGGGAAGGGCAGGTGGGCAAGGAGGGCCCTGAGCATGGACTTGCTTCCATTCACTCCTTCCCTTTGAGCTACTGCTTTCAGCCTGGTGGGTGACGAATACAGGATGTCTTTGATCTTGTGGGGATTTTTTTCTGGTGGCTGCTTTCTGTCTCAGGGAGGGCAGAGCATGGCAACTCTTTCTCAGACTCCTTGATGCTCCTTAACCTTTCTATGTCCTCTCATGTCTGTGCCACCGTGCTGAGCAGACTGTCCACTTGGTCACATATCACACACCTGTTTTCTCTACTGCCGTCTGTTAATAATGAAAAGCTCTGGCACTGCCTGAGGCCTGAGACCTGGATGGCTGCATGTTTTTGTGGGAGTTCTGTCTTGGTTGCCACAACCATTATGGCAAGTGTGGAGAGTAGTGCTTTCCAACAGATGGATGTCATAGCTAAGCTCCTTCTGTGAGGGTGATGGCCACCAAACGAATTTCCGTCAGACTGCTATGGTGACTACACCCTTCCTGAGCACTCTTTCTTGTGAAGTGATGCGCCACAGTCTGTTTCCAGCACTCCGCGTTACTAGTGCTCCCTAAGCTGCTTTTTGTAGATGTTGGGGTGGTTGCCATTTCTCTGGCAATGTCCAGGCCTCATCAGCGTGTCCTGTGAGAACTGCTGGCTCCTGGTGGGTCTCTTCACTGCCCTGGTGTTTTCTTGCCTTAGGAAAACCCCTGTGTGCCAAGATCTGCCGCTCCACTGCAGACTGGCCAGTCTGGAGCAGCTCCTGTTGACGACTGACTCATGACGTTGTAATATAATTACAATGAAAACCATCAAAAGAACATGACACGTTCTGCAAACATCGGTTTGCTTAGACATGACATCTAATTGGTTAAAAGCAGTTATTTCTAATTCTCCAGATCTCTTGACCATAGATAGCTGGAAGCCTGCTAAATATCACTCTGAAAGTGTCAACAGCTGAGAAGAGCCAAATGGCTTGGACGTTTTCAACTTGTTAGCAGAATTTTAAATAACAGAGTCTCTCAGAATTTTTTTTTTATATTGTCTGTTTCATTTATTTATTTAGTTAGTTACTTTCATAAATGCAGAATATCTCACCCAGAGTATTAAGGATTCTATCAAATATTTTATTTGTTTTGATTTTTCCTTTTGCTTCTTTGGTAACAATATCTCCACTGTTTTGAAAAGAGATTTTTTTTTTAAAGAAAGCTTCAAGCTTGGTTTTCAGATGATGAAGATAGTTATAATTTTACAAGCACAATTTACAAATGTTATTCTCTCATCAACATGATACGTAAATAAAAAATCATTTTAATTGCATATATTTGTGTGCAATTATTGATAATGTGAGGGTTTAAAAATGTTTTTTAAACTGGCAATGAAAGAACACAAAAATCCCATGCTAATTTGTGTCAATATCAAGAGTTTTTTTCTCCAGAAATATAGACGTTTTTACAAGGACTTTTAATAAAACAAAAGCAATCTGTAAGTGGATGGTTCAATTTCTCATTTCATGTAGCAAAACACAGCAGAAGACAGATGATCATTAGAGCACTGCATTACAGCAAACTCCATGTGTTTAAGGAGGGGTGCTTATTTAAACATTGTTTGCTTTGAGAGTGGAGAGAATATCACTTAATATTGCTCATTCAAGAAGATCAGGATAGTTTCAGGTGAGTACAGTTTTTGGCTATATATTCTGGAAGGCCTTTTTAATCTTCTCATTCAAAGATTCTACACTAAAATTTCCAAAATCTGATTAGGTAATGGTGGGAAAAAGTATAGTCAAACTGTGATGGGAAATATGCTTTTCAGCTTTTTACACTCTTTTGTGGGTATTTGATGTTAGTTGGAGAAAAAGTCTTTTTAGGATACTGTTTTGGAGGAGGAGGTAGAAAAGTTATCATTTATCTACGGAGATGTTTTAGAATCATAGAATCATAGAATTATCTGGTTGGAAAAGTACTGTGAGACCACTGAGTCCAACCGTACCTGTCGACTTATCAAACCGGGTCCGTAAGAAACTCATCTACCCATCTTTTACATACCTCCAGGGATCACGACTCCACCATCTCCCTGGGCAGCCTGTGCCAATCCCTGACCACTCTTTCAGTGAAGAAATTCATCCTAATGTCCAGTCTAAACCTCCCCTGGCACAACTTGCGGCCATTTCATCTCATCTTATTGCTTGTCACTTGTGAGAAGAGCCCAGCACCCATCCCATCACAACCTCCTTTCAGGCAGTTGTAGGCAGTGATGAGGTCTCCCCTCAGCCTCCTCTTCTCCAAGCTAAACCACCCCAGTTCCCTCAGTCTCTCCTCTTAGGGTTTGTTTTCCAGCCCCCTCACCAGCCTCGTTGCCCTTCTCTGGACGCGCTGCAGACCCTCAATGTCCTTCCTGTAGTGAGGGGCCCAAAACTGAACCCAGCACTCGAGGTGCGGCCTCACCAGTGCTGAGCACAGGGGCACAATCACCTCCCTGCTCCTGCTGGCCACACTGTGTCTGATACAGGCCAAGATGCCATTGGCCCTCTTGGCCACCTGTACCACTGCTGGCTCATGTTCAGCTGGCTGTGACCCAAACACCCCCAGGTCCTTCTCTGCCAGGCAGCTCTACAGCCATGGACCCAGCACTGAATCCTGGGAAACACCACTTGTGACCAACCTCCAACTGGGTTTGACTCCATTTACCACCACTCTTTGGGCTCAGCCATCCAGACAGTTTTTTACTGCTTATACATTGCATAGATAATGTCCAGTTTAACTGTTCCAATGTCAGAACTACTGGAGAACTTCAATAGTAGGAATTCTTTAATTGGATTCAGTTAAATAGGTTGATGATGCCCTCTTGATTATTTTGCATCCAAAATTGGCACTAGAGATTTCTAACTGAGAATAGGTATAAAGGAATCCATCCAGCAACATCAGCCAATGTAGTGCTTAGCCATCTGTTTATGTTTACTACTTGACAAATGAGACCACCATTGCCTATTTCAGGAACAATAACAATATTTTTTCTATACCTCATGAATGCATGCTAAGCAAATCTGCACAGGTTTGTTTGCTTTGCTATTAATCCCCCTAGATACAGGTTTCTCAGTACCAGGAGGACGTTGACTAACTAGAGCAAGTTCAGCAGAGGACAACAAATCCACCAAGATATTAGGGGCAGTAACATAAGGTGCAGAAGGATAGGTTGGCAGCTGGGTTTGCTCAGTTTGGAGAAGGCTAAGAGGAGATTTTACTTCTCTCATCAGCAAACTAATGGGAGGATAGAGAGAAGGCCAAGCTTAATTCCTCTTGGAGGTGCACAATGAAAGGATGAAAAGCAAGGACAGAAGTGCCTCAAGAAAAAAATCTACATGGATATCTAAAAAACCCCAATATTTAAATGACTAATGATCTAACATTGCAGTTAGCTAAGATTTTAGGCTACTGTACAGATTATGTTGAAATTCTCTTTACCATGGTGCAATATAATTCAAATATACACTCTGAACTTAATATTTTTTTAAAAAAAATTTTGACACAACCTTCAAAAAAAATTTAGGGATGATTCTTGAGGAAATCTTTAAATAGAGCAACTCACATTCCAGACGTCCCAAAATCCTTAAATATCATGATATTATGAATACACACCGAGAAAGCCAATAGTCACATTCTTTTAGTCTTCTACAATAACTTTTGTTTTGTTAGATGACTGCATATTTTCAGTTTTATATCTGATCAACCTAAAGTCCCAGGCATAAGGTAAATTGTCTATTTTTAATAGTTTTGAATAAGTTTTGATATTCTATGTAATGACTACAAAAATTGAATAGGCCTGCATTTATTTCCATGTAGACAGTGCGGCTCAGTCAACTTGCGCAGTTCTATGTACTCTTGAAAAGCAATTTTAAAGGAAAATTAATTAAAAAATAAATACATAATATAGATATAGCAAAAATACCTATAGCAGCAAATAATCACTATGCAATGAAAACAAACTCTCCTACTTTTTTCCAATACCCATGAAAAACACACGAGTTTTGCAAAATGTCCCTACAGATGCACTAATTGGGGAGGCTAATGACTAAGGAAAAGTACCTCTGGAAATTAGATGCTCTCATGAGCTCCACTAAATGAAACAATTAACGTACCAAAACCAGTGATAATTTTGATGTTGTTACTTTGAAAGAGTAATTTCTTTTTAGAAATCATGTTAAATTATTGTGGAACAGATTTTAAAAGAGTCAAAAGATATTCATTTAGTTTATTGAAAGGTGACAGGTTTCTTAACTCATTTTTGTGGACTCAAAAATCAACACGTCCAGAAGAACTGGGTCAAAATCAAGTAACTTGTAATAGCTATGTAGAAAAAAATCAGTGTGGATGAAAGATTACAAGTATAATGCCCTGAAAAATTACAGCAGCTATTAATCAATCTTTCTGAATTCGAACCACTAAATTTCCTAATTAGATTCAAGATCCATTCTGTGTAGATCATCTAACTAGAAGTAAAATAGGCAAACATAACTGTAGTAAGATCAATATCATAAAGGAATTTTCATAATTTGCAGGGATGTAAATTAAAGGAAAACGAGCAGGGAAAGGAACACAAAAAAGAAAAAAAGAACTTTTGTCGAGTACTTCTGTACAATTTCCCAAAAAATAGATGAAAATTTAACCAGAAATTTAATTTTTAAGTAAATTTCACATCCTCATTCTCCAATGAGGCAAATTTATTCATGCCCTTACAGTCTTTTCCCTACCACCTGTTAGATAACTCTCAAAGAAATCTAGTTACCAGCTATGCATCAACTCCTTGTAGACAATGGGTGAGGTCAACAATACCAAATAAATCTAATTAAAGCATAAAGGTTACTGTCTTTGAAGCGCAGTGAAGGTATTGGTCATTCATGTGACCAAGAGCCCAGAGAAAGAGGAAGGAAGATGATAAGGATTTTCTGTGTGGCCATGCAGGAGGTCCCTGATGAAAAACAGTCACCAGCATACATGTCATGAAGAATTTCCGTCCTTTAAAAAAATGAGTGTACAACCCAACTTATGAATATCTCTTTATGCAGAGATGAAGTTATTAACAACTTTTTCCACTGTAATAGGCACTGATGAATCCTCCTGATTGTCAGTCGTTATCTATATGAAGAATAAAAAGGTTTTTCTCCATTGGCCCCAGCTTCTAACATCTGAGGAGTCATCTGTCATGAATTGTAACTATTAATGATGTCAAAGGACTAAAATTCAAATGATTATTCAATGTTGTCTGACATAAGAGAAAACATTATTGAATTTTAAACAAGTAATGTCACATTCTGTAAAATGATTGCTGCCTGGATGGCAGCAGTAACACCCCATCCTTTGCTGCATTTCACACAGGAAAAAAGAGCTGGTAAATAAATCAGACACATTTTTATTTAAATATTATAGAAAAATCAAAACAAAACAAAACAACCTGTCCAAACTTTCTTTTGTTTTTGCCTTTTTTCTTCCTTTTTTTCCAGAGCAAAAAGATTTTAAAAATTATGGACTGGATAATAGGCGAGAACAAGTCTACAGCCTTCCTGAAATATTTAAAACTGAGCAACAAATCAAGAGATCAAGAGGACTCTTAATTTATATGGGATATTATGTTTTCAAGCAATGTTCATACAGTTAAATAGAATTGTGCTTAGCATTTACAAATATTACTGCCTCGAGCTAGGAAAGAATCTGGAAAGCACATAAATCCATATGTACTTAAATGTTGTTAGAGGTTTTTCTGAAGGACCATCAGTTTAAGATCAAGGACTTTAGAAATCAAATGCTAATTATACAGACTGTATCTTCTGAGATGCCCAATCCAATATACCTTCTCAGAGCATTATTGATAGGAACTGGATCAATGCTGCATTGCAGAAGAAAGATTGAGATATATATGCAGAAAAAAGAAATGTACCTTTTATATAGGAGTCTTTCGGTTGGAATATGGTGTTGTGGTTTCCAAAGAAAAACTGAAGAGTATCCTCAAGAAGTATATATGAAGATCCATCCTTGTCTCTGCTATCTTCTGTCAAGTAAGAAACGGGCCAAGAAACACTTCTGGAAGATTTATTTACTTACCAAATTATTATATATAAAAAAAGATAACATCACAATAATTTTACTTAGAAAAATGAGCAAAAAAACCATTTCCCACTTTCACCGTATTTTAAAACAAAGGCTGCAAGTGGCTGGGATGCATTTAAGAAAGTATTCAGGAGTATGGTGCATTATAAATAAGTCTTCTGTAGCCTGGAGCACTCATGTATTGGTCCAGCCAGAGTACACAGTGATTTGCACACAGCGATTTGCACACAGCCTACTCTGGATTCCGTTCTGGGGCTGGGTTAAAGCCTATAATCAGTGATGTGCCCAGGGGACTGACAGTCTTGGTCTGCCTTCCAGGAGGGTTTCTGTGGACCTAATTCTGAGGCGTCAATATCTTCATTGTCTAATATTGGGGAGATCCTGTATTGAATCTGGAGGCTTTCATACACCAGGAAAACATTTATGTATTATGGAAGAACATGAATATTGACTTAATGTCATAAGAAGTCTCCACACATAAGCAAGAAAAATAATATCAACTTCACTGGTACAATCATCTTCCTTGACTTATATATGACTGCTCACTTGCATAAAATGAATCACATTCATAAATGCCTTCAGAAGTGCATCTGTCTTTAATTGCGACAACACTTGCAACTAAAAACAGTAGTCGGAGAACACTGCTCAACATAAAAATAGTCAGATTTTTTCTAAACAAATTATTAGTGAATATGCTATAGCTATGAAATGTATAACTCAAAGTAGAGTCTTTTCTTTGCACTTCACACTTTCCTGACTTGAAATATCCATTGTCTTCAGATTTTATTAATATCTCTCTTGGGTACTTAGGGTTAATTTCTTTGGAAGTTTATTTTGCATATATATATTCCAATGTATTTTAATCAAAATCCCAGTCTGATATGTAAAAGCCCTGTCTGCTATGTCAAACTCTATAAATCAAAGAACAAGTACACATTTTTATGGAAATAAATTCTGCAGAACAGCTATTTGATCCATAATAATAGTCACATGAGAAAGAAATGACAGAGAAAGAGGCCTGAGAACACATGGCAGGAGCACAAACATAATTACAATCAGCTTTTATTTGTCAGACATGAAAATACAAAATGTGCATTCGCAAAAATAATCATAAAACAAAATGTCCCAGGCTTCCACTCAATTTTATCCGATTCCTTTCTGAGGAACTCATAGATATGAAGAAAAAACTAATTCAAAACCAGAAAAAGTGTGGAAAATTGTGTAAAATAGAAATCATTTATTTGAAATACTGAATTGCTGTCCCAGTCAGATTTATTTAAAGCTAAACATCACCTCCTGCATATCCAATTAATGGTTGCCATGGCAAGTAAGAGTTCTTACTACATTGCCTTATTGCAATATGTATGACAATTGCAAGTGTATCACTCAGAATATTTCCATATTGATATTAGTTGGTCTATCCAGCATCAGACAATTAATTTTGTGAAGCATCAGGTGTTCAATATTTACCCTCATAAAAATGAAATACAAACATTCACACATCACATGGAAATGGATTCTTTTGTACAGCACCATCCTACTTTCTCTCATTAAATATTTTCTTAGCAATTAGATTAGGATGGGAGACAGGGTTTTTGGTAAGCTTTCTGTATGAAATGGCCATGCCATGATCTCTACAATATTTTAATTTTTGAATACAGCAAGTTTTAAAACGTGTTAGAAAAAGAATATATTTTGTAAAAAAATGTCTTTTTGATGAGCCTATGATGGTTTGTAAACATGGTGCTCAGTGAAAACCAACTTCATTCTATCTTTTTTAAGGGTTTTCTTGTAGGACAATGGCTGGATCAGGCAGACATTAGCAGTGCCAGATTTTTAATGAAATGAGCAGGAAGGGTTCAGAAGATTATGTGTTAGCGAGGGAGCCATGTAAGGAAAAGTAAGGACTAGCCTGAAGTTCTTCCTCTGCTTCAAACACAGGTATCGTTAAACTGTTGTCATCCAAGGCTCAGAATTTTCCCTTCAAAAACGTTTTATCATTTTTCTTTTAAGCAACAAGTTCTGGTCATTTCTATGTTTGCTATCTGACTCAGTGCGCAGTCCAGCCTGGAGAGACTACTGCCTCCAAGACACTGCTCTGCGCTCTAAGCTATGTATTTTAGTGGCACTCATTTTCTATCCATGTGAAGCTGGGCTGTGCATTGAAATGAATGCTGAAATTTATCCACTCCGAAGACACTGGAAGAATAAGGGCAATGAAGAAACCCTCTGGTTCAGAGAAGTTTGGATCAGGGAGTTCAAGGTTATGCCCATAGAACAGTTTCTGCGTTTCTGGCCAGTTATAGTTTAAGTCTCTCAGTAATTCTGAGAGAAGGTATCGGATCTTTAGGGAGTTTCTTCCCTTTGAAGTGCAGAGCTTATTTATAACATTATGGGATCATGCTCCTTCTTCAGCTTAACCTTTCAGTGAAAAAGCCTGTTCATAAGAAACTATTGGTTTTCAAATGACTTCAGCCTCCAACAATTGACTAAGTAATCTAATTAAGGGGAAAAACCAGTAAAGTGATGTTGATAAAGAACTAAGGATAGGAAAGAACTCTTGCTGAAGGGCCAATAATGAAGCCGAAGGACTAGTAAAGTTAGACTGGGTAAAATTATTGTTGTTCATACCACTACATCTGCTAATAATAATCCTGCTGTTTTGCCACTTTTGCTTTTGATAAATTTCAAGAAAGAGCTCTTACTCATGTATGTAGCAAACAGAAATAATGCAGTAACCTTTAAGAATGTGTTCTTCTGTCCAGATTCTGTTTTTTTTGTGTTGTGTGTTTTTTCCTTATTTGCTGTTGTTGTTGGAGCAGTTTGTTGTAGGGTTTTTTCCCCCCTCATCTACAAGATAATCTTTTTTACATATTTAAGGCCAATCCTATGGAAAAGTTGAAAATTAGGACAGAAATAGTGAAATGATTCTCTTTGGTATGAAATGCTTATTACTATTAGCACAATAAACTCTTTAAATAATCATGATCTATTTACAGGGAAAAAACAAAGTGTTAATTAGAAACAAAATAATATTATTTGATATTTCGACAGATTTTTGACTATACTTAGCATAAAAAAAGAACAAGCCAGCAAGCACAATTAAGGTTCACTGCACATATTCTGATTCATAGTACTGACCTTGAATGTAACAAAATCTGAAGCTGGCTGTAGGCAACAAAAGTAGCTAAAAAATCTGGAGTCATTCTCAACATTTTCCACAAAAAATTTTGCAGTGCTTTTGTTTTAATCTTTTGGCACATACTGTAACCAATAGCTTCATTTAGCAATATCCAGCAGTTTGATGGATCGGATTATTTTTTAAATGAATGAAACTAATTTTGCTTGCAGAATCTTCTACCACACCAGCTGTTATTTCTATCACTGCTATCATCATGATCATTATCAGCATAACTATAATTACATTTAGAAAGATAAATCAAGGGAATGCCGCAGTGGAAAGACAGAGTGCCAGGACATGGGGCCGCCCTTTATTTCTAAGTCTTCATAGTATTGCTTTATTACAGTTTGCATTGTGGCAGTTCACTGCAGCAGGTTATTTAGTGCCCTTTACATTTTCTAGAATTAATGGTGATAGCATATGTTCCTCTCATGAAAGATGTAAATAAAAAATATGAAATTATTTGTTGATATTTTCAAGTCAAGAATCAAGTTTTATTATGTGGTAAGTAGTCTCAGTAAATTTGTTTCTTTCATTAAAGAGGGAACATCTGCAACTCAGCAGATTCTCCCATTTTTTCCATGTAATTTATCCAGGTAAATACATATTAAAAGCCCAATGTAGAAAAAGACATCATTCCACTGAGTGCTGGTTGGATACTTCTGAAATTCTAGATTCAGTAATATAATCAGATGTCTGACTCTAGGTATCCATATAACATCATCAAACTACGCTGGCTTTGGGTGAAACTCTGAAAAAGGAAAGGAAGGGAAAAATATAGTTATTTGTACCTTCTGATGTGGAGTTCACATTGACTAATTCTATACGTATAATTAGATGACCATTTATAGCTGGGTAATGTGAGAGTAGCTAGGCTTCTATGTCTATGTTTTTATTCACAATATTAAGTGATTGGCTGAATCAAAATTATTGCAGTTCTGAAGGGATATCATTAGAACTTTTTCTACTAGTTTTGCAGACTTCAGATAAGTTGGGAAAGTTGCTGTCTTTCCCGTTATACAAAGTTCTACCTTAAAGAAAAATGTTTCTAGAGATTATACTTCAAATCTTCCTGCAACTTTATTAATAAATAATAAAATCTAATATTCAACTAATATTTCTCAAATACAGTGGCCAAAATAGCATCCAGTCAAAGCACCAGAACACTATGGAAGCACGTGATGGTTCTAGAGATAGGAATAAATTTCTATTTTATAACACATTATAACACATTAAGATTGAGTGTGCAGCCTTTCATGACTCTGAATTCTATTCACTCCTTGTTTAGACCTCATGGATAAGAAAGTTACCAAGCTATCTTCTAAAACTATAATCTTCCATTTTCAGAGTCAGATAATGGAGACAATAAGAGAATTTAAATAGTAAGTTGCTATGGGTCTGGAACCATTGTGAGTTTTCTTCATGATCTTCAAGAGCAAGGTAGAAACTGAATATGAACTCCTTTGGCAATAAAAGAAAGTATTATTGAGACAAAATGTCTGTTGTGACTCATGTTAGGTATCTTTTCATGTCATAACTTTGAGACTAAATATATTTCTTACTTAGCACTCTGAAGTTCCATAATGTACACTTCAGATGCAAAGTTTGCAAGTTATTTATTTTCACATTTTAATGCCTGTTGAACACTTACCCACATTGCCCTTAAAAAAGGCTGAACTTAAAAAGGCTTAATGTTATAATAAACTACAAACTTTTTCACATATTTCTTTTTAAATGTAAAAGCATTTGAAATTTAAAGGCGGTGGGAACGAAACTTTAAGTTAACCACAGACAGCTATAAATATGCAGAAAGGTTGCCAAAAGTATAAGATAAGAACATTAATTGGACAACTGAATAGCTATTAAACTGGTGAAGTCTGTTTCTACAGATTGACAGTCGCTGTTTGAACAGTACAAAAGCTGACAAAGACCATGCACATCTGATCTTCGTCTAAGAAACAGAAAGTTTCTTATTTAATACCTATGCTTTTAGTCATTAGCACAACTAATATAAATATAATACATAAACCACACAAGTCCTGAGGAGATTGAATTATAGGTTGTCTCAGTTTAGCTAAACATGAACCTCCCTCAGGAAAAGAGGAAAGGAATAAAGGAGAGAGACTTATGAGTTGCAAATTAATTAAAACAGCTTTAATAAAGCAATAACAATAAAAAGGAAAGATAATAAGATTAATTGGAAAAAAAATAAATATAAGACCCAAGTTCACCAGAAAATATAGATAATGAATCACCTGGCACACTTCTGATGTTCTCTTACCCACCCATGAAGAAATAACACTAAAAGCTGTCTTAAGTCTGTTTACAGAAGACTACTGCATACAGTGATAGAGTGTACTTGGATCGTAAGCCATGGCAGTGTGAAACCTAGAGCGATCGATTACTGTCTGTAGAGTAATAAATGAAATATGCTCAGGTTTTCTCTCATGAACTAGAAGAAAGTCCTCCTCCTTTTAATTTCTTCCTTGCCCTTTTTTGATTGTCTCCTTATAGCCTTTAGGGTTTTTCCCACTGTCAAAAATTAAAATATACCATTGTTTAAAGCACTGGCAGGGTGTGAGAGAGGTAGGGGGAGTGATAGAACTCCTGGGCATACTAATGCCTTTTTCTCTTTTTCATTTAGTCCTTTTCAGACCATTACCTAAAATCAAATTTAGCTACGTGAGTTAACGCCTCACTAATATGAGGAATGTCTTTCACAGCACTACAACGCCTTCATTGTTTGAATTGTCTGGTCTTCAGAGAATTCTTGAGGACCCCTTTTTATGCTGTACGTAGTTAATGAACTTATTGTTAATGGGCAGTTGAAAATTATTTCAATATGTATTACAAATAATGCTAGTAAATCTACTGAAAAGAATTAAGAGGTTTTCTTTAAAAATAAAAAAATAAAATCAATAGGAAGGTGACTAGCCTAAGTGCATCATCCATCTATTAACATCTGGATAATACCCCAAATGGGTCCACAAATTGATTTGCCAGCAATGACTTCCCAAAGTAATCTGATTGAATTCAAAGAGGGAAAAATTAAAATGAATGAAGGAAGAAGTGAACTATCTGTGTTTAATCTTCAGTTTCATCAGAAATCGATTAACTAGCTGACTTTGGGTCCAAAAGAATTAATTATACTCAGTCTCCGGTATAATTAACAACACTATGGCCATCTCCCAAAATATTCATTAAGCAGTCAGGAACAATATGAAATTCAAATTAAAATTGGAAAAGAGATTAAATAGAAGTAGTCATCTCTAAAAAGAATCCTACTACATCTGAGATGAAATCATTTAAGCAATACAAAATATGGAAATACATTTTGTGTTACATTTAATTATCATTAATTCCAGCACTGCAAGCTGGCAGCTATTTTAGGCTCATTACAAAGACTAAAATGGGCTGGAATTTTAATAGAAATCAATCCTCATTGGAATAATAGGAATATGATTCTAACTTACAGGAAGTGTAGTTCTAAAATCCAAGTTTTCTTTTTAATTCTAAGTTTAACTGAGGAAAATTGCATTCTGCAGCACAGATATCATTAATGTGTAAAAAACTCTTAAGAAATAAGGAATTAGATAGATGGGAATGGAAGGAGGGAGAAGAGGGAGGAGATAATATGCACTTTGAATATATATTTTGAAATCCCCATTTTTGAAATTTCTCCAACCTATTGTCTTTATTCTGTGGAGCTGAAAAATGCTACCATTTGCCATATTGAATTTATTTGCAGATTTCTTCATGCAAAGATTTATTTCACTCTTTGTAATTTTACCTTGCTATATTTAGTATATTATTCTGAAATTCAATACAATTGAGGCAGTAAAAGCCAAGCTTTTCTTGCTTTGTTTTTCTCTCCCTTTTTATATATTTTAAAAATTTCATTCAAGTATCATAAACTCTCTATTTTTCTCTTTCTGTAGAAAATAATTGCAGCAGAACAAAAGTAACATCACAATCAAAGCAAACTATCCCAGTTACTTTTCTGTCTTACATTAATGGTTATATAGAAGAAAATACTCAAGAACAAACCATTTATGAAACAAAAATACATCTATGCATGTCATTCATTATCAAAATTAAGTCTTATTATTTTGGAATTTCATTTTTAAATTAATTTTTTCCTGAATGACCAGAAGGCACCTGTTCTCAGGTTTTGATTCATTATGAAGATCTCATTTTCGCTTCCTATTGACAACTTCAATAAGGTTGTATCAAAAACAAATTTGCATTTAGAGTAAAAACCTGTTAGTTTGGGGTTTTTTTTATAGTTTAGTGGAATTTCACCATCCTGTATGTCAGCTTTTCTCTCCTTTAACACTCTAGCTAATCCACTAGTAGAATTTTGAGACTGCATGCAACACATCTTTAGTTCTCTATTAATAATCCCTGCCAAGAAGTAGATCTGCGTGCCTTCTGCCTCATGGGCCACACGTTTCCTGAGTTTGAACTCAGATTCCAATCTTTACTTTGAGCACAAAGTTACAGTTTGCAACAAGAACTTGGATATTACTGAATTCACCTGAAAGTGCCATGGAATAAGACAGATAAGATAGAAGAAGTGGAGAGAAGAAGAAGTAGCAGGAAAAAGAGAAATGTAACATAAAAATAATCATCACCTCAACGCAATCCAACAGCAATTTCCTCAAGAAACATGGTTCACAGGGCAGAAGGCATGCATGTGTACTTCTTGACAGGGATTACTTATAAAGGAGCGCCATCCTCTACTAGCATATGAGGAGGGGTTTCACTGGGCTTGTGCATTTATGCACATGAGTGCATGCAGCCTGGGAAACAAGTGGGAGACGCTAGAGAGCTAAAAGCGCAGTCATGAAACTGCCATTTCTGAGACAGCTCTGACACAGTGGGACAGTGCACAACTGGAATTATTTGTTACAAGCCACCTAATCAAGGGAGATAAAGCGGGCAAAGCCATCTTCAAACAACCCATGGAAGTCTTTGTACTGCAGATCTTGGTTCTCAAAGAAGCCCGTAACTCTCCTGCCAGGTCTGGAAGGGATGGCAAGGAGGGACAACCAAAGTACCTTGGCTACAGGTACCCAGATGTTGGCAGCAGGGGTTGCAGAGTTGGCCTCTTAGACAAGAGTCCAGGGGCTGCCCCATGCTGGACACAACTGCTCCCAGCTGGCTTGAACAGCCCCACAGCAGGACACAGCTGAGCCCCTCAGCCAAGCTGGTGAAGCCTCTGGAAAGCACATTTAAGAGAGGCAAAAAGCCATACGGGAAAAAAGAAGAGGAGCTTCTGCTACTACATTTGCACTAAAACACTAAACAAGAAAAATGCAGGTGTTGCCAGATGAGGCAGGTGACTTAGTGACTGCAGACACAGATAAGGCTGAGATTCTCCATTTCCTCTTTGCCTCAGTCTTCTCTTGCAAAGTCTTCCAGGCCTCTGACACTAGTGAAGTTCAAGGATAACAACCACCAGTGGATAAAGACTGAGTGAGGGATTAATGTAGAGAATATCACCCACCCAAGCCCATGGGACACGATGGGCTACTGCAAAGGGTAATGAGAGAGCTGGATGTTCTCCATCACCTTTGAAAGGTCTTACAGAGTAGACAAGACCGCTCAAAACATAGAATTCAAAGATATTGCTCCTGTCTTCAATGAAGTCCAGATGAATTATTGGGGGAACTACAGGCCATTCAGCATAATTTTTGTAGTGAGTATGTCTAGAATAAGAAGTTGACTGGATACTGTCAGCATGGATTGATAATGCATAAATCATGCCTGAAAAACTTGATTGCATGATAAAATGAATAGATTTGTGGATGAGGGGAGAGGAGTAAATGTAATTTATTTCATCTTTAGCAAGGTGTTTATTACCATCTTCCACAAAATTCTCATATAGTAGCTGAGATGGTACGGTGTGGATGGGTGGACAATGAAATTATTAACAAACTGGCTGGGTGCCTGGCTTCTAAACGTGTACAGTTAATGGGTTTTGCTCCACCTGGAAGTATCAAAGCAAGTGTTACAGGGTTTTATCTGTGGTCCTGTCCTGTTCAAGATCCTTGTCAGTTACTTATAAGAGACAATCAGGTACTTGCTCGTAAAGTTTGCAGGTGACACCAAACTTGAGGGTCAAACTGTAACAACTAGTCAATATGTTTAAGAGCTTCTGCTTGAGGACCTAGGCAGGTTGGTATATGGGGTCAGAAAATACCTTGTGAAAATCAATAACAACAAATGCCAAGTCCTGCACCTGGGATGGAGGAACCTCTGGGGACAGCAGAAGCTGGGGAAAACCAGATCAGGACCAGCTGCGTGGGAGAGGACCTGGAGGGCCCTGGTATACAGGAAGATGGCCATAAGCCACTTTTGTGTCCTGATATCAAAGAAGGCAAGTGACGTATTAGTGTCTAGTGCCTGCAGGGAAGAGGGAGGCTGTAGCCTATACGTGTTTTACTGGAGTGCATGGAAAGGGAAAAAGAGACAGGAGATGTTAATTAAAAAAAATAAAAAAAGTCTAGACTGGATTTAAACAGAGACCTTTTTCTCAGAAGGACAGTTAAGCAGGTTGCCCAGAGAGGCTCTGCAGCTTCTGTCGTTGCAAGATTTTTAAGACTTGGCTATGCAAAGTCCTGAGCAACCTGGTCTGATCTCAGAACTGACAGAACCATGAGCAAGAGGTTGGATTAGAGATCTCCTGACCTCCTTTCCAGCCTGAATCATTCTATGATTCTATCACCCTAAATGCAGGAGAATATACTCAGCCAAGTTCCAGGAAGACGTAGTGTGACTAATAAGATAAATACAAAGAGTACCATCTTTTTGTACAATTTGAATTAATCTTTCTGAGAGCCAGAAAAATAGGTTTACCACTTGCTGTTTCTGAGAATACAAATACTCTGTCTCAGCAATTATCCTGGAATGTTAATAAGTTATGAGATGATACAGCGACACAGACAAGAATTTTATGCGATTCATCCGTGATCAGCACTGAGAGCAAAAGAACATAGGATTCCCACACTGCATGTAGAAGATACAGGCATTAGGTGTGTATTTCATTTTTTTATATCTTTAAAACATGCTCAGAAGAGCTTTTTCAAGGTGGTTGCATTCCTTTAGCAAGCTACAAAAATTGTGTGATCAAATGATTGTTACACTCATTGATGGTACTGCAACACATAGAGAGTAGACGTCAGGTAAAATAATGTTTTGGGGTCCAGATGAAAGATTTGTGCTTCTAAGAAACTGTCAAGGTTATAAATTACAGCAAAATGAGTGGTTACTCATATTGAATTGAAAGTTCACACATTTATATTATAAATATATTAGTGTAAATAGCAATTTTCTCCACTTTGCTTTCTGTTAGCATTAGGACTTCCTCTACCTCTGAAAATAATCTGCTGACATTTACAAGAATCCTGTAATTTAAACACTTCGGACATTCAGGGTGCAGGAAATTACAGCATCAAGTCTGTCCTCAAAAAGAAATCATGTTCTACTATGCTACTGCAGTGGTTTTGTGGAAGGATTTTTCCATTCAAATCTAATGCATAATTCAGTGCAACATTTGAGAAACCTTGCCACATTAAAGATAAAGTCGGTTACACAAAACAACAAACCAAACCTACTGGATCTGCAGAAGCCCTTTTTTTTTCACAGAAAGTTAATTTGATTAGGATTACTGAATGGTGCATATGAGATTCTCCCAAGGACCATTCTTTCTCCTGAGAGGTTTCAACAGCAATTAAACTGTAGTGTGACACTCAACTGTAACCTTTAATGGTCACCCTTACCAACCAACTAGTGGAGGGAAAGCAGAATATTAACTTCTGAAAGCCATGCAAGCAGAACTGCACATTCTTTGAAAAAAAGAGATGACCCAGGAAAAGATAAACAGGACGCCGATTTTTTAAATACTGAGGTAGTTTTTGAAATCTCCTACAACAGGTACATAAGCTTTACATATATTAATTGGATTCTCCGTCATGGAAGACTTATTTGAATGTATTAATGAAAGTCATAAAACACACAAAACAAATAACAAAGAACTAATCCTTTCCCCATTATGTTTATGAATTTAACTAACTTTAAAAAACAGATTAGAAATCAAATAAAATTATGTTCCGACACAGAGGTTTACAAATATATCGAGAAGTATTTCTGCGACTTCTCAAGCCAACCACAGACTACAGATTTTTGAAGTTATTTTTCTTTTAAGGTTCACAAAGACAGTTGTCTTATTTATTCAGCATTCAGTTGTGCTCAGGTTTGCATGATTCTGAGGATATACCACTCTTTTCAGGCATGGTAAGCAATCTGATTTCTCGTAGACTTTTTCTAACTAATCTTTCCTAAGGATAATCTAGATGCTCATGCATCGTGTACAGAGTCATTTAAATGACAATAACTACTGGATGATTAATACACTCCTGTATTACTAGTCCATATCACTTTTATTGCATGGCTTAGGTAGTAGGTCCTTCCGACTTCCAAAGGACATCTTTTCAAATGAAGCCCAAATGATGAAAAATTGGCCCCATTTCATACACTAGCAAAACTGAGAAGGTAGTTTTCTCAGTCTACACTGAGAATTCCTAAATTGGAAAGGTTAATCATAACATTGAACACAAATTGATTATGTATTTTTTATAGAAAGCACACTTAAAATGTGACATACGTCTTTCAATGATATATCCTTAGCACATGCCTTTGAATCTGAAGAGTTCTCACAGTAAGTATAAAGTTAACTCTAATGTTCTCATTATTCTAAATTTACTTTGATTTAAGAAATAATTATTTTCATTATATTAATATTAATATTAATCACATGAAATAAAGTTATCAAAAATATTTGTAATTCAGTCAACAGTCTAAAGCAGTAAGCATTGAACAGGAAAGCAATATTTTCACGATATTGTACATCCTACTTAAAGATATTTCAACAATGAACATTCCTTTTAATACATGGCTGCGAATATGTGCCATTTAATCCTTTCCATTGGAGGCTTCTTCCAACATTAGATAAAGAAACCATGTTTTCACCAATCTGATTCTGGATGAAGAGAAAATGAAGACATCTCAGATTTTCACTGTGGGGCAGATAGGCCAGTATGTCCCAGAAAGCTCTTTTCTAGAATTAGTTATAACATTTCCCGAATCTTATTTAACTACAGAATGGCTGCACTGAAATATCTATACAACAACAAACCAGACTTTTTTCAGTGAGGTGCAATTTTGAGGTAGCAGAGGACTTATGAATATAGGAGTGCTCTGGGGTCTGAAGTAATCATAGCAAAAATGCTTTCTCTGCTTACTTCCTATTCAGCTTGAACAAAAAAGCAATGTTATGAAATGTCTCTGTAATTTTATTTCAGTACTAATAAATCATTTCATTGGTCACATTAAAAAGTAAATCATCAGGCGGATTGAATTTAAAGAATAAATAATGCACTTTGTACATTTCAAGGCATATATGACAGTCATTAAGGAAACATGTGGACAATGTTTTTCTTGTACCAGCTTTTTTTCTTTTTAGGTCACAGGTGAATATTTAATTTCTTTTTTTTTGAAAATAATGTATTTTTATTTTCACACATAATGCATCCACATGTTCATGCTTATATTGTGGCTATAATCCTCAGGTAAGCCAGTCAAATTTATTACAACTGAGATGAGAGCCCAGGAAGATTCCAAACAGCCTCGGTAGCGGGAGCCCAGAAGAGCGTTACACCATGGTATAGGCAGGCTGGTTAATCTTGCCAAGGTTTTCAACCTGCTGATGCGACGGGAAAGTTTAAGAAAGCCCTGAATGAGCAAATCTGAGATTGGTCCACAAAGGTTGAGCAAGGCAAAAACTGGAAGATTCTCAAGATCTGGAGGCACTGTGTTTGAAGAAAACTTCACTACTCTGACGTAATTAGCCCTGGATCTAGCTTAACTGTAGTTGAACTCTCTTTTGTACAGCTCGTTTTGTTCCTGTTGTGTTATCTCACACCTATGGTTTGCCAGACGTACATGTAATATATTCACATTAATAAAGGTTTCTAGTATCCTTGCTGTTGTCCTCTGTGATTCTCTTGCTCTCATACAGCAACACCTCTTGTTGTAATGTGATAGCAATTATCTCTATGTTCCTGCTTTATTCTTATGTTTAAAAGGCTGTCATTTCCTCCTTGTCCTGTCATGCTGATTGTACTCAGCAGAGGAACGTACAGCCTGTCCTTCTCTCCAAAAAGTTCCACTTGATCCGCTCAATATCTTTTCAAAGTAACACAGCCCTTTTTTTCTTTCTTTTTTTTTTTTAAAAAAAAAAGCAAAGGAAGAAAATTACTTACATATTTAATTAAACAAATATCCTTTTCATTTGTTCTCAACCTGTAACCTGTAACTAGATGTCTCTTGAGTATTTTACGATCAGAAAGAGTGAATTACTTGTTTCCTAATAATTTTCATTAAGCTAGTTAAGAATTCTAGATAGCTCTCATATCCTTCCTAAGCCGTATCATCTCTATCCCACACAGAAACTATTCTATGTCTTTATTATCCAAATTGTCCTTGCCTGTACTTTGAGATTAAGGGGGAGAATATAAAAAGGAAGAACAGCACCGTATTCATATTCAAGGTGTGAACACACCGATTAAACACAGATGAAAGAGAAATAATTACAATAGTTGATGATTAGGCAGGCAGTATGAGAACATTTACTTAGGGGACAAGGAATATTTACATTGTGGAAAACCCAAATATTAACTTGTCTATCTTTAATGCTATGAAAAATCAAACACAGAAAACTTTGGAAACTTGATAATGTTTCTAAAATTATAATAAAATCACTTAAGTAGCCTTTCCTGTTTTTAAGACATCACTCCTAAATATATTTAGATAGCTTAGTTTCTTACCTGTTGTTTGGGTTAATTTTTTTTCTTTACGTTTCTTTTTGTTTTCTAAACGAAAAAAGAGAAACAAATCAACATGAAAATATAAGACAAATCCTATACAGTAATCAGGAACATCCCAGAATTTGCACTTAGCATTGTAATAATTTATATTAACATCTGTTTATTACCAAAAAGTTGCTCTCAGGGTTTTTTTTCCCCAGGGTATATCTGAGATGAGTGACACAATTAAATTTTTGCTTATATCCATGAACAATATTCAGTTTTTTGAACCAGAGCACAGCTAGGTCCTGTAAACTATAGCATGTGCTTGGTGATGTGGAATCCATTATTCTACAGGGCTCAGGGCTAAAATTTTTCATTCAGTTGTTCTGCACCAAACAGAATTTTGTTAGAGCTCAGCACATTGTCGCTGTAACTGCTGTACTTATGGTCCAACTTAGAAAAAAACCCAAACAACTACTGCAGTGAAGCCTTTCAAAAGTCTGGCAAATAGCAACATCTGAAGAGCTGATAATTACAGCTGATGACTTTGCAAATGTTTTATTTTAGTTTATTGATTGTGATGAAATGAAAAATGTAATTTTCTCCTATAATTTTTGTTTAACAAATCAGGCATTTCTTTTATTGTCTCTGTTTCTAAAAGGGAGTGATAAGCAAGAGTATACATGTGTGTACATATTAAGAAAACGATCAAATCTACAACTATAAATTCAAATATAATAAATTTTAAATGTGCTTTTTACAGTTTTTAATATTTTAGAAGTTACAATTAATTAAAAAGAGTAAACTCTTACCTCTTCAGAGGAACAGAAGAAACAGTAATGCAATGGAAGCTGATGACATCAAGACCATCTCCATGAAGATCTCACGTAGTAAAGTAAGAGATGTTAAGCAAATCATTTTTTGTGAATTGTACTTCAGAGATATTACTGTTAGAAAATATTCTGAAATATTATTTGGTTTGGTTTACATGTCAAGGTTTTGGTAGCAAGGGAGCTGCAGGAGTGGCTTCTGTGAGAAGCTGCCAGAAGCTGCCCCTGTATTGGACAAGCCCAGTTCCGGCTGGCTTCAGGGAAGACTTACCAATGGCCAAACCTGAGGCCATCAGCGATGTTGGTTATGCCTCTATGATAACATATTTAAGAAGGGGAAAAAACTGTTGCACAACAGCAGCCATTAGAGAGGAGTGAGTATAGGTGACAGAAGAACTGTGCAGACACCAAGGTCAGTGAAAACAGAGGGGGAGGAGGTGCTCCAAGCACCAGAGCAGACTTTCCTCTGCAGCCTGTGGTGAAGACAATGGTGACACAGGTTGTGCCTCTGTCCACAGAGGTTAATGATGGAGCAGATACCCACTCTGCAGCCTGTGAAGATCCCGTGCCAGAGCAACTGGGTGTGCCCAGAAGAAAGCTGTAACATCATTGGAAACCCATGTTGGAGCAGGATCCTGGCAGGAATGGCATCCCTGTGAAGAGCAGCCCATGCTGAAGCAGGTTTGCTTGCAAGACTTGGAAGCCCATGGGAGACTACACTGAAGCAGCCTGTTCCTGAAGATTGCACTCCATGGAAAGGACCCATCCTGGAGTAGCTCTTGAAGAGCTGTAGCCCATATGAAGAATTCATGTTGGAGAAGTCGATGAAGGATTTCCTCCTGGATCAGGAGAAGAGCCTGAGGAGGAAGGACCAGCCATGATGCAGCATAATGGACTGACCGCAATCCCCATTCCTTATCTTCTCACACCACTCAGGGGTTGAGGAAGTCAAGAAGTTGGGGATGATGTTGAGCCTAGGAAGAAGAGAAGGGTGGGAAGAAGTGTTTTTAGGTTTATTCTTATTTCTAATTATCCTACTCTTTTACTAATTGTCAATAAATTAAATTCATATTCGCTAAGTTATCTGTTATGACCATGACAGTAACTGGTAAATGATCTCCCTGCCTCTATCTCAACCTACGAGCTTTCTGACACACATTCTCCCTTTGTTCTGTTGAGGAGTGCAAGTGGTAGAGTGGCTTAGTGGGCACCTGCCAGCCAGCTAAGGTCAATACACTGCAATTATTAGCAAAGCATTATATTTTTAAAAAACAACTGTCTCTGCAATCCCATCCTAGAAACCTTTAAAACTAGCTGTTTAAATTCAACTGAGCTGGGCAGATGGGTAGAGATCTCAAAGACAAGAAGAACAGATGTATTCTATGATCAGCCTTTTAAATTATTACTTTCCTTGAAGGAGAAGAGACTCTCTACAATGAGAGGCAGTACCTGCCTGGGGCTGACAAGTACCTGCCAGAAGTCAGCACCTGCACAGTCAGTGCTCTCTGTCACTGGGAGGACATTCCTTCAATTGCCCAGTCAAGGTGCAAGTGGAGCACTGGTAAGAATGAAAGAAAAGAGATGTAGGACACACAGCCATATAAAAGCAGGCTTCGTTAATTTAATTGCTGGAGAAATAATTTATATTTTTCTAATAATATTTGATGCCATTATGTCAACTGTCAGTGATGTCAAAAGAAATTTAAAAAACTGTTATCCTTAGTGAAGCAACTTTTTCTTTATCCAAATAAAATGTTTGTGTTGTACTGAAATAAACAGGAAACAGTTGTGCTGGGTAAAAATAAAGATATTTTACTCAAAGCCAAATATCATCTTCCATTAATGGATAACAGTAGACAATACAAGACTTGATTTCTGATAATATAACCATCTCACCTCTGTTGCCTCTGTTTGCATTCTCCCTATAATTTCTAAAAGTTGTGCTCATCTCACAGTAGCTATAGTACAACACAGAACAAACAACAGGTCAGACACTGTCTTTGGGTATTTAAATAAATACTTAATAGATACTGCCTCTCTGATAGTAATTTCTTAATTAGGTTAATAAAGAAGAGGACTGCAGAAGCACTTACCATGGTGTGAAGAAAATCTCACCCACCAAGCTACATACCTCCCACAGTGGTGAGAACTACCACAAAATTTTAATTAAAGATATTGTAAATGTTGGCATTATAGATGTATCTTCCAGGTTACCTGACAGCACAATCAAAAAACCTCTTTTAGAGATATATATGAAATATTAATGTAAGCTCTTTGAGCATTTTGCAGTCTGATAAAAGATATGTTTTTGTGCCAAAGTTCTCAGTTGTACATGACAAGTTTATTCAGCAAGGAATCAGAAATCATTTACAAAAGAAACATTTTAAATTGGTTTAAAATCCACACTTAATTTGAAACAAGACTTACAAAAAAATCCCATGTAAAAGTGATAAATGAATGCATGTATAGTTACCCCTCCAAACTTCACCTTAAAAAAATACACAAGTAGCATAGCAGAAAAATGAATTTCCTTATGCCATGTTCATCTTCTAGAAATATTTTCTGTCCAGTCCAGTACAGGTTTATTTGGCTATAACTCCTATACCTGCAAAAAATGTACTGTGCTTTAGGACTATGTAGAGCTGTTCATTTACATTGCAAACGCTTCAGAAAGCTCCTTTCTGAAGTATTTAACATATGGAATGATTTGCTCAAATTTCATAATTCTTTAATAGTAAAATCCTGGGAGAGACAGTCAGTGACAGACACCCATTCTTATCTGTCCATACTGCATAAAAAAATATGCATCAGTGTTTGTCTTTATAGTGTTTAACTGAGGTAGATAATCCAGACTCATTTCTGTGCTGAACATTTCTTGTGAGACATTCAGGACATACTTTTACAACTACAGTTTCTGAATATTCTGCTTGTTGACATGGGTTAATAATACCTCCAGACCTAACAGTATGATGTCAGGGGAGAATATATTAAAGATTTCATAATGCTCAGATGCAGATTAAATCACTGCCAGAGTTCTTCCATTGCAGGTGGTCACACAGTAGACTATTTATGTATGTATTTATGTATGTATGTACAGCTATATGCAAAATAAATGAAATATATCTAAGCTCAATACTATGTATTCATGCTAACAGACACAGAACAGCCCACATCTCTGCCAGTAAATTGTCTTAGATTTCAATTTCAGGCAGCTGAAGGGAAAGGACTCTTGGGAATAGTCCATGGAATGTTCTAATAGCTAAACTGAACCCTAGAGTTATTTAGTAAAGATGCCAGGTACAACAAGTCAAATGTTACAAAAAAAGTAATATACTACAAATATGCTACAAATTTGTTAGTGTAGTTGATCTCATTCTCATATTGATGTATCAGTACCAATACAACCCTAAAGACCCAAGTAGTAACCTTAAGTCTACTCATTGAGGTAGACCTTACTATGCTGTCGGAAAACAATTAATCTGTGCATTCAAGGCACCTTTCAAGGATTTGTTTGTATTCTGTATATCTCCATCTGGTAAATGACCGCATTTTCAATGTTTCAGAATAAAGGAGGATAAATTCATCCTTATGGGTAAGGTATGCCGTACAGATTATATGATAGGAATTCCTCTTTTAGATTGATAATATTCTTCATATCAAAGAGGATCCTGAAATATTTTTGAAGAACCTAGGATGTGAACTCAGAATTTTAATCTTTTAACAATTATGAGGTGATGACTTCAGAAACGTCAGTTTCATGATTTCTTCACTTAAAATTTCCAAGATGCAGGAAGATCCTGAAGCAGCCTGTTTGCAGCTTTCAGAAACTGAAAAAGTTTTACAAAAACTTTTTACAAAAACTTGAAATAGAATCTTTCTGTTACCACTCATGGCTTGAACTTTATTTCTTAGGAACATGCTGTGATGTTTCTAAACTTGTTTCTGATACGTATTTTGGGACAAAGAACTTGCCCAGATGTGTCAAGGTTCCAAAGAGTTTTCAACATCATAAAACTGGTACCTGAAACCCCTTTTTTTGAGGAAGAGTCAACCAATCATCCTACCTGATGGATGGGTTGATGGGCCTGGACTTTGACCTCTCCTTCTCACCCCCTGGACAGGAGGGGATGCCTTGTTGGTGCAGAGTCATGCCTTTGATTTTGTTGGATGCTCCCCATGCGTAGTAACTATTAACTCAAGTTTCAATTGTTACATTCTGTCTCTTTAAATAAATTACCTGATGTTTCAGCATTGTGAAGTTTCCTCAGTGAGAGTTCTTGGGAGGTCTCTCACAGGCATTGCAAAGCGGTTCTGCTGCTTCAGTGACAGCCCATGGGGCACTCTGGCAGCAAATATTAACCTGTCAGTGGAAAGCCTGTGAGGGGGCTCTAACAGGCAGACTTGTGGGTGACAGTCCATGAATGGACTCTCACAGGTAACACTAACTCTTACCGGCAGCCAACTCAAATACCTTCACCTAGTATCCTCCAAAGGAAGGAGCAGGGAGAATCACATAATCCTTTAGATGTGAACTGTTCCTCAAATCTGGGACAAAGGTCAGATTCAGTCACATCTAGGCTCCCCTCTGAGAAGGAGCTTAGAAAGAAAGGGCATCTATCCTGAACCTCATGACTCAATGGGAAGGCCTCCCTCAGCCATGTGTTAGAGCTGTATCTATTACCATGACATCTGTTTGTAGAGGACTTAAAATATCTGATTTTTCCATACCTGATCCTTATAGTAATAATGTAAATAACAATTAAAAATAAACCCAGATTTTTCTGAACTTTACATAACAACTATTATGTTTAAAGTGTTATTTGAAAGATTAATGATTTGTTCCTCCTTCATATAGAATTTTTTTCAAATGTGTACTGGTAAATCATTTAGTCTGATGAGCATAATACTAGCTAATAACTACTTCTAGCTGCGCTTCAGACATTTGTTTGTTGATATTATTTTGAAAAGTAGTTTTGAGACATTTTCCATTAAAAAAAAGGTAAAATCTTATTTTTGTATTTCTCCCTTTTCACTACAGAACAACCAGAGCTTCAAGCATTGCAGTCCTTTCTAACCTTCATAGTTAGTTATTTGAGCAGATGCACAGAAAATATTTGTCTGTAAGGTGATTCCCTCCCCTGTTGCCCATACCTTTATGCCCAATCATTCTCTAAAGAATTTTAGCTGGCTACAGAGCAGTAAGCTTCAAGTGATCAGGAAATGACTTAACTTTTCAGATATTTTCCACATCAAATAGTCTCTCTTCTTCAATTAGGAAAAAAAAGAAATTGAAACATCACAGAAACTTGGAGTGCCATCCTTTCACAGATGTCTGTGGGAAACAGGTTTCCAAATCCCCTCTTCAATATCTTTATACAAAATGGAAGTGAAGTATTCCAGCAGTGAACTCGAGAGAAAATGTTATTTCAGCACAGACTTTTTGTCAAAGCAAAGGACTTCACCTCTGTGGTTTACCTTTCCTCCTAATCCCTGCTCTCTGCCCTTTAGTAATGGTAGGTTGGTGGGGTTTTTTTTTCCTATTCACAAGTAGTTCTCAGCAGTCTAATTTATTCAACACAACTGTCATCCTCTCTGTTATTGGTTTTTTACCTTTCCAGTATGAATGTGGTTCTCTGATGTATGCTGGTCACTGGGCGCACTCTTTCACTCTCTTTTTATCGAATCTATCCTAACTATATACCACAACTAATTTTATGTGAAGCAGGTCTCAGGCAGTAAGTGGCAATGAAAATACTTTTGTATTACCGTATCTCATATGAATGGTTATTTTTTTAACAAGTAACTACTGCTAGGTCTTAAAAGATGTTTTAGTATCTTTGCCAACAGAGCTATAGTCCTAAAATTATTATTAGATTTTTTTTTTTTCATGATGAAAAGAGAACTCAGAAAGACCAACTATTTAAGCTATATTTTTTTTTATCACTGTTGCTTCCAAATTGAAAACCAAGCATGAATACATTTTTATTTTGATGAACAAAATATTTATCTGTACTGACAACCATTGCCAAATTCCATGCATAAGGTAATGGAATTTACCATAGATGTTAAATATAAAAAAATCAGAGTGTTCATAGCAGAAAGCTTGACTGCTTTTTAAATACAAGACATCATAAGGAAGGAATGGCTCATATTCTGAAGTCTCAGGATATTTTTTTCTTATATTAGTAGTTTCATTCAGTCATCCTAGGGCATCTTGGAAGTGTGATTCCATCAACAAGATTTTCATGCAGTTTTCATCCAAAAAAGTATATCAAACCATGAAATTGCTGCTGACAAAAAAACCTTCCATCATCTCGTAACGTGCTATAATGGAAGCTCAATATCTGACTAATAAAAGAAGATTGAAGAAACATCTGTGCTTGAATGATATAGATTTCTTTCCCCTCTTCTGCTTGTATACTAAGAAACTACAGAACTGAAATTTTGAAATAAACTGTTTATTTCTCTGTATTAACTCTAGTAATCCCATGCAAATGAATGAGGTACCAGTGTGCACAGACAAGTTTAAATCAAAGGTCTTGGAAAGGTATCTTTCCGACAAAAAAAACCCAAAAGTGTGCTATGATATGTTAATACCTAATGAATTATTCAGAAGATCTCTGTCACTCAGGGCACTAACATAGCACTTGCTGAGTAAATGATTTTGAACAATTCCAAGTTCCTTTTATTTATTTTGCTTACTAAATTGGGAATGTGAAGGCAAAATTCATTATTGTGGGGCTTTTGGCAAGCAAAGATAAAATCCCAAGTGGGCTCCCTATTGCTTTAAATTGTTCACTGAAGCAAGATTGGAACTTTTGTTGCAGAAACTCTAAGCAGAAAATAATTCTTTTTTAAACATGGTTTACTACTTCACAGTTTACAGTTATATCGAAAGAAAGCATACTAACAGGTACCAGAAGGACTATTAAAATTGTTGGTGTACTCTCCTATAACAGCACTGCTCATACTTAGTTGCATTTTGCTTCTATTGGTTACGATAAGCTTACAGAGAAACTACTAGTCTTGCTTATATTCTCAGTGTGATATGACAATTCCTAATGCAAAAGTCTGCTGAGGTTGTGTATACTGACTTACCCTTATGGGTGCAAAACTTGAAAGAAGGGGCTATTTGTAAGTCACATGATCATAGCAGGGAATTCCAGACAATAAATTATCAGCCTGTCTACTGAGGACAATGATTTTACACACTCAAAATATAGCTATCCCATGGTGCACTCAGAGGAGGGAGCAGGCAAGTCAGAAGAGTAAGAAGCGTCTATAGCAGGGATGTCAAACTCACAGCCTGTGGGGGTGAATCCTGTCCTCCACCTTGTTTTATCTGGCCCAGCACCTTGTTTCTACCCAGCATCAGCACCGAGCTCCTCGCCCCTAGGTCCTGCCAGTGTGCTGGTCACGTGTGCAGTGTGTGACGCGCATTATCCGGCAGGAACGAGAGAATGGCAGGAGCCATGAGTTTGACACCCCTGGACTACAGTACGTAGCTGTTCCAGCAGACTCCAGCGCTGACAGGAATGGCACTTGGAAGCACAACCTATGCAGGTTGCTTTCCTTCATCACAGTCAAATCTTAGTACAGGAAATTTTACATATCTTAGATATAAGTGTGGCCAGATGATCCTTATGAACTGACTCAAAACACAGCCTGGAATCTGTTTTTCATTCCAGCCCTTATTTGTGTGTATCATTTCTCACTGGACTGAAGCCCAACCCCAGCCCTGCTCAGAGGCAGAGCATTAATATCAGCTCCTTTGCAAGAACTGCTGCTTAAAACAAATCTGAACATGCCCTCATGTTGTCTGCTGACATCAGACTTGTAATTAGGGAGGTAGCATCTTGTGGACCCTGAAATTGGTCTATATCACAGTATTTCTCAGTCCAGATAATAAACTGTGATTGTTATCCTGGAATCACAGCAGGGGCTTCATCACCTAATTCAATAGGAAATATCCATGCTGCTAAAAAAGAACCTGTGCAGAAAGTCATCTGATCTTTTGAAAGAATGTGTCGACACAAGGCCTAGGTAAACGAAAGAGTGGTTTTCTTACTGCAGTGTGGAAGACCTTTCTGCGCTCTACATATTTAATCACAGTATCGCTTCAGATTGCAGAAAGCAGCTTCTCTATAAAAGTCTCACATCATCCAAAATGTTTTGGACTTTTAGATTCTCCAAAGAAGGCGATGTAAGTTTTCAAAATTTGCCCTATATTACAAAGCTACATAGAATAAGAAAAAAACAAACCAAAACAAACCCCATGAGATATGATAAGAAAACATTGACCTCTTTTATAACTTCTCTCAGATATATAGAAATGATATAGAAATCTTGCTTTAGAAAAGCCAGGGAAATCCCTCAGGGAAGTAGTTGTTTCGGCTAAACTACTTAAAAATCTAATTGTCCAAACCTGCAGGTAGGAAGAAAGCAAAATTCTAGTAGGGGTATGGGAAAAAGAGGAGAAATATAATATTAGTGTTTCCTATATCTACTCCCTACCCCTCAATCCCAACAAGTCTAACTCTCAGAAGAAGCCAGAGTTTGTTCCCAAACATAGAAAAGCTAAGCTTGCTAAGCACTGAAACCTAAATGCTATACTCCTGTGGATGATGGATTTACATTACCAACTTTAATAACAGGTCAGGGAGCCAAAAGCATATAGTAAAATCTAACTAAAAAAATGATACAGTATGGAAGACAAGGTTAACAAAAGGTTGAGGAAGTAATTTTGTTTAGTGAGAAAAGAATTCAATTTAAGGAATGGAATATACACGGAGATGTGGAAATCCTACAGCTACTTGGGAGGTATTAAAGAACCAAGGTGTGAGAAGCCAACTGAAAGTAGGAACAGGTAAATCATTAAATAGGTATCGGAAGACTTAAAAAAAATTCTGACAAATTGCCAAAGTCAGTACAATAAGCCACACACAGAATATCAGTCACAGATCTGATGGGGTTACCGACACTCCATCTAGAAGGGACACACCAGAGTGAGTGCTGAGGAAACAGGACAGGAAGAGAGCAAAGCAGCAGTGTCACTGAAGGAGACTGTTTTTGCAAGTGCTTATATGGCTCATCCTTAACAGCCTGGACAACAGCAACTCTAGAGATAAGAACGTGACTACGAATCATGTGGGGAGGATGAAACAGTCTGGAGGACATTTGTCAAAAAATTTCATTTTGAAGAGGAAAATGATCAAGATCCAGATGAAGGTAAATACAGTGACTTTTCAAATAAAGAAAAAATCACCTTGAAAAGAAGTATACAAGTACCACGACAATTTGCAACAACAAGGGAAAGAACTTGGGGCGGGGGGGGGTGTGAAGGAAGAACGCTGCCAGCAGCCACCCCACCAGTATCACTGCCTTTGACTGGAACAGACAGAGCCTTCTCCCACGGGATGGGTGCTGTGTGCAACATGAACCCCAGCTGTGGGTGTGGCAGACGGAAATATGTACCAGGGGTTGTGGATGTGAATTCAAGGCGTTTTCTCACCAGACCTTGTGTTGAGGGAGGTCACAGGGAGTGGGATAGCTACAGGTAGAGCCACAGCAACACATCTGCTGCAGGAGAGTCTGCAGGCAGGGAAACACATCACTCCCTGAAGGCAGGTTGCAGATCTGTAACCCACATGGCCTGTGTGTTTGGGGGGGAGTGCATATAGCCGGGTACAGTGATAGACCCGCAAGGGATGAAATATAAAAGACTGCTTAGAAATTTGTAGGCACTTATTAACATTTCAAAATATCTGTCCTGGTGGTTTATCCATTGTACTCCTGACACTGATCCTGGATGTATAGTTTGTTGTTTGCACATTAATTGCATATTAGCAAAACAGTAAACCATTTCAGATCTGACTTGGTTTAAACTACATAAACTGAACTGTTTTCCTCTGTAGCGGCAACAGTCTTCATTGCCATGAAGCATTCTGAGATAGTTTTGGAAAAGATCATCTCTCTACAACACTGCAGTGTTTCTGCTGGAGGAGAGGAAATCCGTAAGGACAGAAATGGGTTTTGTAAGAATATGACCTGTGGATATCTTGGTTAGATCCATGGACACAGTAAACAGCGAGGAACTCATAAACTACCTTGAAGAACTTCACTACCACTTACTGTTGAAGAGGGTGTTTATGAAAAGCCTTCTTAAAAAGTCCCCTGCATATATTGTGACATGATTTTTGTTTTTACAAAACTGCTACTACTTAAGTTACTTTAATGACAATTGTAAATGTAACAGTTATTTAAATTAATTTATTCTTGATTGCAAGAATATCTGTAATTCACAGTGTGATCTCTGCAGTTACTCAGTTCAAACTACACCATCTAATAACCTATGTGGCTCAGTATGAAATGATTTTTGCCTATGGGTTGATTTTGGTTTGGGGTTTGTTTGGAATTTTTTTATACAGGTAGTGGGAGGAAAAAAGCTCATATTCATTACAAACAAGGACCTTGGAGCTGGATCCTTTTCCCCTAGGAGGTACATTGCAGTATACAGCAACAAATAGCTAAAGATATCTTCTATAATATGCATGTATTATATATGGATTTGTATTTCATATTTTCTAAATCCAACTAGGCTTTAAAATTGCTTTACAGACATAAATTTATTCTGGTTGCACCCAACACATTTCTCGATAACTTCTTTTGAGTGCTTAGGGCAAGGCAGAACACGGCTAAGTTAAGTTAGTTATACTCAGAACTACTGTTCCATGTAAGCAGAAATGTTCCACACAAGAAAAAAACACATGGCATCTGTAAAATAAAGGATTAGTCTGTTGTTAACACTGAACTTTTTTCTTCATAATTCACAGTGTCAGGAATTTACCTCTTTTTCTACATTTTGTGCCATTGCAACAAATCTAAACCCAACGCTATTCTCTTTCTACTATCCCCTTCCCTGCCAAAAAAGTTTACTTTCTCAGTATGCTGTATCTTTAATCTATTACTAAGGCAAGCATGATTTTAAATATTTTAAACTGAAAATAGACAATCTCGAAATCAGTACATGTGGAAAAAGCATTAGAGAAGTGAAATGGCAGTTAATAGTTAAGTAAGTTTATAATTGTCTTAAGATAGTTAAGACCTAAGGTATAGAAATAACATGCTTTTATCAGACAATCTGCACATAATTAGTATCTTTGGCCAACGTACAAAAAAAAAATGAATTTTTCAGGATGGTAACCAAAAATAAAAATTATTAAATACTGTTCCAAATCAGACAGATCTTTTGAGCTACAAAACAAACACCAAACCTAAACAACCCCTTCCCATAAAACAGAAATCCAAAATTTAAGCCAAAATTCATAAAAAAGACACACTTTAAAGTGAGACCTTAATGATTATTTTCATTTGCCCTCTCTTTTGTCAATTCTCAATCTTCCAGTGTATTCAAATTCTATATTTACAAATCTTTGTTCATTTGCTGCATTGCTTTCAGTATACTCTGTGCACAGAAAATACTCCATACAGTTCTGATTCTGTATGTTCACATATTGTTACAGAAAAGGTCAGCAAGAGAATTCCCAAGAGTGGACTCCATCAATTAGAATGAGGTTTTACCAAGCTGAGACAATTCAGAGGCTGTTGCGAAGGTAGCTAGGAATAATTTTTAGTTAACAAAATACTAAAAGTTCTTGATCAAAGTGGGAAAAGTAAAACAACAAACACATTTTTAGTCATCTTTTATCCAGCATGACTCAAAAGATATTTTTGTAGGACAAAGCTTCATTTAGCTAGAGAGCATAAAAGTAGTTGCATACGGACAAACCCTCCCTGAGCCAGCATCCTTTCTCCAGCTAAAGCTATAAAGAAATACCTGAAAAAGACATAAGGTATACAAGAACTGGAGGAGATAGATGACATTCTTCCTGAGAACTTGCCTATCTTCCAAGACTTGTACCTCTGAAAATTAGACCTGTCATAATTTCTATGCAGTCTTCAATGGACTTCATTTCATTAATTCATTTGTTCGTCTTCTGACAGCAAATGCCATTTTAGCTGGCACGCTATCCATGAGCAAAACATTCACAGAAGTGGCTAAACAATCTCTTGCTTTGACAGATTGTGGCTGCTGATGCTGCCAATGAAGTTCCTAGCATTAAATTCAAATCAGATGACTCAGTGTTTTTCCAAAGCCAAAAGGGTTCAGAGGATAATTCACATTCACTTAGACCCACATTTTTAAGTTACATAAGCTATTATGGGCAATCCCATTGACTACATTAATGTTACTTTATTTTGCATAGAGTTGAACTCTTGTTCAATTTAAACCCATACAGTATTGTGGTGGATTTTATCAGATTTGATCCTCAAAATTACACTACAAATTGGGAAAATGCAAATAGTGAACTAAAGTGTAGAAAATTCTGTGGTTTGTTTGCATCTTTATTAGGAAGTGCTGATTAAAATATATGATGGGTTTACTGGGACTTACCTAATGCTCTCGTTATTAGAATACATTTTCTGTAAAAGGATAACAAACGCTTCTTTGTTTTTTATTACCTATAGCCTTTCGTTAGGCTCTTGCTATGATTTAAAAACAATTTATCTGTTTTTCCTTCAACTTGTAAGACCTGTTAGAATGTTGCTACCCTCATAGATTTGCTGAATGATATGGGGGTATGTGATGCCTTGAGAATGTTGTCTCTCTGACTGTGCAGATGATTTTGCTCTCAAATCCTCATTACTTCCGTCTTCACAAAATAATCTTCTCCCAGACATCTTATTCCTTTCCTTTTCCTATTTTCTATTATTTTGCCCTCCCAAAGGGCAAAGAAGAGAATATTGATTCAATCTTTGACCAAAGTCCTCCCAGTCTTTCTTTGTATTTTCCAAGTCCATCTACTTTTACCATTGCAGATGGACCTTGCATAAGCCATTTCTCTCCTTTGACATTTACATTCTTTTTAAAATAAAAATATTCAATATGGGGGGGAAGGGAAGAAGTTACTTGCATGAACGAATAGGCCCCAAGTTACAATTTTACAACTAAGTAAGTCACTTAACTAGGATTTCAGTGTTTCTGGTTTTTCTTTAAATTGACATGGCTCTTGTTTTTTTCTGTAAATCTTCCAGTATCTTGATTATAAGAAAGGTAGAGCTAGTGTCGCTATCATTTAAATTAATGATCTAATAAATGAGCCCCACCACAGTAGATATTCCTCAAGAACGGAGTCTACATCATACGTCTGGCTGACTCTCTATGCTTGATTGCGTTAAGACAGCTCTTTTTACATGCAGGTTTCCTTTACTCTTCTATACCTTTACAAGCACATGCAAATAAATGATTCACCACGACCTACAGACCAAGTATACTTTACAAAGGGAACTACAGGGCATGACAGACTGAAGACAGATGTCTATTAACACTTCAGCACACACATCCTTCATTGCAGTTTAGCATCATGAATCTACTTCCTAGGTGCAGCTGCCCGCCTGGGACAACAACTTGAAGAGCTATTTGAAAAAGAGATATTTAAAATGTCCATGATGGATTTTACCGTCACAGGAGATGGCTCAGAGAATGTAACAGCACTGAGAAAAATGTTCATGAAAAGTGCAGACTCCCTCATCTTAAAAAGTAAGAAAGGTAAAAGGTCAATCATTGTTTTCTCCTGTTGTAAAATATCTTAAGAAAATATCACAAAAGCTGCAATAAAGGAAAGATCACAGGTGTTCTATTTTATTTTCTAAGCAGCTTCAAGTAGAAAACAATGCTTTTGTAAATATTTTTTAAATTATGAGACATGAGTGAATTCACTGCTGACTTTCAAGGTGAATTATACAACCATTTGTATATTGGAAGGAAAATTTCTGTCTTGGATTATATCTGGTTTTATGTATAGTATACAGAGGTTACCAAGACTCCTTATGGATGTCAAAATTTTGACAGTATTCTAACTGTATTAGGTCTATTAAATTTGAGTATAGCATAATTATTCATGCAAGGTGATGATACACTTAATATCAACCTTGATGAAAGTCAGTCTCTCAGTATATGTGGTTGCAAAGATGATTTGTTGTTCTTCTGCTCTCTCTGGAATCCATTCAGATTCTGAAGTAAGGTTACAATTTTGTTCTTTCATTTTTTTGAACATGGTAAGTGGAACAATTGAAGAAATTCTGTTGACCCATAGCCTTTCAAACACGTGAGTGAGTTCACTTGTGAGTTTTCCTCTTAAAAGGAATACCTCACTGTAGGCTTAAACAAGGTCAGCTTGATCCACTTTCAGAATAATTAAATGCAGTTGATAGAGAGCTTTAAAATAGATTTTATCATAATGGTTTGCTATCTCCTGAAAACATACTATTTATCACTCTTCATATTGGATACTTCTGAGGTCAATATTAAGAAGCTGGAGGTAATCTAATTACAAATCATCTTGCATAGCTTTCTTTGCAAATTGGAGCATTTTCCCTACTGGAAGGCTTGTTATTCTTGTATTGATTTAATAAAGTATCATGCTTTATTTATACAACACATTACTTGAATGTGTGCTCATCTGTAATGGTGATTTGAGGTTAATAGAACCTGTATGTTAGTGCTACTTCAACTCAGCCAGTTGCTACAACTATTTTGAGGCAAACATTTGTTTAGGCAAGTAATACTCCTCTCTCCCTGTTGAAGAGCAGAAGCACCTCTTCAAACGCCCATCTAAGGGAGTCACAATAGCTTTGAATTCAGCTGTCATAATTTCAGGGGGCAGAAAGAAAAATCAGAATCTGAAAGACTGGCTTTACAGTTGTTAGTGGGAGTATAATTTAGGATGAAAAACCAAACCAGGGCTAAATTCATATCAATTAGGGGTTGGAGTTTAACTGCAACCAGGAAACATCTGGGAGTAAAAGGAGGTCTTACTACAGAGGATGTGATCAGGTGTGTGGTATATGCTTTTTAGGACTGGAAAGGCAAAACAAAGGATGAAATCTCACTAGTAAAAAATTAAGGATATGCAAGAATTTTCTCTGCAAGTGCATTCAGGAAAAAGATAACTGTTGCTCAACATTAGAAAAGAACAACAGACAAATGATGTCAGGAAACATAAATATTCGTCACCTTTTCTGTTTCATGAAGAGATCAGCTGTGAGCAAACCACTGCTAGAAAGCTTGTAGATTCAAGTGGTGAAGAAACAAAAAAATATTTCCTTGTGACCTTGAGGTTTTTTTAGGATAGTATTGCAGTCTTATGAATAAGAGATTCAACAAATTACTTATCTTGACTTGCCTAAAGCTTTCAAAGGAAGTGTGCAATATTCTGATAATCAAATATGAAATAATGTGAAACTACAACAGCGTGACTAGGAAACTAGGAAAGATGTTTCGAAAGAGTAATTATCAGTAACTTGTTATTATAATGAAAGGATTTATTGATTGTAATTCCACATGACATGGAGGATGGAAGAGAATACATATTATTGAATATGCTTATGAAAAGAAAACCTGGGATGGACTGCAGTGACACAACAGGGTAGGATACAGTTTTGAAATAAGCCCAAATTTGTGAAATAGGTTTTAATAAAAATCAATAGGAGCAATAGAGAGTACTGTACCTGTGCAGGAAGAACCCAAATATAGAAATATAGGAAGAGTAATAATGAGATTGGTAGCACAGTGGAAAGACAATAATTTCACGTTCTTACTAAAGAAGTCACGTGCCATAGTAGGATGTGTTAATGCCAATATATCCAACACTTCCCAAAATTAGGCAAGTATCAGTTTGACTACTCTGCTTAGTCTTGGCCATGATACTTCAAAAATGTGTTAAATCAGTGTGAGAAAATGTCTAGAAGACAGCAATGAGGTTAAACACAACATTTCAAATTGTGATTGACTTAAGAGAAAAAGCTGAAATAATTAGGTCTGATTCGCCCTTCCTTTAGACCTAGAGTTAGCTGGCAATTCATTTAAGAATGCCTTTGCTGATCAAATGATGACAAATAGGCTTAAATCGCAAAGTAGATGCAGAGTAGATTTTAAATATTTTTATGGCAAGGAACCTGAAGCACTTTATTATGTTTGTTAATGACTTGTTCATTGAGTTTTTGTCATAGTTGAATTTGATTTATTTTAGTCTGAAAAATAAATTATTTGATTTTAAAAATTATTTCCAGATTATATTTCTGCTTTTCTGAAGTTGCAGTAATGTAGCTTTTTACTGAGAAGTTGGAATCAGCAACAAAGATTGCTTGCAGAAGTAACAGCAGGCAAAATTATCGGATAGGATGTCACAGCAGAAGAAGATTTAAAATAAAAGAATTGAAAATGTCTTAAGAATTACAATAAGTGAAACTGTGATAGATATTTAACAATAATGACAAGGAGTAGAAGGGTATAAAGAAAACAGGGATTTAGCAAGTCATAATGGAAATCCAAGAAACAGTTTTAAATTATTTTTTTATTATTATTTTATTGAGTTGGAGATATGTTTTCTTTTTTTCTGATTGGTTAGTTTTATTTTTTTGCTTCTTAATATTCTCTTGGTTTTTTATCAAGATCAAGTCTGTTTGGTTATCCTGCTAATAGAAATAGCTGATCCACAATGTGTAATAGTGATCCAAGACAGAGAGATGATCACAAACTGAGAGCAGCAAAGCTCCATGTTACACTGATGAGATTCTCACAGGATGGCAGATTTTAAATGCAAATCAATTGTTCCTTTTCTAATTTCAGTTTTAATAGTCTTTTTTCCTCATAATCTTATTTCAGAAAGTATATTGAAAAACAATAGTGAGTTTTGTAAAACTGACATGTAAATTATGCCATAGAAATAACAACCGTAACTGGGGGATATGAGACTAAAATATCAACTTTACCACCCACACAAATAAGTGGCAAATGAAATAAATGTCATTATATACAAGGACACTTATTTCATATTGTTGTGCACAATCAGAAAGTAGGCAGAAGCACAGAGCAGTAATAAATGAGCTGCATTGCTTCTTTTTTTGTCCAAATATCAGATTATCCTGGAAATTTTTATAGATCACAGCATAAACAGAGATTGAGGGATGTTCAAAACTGATGTAGGTTTGCGTCAGAAAAAAAAAGCATAAAGAATCTTTAAAAATATTTTCAAAGTCTGCTTATTTAATTGCACCAAGCAAAGGATAATAACAAATAATTTTTTCTTTCCACAGTATGTTTTTTCAGTGTCAGTTCAAGGACTATGGAGATGACATCTTCAGAAGCCTTTCTCTAACTCCACTTACAATCCTGAAAAAATAAAGACAATTTGAGCAATAATGCAAGTGTATCAGAAATTAATTCCACAATTTTCTAGATAAGCACAAAAATAAAGATAAATATATGTTTTGTTTTGGTGGGGTTTGGGGTTTTTTTAGGTAGAAATCTCTAGATAATTTAGATAGGAACACTTATGGCCTAAAAATGCAACAATACTTCTGATTGGTTTTAACAAGAACAGGGCCTACAACTTCTTCAACAAATACCTAAATTTCATTCATTACTGTTACAAACATATTGGAAGAACGTGTTGTTTTATAGGGGAAAAAACATATATGTAAAGTTTCACATAAGTCAGAAAAATTAGTGTAGAGCTGTTTATGCAAAATCAGAAAATTACATTTCATTTAGACATAATTTAATAGATGGTTTCACTTCCCTCTCCCCTTCTTAATGCCGAGGGCTGGACAATTACAGTTGACACAAGTGTCTGGAGAATAATTTCAAGCATGAACCTCAAATCACAGCAGAATTGTAATCCTGGAGCACATTATGTTGCAGCTCTCAGGAAGGTCTACATTTTCAGATATGTATAAGTAAATGAAAAAAATAGCCTTGCTCTCTTCAGTCTTTCTCTATTGATCTCATTGAGCTTTATTCTTAATAAATACTTCTCAATTTTTAGAGTAGCACTGCACACAAAAAAGGCAATGAGAGTGAAAGAAATTACCTCCACTCACAGCCATCTTATTTCCTGAGAAATTATTCCACCTTGGGAAATTTCATCTTCAAAATTTAAATTACTGTCTGTAGTACAAAAAACAGAGCTGGAAAAATATCTTTTAAAGTTTTTTGTAGCCTCATATCTGGAAAGTATTTGTAAACCATTAAAGAAATATTAAAAAAGAGTTTTATGCTGAAAGGGAGGATATAGAACAGCTAGTGGGGAGAACAGTTCTTTTTATAAAACTAAACAAACCAACAAACAAATAAAAAATGCATCAGTGGAAAAAGTACTCATCTGGACTTTTTCTTCCTCTTCCTTGAACAACAGCAATAGGAGGTCAGTTTTGTTTTTAAAAAATGGAAATTGGAAATGCACTGTTGTTCAAACTCTGATTTCCATTTCAGATTTTCTTCTTTCATATAAATGTCATAAATTTAAGAGAAGAGATACAAATTTACTGTATGGTAATTTCCTTTTATTTGGGTGTTTAACCTCTGCTCCTGCACGAGATTAAAAGCGGGTGTGACACTCTTGTCTTTGTCTGGGATGATAATTCACACCCTGCCAGATGCACTTTTTAGAAATGAAAAGTTCCTGTTGGAACTGCACTTTTACGAACACTCATCAGTAAAGATAACTGCTGCTTCTGTTACTGAATCAGTCACCAGTGAGATCAAGCTGTCCTTATTTAGTTCTTACAGTTGAGAAAATAATATTTGTTTTAACTCAGTCTTTAACCCTTATACCTTATCCTGCACTATGCACAAACCGAAACTGCTTACATAATGCAATGCTTTTATTATCACACAAGCCATTAAATGAAAATACAGCCTTTTAGCTTTAAGATTCTGTTGGAGCTAGCACGGTATCATGATTCACAGACAATGTATTCTGATACTACATGTGAAAAATATGCAGTATCCCAATTGATCTGCCTATGTGAACAGTTTTTTTCTTCCTTAATTTTCTTGCTTAGGTTTGTGTCATCAGTTAGATTAATGTTAGGAGGTATTATTCAATATATAAACAATCTTAAATAAAATCTTAGATTTAAGTCAGTGGTCTAGAGAAGAAATCTTTACTATTTTCTTACAACAGTTTGAAAGCATTAATTTTTCAAAATATTTTAATTTCAATCTGTTCTTACTTAACACCTCCTGCTGAATATTTCTCATAAAATTGAACTTTAAAAACAGAGGGAAATTTTAAAATATAGATTTTGCTACTGTAAGTATGAGTAAAAGCCTGTGAAAAGCATTCTTAAAGAGAACGTTAGGCAAAATTTAATATTCAGGAAAATACCAGAGTGCAACTATGCACTAAATAGCAGCAAACTGCAAGAATACCTCTAAATGTACTGTATTGTATTTTGATTATCTGGAATCAGAGAAATTTGAATTCTCACTTGTGTGTTTATTTCTTTGCGTAGCTTCACATGAGGGTGGGTAGGTTTCGATTTTCTAAAGAAGATGATTTGACAATTGTTTCATATATACATAACAAGCAAGGAGATCCTCTCTCAGGTCTGTGAGACAAGACTTTTAAAGAAAGACTATAGAGAATTAAGAGAACTCCCTACGCTGCGTAGACGTAGCATGAACATATTCTGCTACACTCCCTCTGTGTTACTACCAGTCTGAATTTTTCAATGAAAAAGTTCACATGCTGAGCCAGAAATGTTTTGTTCCAGACATCTTTGTTTCAGTTAATATTCACTGCAGTTTAAAAAAACTCTAAGAAAAAGCACATAGCTAGGCCTATTTCCTTATTTCCAAAAGGAAAAAAAAAGGAAAGCCCATGTTGACTTGCAACATGTCCTGCCTCAGGGTTTTGACTCCAGTCTCTGTCCCCTGCCCCTCACCATCTCAGCGCTGTACAGTTCTTCATACAAGCGAGGTCCTTCTGCTTGCTTCTCAGTTTCTTCGTCTTGTCTTTGAATGTAACTTAATTACAGTCTTCCTGTCTGTCCATCCATACTTTCACACAAACACAAAAAAGTGGGTACAGAGGAATGGAAAAAAGGACTCCAGCTTTTTGCTCTCATTTCCCAGTGAAAACATTTTATGTCAATATCACTGTGAAAAAAAAAAAAATTGAATTTCATCCCTGGGAATCCACAAATGACCAGGATATCTGAAAGCAAAAGATATGAAAAAGGAGGCGAAAGGTTTTCTGAAGGGGAATGTTTCCTCACAAACACAATTTCCTGCAGAAATGAAGCTATTAATTACATTACAAGTTTACTTTAAGGGTCATGCCTCAAAGCCCGATCACAGAGGGAACACCCTGGACTGTAGATATTATAAATGCACATGTATTGGTATAAAATAGGAGATTAGAGGAGGGGAATATTTCAATATTTCAACTACATCTGCATTCTATTACTACTAGAAAGTTCTTTTGACTTCCTAGGCAAAAGACAATACTACTTTCTACAGCAAATAAAATAGCAGAGCTCTTCCTTGCAAGACCCAGGGATCATCTAGTTCACTATCATTGCATCAAAAATACTGTAAAAATGTTGTGGAAAAGAACACATAAAGGCATTGCCCTTTAGAGAAATCACACGGGGTGTTGGTTCTCTGGAATAATCTAGTTGCTTGAAAAAGTTGTGGTACTTTGGGGAAGTATTAAAACTCTATTAGAAAGGATATCTTCTAGACTACATTCATTGCTATTAACACGAAGTAGCCCCAAGCACACTAGAAGTCAGTACAGGAAGGTAAGCAATGCACGGAATAACAGTAAGGAAGAAAGGAATGGGCAAAAAAACACAAAAGAAAGTAAGAGATTAAAAATGCATGTGAAGTTAAAATATAAACAAAGCACAATGCAAATAAAAATTCAAAATTCATGTTTCATCCTGCCTTCAAAAGACTGTTTTCTTTCTTTTAATGATAATGAGCATATTCCAGAATTACTTGTTGCCCTTAATATAAAGAAGGGAGATAAAAATGAAAGGTGAACTTCTGAATGTTGATATAATCTTGAGGCTTACGGTGTGATACCATGCTTTAGGAAGGAATTCTCTCATATCAAGCTAAATATTAAACTGAATTTTAGTTTAAAAATCCTTGTTGAAGGTCAATGCTACTGTCTTTGTTGTATTTTCATCAAATTTCTGAGTGCCCTGCAAAGTTTATGTGGGGTTTTTTTGACTATGACACTGAACATATGAAATAATTGCCACATGCTTCAGTTTCCTATTTCAGACATAGCAGCCTCCTCTCTCTTGAGAAATAAATTGTCTGCTGCTAGGTGTGATATTATGATAAAACAAACGTAGTACTTAACTGGCAACCCCACTTCAGAAGAGCATTATACCTGCATCAGAATGGGCTTTCTCCAGAATAGCTGGGATTAGGAAGACTCAGTCAGCAAACAAAAGACCTTCAAGAGTTATTTAAATTATGTATAAAAACCCCTCTCCTTCCCTGTCCTTCTTTTTACGTAGCATTATCTTCATGTGTGCTTTGATTTTTCTCTTCTGCAGTTGCTGAAGAGCTGTACTGTTTTCCTGAATAAGAACATTAATAACATCATGACACGAATCGCAAGTTAAAATCGGACAGGAAATAATTTTTTTCAGATTTTCAAAACTCTACACAGAAACTAGTCCTAAAATTAAGCTAGTACAAACTCAGAAGGATAAAAAAGTAATTTCCATGATTGCCAAGTTAGCATGCTGACACAACAATAAAAAAAAAAGAGAAAAAAAGAAAAGAAAGAAAACAAGACAGCATTGACCAGAGTCTGTCATCAAACTTTTCCAGAAAGAAGCATGAAACACAGAAGGTTAATCTCTATAAAAAGGGAAAGGTATCAAGATATCCCAGTAGGAATTGTGTTCTAAAGGTGACCAATTCCATGCCCCTAAAATTTATAAACCAAGAAGCATTGAATTCCAGACAAAGATATTCCAAAATATTCCAACACTTCTTGTGGCAGAAATCTTTAAGGTTGACAAAAACTGCATAGAAGCTATAGGATGTTTTGACAGGAATGAGTGAAATATGATATTCACCAGTACCTGCATCACTGAAAATATGTTGCTGGTTTGTATATTTAAGATGAGGTGAATTATAATGGCTTTTTTCATTTCTTTAGTCAGTCTGCTTTTTGAAGGAAGTCACTCCATTACAGCTACAGTTATAAACAATTTAAAATGGTTTTATATTTCAAAATTAAAATAAATGGCTGTTACAATCAGCTTCACCTTGTATCCTTTTCATATGTTTAATTAAACTTCTTAAAAGATCTGAGGTAAAGCTAGATGCTCATAACTGCATTTTAAGATGTAATTTCTCTTTCATAAATAAAGTGTGTTTTAAAAGAATTTAAATTAAGACTGACAGAACAAAGCACAATAACATAATTATATTTCAACGTAGTCAATAATTTTGATTTTTTCTTTTTTTACCAGCAGGTAGCATTATTTGTATAAAAGCGTACAAAAAAAAAAGAGATAAAAGATGATGGAGAAGGAATCTAAAACATATTTAGTGTAATCAAGGGAAATGTTGTTATTTATTTTGTTCCAGAGACCCTTTAAAGCACTAGCTTTTTCCATCTTTCCAACACACTTATCAGCAGAAGGATGTTGGCATAATTGCAAATGGATACATTTGAACACTTTCATTTCACATACAAACATCTTTATACTTTTATCAGTGCAAAGGTGCCTAATGGACCACTCTCAACAAATGAAAATAAGTGTAAAAGGGGCACTTTAATTTGCGATGGGGAGACAGAGATCTTGGGAGAAAAAGGAGAGATGAAGCACACAAGGTTGGGCACTGCCTGCAGCCCACCCACTGGCATCAGCACCTCCACCTCGGACAGGCAGAGCCCCCTTCCACGGGACTGATGCTGACCAGCCAGCACTGTGCTATTAGTAGGTGTTTATTAATAACGACTGGTCTCACGGTTTATCTGTTGTACTACTGATATTGATTCTGCATGCACAGTTCACTGTCTCTCAATTAATAAAGTTTCATAACTAAATCAATAAATTGTTTTGGTTCTGGTTTTTTTTAATCTATGTAAATGGAGTATTTTAGCCCCCACAACAATTAGTGGCTTAGGTTTGGTTTGAGTTTTTTCTATTGTGCCCAGGGATTCCCAACAGAGATACCATTTGGCTTGACATTCAAAAAAATGTGGAACAAATATGATCATTGTTTTTCAAGTGCATAAGAGTTTTAGGATTTGCTTTGCAATTTGAAAAATACTGCTTTATGAAAATGAATGTGATAAATGGATGCAAAAGAAAACTTTCTTCTCTTTGCTCATTTGATATTACTCAGATCATTAACTATGCTTTATCTTCTTTTCAGTTTAATTTATTAATATTTTAAGCTTATTAAAATGTCACAAATATTTTTCACAACGGTTTTACACAAAATGTAAATTCTTTGGTAACTGTACTGAAACTCAATTAACATCTCGGAACCTAACTTAACTTTCATGTTGCGATTAGAACTTATATGTCACATGCACTTCCTTACGGCTGCATTATCAGTGATTATTCTAAGCTTTTTACAGAGAGAATAACTTTAATCAAGAGACTAGCCCAGCCAAGACTTCCACATACTTATTTACATAAGCTGCATGACTGTCAGTTCATTCTACACAAGCATATTTTTCTTTAACAGAGCAGTTAAGGGGAGAAATACATTTTTGAACATTTCCTAGGAGAACAAAACGTAGCCATCACAAGGTATACTGTCATTTAACATAATGCAATTTACTATTTCTTTCACTACCAGTGTTTAATATATTAGGTTTGCACTGAGAATCCCAGATCAAGATTCCTCCATTTTGTCTGACAGATTAAAAACATGCAGCTAACAAAGTTTACTTCCAGGAGTCTGTAATTTCAATTCTCAGGTCTAAGCAAGCCACTATTTTTAAAAAAAACAGATATTTAAAGCTATTTTTCTGCCATTGTAACTCAGAAATATTGTATCCTAGCACACATACATTACTTTTACTATCAGTGGATATTTCTTGAACTCCTTTTTCCCAAATCAAGACTATTAAAACTAAGCAAATTTAATTACATGCAATAATTGCCAAACACTATATTATTTCTAATTCCATTATCACTTCAAAGGTTTGAATTACAATAATTCATCCATTATTCTGGACACCCCTCACCTAAATTATACATCATAGCTTGCAACAGTTGATCTTAAATAAATGTATTTATTTTGCACCTTTGCCCATGAAATTATAATGCTGGTATTGCTTCATCACTTTCTATAAAGTCTGAATATAAGGTTTCTAACTTCAGGTGACAAAAATCACAGAGCAATGATGTAAAAAGCACCCCTAAATTCTGTTTCTTCTCAGTTCATTCTCAGTCTTTTTGTTCCTATGTGCTTTCATGGACTGCAATCAAAGAAAAAACATTTTTTATCAGTTTTCTCTCTACATTTGATTTCATAGGGATTTGTTATCGCACTTCAAGACAAGAACAAGAGTAATCAGGGAGCAAAGCCAGAACTTCTTCTATGATGGTGAAAGAAGTTCTTAAAACATATTTACTACAGTAACAACTTCACATCCTACCCCATCCACTTTTAAGCCCCAGTTTTTAACAGCTGCTTCACTATGCACTTAAATATGCACGTGGCTTTAAGCATTTGAAGTTTCACTGTCTTCCTTGGTACTAATTCCGTAATAAAAATTATATAGATCAAATACTCTTGCCCCTGTAGTTTCTCTTCCTACGTGATTTTCACCACAGGACCCTCATTCTGAAATCAGGAGCACGCAGTTTCCTACACAGTTCTTCTCAATGTTCAGATTGAGGAGAAGGGGTAGTAGATGACAAATCCTCTGCAGTGAAGGTAGTGTTTTGCTTCTACTCTTATCATGCTGTCCTGGGTATCAAGACTTAAACTTGGAAGATAGATGTTTCGTGATCTTCTTCACAGCTGAAGCAATAAAATGTCACCAAAAAATCAAGTAAGTCTCAATACCAACCACAGCCCTATCAAACAATCAAGCAGGAAAAAACCCTACAAAAAATCAAAGGAACATACAAAAAAATCCCATGGAATTCAGTTTCCCATAGTCATGATTATAGCATCTATTAAAAACTGCCTGAACAAACCCAAACACATGAAATTGCTGTGTTTGAGAAAAAAAAATACATCTCCAAAACAGTGTTTGTTCACAATACAAAGCACATCTAAGGGAAAGGAAAGACTATGCTGATGGACTACAGACTAAAGAAGGGAGAGTTTACACGAGTGGGCTGTAAGCGACCACACCAGTGTTTCAAGGTCAAAACCTTTCCTGCTTCTGCTGAACCCAAGTGCTAAAGTATTCACTTACATTACTTGCAATTCTAATATTCTGCCTTGGGTGCAGTCGCATAAAAGCCAGGGCGGGAGGCAGGGAGTTCAAGGCCCTCTGTAAGGGGAGAAGGACGCTGCCCCACGCAGGCTACAGCCAGTTTCAGCTGGCTCCAGCCGACCGACCACAAGGCGTTGCTGAGTCCTCAGCACCTCTAGGAAAGAATATTGAAGAAAGAGCAAAATTCCACATAGGCTAGTGAGGAGTAAAGGAAATATGCCTTAGACACAACCATGCAGATACCAAAACCAAAGAAGGAAGGTGAGGAGGTGCTCCAGGCGTTGCAGCAGACGTTCCCCCGCAGCCCACAGAAGACCACAGTGGGGCAGCAACCAGCTGTATCCCAGGGGAGGGACCCACGATGGAGCAGGGAAAGGAGGGAAGGAGGAAGGAGTGGGGGAGGGAACCTGCTATGGACTGCCCAGGACCCCTGTTCCCCGTCCCCTAGCACTGCTCAGAGGCAGGAGGAGATACAGGAGTCAGAAATGAAAGAGTGAAGTTAAGTCTGGGAAGAAGGGTAATCTGAGGAAGGTGGTTCAGTTTTTGTCTTTATTTCTGATGATCTGTTTTCAGTTGTCAATAAATTAAATTCTTGAAATTGAGTCTGTTTTTCTTTTGATGGAGGTTGGTAAGTGATCTCCCTGTCTGTATCTACACCCATTAAATTTTCTGTCTTTCTCTCTCTACTCTGTTGAGGAGGAGGAGTGACTGACTGGCTGGGTGGGCATTTGGCAGCCAGTCAACCTTAACCCACTACGTATTCTTATGTCCTTTGTTTGGATAAGTAAACAAAATATACTCCCATACCTATTTTTGTGTAGTTGTGGAAGCTGAACTCTCTCACAGTTCCTCAAAGAATATGAAAAGAAAGCTCTTGGTAAATTTTACTTTGCATTCAGTCAAAAAAATGGTGGATATATTTTAAACATTTTAATTGAAAAACCACTGGATTTTATCTGTTAGCTAATTATTAAAATAGTATACATTTTGTCAATAGATCATATATATATTTAATGAGATACAGAGCATCATATGAATGAAGCTTATCCTCATGTAAATTTTACAGGCCAAAAGAAAGAGAATAGGGACATGAGAAGGTTGAGGAGAAGGCATGAGTCTAGTTTAAGAGATGGAAGCAAGTATTATGACAGTGCCTCAATGAACAAATAACTGATTCAGAAGCACAAAAAGAGGTGAAGGCTTTTCTATTGCACAGTGGCTATCTCAGAAAAACAAAACCAAAATTCCACATCAACAGAAAACATAAAGCAAATGCCTGTATGATTTTACTTACTTTACAATGTTTAGTGTAATATTCTAGACTGTGTATGTGATGAATAACATAATGTGTTCAAGTTAATGGTGCAAAACATTGTGAATTAGCTTCGAGGGCACTGAGGCAGAAGGTGAAATCCTGTTAACAACAGAGATGAGTATTAACTGAAGATGAATAGAGACAGGTTCATTCAAAACCTAAATGATAAACCAAAATCAATAGGAAAACGTAGCCACATATTGTGTTTATTGTGCATTGATAATAAAATTTTACTAATGTATGCTGTTGCCATTCAACACAAATTAACTTCAGTTTAGCAACTTTAAATAAATACAGCAAATAAGGGTATTGAAAAGAAAGTTTTCAGTGATGTGTGGTTCTTATGTGGCTGTATCAAAAGAGTTTGTAGACCAGCTGCATGTTGCATTATGAAACCTGAAACAAAAGCTGAGCAAATCATATCCAGATAAACATGAGTACAGAAACTGAAAATGCCATGAGACAGAGTAACTACATATTGAAGGATATAGTTTGCATCCCTGGATAACACTGCAGATGAATATAGTGCCAACTGAATGTGTTTTTTCTTGTATCTATATTATAATAACCACTTCTTATCAATTCACTTTTTAGAAATGATGATATCAGATTTTCTAGAATTTTTCAGTTTTTCAGTTAACTGGTACTATTAAGTCTGTCCTAAATGTAAGATATATATTTGTGATATTGGAGTCAGTGGTACTATACAGCTTTCATAGGACTGTATATAGCTTTATAGATCAGTTGGTCAATGGAATATTTTCAAGGTTTAATTCTTGTAATTATATAGATTGCTGAAAAAAAATAAGGGCTAATTTAAAGGGTCTGGAAGGGAAACAAAAGCTGTGATTCATATCATCTATTTTTTTTAATGGAGAAGGGATAAATATCTAAGGTAGCTATCCTAAGATACCTGCACAGTAAACAAGGAACACAAGCCTACATACAGGTAGTCTTGCATGTCTCACTCACACTTTAAGCTGATCCAAAATGAGTCCAAAGGATTCACTCTAAAAAATTGGGAATTCAGAATTATACAGAGCTTAAAATAATGCAAAATTAGGTGGGAAAGAAGATTAAATATTAAACAAATGATGCTAAACAGTAGAAACTAGTCACTAGGAAGTAATGCAAATAGACTGAATCAGTGATTGTTGGGATTACTACACAGAAATTCTTTCATCAAAAAGCAATAACAGCATTCACAGTAGGATAATGATGGTAGAAACTGCAAATTAAACACTCACAGTCTGCATACCTAATCTTTGACCTCTCCTGGTACCCAAGCCAAAGTTCATATTTCTGCACTCTGTTACCATGTGTATTCTGTGGGCGAAGAAATGTTACTTTGAGATTGTACAGTGCAGTATAAGCTTTCATCTGTTCTGCATAATCACAGAGTTATTCCTAATGATGTATTTACATAAAACATATTTCTAGCCTAATTTCAATAGTGATATCAAGCAAAACTCTCAGAGAACCCATGCAAAACCTTAGAAGTTATTTTTGCTGATGATAGTAATGAATGTTTTATAATACAAAATTTGGATTTTTTTTTTTGTTTGTCTGACTTTCCAAAATTGAAATGAATATGTATATGTATTTCTGTTTCATGCTGTGCTGTTCTTAGCCTAACTGCATTCCTACTTTGACTTGACTGCTATTTCTTCAGCACTTCATTAAAAAAGTACGTATATATACATATATACATACTTATATATATCCATATTTTTTTATACTAGAAGTTTTAGAAAAACTAAAATTTAAATGAAACAGATAACTTTTGTCCTATACTATTCACAATTAAAAAAACAACCCAAAAGCCCCACAAAACCCAAGAAAAATTAATGGCCTGAAACAAACAGAACACCAGCATTCAGTCATGTGTATTTAAAAATCATCATATAGCTGACTTTGCAGAGATTTCACTTTTTTTGCAAGATGTTTTAAAATTATTAAATTATTTCATGTCTATAGAAAGTTCATTCACAAAACATGAAATATAGAGCTTGAAAAGAAATCAAGAAGCAGCAAATTTGTTAGCAATAGGTTTTAGAAAGACGGACAGATAAGACAGACAGATAATGCATTCAGTAGTTCAGTAGTTCTAAAGAACTCTTTTTATTCCTTCAGAAAAGGTACATGGTTAGAAGACGTAACAAAATTCAAAGATATTAATAGTATTGTATTAAATTTTTATGGTTACAGCGCTGCTTTGGAAGAATAAAGGCAAAACCTAAAACTTACCTTCTGTATGTGAATCTCAGAATGACTAAAAAGCACATAGCTGAGAGAAAAGACTGAGGAATATTGTCAGACCTTGAAAAGTAAAAAGAATAGGGTGCCAGAAACACAAGACTACCAAAGAGAGCTTAAAAAATTAATAAAAACCTCGCTAACATATTTTTAATGAATGTTGGTTTCTTTCTCTTATCCTGTGATCTTATCATGCTTCAAAGCAGAACAATTTCTTATTGGTTTATAGGAAAGTTCAATAGTAAATCAATTGTACTGAGTAAATCTGAATAAACTCTTTCAAAGATTTCCCATGTAAAAATAATTTAATATGTGTATCTTCCCCTCCCCCTTAGTGAAGGAGTCTAACTAGTTATATGCAATCACACAAAGGCTGTTAGAATTTATAAACTTATTAATCCTTTGTAGTCTGCTAGAATCATGAGCTCAAAATAGGGCATTTCAATACGGATACAAACTCATCTGTTTTGAAATGCATTGCTGCAGTATTTATAGAATTATTTGATTATCATTCAAAAAATGCAGCAGTTTTAACTTCATGTATGAAAATCCTGTGCAGTGCCATTTATAAAATTAGATGTATTAATCCCTTAGACCATCAATAAACCAGACTCTGCAATGGGTTTCCTTCGACAGGAAAATAATCATTGTTTTAAAACATTTCTCATTCCAGAAGATCAACGTTAGACTGCTGTGAAGCAAACAGTTGTCTTTCTTTTCTACCCTCTTACTTTCCTACTGAGATGAATATCAAAGAAGCAGCCATCTAGAAAAATCAATAGAAGTTTAAGTATTGAGGACTGAGCTTTTTGATAATTTCATTGAGGATAAGGCAGAAGAATTTAAATCAAGAAGGTGTAACAGTCATTACCCTGTCTACAATAAAGCTTTAAAAATTCAACAAAGTAAAAAGAGCCAAAGTGTCTAAAACTGAATGAAAGTGGTTTGCTGTATCTTCAGCGCATACCTTGATTTACAATAGTATGGTTAGTTTTTCTGTCAGTGACACAAAACATAGGCTATTCATAGATGCACACACACACACGCATATGCATATGCATACTTTGTTGGACAATGTGACGCCCATCCACAAGAAGGGCCGTAGCGACGATCCAGGTAACTACAGACCTGTCAGCCTGACCTCGGTTCCAGGTAAAATTATGGAGTGCATAATCCTGGGTGCAATCGTGCGGCACCTGCAGAATGAGCGAGAGATCAGACCCAGCCAGAATGGATTTAGGAGAGGCAGGTCCTGCCTGACCAACCTGATCTCCTTTTATGGCCGTGTAACTCGCCTGGTGGATGAGAGGAAGGCTGTGGATGTGGTGTTCCTGGACTTCAGCAAGGCCGTTGACACCGTCTCCCACATCAGATTCCTGGAGAAGCTGTCAGCCCGTGGCTTGGACGGGAATGTTCTGTGCTGGGTTAGGAATTGGTTGGATGGCCGAGCCCAAAGAGTAGTAGTGAATGGTGTCTCATCCAGTTGGCGGCTGGTCACTAGCGGTGTTCCCCAGGGATCGGTGCTGGGCCCAGTCCTGTTTAATATCTTCATTGATGATCTGGGTGAGGGGATTGAGTCCTTCATCACCAAGTTCGCAGATGACACCAAGCTGGGAGGAAGTGTCGATCTGCTGGAGGGTAGGAGGGACTTTGACAGGCTGGAGAGATGGGCTGATTCCAACAGCACAAGGTTTAACAAGTCCAAATGCCAGGTTCTGCACTTTGGACACAACAACCCCATGCAGAGCTATAGACTGGGTGTAGAGTGGCTGGAGAGCAGCCAGGCGGAAAGGGACTTGGGAGTGCTGGTGGACAGGAAACTCAACATGAGCCAGCAGTGTGCCCAAGTGGCCAAGAAGGCCAATGGCATCCTGGCCTGCATCAGGAATAGTGTGGGCAGCAGGACTAGGGAAGTTATCATTCCCTTATACTTGGCACTGGTCAGGCCGCACCTTGAGTGCTGTGTCCAGTTCTGGGCCCCTCAGTTTGAGAAAGAAGTTGAGATGCTGGAGTGCAACGAGGATGGTGAAGGGGCTGGAGCACAAGCCCTACGAAGAGCGACTGAGGGAGCTGGGGTTGTTTAGCCTGAAGAAGAGGAGGCTCAGGGGAGACCTTATTGCTCTCTACAACAACCTAAAAGGAGGTCATAGTCAGGCAGGGGTTGGTCTCTTCTCTCAGGCGACTGCTGACAGAACAATAGGACACGGTCTCAAGATTCATCAAGGGAAATTTAGGCTCAATATTAGGAAAAAATTCTTCACTGAGAGGGTGATTGGCCATTGGAATGCACTGTCCGGGGAGGTGGTGGAGTCACCATCCCTGGAGGTGTTTAAAGGGAGACTGGATGAGGCACTTAGTGCCATGGTGTAGATGATGAATAGGTGCTGCTGTTGAGTCATAGGTTGGACTGGATGATCTCAAAGGTCCTTTCCAACCTTGTAATACTGTGATACTGTGCTACTTCATATATAACATAAGGTGGTTTTGATGTAGAAGAGTCTGCATTTAGCTACGTATACATATTAAGTTTATGGTACAATAATAACCCCCATTACATTAACACACCAATCAGATGCCAAGGCTCTACTGTTTCCATAGACAAATTTCCAGGAAACATAATTCTGAGATGACCATGAATTAAACAGATACACTAAAAAAGAGAATGACAAAAATACTAATAATGAAAAGGTATTATTAGTTTCCTTTCAAAGAGCAATAGAATTCAAGTGCAAAATAATTCTTTACTTAATTTAATAAAGCAGTTTTCATTTGAGACACAGAGTTCAGCTAGTGGTGTTCGTAAGAACAGATTGAATCACTTTTCAGAATTTGAGGATAGTTGGCCTAGAGAAATAGTCAATAATATTGGAAGGAAAATACCTTTCTTATTATAAACATAACTCATTACTAATTATTAGATACATTATTTTGCCTACAGCAGTGCTCTTAGTGGCTTCAGTGAGATAAGAGGTTCGTGCATATTTACACAAATGTTTATAAAATTTCCATTGCTCACTCCACAAGTTCATTTTGTGTTATCTGAAATGGGTGTAATTAACATGATTGACATGTGTGTACAGGGTAAGGAAAAACTACTGCATTGTACTTACTTCAGAGAACAAATCCAAAGATGTTGTATTTTTTATCTCTTAGCAACTATGCAAAAACCATTTTCTGACACACACCCATATTCAGTGATTCAAACCCACAGTTTGTTAAGTAATGGGTCTATGGCTAAATTGTACCTTTAGTCATATCATTTAGCAAAGATTCATAGTTAAGAAATATCTTAACCATTACAACCACTACTGAAGGGTCTATAAAGCTAAATCATGAGCAGAACCCTTCTGTATTATTTAAGATTGTAAGTTCTTCTTACCTGTCCTTAGCCTTCTAAAAGTATGCTAACATTTTTTATAGCAGCTGTACCCCATCATATTGAACACATTTGTAAGGGTATACCATCGTGTTCGTCCAGTAGTTACAAGATCAGAAGCCCAGATGACCACAGCAGACTAGATATTTAGATGGTTAAATATTGATGAATGAATCCTATCTCTAAATACAAGTTTTTCTCCAAAGCATTTATATGTATGTAAATCATATCAGTAAATTCCTACTGCACAGTAGCCAGGAGTCCTGTGCTACTGGAGTCCTTCCATTCCTGCTGTACCTGCATTGTTGGACCCTCAAAGAACACGGGCCTAACATATCTTGACCCAGGAACTATTGTGCAGCCAGAAACTTGGATAATAATAATAATTACTTTTCCACCTCAGTACTTTATTTTTATCTCTATCTGTGTATTTAGCCACAAAAGGCTTTGATTCTACAAACACTTGAGACATGCATAATTTTACTCTCATCTGATTTAAACCTCTGGGATTTTTCTTAAAAGAAAATATCTCAATGCTTTGATTGTGTTGAATAAAGTGCTTGCTGTTTTAGGAGCTAATTTTGAAAAGTAGTCTTCAATATGAAGTTGCATAAAAGATAAATATATGGATAAATGAATACTGATACTCATAAACAGATGAAGCTAAATTACACAGTTGATCTTTGAATTTCTAAAGCTTGTGGAAAAGATTCAATTCACGAATCATTGCTGTAACACTATACAGTAAATAAACAAAAATTCATTTAATGGTACTTCAATTTTTACGGTATTTTTTGAGAGGTAGTCTGTAGATTGCTGTTACTTCTACTATAAATACTGTAATATTACACTGGTGCCTGGTAGTGTGGATCTAGTGAAAGGTCTGCCAGTGTTTCCATTACAAATCCCTATTTCAAAGGCCTTAGAATTCCATTATAAAGTGTTCTTGTTAAGTTGTAAACAACTTAAGAAATATATACACTTAACACATCCATTTATAATTTTCGAAAGTAAACATAACAAAAAAGAAATAATAGTGAGACAAAGGCAGAATGACCTGAATTCAGAAGAAAACATATATTCTTGAAGTAACATCGAAAGCCTGGAAACCTGTAGTTAAACTCATGCTACAAAGAAATGCTAGAAAATAAAAATATTTTTCTTTTTAACTCTGTAGCACAATGTAGGAATCAGAACAAGTGTATAGTGGAACACTGGTTGTCTAACAAACTTTAGGGATGCATCAGGATAAAGATGACCTCAAAATAACTCTTATCGTTTTCCTGTCTCACCTACTCCCTTAGAAAAGGGCAGATGTGTTGATTTTTTATACAGTATTTTTGTGAATTATAATTACTTTCTTTTCTCACCACACTCTTTGTTCTTGTACCTTTACCGTGAGGCAGAGGAAAAAATAAATGTAAACCAATTAGATTTAGCAGTAATAAATTAAAGAAAAAAAATTAAAGATTCCTTAAACTATTTTTTTAAAAATGTAACTCTGAATATTATTTTGTTGAAAATAATTTTAAATAGAAAACCAAAGCTCTTTTACTGAGACAAAGAAGAGACAAAGAACACTTTTCTAAATATTCCTGACGCAAACATCTTTAAAAAACAAAGGAAGTGTTGAAAATTTTTTCTCTACCTCTAGTGTTAATATATTGGAGATTTCATAATACACAGCGACATGGAGTCTTTTATCCTCTGAATTTCTCTACTGTATTACAGACAGCCACAAATACTGCAAAAAAAAATCACCACTCGCAAGTATACTGCCACAAAATTCACCATTACTACTAAATAAACCTATGATTAATGAAGTGTGTATTATACAAGTGTGTATCTATATATACTATTACAAATCACTATCAGCAATCAATAACATTGTATCAATCACTGATACGGCAATGTTCAGTCCTATAGCAATAACCAATAAGAGCAACACCGAAGTAGGTACATACTACAACAGGTTACTACAAACTTTAGTGAGGTGACATACCACCAATATGACAGCAGATATATGTCATACAGTACTTAAATAGATAGATTCTACCCGTACCAAGGAAATCAGATTTCAGAAGGGGCCGTCTCGGAGGAGTGCACAAGCTGATTTCAGGGGGGGACCTAACCATCTCAAAGGTGGAAGGACAAACCAAACCAACCATGATCAGTCAGCCAGGCATCCCCAGTAAGAGTTCATCATCTCATATAACATTTATGTGAAAATCAGCCTGTTTCACAAAGGAAAGCTACATGCAGAGTGGGAAATTCTCAAAGAGAGGCTCCATATGGGATAGAAATTAAGTCCTTTTCATATAATAGAGACATAAGAGGGCATAGGATACTATCATTTCCAGTAGCCAATAGATGCTGTTAATTTCAATTTTTCACCTCTAACAGCCAATAGTTGCTTATCATTTCTGTTCTCTCAGATCAGTTTTTTTTCCCCACACTGTTTCTATATTCTCAGATAAGCTACTGTTACCATCACTTGATTTTTTGTACTTATTGATGGTACCTCAAGATACCTCTCTTTCTAGAAACCCCAGCTATACTTCAAGGATACTACCTTAAGTTTTCAAGGATACTAGCTTAAGTTTTCCAGGATGCTTTTGGTTCCCTAGCAAAGAGTTCCCAAGCTGGCAGATATTTTCTATGTCAGAGTTTTCCTTCTCTTTCCCTAATCCTCCACTGACCTGCTCAGTCAGAGAGGGGAGGGTCTTTTGGTGTCTGCGCAGAAAATTGGAGACTGACGTACCTCCTAGGGTAAATTCAAACCAGAATTTATTCTGGGCACAGCCAAAATAACAAATCAGTATTTATTTTGGACACAGCCCAAGCAATAAATCAATATTTTGGGCACAGGCAAAATATCAAATCAAATACTTGGATGCACTCAGAGTTGCAACTTCCCAAATGTTGCAAAACCAGCTCCCAATCTGATACCCTCAAGGCAGCTGGACAGAACAACACGACTTGAATCTGATCTGATACATGATAGTGCCATAGAAGAAAAAAAGAAGAAAAAGAAGAGAGAATGGAGCAAGAGAGGGGGGTGGAAGAGGAAAATAGTGACTCCATGGGCCTCCAGAAAAAAGGTGGTCTTCAGCAGCACAAGGTCCTGTTGTTCTCCTGCAGCGTCTTCAGGCAGATTCCATGGGGTGGTGGGTGGGGTTGTATGTCTGCCTTTCTGGCGAGCTTCTCTTCATAAGACAAGTCCCTTCCCCTTGCTATTAGCGTGAGGGGGGGTCTTGCTGTGAAAATTCTCCAGTTGGCGCATGCACAGAAGCTCCTTTGTGAAGGTTCTGGAACCAGGTCTGGGGTCTCCAGGGTCACTGGCAGTCCAACAGACCCTTGCCTGAATCACCTCTGCCTGAACCCTTCGGGCCTGCGTGTGCAGTCAGGTGGTGGGGGGGGGGGGGCAGCACCTGCTGCTGCTCCTCCTCTCCCGCCTCCTACACAGCAACACAGGCAGCGCAGTGGGAGCCACAGCACTGAAGAAGCTAAAGACAACAATGCAAGTAGAGACGGACGATGTTTAAGACAATACAAGTAGAATTAGTAGATGTTTAAGACAACAATACAAGTAGAGTCAGTCTTACATCTTCTAACCAAGCCACCTTTATGGCTGCCAATGTCACCTATTAAGCCATCCAAATCACTAGTACACTGGAATCGTAAATCTTCAGAAGTAAGGAAACTCTAGGCTGTATCTGATACATAAGACTGCCTACATGTCTGAAGGAAGCATTAACAAAGAATATGCAAGAACATATTTAGCTATTTGTTGATGTGTAACAATCAGTAAATATTATGTCAACTATATGGACTTAAGGCAACAGGAGAGAATAAGTGAAATTTTTCTGATTCTTCTTGACCATTTCAAATATACTTTTGAACTAATGCTTTATTAGAAATTTCTGAGTTTTCTTTATTATTGAGTCAAAACCACAGCAACTAAAATATAAAAGAGATAATTTTTCCTCAACAATTTCTGTATGTTTTATTTGATAAAGTAATTTTGCTTAACTTTGAAAGAAAGAACCAAAGTCTTAAATAGAAAGCCTTCATGATATGTTCACATCAGTTAGCACAGTAACCCAGACTAACCTATAAAACAGTATTGTGGCTTAGAAAAAACAGTTCCCAGCTGGAGTCTAGTGATAGCTGTTTTCAGGAAGTCTCTGCAATGGGCGAAACTGGTATTTTTATTTTCTTGCAAGAAAGGATTAGTGATGATTGCGACAGTACGTGAAATCACGCCTGCCCTAACTGTTTTGTAAAAAGGCTCCTTGACTCCTTCTGGTGATGTACAGGCTGCAAAGAACAGCGGCCTCATCTCATTGCTTCCAGTAAACTCAAAACAATGTTGTATGGTTTTGAGTGGAGATATATTGCTATTTTTTTATAGCAAAAATATTTTAATAACCTAATAGAATATTAACATACACAGACACTTCTGTCTTGTGTAGATTCCTTCTATAACAATTTGTCTTATGTAGTTCAGTGGAGACTTTGGGCATGTGTTGTGGTTTGTCAGATGGGGAGGAAAATCAGAAAGTAAAATTTGTTTTCTGGGATAAAAATAGTTTAACAGAACAGCAAAGGAAGAGAAAAATAATAACAATTATAATAATAAAAGAATATATAAAGCAAGTAATGTGTAGCGTAGTTGCTTATCACTCAGAAACTGGTGCCCGGCACTTTCCCAAGCACTGCCTCACCTCACTAAAATGGGCAATACTGTACTGAGATCTTAGTTTGTGAAATTTGCAGTCTTCCGTAGTTCCAATTTTAAAAAAGTTCTCTTTATTTGTTTATTGTAAATATTTTTTCTTTTCAGTTGAACTATAAACAATGATTAATAATCGTATGACAAATTGCAGAACATTCAAATATGAGGGGGGTAATTTTACCTGCAAGAAAAATGTTTTACATTTTTGAAGCTGTTTCAATACAAATATCTTTAAGAGATGTGAAAACATTAATACAGCCTCACAATCCTCCTGAGAAATAGATCTTGGAAATAAGTTCTAGGTATCACTCTCAGAAGTTCTACACTAATAAGAGTTTTGTCACGGCAGACTCAAGCTATGTACTCCCCTATGGCTGTGTAGGGAAATGAAGGATAAATGAACAGACACAGAATTTGGTACTGAGAGCATTCAGGAGAGTAGCAGGTTACTAAAGACTATACAATCGAACACCCAGAGAGATCACATGATGAGTTTGTGCCAGAATAAAAACCAAAAGAGTGGGGGAAGCCTAGAAGATAACTAGGTTGGAAACTATAATAAAGTGGAATTGTGGTAAATTTTATATTTTTGCTAGAATTAAGGGTGGTATGAAACCATCTTTGTCAAATAAGAGCATTACTGAGAATGTTTTTATTTATTTTTTTTTTATACTTCAATATCCAATCTCAACTATGAGCTTAGTATTTTCAAAGATACACAAGGAGGTCATTTAGAAATTGAGAACGTATCATTATATTTGTATATTTCTACTTTTCTGCCTACTGATCTATACTAATTTATTTCCAAGATTTCTATAAAAGTAAGGCTACAATTTGTTATTGATTTCACCTTATTCTTAATCACTGTCCTATATTTTGTTGCAGTAGAATTACATCAGTATTGGATACAATCATCTGTAAGTGCACAAATATAAAATTCAAAGTGGAAAAAAATCACTCCATACTAAGAAATAAAACAAGAAGCAGACACAGACTCATGAAGAAAAATATTTTGCTTATTAAATCCAGTGACTATGCTTATTATATTTCCTTAAAATCATATTTATGTCTATCTAGCAAAAATTTTAAGAAAACCCCAGTGATAAAGGAAGTATTTTAAACATGAATCACAGGGAATATCCTAATAAACAAGGCAAGCACATGGAATTTTAGCACAAGAAAATGCTCTTTTGGACACATTGAAACACTTTCAGGTTTTTTTTTGGAAGCCTATCCTCACCGAGACTATTTAAAGCAAAAAAAAAAATATCATTTTTTGAGTACATAGGAATTTCCTTCATAACCTTACTCATAAAGTGAGGTTTTTCAACATATATCATTTTTCTTTTTCTGAAGTTGAAGGAGCTGACCATTCATGCGAGGAACATGTAAATTCCTCTTAAGAAATGCTTTAACAGTCTTCCCTGCATCTACGACATTTGGGTGAGATTTTGGTTCTGGAAATAGTGAGTCTTAGGGATTTCTTCTGTTATGCTATGACTGTGTCTTTTCACTTAACTCAGGCAACATAAATGGGCAAGGCTGCAGATTTCATTTGATGCAGGTGTGTGTTTGCACAGCATATGTGCATAAAAACATCCACCTGTAACAGAAGGTTCAACGATGTTTTGGTACTTGTTTTCAGCTTAACAAGTTAATTGAGAACAAAATACTAATGCTGTGCCAGGGTGATCTGAATGAAATACTGAACGCATGATACCACTCTTGATCTCGTCAACAGTGTCAGAAGAGTGCATTAATGATCCAGTGACAGCCTTTCACACCTAGACGAAGACTTAAAAAAATGGAAATGCAATTATGTCTGACAGGTGTTCTTGCAAACCAAGGTTTCTGACAAGGTGGTAGTTCTCTCACATAAACTGTGGTCAGTGCCCTGCTTGAACTAGGCTTCTGAGGCTACACAGAAGTTTCTGTTCTTCCTACTGCATTTTTTTTTCTGTTATTTTTGGATTTGTTTTTTTTTCCAATCAGCTATAAATACATTTAAAATATAAATCTATTTCCACATATCACCTCTGCCCTTTATGACTGATAGCAATTGACAAAGGATTTATTTCACGCATGTTGCACTGTTTCTCTTTATGATTTCAAGAGCTAAAGGAAAAGATGCAGTTTAGTTTGGATTGTTAACAAAAGCTGGAAATGAGTATGCACAGTTCTAAAATCTTTACTACTTCTGTTGGCTAAGCACAGCTGCCATGGGTGGATGGCAGAACTGTATGGTCTGCATAAGCCAAAATTATTCACTCTGAGAAGGTTCATTCATATTTGCTTTTTCAAGTTGTTCTTTGAACTGGAAAACTGCAGAGAATCCACATTTTTTCAACTGGTGTTTGAAGAGAGACAGTCCTCATATTGTACTTTAAGGTTTTCCTATCAGAAGTTTTGTACAAATTGGTTACTGGGGGTTGTGTCAGAAGAATGACAGGTTAAAAGGTTCATGACTCAAAATAAGAGAGAGCTAAACCATATCTGCAATTTCTCTTAGCACAGGTCAGAAGCATGAAAGAAAATTAAGTACAGATTCACATACCAACAGATACATAAAGCAATTTTAATAGTAGTTTTTTCTTTCCTCAGAAATTTCCTCAAAGCCATGAGACAATTATGTTCTAACGTAATGTCTCTATGTATTTATAATTACAACTTTTCCTCCCCCTTTGGATGCTGACAATTACATGTGTATTACTGTGCCATTTCTCCTAACATTTTCCTCCTAGAGTCGCTGTTCAGCAATGACCTTAGAATGAATAAAAGACATTCTCTAGTCAAATGCAGGATTTGTACTTTACAGATAGATCTTCTGACCTGCTACTTAGACATCAAACAGTTGTGACAACAATAGCTACTTAGAAAGCATATCAAATCACTATCGGTTTTCGTGCTATCCTGAGGCTACTGGCCAAAACTTGATACCTTGGAGCAGGAAGGTGTAAAGGGCATTTTGCTTATTGTGAATAATGAGCCCTGTTAGTGAGTGAAGATAAAAATGTGACAGTATTTCTTTACACCTGTACAGAAAAAGTTTGGAAAGGTGCACCTTCTGAAAACATTTTTACTATGAAAATTGTTATTTCAGTTTTCTGGAGTGAGAGAAGCTTCAGCACTTCCCACATACTCTGGCAGTTAACAGTACAGGTAAATTATATCCATGAAAATAAAGTGGCAGAAAACCCCAGTTTAGCACTCTTACTGATTCCACTTTGTGATGAGAGATGTGTGCATCTCATTTACAGGGATAAACTTTGTGCCCCTTGTCTCTTCTGTCACTGAGCATTACTGAAAAGACTCTGACTGTCTTGCTTATTCCCTCCAGTCAGGTGTTTATGCACATGGATAAGAACCCCTCTTAGCCTTCGCTCGGCCAGGTTAAAAAGTGCTAGCTCTCTCAGCTTCTCCTCATATGACAAATACTTCAAGCTGTCAGTAGTCTCTGTGGCCTTTCACTGGACTCGCTTCAGTGGGAAGGATCACATCCCTCAGCCTCCCACTTAACGCTTGTCCTAATGCAGCCCAAGATACTGACAGCTGCCTTTGCCAGAAGCGCACATTGCTGGTTCACAGTGAGCTGCTTGTCCTCCGGGACGCTTAGAGCCTTTTCTGCAAAATGGAGAACCCCCAGGGAGCAGTCTGAGTATGGTTCAAGTGAACCCTATTCTAAAGCACTCTCACTTCTCTGGAGCAGAGCATTTAATCTGTATTTTCCAGGTCATGTATTTCCTAACCACATTCTATTGGTTATTTTAGGATGAGGTTACTTTTGTAAATAATTATGGTTTTCTTCATCCTAGAAGTCTGCTTTAATCACTGAATTACTAGTTCTTTCCCTGTCTTTTGGCATTGATCACCAATGGTGTTGAATATGTCATGTGAAATGTCAAGCTTCTGCTTCCCGTTTCCACACTAGAAAGGAACCTGTATTATACCCTACACTGAAATCCTTTCTGGACCAACAGTATAGCTACAACATTATCTTTCACATCCATTCATTATCTAGGAATTATCTCAGTTCCTTTGGGAATCCAGACTTTAATTAGTAGTGTGCTCTGTTTGCAAGGCAAAGTAGGAATATCCAGCAATTTTATGAACTGGTCCAACGATTAACTAGGATGGTGACCCTGACAGGTTTGCTGAGCTCCCAAATGTATCCTGGTTTGAATGCATGCTACGTCCTCTGCCAGCTCCAATGGAGGAAGGAAGTGATAAATGTAATAGCTGAAGTGTGTATATCCCATGTGTGATTTATCTCTTATAATCTTACTGGGAAAAAAATTGTACTCTTGGATAACAGTTGTGAGGGATCTTTATCTTTGTTTACAATGCACACGTCATAGACATATTACTGTTTATGAAAAGGAAGACAGATGTATCTTTTGCCACAGTGCAAAATATGTTGTGCTTTTAAATGGACTGTGTCTCCTACAGAAGTTAATTGGACAGCCTTTGACTGTCTCTTCCTAGACAGTTCTATCTTTGCAAATTTTTTCATATTTTTCAGATAGAAATTCAAGTAGGGAAACTTTATCACCTTCTGCAATCCCCATCATCTTTCCAGAGACATATAGAGTTAATTACCTTCAATCTTCAGAGTTTCATTTAAGGAACATTTCTCAGCTGTCTTTTCCATCATTCATCAAAGCTAAGGATCAAAATTAAACAAATATACACACATTCTTTCCTTTTCAGCAGAGGGGAATAACAATCTGAAAGAGGGAAAAAACAAGTCTTTTTGTAATAAGAAAATAAATTCCTATTTATCTTGCTATTTTACTTATGCTGAAAGTTAAAGAAAAGATATTATATATTATACTGCATATGTGTATAACATACAGAATCACAGAATCATTCAGTTTGGAAAAGACCTGCAAGATCATCGCGTCCAACTATACACCTAGCACTGTCAAGTCCACCACTAAACCATATCTCTAAGTGTTACTTCTACCCTGTTTTTAAATACCTGTAGGGATGGTTACTCAACTTTCTCCCTGGGCAGCCTGTGCCAGTGCTTGCAACCATTTCTGTGAAGTCATTTTTCCTAAAATCTGGTCTAAACCTCCCCTGGCACAATTTCAGGCCATTTCTTCTTGCCCTATTACTTGTTGCTTGGGAGAAGAGACCAGCAATCTACAACCTTCAGGTAGTTTTAAAGAGCCTCCTTTTCTCCAGACTAAACAGACCCAATTACCTCATCTGCTTCTTGTAAGACTCGTGCTTCAGACCCTTCACCAGCTTTGTTGCCTTTTGCGCACACTCCAGCACCTCAATGTCCTTGTGTTGAAGGGTCCAAAGCTGAACAAAGTATTTGAGGTGTGGCCTCACTGGTGCCAAGTACAGGGGGAAGGTCGCTTTCCTAGTTCTGCTGGCCTCTCTGTTTCTGATACAAGCCAGCATGCTATTGGCTTTCCTAGCCACCTGGGCTCACTGTAATCTCATATTCAGCTGGCTATCAACCAGCACCCCCAAAGTCCTTTTCCATCAGGCAGCTTTCCTGCCATTTGTCCCCAGGCCTATAGTGTTGTTTGAGGTTGTTGCGGCCCAGATGCAGGACCCAACACTTAGCCTTGTTGAACCTCATACAACTGGCCTCAGATCATCGATCCAGCCTATCCAGATCCCTCTCTAGTGCCCTCTGTCCCTCAAGCAGATCAACACTGCCGCCCAATTTGGTGCCATCTGCAGACTTAGTGAGGGTACGTCAATCCCCTTATCCAGATCAATGATAATGTATTAAACAGAACTGGCCCCAACACTGGACCCTCGGGAACATTGCTTGTGACCAGCTGCCAACTGGATTTAACTCAGTTCACCACAACCCTCTGGGCTGAGGCATGCAGCCAGTTTTTTACCCAGCAAGGATTACACCCATCTAAGCCATGAGCTGCCAACTTCTCTAGGAGTGTGCTGTGGGAGGCAATGTCAAAGGCTTTGTTCAGGTAGATAACATCTACAGTCTTTGCCTCATCCACTAGGCAGGTCACCTGGTCATAGGAGGAGATCAAGCTAGCCAAGCAAGACCTGCCTTTCATGAACCCATACTGGCTGGGCCTGATCCCCTGGTTGTGCTGCACTTGCCTGATGAGTGCCCTCACTGTAAACCACTCCATAATCTTTCCTGGTACTGAGGTCAGGCTGAAAGGCCTATGGTTCCCTGGATCCTTCTTCCAGCCCTTCTTGTAGATGCACATCACACTGAAAAGCCTTCAGTTGCCTGGGACCTCCCCTGTTAACCAGGACTGTTGCTAAATGATGGAGAGTGGTTCCACAAGCGTCTCCACCAGCTACCTCAGTACTCTGAGGTGGATCTCATTGGCCCCATAGACTTGTGAGTGTCCAGGTGACACAGTAGGTTGTTAACTGCTTCCTTCTGGATTATGGGAGGTTAATTCTGCTCTCTCTGCTTGCCTTCCAGCCTTTTACCCACTGAAGAATATGCCCAGCTAAGCCATGAGCAGCCAGCTTTTGTGTTAAAGTAAATACCTCAAAGATAAAAAATGGCCAGAGGAACAGCAATAACATTTGTCAAGCATTTTATAAGGAACTTCTGAAAGTAAAGTTATGGAATGGGCAAAAATAGTTTAATTAACAAAACCGGAAACATCCCAAGTCCTGAGTCATTTTTTTTAATGACAAGTAAAATGTTTATTTTATCTTCTATTACAATAATACTTTTTAGTTGGATTTCAGAAACATTCCCACGGAAGATACCCAATTCTCAATTCCCTCATAATGGCATATAAAGTTCTTAAAGAGGTTGCATTAAACTATTCTGTTACATTATTGAAAATAATGTTTCTGTCACCATATAAATAAATACCACTTAAAATTTACCCTCTTGTCTGAAAAAAACAAAACTATCTACATTTCTTATAGACACAGAAACACACACAAAGGAAAAAAGCCACAAAAGCCAGCAGATAGCCAGCATAATGAAAAGCACAATTCACTATCTGCAAAGAGTGGAGAAGCACAAAATACCTGAAATGCGCAAGATGTAGAATTACTGCCCATGAACCTTGAAACTCTAGGAATGTTTTCTGACTACTGATGCACAAAATGTTATTTTCAGCTCTTCTTTCTTTCTACTTTTTTTTAGCTCTTATATAAGAATAAAAAGCTTACAGTTAGCAGAACTAACTTTAGGCATGCTTTCTTGATAGGAGAATAGTGTAATATTTTTTTAGCTTCTTTAATTTTCAGACATATTAAAGTCCATTAGGTGAATTTATCTTGTGTGTATGGAAATGGATGCCATGAACAAGAGCAGCTTTATATGAAAACATATGATTTATAGTAACAATTTTAAAATTGGTCTAGGTAACGAAGTCAATAACAGGAAACTTTCTAGATTTTTGGAAAAAAAGTTGTGAGCTCATTTTTATAAAATCAGTATGAAATGAATGAGCCGATGGTTGTGGCATGACTAACTGCAGCTAGGCAAGTCATTTAAAAAGGATTCTATGGTGAACAATGCCATTATCTATGTACAGCTTTTGCCTTTGAAGAGAATATAGATTTTGCAGATTTCAGATTATGAACTGTTTTCAAACTGTTGAAGAATGGTACCATTATTTAAGATATTGATTATGTCAGTTAATGAGATGCATGACCAATAACCAAAATTACAAGATATAATTGTTATCTAAGTATATTGTATGATATATATCTCACCATTGGAATACATTGACTAACATGGATTTGAAGGATATTTTGAGTTGTAACTTCACAGTGCACAATTGACTGCAATGCAAATGGTTTGGTAGTTAATTTATTCCAAATTTTGGAATTTATTTATTTATTCAGTTTATCACTATTTCTGTAATTAGAACTCCGTAATCACTTTATTTTCCTTCTTACTCTGGCTAAAACACCCCTCCCCCCCCCAAAAAAAAGAAAAAACATCCCAACCCCCCAAAATAAAAAAAATAAACCACCCCTACCTCCGAAAAACTCAAACAAAAAAAAAAAGAAAAAAGTCTACAGCTTCCACCTGCTTGTAATTAGCAGTTTCAGTATGTTCAAAGCTGCATTTGGCACTTCTGTTATACTGAGTGGGACCTATTTAATTATTCGGAGGTACAAAGTTCTTTCGTCTTGGTAATTATAAAGACTTAATCTGGAAAAGTAGAAAATTTATCAACCTACAGATTGCAAGAGCTAAAATACAATAAAATAAGCATAAAGCACTTCTGTTTTTAAGAGTAAGCTAAATGGAAAATATTTCATAAGTGTGTATAGGGAGCAAACAGTATGTGATATTTCTTAATGTGCATTTTGAGTGAAGAGTGATCTAGGAGACTACAGTAGAATCAGTGCACTGCTTCAATATTGATGATCAATAAAAGAAGGAATGGTGGGCTAACAGCAAGTCCCTTTAAACTTGTGTGACACTGACTCACAGGGGAAAGAGCAAGAGGAGACAAAGGAGTAGAAAGTATTGGATAAGTTTCTAGTGAGTACTCCAAGGGCTGTGAGCTCTGAGAGTGTTAGACACCGGCAAGCTCATTTCAGCTGCTCAAAGCTGCGTACATACTTGTAGTTCAGGAATTCTGAAAACCAGATTGAACCTTCTGTGCTGTGTGAGCATGTAAGATACTTTTTAGTTATTAGCCAGAATTTCCTCTGCATGATAATCTTTTTCCACTTCTCTGACAACAAAAGGTGGTAAGAGACTCTCTGTGCACTTTATGACCAATATAGAATCCATCATACAGGTTTGACATACACTTTGCAGCTACCTTTCTGTGTACAGTGAAATGATCCAGATAAAGATCTCTGTCTTTACTGCAAAATTATTTGGTATTAAATAAATCAGTTTTATTTGGTATGAGAAGTAATATTTTCAAATATTTTGCACGCATCTACTTCCTTAGGAAGAAATTAAGTAACTTCTGCTAAGCCCACATTAATTTCAATTGTGTCACCTTCACTGTTCTACTTGTACATGTATGAGATACCAAAACCAGGTGCTGGATCATCAACACCGTGTATATTATTATATAATTACAAACCCTTGTATCACCTTAAAATCTTCTTGACCTAAAAGAAAAATCCCAAAGCAGGTCATTCATGCAACATAAACTGCTCCGTGTAAGTTTTTGCAATTAGTGATTTTGCTATACCTTGACACGGACTTCGTTGTTGTTGTCTTTCTTCTCAGAATGTAATGAAGGTTGCAAAGATATAAACAAGGATATATATCTCCTTATTATAAGAGGATTCTTTAGCTTAATATCTTTCAGAAATTCGCTTATATACTATTATCCAAAGCTGTCCCACTTAAGAATTCAGCATGAAGCATGCATTTACACAGTTTCAATTCTTCAGTGAATGACAAGAAAAGAAATAGAAAACAAATGACCATTGTTAAATATAAAAAAAGTTGATCATTTGCATTCTTCAAATAACTGTTTTGAAGTTTTCTAAAATAAGAAGCAGATACACGTAATTATGTCTTTATAAAGAACTCTGTGTGTGATGTTTCTGAATAATAATGGACTTATTTCTTCCCATCACTGTGACGAAGAAGATTAAAAGAAATAGAAGATTAAAAGAAATGCATACATATGTATAGTTCAATGTTGATCTTGAAAAATTGTGACCTGCCAGCAAGCTACAGTGTATCATATTCATAATAACAGAGTTAAAGAGAAATATGCCTTTCAGATAGCTTCGGGAAACAACAGACTTAATCTGTGGTACATAGAGGAGGCAAACATCAGAAATTAAATATTTGTTCTTCATTAGATTGCTGGCAACCACTCCTTGTGTTATCTCTAGTGATTACTAACTTGAACTTCCCAGTGTTGCTCACTGCAAATAGATATATCTTTGCAGGATCTAATAATGTCATAAGTATGGATCAAAATTGTCACCTTGAACTGAACGTGAAAACTTACAGTATATATTCTGGACAATTATCATGACTTTGTATTTTTAGATTACAGTGATAGCTATTAAAAACAAACAAGCAAAACAAAACAGCAAAACCTCAAATCCAAAAAAACCTTTCGGTAAATAAGAACCATGAAGCACTTCTGTGTAAAGAGGTAAGATTAATGAAAAAAGACTAGGAAGAATGTATAAGGACTAAACAGAACGTGTCATTTCTTAGTGTGCCTGTTGACTGATCTAGGAAGCTACACTACGGTCAATACGCTGCTTAAATGGTGAACAGTTTAACGAGGGATGGTGGGCTAACAGCATCTATAAATCTGCACAGAGAGGAAGAGGATGGTATCTACTTATGGTTTCATTATGACGTCAGTGAGATAGTCAGAGAAATATTAAATCATTTACAAATAATAATGATAATGCCTTATAATTTAGAATTAATTTTCACATCTGAGAGTCAGTCTTATATTCCGCCTAAGTTTCACTGCATAAGCGCATAAATAGGCACCATTACCTGTCAGAACATGCAACACTATTGGTTCATTATGTCAGTGTTCTGCATTTATTTACATATCAGAATTTCAGGTTTTCAGGTCTCCCACAGACCTTCAGCAGTAGCAACACAATTTCACCACTCCTTGATTTTCATTTGCCATTGAAAAAAAGTAATTTTTTTCTCAGACCCAAATGACCTGTGTGACATTGTTGTTCTGAGAAAGAATTTCTCTCCTTAAAAGTTGTAAGGAGGAAAATTTTCTGGACTATTCATTGTAACAAGACTTCCTGTATTTGAAGAACACAACACCACTTCAGGAGTCATTGACTATTTTCAAAACTGTTATTTTGAAATTGCATATGGGTATTTTAATGGAAGATGCAAGCTTTTCCATCCTGCTGGATCCAGAAGACAAAATTACCATTGTACGCTTGGGTGTGGAGTCTCTTTCTACAGGTACACACATATATTTTAAATGTTTGAACTCCAGAAAGCTAGGAATTATGATTCAAAACCATCTGACTCATAGACTACTGCATCATTACTAGTCAGGATTTCTAGAACGTGGTCAAATCTGGAAAAGATAAGGACTTCATATTGGTTTGTGTTCTTTCAAGTTTCTATAATTTTTTTCCTTTTCTTCTTTTTTTTTTTTTTTCCTGCTTGCATATTTTACATACTAATCATTTGCAGCATATTATTTGTGTCTTGCTGATAAAGTGACCAACTGTCATGGCTAACTGTGACATAGCAAACTTCATTTTGTCTTTTTCTGAAGTTCTTCCTTATGCTAAAGTGCAGATTCTCACACTCATATGTCCACAAAATTTCACATTTCATTAATACTAACATTTGATAAGGTAGGAATGGTAGCAGTAGGTATTTTCTTACAAATACTACCAGAATAAAAATAGATGCTTGCACACCAATTAATTGTTCTTGACTTTACAGCCATCTCTTATGCTCATGTTATATTGGAGGAGTGGTTTTGCTTGTTTCTTTCCTTGTTTTTTATAATTACTGTATAAATTAGCCTGAGGTGTGTTCTCCTCTGATTTATATAGAGTTCAGCATGGAACCTACCAGGACCTCCACAGAATTTATCATTTTGAGTTATAAAGATTTTATTTATCCATTGTATCTTTTGCCCTAAACAATTCCAGTTCTTTACCTAGTTCTGAGTTATCAATTTATACCTGACTCTGTGGATCTTCTGAAATGTTAGGAATATATTGCACACACATAAATCATTATATGCTTGGCTTATAAAACCACAGTTTTCAGATTCAGGATAAGATGCTCCTCATAATGTATCTCATGCTCTGTCTTGTAAATTACCAAATATATATTGATAACTTTGAATTTATCATAAATAGAATAAAATGACATGTAACAACAAACAAATATGAGGGGAAGTTTAATGGCTTTGAGGTAAATTATGAAAAGCCAAGGTATTCTTCTTTTATAAAAAATAAAACAATTCAAATACACACAAAGAATTTTCTGATAATATTCCCTTTTTCAAAGTGTTGTGACAGTGGCGTGCACTGACATTTTCACAAAAGGTAGATGCATTTATTTTTTTAAAAAATATCTCAGATCAAGAGCTTAAATTGCTTAGATTGCTTCCATCAGAAGGAAAGGTACATATAAGGGGACTCCTTCTCCTCTTCAGGCAAGGGGTATAAGGGGTATTAGAATTATCAGCTAAAAATTCTAGGTTTTCACTATCGACTGCAGCAGAAACATAGATACTAGTCACTAGATGCTCAACTTTTAGACTGCTAAAATTAGGAGAAGTGATTGTCATAGAAAAGATCTTGCAAATCTCTAAACTAGCACATTTCAGCTCTTCTAAGTGTTGTGTAAATATATCATATGAATGACTATCTGGGTTTACAGCATCCAGTGACTTTTTTTAAAAAAAAACAAACCCTTTCCTATCATCTCTACTGATGCTTGATTCACAAGCAAAGAAAAAATACTGCACTGAAAAATACTGTTTGAGGAAAAAATCCTATAGAAGCTGCAGGTAAAGTCAATTCTTTAAAGTTATCTCATCCTGCTTACTTCTACCCAGATATGACTTCTGTCTCCAAAGACACTTGTAAAAGTACTTGGCAATGTGTATGTTAGTAGTAATTTTTCATTCCAAAACAAATATATAGGACACCATGCAGTTATAATGAACACTGTTTTTTGTATAATAGTCTATTAATTGTCTGATAACACATCATAAAACAACCAACCAAATAAAAACAGAGCATGGGACAAAATGAAAGGATCAATGAGGTTTAGGGAATACAACCTTTGTGTGTTGAAATCTTCCACATTATAAATGGTTTCTATACTAGGTAAATTTCATGGTCAAAGTAGAGTAAAAGTCAGCCCATAAAGGATCTGGATACTGGGGTTGCTTTGAAGACTAACAAGATCAGAGGTTTTACCCAATTTGATTATCTTACATAATCACTCACTCACTCCCTCCCTACCAGAGTGAAACATGGGCTTAACTGTTCTTGACATTTCTTGTCTCTTCAGTAGTGCTGTTGTCCAGTTTTCTAGACTTCAGAATTTATACACCTTGATTTTTTTCTTCCCTTGTCACTATGCTCACAGAGTCAGATTGATTTTGAGATGAGATGAGACCACACTGACAGAAAGATAAGCCTTTGCAGTCCCTTTGCAGGGTTAAGTTCTTGATCTCTGTGTGTAATAACGCTGACCTATTTTTGATTCTGAAATGTCTACAAGTTGAAAGACTTAGGATTTTTTTCTGTGTATGAACCAGTTTTCTACCGAGCACAGTGTTTTCTAACAAGTTTTCACATTCTTCGTAGACCCAGATGTTTAAAGAACAGTAAGAAAAAAAATATGGTTTATTACACTTTTCTTAGTTAAATTGCCACCCATGAACTAAAGTGTGGGAAAAACACAAATAAGGAAAGATTTTACATGACAAGTTTTTAATAAAAAAATATTAAATTTTGAGCAATGTCGTGGATTAAGTCTACTTCATTCAAAAAGTTCACTGAACTTTGAGATATATCTGTCTTACAGATGTATACTAATAACTATAATTAATGATACAGAATATTTCCTAAGTATGTGGTAACATTTCTTTATATATGAGCTCACTTGAATGTAGGTGCTTGTATTGATTTTAAATTAAAAAAAAAATCAGGCTGTATATGGTCCCTTACATTTTTTTTCCCCTTTGGCAAAAGGTAATAGAAATACTTTAATCCATTCTTCCTGTAAGAGCAGTATTGATTTCAATGAGGAATCCATGTGGAAGTGACAATCAGCCCCTGGCATAGAAAGGACTCCCAGAGTTTTGACTGCCTGAGCTTAGGGCCATTGCAAGAAGTGAGCCTAACACAGATAAAGGAGAACAAGTTTTTCTGTTAAATTAGAAATTATGGAAATTTCTAAGTATTTATGAATTTGGAAAATATGGGAAAACGATAGAAAAATTTAGAAGGGACAATACCAAAGCACTTCATTTCTGCAGCTAATTGTTTTGTTTTCAGAGTTGCTTTTGGCTAAAACAGAAGGATAAACAACCTAAACCTAAAAAAATCTTATGCTTCAAGTTGAATAAAAAGTTTCAGATCACAGTAACAACTCTGAAGTCTCTCTACAAAGGTATTTCTTTTGAAGAAAACAAAATAAATTTCTAATCCTTGTATTATATTTGGCCATAAACAGAGGAGCCGTGCTCTAGCATTCTGTTACCCAAACCTGTTCTCCAGAAATCTCATTTACCCATATGAGAAAATTTTTTGGTACGATCAAGCCTTGTTCCAAACCAAAAAGGAATTCCCATTCACATGGAGATTTTTCCAGACACTGAAGTTCCACTTCTTAAAAATTAGTATAAGTCAGGCCTCAGTCAGAAGATGCTTGTAGTTGACTGTAATATTTCTCTTGGTTGACAATCTAGCCATATTAAAGCCCTCTTCTTACCACTTCTCCTACTAATCTGTGTCCTTCAACATTGTATGATATTTTCTGAGTGTTAGAACAAAATTATTTTTACTGAAAATGTAGCTGCAAACCTGTGAAACAACCCTAATATTTGGAAATCTACTTAAAACCTGGTTTATAAATTATGTTCTAATGTTGTTCTCTTACTCTGCGTGAAACAAAAAACAAACAAGCAAACATGAAGTCTGTAAGACTGACCTATCTTGTAGAGGAAAATAAATATATAAAGCTCTCTGTATAGTGTTAAGTAAATTGTTGCAGTTTGATTTTATTTTGCAAACTGAATTTAGGCTACTCAACATAAGTGTGAATTTCTCTTTCAGTTACACTACTCTTTGTCTTTTCGTGTCCTGTTAGATACTATCTCTTAACTTTTACAATAACAAGTGATATGTAGCAGTCTTACACTTAGAACTTTAAGGTTAAAGGTAGACATCTTCAGATTTTATGTGTAAATCAATTTCTGTCAATTTATCTTAATCTATTTCACCATAAATCAGCAATCTTAAGAGCTTAAAATAAAGATCGTGTATGTAGAAATCTACGAGATAGGTTGGTGTTCAGTTTTCTCTGTGTTATATATCAATTTGTGTCACCTCGAGGTGAGAAACGTGTAATCTCTGGTGTATAGTTATTTTTAACTAACTACTCAAACAGACCTTTTGGATAAATACCCAGTTGTACCCAATTTTTAATTAATTTATGCAGGTTTTATGATCTGGGTCACAACAGTATCATTGAATACTCAAACTTCATTTGCAATCAATCTAGATTAAGCTGTTCATTGCAATAATTGACCTTTTATTTCTATACAGACCAAATGAATCTCTGAGGAACTCCACACTCTTATAATCTTACAACTGGGAAATATTTTAAAATCAACCAACCAATTTTTTTTGTTCTTCTGCTATCCCATTTTTGTGGTCTGGAAATTCAATGGTGATATTGGGTGAAAATAGTGGATAAAATAGCTTATTATCTATATATCTATATCTCTCTCTGTATGTATTAGTTGATAGAATATTGGAATTTCAGAGTGGATAATACATCACTGAGTCCTGTACTTTTCCCTAAATACAAGCTAATTTGTATCAGTTGCTACAGTTCCCATATGAGGTACTTGAATATTTTCTACAGTAATTATTTCTATTATTAACTTCTACAAATATTTAATTTTTTTCTGTTCCTTGAACAACAAAATATTTCATAACTTATAATTATTTTCTTCAAAGTAATACTACATTTGTGAAGAAAAAGAAATAGAAAACAGCACACTTGTGAAATCTGCCGTATTTTGATTTAATTGCAACCTGCAATTGCAATGAGTTTCTATGCAATAAAGACAGGCATCCCAGGACAACTACAAAGGTGAAGTGAGATGTAGGGATGTAGGGAAAAAATCAGAAGGGCTAAAGTCCAACTAGGACTTCAACTGGTCACTTCGGTCAAAGAGAGTAAAAAGAACTTCTGTAAATATATCAGCAGCAACAGGAGGACAAAAGAGACTCTTCCCCCTTTGCTGCGTGCAGAAGGGCTGGAGGGAAGACCCGGGGAACTCCAGGCCTGTCAGTCTGACCTCAGTACTGGGGAAGGTCATGGAGCAGATCATCTTGAGTGCTATTATACGCCACACATGGGACAATCTGGTGATCAGGCCCATCCAACATGGGTTCACCAAAGGCAGGTCCTGCAAGACCAGTCTGATCTCCTTCTATGACAATGTTAAGTGTTTAACAGACAAGGAAAAGGCTGTGGGTGTGGTGTACCTGGACTTCAGTAAAACCTTTGACACCGTTTCTCACAGTATCCTGCTGGAGAAACTGGCTGCCATTGGCATGGACAGGCACAGTCTCTGCTGGGTTAAAAACTGGCTGGATGGCCGGGCCCAAAGGGTTGTGGTAAATGGAGTTAAATCCTGTTGGAAACTGGTCACAAGCGGTGTTCCCCAGGGTTCAGTGCTGGGTCCAGTCCTGTTTAAGATCTTTATCAATGATCTGGATGAAGGCATCGAGTGCCCCCTCAGCAAGTTTGCAGACAACATCAAGCTGGTGCAAGTGTGGATCTGCTTGAAGGAAGGGAGGCTCTGCAGAGGGATCTGGACAGGCTGGATCAATGGGCTGAGACCAATGGGATGAGGTTCAACAAGGCCAAGTGCAGAGTCCTCCATTTGGGTCACAACAACCCCATGCAGCGTTACAGGCTTGGGGAAGAATGGCTGGGGAGCTGCCTGGCAGAGAAGGACCTGGGGGTGTTGGTGACAGCCGGCTGAACATGAGCCAGCAGTATGTCCAGATGGCCAAGAGGGCCAATGGCATCTTTGTCTGTGTCAGACACAGCGTGGCCAGCAGGAGCAGGGAGGTCATTTTGCCCCTGTGCTCAGCAGTGGTGAGGCCGCACCTCAAGTGCTGGGTTCAGTTTTGGGCCCCTCACTACAGGAAGGACATTGAGGGGCTGGAGCATGTCCAGAGAAGGGCAATGAGGCTGGTGAGGGGCTGGAGAACAAGCCCTACGAGGAGAGACTGAGGGAATTGGGGTTGTTTAGCTTAGAGAAGAGGAGGCTGAGGGGAGACCTCATCCCTGTCTACAACTGCCTGAAAGGAGGTTGTGATTGGGTGGGTGCTGGGCTCTTCTCACAAGTGACAAGTGATAGGGTGAGAGGAAATGGCCTCAGGTTGTGCCAGGGGAGGTTTAGACTGGACATTAGGGAGAATTTCTTCACTGAGAGAGGGGTCAGGTACTGGCACAGGCTGCCCAGGGAGGTGGTGGAGTCGCCATCCCTGGAGGTGTTTAAAAGACAGGGGGATGAGTTTCTTGGGGACATGGTTTAGTAGGGAGACAAGCACAGGTGGACTCGATTATCTCAGATGTCTCTTCCAAGCTTATGATTCTATGACTCTGTGAAGAAGCAAAACTAAAATTAAGTACACAAAGAGATAGAGCACAAGTATGAAAGCTTCATGTGAGAAGTAATAGGTTCAAGTTCACACTCCAAAATTGGCAGGTTCTTAACTGTCTTTTTATTGCACCCCTAATACTGGAACAGTCCCATCAATCTCCACCTTAACTTAAGTAGTATAAACCTCCCTCCTTCTTCTAGATGAAGCTCAGTAAAAATGTCTATTTGATCAAACAGTGATTAATGCATGAAAACTTCAAAACTTTTGGAAAAAAATTAATAACCTGTATACAAAGTTGTGAAATTTTAATGATCCTCCAGAGGGTAAATGAGTGAAGTGGCACAGTGGTATAACTGGAGGTTAACCTAATTAGAACATGTAAAGGCAATGAATGTCAAACTGAATATTGAAAATATTCCTGTATACGCTGTATAAATGAGCTGTAAGACTCATCATCAAAGTCTGTAGGTTAGATCGAAGCTTGGTGGGACACAAAAAGTGAGGGTAGGGGGGGTAGATATTTAAAATAAAACACTCTCATTTACTTTAGCTAGAACAAAGCACCGATCAGAATATGTTCTGTAATAAGTCCAGATGAAAAGTAAAAGATGTGATTGTATGGAAATGCCCACGGCTTAAGAATTGCTTTACCACAAAGATTCGGACCATGACAGGAGACAGCTACCATATTTCTGGTAATTTACTTCTCATTCAGGAAGACTGTTGCACTTTTAATAGGAGAAGGAAAATTAACAAATAAGACTAGCAATCACGCTGGGAAAGCAATGAGATTTCATTCTCTCTCCTTCTCCTCCCTCTGCCTCCCCTAAGAATTTACTTGGAGAAGTTAGCAAGTTCAGGGGGACGATTTTGGACCCCTGGTATTTTAGTTTTGATACCCAGATTAGGGAATAAATTGTGTTTCTTATGTATGACCTTTTTGAATTGAAACAAATATATGATAAACATCGCTGTGTTCCTTGTATATGAATCAAGGCTTTGGTTTTACAGCTACACCAGTTTATTGTTTGTGACCCAATGCTGATTCAGAACCTGGTCCATTTCCCTGAAAGTAATATGAATCTACTTGTTCTTATCTTCTGATATGTCTAAGAGTTTGAATTATGCAGTGGAAATTAATGGTTGGGGTAGTAATTAAATGTTCCCAAATGTTTTTGTCCAACAAACTTGTCTAATCTTATTGGTCTAAAAAATAACATTAATAGCATCCTAAGATTTCTGTGTTTTTTCCCAGCTGCTTCTAGCTTTATAATTATCTCACAGAAAACTAGAAGTGTAAAGTATACTAATACTGTCCAAGTCCATAAGATACAGAAACTTCTGTTCTATTGCAGAGGATGGAACCAGGCTGGAGAGCTGAACAGAAACATTGCAGTTGTTTTATTCTTTAGAAAAAGAAACATGGTTTTTACCTTCATGACCTCTCTGCTCCTTCCTAAAAATACGTGTGACAATTTTAGGTAGAAACAACTTCCCCATCGCTTATAGGTTCCTCACTCGACAATGCAACTTCATACCATTCTCAGTCTGACTTTAGAGACTGACCTATGACCTTCTTTTTATGCTTTTGTGGAAGACAGCCCATTCTAACCTGAAACATGAAGCCATGTCCAGATTTATACAGAATGTTTGTGCCAAATATGTTGTTTCCAGTTGATTTTCTCCTAAATTCTTGTATTAGATAGAAGTATTTTTTGAAGTTTCTGTGCAAGAATCCGTACTAGATGAATATAGGAATATTATGGACAGACGGACTACGCAGAAAAGAAGTAACTTAAAGATATTTGCTTAACGAAAAGGGAGATAACGCTTCGATTACAAGAAAATCAAAAGTAAAAATGACCCACTGTCAGTAGGAAAGTTACTTCTAAATAAGTATTTGCTAAATAATACAGCTGATACATATATATGAAGAACTCAGTTACTGCTTTAAAAAGACAAATTTTTAAATTTTTCACTGGAATGTACCAACAATTTTTGCATAAACATGAGAAGCATTGCAAGAATTTTTGTAATTGTTGTTTCCCACCAGTCTTCCAAAAAATTGTTATATCCAGTGTTCCTCAGCTTTTTTTGGTTAAGAAAGCTTAATGTGTAACAATATAGAGAAAGAAATGTTTGTATAAACTGTATGATATACTTAGAAAAACCTTTATCTTTCATAACTTAGCTACTTTTTTTCCAAGACTGAATGATATTTCATATAGTTGATTCCAATTAGCCCAATTTTGTGTAATTGCTACAAATTTGATTCAAGAATCAAATAGACATTTCAGATGAAAGCAAGTCCTTGCAGATCTCCACACATGCAATAAGACTTGTGCAAACCACCTGGGAAAACATATCAAAATATTTTCTACTTACTGCAAAGACTGAAAATTTCAGGTCTTCAATTTTGCAGCTGTCGTGCTAAAATAGGGCAGCACCTTTTAACAGTAACTGCATTTACCATCTCCAAGTGCTCTGCATTCAATTACAATATGTGATGCAGCCTTCTTGGATATATCTGTCATAACCCTTGCTGCTGTTATCTGCATTGCACTATGAGTTGACTTATTATGCATTCTCAATGAGCCTAACCATCATGCTTGATATCATGTAATCTGTGCCACTCCAGACATAAAATACCAGCTGTTACAGTTTTAGAAGTTTAGTTCCGTCTTCAAGGAAATCAAATTTTATGGCCTATCCCTTGCTCCATCTCTTGCTCCCATACCATCCCAGCACTGCTGACCAGTCATTAGTGTCATGATAAAAATGTGTGTAAATGAAAATGTCCATTCCTTCAATTTGTGTCACTCGTAGTTCCAATCATGGTTCACCCATGGGGTACAACATAGAGCAAACAAAGAGTGCTCTGGGCAAGGAACCCTTTGTCCTCCAGTGCATATTTCACAATATCCCCATCTGAAGGTACAAAATGATTGGCACCAAACTGCCTAGAGACAAAAAGGTGCTCACTGGTGGCTTTGCTAGCATTCCACAGTGCTGAAGTTAGACAGGACTAAACTCTGTTCGACTGACCGAAAATTACACTCTAGTCCCTAAATTAGGGCAGAGACCTTGTCTTTGTCAATCTATTAACTTCTCATTGAGACAGAAAAAAGAATTGCAGATTGCTAGAAGCTTTGCCTGTCTGTCTGTCTATCTGTCTATCTATTTTTACCCTTGAACAGTTTAGTGAAGCACAAAATCTCAGTCAGGCAAAGAAATTTTATCTAGCCTTGCAACATAGTCTGGCCTTGTAATCAGGCTCATAAGTGAGTTCTTAATGAATTAATTAATAGGTTTCATAAATAAAATAATATCTATTTCATACCATGATCAAAATCTATTCAATATTTCATGCAGTTCCTCTTTAATTTACTCTAGTCCAGTTTCTGCCAGTTCTGATTCAAACAGATAGTATCCAAAGACTGACTCTATTTTTATTATATTTTTAATTTTGTTTTAGCTAAAATTTAATCTGAAAAAGAATATAGCTTATATGAATTCTATGGCTTGTACTTTCCTGATATGCATTTTATTTTCTTGCTTTTCTTAAAGGAGTAAATATTCAGACCATAATCCTTCTATTATCTTTTTCTCTCTTTTTTTCTTTTCCTGACAATAACTTATACTGTAAAAATAAAAAAGCTGCAGATTTAAGAACTTAATTCCTGTGTCTTTAAAAGTTTAGATGTGATCAATAGTATTTATGTTTCAACAGGGAAATCCAACACTTAAAGCTGAACATCTTAACACCCTTACAGAGAGCAAAAGTAATATGTGTGGCTACAGCTGCAAGTTTCTGTGCTATACTGCTGGCCTGTACAGGTGACCATAAAACTCTTCTGAAAGCTTTCTTAAATTTGCTACCTGTCATATGTATAGAAAAGATTTTTATCACAAGAATTACTATGGGATAATTAGTAGGAAGTAGGAAGTCAGATTGTTTTTAATAAAGTAAATGTATGCACAGGAAGATCCACTGAGCTGTTTGAAGCAGGCGAGTGCAGAAAATAATCGAGAGTTAAGAACCATGACAGTCCAAACATCATTGTACAATTCAATGCAATTATGCAACACCATACTTATAAAAGCAAAGAACGTAGAACAGATAATGTCAATTTATTTATATAAGTATGAATGGCTGGTGTCATGAAAACTAAAACTCTACAGTTTAAAAATTGTGAAAATTCAGTCCAGTTGATACTGATCCGTTAAAAGTGTGTTAAACTGCAAATGAAGGAAATGGACTTTCTTGATAAAAAGCTTTTGCCAAAACCACTGCAAAAGGATATGCTCATAAAATAAAGAAAGCACAAGCCGTTATTAGTATGAGTGAGGATAACCTAGAGGTGAATGACCGCTAACATTTGTATTGATTTGAGTTGAAAGGCTTTTCATTGTTTTTTGAAATTTCGCTTACTGACACACTTGCTGATTTCAAAAGTCAAATACAAGTGCTGTGTCTAACAGCCACATGCAGTCAAAAGGAGAGAGGAACATAATCTCCAAAGTTATTTTTGTCAGTTTAACCCAATTCTAACTGAAAATCACTGCAATGTACCTAAGAATAAGTTTACCTAGAGGTACTTGAAATTAGCATGCTTGTTAATTAAAGAAATTTCGTTTATATTTCACAGGTAATGGGAACCATTAGAGTACCTATGGTATGTTCAAAAAAGAAAAACCTTGTTCTTTTCCAATCAGTAATCAGCTGCTTTATGCCCTAAAGCTTAATGTTTTATTCCTTATTATCTTAATTTTTCTGCAGGAAAAAATCCTTGTCCGTGTATATTTATGTTAGCCAATTTGACTGAAACTTTCCACAGAGCCTAAGGGAGTTGAATTCAGTCAGAGGTTGGTGTCTAATGCCTTGAAATCCTTTTGGGAACCTATTTATAGATGTCTAATCCTTTTGCTGAATATAACTCTTGACCTACTGGTATCTCTGGCAAGAAGTTTTCACAGGTTGCTTTCTTTGTCCTCTTTCTCAAAATAGTATAACATTTTATGTATATATAATATGCACATATATTAAATTCTAGTGGAGAAACAGATGAAAAAGGAAACCTTTCCATGGCAAACAAAGGAAAAAGAAAAGTTTGGTACCAAATATTTTCTCGTATTGTCTCGTATTGTCTCGTAGACAGCGTTTCCCTTATCAAGTCAGGAAAAAAAAAAAAAAAGACTATGAAGGCAAAATATGTGTTTTGCTCCTTCTTATTAAGTTTAGGAATACAAAGTTGCCATGGTGACCTCTTCCCTTTTGCATAGGGTGTGATAGATTTGAATGCAACAGAAAGTAGATGACAACAGCCAAACCAGTTGTCAAGTATTCAGGTGGCAGTGTCTCATTTGGAAATAGTTACCGTATGTAGTGCAGATACATGCTTCATTTCTTCTGACAAGAACTGCTGACAGGAGAAACCCATCCTTCGGCTGATAAACGGGAACAGGGCACTGCTTCCTAGCCTTAGAGCTAAAATGACAGCATGCTTTTTTAATAAGAGCGTTAAAGAACGGACAGTATTTAAGGGGTTTCACATATGTATATACATCCATATACAGGCAAAATCAATGTGTCTTACTTTAAAACCTGAGAACATACTGGCACTTTCCAAATTGGCCTGCCAAATTAGCTTCTGTTTTGACCTTGTTTATTCCTGTTGCCTGGATATTAGACAAGAATTCCATGCCACCTTGACAAGGGCTTTTGTTTCTGTTATGCTGTTATTGAATCCTATACGAGTGATGGATGAGAATGGTGCATGTCTGAACAAGCAGGGGGAATCATCCTAATGAATTATCTTCTGCATAGCAATACGCAATGGATGAAATGACTTACCAATTCCACATTAACTGATGTGACCGCTTCATTTCAACAACTTTTCATAGTTGCCATCACTCAGAAAGACTGGTGTTATGTCTCTCACAGGAGGAATATTTATCTGACAAACAGTGTTGGAGGTATGAAACTTAATAGTAACAAAGCAGAGCCATAAGCATGTGCATATCAGTAAAATACAGCTTTGGCATCCCATTAAGATTTCAACTTTGCTTTACATTCGTATTTGTTTCTGTTGTATTTTTCCTTAGGTCAAATCAGCTCACTGCAACATCATAGCCTTTTAAATTTAGTCATATAGTCTAATTAGACTCATTCTTATTCTCCCAAAGATTTTCTGGTCACCTTAATGACATTTTAATACTAATATATTTTTTTGTCATATGTGTCTAGAAATATAAACATGCTTGATTTATATTTTTGTTTGTTTGCTTTCTGGGCTTTTTCTTTAAAATCATGTTTGTTTACAAGCAATTTATTCTGCAAATGTATTTTATGTCCTGTGATCTAAGTCTATATTTCCCTGTGTGTTTGCAGTCTGGTTTTCAATATGCTGTCCCTGTTTGCACATTTCCCTTTTTGTTGACAATTAACTCTGTTGTCAACAAAGTGAAGTAGTTCTTTTGACGTAAATTATTTACAAATCACAGTTAAACCCAAAATTATCACTCATGGCTTGTCAACATTGTATGTGCTTTACAAAAAGACAATTATTTGAAAAATATTCTACAGAAAAATCGTTTTTAGAAATGAGCACAAGTGGGTTTTAAATAGAAGGAGGTAGCAAAGATTTGAGGAATGATTTGTGTATCTAAGGAAAAGTTGGAAATAATAAGAAGAAATGCCAATGTGCCCTAATTTATATATGCACATAGCCATTCAGTGATAGTTTAGGACTCATTGCAGCCTTGTGAGACATTGTTGAGCTAGGCTGTCTCAAGGTAATGCTAGGCACTCCAGCCAAAAGCAGACAAGTCATTGGTTAAATCCATAGCTGATGTAAGTTGACACAACTCCATTAACTTTGATGGGATTCCATTCTTCCCATTGACTGAACTTGCAGTGTCCTTGTGAAGAATTAGCCAATTTCCAGATAAGAAGGAAAGCAATACTCAGGTCTCTTGTATGGCCAACCATGTCCTGATAGGGAAAAGTTAGATGGACAATACAAAGTAGTAATGGAGTCAAGAAATTGCTACAGATAATGTTTTAAAATCATGCCAAGGACTGTAAAATTCAGTATAGGTTTCTTTAGAAGATTCTGAAAATATTCTATACTAGCAACTTTGTTCTGTTTGTGATCAACAAAGTGATCAAATATTTTCTTCTGAATTCTTGTTCATGAGGAACATTCTCTAAGAACATTGTGGACATTAATGTTGCCCAGGCATACTGCTCATGGAGCTAGTAATAATTATAGTAAGAAAAACTGCAATATTCATCTCCTGCCAATGGGGAAAAGAATATTTGGCATCAGGGTGTGAATTTTATTTGCCCTCCATTGTTCATTATGCAATATTTTACTTTTATTTTTATTTTTTATTTAGTACTATAAGTGAAATAAACGAATGCTTTCCATGAACTTGATATTTTACTTTTTTTTTCTGGAAGAAAAGATGAGCTGCCTGTAGGCTAATACTTTACTTTTATGCTCTGAACTTGATCACTGACTACTTTATACCCACGTGAATTTCAGTCCTGTGAAAAACTGTGTGGGCGACTCTGGTTTGTGTTTGAACTGTAGAAGAGTTCCTTTGGCATATTATTTTGGAATTTATTTGTACAAAACTATTTCATCATTTTACCGGATACAACCTTCCTTGACATTCTTTTTTTCAAAAATTACGTGTTAAAAATAATGTTTTAAAACTTTTATGGTTGACTTTTATAGTACTTGGTAGCCTAATGAGTTGGAAATCCTTCCACAGAATTGACAAGGCTGCAGAATGGTTCGTCTAACCATGACAAGACATGTAAAGAGGATGACCCAGTAGGAGAAATTCTAGTTATGGTTCATTGGAAATCTCGAGACTACCAGCTAGAGCTAAATTTTAAAGTCTATATCCATTCAGTTGAAGAAAGACTTTTGTGATATCATGAATAACATTGTAATGAAGATATAAATAGTCTTAGCTGAACTTTCATTTTAACTGAGAGAGAGGAAACCAACAACTCTGTCATTACTAGATGAACTGTTCCAGAAGGTGAAGATACAGTTCTGACTTGGAAAGAAAATGTAATTACGAGGAGATTCAATAAAGATTTTGATACCTACCATTATGGTTGTGATCTTACGAAAATTTGCTGTTGGTTAACGAATACAGAAATCACTGAAGGTTCAGATTCTTTCCTATACTCTAAGCTACAGCAGAGTACTGAGAGAGACCTATATTTTCAGTTCACCTGAGAAGTAAGTTTGCTCTGATATTGCTGACATCCAAAACAGTCAGTAATTATTCTCTAATTAAAATGTAAATTTGTGTTTCTAGAGTTTTTAATGTGCATATCGAATATATTAAAATTAAAATGGGAATTTAAAAGGTGAAATTTCACTTCCTAGTTGGAAGATCGTATTTGCTCATGTTTTAACTTTAACTAGAAATGAATATCACTATTTGCTTAAAGGCAAATTTGTCCATTCTAAGCTTATTTATTTCAGCTTGGTGAGTGTAGGTTTCATTATGACCTAAAAGAACCATCTGAGGACAATACTGGAATATAGCAGGGTATGAGACACATCAGAATATGCAGAAATTTCAGTACAGAGTGCTTTTAATTTAAAATTACAAGGGTAGTAAAAGAATTGATTAAACATGAGAAGAAAACAACAACAAACCCCCAAACAAACAATAAAAATGCCAGCATAACCCAAGAACATTTTTTAACCTTTCTCTTTTTTTTCTATCAACCATGAGGAAAACTCACTCAGTTTTTAAAGTTCATCTTCTCTATTTTATTTATTGCTATTTCAATTTTTTTCTTTTTAATTAAATAAAATCAAATTACTTCAATGAAATTTTACAAACAATCATACATGAGTTGTTATTTGTTATTTTACAGTAATCATGAGGTAAATATGAATAGATGATGACAGGATTATCTATAATATTTTTACATTACTATAACAACAACAACAAAAATATAGACACGAAAACTTTTTTCCTACCTTCTTTATTTTAGTCTTTGGCAATATCAGCTGTGTCCAAAGAACTGTCATGCAAAGCAACCTTTTGGTGTTCAGCATTTAAAATTTTCACAGAATCTGTGAAAAGTTTGAATTACAATAATGGACATAGCTGTGATATCTTCCTACTAAATAAATACGTCATTTTTTTTTTAAAAAGGTGTTTATTTCTATCATAGTAGAAAGTTATTTTTTCCCAAGCTAATAATAGTGTGTCAATAAAGCAGTATTAATGAGGTATTTCACTGACAACTGTGTTAAACTGGTATCATTCATCAAGTCTAGGTTAAAAACGAAACACAGATAGAAAGGAACTGTTTTCCATATGTCACAACATATTTTTGCAAGAAGCAGAAGAGAGTCTGTTAAGAAACTTTCCTCTTTCTTCATAGCAGAGAATACATATGCTAGTTCATGGGAAGCCAGATCATGTCTGATCATTTCTCACCATAAGGAACCTCATAGTGAGATTAGGATTAATTTTAGTTGACTAAAGGGTGAAGTGGGACATTGCATGAGCACAGACATTTGTTTTTAATATGCCGGTGTAGTGCAATTGTAGAATCAATATTTACTGAAGCTGACAGTCTAGAGCAGGTGTTGACAATTTGACTTAAACTGTTTGTGTCATGAAAACTGAAATCATTGAGCTGTAGTTGTGTTTTGAATGCCCAAAATAAAGTCAACACAAGACCACCTTTTCTGTTGTTATACTGTTCACAAGAAGAGGAAGGCAGAGAGTTCAGGGATGTCGCAATTTGCAACTGTTAATCTTTTTTTAGGAAATGAGTGGAGATACAGATGAAGAAAGAGAGAAAGGCACAGCCTTTAAACTAAGAAGTTAATTGAAAATGAAACTCTCTCTTCTGAAAGTTTGTTCTTCTCCATATCTGATCTCCCTTGACTGCACAGTCTTCTCTTTTCCTGTCACCGTTGCAGCAGCACAGAATGAACACAGCAATCCAGGGAAGACGTAGCAATGGAGATATCCACTTATTTTTCTGATTCCACTCTCCTGGTGTCAGGGCCAGGTTTGTGTTGCAAAACACACACACATTTCACTCAGTCATGTCCACTCCCTTAGCTCTGAGCAAATGATTTTGTGATGGAGCTTCCAGCAAAGGGAGTGCCCTTCTTGAAAGTCAACAATTCCCTGTTTACATTTCTTGGGGCTTTTTTCTCCCATTGTTCTTTCTCTTGAGTCCCAGTTACAAAAAACGTGAAACAAGCACTGATTACCAGAATTTGCCTAAAAAGATAACCTGTTCTTATTGAATTAAGAGTAACTCTTCTAGTTGAAAATTTGGCAGAAAATGCAAAGTTGTTTTTGTGGCTGAAGGAAAACTGGATTAAACTTGTCTAAATGTATTACTGTTACATTAATGAAATTTAAGTATAGAAAACAGTCATCCATGTGACTGAATTACAAATATTATCTTCTAAATTTATCTTCTAAATCTTAAATTTATATGAATTAATTAGTTTTAAACATGATCTGCAAACTAATTCCACAACCAAATCAGTAGGGAAATATGATGTTTATGCGTACATGTTAATAGACATATTTAATCAATTACTTGGTGAGCGTTTTATTACACATATAAGCTTGAAAACAAAATGTTCTACAGGACCAAGCTGTTCTGAATTAACACTATAAAAAGTGATGCAAATGTGAATCTGTCTGCTTTTGGCTAGGGATATGTTCTCTACTTTTTCTTGTATTTTGTTCTACTTTTTTATAAACTAAGAAATCAAATTTCACTTGAGAAGTTCTTCATCAAGCATGAGTTATTCTGAATTTTTTTCAGCAATACAAGGTAATATAAAGCCAATACATTGTAGAGCAAGAAGATATAACTTTTCAACAAAACTACTATGTAGAAGAAAACAGAAAATTTTTCTTAGCACTTTTTTGATTTCCTGCTACGTTTCTTTTATTCAGCTGCTTTTAGAAAATGCTCAATAAAGTAGATATTGTGTAGAAAAAGTCTTACAAAGTAGGTCCATGTTCTTTCATTTTGTCACCTTATCTACTTATGCCAGAAGTAGTACTCTCAGTATAGTCAGGAGCATTTTATACAATATTTCACAAAAGCAACCATTACAAGTATGCAGACTTTTTATAGATAGCTAGGTAGGTAGCCCCTCCCTTGCTCCCCCCGCACAGTTTCCATAAGCTGGCTGTGTGCAATTTCAAAGCAAATTTTACAGCTGAAGCAGAACTGATATACTACTACTGTTAATCCCATACCTGCTGCCATCAAAATTGCCTACTCTATGACTACTATAACCTTGACACGTCAGTGAGATTAAATTATGATTCTAGCAATAATACTGATAGAAATTTGGGAGAATGTTGCATTTTTACAGCATAATATGCTATGAAACTAGTATGACCCCTGTAGAGCTTCGGAAAGTCTAGTTACCAGTGTCCAGTTCTCATAGTGTTATTTGTGGAAAAAACCCAAACAAACAACCCAAAACCTAAAAACCAGAGGTTATCCACTCTGCAGACAGAAAAAAAAAAGGTTTCTTAACGTGATTATAAAATCTCTGTCAATATTCCTGATATTTCAGGATCATAATGACAATAATATATACAACTTCAATTTTTGCACTGTGTTTATCAGTGTAGTATTTTGCTTCAATCGAATTAGACCCAGACCTTACAATAAAGGCACCTGCTTGTACAATTTTAATATTTGAATTTCCATTTCTTCTCATTCTTTTCTCCTTTGTTGACTGAGATAATATGCAGAGATTAACTTGTTTTTCTTAGCTAACAACTCCACCTTTTTCATATAAAGTTACTTTCTGGTTCATCTGCATGGGTTTTTTGTTCTGTGTTTGCATGTTGCTGTGGTTTAACCGGGGTAGGCAGCTCAGCCCCACACAGCCATTCCCTCACTCTCCCCAAGTGAGACAGAGGAGAGAATCAGAAGGATAAAAATGAGAAAAACTGAGATAAATGGATAAAGTAAAAGATGTACACGAAAGCAAAGTCAAATAAGGAATAACAGTAAAAATAAGGAATTTCTTCACTACTTCCCATCAGGAGGCAGTTGTTCAGCCATCTCCACCTGACAGTGACTTGGGAAGGCAAATGCCATCACTCCCCCTTCTTTCTTTCCCACATCTTTCATTGCTCAGCACAATGTCAGGTGGTAGGGAATATGCCTTTAGTCCGATGAGGTGAGCTGTGTTGGCTCCCAGCTTCTTGTGCAGCCCAGTCTACTTACGAGTCAGTGTAAGAAGGTGAAAAGGCGTTGATGCTGTGTAGGCACTGTTCTGCAATGCTCAAACATCTCTAATATATAAAGGTTATTTTCAATATCAATTCAAAACATAGCGCCATGAGAGCTACAATGAAAAATAACTCTATCCCAGCCAAAACCAGTAGGCAAGTGCAGTTATATTAAAAATGAAGTGTAAAATAATACAGTGCATTCTTTTTTTACTGTCAGTATAATAGAAGACATCAAAGTAAATGTGATCTTCGTGTATGGGCAAACATAGATGACATTATATTAAGCATATATCAATTTCTTACATGTTGGCCCATCTCCTTAGTATCTAATACAATCTCAAGGACCTTTAGAATTTCCTGTATTAATCATAATGTATTGCATTTTTTTTCCACCCACAGACTACAACAGTCTCACGGCCAATGTCAAACCCTTTTCCAAACCACAAGATAAAGGATTTTTATAAGATTTTATTTTTTTAAATTTTGGCACTAGATGGCAGTAAAAGTGCAACTCTGAACATTTCCATCCAAAGTCAATAAACTCAAAGAGAACTCCGAAGCACGAGAAATGCTATCACTGTAAGACAACTTTTCTTCAAAGGTTACCCAGAAGCAGAATATGACATATCATGCAGAATCACTACATAATGTAAAAAAAAATAAAAATATCCAATAGCTAAACAAAAATAGCATTAAAGAGGGCAGTATATTAGGAAGATTTAAGTAATTTTAAATACCAGGAGAAATTGACTTCATATGGTTTGCTTAAATCTGCCAAAACAACAGATCAGTGATCTGTAAAAGAAAGATATAAAGGCAAATGTCCTACCAGTGTGCCAAAAATATGATTCATCTCCACAAAAAGCTCTAAGAATGGAGCAAGACAAAAGCAATTTCAACCAGATTTTTTTTTTATTCATTACCAAATGGAATTGTATTAAATCTCTGAAATTAATGATGTGATGAGTTGTATTCCACTACTTTTATAGTGATTGGGTCCATATACTTGTTAAGAAATCACTGTTAAAAAGAGGAACAATTTTTCTGCCTTTCTGTTCTGTGCCAGAATGTATGAAGTTCTCCTTGGGGTTCAGCCTGACAACAGCCACTTGCAGGATCCTGTTTCTTGCTGTGGCGGTGTAGTAGTATAATCTTTGTAATATTCAGATGCTTTGTAAGCATCTAAAGCTGTAATGGATGGGGCAGGGGGTGAAGGAGAATTACTGCAATTTCTGATCTAACTATGGGGACACTTAAAATTATTTATTGGAAATATGCCAAAGAAATCACTGGCAGTGGCATCCAATCTGAATCAGCTTAAACTAAAACTTTAATGGCTTTCATCTTGTTGCATATCCAATCGACGGAGTGAATTGGATTTAAAACTACAACCTAAACTTGATTTGGCATTTTGTAAGTTTTCTAATCTTTATTTTTAGTGACCTAATTAACTGGTGCTATGCTGGGATACTTAGAAGAAGGAAGCACATTCTCCATCTTCAGTCCTATTCAAGATACATAAAATAGTTTAGAAGAAGTTATGATATTCCAGAGTTCCAGGATGCAGGTAACACCTTTCTCAGAGGCTGAAGGTATGAAGAACTTCTTGATATCTTGCTGACTGTAATAATAATCCTATAGATAAAAATCAGAAAGCTCGAAACTAAATCCTAGTATGAGAGTCTGGGTTTATTTTTTGTTCTGTATGATATCTTATTTTCTTAGAAACTTTTCTCCAAGAAAGTACCACTTTTTATTACTTCAGTTAAACCTTTCTTTCTTTCTTTGAACATATTATGATGCTTTTCTTAGGATATATTCATATTACAGCAGTGTATGGCTCTGGGTTTCATAGAGGCAAGTTTTGAAGCTTGTAAGTAGAGAATTATTTAGGGTCTAAACACAAGTAAATGAACTGAATATTTATGCTATCTCTTCTGTGGAAATAAAAGCCCCTTGTTCTACCAAACATTAGAAAATAAAACTTGTTCTATCAGCATGCTTTTAAATAACTTTTCCATCTTCTTCTTATACATCATTTCCTTATGATACCAAAATTACTGCCACAAGAAAGTGCTCGTATTTTATGAATACCTTAAGTAGCCAAAGAGAATGCCAGCTTTCTACATTGCCTATCACCAAATACAGGTACACTCTCACCCCATTACAAAAACAACAGTATTGGTGAAAATACCTTCTTCTATCATCTTCCAGGCAAGCAAATGGAATGATTCATTTCTCAGAGCAGAACTTAAGTGAATCATCCATCACCACTAGATCCCTTCAGTGTATTCTGTGTGGTGAAAGCTAAGCAGATGTATGTGTGCCATAACCCTTTGGACAAGAAACACTTTATAAAGAAATTTTATTCCGGGTCTAGAAATTCTTCTCTCTATTTTATTTTTGTGTTTGTGGTTTGAAGAGGGGTTAGTATCCCACATATAACACTGTAAAATCAAATTCGTCTCACAAAGCAAGGGCTTCTCATTTATAATCTTCTGTTGCTACATGAAAGTCTTCCAGATATTCTAATCCAAGACATTTATTAATAATTGTGCACCTCAAACTGAATTGATCGTGAAACAGGAAATGATCCCTAGGGTTTGGAGAATGTGATCCAGCAAAGTTAGTTGGGAAACTTACTTTATTGATTGTTGTGCTGTTTCGTGTTGGACATGTGCCAATAGATTCATCAGGCAGGAAAGGTAAAAATGAGGCTCTGGACTTGATTAGCCTTAGTTTTCTTTCTGCAGGACTTTGTTTTGCCAAAGAAATCAAAGATTTTTTCAAATATCCTCCAAGACCTTTTGCAATACTTCAGTTCTAATCTGAGTCATTTCTACAGTTTCTGTGAGCTGTCATCTTTACTGTGTGCTACAGGTTTTTCTAGGCAAACTGATGTCATTTTTGGAAAAACTATTTCTTGGAAAATTCAGGGGATTAAGTTGCAATCACATATCCTAAATATTAGTATTCTTTATGTGGTGAGTGCATGATAATTTTGTGGCATATGAAAGCTCATTGCCGGTGATCATGAAATTAGTATTTACTTATTATATTTCCTCCTCTACGTATAAAATCAATGTATTATTGCCACATACTGGTAATATATATTATTTTGCAAAGAAACTCAATACTTAAAACTACTGACTGGTTTTTTGATTTCCCCTGTACATCAGCAATAATTATTAAAAAAAAAAAAAGGAAAAAGAAAAAGAAAATATTTCAGCTTAACATTTGTGAAACTGGGAATTTTGTCCTTAAAGGAGACTTTATTTGTGGAGGAGTATGTGCACTTTTCTTGGTTGCTTCTCCAGGACTGAGTGAAATAACAAATATAAATACTGAGCTTATAGTGGCAGAGCATCACAGGTAACTTTTGATTGCTAAACTCAAGCTTCAAACAACTCTCAAATTAGGCTTCTCTTCTTTCTCCTCCTCTGTCTTCCAACCACTGGTAATATTTCTTCTAAACTGGGGTGTCTTCCCTCCAGAGCATCACATTATGGCTGCAGACCTTGACAGGATTTTCTGGAGCATAAGCAGAAATAAGTCTATAATTAGACAGGGGAAAGATGACCTTGTGCAGTAGAAACTGGAGGATTTTCATGGCACATTCCCTATGGTGAGATACAGTTACTGTCACAGGAGATCATTCTCCATTAAGTGTAGTTTACAAAAGCAAAGCAAACACAGACAACCCTAAAGACTACCATCCTTGTGTGCTCAATAAACTACTGTCTTTACTGACTGGATTAACATAAGCCTTCAGGTACAGGAAAAAAATCATTGAATCTCTCTGAAAATCTCGCATTGCAGGGATTTTACTTTTGAGCTAAGGGTGGTCTCCAAAAGTCATATTAGCATGAGAGTGTCTGGACAGAGAACATTTTATTTGTTGTCATAAATAAGTAGTCTTATTCTTCCTGAAGGGAAAGTTTTGTAAACATAGAATTTCACAACAGTAAGACAGAGAATAGTGAATATCACATGCAGACTTTTATTCTTTGCTGACCTGTCTTCATGAAGGAATCTGCAAAACTTATGTTCCGTTAACTCCGACCTCTAAATAACTATGAATATTAACGTTCACTATTTAGGTTAAAGGAGATGATTTTACTGATTTCTGAGTGACTTTCTTGAGTTTTTATTTGTTTGGTTTGTTGCTTGGGGGTATTTCTGGATTTCGGTTGTTTTGGTTTTTTGTTTTTTTTCTTTTTTTTTCTCAAATTGTACTAGGCCAGAAAATTGTTTGATTGATATGTCTTTGGAAGTAGGGGTTTCTTATTTCAGAAACAGCACTTACACAAAGCAGAGCGGAATGAACAGCTGATATAATATTTATTAGAACTTGTATATTCTTCCACAAAGCTGTTAACTATTATATTTGAAACAAATAAAATATGATTTAGCTGATACAATTTGAGCACTATGAAGATGAAAACATTTTGAAGAAAGTATCTTCCTCAGCACAGATTTTCACATATATTGCAGATCTGCTTTGACAGATCTATGATCTACCATTATACACTAAAGCTTTATTCTGAGGTTTTATAGGGTGAAGTATTTTGCAGGCTACAGCAGACAAAATGATGGATATCAAATACCTCTGCGTATGTTATGTCTAGAGCACTCAGACAGCAATCCATCAAGAATATAGTAAAAAAATAAGGAGGGAATACGGTCGGTGTACTCAGATATTTCAAACTTTACCCTACTTTTAGTATGAGAATAAGCTCTATTTTCTCTTTAAATTTCAAAATGTTGAGGTGTAGTCAACTGTGCCAATTTTGAAATGCCCCCAGTCTGACTGAACAATCAAGGCCCAAATGGTCTTTAAGAACATGTAAATATAGAGAAATTGCTATAATGAGTCAAGCTTCTATCTCTTTACTTTGTCTTTGATAGTCAGGATTGAATATATCAGAAAAAGATACTAAAATCTTCATAGAATAATCTGCCTACAGGGAGAATTTCTTCTGAATTCTTATTACATAGTGCCTAGCTTATATCTGAATGCAAGAAGATTTATAAGCCCTTACTTTTTAATCCAAACTAATGTAACCTGACTCCTGCTTATCTCTTGGTCTTGCTGATGCCCTGCAGCAATAAGTTGAATAGGCTTATTATGCACTAGGTAAAACTTTTTCTCCTTTTACTGTTTTTATTTCTGTTAAATAGAAAATGAAAAACTTGTTATGAATCCCTATTTCTTCTGAGACTTCCTCAGGTTTGTACTAATTTGGTCACTACCTAGTTGTACAGTAACAATAGTATTCTGTGGTCCAAAATTATGAATTTCAGAAATTTCACAGTTGTTTGTAATGAATAATGAAACACTGTTTTTCTGTTACCTTTCTTAATTAAATTTAAAGGGCTACAATACTGAAAAAAAATGACAGGTGCCAGTTACTGTAAAAACAGATGCAATATCGTCTTTTCTCTGTAGTGCTCTAAACTCAAAAACAAAACTAGGAATATTCCTTGCTGCCCTGGTTCACAATTTTAAAGATTAAAACACTTGAGTGTCTCGATAGATAAGACCATGACCAAGCTTAGTAGTTAGCCAGTCTTTAAGGCTAACTTTAAGACCACAAATCTGAGCTCTAAAACATTATGCTTCCTAAATCAGCTAAGAAAAACTGGGTATTTTTTTCTTAATTTAATAAAAACTGACAGTTTGAAATGCGGTCAAACACTGGTCCATATGTGTAATTTCTCCCTAATAATTCCAAATATTTTACAGCTAATTTAAAGTTCTGTATAAGAAATCTAGAAAATTTAAACACTGAAGAACAGTTGGCTGTACTTCAATAGCTGGACACTACACTACTTATCACTGCATGAATAATGTGTATATTCATATCACTCTCTCTCTAAAGCTTTCTGGTAAAAATCTTTCTGGTAAAGAAAGATGGGACCATGTCTTTTTGCAACTTATTTAATTAAAAAGACAAGTAACATGCTCCTCCCATGCCTACAAAGAATAAAAAAAAGTAGATAACCTCCTCAGTTAAGTACAGTGCTATGTTCTACTTCCCTTCTCCTTTTATAGACAAAATCATCACTATCTTTGACTCTAAAACAAGTACATCACTTTTGAACTCTCTGAGTTCTTGGATCTCTGATATTTCAAAGAAGAAAGATGTCAGTTAAACACTGGTGCTGAACACTTTAACCAATGCCTGTCTAGGACAAAACCACTATTGTTTCAGTAGCTACTAGGGCAATATTTACATAATTTAATTTTATTTAAATGCTAAAATTTTAGAATATGCTTATGTCACAGTCAAATATAAGACTATGTTATTTCTGAGTATACTCCTCTGCTGTCTTTTCTCTAGTTGTTGCCTTCTCATTAAAAACTGTTATAGGAAAAAGAGGTCTTAGTGACTGCAGTAAGACAAACTAGGAATATAAATGATACACAAATAAGTGCAAGATAAAAAATTACATCCTAGCTTCTAGACCTCTATTGCTCAGTATTTGATCAGATGCAGGGTAAAGCAACACTTTAAATAAGTCTTTAATGTTTCAGCTGTGAGCAGTGACCCCAATAGAACATGAAAAAAAGAGCAGCGTCTTTCATTAATCCAAATATATGTTTAATAACCTACCAAACCAGACTTTTAGTTTTGATTCTTTTTTTTTCCTTTTTTTTTCTTTTTACTTTTGCATGTCATCAGTAGCTTCAGTTTGGATACACTCACGTACATGTGCATACATCCCAGTATCACAGTATCACAAGACTGGAAAACACCTTTGAGATCATCGAGTCCAACCTATGACCCAACACCAACACCTACTCATCATCTAAACCATGGCACTAAGTGCCTCATCCAATCTCCCTTTAAACACCTCCAGGGACGGTGACTCCACCACCTCCCTGGGCAGCGCATTCCAATGAGCAGTCACCCTTTCAGTGAAGAATTTTTTCCTAATGTCAATCCTAAACTTCCCCTGACGAAGCTTGAGACCCTGTCCTCTTGTTCTGTCACTGGTCGCCTGAGAGAAGAGACCAACCCCTGCCTGACTACAACCTCCCTTTAGTTAGTTGTAGAGGGCAATAAGGTCTCCCCTGAGCCTCCTCTTCTCCAGGCTAAACAACCCCAGCTCCCTCAGTCGCTCCTCATAGGGCTTGTGCTCCAGCCCCTTCACCATCCTCGTTGCTCTCCTCTGGACGCACTCCAGCATCTCAACATCTTTCTCAAACTGAGGGGCCCAGAACTGGACACAGCACTCGAGGTGCAGCCTGACCAGTGCCGAGTATAAGGGGATGATGACCTCTCTAGTCCTGCTGGCCACACTATTCCTGATGCAGGCCAGGATGCCATTGGCCTTCTTTGCCACTTGAGCGCACTGCTGGCTCATGTTGAGTTTCCTGTCCACCAGCACTCCAAAGTCCCTTTCCGCCTGACTGCTCTCCAGCCACTCTGCACCCAGCCTGTAGCTCTGCATGGGGTTGTTGTGTCCAAAGTGCAGAACCCGGCACTTGGACTTGTTAAACCTCATGCTATTGGAGTTAGCCCATATCTCCAGCCTGTCAAGGTCCCTCTGTAGGGCCCTCCTACCCTCCAGCAGATTGACACTTCCTCCCAGCTTGGTGTCATCTGCGAACTTGCTAATGAAGGACTCGATCCCCTCATCCAGATCATCGATGAAGATATTAAACAGGACCGGGCCCAACACCGATCCCTGGGGGACCCCACTAGTGACCGGCCACCAACTGGATGTGACACCGTTCACTGTCACTCTCTGTGCTTGGCCATCCAACCAGTTCCTAACCCAGCGCAGAGCGTTCCCATCCAAGCCACGGGCTGCCAGCTTCTCCAGGAGTCTGCTGTGGGAGACAGTGTCAAAGGCCCAACAAAGAGACAGTGCCCAAGGTAAAGTAATTGTTCAGTATAGGTTTTTTCTGCCTTTCCCCAGAATCTGTGACAGGTGATGCTAAAACTTGCAATACTTCCTTCCCTGTCTCTAAGGGGTATTGAGCAGATTAATTAGTTCATGTCTGTACAGCACTTTGAAAGCACTCAGTGCTATATAATTAGTCCTATATATTACTAGGATAGCCCTGAATATCTTCAGTGACTCTGCTTCACCACTTTCCCTTGGCAAATTATGTCACTCTCTAATTGACCTTGGTCTTTGAAGTATTTTCTTAATGTCTAATTTAATTTTAACTTTTTCTGAATTTTGTTCACAACACAATGGTTGGCTGAAAAATTTCACCTGTTTGAAAGATATTTTTCAAATGAGAAATACCCACGGAAAAACTGATTAACCTTAGCCGGTAGGAACTTAAATAGCAATTTAAAAATATTCCTATTATAACAAGTATCAAAATCATCTTAAATATAGATTTAAAAAAGTAGACACAGGAGATATTCTGAATAATTTATTAAAAATCTAACACTCATTTTAAGCAAACTGCTTACAAGTTATAGGTTAGCTTAACTTCTATACTTTGATATGCTTTCTCAGTATTTTTGCCTTCCTCTGTGCTTTTTAATCCTCTTACTATGTAAGTACTTAATCACCCTCATCTCATTTGCTTGGTAATATGAGGCATTCTTTTTGGTGGAAATGTCTTTATGATCCTTACATATACTGCATATTCACACGCAAATATGAATGTAAGTATTTATACAGTCAAATAAGTTTACAGTCATTTAGTATTGGATTAAAGAAATGTGAAAATTTATTGGCTGAACATTTGACTGGAAGTGAAATGGGCAATCTCAAAAAGGCCTAAGAATTGAAGAAGGAACCCCAGGCTGGCATTCAACATATAGAGAAGGGAGAGATAGCTTCCACTGTTTTTTTCCCATCTTGTACTTGGGGCAAAAGTGTATAGAAGTGTCCTTCCCTCTCATGTGTGAACACAAGAAGCAGCGGAAAGAATAATTAGTGCTCTCTGGTCTGTTACTAGGACAGGACATCCAGCCTAGGAAATGGGGTGAAAGGCTTGTGGGGCCAGCAGAGGAGGCTGGAAAACAGCGCAAGGAGGATTTCTGATGGATCTGAGTTTGACAATGCAGCAGTCTCTTCATTATTGCCTCCTGCTCGCTGGATGTCGATCTCAATGAAGTCCTCTGTGCAGGCTTTCTCTGCCTGTGAGCCCAATGCTTTCTACAGCCTTTTACTCTCCTCTAGCTTTTTCCATAATACTATTTCCTGTCAATATTTCATTGCTTCTTTTTCCCATCAAAGTCTCTATAAGAAAAAGACAAAATGAGTTATCAGAGCCATTAACACTTTTTCCCTACGTGATGACTGTATTTTTTTTCTCTCTCTCTTTGCTTTTAGACAGAGTTTATAGATTTCTTATTTCTCCATGTTTTTAACAGTGCATGCCACAAGAAAGGAGGAATTTCAGCATTAGCCTCAGGCAAATTATAAATAGTAAAGCTAAAGAACTGCAGCATGGGACAGTCCTCAATTCTAGAGAGACATGCAGACAAAGAAATCTGATCTAACTACAACCATGAGGTACAAGTCAGTACTTTTATCCAGGGAAGGCACCACCGTCTTCCTGGAATTTCTACATGTCCTTGTTCATTTTAATAAAGTCTGAGAAAATGGAAAATAGTACAATCATCCTAATCCTTTTTTCAGTCCTTGAAATGACCTTATGTATTTTCAAGTTTGGTTCAGTTAAAGATTTCCACTGCAACTACAATGTATTGTGTGTCTCATAGTAGAGATAATCTGCATTTCCCAATAACTGAGCTTCACAAAGGTTTCTGTGGTTGTGGACACAGAAAAGATCAAATAGAGCAGCTGTTTAAATGTAGTGCTTTATTTCTTAACTTGAGTGCTGCAAATAGTAAAAGCCAGCAAAGCTAAAACAGATAAGTTCATATGTAAGCAAATTTAATGGGACTTTTCAAAATATAATAAAACTAAATCTAATAGCACAAATTCACACCCTAAATGTGAAACATATAAGCACAATAATAGAAATTCTTTTGATGTTTTCATTAATTTCTTGATGTGTGATCTAGTATTCAATAAACACAAGGAGCTGATTTTGCTAAGTTACAGCCCCTTAATTTAAGAGATTTTGCCGGGGTTTTTCACTGTTCATTTTACGCTTTTCATCTTCCCTATTTTTTCCTCTGTGATTTTATTGTAGTGAAGTTTTGAATTATGGTCACCAGAGAATCACACTGATTGCAAGACAGTTTGCTCTCAGGCTGACATCTTCTAGGTACTGCTTCCTTCCTTCCTTCCTCTGCTGCTCAGTGTGGACAGTGCCAAATGCTTTGCACAAGTCAGGGTAGATGATGTTAGTTACTCTTCCTTTATCCACCAGTGCCGTAGCCCCATTGTAGCAAATTTGTCAGGTACGAGTTGCCCTTAGTAAAGCCATGTTCATTGTCACCAATCACCTCCTTATTTTCCTTGTTCCTCTGCGAAATTTCCAGGATAATCTTGCTGGGCACAGAGACTGACCAGCCTGTAGTTCTCAAGGTCCTCCTTTTTTCTTTTGTTTTAAAATGGGAGTTTTGTTTCTTTTCCAGACAGTGGGAACTTCACCAGACTGACATGACTTTTCAAATATGATGGAGAGTGGCTTAGCAACTTAATCTGCCAGTTCCCTAAGGACCTGTGGATCCATCTCATCAGATCACGTGGATTTGTGCACCTTCAGGTTCCTTAGATGATCTCGCAGTACCTGCTGATGAAGACTGAGACAAAGGGAGACACTGAATATCTCAACCTTCTCCATATGCTGGGTAATCAGGTCTCCCGTTTCCTCCTGGAGAGGGTCCACATTCCCCCTAGTCTCCTTTTTATCACTGACATACCTATAGAAGGTATATAGAATCCTCAAAAATTACTTTAGCAGAAATTTTGTTTGCTCCATTGCTTTAATCTATGACAATATAGGGTTTCCTTATAGACATGATTATTTGCAAGCTCCTCCCATACTCAGTCATACTCCCTTCCTTCCAAACATGTGTTCAGTATGATCTCAAATATTCATGCTCCCAAATTACTTAGTAGAAAAATAATGTTAGAGGAATACATAGTTTTTTATAAACAGATAACACAAAAATGGTGACAAAAAACTAAACAAAACATGCCTTGGGTAACAGCTTACTTTGAAAATCTGTTCCTCTGACAATGTCCTATAAACAAATAGGGAAAGAAAAAGAAAAAAAAAAAAAAAAGATTTGTAGTTGTGCATGTATTTAATAGCTGCACTGAACAATTACCAGAAAGATTTCAGAGAGCAAAGGAAATAAGAGTCCCTGCCGGATTTTCCCAGCAGTGCAGGAATGCTCCCTGGAGTACAGTGTCTACTGCTTTCCTCAGATATGTTTTATAATTTTTCAAAGGATATCAGACTGTTGCACTAAGCTTCATATAATTGTGTCTGTAAAGCGGCAGTATGCAGCCCTTAGCTCATAAGTAGGAAGAGACCTTGGCAGGCTCGTTGCTTCCAAGCAATATAGTGTTTGGAGATAGAGTCCCTTGTGATCAATGAACATGTCCAATATGCCTCTTCTCCTACTTCCAGGGTGGTTTGGCTGTACCCATGGGAATGACATATGACTTCATGTCTACCAAAAGTTATCCACTCTCGGGAGCTATGACAAGGACAAGGTGCCATTTTCCACGCTTGCCTGAATTCCTCATCTCAGTGTCCATTTGTGTCAGGATTGATGGCTTGGTGAGTGAGTGCAAAGATCAAAGTGTTTCATAGCCCTGTGTCCATCAGATCCTAAACTTTAGAACCACTCTGAGCTAGGGATGTGTCCTTGGTGAGTGTCTCTACAAAAATAAAAGCCAAACAGAAGAACACAGAGCCTTACACGTCTCCACTTTATTCACTTTAATATTCTCTGGGACTAAAAGAAACTGAGACAGATTGTCTTAAAAATCTCTTTGAATTCGGCAGTTACCAATAGAACAACTTAAGATGTTTAAGGATGATGTAACTCCTGAAGCATTATGTTATCAGGAAAGATTTGTTTCACTGGTCCTTAGACATTTAACATTTCATACAGGAAATGATAATTAGCGCAAAGGTAGTCTTCAGTCCCACGAGAAGATGTTGGCCTTCACATAACCAATAGCTATGCCAAGCAAAGGTTACAGTTATTTATTGCACTGCTTTCTGTCTTCAGTAAGGTTTTACTCAACAAAAATTAACAAGATCACTTTTCCTGGCATGTATTTTGCATCTTGAAATCAATTATTTGAAAATACTTGGGAAGTTGTCTGCTCCAGACTAAAAAGATCATCTTACCTAAAGGCACAGATGGCAAACACGAGGCCCGTGGGCCGAATCCAGCCCCCTACCTTGTTTTATCTGGCCCAGCACCTTGTTCTACCCAGCAGCAGCACTGAGCTCCTTGCCCCTACGCTCCTGCCAGCGCACTGGTCACCTGTGCAGCGTGTGACGTGTGTTACACTGCACGAGCAGGCTGATGTGGCCCACAGTGAAAATTAGAAAGACACCCCTGCCTTAAGGTGTACACTGCACATTGTAGCGTGCTGAGCTTGTTTAAAGCAATAAATGTGTTACCCTACAATACTACTCAGTCAAAGAATTGCTTGGGAGCTTAGAGCAGGCGAAAGGAGCAGTTACTTACACCTTTAAAGTGCAGAGTAGTTTAGCAAGCATTGGGAAGTTTATTTACTAAATAGCCCTAAACAGATCAAATTTTAGCAGGTTTTACGGCATGGTTGAGTACCTACTTTTAGGTGAAATATAATCAGGGCAAAAATAATTTTAGTCCTTTCCAAACCACATCTAACCAGAGTATTGCCTTGTAATGTGGAATACAAAACATCTGTACTAGATCCATGACTTTTGACAGCACTGTTTTGGGTGTAGTTGTTGAGCTTCTCCTTCGAGCGTAACGTGCAGATTTCTGCAGAGCATGGAGGTGGAAGGAGGGGAGATGAAAGGCTGTTTGGTAGAAAAAGTCCTCTAACATAGGAAAACAGGTGCTTTCACCTTTTGTTGTTTGTTTGTATGAGACCACTTTAGTGTATCTCATCTGTTGGGGGTTTTCACTTATTTTCCATTACAGATATGTGATTTATACTTGCATACAAACATAAAATCCATAGATTTTGAGAATTCTTTTGTGGAGGTACCTTTCTGGTGTAGTCATGAAAATAAGTGCAAGAAGTTTATATTTGTTGCTTTAGAAATTTCAGCTCAGTGGTCTGTGGGCTGACCCATGGGGGAAAAAACTCCAAACAAGAAGAACAAAAAAACCCTCAAGGACATCCAAAACATGTGCTGCTTAATGGCTGGAGATTAGTTATGTAATGTATTTCCAAATATGATTGTCCTTCACCATCAGCTGTGTTGTTAATTTTTCTGTATTTTTGCGAGGAGACAATAAGATGAACAACAAAGATTTTGGACCCAAGGCGTCACTTTTGCACAGCAGTATTTGAAAAGCACGTTTAAAAAAACTCTTCTTTCTTATTCCTCATGAAATCACTACCATTGCTATTGTATTGCAGGTATTTCCGCAAAATAATCGCTGATAATACCTGAGACAGTATTTATGATCCAGTTTGGTGTGTTTTAGTTGGTTGTAGTCTTGAGAAAATAAACATCACAGAAACTTCTGGCAATTTAAAGTCAATATTTTTAATACAGCTATACATGCCATTAAATTAAACAAATTGAGCACAGAAATATGTGAAATGACATAAATAGAATATTTAAGTGCCTGTCAGTCACAGTGTGCTTGGTAATGATTCAATTCCATTTCTCTCATGTTTTGACAAATTATAGAAAATTTGTTACATTTCAAATTGTTATTGCTTGTTTTAAAATATATTTTAAACATGTGAGTCTGTGTTGGGGAGAGAGTCCATCTGTATATATATACTTTTTGTGTTTATAAATAATAAGATAGAAAAGAAAACCTTCTGTTTGCAGGCACTTACATATAGACTATTAACTAGTATACTATAGACTATTAACTGATCTATTAACATTAAGTAAATTTGTTGTGCAGATTTAAAGTGTGAATTAAGGACTGTTTAGGAAAAGATCATAATGAAGATTAAGTATTTCAGAAATTTTGTGTGAGGTTCCCTGTTCAGAATATGTGAGACAGGAATATATGGTGAATTTGAAGAAGAAAGCTAGAGTTGTCCACACGTTAAATAAAGTTAGCTTACAATTAATTGGGACCTGGATTAGAAGGTGATTTTCAGAGTAGTACTCAGATACTTCTCACTGATTTCTCATGTCTCCCAGGGCCAGTGTGTTACAATAAGGTTTGCATTTTGTACTCTATAAATTTCACAGCAAATTTCACCATTTGTTAAATGAGAAGATTCCAAAGTTAATTCAATTCTGATACACAGAATACAGGAATTCTACTGATGTTAAAAGCTACCAAGCCATAGGTATAGTAAATTTGTAGTTTCTGTTGCTGACAATTTCAGAAGAGAAATGAGAAATTAAGGGTTTGAAAACTCCCTCTTATAAACCCCAGGAGGTTCAAGAGAAAAAGGGGTAAAGAAAAAAGGAAGAAAAAAAATCATGAATAGCCAAGCACAGTCAATTCCTTCAGAAACTTAATGCACTTATCCAAAAAACTATTTGTTCTGCATACAGATTTGTGCCAGTTCTTGGTGCAGAATGGAGTAATTTACTTTTTTTACTTTTTTTTTTTAATGGAATGGTAACTGATTAGAATAAAACTATACAATAGTCCTCTAATGAAAGTTATCAAACTGCTATTGCTGTAAAAAGCAAGGGTTAGTATTATTCATTCTTGGAAAGGCAACTAAGAGTAAGTTAAGCTGTTTTAATTAGGAAAATAAATCAAATCTATTAAAAAGTATTAAAGTGTAGCTATACTTATTCACCTATTTGATTTTTAATATGCTATGTCTGAATTCCATACTTCTGAAAGGACTTTAGTTGTTTAACATCCACAAGGAAAATAAACTCTTTATTTTAGTTAATATCTGTAATTTGTACTCAAACAAAAATATTTGCAAACTTTACAAGCTTTAGATAGATAGATAATATCTACTTATTAATTCCCCCTCCCAATATTTATAATGTGGAAATATCCACATAGAAATTATAGATTTCTTTATTTATGTGAAAGAATGTTAAATATAATATTCAGTTCTGGAGTACTGCTCTGAATCTAAACAATTTAGTCTTTCACAAAATCTTCCTAAAAAACTTGTTTATAGTAGCTGACAAACAACTGGAGTACACTAGAATAATTTCATGCAAACAATCTAAGATTATACCTTTAAAAGATAAAAAATGACAATAAAGTTCTGTAGAATAAGTTACAAGTAGGTCAGTCAATTCTGACTTAATACAATGATATGTGGACAGCAGAATAAATATTCATTTTCAATTAGCCACTAATTATAAATATTACCTGCACATCCCAGATACTCGGCTCACTAATCTGTAAACTAATTAAGTGGCAGCATCTACATACAAATTAGAATGTGTGCTGTAGGAAACAAGGAAATTAAGTGTTAGCCAATTTCTGTAGCACTCAGTGTTTAAATACAGAATTATAAAACAGGGTTTGTTTTCAACTCAGCATACATTAAACGTACGTACACATGATAATAAACCTAAATATCCACAAGCCAAAAGCAATAACATCCAAACACTTTTTTTAAAAAACTGCGGTATAGCTCATATCCTGCAATTCACTACTTGGCATCCACATAAGTCAGATATCAGGAAACTCATAGCTGTAATATAACCAGACTATAGGAAGAATCAATTCACCAAGAGAATAATGCAACACTCTCACAAATGCTGACAATTTAATTGTGTCCTTGAGGAGAGTGAAGTATCCTCAGTTATTGAATTTTGGTTCCTATGAAGTAGGAACTCCAAAACGGAGATTCAAGGATGAGTTTAGGAGGTTCTATGCACTCCTTTACTTAAAAATAAATAAATAAATAAATAAGTTAGACTGACTAAATCAGAAGGATTAATTGACTCTCAACAAATTTCCACTACTTAATGCAAGATCAGTCAATAGTAAATAAATCCAACACCGTAGCTACCCAGTGACACATCTCCCTCTACTTTAACTATTTCTTTAGTGGAAGCTCGCAAGTGACCAGAGGGAATAATCAGTCCTGCCTCTCACTCAATCAAACTTTAATGACGGACACATCTATTACAAAACTTGATGCAAGTTCAGCACTCCTCATGGAGCAGAGGCTATCCTTCAGAAGCAATTAATTTTCTTCAGTGTCTGTAATGGGAATATGTGGTTTTGCAACCCCTCCTTGGGCCACTTACTGATCTAGGATGTCAGGCATGTTGGGTAAAAGAATTCCCATTGTAAAAATGTAGTGATTCAGAACATCAAGGTGTTTCCTCAATGTACTCAAAACTGCTGTGTTTGGGAAAAGACCCCTGACAAAGGGACTGAGAGTAACCTCCTGACAGCCTGGTACACCTACTACCTTGATCGTAGCAAGGATCCCAAAACTGTTTCATCTAGAAGGAGCTGGAATTGTACAGCTGGTAGGAACTACAGGGTTTACCTAAAATGAGTCACGGCCATGAATACTGGTTGATGTCAATCATCTACGACCCTATGAACAACAGTCCTAAGTGAAACCTTTTGAGCTTTCTGAGAGTGAAGTGGACTGCACCCAGCATCACCCCTGCACCAGAATGCCTTTCAGGGTCGTCTTCTGAGAAGAGGACCAGGGAGAGGCTAGGCCCCTCATGACTCAACAATGGCCCATTGAGAATGCAAACACATTGAAAGTGAGTGTTCCACAAATCTTGAGAGGAGAGAAATTTTGGCCAGATCAACCTCTGTGTGTTTGGATCCACATGTTTGTGTACATATCTGTGTGTTTGTGATTTGACTTAACCTTGTAGTAAATAGTGCAAACCTTTCTATCTTCAAAACTGTAAATAAGTTGCTAATTTGATTATAACAAATCTTTTTGAATCACTTTGAATTGCTTTGTTACTTAACTAACAATTAAGTGTTAATATAAATTATATGTCTCAATTTTGTGATGTACCTGAATTGCTGCTAAATTCAAGTTTTAAAAATTTTCATCCACAATAATATCATCCAAAACTTGGATGATTTAACATATTCATGACTGTCATAATTTCATCTGTATTTTCATTAATTTCAAAAACCAATATACAGTTTTCTAATGATTTCAATAGGCCAATTTCTACAGAATCTGAATGTAACAAAACTCTACGACAAAAAAGTTATATGTCTGTGTACAAGTCCATGTACAAGGGAAGGCTGCATTACTCTTGCTCGTTCATTTGTCATAAAACTATGCATTTGCAGTGTAGTCTTTGTTTTGGCTGGGATAGAGTTAATTTTCTTCCCACCAGCCACCGTGTTTTAGAGTTAGTATGAGAAGAATTTTGATAATGCACCATTGGTTTTAGTTGCAAAGAAATCAAGGAATTTTTTCAGTTTACCATGCTCTGCTATAAGGCAGGTGTACAAGAAGCTGTGAGGGAGCATAGACAGGCAGCTGATCCAAACTGACCAAACAGATATTCCATACCATATAACATCATGCTCCATATAGAAATGGAAGTTTGGCCAAGGGGCAGGGTTCAATGCTCAGTAATCTTTGCTCGGAGACAGGCAGGGTATCGGTTGTCAGGTAGTAAGCAGTTCATTTTGCATCACTTGGTTTTTGTATATTATTATTTTTATCATTATTATCCTTATTCTCTCTTCCTTTATCGTCCTATTAAACTATCTTTATCTCAACTCACAAGTTTTCCCTTTTTCTCAATTCTCCTCCTCATCGCACTGGAGAGGCAGGGGAGGAGTGAGGGAGCAACTGCAAGGTCCTAGCTGCTGACTGGGATTAAACCCATGGTAACTGGGTAAATAGGTACGCTTAGAGCAATCCAAATGTGCCACTGGGTCCCTTGGCCCTTTTCCATTATCTGTAGGAGTGGCATTGCACCTATGCACAGTTCTACTCAACAGCATCTGAAACTCTTTCACGTGATAATTTTTTTATGTAAGATACAGGAGCGAATGGTCTGACTTATTAAACCTGATAGGCACAGGAAAGCCTAAATATAAACTAATACTACACAGATTGGTGACAAAGAAAGGTAGCACCCATTTGGGGTGACAGAACCTCCTACTTTGTCTGAAGGATTATCGCTAGCTCCAAGTAACAGTTTCAGTTGTCTTTAGGAGTTGCCTTGAAACTTACATTTTGGAATGGTGTCTGTAGGCAGGGACATTTTAGTGGACACAAGACAATAAAGGTATTAGTTTGTAGGTACAGAGCACAGATCTTTTGATACACAACTTAGAACAGGGAATTCACCACCACTGTAAACAGTGGGCACCAAAGATGATGTAGCGAGCAGAATTAGATGCAAAGCCTTTCTCTAAGGCTTAATATCTCTCAATAACATAAGCACACAAGCTCATTAACAGCTATGTTGTTGATATTCTTCGTTTTTTTTAACAAAGAATCCATACTGAGGCGGGTGGGGAGAGTTATCTCTCACAATTAACTGGCAAACTCTTTTCTTATAGTGATGACAAGAAGCAGAAATAGGTATAAAGATACATAGATGAGACTTTTAAGGATTTAAGCGTTTTGACTTTGCAGTTAGTAGTTGTTAGCTCGCTGAATAACTCCTGTAAAACACCAGCATTTTCTACGGTGTTTGTTCCTGTATTCCTAATTCCATTACCTTTTTCATTTTGCTCCTCAAGACTGAAATTCTCCTGTGTCCATCCTCTGTAGGGCAAATGGAAGGAAACCATCAGTCCTGCGTGGTTCTTCAAATCCCTTGGTTTGCAAAGAGCAACAGTGATCTTCAGAAATAAGCCTGATTATAAATAAGCCTGTTTCTCAGTGGCTTTGAATGAGCTATTTCTATCTGACCCCCCAAATAATGAAAAAGTGTGCTAAAGAGAGGAATTACTGAGCTGTAAATTACTATTTATGTCAGTTGTGGTACTTGTGTCATTCCTATTCAGTCATTTAATCTCTGATACCTCTGGGCCCAGTATTCATGCTCTGCCGTTGGAATAGTGGAATCTTAGTGATAAACCAGTGTTGTGCTGAGACTATGATTAAAAGCGACTAATGAGATACGGTCCCAGTTAGTCAGAGGCAGACTTTGCCATAGCTGACATTAGAAGCAGCCAGCAGATAGGATGGGATGAACTGTAGTGAGTCAAGGTCATGAAAATTTCCAGTAGTGGTCAACAGAAGACACAGACCTGAAATAATTCAGGCAATGCATATTCTTTTTTGTCTTCCAGATAAGAAATATTTTTTTTCCTGGAGTAGATTGTTTTTTAATCATAGGTCCACAAAGATGAAAGCCCAGCAGGAGGGCAGGCAATTTTGGTCTGATTATTATCAAATTAGCACAAGTGTCTGTTAGGGGATCAGACAAACCTCATAACCTCTTTCCCTCAATCTCTGAAACTACAGTGGGTGCTAAGGGTTAGATCATGAGACAAGGACATGGGAAAGGGCCAATAAAACACAGACTTACTGTTCCAACAGTACCTCTGTGTGGGTCTTGCACATTAACGTCAAATTGCTACTAAACCTAGAAAAACATACAGTTCTTACTCAAAAAGGAAATAAAGCACCACTTTTTCCTGAATTCAAGATCATGGAGTATGAAAACTGCAGATAATTAGTTTTAGTCACTTTGAAAAACCATGATAAACCATAACTGGTGTTATTGAATGCTAATAATTACTCTGAAATTCTTCAGTAATAATGCCAGTGATACAATATACTATAACTTATACAAGTCTGATATTTTTAACCAGCAATAGATGTTCTTTCTTTTAGCAATTACTGAGGTTAAAATATGGATCTATTCTTTCAAAAGGAAACTTACTTCTTGATAAATTACCTCGGTAATTACATTACCTAGAAGTTAATTTGAAGGTCATCAGTTAGCATGCTCACTGAAAGCAGACAATCCTCTGCAGCTTTTTTAATAATAAAATATTATAAAATATGTAACCATTTCTGATTATTTTCTTTATATTTTCTGAATTTCTATCATGTTGCAGAACTAGAGGTACCTTCAGCTCAACTTTTCTGCAAATACCCTTTCTGCTTTTTGGGTTTTATTTTATTTATTTATTTTATGTAAGATATATCTCGTGCACAACACTTAAAGGCTCTTTTTGTTTCACCAGAAAAAAAAGATTCAAATAACAACTTTTGCTATCTCTTAATTATACATTTGTTCATGTCAAAATTTTGCTGTTTTGTCATAACAAGGCTTTGCCCTAGAAAAGGGAAATACAATTTGGAAAACCAATGCTCAGAACTGCAAGCTGGGTAATCCCATAGACATTGTCAGTGAACATGAGAACAAAACATGGGATTCAGGATATCAATGGGAATACTGACCTTTATACAGCTGATGATTGGTTGCGTAGGCAGGTGGTTTACTTCTCCAAAACAAATGTTGCACAATTCTTGTTATGTTTGTGTGCTTTTTAACAAAGAAGACTATTCCTTATTCAAGAACAACCTTGGGGTAAATTATCATAACACAACCATGGGAAAAGAAATATTATCACACCAAGAGAACCCAGAACAATTAAGTGTTTGCAGGGACATCATGGATGAGCAGCATGAGGAATGATGATAGATATGAAAATAAGGAGTGCAGCTGATAAACACCAGTGCCCTTTTATTAGGTTCCTTCCACTATTTGAGCTAGACTGATGGAACAATCTCTAAAGTCTCTGAGAAATTGCTGCAGGACTGTTTAATTCAATGGACTAAATGACCTGTAAGTACATAAAGAGACAGTTCAACTTTTAACATTATTTGGGGAGAGCTGTGATTTTCAACAATAGGAAGATTTTTGTAATTCTTCCACTTGCCTTATTTCTACATATTAAAATACAATTTGGAACAGTTTTAACAATTATCATAACCTATTTTTTCCCTTAAATAAGAAAGTATGCATGAGTTCATACTGTGCAAAATTACATTATCAGTCTTTTGACTCAAAGCTGAACATTATAAGCCAACATCTGTCCAACAAAGACACTGATTCTGAGAACCAGTTTGAGATGTCATCGTAGTATAATACACATCAATTAAACACAAAGTTTATTTGTGTTTGAGTTGTTATGGTCTTTTGCAGATGTAATGACCCTGCAAAATTACTTTACTAGTTACCTACCTAGCCATACTTGTCATAATACAGAAAATAAAACTATAATAATAATTGGAAAAAACCCCAAACAAACAGCTGATGTATTTTTCATATGTCTGGCTCTGAAAGTATCTTTTCACTGTCCTGCACCTTAGTTTTGCCAGCTCTTACCATGTGTCCCTGGAGATGCATGGAGGGTGGGGGTGTTGGGGTGTATGTTTGCTCTTACCCTGTTTAATCTCTGTTTTTTTCTATTTAAATTGGGTAGTTCAAGAACCCAGTTTGTGAGTAATCCTCTATATTTGTATGATTTTCCTTTCCTTGCTACAGAGTGTCAGAAAGCACATCCATAAATTAAGAGTCCCTTTAAGAACAAGAAATCCAGTAATTTGGAAGTTACTGTAGAAAGCAAAGCTATTGCTGACGTTAAGGCACAAAAACGGGGAGTCAGGACATAGATATGGGTGCTATTTATAGTTCATCTCCCAATCCATGACTAACATGGAACGTAGTCCCTCAGGATCTCAGTATCCAGATATGAATCTCAAGGATAAAAATATCAGCAAATTTTGTTGAGGCTTGGAGAGATCAAATCCATGAAATGATGATAGCAGCTATGGGGTAGAGTGAAAAAGGAGCTAGAGAATTAGGGAGGGGCGACTCAAAAGGGAGGAACCATTTATTTGCTTCAGAGAACACCTGCAAAGGTTTCACTTCCACATTCTTAAACTGCCCTTCAGGGCTTGTTATCGCCTCCAGAATGGAGTTCTGCAACCGAGCTTTTAAAAAGACGCCTTCTTAAAAAATGATATGCAATTTCCACTGAATTCCAGTGCATAATCAGTGCCTAACTTTATACTTCTTGAAAAATCCCATCTCAAGTGCTTCACTTTTTAAAGAGTGAATGAATTGTCCTCGAGAATTGTCCTTGGCTGTCTGAAGAAAAGCCCTAGTGAATTTCCTACTGTACGTAAATTCAGTGCAAAAAGAACATGTGATGGCTGATGCATGTTTGTATTGTTTTCACTTTTAAATATGGAGATTTAAGGACTATAGATCTTAATTATGACTATTTCTGCACCTTGAGTGTTCACCTTGATTTGACATGGTTTTCCTTTATTTTTCCCTCGAGGTTCCTAACTGACATATAGACAGAGGGCAGCTCTACTTTCTTCAAATACACATCTGTAGGACAAAGAATTTGGTATTACAAGTGCATATTTTTTGAATTCTGTCCTCATTAATCCCTAAATGAAGAAGTAGTATAAAGAATTAAAATACTGATGTTTCAGCAGTCTGCGGTGGAATATTACCTGGAGTATTCTGTTTTTTTCCACTTGCCTTAGTCCAAAAAATAGAGAACATAGCCTAGAGATGAAGTTAAAAGTTGTGTATTTCAGAAATTATTTTTTTTACTGACAAACTCCTTGTGCAGTGACCTTGAGAACGTCATTTAAATCTCTTTGCTCCAGACCCTCAAAGGTGCTTAGGTTTATGTTTTCCAATAATTTGTGCCAGACTAGTGAGCCCTGGTCCTCTATGTGAAAAGCAGAGATTCTGCTTCTGTATGTTAAAAAATCTTCTGTGTATCTTGTCAAAATGTGTTCATTAGTTTACTTACTCTGGTGGTGATGGTTCTGCCTAAGACAAAGCAATTTAATTCTCTAATTGTCACATAGTACCACTGAGACTAAGAGCTGAAAATCAGTCAAAAGTAGAAATATAAACAGATAATAAAAACTGAAGAATTTTGTCAGAAAAAAGTTGCTTTTCTTTTAAATTTGGAAAACAGTTTTTCATATCAGAAAGTGGAAGACAATTGCTACCTGGTGGAGAAAATCAAGAGGTGTTCCAGGGGAGTTATTCCAGTCCTGCTCTCTCCAGAGGCTATTGCATCTTCCTGTGAAGTATCTGATATCTAGTATTGACTGTTACAGCCAGAGTATCAGTCCCAACAGAATTCACTTAAAATAAATGCCCTCTTTTGCCAAAACCATCAAGTAGGATTTGAAGCATAGTTGATATGCTGTTCTTTAAAAATGAAGGTATTTAAGATGGGAATTTTCAAGGAATATATCAGACTTAGGTGCTGAGACCTTCTCGGAATTCAACAGAAATCACATTTTTGCTCCCTTAAAGTGCCTTGGAGAAGTTCAGTCCTAGAAACTCTATTTTGAAACCCTTACTGCTGCAGAATATATGAGAAAATTTTCATGGTCAGGGGTCTTAAGGATTGTATCTCTATGAGCTGATAATTTTAAACAAACTATGTTGATCTGTGAACTGTGCCATGCACTAAAACGCCATCAGAAGTAGACATTAATGGAGGCATAATGGTCTCTGTTGAACTTCAAAGTGGGAGTTAATACTCAGCACTCATTTGCAAATTCAGAAAAGACAAGCTGAACAATATGTATGCTGTTCACCCTTCTCGTGGATCAATAGTTGATTTTGAGCATTGCTTGGAAGGTATTCAGAAGGCAATTATATGGTTGCAGAAAGGTAGACGATTACTCCAGGCAACTTAGCATGACTGCTCTTCAGCTGAAGATTTTGGAGAATTTCAAGCAATGTCAGATAGTCAGCAAATTTAACGACAGCTGCTAAATTACAGAAGAGTTCGGCTGTCCTTGAGAGTTCATTTTTTTAATGGAAGAAAAGACCATATTTACCATACTACTTTGAATGAAATACTGCATATTTAATGTGGATTTCACAGTTTTGGGGGAGTAAGAATATGGAGTTGAAAGAGCAAGAATAAGCTAGGAAAGAAACCAGTTTAATTGCTTAGTATTTTCCTTAAAACATTTACTAAAAACATGAGAATGGATGCATGGACCGATATTTGGACAGTATTCCTCCGTCAGATCAGAGTACTAATTATGGGAAATAATAGGACTTTAAAAAAAAAAGCAAAAACTCGCCTTCCTAAATCATTGCAATCTTCCATTCATTTCAGCAGAAAACTCTATATAATTTAAATTGAATAATAGCCTAAATGAAGAAGAAGTGTTAACTGTACCTTCTAACCTTTCAAGGATGGGTGACCTAACCAAGAGTTACAAATCTTCCTGCAAGAATTTGGTAAGAGATCAGTTTCTGAATCATACATACTGGAAAAGCAATTGGTATTACGTATTCAAATTGTATCTGGAATGCTGCTTTTTTTTTCTTTTTATTTCAAATGTACTAAAAATCTTGCAAGTTTCTTTCTTGGAACTAACACTGATAAGTGTTGATAGTATAGTCAGAAAGTGCTGGCTCATGTTCAGCCGGCTGCCAACCAACACCCCCAGGTCCTTCTCTGCCAGGCAGCTCTCCAGCCACTCTTCCCCAAGCCTGTAACGCTGCATGGGGTTGTTGTGACCCAAATGGAGGACTCTGCACTTGGCCTTGTTGAACCTCATCCCGTTGGTCTCAGCCTATCGATCCAGCCTGTCCAGATCCCTCTGCAGAGCCTCCCTTCCTTCGAGCAGATCCACACTTGCACCCAGCTTGGTGTTGTCTGCAAACTTGCTAAGGGTGCACTCAGTGACTTCATTGAGATCACTGATAAAGATGTTAAACAGGACTGGACCCAGTACTGAACGCTGGGGAACACCGCTAGTGACCAGTTTCCCACTGGATTTAATTCCATTTACCACAACCCTTCAGGCCCGGCCATCCAGCCAGTTTTTAACCCAGCAGAGGCTGTGCCTGTCCAGGCCCATGGCAGCCAGTTTCTCCAGCAGAATGCTGTGAGAAACAGTGTCAAAGGCTTTACTGAAGTCCAGTAAAGTCCAGTCACAAACCAATAGAATCTGCTTTTTCATCTCCCTCACATCCAGCAGCCAAGAATTTTAAAGCCCTTCCAATGCAAGGGAAGTAAATACAAAGAAACATTTTTTTTTCGAATTCCCAAAAGTTTTTGTTGCAAAAGACTCCTGCTTCCATTTTGAGCCAGAAGATTAGTGTCCCCCATAATAAATTCCTGTTGCAATTTCTTGATCTTATTAACTTCAGTTGTTGCAGACTACTTTAGCTTACTGACTCAGCTCATCTTGCCCTACAACTATTTAATCCCCTCTTTTTCACTCTCTTCTCTCTATTATCTTTATCTCTCTTCCCCAGGTCCCATGAGAATCTGATCAAGATGTATCTACTGATGAATTACAAAATACAATGTATTCTGATTCAAAACTTAAATCCGCACATGCCCATGAGAACGCAAAGTAATAGATCAAGAACTGTGGAGGTATCTAAGCAATGAAAATTTATTTACTGAAAATTAAATCCTGAAAAACACTTTTTGCTTTATGTCGTGAGGTGCTGCCTGTGTGATAAATTGCTAAAAAGAGAAAGAGGACAAAACAGATTGATACACAACAATAGACACAAAAATGCATGACAGAAACTTGAAAATGCAGTAAAAAAAGCTCTTTTCCATATAAGCATGTCACTCTTGCTATGCATTCTGTTGCAGTGCTGTAACCTTCATACATTTTCTTTCAGCATTATTTAAATTGTGGAGTATTGACCAGGACAAATAACAAATGTCTTTTCATACCTTTTTCTTAGGCTTTGTTATTTAACCTAACATTAGGTATGCCATCATGTGACCAAAATGGAAGAACACCATCATCTCATGCTGGGCAAATGACCTTTCATTCATCATAGGACTACAGTAATCTACTTATAAGCATACATTTATTGCTTTCATTTAAAAATCTGTTTGCATGGGCTAAAATCTCTGATTAAGAAAGAAAAAAAAAGTTATTTTTCTAAAACTGCATTGAAGAACAAGGGGAGAAAAACAAGAAAAAAGGAACGAGACATATAACTTTAATTCTATTTTTAGCTATGTCTCTAGTTCTTTATCAGAAATAACATTATAGCACATTTTCCTCTGATATCCACCACTAAGAGTAAACATACTCAATGTTAATTTAAGGGCTTTAGTCTGCTTTTTCCTTGTGCTTTCCATTCACAAGGATATAGCCTTTTCACGTTTGCATTTACTCATGTAATGGAACACTGTATTCTAGACTGTGGTCTCCTTAGGAGCTGTAGTGCCACCTTAGAAGTTGTTGCTTACGGTGCTTGCTTTGTCTGGATTCCAGGACTCTGTAGTTACTCTTCCTTGGTGTACTGCCACTACAAGATGAAAAATAATGTAGTCTGTCTTTCTCTTTGCTCCATGCAACTACTGTCTCGTAATTAACAAGCTGAACTAAACTTGAAAATGGATGAAAGCTATGTCCCTTGAGGGAACAGCCCGGAATACATGCTCTGTGGAAAATAAAAGAAACTAAGTAAATAAAGCCTTATTTGAGCTGGAACTGGAATTATCTGGAATAAGGATTTAGTCAATCTGAAATATAGTTTAAATTACATAGCTTCAATAGTGCCATCCAAAACCTCTTTGCTCAACAATATCTCCTTTATTCTGAAGATGCCATGAGGCATTGTTGATGGTTAAAAGTTTTGCCCTTGTGTAGTATGTTCTTTCTGCATGTGTTCAAACCTTCCCCAGTCTCACCTACACATAACATAAACTTAGCAGGAGCTTAGCTCTTCTCTATAGAGTCCCCTAAGGAGTTCAGTCTAATTAATATTCTCTAATCACACTAAATACATAGTAGTTATAAAAGACTCTTAGCAAAGGTATAGATGAGGTTACTCTTTTATTATAACTGTGTTAAAAAGAAGAGATGGTGCCTAGAAGACACATCCAAACTGTTGTTTAATGCTCCAACTTTTAGGCAACTGTTTGAATATCAATATGGTGTTCAGTCCATGAGAATTCTGACCCTTACCTATTCGGGAAGGATTTGAATATGTATTTCCTATTTATGGAGACACAAGAATTGTCCTAGTAGAGCTCTTCTAATATATTCAATAAAAACTTTTCTGACTAAAAAAAAAAATATGTCAAAGAGAGAGCAGAGCTTAAGAATTATCCAATATCTCTATGAGTAGATCACTTTTTGTATGAGAGAGACTTAGTAATTCACGTTTCTTTTAAAGTTGACTTTTTTATTTCAAATGCACGACCAGGTCTTGAAATCCATTTTATGATTTAGGACTCATTGAAACACATGCAGCAGAAATTGCAGTGTTAATATAAAACAAGAAGGAGGAAGCATTTACTACTTTTCAAATTCCTGAGTGAGGTCTACAGGAGTCTTTTTATTAATGCTTCCTACTGTTACGCATAATGCACTGAAAAACACTAGGTATTAGCTTAGTAAAGGTATTGTGAAGTATTGCCAATGATTAAATGGAAACAGGTATAGATCTTGCCTCATAATGGCATTACACCAAGTTCTATATTGCTTTGTTCCTTTGCGTGACCTCCTTTAATTCAGTGGAGCTATCCAGATACAAATATAGGGAAAGGCTTGTGTATAGTAACTCTGTCTTAAAGAAGTGCAGCTTTTCCAGCTGAATACCAAAGCATTTGCAAGGAATAGAAATCACAGAATTAAAGGTTATGTAGTTCTTTAAGGGACAGGAAAAAGACGGAAATTATTGTTATTGACTTTTTTCTTCCCCCAATTCAGAATATATTTTTAAAATATGGTTTCCCTCAGAGTACCCCCAATTCTTGCTGTACTGAGAGAGATTAAAAATGTATGGAATGAATTAAATAATTAAAATAAGATTTGATACAATGGTCAGAATACCTTCTGCGTCGATCGTGAAGTTTTAATCAACAATGAGAGCAAATGCACCATACATAGGAATGAAAGAGCACAGAACAGAACGTGGACAACTAAGGCATTGTCGTGAGCATGACTTATAAGACTGTGTGGGAGGAACTGACTGATAAGATCATGCAGAAAATGCAAATATCACGCTTAAGGAGAAATGCTGCTAAAATGTCAGGAAGTATAGCTCAGACGTGTCAGGGTCACTATCTGCTACTGCTAATGGTGACTGGGCACTTCACATGTACAAAGTCTTTTACAAAAGTAGTTGTAGATTCTTCCAATTATATAACTTTCAGAATTAATTTTTTTGCTATCTTTTTTTTTTTCTTTACTCCCCACGATTTACACAGATTTAGTATTTAAACTGCCTAGGAAATGCATTTTCTTTGAGAGCTAAGATACAGACAGATCCTGTGAATATCTGAATGCCCTTGACTCCTTTAGACAGCATGCACTTCATAAGAGAGTGACTGGAGGTGTTACAATTGGAGAATAAGCTACAAAATCAACATTTTATTTACAGCAAAAGATGAAATAGAGGAAAATAGCAAAGGCTACATGGAAAGAATACATAAACAATAAATAGCTTCCTATGAATACTTATGTCAAGACCATGTATATGGGGGGAGCTGAATGAAAAAATATTTTCCATTGATATAGATTGCATATTCAAGAAGAATAATATGTCTAAATATTTGAAAAAAAATAAATCACATGACTTTAAGAGATTTACAGATCTTTCGAGGAAGGTCAAATAAGGCTGATCGCCTAATTTCTAAACTCAACTCTTACCAACAGTTGGTGGAATTTTAATAACTTATTCCCTGAGATTCTTGTTAAGATCTTTGTTCAACTCTTAGTTTAGCTTTCAGGCTATTCAATAGATTTTTGTTTCAGCCAAATTAAAACATGTTACAACACATGATTCTATGTTAAATGTTAAAAGAAGGTCAAGGAAGATGTGACTCTTCACAGAAGATGAGTAGCATTTTACCTTGTAAATAGTTTCACAAAATTCCAGTATTGAAAAGAGCACAAAGATTGAGTTTTTGAGGTTACATTTTGTACTGAGCACCAGGCTTAGATTTGTGTATATTTGTGTATATTCAGTTTTTGACTGAAGTAAATTTTAGGGTAATGCCTTATGTTCATACTCCTTCATTATGTTCGTAGTCCTTCCTTCCTGTCTCTTTTGGGAAACAAAATTGATGCAAATCTCTACCTTCACCTCAGCTGTCACTAGGAGGGGAATTTTACTGTAAATCCCAATCCAAATGGGAAGCTGAACCCTGTAAAAGAACATGGAATATATGAACTACAACTCTCTTGAAACACTGCGTTATTCTGCAAGATTTTGGTGACTTTCCAGAGACAGAGGATAAGCTGTTAAGCTCTGTGGATGGCCGGGGTTTCGCTGCAAGCTCAATTCCTGGTCCTGTTTTTTTAGATATATCCTAATCTTTTGCAGAGTACAAGCACATTTATATAGTGCAAAGATTTTACTTGCATGTTTTGTTTGATTTTGTTTGTTTTCCCAAAGCAAGTGATTTCAACTTACTATGCATCACCTTAATTAATTTAATTACTAGGAAAAAATTATTTCCTTCTCTGCTTCAAGAATCACCTACGATACAGGAAACTTTTAGCCTATGCTGTACCTAAACTAAGCTCACTTTTGTGGCCAGTGTTGTAGATATTCTGGACCATTTTTTTCATGATTATACATTTTCTATCCAGGGATAATGGCATGAAATGTGTCAGCAACCCGGTCAGGTTACCCCTGTCAGGAATGGAGTTATATATTCTCACTTTTCCTCACTACCATGTGTTTGCAGTCCACATCAGAGACTAATATTTTGCACTTTTGAAAAAGACTTTAGTCATAGTGAAGAGATCCCAGTCTTAGTATTTAGATATGGCTGGTGAAGCCTAGGGATAATTTATTTCATTTTCAAACATAGGAAAACAGATCATATCTAGACTTTGAGTCTAGATATGGTGAAAACAAAATTGTCTTCAAGCAAACCTGTCATAAAAAAAAATATTTTCATATGAATATGTCATTCACTATATTTAGCAACTCTAAAATATTGTATCAATTTAATTCCCCTGAGATGGGAAGCTTTCTTTTTCTTGTCTGTACAACTGCAATTACAGGATATTGCTTTGATAGAGAGACTTTTGGCAACCATGCTAAAATAGATCAATAGTGTATCAAGCTCATTGTGGTGTTTACACTAATTGAAAGAGTGAACATGTTTCTTGTAAGTCCTTCTTACCAATAACCTTGGAAGTCAGACAAAAAGTTGACATGTGAGATGTCATATGACTACTGACTATGCTAGATTATTAAATACTTGCTAATTCATGTAATCTTGATTGGAAAAGAATAGTAATTCATTAATTATTAGGAGTAGTATTATCACCAAGGCAAAAAATCTACTGCTCTATAAAGACATGATAACATCAATACTTGCAGAATAATCGCAGCTATCATGAAATCCATTAGGAAATAAAAATCTTAGCTCCTGCCAGGAGACACTGCAAGTCTTGTAACATCAAACTCGATGGATATGTCACTAATGTCAAGTAAAAGAGGACCTGAGAACTGTCCTGGCCACAGAGGTCAAGTGAAATGTATTGACTCATATCATCAACATTCAGTTTTTGTCCTTTCTACTCTACAAAATATTTGAAGCCAAACCTGGACCATTTTTTTTTTTCATATTAAATTTGAAATAAACTGTCTCCAGAATGGTTGTTTCAAAGTGTAGAAACAAGATACCAGAAGTGAGTGAGACAAGTGGTTATTTATGAAACAAACTGAAGTGAGAGTAAACTTAAGTGCTAGCTGAACTGGTTCAAAACAGAGACCTTTTTTTTAGATGTATCCTATTCTTTTGCAGAGTACAAGCACAAACCCTATGTATCTCATAGATACTAAACCTTAAAGACATGTCTTAAGTATACGAATCGGTTGCTGACCACAGAGCAAAAAGCCTGAAGGACTTTATCAGACATAATGTTGGAAAAATGGAGCATAAAGAGGGATTTTTCAGACTCTCAGACAATAAGGAAAAAAATTAATTTTGTAGACTACAAGTAAACTTATTTTTTTTTGCGTATAAATTGCTGATCTAAGTAATTAAAAGTAAAAATTTATTCCTAAGTTATTCTTATTTTGGAAGAGATCAAATTTAGGGATAGAAAGGGAAAGGAGGAATGAGAAAGCAAAATGCTCTCAGTCTGCATTTTAGCATATGCTATATTCTACACATCATCTTAATAAAAATGCTATTCTATTTCAGATGAGGTGTAACTCCCCCACCTATTTCCCATCAGCCTCTGGTTTCCATATTCTTAGCAGAGATGAAAACTATTTTTAGATTAGATGTTGATCACCTTAAAGATACAGATTTATATTTCATTTTATGTCTTAAAATGAGGGGTTCAAAAATTATTCAAGTGCAGTTATGATTAAGCAAAATTATATAAAATGCTATAATCATTATTCAACATTCAAAATTGTTGATGATAAGGATATGTCAGATAATGGTTTTCAGGATTTTTTATAATGGTAATACAGGATCCCGGGGAACTGTGTTTCTCTGAATTGCATAAAGATGATTGATACATCTGCCTTGATTTACTTTTGTCATACTGCTACACACGTGTTGTGACATCATGCGACTCTTAATCCTCTTGTAATGGTCATGTATTGTTTAGGAACTTAAATATTTTGTATTTTAGCGTGTTCTCAGTTTATGAATTTACTGTGTTCTAGCATTGTGAGGGAGCCATGAAATCCTAGGAGGAAGAGAGAAAGGTAAGAGGATTTAGTGAAAAAGAATTTTTTTAGATAAGTATGAAATACAGAAATGGAATGTTCGAGAAGGACAAGAAGAGAAGAAGATAAAGACCATATATTGGAGTACATTGCAGCAGATATTCATCAGAAATCTCAAGCTCTGAGAATCTAAACACTGAATTAATGTAACCCAATACTTGACAAAGATCTCCAAATTGCATTGTAGATAACAGACTTTCACCAGATTTGACTACAACATTCAGTAGAGAACAGTAACAGGGGTGTTTGTATTTTTTGTTGTGTTTTTATCTTATATTACTTTTTATTGATTATTTAAATTCATTCTTTGTTTTGCATATTGCTTTGAATAATGAAATCACTGTAAGCAACCGTGTTTTCTGCTCAGAGGCAGCCCCATTTCCCCAGCAGAAGCACTGGATCCAACAGAGAGGTAATAACGGAGGTTCAGAAGCTGTCTAGCTTGAGTTGCACTGGATTTATTCTCTTAGATAGTCGGATTTATACTTTTGCACTGACTCTCACTTTCTAGCACTGTCTAGCTCTTTTGCTCTCGATCCTGGAAAAAAAAAATATCAGTAGAAAGATGTTGCAGGGGTCATGCATTTCATTTCATGGTGCTAATGTTTCTACCTTCAGGGGACTAAATATTGGAATCTGCTCTTTCAGTCATTGAGCAGGCAGCATGCTCACTGCTGTAGAAAGGTATAGCGACCTCCATTGCCTTGAATTGCAACCCAGGTCTGTTTTTATAGAGGATGGGTTTTTGAGACAAAATTCAGCAGCCATCATGTTAGAACTGTAATTTATGTGGGGCAATGCTTAAGCTAAAGTTGAAGTATCACAGTATCATAAGGTTGGAAAAGACCTTTGAGATCATCGAGTCCAACCTATGACCCAACACCTACTCCTACTCCTACTTGTCAACTACACCACGTCACTCAGAGCCTCATCCAATCTCTCCTTAAACACCTCCAGGGACGGTGACTCCACCACCTCCCCTTGGCAGAGCATTCCAATGGCCAATCACCCTCTCAGTGAAGAACTTCTTAATATCAAGCCTAAACCTCCCCTGGCAAAGCTTGAGACCATGTCCTCTTGTTCTGTCACTGGTCGCCTGAGAGAAGAGACCAACCCCTGCCTGACTACAACCTCCTTTCAGGTAGTTGTAGAGAGCTATAAGGTCTCCCCTGAGCCTCCTCTTCTTCAGTACACTCAAGGTAAATGGGAAGAATTAAGAAATATAGTTTTATATTCAGTCAGGCATTGTTTAAAAATGTACATACCAAATCTGCAAATATTTATTGACAAAAATACATCTTTACTGTACTGCAAATGAAATCTTTTTTCTGCAATAGAGTGAAAAATATGGATAGTTGTTTGCCTGACCACACATTTACATATACAGTGTTTAAGTACCACACACAAATTAAGTATCTTTTCTGAAAAAACAAACAAAATCATCTGCACTGGATTGAAACAAAAAAGCAAGAAGAAAACCGTTATATAAACCCAAGCTTCTCAAAAGAACAACAATGCAGATTGGTACACAACTAAATAAATTGTATTAAATCACATAATTTTCACTGTTAAAAATATAAAGGAGAAAGACAAAAATTAAAAAATAAATTTTTTGGTTGTGATTTTCATAAACTGAGCATACTTAGAAAAATCCTTGCATTTTTCTATCGTGATGAGTAGTAAGCTTAGCAACGGTTCATCATATTTTTCTTTGTTTAATGTCATCTGTTCATAATCATGTCCCAGGAATATGTCTTTGTGACTACATGGATGTCATCTTTAGACTAGAGATGTGAAAATCTTCTTTTATTTGTACTGTTAAGCATAAAGGGATGTAACTCTAATTGCTAAAGTGCCACTCTGATAATACTTCAGCAAGACCATTGACACTAAAGGGATATTCTGCCTTTTGAAATATGTTTGACAAGCTTGGAATTGCATTATTTCCTTCTAGGTGACTATGTTTCCTCATTTAACATTGTGATCTTAAAGTACCATTTTGTAATTCTTGAGCAAGATTTTTTTCTTAATGTTGGTTATTTTCATATGAAATAATTTGCTCTTACATACAGATATTCCTCTCCTCTCCCACCCCTCCAGCAGGGACGTATTTACATGTGTGAAACTGCAGCTTTTCTGAGAACTCAAATTTAACATTAGCAGAATGGCCTATTAATTTCCATGTCTGTGATACAGACTTGTTTCAGCCCATTTCCTCCGTCATTTGTATCCGTAGCATTAAATACGGTGCCAGTGATGAGGTAGAAAGGGGTAAGTACACTTGAAGTTTGTGCAGAATTCATGCTATAAGACGATAAGATCCTTCAAGGGAATAATTGCTTCACTACAGGGAGTGCAAATTGTTTGGCATCTTGTCTTTGTGTTGTCCTTTGTTTTCTTGCAAGTGGTTGATGAGCTATAGAACCAAGAGTTTCATAGTCATTCATTTTCTTCCTAAAGATATTAATAGCAAAATAATTGAATGGCCTGTAGAGTTCTAATGGGATATAGAGCATTTGCATTTAAGTACTCAATGTACATTGTAGTCTAGGTTTTAGGAACACATTTAGAATATTTCTTTAGACAATTTCTATTGTTTCAGTGAATATTTATTTCAGAAAAAAACTATATAGAAATAGTTTGTGCATTAGAAGAATGTGCTATAAACTTTTAAATATATGTGGGAAATGCAAAGCAGCTGCTTATCAAAAAATATTTAGTTTATGAGTTGAATGAGAGAAAGGTCTTTTTCCAAACTAAATGATTCTGTGATTCTGGGAGATTCTGTGAAAGCACAATCAAAGAAGAAAGAATAAAAAGGATAGTCAAAAAATTATTATTACTGCCTCTGAAAAAACTAAAGTAACACATTATTGTTATTTTTTCCCTACCATTTCAGCATTATATTTAAACTTCTATTTAATTAAAACTCTACTAAGTTGTTGTTGCTTAAGTGCTTAAGTAGTTCTTTGAACTTTGAATTAGCCTACAAATGCTGGTAACGCTGAGAACTGAGACTTCCTTGCAGGAAACACAGGAAAGGAAATCTGTCATAGTGAAGAACAACTGTGAGAAAATTGCCAACTTAAATATTTTATAATGATGGAGAATAATCGAACAGTCCTAAAGCACGACTCCCAGAGAGAGCTAACAGAGAGAGCCAACAGCCGTAGCGGTTTGCACAGTAGTCTCTGAATTGTGCTTTTGCAGCTTCTGCGCCTTCTGGGGACAAGGTCCAGGATGACTGGGGAACACCTGAAAACCTAAGAAACTCGAGAGGGTACCTGGTGCTGCTAGGTAGCGGTCAGAGCTAGGGGGAGCTACAAGGGTGTGAGCCTGAGGAAGCTCTAGCAGATTCCAACAAGCTTTATCAGATGCCCTTAACCTAGAGTGATTGGAGCCTTCCTTGCAGCTGCCCTTGAATTAGGGAAGGTCAAGCACCCTTTTAGCCAGTGCTCAAGAGAGGCCTGTGTAAGAGCCAAGTCCAGGAAAAGCCAACAGACATTAGTGTGTGCAGCTGGGCACAAAGAAGAGGGGTCTCAGGTGAATCCACACCATAGTAAGTTTCACACGTGGTGGCGATCTACCACGGGGGAGTTTCCCTATCAGATGTTAGAGTTAGGCTGGAGGCTTCAACTCAGAGAGAGCTGCCTAGGTCCTAGGCTGCCTGGGGACTCTGGTGCTGGGAGGCACGGTTCCTGCAGGAGGTGTGCTGTCTTGGGGGACTATGCCGGTAAGTGGAGGAGTTATGGGATGAAGTGCTGCCCAGCATCAAAGAAGCTGAAAGAGTGATAAGAAGGACGTTATCTGTTATGGAACGTCTTGAAGATCCCCAGACCCCAACTCCAGTGGAGATGCATACAATGTCCACCCCTTTGAGAAAAGGCTGAGAGAGCTGGGACTGGTAAGTCTGGGGTAGAGAGGGCTCCGAGAGAAGGACCTTATCAAGATATACCAGTATCTGAAGGGACTGTAAAAAGACGGGACCAGACTCTTACCAGTAGTGCCTAGTGACAGGACTGGAGGGAATGAGCGTGCACTGAAACACAGTAGGTTCCCTTTGAATGTCAGGAGATCTTTTTTTACTGTGAGGGTGACTGAGCATTGGCATAGGTTATCCAGGGAGGTTGTGGACTATCCCACCTTGGAGATATTCAAAAGCCACCTGGCTGGACATGATCTTGAGGAATGGACTCCAGGTATCCCTGCATGACCAAGGGGATTGGAATAGACAACATCCGAAGCTTCCTTCAAAACTGAGTTTTTCTATAAGACTGTGAATTTAAAATAGATAAATCTTAGTCTAATCAGTTTTAACATTATAAGAACTGACAGCAAGCTTCTTATGAGGGGAAATCTCTGCACAGAACTCTGGCCCAGGGCTGAGACTTCATACTTTTAGTAGCAACTTGATTAGACCTTAAAGACAGTTTTTCAACTCAAACATCCTATTTCATTCATCTTATAAATTACTCTGGATATATCTACACATTAATTCCAAAGTAGCATATAGGGTCCCATAAAGAATTAGATGCAGGAATGCTCATAGAGTTTAACCCACGGTAAATAATCCTTCCTCTTATCTAATACATCCAATGTTAACAGAGTGCTTTGATTTTGCACAGTACTTTTTATCAGCAAATATGCAAGAAATGTTTAAAAGTTATGATTTGTTTCAAAAAGTGTTGTTTGAAGACATCTATTTTGAAGTGTTATATGGCAGTGTGCTATTTTGTATGCAGAACATTACATTTTTGGTATTTCTTTCCATTACAGTAATGACACCACAGCAGTTACTCAAAGGCATCTGTTTTAAGTATCAAACAATCTCTTATAGGGTTGTCTAATATTTTTTTTTTTCAGTTCTAAAATAATGAACATGAATGGATTCATAATTTACTTTCAAAGAAATGTGGAACTTCTGAAAGTGAAGAAGGACATTTCTTGGATATTTTGTAGCTGTGTAGAAAAATATTTCAAGCTTTCAATGCTTTGTAATTGCACTTTAAAGAGAAGTGTGATATCAGATTCTAACTGATACTGGATAATTCATTAGATGTGAATAAATATGCATCTTACTGTAGAATTTTAAAGTTCAAAATATACAAATAATGTGGGTTTTTTCATATGTTGTAGTTTCTCCTAGGATTTAAGAAAAAGTCATTTGGGTTTAGAAAGAGATTCACTGGGAATATAGAAAAAGAAAATAAAGAAAAAATGCAAATACATCTTAATATTCTGATTCTATGTAGCTCAGCACTGCAGAATGGTAATCATAGCCTGTAGGAATAATGTCGAATAAAGAATATGAGAAAGCTTTTCAGTAAATAGGTGCAATCCTTACTCAAGCACTACTCAGCAATGGACTATTTTTCAAGGGTTCAGTAACAAAATACTACCGTTAATCATAAATGCAGGTACAGTGTTTGAACTTCTAAAGGTCCTTGTGTTGAAAAAATAGGAAAGGATGTTAAAAACTGACATCTATTTTGAGTCTTTATACAGTTAGTCTAGTCATAGCTGTTCACTGTGATTTGCATCTGCTACCCTGCCCAGTAACACAAAACATTTACTTGAAAAATTAGGCAGTTTTCTAAATTATTAAGAACTTCTACCTGTCTTTTGCCATTGTTTGTGCACTCTGTATAACTGTTCCAGGTTATTCAACTGAGAAACATTTTGAAAGTCACCTCCTGAAGAAAATGTTGTTCTTATCATACTGGCAACAAACATTCCATTCCTAGCTGTTATAAAACTCTCTTGCTACTTTTGGTAAATTCAAGGGATTAACGATAAAATATTATAGATAAGAACACTGATATTTTCTCTCTTAAAAAAGTAGTTTAACTGCCTTTTTCTGTTTCTGTGTGCCAAAATGACACAAACTTATCTAGCCTTCTCCAAACCTCGTAAGTCCCAGTTGGTTGCCTTTAATGATATTTATTTATCCCAAGATATGCTTATATTCTGTACCAGTACAAAAGCCTCTTATTGGTCTTTTGAGAACTGCATTTCAGAAGAATTACGTGTAAGACACAATTTTACTTATGTGAAAACTATATTAGAATCCCTTTTTAATTCTGAATGTTGTTTTTAATAACCCAAAAGAACAAAGACTCCAAATTTCTCATTTCAGGTAGCATACGTGCATTCAAACATGTGAAATATATTTTTAGATATACATATGCATTTCTGTAAATACAAATATAATAAAAAATATGTGTTTGTGATTAACTCCATGGCTGCAAAATATAATAATTACACAAACACAAACTTTTCTAGTTTGATATTATTTTTCACAGGTTTTCACCGTGTGCTGTTAGTTACAAACTTATGGACTCACAACCACACAGTTTATACATGGAACTCACAAAATATGATCATGGTGGAGTAGCCATTTCATGACATACATATGCTTGAAAATCAGGATGATTAATAAATTATCATTAGAGAAAACAAGTAGGTCAGCAAAGTAATTTTATAAGTTTATTACAAAGTCCATATATGCAGAAGAGTCAGTAATCTTTGGGGAAGAATATATTTTATTCATTGATGCTTACAATCAAACAGGAAGATTTTAATTTATGATTGCCTGTGTAATAAAAAACCAAAATTTTTCCACTTAAGACTTCTGAGTAGAAGACAGGCAGCAAAGTGAGTTTACAAAATAGTATTGAACATCTGCATCTCATCATGTTTTTAATTTGATCTCAACCTTTCTATAGCTTCATTATCTGTAAACTTGCGAGCAAATCTACAGGTTCCTCTGAGGCTCAGACAATGTATTTATATTTCATATAAAGCAATATTTTCCCACTGAACTGCTCCAGTATTAATAACACACAGGTTGAGTAACTTGTCAAGGTTTGCAGTGTTATAAGCTCAGTATCATTCAGCTGTGTTGGTTGATACAAATTCATACATAATTTTTTTTTTTGCAAATATCAACCGATTACTCCTGTTGAATTTTATGCGGTAGTAGCCTAAAGGGAACATACTTCCAACAATAAATAGAGGTATTGGTTTGATATCTTTACTAAAGAATAAATGAAACAATTTCCTCATAAAGATTAATAATTTGCCTTACTCTCCATACTTCCAAATAAGAATGCCCCCATTTGATGGCTATTCCAATACTTCCATAATACTACTTAATTTTTTATATCATTCTTAGATTGTGATACCTAGCTTTAAATACACTTTTATACTACTAACTGTCTTTACGATGTTTGATGGCTGTTAGGATCTAACTTTGGTTTTGCAAAACTTTTTTTGATTAAATATGTTTTAACTGAAAAAAATATATATATTTAACAGCAATAAGCTGTATCTACTTCGATGGTTTTAGACACAGATACACTAAAGCAAAAGAACTGTACCATTTACATTGTAGGAGGTGAAATGTGTGTTAAAATTATGTTCTTCAGTCTCGACATACTGAGTTCTGAAACCAATATATGTTCATAGGCATCTGGAGAATTATTTTTCTCTTACCAAAAATAATTTATTGTGCTGGTCAAAATCGGTGCATTTTAAAGAAAAAAATGAATCCAGTAACATAGGTTATGCTCCTTGACCAATATAATAACAAGAATTGGAAAGTAAAAATTTCAGCAATATTCATAGATTTTTACTTAAATTTCTCATCTCAGTCTTCTAAACCTCATGGTGAAATAGAAAAAAAAATATTGACCTATATTATGTATAAAATTTGACACCTGAAAGTTAAAACATTTAGAAGAATGAATTGCATTCTGAAAATGTAAATAATCTAATACAATTGATTGTGATAATAGTTAATGAATAGTCTCTGTCATAGTCTGTCAATTTTTTTCCGAAAATACTCAGGGCACAATATATGCATTTTCTTGAGAACCAAGTTTATTATTCCTCATAGTCATATTTTACCTATTTCTAAAACACAGCGTGCAATGCATATATGCACTGTATAGAGCATGAAAAAACCCCTACAAACTGAAAATGTTTGCAAAAAGCAAAAAAACTTTTTTTGTATATGAAAGTTGATCAAGTTTTTACCTTAAAATATCATACTACAAACATAAAAGCACATGTGTAATACTACTATTTGAAATCCAAGAGAAATAAACAAGATACTCAAGACTTCACCAGAAAGCTGTTCTGCACATTCGCAGTCTCTCACCTTGCAGTCACAAGTTATCAGGTACCACTTCCAGCAAAAAGAAATTGCTGTGAATTGCTGTGAATAGGCACTTGCCATTTAATACCAGCAGCACTGTGAAATAGATTGCAACCCTGGATCTTCATGACAGTTTCACATGATTTACAGTATCATGGGAAAAGTTTACTTTTATTCATGTTGAGGTAAAAAGGAGTTCTGACACCTAATCAAGGTGCTTCAAAACTGGAATATTTTTGCTCCAAAATTTTCCTTCAGTGTTAAACCACACAGAATGGCCCTCAACTACAGCACTTAAAATAGCGACATCAATGTCAGGTTAAAGACTGAAGTTCTAAATCTAGGACCTAATTTTGCCTACTTTAGGTATGATTATCCCCGAGTATTAAAAATTAAAATGAAGCATGCAATTTTAAGTTTAAAAATATTACAACTGCTATGAACTATATGGACTGTAGATTCCATATAAGATTTTTATTTTAAATTTGAAACATACTATTGACGTTCTGAACATTGAAAATATAGATTAAAAAATCCTAATTTTATAAAGGATGTTTTTTTAACTTTAAGATGTAAAACTACTGGGATTATGATCACATATTAGTACTGTCAAATAAGAAAAGCCAGTAGTGGAGACGAATATAAAAAAAATTAAGAGTTGAAATGATTCAAACCAGACTGATGGTCAAGACTTGTACCACATTAGCAGCCTAAAATATAGTCAATTTAATTGTATAGAAATATAAAATATGCTCTCCATTTGCATACAACTCCATATGGCTAAATTCAGAAGTGATGTGTTTAAAATGCTCTTTTAACTGATTCCCTGTATAAAGCAGTCATGCATATTCGTTGAGAAAGCTTTGCACTATTTCAAAAATAAAGAAGACTGGAGTTTGCAATGTGACATTTGAGGCTTGTAATACCATAGGAGAGACAACCAGAGAAACAAGGAGTCAATAGTAAGAAAGGAAAGTTTTCACAATGGAAGGTTTTAATAATAGAGGGATTAATAACTCTAATCGCTGAATGCACTCCAAAACATTGTCGTACAGGAAGACTTTGAACTCAGGTAGCTACTGAATTGCCCTAGCATAAATATCTTTAGTTCCATCATAGAACATCTGAAGATAATAAATCTGGAGGTTTACTATACATAAATCATCCAGGATTCACATTTTTCCTGATGTCCATGTGACCAAGAAGTTCTGCATTTGTTCAAATATAGGGTGTTCATTTGGATTTCTATTGGACATCAGTGGCATAGGGTCTATTTATGACATGAGGGGAAAATTATATCATGTCTGTAGGATGTAGGTCACCTCAGCCACTTTAATGCCACAGGAATTGTAAAAATAATCTTCAATTTACTTAGAGAATACTAAAATTTTTAAATACTTTCCCTTTAATTTTATTTCATGAAAAAATATGTATCGGAAGCATTTTTCTTCCTTTTCTCAATTATTATTCAATCATTATCTCAACTTTCAGTGGTTGCTGGATAATATTGCCAAAGAAAGTTCCTGCAGTCAGAGTAATATTTACATTTGTGTACTAACTCTGTGAAACAAGTTAGAAAACTCAACGTGAGCTTAAAGCAAAGAAAGCACTGAAGTGCTCCACAACCAGTAATATTTTCCTGAATGAAAGGTAAAATGCAGCATGACAAAATGAAATGGGAAAAAAACTTCAGAGATCTAGAAAAAAAAACCCTGATTGAATAAAAATAATATCGTAAACTGAAAATGATATTCAGCTAAACTCTAAAGAGGAATGACAGGAACATTTAAATAACCAGAATGAGTAACTTTTAAATGAATACCAGTTTGCATCTAAGAGAAGATAATACTTCTTTTCAGGAAATTATGCACATTCCTTAGTGTAAGTGCCTTGAGAAATTTCTCCAAGAAAATATAACAAACATGCTGACAAATTCAAGTACAAATTGTGATTTATGAATACAATTTTGTGCATGAGAGCAAAATAAATACACAGACAGGAGTAGGATGTTTTTGTAACAGAATGAAGTTTTTCAAAGACATTGAGTATAGGTTAATAGTAGGATTAATTTGCTTCCTCGGGATTTCTGACTGTTCAAAATTCTAGAATAAAGCCAGCATTTACAGGATGAAGTAATTTGTTTGAATACATCACCTTCTGAGCTTCACAAACTCCATGTAGGTTTGCTGCTTAGATAGGATCTAAAAAGATTAAGTTAATCTGGCAATGAATTTGTTGCCCTTCTGTGGTGGGAGGCTATAGCATCAGTGGATAAGGGTAGAGTAACTGACATCATCTATCTGGAGTTGTGCAAAGCTTTCCACATTACATTCTTGTCCCTAAATTGGAGAGACACGGATCTGATGGATGGACTACTCAGTGGATAGTCGCACTCAAAGAGTTGTGGTCAACAGCTAAATGTCCAAGTGGAAACCACTGATGAGTGGTGTTCCTCAGGGGTTGCTGCTGGGACTAGTATTGTTCAATATCTTTGTTGCAGACATGGACAGTGGGATTGAGTGCACCCTCAGCAAGTTTGCTGATGACATCAAGCTGTGTGGGGTAGTCAACATGCTGGACGGAATGGGTGCCATCCAAAGGGAACGTGACAGGCTTGAGAGGTGGGCCTGTGTGAACGTCGTGAAGTTCAACAAGGCAAAGTGCAAGGCCCTGCATCTGGGTTTGCGCAATCCCATGGACAAATACAGGTTGGGTGAAGAATGGATGGAGAGCAGCCCTGAAGAAAAGGACTTGGGAGTGTTGGTAGATGAAAAGCTCAACATGAGCTTGCAATGTGTGCTTGCAAGACAGAAAGCAAATGATCTCCTGAGCTGCATCAAAAAAAGTGTGACCAGCAGGTCAAGGGAGAAGATCCTCCCTCGTTACTCCACTCTTGTGAGACCCCATCTGGAGTACTGCATTCAGTTCTGGAACCATCAGCACAGCAAGTACAGGAGTCCAGAGCAGGGCCACAAAAATTATCAAAGGGCTGGAGCACCTCCTGTATGAGCACAGACTGAGAGAGTTGGGCTTGTTTAACTCAGGGAGGCTCAGGGAGACTTTATAGCAGACTTCCAGTACCCTCAATGTTAATTAATAAGTGATTCTTCTGTATTCATCTTAGCCCACGAGCTTTTTCATCCCCCTGTCAATTCAGGAGGGTGAGTAACAGAGGGACTGGAAGGGCATCTGACAGCCAGCCAGAGCCACCCCCCAACGATACCATAGTATAAGCATGTATAATGAAGCTTCAGGTTGACCAAATATGTCTTCCCTGTAAAATAAGACATCTGCCTAGGAGCTCTTATTAACAGAGTACAAGCTTTAGGACAACTCATATAAATCTTCTTGCCATGAACTAACCTAACACAACACTAAAAATTCTCATTTAGAGTGTTTTCAGTATAACATCTCAATTCCCCCTTCTACATATGTGACACTCACAGAATCAGTGTCAGTATTCAGGGAGGGAAAAAACACAATCGTTTTCACTTGAAAACAAACTTGTACCTTTTTTTTTTTTTCCCTCCAATCTACTTGCAAAATCTCTGTAGTAAAAGACTTACTAATGTATTTTACAAAATAATCCACAAAGCAAATTCATTTGGCGAAACAAAGGTGGATACACAAGGCTATGAGATTCTCTCGCTTCAGGTATTATTGATAGACATGAAAAGAGTAATGAATTACCACTCACTTCTCTTATTAGCTACTTGACTTCAAAATCATTAGAGAATATTATTTCATTGTAATCACAGTTTATCATTCATCTTTTACACTGTGTGAAGGAAATGTTCTTCCAAATGCTACAAGAAATCCTCTTTATGAATTATGCAGTAAAGGAATACCTAAGAATGCATGGTTTCTTTTTTTTCACTACCGATACACAGCGATTAAAGAAAAATGGAACAGTAAAATGAACTACTGATCTATAATATCCTTTCCTTGAGACAGATTATTAGCGGTAGCTTTCTCTTTGTCCCATATATCCATGTTCTCTATTGTCACCTACTGTACTGATGTTCAAGTGCTTTGTAAATCCCCTTTATAGTCTGTCTGTTTATACCTTCAGGCTACAAAGTGATTGGCTGAGTGCCTGGACTGTGATGCCAAACTTGAAATATCTTCTAGGAGTGTTAACTGCAACACGCTTGTTTCTGTTGCTGGAGGAAAGCTTAAATGTTGCCAAAAGGCAATGTTTTTCACTTTTTCATAAGAACAGCAGAGCTCTTACATTTTTGCAAACCTATGCTATAAACAAGAACTAAAATATAGTTGGGTATCTGGAGTCTGACTACTGCTTATTTTGATGAACAACTGAAAAGGAAGAAAAAATATTTCAGCAAATCCCCGCTCCTGCAATCATCTAAAAAAGAATGAGCTTTGAGACAGTGAGACAAACCACACTCAATAATTAATTTGCCCTATATGTTATAAATGTAAAGCACATGACAAAGTAAAATATTATTTATTAATGTGCAAATTTTTTTTTTAAAAAAATGAAGATTGCCCTTGTACGTGTGTAATCATTGAAAGTGAAAAGCATGCACAGCAGTTTTGTTGGAACATCTTACTTGCACTGAATGGAAATGAAGCTTTTCTTGTCCAATAACACTGCAGTAGGCCAAATGTCCTAAAACCACTCCAGAAATAACTCAAGATTTCAGTGTGAGTTTAATTCTCCCTTTCTCACACCAAATTAGCTTCTTCTGCTTAAGTCTCTTTCTTTTCATCTCTCTTTTTTCTGATCATTCTTTTGGGGTTCTTTTGTTGGTTTTTTGTTTTGGGTTTTTTTTTCCGCAGTTTCTTTTAAATTGTGAAGATGTGACCTTTGAGAAAAGGGCTGATCAATCTTTCAAAATACTATGCTAATAATATATGAATGAAGAAAGTTTCCAGTAAGAATTCAGTCATAAAAGTTTATTAATAGTGTAATATATATTCAAGGTTGAATTTAAAATTATTTAAATGATTCATAGATACAATTTTATTTAAAAAGTAAAAAAAAAAAACCTTAAAAAAATTAGGAAATTATACCAGAAAGTTATATTTATTTGGAAATCGCACTCAGTATCAATAGGAAAGTCATTACCTTGGGGTCATGGGGGCTGTGAAGAAAGTTAGTGTTCTCCTTTCCCTTTACATTTCAGAATTTGCTAAAGGCGAGCAAATGGAAAAAAAAATACTTCTGTCCTTAATTTTCTGGTTTTACCTTCACATAATACTATTTTCCCTCTATCCCTTCTTCTCTCTTTCTCTTGAACCCCCTGGAAAAGAATTATTGTGTCTACATTGATGCATTTCTGAATTTCCTATCAGCAAATAGATTTCCTCCCTACTGATTGTAATTACCAATTATAATTACAGTTTATAGGATATGAATTTTATATGATGTACCAGCAGGACCTATTTGACCTTCTAGAAACCTTTTCTAATCCAATAAGTTCCATACATGTCCTTCATATACCCACAAGTATGACTAAGCAGTCTATTCTGAGCACTCCTATATTAAGCAGGGCCCAAATGTGTATTAAGAAAAAACATTTATAATACCAAATGCCTGTCTACAAAATTTACTGAGGATTTTGGTCAGAAAGGAATCATTTGTCTACAAGTAATGATTTTGCATTTTTTTTATTTCTCAGCTAAATTTGTAGGCCCCCGACGTATTTGGACACATGCCACAGGTAATGATCCAGGAGAACTGGAAAGTGTGATACTGATTAGACAAATTAAAAAAGATATCTTTACTCTGCATGAGTCATTGCCAAAAGGTTTGATAATGCACTCAAATCACTGTTCAGTGAAAGACATTCTGCAATGAGCGTTTAGAAGGATAAAAATAGAGGAACAAATAGAGCTCATGATTTTATAAAAGTAGGGATAAGTCTCCTGCTGAAGCAATAATAATGGCAGTAAGTATGCCATCTTGTAATCTCACTGAATTGCATAACACTTGCATGGAAGGAAGGTGTAAATGGAAAATTATATAAGCTCTGAGTCTCAAAGATTAAAATGAAAACTGACTTTCCACTTTGGCAACAGTCTAATTGGGGTCAACGCCTTCACCATCCTTGCTGTCTGTAATTCAGTTGCTACCTAGTTACCTGCAGTTAGCTAGATGCAAAATAAGATAAACAATATCACACAGATAATTGAATACCTTCTGAAGAATGGAAGGGTACAGGAATTACTGTAGACAGTAGCAAACTTGATCATTTCTAGGAGGCTGAGTAAAGGAACACTAAAGAAAAAGACAGGCTAGGATAGCAATATCTTCTTAAAACAGAGATGGAGAAGAAACATTCCTGTAAATTAGGAAAAATAATTCTTCAAATATAAGTGGAAGAAAATAAAAATGATCAATGAATAAAATTTGGTATAATGTAATTATAGTTAATACAAGCTTCTAAAATTGTTAAAACTTGGCAAAGCAATGTCACTAGCAGTAAGTTGTATCTTTATTAATTACACGAACTTCTCTTTGAAACCCACTGAAAATATTAATTTGACTTCAAGTATACAATTTTCTGTTATCAACTCACCTCATGTGAGACTCAGAATAATTCTGTAGTGACCGCATTAACAATATCGCCACATGTAGATGTTTTTTCTTCCAGCTTTAAATTAATATTATGTAACCAACCCTATGGGGAAAATGTGTCTTTTGAAAGTTGTAGCTCTGTGAGCACAGTCATTGGCAGTGTAGTTGCATTGCAAAGTACTGAAAGAAAATTGTAGTGCTTTTTCATAAATAGTTATTTAGGGTGTATTTCCAGAGAGGTGTTTTATTATGGCAGAGCGATAGCTTAAAAGAAAGGTAGGGGTGCAGAATCTAGACATTCCCTCAACTTGCTATCCTGCAAATAAATGAATTACCACAGCGCAAAACAAGTAACTGTATTCAACAACAGTCAACAAATCTCTGTGTGAAGTTACTGTAAGAAGCTTGAAATGAGGAAAGTTGAAAATTACTTTTGTGCTGCTCAAAGGGTCGTTCAGGTAGGTAAGGGGGTGAAGTTTCATCTCCCCAGTTTAATATACTGGTTTATTTTTGATTAAGTAATAAGGTACAGTAGAACATAAACTGTAATGCATTAATTCATAGTGAGTGTGCTGCTGCCAGCCATGAGGCTGAGGGATAAGTCTTCATCAATGCAACTAGGCATGAATTAACACTACTGAGTGTTTATTTTTGGTTGTCTTATGACTACTGTAAAAATGTGATTATTTTGAAAATATTTATTTTGTTAATTAAAGAGTGCACAGATATAGTGTTGTTTTAAACCTTGCACAATTTATTTTATTTTTTAAAGTCTTTATATTTATTTAGCGAGGGAAGAATTCACCTCTCCCTGCACAAAGCCCATTTACAATGAAATAAGTGGCAGTAGGGGAAGGCAATAATAGCTATCCTTTTTCTGTTTTGCTATTCCAGCAACTTCAGTTTCTTTCTGAAGGGTTTGCATGCAGATTTATCACAAATATGAAATAAGTATATTAGTCTTAAAAAGAAGAGCTTAGATAAATCTTGAAAGCTGAAAAATCCTAGTTCTGAGAAGGGAATCAAACTCTTCTTCCTGTTTTGCTGCTGTAAATAGCAAGTAAATCCCTTCCAACACAGCAGAATAAGTCCCTTTACTTCAGGGAGCCGCTCTCTTTTCAAGTAACAGAACTTTCTCTCCTAATGGCTCTAACTAGAATGTAAAGAATTTTGCCAGGCATATACCTCCACTTGTCTCTTCACCTATAGGAGATTTCATGTGTGCCATATGGTGAAACAAAGAAGTTCCCACAAGGTATGCCACACAGAAGCTCCCACCATCCCCACCCTGAGTTAGATCTCTGCCCACTTTGGTACAACAGTACTGTACTCCCATCACCATGGGAAAAAAAATGAAAATCAACATTTAATGACATAGAAGATATACTATCACTAATATGCTTTCAATAAACCCCTTATATTTTATTTTAAAATACAGATATGTTTTACTAAAAGCAGAAATTTAATGTAGATTGATGATGCAGATGGACAAACAAAAATGTGCGAACAAGACAAACAAAAATGTTAAATGAAACTTTAAATATCTTCATCCAGTCTCATGAGTTCTGCACTAATTATAGTTCCTTTCAGTGCTGTTGTTCCTTTCCTTTTGTAATTTTTAACATAGTTAGTACCTAATGAAAAACATTTCTGGCTTATTCTTCATTTTGGAGAGGGTATTTTAGCACTGAGACATGTCCTAATAATATAAACGGGCAATGTCTTCTGTTTACATTATCATCACAATTCAATTTCTTTTATAGTATGAGACCAAATGTATGGAATAACCTGCATGTGGAGCATATTACATGATTAGATTTCTTTATGCTGGTGAAAACCAATTAACAACACAATAGGTTATGATACAATGCAACCACCCCATCTTGTAACAAAGCAATTATTGCATCTCTTCCAAACATTGTTTCAGGATTTTCTTTTCTGTACGGTGTAAGAAAGAAAGTCATTGGCAGCACTGAGTTTTTATGTTTACCAGAAGTGCTTTTGGGTAAGCGGTAATTCAAGAAGCAAATAAGTTTTTATGTAAGATTAGCTAATTGAATGCCTATGTGAAGTATGTAAATTTTATTATTTATGAATAATTCACTCGTGTGAATATATTACTGATATTAGTTTAGTATAAAAGTACTATTTTTTAAATACTTCAGAAAGAAAAATATTATTTTTATTATTAGTGCCAAAGCATAGAAAACAACATAGAAGTTTAGCAGTGTCTCCTGGCAGTACCAAGATTTCACATGGCCTGAAAAATGCCCATTGCGTTGAGCACTGTCAGGGGTTAAGTAATCCATCTTATCTTCAGAGAGGACAGTAGCAACTAAAATTAAGAACTTCATTCAAGTAAGAGCACTTCACACTCTCTTGTGATCACCGGAGGTGGAAGTGTCACTCATCGCTATAGCTCTTGTTCATTGTGTGAGTTTGATCTATTGACCCAGTTTTAAATAAACACTGGGTTTTAACTAAGCCACAAATAAATTGGACTTTTAAATAATTAAATGTCCTTTCAGGGAAGAGGAAAGACATTGATGATTTTATTCTGTCTTCTACGGAACTTTTAAAAGAACCAACAAATTTCCTCAATAGCTCAGAAATGGTCTACCGCTAAATTGACTTCACATTGTCCTTGACGATCTAGTCTTCGTTAATTTCTCCCCATTTAAATAAAACTAAAAAAAAAAAAAAAAACAAAAACAAAAAGAAATTGCTTTTTTTATTTTGTTTAAACAACCTTAATGCTCAGTAGCAATGAGGAATGGCACACCAGTAATAGGTATATTTTCTATATTATTGAGAAACAGTTGCATTTTACCGGTAAACAAGACGAATTTGCCCTCAAATATTTTATGAATACGCATACAGCATCAGTACATCTCATCTGTCTGATTCTCACACAGTCAACACACTAGTGTTGATAATTGCTTCTAGTCATAAGTAGTATGCGCCACAGTTACCTTCCTAGGTCAACATTAAAATTACTGTTTGAGCCCCTGATTTTCATATTTTTGAAAGCAGAACGGTATATGTAGATGGACCCATATTCTACCTATAAAAGAAGAATAAGACTGGCTGATAGTGGAGTTTGGATATGGAGTAACTGAACAGAATAACTGCCCAGTGGTGGCCAACGTTAAAAGAGATAAATGAAAGATGATATGTAGCAACATTGACAGGAACAAAGGCTCACATGTGACATGTTCAGATTTAAAGAAATATCTTATATTACTGATTAGATCAGTAGGAAACTTTGTGTCATTTTATTGTTTATTTATTTGTTGATTTTACTTCAAAAGTACACAAAAATATTTTAGTTTGAGCTAAAATCTAAATGTGATTTGTAAAGAAGGCATATAAGCAGATACATAGGTAATATACTCAGCTAAATATGCTGAACAAAACGTCCTTTTTGTCCTGGTTAGTGGACATGTTTTAGACTATAGAAACCAAAGACTTATAGAAGAAAAATCTAAACAATCATAGAATCGTAAAGCCATAGAACGATCTGGGTTGGAAGGGACCTCAAAGCCCATTCAGTTCCACCCCCCCGCCATGGGCAGGGACACCTCCCACCAGACCAGGCTGCTCAAGGCCCCATCCAACCTGGCCTTGAACACTTCCAGGGAGGGAGCATCCACAGCTTCCCTGGGCAACCTGTGCCAGTGTCTCACCACCCTAATGTCTAATCTAAATCTTCCCCCTTTCATTTTATAACCATTCCCCCTCATCCTATCACTGCTTGCCTTTGTAAAAAGCCCCTCCCCAGCTTTCCTGCAGCCCCTTCAGGTACTGGAAGGCTGTTATAAGGTCTTCCCACAGCGTTCTCCTCTCCAGGCTGAACAAGCCCAACTGTCTTAGCGTGTCCTCATGGCAGAGGCGCTCCAGCCCTCTGAGCATCTCCTTTGGACGCATTCCAAGAGTTCCATATCCTTCTTATGTTGATGATTCCAGAACTGGACACAATACTCCAGGTGGGGTCTCACAAGATAGTGGAGGGGGAGAACCATCTCCCTGGACTTGCTGGTAACCCTTCTTTTGATGCAGCCCAGGACGCAGTTGACCTTCTGGATTGCAAGCACACATTGCTGGCAATAAGTTACAACAAAGAAATAAATTGCAAAAAAGAAATAAGTTGCAATATATATGTTTGAATAAACATGTTAATATTCTCTAGTTCAGCCTACTATTCTGGTTCATATCTCATTCTAATATTTTTTATTGAATTTATGTTCCCATCTTACTAGTGTAAAGCCAGAACAATTTTCATGAAAATGTTTTTTTGCCATCAACACAGAAATCTAAAATAGGTCCATCACCTGGACCTCTTTACTTCTAACTTTGTGAAGTTTTATTAAGCTTGGCCTGTGCTCAGGCAATTTTTTTATAGCCATAATGAAGTTTGACTTGGTTTCTTTGTTTGAGAAACACAAAATTGTAGAGAAAAGCAGGCATTAATAATTAGCCTTGTAATGACAATGGCCCAAATGAGTATTTGAAAAATCAGACCTCTTCATTATGTTTGACATAAGACAAAATGTTTGTGAAAGAATATTAAATTGATTGTACCTTGTGACAGGAAGAAGAGAAAAGTAGAAAGGGAGGAGACAAAAATGGAAATAACATACACCCTACAGTCACATGAATTTTAATAAAGATACAGAGAGTGTAGTGTGGCAGAGATGGTTCACAGGCTCTTCACAGACGAATTATTCAATGCATGCAGCATGGAACACTTCTGGAAGGCTGCAGAATAAAAACATTAATATCCCAACATCTTTAAAATAGAAAATCTGCAAAATTATTCACATGCCATACATATTGAATATTAATGACATTTAATACTGAAGTTTATTAACCTTTTACATTAGTGGTCAGAAATGAAACACGCTGGGATCAAATTCATGACAGAAGGGAAAAATGTTTCTGACGGCTATTGGGCTTTATTTGACAGTTAATAAAAACAATCAAGTCCATATTATGTTAGATTAACCAAGATCTGGATTCCACTTGACAAGGCATTATTATTAAAGGCAAGTGGAGGGTATTTTCAAATACACCCTGGAGTGATGCATTTTAAAATATGTATGGCAAACTCTTGAATGTCAAGGACATTTTGTGCAGTGTATAATGGAAAACTGCATGTAATGTGCAGTTTGGGAACTATTTTATGTACCTCTGAAGACCTCAAAGCATCACAATGAATGTTTTATTGAAAGCTATCATACTTGATGCTGGGACCAACTGTACTGCAGATATTTATGAACAGCCATCGGTTTGGCAGCTCAGTGCTTCTGCTAAAGAAGAAAAAGAGCAGAATGTGACTAAATGGCTCATCTCCACTTTTCTGCTTTCTGTTAATTTCATTGCCTTTGCTATTCTAACACGTTAATTTAGGACTGTGACTTTCACAATAATATTCTTGGTTTTAAATACACAAAAAACTTTCTAATTTTTGATCTTAATGTTGTACAAATACATTGTTTTTCAAAAGTCTAGTGGCTTCATCATCCATTTCCTAGTCTATTGCTAGGATTTGTTTTATTGAAGTGTTATTTTTAGTTCACCCTTCCTTTCCACTACTGTTAAAGTCAGCTAAGGATTTAGACAGATTTTTCTTAGTGAATCTAAAATTAAAGAGCAAAGACTACGTTGCAGCACTCTAGGAACTGTAACGTTATATAGAAAAACTGATTCAGCTTTGGAGTTGATATCTTTAAAAGAGAATCCCCTTAATATTCATTGGAAGAGTTCTGTTTTATCTAAGAAAGTGAATCTCCTCGAAATGCAATTCTCGTTACTATACTGAAAGCAAGTTGCAACCCATGATCCCCTATGATGCACCCACTACCACTGACTCTCTGTTCTCAGTAAAAAAGTAATGCAATTCCTCAGTAAGTGGTAAAATATTAATGACAAAAAATCCACAAAGATTATTCTACAACACAGAAATATTTGATGATGCCAATTTTTATATTTTTCAGTTTCTTTTTAATTCCAGCTATTTTAACCTTTATGGGTCTCCAGGTTGCTATGATCTACTGATGCCAGACACTCAATCTTGCCTTTCTAATTGACTTCCAATTTTTACTAAGTAGAATTGTCTGAAACCATGCGTAATATTTTAATTTATTAATATTCCTAGGTAAAAATTGTGAACATCCAATTAAGATAGCAAAACTAGTTAACAAAACGTTTGAAGAAGATATAAAATTACCTCCAAGAAAATAGTTATTAATCCAGAAAAACAATTTTCCAGGTTGAGCCTATAGGAACAGGGACACAGTGACAAACCATTTAGTCTGTCATCTCCCTTAATGGCTTATAGTAAGAATTTTAGAGAAAAAAATACAAAGCTGGTAGAAACTCTTCTATCACTCTTATGTCTTTCCTTAATCCTTACTTAGGAACTTTGTTAGTAATAGGTTTTGTCTGGACAATTGTATTTAACATCAAGAGATCTATTCCCCATGAAGTTATTTAGTTCTTTTTGGTTGGTTGGTTGCTTTAAAACCACTGACATAATTATCTCTTTTGTCCTAGCTTCTCTGTTACAAGAAGTAGAAAGTAATCATTCCTTATCCACCTTTTCATGATATGCATGGTTTTACATAACTTTCAAAAATACTTCTCGATCATTGTTTTTCAGGCTAAAGAAAACTTCTCTTGTTCTACTGCATTGTCTTTAATAGGTGTCCAGCATTATGTATGGCTTTCAAGTGTCAACACAGGACAAATTTGTGAGTGGTAGAGTGGCAGTTTGTTTCCATGTTCCTTCATAACAATTCCTGACAGAGTTTATGATTGTTGTGTAGCTCTCAGCAATACTTTTTTTATGTACTTAGAGAGAATAAGTCCAAAACATATATCCTGGTATCCTGAGCCTAAATTGTTGATTTAGATCCATCCTATCAGTCTGTGTATATATCCAACATTTTTGGGGGTTAGGTTTTTTTTCCATGTATGTTTCTTTTGATTTGCTGGTGTTATTTTTTAGGTCTCATTTTATTGAAAATTATCATTCCTTCCCAATTCTCTTTTCCAGGTGGGAAGGGATAATTGGGTTATAGAGCAATTGACTACAGTTTAGCCGCTGAATATAGCCGAAATGGTGACACACAGGCATATATTTTATTTCACTACCCTGTGTCTGCACCATCTACAAAACACCAAAACCAGCCATGATCTCAGAGGCTTTCAACTGAGAAACAGAAACATCAGCGTTCTCTAAAGACAAAATCCAGAAAACACTTATCTTTTCTCTGTGAAACCATCTATCTACTCATCTGCAGTGTTTGCATATGACAGCAACTATTATTTTTTAGTCTCATTTTCTGTAATATTTAGATTTATCATGATAAAAGACTTTGCATATTAGCACAGATTAGACTCTGACATTAGATAAAAGAGTGATATCAGACTAACAAATGTAACACTAAGATTGTATTTTAAAAAAAATCTCCCTTGTCAGCCCTTCAAACTATCCTTGTTGTCTCAAGAGTTTGCAGTCTTTGATTTGACTGACCTGGTCCAGTTGTATGTATTTTTATGCACTTCTGTTAAACACAATATTTCTACAAGTTATTCATTTAGTACTGACCTTTGGATTAAAACTGTTAAATTGAGAAATGTAACACATATTGAAATTATGGAGCTGTTATTCTTAGCGCCTCAGTTATCTTTTTCAGAGATTTTTAAGAAGTATAATAGCCCCCAGCATAATTAAACAACACTGATAATACAGAATGATTAGAAAAAAATGAGAGAAAATCATTTGTTTGAGCATGATGAAATAATATTTTTCTTCCAATAAATTTACATGCAGATGTAAAGTCTTGAATTTTATAGTCATTATAAACAGGGTAAGAATCAATGTAAATATGAAGGAATAGAAATATAAAGAAATGTCAATATAAAGATAACCATGAGAAATTTTAAGGTTGAGTTCTCGTAGACCTTTTATCACTACATGGTTAAAAGAATGGCAATTGCATTGTAGAAATAAACTGATGATTTTAACACAGTCAGTATTATCAAGATCTTGAATATTAATCTACTCTAAACTTCATTACAAATTTTAATGAAGGAGAAAGAGTTGCAATTCTTTCTACAATTTAAAGGACTTCACTAAAATACTTTATATGTTATGTATTTTTCTTTTTAAAAAATTCTTACAAGAAAGAATTCTGATAAAAGCATTAATATGTCAATATTACATCTTCTGAGATTGAATCTTCTTAATCAGTAACCTGTCAGGGAGAGCAGCACGAGATCAGAACAGAATGCAAAAATACGAAAATACTTCTAGATCAGTGTGAGAAGAGGAATCAGATTAAACTCATGCAGAGCTTTACTACTCAAATCAGTAACACTGATGACATTTAATACATGACCTGCACATGGCCTGAGTGTTCCTTATGTGCACTCTTTCAAGGGTGACTACACTCTCAGAATAAATACAAATCATACCAATATGTCTCTATAATGCATACTAAAAAAATGCTGGAGAAGACTGATAATATAATATAAAAGCAGACTTCTTTTAAGATTCAAGCTATGTATGAATGTATATATATATATAAACGCTATTTTATAGACATAACAAGATTTTCTTTACTACTGCTGTAAAAAGTGAGGCAAACAGTGTGACAAAAGAACTAAGGTCTTGCAAATATATAATTGTTCTTTAGCTGAAATTGATGGAAAATTTGAAAAAATATAATCCAGACAAGTAGTTTGTTTTCATTTGAAACTGTTTGATTTATAATTTCCTGTACATATAGGAAAATACCAATTTAAATGTTTACATTTTTAAATCATTTATCATATAATAGGAAAAAAACCAAAATACAGCAGTGAAAAATAGCCAGTTTTCATGGATTGTTTGCACACATTGCAAGTAAGAAAATAGCTTTATCTAGAGTTTGACACATATCTACTAGAGATTTTATATATCCAATTTAGGGGGGTTTTGGTGATTTAAAATCGCTATCCTCAACATTGTGTCTAAAAAACAGGGAAAATCTTTGAAATTGTTCCATATAAAGAGATAAAATTGATGACTTTGACTTCAGCATGGGATGAGGAGATAAGGACATACTGAATTCAAAGTTAACATTTGCAGTTAAGGTGCAGAATTAGTTTTATTTTTGATAGTCAGAAGACAACTAGCCAGCCATAAGACAGTCACAGTGATTTTGTTTAAGCTTTAGATGTTTTGGGAGAAGGTATGCTATTTGGTGGATAAGACAGAGGGATTATTCAGAGCTAAAGAACTTGGCTCATCTTGGATTCACTCAATTCCTACAGAGCAGAAAAGGCACTAGCACTTTTTTTGATAGCAGACATCAAAATAAGCTACATGCAAAGTAAGGTGTAATACCGTACTGTTACCTGTGTTAATGTTATTAATGTAACATTCCTAGAAATATAAAAGCAAAGAATATTATTTTAATAAACAAACACTCAGAAAAGATGTTAGTTAAACAGGTATAATAGGGTGTAAAATACCAAAGTTTTGGTGAAAATGAAGGAAATAAACTCATTTCAGAAAAATTTCAAGGCATGGTGCTAAAAGGAAGCATACTCAATACTCTAAGAAGCTAAATGTTGTCATTGCTAACAACATAATAAGGTATAAGAGAGCTCATTCTTTATTTATATTCATTTTTTTCATAATATTTACATGAATGAGGAAGAGAACAGGAAAAGACAGATAAAATTGTTCCAGTAACCAAAATGTTTCAACCAGCTCTGAGAAAAAGACACTGTTACATCTGGGATTTGTTGTAACACGTTCCCTTGTTCAGCAGACCATACAAGACTGTAAATAATGAAACAGAAAAAACAGCACTGAAGCTACTAGTGGTTTCTGGCTTGATGAAAAAATTATAACATCATTTGTTTTTTTGGTGAAGAAAACAAGATATTTAATGCCAGCTTTCTGGTTTCCAAAATCTATGACTTGTGATACGACTTGGGGAGGTGGTGGAGTCACCGTCCCTGGAGGTGTTTAAGGAAAGATTGGATGAGGCTCTTAGTGCCATGGTGTAGTTGACAAGTAGGAGTAGGAGTACGTTGGGTCATAGGTTGGACTCGATGATCTCAGAGGTCTTTTCCAATCTTATGATACTGTGATACTGTGATAACAGTTTCCAAGTGATGCCACAACCTAAAAGCAAAACTGGAATTCAGCTGAACTGCGCAACATTTGAATCTAATCCAGCAGACACCTGCGTATCAGGGATGCATAGGTACAGCAGTCAATTCCAGTATTTTCTGGCAAGAGCTTCTTAATGGTGTACTTTTCTGTAACTTCTTTCTTCAGAAGAAATATTAAAATATTGCTTCATTTAATCCTGTGAACATCTTAGTATGAATGCTTCAGCGTGTCTGGTACCATTACACAAACCCACAATGCTCCACGGAAACGCTGACACAGCAGCTGGACCGTTCACTCTGAATGTGCCAAGTTGTGAAGTTTTATCTGATTCTGCCAGTACTACTTTTCGCTGGTTTCCAGGCGACGCAGCCTGCCACAAGCGTGAAAAGACATCGGTAGTTGAAGGACTGCATTAGGTTTCGAAGACAGGCACAAATCTACACTCGTGTACCCTCAGGTCTGTACTGTGGTCAGACCTCTGGCACTGACAAGAAACAGTAGGGCCCATGGAGGAGGGAACTGTGGCTGGAACCACCTGTCAGGAGAAGTGTTGTGAGGTCATCACCATTTCCCATTTCCCATCTTTGAATAGTGGAAAGATCTAAATTCATAGAGGCCAGTGTCTTGGCCTATAATGTTAGTGTATGCCATAAGTTTCAATAAAGTGTGTGCTGTCACTGTTCATTAGAAACTTTCCAAATGTGTCTTCCTTTATTTATAGATCATTTCAATTCCTGAATGATCTTCACAGTTATTTTCAGTTTGAGTGGTGGGTGGCCAAGAAAGACAGGAATCCCCCTAAGCTGCTTCTCTTATTTCAAGGAGAAAAGAATTATTTTTTCCATTGTCTGTATGTGACTTGATCACAACCTAAAAAGTGAGCATTTAATGTCTAAAATTGAGCTCAGAACTATAATTACTTGCACTTGGACAAATTCAGGAATGTGACAAAGTCATTACACTAGATAAGTATCTGCAAGTAACTGAAAATAGTCATTACTGAGTTGCCCACTTTGGGAGTACTGGAACAGTTAAGGGAACAAGTAAACTTTTTATATGGACTTCGTTAATCAATCAATAAAATATTACTAGTATTTTCCATAACCACAGGTGGATCAGTAAAAATTTTTAGCTATTTGAAAATACTTAAACAAATCCAATGTGGAGACGTGAAATTTTTAAAAAAAGAAAAAAAAAAGACTTTAAAAAGTTACCTCCTCCCTGACAAAAACTCTGGGTTTCCATTCTGAGGCAGCAGCTATTTAAGCCAGTTGAAAAAAAAAATTTTGTTTGTGACTCAGATGTGTTATTTGTATTTGCTTTTTTTTCTTTTTTTTTTAATCTTTATTTTTCCTTTTTCTTTTCTTTTATTCACTCTTTTCTTTTTTTATTATCTATTTCACTTGCTCATCTTCTTTCTTTTTGTTTTTTATTTTTTTATTTTATTTTTGGTTTGGTTTGGGTTTTTTCATTTTTTCCTTTTTATTTGGCAGGTGAAGAGTGGGAAATAGTGATATTAAAACTAATGTGGCACTTTGTTCTATTTTGGCATCAGAAAAAGTGACCTTACCCTGATTGCACGGAATTTACAATGGGATGTAAAATAATCCCCTGACTCAGAGTCTCATTAGTGTATATTAAAATTACAAATTTAATAGAAACATAAGAAAAATTGTTAATACTTGAATGTATTACTTGTAAATTCTAAATGGTTATATTATAGTGCAACTTTTTTAATACATTTGTACAGATATGTGTGTGCAAGTATACATACGTATACATCATTAACACAACTTAAACTTGCTTCACTTTCTTCAAGGGGGAGAACGTTTCTGGATACAAGTCAACAGAGATGAAATAAACAGTCAGATTTTTAAAATTGTGTCATCATGGTTCTTTCAACAATTATTTACTCTCTTTATGACAACCAGGCTCTCCAAACCTACAATTATTTCTATTATTTTCTTTGAACTTTCCATATTTTCTTCTGTTGACTGTTTTTTGATTAGAAAAAATTTCAAAGCCATTTTTGAAATCCAGATGGTTGTATTACTCAGCTTTTTACTCAATGCTTGTTTAATTCTTCAAAGTTCTGACTCTCCCTAATGTATGACAAAGGAGAAAAACTCCGGTCTTTTGAAGTCTTTATCTTAGAAGGCTTGAAATCCGTACTTTATTTTGTGCCTGAGATTAGCACACACTATAAAAGCCTTATCACTCCTTCTACTATTGTCCCTTTGAGCTTCTGCATGTGGACACTGAAATTTTGCAATGTACAAAGAATCATTTATCAGATTTAAGCACAGAGTAGCTTCCAAATGTTGTTATAAAAGAAATAAGGTCACTACCGTAAACTCTAAGGCCGTATTTGATTTTTCAATGGCTCTATATTTAATTTTATTGTTGAAAATTTCTTGCTCATACTTTCTGATTATTGTAAAGAATAAATGCCTGCCCTCTTGAGGTTGTATTTTTTATTATCTATTGTGTCAGTTTTCCTTTATTCTAGCATGGTCATTTAAGAATAATCAAGGAACAGAGTGCCATATTTTCAACTCTTTTTTTCCCATCGATCTGAATCCCTTTTTCCCTGCAGTTAAGGGGAACTACAGATTATCTATTAGCACTTAAAATTTCCAAAAAGCTCCCAATACATTTATCCTCATTAACAGCTACCTCTATATTCTCATTACTAGAGATGCCTCGCCAGGGAATCCTTCCCTCCAACTGACAAGTTCAGTGAGACAAAAAGTCAGTTTTATCATTTTATTCTGAATTCATTTTATGAATAGTTCCCACAGAAGTCATTTACAAATGGTATTGCCTATAGGACACGTATCCCACTGCTATTTTTTAGGACTCACCAAAGACTTGAAGAGATCTTATTTTTACTACCTTTCTCAGCGATTTTCATATCAAACATTCTCAGAGTACAGGCAGAAATCTATTTAAACTGTTTCTCTCCTGCCAGTTCTACTTCAGCTCTGAGATGAGCTGCTGTTCCCCTTTATTTATTATTACTCCCTAGTAATAAAATGTTAACAGTTTTATAGCAAAATCTATTTGCTAAATTGAATTATCATGTTCATGCTTATGGATTTCAAAGTAGTACTAGCGTCCCTATCATTTGTACTGTGCACTTGTATCCTTGTATCTATATATTTCATACTCGGATTTTATTCTACTTCTTAAACTTGACACTATGAGGTAATTTAACAAACAGAAGAAAAGCCGAATAAAGAAAGGTAAGGAAAAAGTCCCATAAGCCCTGTACTAATGCCTAAGTCCACATAAAGAAGATACATGCACTGGCTTGGATGTTCAAGTGACCACAGCTCAGCAGTGGCCACTCAGCAGATAAGCAGGAACATAGCCACAGACTCCTAGCCAATATATAATTAACATCAGAACATTAAGATCTCTACCTCTCTGAAATTAAGGTTTAATTAATCAATGAGTTCAAATGTTATTTAGACCTGAGAAAGAGAGGGAGCAGAAAGCCCGTATTTGCTGTATTACTAGATGGGTCTTATTTTCATCCAAAATCAGGTCCTTGAAATGGCAAAACTAAAGATATTTAAGAATAAGACAATCTTCCCCCAGAAGTGAATGTGCTTGAACTGGAAAAAAATAGTGCTACCCCACTGCAGAAAGATAGCAAAGAGAAGAAAATTTATTGATGCCTGCTAGAGGAATACAAACTGTTCTCCATCTGCCACAAACATATTATATCACTTGGACAACTTTTGGGAGTCCATTACCCTTTAGAAAGAAAGTAAAATTCCTACTGTTCTTTTTCAAAATCTGTAGTAATGAGATTAATTGGAAAGACAGTGGTACTTCTTGAAAAAAGAAGAAATGGTTAAAGACTGCCTTTTCTTAAGCAAGGAGACATACCACAATATCATAAGCTTGATTTAAATAGGGATCTAAGGATAAGTTTCCCCCATGTTTCACTACATCAGGAGTTTCAGGTTCATTTGGCAGATAATTAAAACAAAACCCCCACAATCAAATGAATAAACAAATCCCCCCAAAATCTCTGTGCTTTCCATATGATTTACCTCTGCCTATAATAACAGTTTATATAATCAACCACGAGAACAAGTGGCTAGATATCTATTTAATTCTCAAAAAAAAAAAAAGAAAAAATATATCCTTAAGCTTTATAAACAATCCCTTCACCTTTTTTTTTTTTTTTCTGTGTTCTTAGGACCTTGTTTCAGTTTCTAGACAAGGATGTTTTTCTTTTCTCTTAAATTAATCCCTCACCTTCCATGTTCAGCTTCTAAGTTTATGTACTCTCAGTTGCAGTAGATTACCTCCTGACAGAAGAATTTCATCGAGCTGGCTCCGAAAGCTCCTACAGACATATAACAGAAAATATCAGTTTGACTGAAGGAGATCGCTTCTTTGGTTGCCAGCTGGGGAAGGGAATACCTCATGGCTTCAGAGAGCTCTACAGGGGCCACTGAATGCTCTATAAAATCCACAACACTATTCTTCTCTGAAGAATTTATAGTTACAAAAGCAAGGTCAAATTCAACATTTAATTTAAACTCATAAATTTATGTGTCTACACATAAGTTCCCACATGTGCTCTAGGCATCTAAGCTCCTATTATAGTTGTTGCAGGTCTATTTTCCAATGTTTTGAGATTGGTTTGGGCAATGGAGATAAGCGATCCATTCGTGAGACTATACTGTAAGCACCTGTCAGAGCTATTACACAGAGTATATAACTTCTTATAGCCCCCAATAACAACATGTTGACCATTTTGCTGGAACTGTAATAGTTTTAGTGCCGGATTTCATTGGTTCAGTTCGTATGATGTCAGTCAAGAGAGAAGCTTTCATATCTGTATTAAATAAAGTACTTCATGATTTTGGGATGCAAGTTAAAGTTCAGCAAGGTTACTGATACATCCCTGCATGATCAAATTTAATCTAATAATCTAATAGAAACTCACAGTTTACTGAGAAGGCAACAAACTATTAGCAGACTTTCTGATTAACTGTTAGTTTATGTATCCTAAAATGTCTAATTTCGACATAGGAGGGGAGTGTATTATATTTAATACTAAAGTAAAGAGTTTATCTAATGGGAGGAGAGTAATACAGAGTGAATGAGATGGACACACAAACTGTGCGAAAAATCAAGTCAAACTTCTGGAATAATTTTTACCTCAATCTTCTCTCAATAGCTGTATTTCCTAGATTAGCAAAGAAGTAAAAATTTATAATCTAGTTCCTAAATAGGACAAGAAATTAGGAAACATGAAGAAAGTTAAGGTCTCTAGTCAGTAAGTTCATTGTTAAAGTATTCTTCTCAGTTAAATGCAAAAAAACATTAAAATTTTGAGAGATTATTCAATCTCAGTCATCTTCAATCTTACACTGTGAGATTCATCTAGCTTTAATCAAAGAAATCTTTACACTACGCAAGCAGATATTCCAGTATAAAAGTTGCAGCATGGTGTTTTTCAAGGAGGATGAAGAGAATGAGATCACCTCAAGCATTTACAGAAACAAGTTATCCTAATGGAGCTATTATAGAATAGTCTATGACATAGTCAGAAAAAGAATACCAAACATTTAGCAAGAGTTATGAAATTAAATAAGCCTATATATGTTCTTAATAATTATACAATGTATATTATTTGCACATATCTTTACAATGTTTTGCCTGTATCAATGGATGTGTTTAATATTATTTTATTATCAGCAATTAAACAAAACAATCACTTCTTAATAACAGTCTACAATATTTCACATGGAATTCTAATTGCGCAGTTAAAATACCACTACGCTCTTTTATGAGACTATTTTTTTTATGAGATTTTGTTCCAGAATGGATAAACCAAGGAAAAAATAGGTCCATATTATAAATGGATAAAAATTATTTCCTCATAAAACAATGTAGAAGAATTGGTGCCTCTACTACACTGTGAGGCTCTATCTTTTAATCAAATATATCCCTGAAAATGCTGGGTCCTTTGTTTCTTGTTCCATAATAAAATGACCTACCTATGTCCTGACAAATCTTTGGTGCAAACACTGGGCAGTTACAAGGACACTGTGTTCCCTGCCATAAACCCACAGTGAAACAGCTGAAAACTTCTCCACCAGCAGATACAAAAGGGAAGGGGGACAACGATGGAGAAAAATGGAACCTTGCAACAGTAAGTAGGAAGAAGAGGCTACCTGTGAAGTCTGAGGTGCCCTCGCAGAACTGCTTCATTTCTCTGCAGACCAAAGAAAAAACACCTGTCCCATCAGGATAGATGCTGGAGCCAAGTAAGGCAGCCTGATCCACTCCCCGCATAGCAATCAGCACGATTAAGAGCAGGTGGTGGGTGAAAGCAGTAGTAGACCCTTTTCTGTGAGGTAAGGAGGCACCCAGTTGCTGACCTTACCCATTCTCTAGAGAGGTGTTGTGTCCAAAAAGGGAAAAAAGGGGGACCCAGAGAACTATAGGCTAGTCAATCTTACCTTTGTGCCAAGCAAGATAATAGAATAGTTCCTCCTGGAAACAATACTGTGGCATATAGAAAACAAGGATGTGATTGTTGACAGCCAACATGGCTTTACTAAGGGTAAATCATGCCTGATGAATTTGCTGGCCTTCTGCAATGGGGATACAACATTGGTGCATAAGGGAAGAGTAACTGATATCATCTGCCTGAACTTGCGCAAAGCATTTGACACCGACCCGTGGAACATTCTCGTCTCTAAATTGAATAGACATGAATCTGATGGAGGGATTACTCAGTGGATAAGGAATTGGCTGGATGGTCACACTCAAAGAGTTGTGGTAGAGCTGGGCAGAGAATGTATTGAGAGTAGCCCTGAAGAGAAGGACTTGAGGGTACTGGTGGAGGAGAACCTCTACATGAACCAGCAATATGCACTTGCAGCCTAGAAAGACAACCTTATCCTGGGCTGAGTCAAAATCAAAAAGAAGTGTTATCAGTAGATAGAGGGAGGTGATTCTTCCCCCACTACTCCACTCCTGAGGCCTCACCTGGAGTACTGTGTTTAATTCTGGAGTCTTCTGCACAGGAAAGAGCGTTACAGTGAGTCCAGAGGAGGGCCACAAAGATGATCAGACGATCAGAGGGCTGGAGCACCTCCCATACGAGGTCAGGCTGAGAGAGTTGGGCTTGTTTAGCCTAGAGAAGAGAAGGCTGCATGGATACCACATAGCAACCTTCCAGTACTTAAAGGGAAAGCTGGGGAGGGGCTCTTTATCAGGGAGTGTAGCAATAGGATGAGGGGTAATGGTTGGAAGCTGAGAAAGGATAGATTTAGATTAGATATTAGGAAAAAAATTATTCCTGTGAGGGCTGTGAGGCTCTAGGACAGGGTGCCTAAAGGAGTCATGGAAGTCCCATCCCTGGAGGTGTTCAGTGTCAGGTTGAAAGAGGCTTTGAGCATCCTGGTGTAGTGGATGTGTGTGTTCCTGCCCATGGCAAGAGGATTTCAACTAGATGATCTTTAAGGTCCATTCCAACCCAAATCATTCTAAGATTCTATGACTCTATTTCTGCAATCGGAAAAAGAGAGCCTAGTAGCCTGCACATTTGTTTGACTTTTTTTATCCTCTAATATCAATTAGTTTAATAACAGATGCTTTTCCTTTTAAACCTAAACAAATAGTACTGTAGTTCAGGTATCCACACATCATGGATCTGGTTTCTGTTAGGCTAAATCATAGAATCATAGAATCACTAGGTTGGAAGAGACCTCTGAGATCACCGAGTCCAGCCGTACCTGTCTCCCTACTAAAACATATCCCTAAGGAACTCATCCACCGATTTTTTAAACACCTCCAGGGATGGTGACACCACCTCCCTGGGCAGCCTGTGCCAATCCTTGAACACTCTTTCAGTGAAGAAATTTTCCCTGATGTCCAGTCTAAACCTCCCCTGGTGCAAATTGCAGCCATTTCCTCTCGTCCTATCACTTGTCACTTGCGAGAAGAGCCCAGCACCCACCCTGTCACAACCTCCATTCAGGCAGTTGTAGACAGGGATGAGGTCTCCTCTCAGCCTCTTCTCCAGGCTGAACAACCCCAGTTCCCTCAGTCTCTCCTCATGGGACTTGTTCTCCAGCCCCCTCACCAGCCTCGTTGCCCTTCTCTGGACGCGCTCCAGCCCCTCAATGTCCTTCCTGTAGTGAGGGGCCCAAAACTGAACCCAGCACTCGAGGTGCGGCCTCACCAGCGCTGAGCACAGGGGCACAATCACCTCCCTGCTGCTGCTGAAATAAGCTGAAATAATGCTACTCATCACTTAACAAATATTTTAAAATATTAAGGTAGTTTATATATGTTCTAAATGCTGTAATTAAAAAAACCAACCAACTAAACAACGAAACCAACAAAATTAAAAACTCCAAAAGCTGCAAAGCAACTAAAAAAATAAGAGAAAATGTAGTTTTTTATGTGGTGTTTGCATTCTGAAAAACTATGGCATTCAGGTCATACCTCTGTATATCCTGTTTCAGTTGTTGCCTATGGTACCTTTTCATCTACAGCAGCATTCTCAATAAATAAAGTATTTTATTTTCAAATATATTTAGCCTCTCATATCTTAGGAAGCACTGAAAGCTCAGTTTCTACTAACATTCTGGTTTCTATTTAACGAAAAACTGTACAAAATGTGTTTTGGGTGCATTGAATATCCAGGGGAACAAATGCTTTAACTTCTGAGAGGCTGCTGGCTGTGGTTATTCTACATGTTTAGGCATTTCAATGTTCAAAAAACTAGAAATGGTTATTAGCTGCAAAGCTGTTTTCTATCAGATGTAAGTGAATGAATTTTTCAGGAAAATATACCAGAAAAAAATTCTGAATACATTTTGACATCTCTACTTCTCCTTTAGTCACATACAAAAAGCTTTAGGAGTAAAATCCATGTAAATAAGAAAGAGTTGGAGCTGTATTTGCAGTAATAAATTCACATTTTCTAAATTTCATCTATATAAAATATTTTTGCACAGCATTTTTTAATATTTTTGTTTTCTGTGTTTAAAGGAGAAAATTATAGGTGGTGATATTATTGCTTTTGACTAGCTGGAAACCTCAAACTTAAGAAAACTACCAAAATACTTGAAGGTAGGATGTGTTGGGTTCGTGTGGGGTTCAGCTTGCTCTGTGGTTGTTACTATTTTTTTCTTTAAAAGTCTACAGATTGTTTTGACCAGGCATTTGAATGTATATACTGTTAGAAAACCCTCTTTAACAGAGTTCCTATTTCTGCTATAAAACCTACAGCTATCATCTCACTTCTGAACTTCTCTGCACACTTTCCTGCTGCTACTGCACCTTTCAAGTTCCAGAGTGAAAAATCAATGGCTGTTTGTAACTAAATTAGAAACAGTGAAAGGTCCCCAGAGAAGGTGTTCAGGTGTAATTACATAAGAGAACGTAATTTTTAATTAACATGATTAAGCATAAAACAGATGAAACAAGGACTGTTCATTCCATCTCTCTTTTCGGTACTAGGAAATGGATGGATTATTAAACAGATATTTCATTATCTTTACATCTTACTGTTATGAATGAGAGAATGATTATTCTGAAAAAAAAATCCTTGTGTAACCTGTTTGCAGAACCAGGGTTGCTTACAAAATTTTTTAAACAGGAGGGAAATTTCAGAAGAAATAAGTTGTTATTTCATCTTTAAGAAAGAATAGGTTGAGTATTTACATATATATATACACAAATATATATATATACAAATATATATATATATTTAAAATTTTCTAGTTGGAAAAAATTAAGATTTAGAGAAAGAAAAATTCAGGTTTCAGATTTTTAATATAAAATGCTACAAGAATCTACAAAATGCTTTTTTTGTAACTGAAAATGCTCATTACATTCAATCTAATCTAGGTGGAAGAAATGCAGATGAATTGTAGATCGTTCCTGTAAATGTTATATGACTAGAAGACGTACAGTCTCCAAGAACCTGATACAAATTCCAAATTCAGACTAGAAAATAGGTTGTGATATTTTAAACTTCTTTCCAGAATTTAGGAAAACATAGCAATATTTTAAAGCAGGATTACGTTAGTCTTTTAATGACTACTATAGAATCTTAAAATAACTAGATTACAATAAAGATATACTGTTAAACCTAACTTTAGGTTATTTGAGAGTAAAGTTCATTCTACTGAATCATTAAATTAAAAACTGGCTGGCTATATATGATTCTGTTTTAATTTTATTTCCAATATGAAGTACATATCATGTCAGTAATAGCTACAATTGACATTCTAAATGATCTCAGATTCCAAAAGCTGAAGGACTAGTGGTTTCATAAATAATTAGGGAAAAATGTGAATTCATGCAGAACTTATTATAATATTTTCCAGGACACCTTTATGAAGTAATTCTAATGAAGTCACACATATCCATGTCTAAGAAGGGAATTTGAACCACAAGTATTGTTAGATATACAGTTTGAATGATGACTTTTATACTGTATTTCTAAGACTGTACTTCTGCTCTACATTCTCATACCCAAGAAATTAAAAACTCTACAAAATAAACCATACCAAACAAAAAATAAACTAAGTAGCACACTTCAAAACCACAGAATTTTCTAGACAGTTAGGAAAAGCTAGTTAAAAACATAAATTAAAATTTTGAATTCTATTTGAGTTTAAGCTATTTGCTTGATGAGTTGAATATGAACTGTACTTACGGCTGATGAGTAAAATGGGTGCAAAGTCTCAGTCTGCAACAAATTCATATACACATGAATGACCTAGGTTTTGTTTTTGTATCATTCAGCTTGTTTTATATCCCTCCACCTATGGGCTACAGACTGTATTTATGATAATATATGATACAAATATATCATATTTATGATATATGATAGGAATATGATATTTATAAAGCATTTAGGTTTCAATGGAAGTTTTATTACAGAAAGACTAGAATTTATGGACTACCACTGCTTACTGTATAATCTTATGTGTCATGGTTTTCTAGAGAAAGCTAGGTACAGAGTTTTGTATTCTGCACTTTTATGGATGTCAATGACATTTGACAAGTTGCATTGCATGAGGCTTGAGAGTGTACCGTGTGTTTTATGAGCAAGTCACTTAAAAAGAATATTAATGAAATGATAGTTATCATTGTTTCTTGCATGTTTCAGTTTCCCACTGATTGTGCATGAATTTTCAGCTAAATGTACATTACCTCTATATTCAGTGACCTTCTTTAAATACTTAATATTATCTAATTCCTATTGCATTTTCAATTGCATATAAACAAAAAAAAGGAGTTTTAATCAAAACCTACATACATCTTGATAGAAACATCAATAGATGGTTTTGTTTCACATAATATTCAGTGTATGTTTTCCAACGTTCTTTTATTCAGAAGTATCAGTCCAGCTGAGGTGCATGGATTTAAGATTGTTTATATTATGCTTTTAACTGTGATCTTCTAAATTCTTATTCAAAACCAGAAATTAAATAAAAATACCAACTCATATGTAATCATAGGCTGATCATGTTTTTATCAATTGGCTCGAATAAACTAGATTTGGCCTAATTCGGGAGAAATCCTTCTCAGCTTCTGTCCTCCTTCTTTCTGCAGAGCCACTGTCTTGCAGTTCACAGTAGGTCTTAACTTACATTCCTTCTCTTTTTCTGTCAAATAAGTTCTCAATCTCTTTCCTTCAGTTTTTGCTATACTGCTTTCTGTTCACTTTTTAGAGGCCTTTGTGGGGTCACTTGCCTGTTTTCTAAAGTGATTTCTCTCCATTTCGCGTGATCGTACATTGATTGTTCTTTCGATTTTGCAGGACTGACCCCTACATGCTGAATTCTTGTTGATGTCAGAAGACCACTAGAAGGCTACATGAGGTTAAAGATGATTTTGATGTGGTAGAATTTATGTAAAAGGCTACTTCCTCTCTACAGAGAAAAAAATTATTTGTGTTATAACAGTAAGTAATTAGAAAAACTGGTAACTGGAAACACTCTTGATTAAAAAAGAAGAAGGCAAGAAAGTATTTTCTTCGGTCATTATGATGCAATCTGATAGAAATTTTTATTAAAATGATCTGGATTTAGATGCATTGTCAAGGAGTAAAAGAGAGGGTTTAGTAACAAAATTTAAGCATATAATTATCCCTTGATTTTGACTAAGTGTACATTAAATAAACAGAAACTTTTACACTAAGTGTTAAAAGTCGTATATCTACAGGAATTTAAAATCAAGATTCCCATTAGGGAAGTGTATGTGTAATTATATGTAGCTAGATAATATACATTCAAATGTATGTACACACACATACATTTTCTGTATGCAGGAATAATTGAGTCGTTGCTGAAGGTGATGTTGCTTCAGAGGAAGAAAAATATTATTAAATAATTTAAATAATTAAAGCTTGAAAAATGCATGATATGTTAATGCACAGATAAACCAGAACAATTTACTCTCACTGAAATTCTGAAAATATTTTACTTAAAAAAACACCGTAAAACTGAAATGCATACAATTTAAAATATACGTATACAAATTAATTTCAGGTATTGTATATGATAGATAGCCTCTCCTTCACCTTTTGTGATTTTAGAGTGATGATTTCCAAATAAAGTAACGCTAAAAGAAACAGAAGCAGAAGAGTCTGCCTAGCAGACATTGCACAAGAAACTGAAACTGCCTGTAAATAAAGTGCTATGAAATGCATAAACACACTGACAGAAATTAGATTATTCTCCAATCTCCTTTCTTTAAAGAAATACGATCTGCTTCATGTAAGTTATAACAAGAGCAAGCACGTTTTCAAAAGGGAGTTTTTTGAGATGATACTATTCCTTAAGACACTGATCTGTTTGATCGTAATATCTAACCCAGAAAAGCAATCTGCCACGGTTTCAGAATTGCAGATGAAGAATATCAACACTAGAAAATAAGAATGGACTCAGGAAAAATAATAATAATAAAAAAAAATAAAACAAAGACATGATTTATTTTCCTAAGCAGGGAAACCCACAGGAGGCCAGAAAAACTGCTTTGCAGCACAGAAAACATACACATACTCCACTTCTCCCTAGTATGAAAAATTAACTACAGTCAGCGAACTTTAACAAAGAAAATTAGCAGGGATTATTTAAAAATAAAAAGTATTTTAAAGTTTTTTACTGCAGATGAAAAAGTACAATTAGGCAAATGAGTCATAAAAAGCAAAAAATAATGCTTTGTTTCAAGCTTTTAATTTCCAGAACCAGAATCTAACTGTCTATGTAACCACAATTACTTGTACAGAAAATCAGAATTATCAGTTATTTTAGTGGAAGTGATCTCAGCCTCATCTGCTGTCATGAAACAGAATGATCTGAAAACAAGGTCATCTAGAACTGAAAACAAATTTGCTTTCTTCCCAGCTTTGTTGCTGACTCTTAGTTGCTGAATCAATGTGTGAGCAATGCTAAAAAGATGAGGCATCTGTCATTTAACAAATGAAGACTCAAACTTAAGAAGCTAAGGGAGAGGAAGGAACTTTGGAATACGTGGCATAGCAAGCTGAACAACCACTATGGATAACCTTGTGTACTACTGAAGCAGATACAGAAAAAAAGTGTGGAAATAATTCTGGAAATATTAATAGTACAAGATAGTAAATCTACTGTGAGATAATCACACTTATTAATGGCTTCTAACACATGAGACTTGGTGGGGGGATGGAAGTAATAACATTAGTGAACCACAAGGGTTTTTTCTCAAATTAGAGCAATACAATACCATTTTTGCAAGATAACCTACACTCTCAAAGTGTGAGAATTAGTCAAAACCCTTGTTCTACAAACACTGTAAATATCCTTAGATATGCATGCAGTCTCATTTCCTACAATATGTAACAAAATCAGAAAAAAAAGACAAATAAATTTATCTTCATGTAGGAATATTGCCTAAATTCAAAATATTCCCCTCTCCCAGTTAACTACATTTTAGCTACAAATGCAGTGCCATAACCTTATTATTTAAATTACAATATAAGAGATAAGTTCTATTTTTTGCTCTTTCTCAGCCCTTTGTCATCTGGGGAAGTCATTCAATTCTTCAGAAATGAGGGACTGATATTTATGTTGCCCATGAACATATTCCAACAGGGAGATAGATTACAAGAGGATTAAACAGCATTACAAGTTTAGAGACAGACTTGAACAATGTCACAATAACTATGGTGAAGGGGCTGGAGCACAAGCCCTATGAGGAGCGACTGAGGGAGCTGGGGTTGTTTAGCCTGGAGAAGAGGAGGCTCAGGGGAGACCTTATTGCTCTCTACAACTGCCTAAAGGGAGGTTGTAGTCAGGCAGGGGTTGGTCTCTTCTCTCAGGCGACCGGTGACAGAACAAGAGGACACGGTCTCAAGCTTCGTCAGGGGAAGTTTAGGATTGACATTAGGAAAAAATTCTTCACTGAGAGGGTGATTGGCCATTGGAATGCGCTGCCTGGGGAGGTGGTGGAGTCACCGTCCCTGGAAATGTTTAAAAGGAGATTGGATGAGGCACTTAGTGCTGTGGTTTAGATGACAAGTAGGTGTTGATGTTGGGTCATAGGCTGGACTCGATGATCTCAAAGGTGTTTTCCAGCCATGTGATACTGTGTTACTGTGATACTGTGATATATATTACCACATACTTTTTAGTGCATTTAGTGAGTGTACACAGAATCACGGAATGGTTTAATTTGGAAAAGACCCTTAAGATCATAGAGTCCAGCTATGAAACTAACAGTGCCAAGTCCACCGCTAAACCATGTAAGTGCCACATCCACCTGTTTTTTAAATACTTCCAGGGATTGTGACTCAGCCACTTCCCTGGACAGCAAGTTCCAGTGCTTGACAACCCTTTTGGTGAAGTAATATTTCCTAACATCTAGCTTAAACCTCCCCAGGCACAGTTTGAGGCCATTTCCTCTCATCGTATCACTTGTTATTTGGGAGAACAACACCCATCTTGTTACAAACCGCTTTCATGTAGTTGTAGGAAGCAATAAGGTCTCCCCTCAGCCTCCTTTTTTCCCAGACAAACAGCCTTAGCTCCCTTAGACAGTTCTCACAAGATTTGTACTCTAGACCCTTCAACAACTTTGTCGATCTCCTTTGTACGCGCTCCTGCAGCAAAATGTGTTTTTGTAGTGAAGGGCCCAAAACTAAACACAGTATTAGAGGTGTGACTTCACCAGCACCAAGTACACTTCTCTTCTGCTGCTGGTTTCACTGTTCCTGATACAAGCCGGGATTCTGTATCCTTCATGGCCACTTGAGCACACTGATGGCTCGTATTCAACTAGCTGTGAACCAGTGCCTCAGATCCTTTTCCTCCAGGCATCTTTCCAATCACTCTTCCCCAAACGTTGCATAGGGTTCTTGTGGCCCAAGTGCAGGACCCGATGAGTAATCTTGTTGAACACCATGCAGTTGGCCTTGGTGCAGTGACCAAGCCCACCCAGATCCTTCTGTAGTGCCTTCCTTCCCTTGAGCAGACCAGCACTCCTGTCCAGTATGGTGTCATCTGCAAACTTACTGATGGAGCACTCAATCCTCTCATCCAGATCATTGATAAATGTTTTAAACAGAACTGACCCCAACACTGAGCCCTGGGCAACGCCACTTGTGACTTGCCTCCAGGTGGATTTAGCTCTCTTCACCACAATTCTCCAGGCTAGTTTTTACCCAGAGAACAGTACACCCACCCAAGCCATGAGCAGGAGAACACTGTGGGAAACAGTGTTAAGGGCTTTATTAAAGTCTAGGAAGACAATATCCACAGGCTTTCCCTCCCTGACTAAGCCAGACACCTCATCATAAAAAGAGATCAAGTCAGGCAGAACCTATCTATGGGTCAATTTCTTCCATAGTTTCTAATGATTTGCTGTAGTTTACCTTAAACATTCATCTTAAGCTTGAACTGCTACATGTTTGAGGCCTTAGACAACTTAAATTCTGCCGCACTGGGGACACAAAGGTGTGGTTAGAGAAAGGAGGGTGTTTGCGGTTGGGGAACAAATGCAAAACTGCTGAATCACTCCGAATGGTTAGGGAAAGGAGAGAGCACCTTGGACTGTGTCTGTGCAGCCAGAGAGTTCACTCAGTGGTTATCCTAGCAAGGGTCTTTTGGACCACTAGCAACCTCTATAAGGCCCCAGACTCATTTCAGGAAAGTTCCAGATGGCATTACTAGCCATGGGCCACTTCTAGAACTTTCCAAAGGAGACATTCCACAAGCACAACAAAATCCATTCCCTTTACACCTCACATGGAAATGTATGATAATAGGGAGTGGGCCTTCATCTGTAAATAACATTCGGCAAACTTCATATATGCACGTGCTGACCAGGATTGCATATGGAAGACCACGATCCAAGACCATCTTTGGAACTAGAGGGTAGTGGTTATCTTTTGTTCTATCCCTCTTTCTGTCGTTTTCCTCTATATCTGTATCTTCTGTTCAAATCTACCTCAACTCTTGGCACACTTGGGTGACATCATTTGTAAAATATAGACTTAAGCTACTGCTATTTTTGTAAATAACTTTTGTCAAGTTCTTGTTGATTATTTGTAACTTTAAAGATCACCTTCCCCAATCCTACTGCATAGAATGGAACCATAAAACCCGCCCTTTCTAAATCCATTCTGACTGGGCCTGGTCACCCGGTTATCCTGTACTTACTGCGTCATGGCACTCAGGATGATCTGCTCCAAAACCTCACCTAGGACTGAGCTCAGGCTAACAGGCCTGTAGTTCCCTGGATCCTCTTCCTGTCCCTTCTTGTAGACAGGCATCACATTTGCTAATGTCCAGTCAAGTGGAACCTCCCCATTAGCCAGGGCTGCTGATAAATGATGGAAAATCGCTTGGTCGCCACTTCTGCCTGTTCCTTCAGTACTCTTGGGTGGATCTTATCCAGACCTGTAGACTCGTGCATGGAGTAGCAGGTTGTTAACCATTTCCTTGTGGATTATGTAGCCCCATTCTGCTCCCCATCCCTGTCTTCCAGCATAGGAGGCTGGATATCCAGAGAACAACCAATCTTACTACTAAAGTCTGAAGTGAAGAAAGTATTAACTCCCTCAAACTTTTCCTCATCCTTTGTCACTAAGTTTTTTCCTTCAGTCCACTAAAGGTGGGAGATTCTCCTTAGCCCTCCTTTTGCTGCTGATATTTTGATGGAAAAAAATTTTGTCGTTCTTTACCTCAGTAGCCGGATTAAGTTCTCCACACAGACATCACTGGAGTGTCTACAGAGTTTGGTAGTACTTTCTGTAAACAATAGCAACGTCTGGGGATGAAACTGTCTCACTTTATATGTCTACATTTTCTGCTGCTCTGAGTGGTGAGTAATAATCAGAGTTGTTAAAGTTGTGAATGCACTAACTTTAAGCAAGGGGAAAGAGAAAGGCAAAGAGAAAGGCTTACAACATACAAAACAAAACATCTATAGAGCATAGCACAATATACTGATTTCCTTCTCTGAACTCTCTGTCTGTTGCATTTTCCATGTAAAGGATTTAGAACCTCAGAACCATGCTCCTTTCACCTTCGTTAGGAGACTCTGCAAAAGTTTAACGTACATTGGGGACCATTTAAAATTTTTTGAGTTTAGAGCGAAGAGTCCTTTGGGGATTTTCGTCGCAGAAGTTTTGTGTCACTACTCAACAGAATGCTTCTCAGGTCAGATTTATGTTGCAAAATAAGGAAGCCTACACATAAGAAGAAATTAAATGCCAGACCAGTGTCAAAAAAATTTTGTTTAGAGGTGTCAATGGTTTGTCACTGATTTCTACCATTTGAATTTATAGGGAACAGGGTTATCTAGAAGAAAATAATCTTTGCTTAGTTAAAAATCCCCTAAGTTGGAAAAAAACCCAAACCAACCAAACCTACAACACGACTATAATGAAAACTTTAAATAGAGACGAATATTTTACAGTGGTCATATCTTTAGCTCCCACAGAAACCTGTCAACCGAGTAAGATACTGTAGTTTTCTGAAGAGCTCATTAATACAGGAAGTGTAGTAGAATAGGAAAGGTCACATATTTTTTTTTTAATTTTATTGTTAGTCTTGATGATTAACATGAGCAGACCGGCAAAGTCTTAGCAAAAAATCTGAATTTCAGGATGACTGACAAGTGTCTGAATCAGTATGAAGTTTGAATCTTAATATCTGCTTTTTCTAGCAGATTTACCATCGTTCATATATAGACAAGAAATCTGCTGCTCTTTGAATATGACATTAAATATCGCAGGAAGCAAGTTGGCATTTCATCAGTTCTCTTCATATCTCTCCCTAATGTTTGGTAATGGACTGAAATACCCACGATGACAGCAGTAGGGGAAGATGGTGCTCTGCAGATCTCAGTCCAAAGAGTTTTGCAACTTATTTAAGCAGAATTTGAAACTTTCACTGTGCACAGTCTTTGGAGACACAGTGAAAAGCAGATGTCTTCCGAGACCTTCAGGAGCAAACAGTGATCCACATGCTGAGGAAAACCTTTATAAAAGTATCAGTGTAGAAAAATGAAGTAGAAGTTGATTTAAAGCATGTAACAAGCAAGTAAAGAACTTTTTTAAAAAAAAAAAAAAGTATAACTGCTAACGGGAAACATAGTGTTTTATAGAATCTAGGCAAGAAGATTTTCTCAGTATTGTGAGAAATCTAACACTTGTGCAGTAAAGTATCATACTATAGATGTAGGTTGTAAGTCAACTAAAAGTTATATTCTTCATTCTCAAAGCTGAGATATTTGTTTTGGAAGGCAAATCTTGGAGTACTCTTTAACTCAGATCCTTCCATCTATCCATGTCGGAGTACTATGTCCACCCTGACATATCCTGGCATGTTGGCTAAGAAAAACTATACTATTTCTTTTTTACAAACGACGGGGTGGAGATTAATGTGATTTATAACTATATATATGTATGTCTCTTGTTCAGTATATCTAGAAATTTAACTGAGTGTTGCAATGTCAGTTCTTTAACACGGAAGATTCATATTTGAAAATTCTGCAATAATGGATTTTCAGAGATATCCAGGAAATAAGTCCTATTCTTAACTGTCCTGGCCATTAATCCTATTACCATCACCACAAAATAAAGTAAAAATATTTGTCTTGAAAGGCAATATTTTTCATTTTTTCTAATGTTCACAAAACAGATTCTTAAGCCTTCTGATTTATATTATTTTTTTCTCTAGCAAAATTTTCATTTCAGCCTGAACATGCTACTATATAAAATAACTCTACACACTAAAAGGATGCTTAGAAAGTAAAAAATTAGATGTTTATTAAAACAGACTAAAATAAAAGTGGATCTTACTTTTTTTTTTCTCTAATTTTAGTTGTAGCATATTTAAAGTTTAAAATGGCTTTTTATACTTGGGATAAGCTAGGAAGGAGCTAAAATATGAAGAACCTGTTTAAAGTACTCACTGCATAAGAAACACTGTAATAATATTAGCTTGAATTTTAAGCATACCATTAAACTTATTTATAATGATAAAATACAATATAGCATTAATCACTATAAAAAATCCACAAAACACACCCTTAAAACAGTCTTTTCATATACAATTTTCAGAGGGACAGATGCAGATGCTACTGAGGTCTAACTATTTTAAATTATTTGCTACCTATTAACTACTTATTCATATGCAATTACAGGTAATTTATAAAACTACCTGAGTGATAAAATTGAAAGAATTAAAACTTTATTAGGACTTGGCAAGATTTCTGTAGATTTCCATTAGTTTTAAGGGCAATCAGAGCAGTCACTTTGTGACAGAACTGGAAAAGAGCAAGCCAGAATCAACGGAACCTGAGAAACTTAATGTAGGAGTTTCCAAAAAGCCCCCATTTAATGCTAGCATAGTATAGCAGCAACACCCGAACACCCTGCGATCCCTGAAGGAGACATCAAATAAAGGAGAATAAAGATCTGAGAGTCATTAAACTCAGGGAAAAGACAGAAGGTTTAGAGCCAAACTGCTCAGAATAAAATCCTAATTATTATCAAGACATCTTTTCTATGTATGAATTAGCACTAGCTATGATCACTGTGCGCTTTGGCTGCTCTTTAGTTTATGACCACATTTAAAGTGGCTGCAGGAACAGGTCTCGCATACAACACACTATATAAAGCGGAAGACTACAACATATATAGTCTAGTAGAGTATTATAAATGAGATTGAAAAAACCCAGGCAGTGAGAAGTTTATAATTAGCACTAGAAACTGAGAATTCAGTGTTTCCTGTACTTTTAAATACAGCAAAATCCTTGTTGCAACAGCTTTCATTTAGTATTTCAGCTGGCAAACAGCATGTTACAGTTCCTCTTTTGCTGGTGTATTGTTTGTTTGTTTGTTAGTTTCCCTAAATCTAGAATGAAAGTAAATCAGCCTGGAAGGAAAAAAAAAAAAAAGTTCACTCTATATGTATAGCAACACGACCGTGACAAAGAGATTGATGTCTCTATTAAAGAAATAAGTGAGGGAAATCATATCTTAGTTTTGCCAAGGCTGTGCTTGCTGTTCTCTTTCTAAATACCTCACAGTACAAAAAAATAAGAAAAAAATTAACCCCTTCATCTGGCAGTGGAAATTTAAATCCACACGCAGGCAAATATTTGTTTAGCTTTGAAGATCATAAAGAAAATAGTAAAATAAAATATTCATGTCAACTCTGAGACTGCCAACAGACTATAGCTTCAATGATCAGAACCTTTCCATTCAATTACCTGACAGCCTTTTTGAGACATTGTAAAGAATTGTGGCTTGTGGGGTTTATCTGGATTTTTTCTGTAGAAAAGAATACAATCCTGCCATTTTCTTATGTGCGTTACCACAAAGAGAGCTGCAGCATCTGTCATAGTGAACAACTGGGAAGATTCTAGGTATCAAAGTGTTCTGAAAACATATGATAAATACATAAGAAAAACATTGGCAGTGAAGTTGGTTGCAAATAACCCTCCTCTTTTTTCCAGTGCTTCAGTTTTGCAACAGCCACTCAAATGAAATAATTGAAATAAAACATAGATAATGAAATAACACGTAAACTCTTCTAAAGCAATGGACTTTAGCAGATTCTGAATCTGAAATGAATCTGTCAAATGAGTTTGGAAAAAAAAGAAGAAAAATTCTCCTAACAGAAAACAAACTTTGTTGCTTTTTTGCAAATTAAAACAGTGTTAAGTGTGAGGTATAAGAAGGGAAATAAAATTAACTTAATGTGCAAGTAAACATTTATTTGTTGCTTCCAGTGTATTCTCTCTCCCCCTTAGATTGTAGAAGCCTCAGAGACTGTAAGTTAATGTGAATGAGCAAATCTGCAACAATCGTGATTTACAGTTTGGGGAACTGTTGGTCTGATTACACCGGCTAGCTTGGCCCAGGTAGTCTGGGCCTGTTTACACAGTCGTGATGCTCTTCTGCATCAATTAAGGACTATGTCCCAGCACTGCTCAGGTCAGGCAAGCAGACAATGTTCAAACATATTTCTTGCTCTTTTGTTTCCCCTAACGGTCTCAGAATGTGGAATTACGGAAGATGGGAATTGATTGTTTAATATCTGTAGAAAGTTTACGTGGGTGTTGTGTGTTCATGTGTCTCCAAGCATTTTGCTTCGAAAAGCCAGCTTTCTGCTTTGGGTTCAAGGGCTCCAATCAAAATTGCTTTCAGACATGCTAACAGGAGAAGTTATTTCCAAAATAAATTTGAAATACTGCAGCCTGCAGTCTTTGACTTTTTGGATATTCCTTGAATATTTATTCTAAGTTTTTTAAAATCAATTTTATATGACATAAAGCGCAAGACAATACATGAACATTTAAGAGACCTGTGTTTATTTTTGTCTTCATGGCTTGACATCTGTAGATGGCAGGGGGGTTAGAACAAGATGACTTTTAAGGTCCCTTCTAAACCAAACCATTCTATGATTCTGTGATAATCACAAGGTTTCCCATGCCCCTTAGTATTAATAAACCAACTTAAGAGCATGTAAAATAAATTGGATGATAAATAGATCTGAAATCTTAATTAACCTGTCAAAGCTTTAGACAAAGCATGTAGCTCATAGGTGGGGGACATGGAAACTGCACTGGATTGCAGACTTGGTATCACTTCACGATTGTTCCCTGGGAACATGTCAGGACAAGACTAAAGTGTCTACTGCCATGGCTTTTCATCTACATACTCTGGAAAGAAAATAAAGGGGGTAATCCAGATCTAGCAGCAAACTGGCAGTTGACGACTGGTGGACCTATGTCTCAACAAATATACAGAGATACAATGCCAAATAAGAAATAGCCTGTAGTTAAGTGGAAGATCAGTTCTCTTTTGCAATCTGTATTTTGAGGACTGCAGAACAACTATTGAAATCCAAGGCAACAATAAATTTAGCTCATAAGAACAAAGTTGTAGCAGGAATTTTGTTGACATAAAGAAACTGTAAACAAACAAAGGAGAAGGGACTAACCTTCCTGGACCTGCAACAGTTGATTATGCATCTTCTCATCAACTTTCAAATTTTAAAATTAACTCTGCAACCTTGTTTGTGAAAACAGATTTTTGTAGTTTGCCATCTACAATGCCTCCAGAAACTCCCAATGTCAAGGAAGGAAGAGGAATTGAGGTATTACCCCGCCTTCTTATCTTTGGATGCATATGACTCCCAAACAGGGAACAAACCTTAAGGCAAACTTTCTTACAGATCTCAGCTTTTAGTCTTGCTGTCACAGCAGCCTCAGTCAGTGTGCTTGGACAGCATGGTGAGAGATGAATCAGCTCTCTCTATGCATCAGGAAGTTTCCTCATGCCTAACACTTCTGAAGATTGAATGACACAGATAAGGTAGTTTGTACCAGAGGACTTATTGCCACACAAAACTGTGTAGATAGCATTTGAAAGAAAAAGTTGGTTCTGCCAAAGTGTAGTGTGGATGGAATTGCTGTCAGAGCCTCCAGGATCTGAGATCTCAAGCCTGAATTCAAACTCGACTAGTTAGTGCAGCAATATCTTGACTAAGAAATGCCTGACTCTTTCTATTTGCTGCAAAGATTAAGACAATAATGGTCTTTCCTTAGACATGTTCTGACACTTAATAAAGTAGGCTCCTAATTTAGACACTCATAAAGAATGTTAAAACTTACCATGTTACTCATAGTTTAAAATACAAATTCATGTAAAGCTTGTACACAATATGTTTGCTGTCTGCCTAATATTTATTCAAAACCATTTCCCGCTGCAGCTGGGAATGTTGTTTTTAAGCACCAAAGATGAGTGCAGAAGACTGGGGATGTAGAACAATTGGCATTGTTAAAGGTAACAGGGAGAGCTTTCATCCAAAAAGTACTACGTAGCCCACAGATGCTAGTGTAGCTCCCAGTGCTGCTAGTGATAAATGATGTACAAAATGAGTGAATGCTGAGACACAGTCACATGTAGAAAAGGGAACCTAAGAGGAATTCCTTGACAGTAAGAGACACCTAATTTTACAAAGAAAGCAGGTATGGCATTTTTTTTTTCTCTTGCATGTTTATCTTCCTTCTCTTTAAACTCTGGGACTTGTTTTTGACTCCCTCAGGGTGCTCTGTTTCAAGAGTTTTGGTCATAAGCAGCAAAACCCTAGTTTCCTCATGTCTAGGATTGAGATACATAGGTAAAGATGGTGATCAAGGGCAGGTAAAGTGCTCTTGTAAAAGTGTCCTGCATTTTTAATAAAGTGGTGTGCAGATTTAGAAGGTAGGCTTGATAATCAGAAAGGAGCTGTGATTCACTATGCCTTGCTATTACTTCATAACTAGCTTGTTCCTAGTTTTCCTCCTTTCACTCTATCTGTTCATATATCTTCTTCTGTATCAAATTGTCTGAGTTGTCTTAAAGAGTACTTCTGTCGCTTGAAAGAGTGTGTAGGTTTTCCAAAATAACCTGTCTCATTTATTGCATTGTATAAAGAACATTTGCAACTAATTGAAAACACACATACACTTCACAGATGAATGCCTCAGCCATTATCTTTCAATTATGCATCTTGGCTCCCTCTAATTCTTCAACACTTGGGTTTGAAATCACCTTCAAACTCTGGCTAAGAAGCTAAGTAGCTTGTGGAAAATCTGGGAAATAAAGAATACTTTGAGGTTTTGCTCTGAGTTATGTCAGATGTTTTTAATGTGGAACCATAAATATTAGTCTGCTCTGACTATTATACGGCAAATATTTCATTAGAATAAGCATATCTGTCTCAAAAGCACCAGAGTGGGAAAATACAGACCGAAAAATGAGCAATATCTTTTACCAGGCTCTCATCTAGCCCCAGCAAAAATAGGAGAATTTTTAAAGGAAACCGTAGACCTTTATCAACCCTGCTCTTAAGTTCTAAACCAAACTGTGATGAGTTAGTATTAAAGTGTGGCTCACTGACTTTAAACCAGGAGACACTGAGAACATTTTAAACTTGCTTGAGTGTAGATTATAGTTCATTCACTTTATCAGAATTGGTTGCCTTCAGCAGCCATGAGAATACAGAGATTCCAAAACTTTAAAAAAATGTCTTCTTTTAATATGTTTTTCCATTTTGTTTGTATAAATGACAAAACTCTTATACAAACATAGTCTGTGGGCTTTGTGTGGTGATATCTTTCCACATTTAAACAAAATAACACATGGCCTTCAACCTTTTATTCAATAACAACAAATCTTAACTTATACAATTTGCTATATTAAACTTTATTAACTCTTAATTGTCAATTTAAGCTTACCACAAAATCACATCTCCCTATTAGAAGTGCCTTTCTTTGTGAAAAGAAAGTTTGCATACTATATTCTTTATAAGTATCTTATTCAGACCTTGCTGGTTCATTCTTAATTCATGTAGTTTCTGTGGAAGTTATGTGGCAGATCCAGCAAAATAGCACAGAAGACCTAAATGATTTTGATATAAAAGAACTAAGTACCTTTTCCATGGTAATTACCAAATCAAATTACTTAAAAGATATCCTTATTTCTTAGTCAATAAACATCACTTTTGCTGTGTCATATGAAGGGAATACTATTTAGGGAATACTGTTTAGGGAATACTATTTTTGTTGGATTTTTCTAAACAGTGTAAATATGTGTGTATATGTAAGTTTGTGCACATACATAGTTTAATTTTAACAGTATTCATCTCGTATTCACATAGAGCAGTACTGTTTGAATTTGTGATTTCGCAGGGAAAGGAAGTATGGCTACTTCTCCCTCTAGATATATTCTTTCAAGTTGTAATTTTTGAGTCAACAATTTTGTCTAAGCATATGTCTCATTAAACTACAAGGAAAAATAATATAAACAACCTGATATTTGTTTTTTCATAAAATTCATGAAGTTTCTTTCAGAAAACACAAAAGGAAAATCTCTAAGTTAAACTAAAAAGTGAGATGCTGAGTCTTTGAATATCCAGTGCAGATATACCCAACATGATAATGAATGAAACAATTTGCAAAGGAAACAATTCCTTTAGCAAAGGAAGTAATCTTTTCTTTTCCAAGACAAAGTTTACTTTCCTGAAATATAGTAAAAATACTTTCTCCAAGGCTTAGCAGACAATATATATATAATTCCAGAGTATTACCAGGCTTACCAGAATTTTTTTTTTCTGAAAAGAGTGTAAATTATGTAGTTTAAATATTATCTTTTTCACCTTGCATCTTCTTTACCAATGCAATGGTAAAAATGAACTTGTATTAAACTATTCTTTGTGCAAAGAAATCAATAAAATTTTTTTTTTTCAAAAAAGCTCTTGGTTTGGGTGTTCCCTGCTACATTGGATTGAGACATTGTCTCATCATGATTTAATATGTCATATGCTACTTAACAGCCAAAACCAAGGAACAGAATAGTCTTGAGGATACTTAAACACACCTATTTCAGTAATGAGAAAAATACTCTTTATACTCCTAATATCCTCTCCTTTTAAGTCTCAAATAAAAACCAAACTCAATGACAGACGGAGTCCAAACATTCCTGAAGTTATTACTGAAGTTGTTGAAAATCCAGTTACAAAACCTAACTGTTGTGTTCTTTATGTGTTTAAGGCTTTGTTTGAAAATTTTGCTTCTTTCAAAAACTTAGCACTAAGGAACCATAGAATATCTGACTGATGGCACAGAGGAGTATTACAGAAGGAGGAAAAAGTGGAGGAAAAAAGTTGGAGTGTGTAGGATTAGTTGTCAAGATAATTTTATATGTGTGAAACACAGAGCTCTTTACAGTAAAACAAGCATTAAGCTGCAGTAAAATAATGTTGATGACACAACTTGGGTGTTGTAGGTCACTTCTTATCTGATTCCCAAGGATGCTTTGGTAAACTTACTGACATCATAAAATTAATTACTCCTGTTTGAGGTAAAATTGAGAGAAAAGAAGGGACAGGAAATAACAAAAATATGTTAGAAAAAAGCAGGCGTGCTAAACCATTCAGAGGCTTATGTTTATCTTTAATTGTATAATGCATTTTAAGCAAAACTTTATGCGATAGCTTTTATTGTAGTTTGAATGTTTCAGACTGTTTTCTATAGTAAAGACAACCAATATTATTTCTTATACATGTAAATGCACAAAAAATTATAAACAGAACAATAAAATACGTTTCATGAACTTGGGCTGCTGACCACTAGTAAAAGTTAATGGACTGGACTAAAAATTGTAACTGGAAGATACAGGCAGATCAGAGGTATAAATGCAGTGATTAAGTTAGTTTATAACTTCTAAAACTATGGATTAATTTCACAGTATAGAAAATACTTCTCATATTCTTTTGGGGGATAGTTTTTACAGCAAAAAAACCCATGAGTCTATTAGTCCTTAAATACTTAAAATTTTATTTTTATAACTATGAAAAATGCTCTGATGTAAAGAAAGCCAAAACCAACACAGTTCTACCCCAAATTTTATTTGGATTCTCTATATTTACTATTCATTCTTCACTAGTTGTTGTTTTCTTCATTCTTGAAAATCGCAAACTAAAATTAAAATTTAAAACTCTGTCCCTAACCAATTCATTGAACTGAAGAAAGCATATGAATGCAAACTAGAAATGTCTGTCTACAAGTTAGATTGATATGCATGGGTGTAGCAGATCATACATTGTCTATAATAACCTCCTTGTTGGCATGGAGTGCCTAAAGAAAAATAGTTTCAGATTCACTGACATGAAGAGATCACTGCAACACAAAGCCACAGTATCCAACAGTGAATGCTTGCAACAAGAATCTATAATGTTTCTCACACTGATATCTATAGGTTGGTATCTCAAAAAGAAGAAAAATATCTATCACACCAATGCCATCAATGTAATTGGTCAAGTACTCTTGATTTCCTTCAATTAATCTCAAGTATATCTCTGTTGCAAATCACTTCAGTCTTGATCTTCAGCTTTAAAAAAAGGATATGTAATATGTCAGGAATATAATCTTATTATGGAAAGAACATTATGTCCTCCAGCATATGCTAATCTGCCTAAAATCAAAAATACAGCCAATCTGGAAGGTGGGGTGACTTGTGATGAACCACTACTAACACTGATAGCCACTTTGTCTTGTCACTCCTGCAGAAATACTACAATTAGCATTGCCTCAGCACAAGAACTCTTTCAAAACATATTTCATTTACAGTTAACTAAGAAGGATAAAAAGGAAATTAGTTGGAAAGTCTAGTTGGCAGCACTACTTATCAAGACTTTTGTCGTGATGCCACTAAACCAGTGTGTAAACATGGACCGGGCTGGGGTTTCAAATATTTTCTTTTGGAAAAGCATCTCTGTGTATCCAAGACAACCTAGAAGACTACACCAATCATTTTAGATGATAATTTTGTGGAAGCCTGCATTGTAATCAAGATGTGAGAGCAGGACACATATTTGTTATTTGTCTATTTTCATTAGATCCCTTGAACATTGGACAAAGTTCCTAAACCAGCAAGTTAAGTGGTACCCACGCCGCCTCATAAGCAGAAACAGATAGCTGTTTCCTAGGAGTCTTGATGCTGTCAAAATTAACCTGCTACCAAGGCATGCAGTTTAAGGTTAATGTTGATCTATCTGTGATACCTGTATGGCAGTATGTGATACAAACAACTGTGAGCTACTGTGGCTGTTTCTGCTAATGCTATACTGATGCTCATTCATAGCTTGCTTTACTCAGGGTTTCTATAAAGGTTAAAACAAATAAAAAAGAAAAGAGAGCAACTGTGGTCAGTACTTGAATAACCAGAAAATAAACTTTTACTTCATTGAAAACTTTGCCCATTTTTGAATAAAGGTATAGTTTATTATAAAAATCAAAATAAAATGGCTGTGCTGTGGTTTTAATTTACTCTTATTTTATTTTTTTAAGCATTTTTTCTTCTTCTTTGCTTAGAATACAAAATCCTGAAATGACAGTATATAAAGTGTGTACGGATGTGTATACCTACGTCATCTAAGTGAAAGAAACAAAACAGTTTCCATAGCTATTATTCCTAAGTTTCCCATAGCACAATTTCAGTTTCATAAAAGAGAGATTTTGTTTAGTAAGATTACTTTGACATTTGAGTTCAGTTATTGCCATGGCAGAAGACAAGCTGATTAGGTCATTTGCATCATCTAAATGGAATTCTGAATAATATCATCATTCAATGGGCCATTGAGAACAGAAAAGTGATTGTATCCCATCAAACCAGGCTTTATAATCAAGTAAATAATACTTGGAATGTATCTCAAGTGAATCCATGTTTAAAGCCGAAAGTATTCGCATTAGACTGGTTTGAGATCACCTTAAATATTCTGTGAAACAAATCAATAAAATGATTTCAGTAATAAATTGATTTAATTTATACTTGGCTTAATCTGATGGAGACTGTTCATTGGATACTTTTAATATATGTTCAAAAATTTAAAAAAGCTCCACAAACACAAAAAAAATTGAGAATAAAACACAACCAAAAAAACCCCAAAACTCCAAGACCACCCCAATTTTGCCCAAATTCTGAGCAACTTTCTCCTTATCTAACTGAATTAATTTCCTAACTCTCATTGCAGTGAATATTCCACATATTTAGTATCTCACCAAGTCAATAACACACTCATGAGATGTCAACTATTGTTTCTATAATGGATTACATATTTTCTAATGTAGAAATTTTCAAGACATGCTCCTTTTTCAAGAGGAAGAGTAGGGCTCACTCTCCAAACCAGCTTTAAACAAACTTGTACAAGTACAGAAACATTTAACTTTGGCTGCCTGAAGCACTTGACATTTAATTAAATGGCTCAAGATAGTCTAAACTCTAAAATAGGCTTTCATTTAAAATGTATACCAGTAGTGGAGATGTGTTGAATCCGTTGCGTATTAAGTTAGCCTTTGTCAGCAGAACATCACAGGGATTTAAATGTATGTTAACAAATTACCTTCATTCAGAGCACCAACTTGACCTGAATCTCCTGAGTTATAAAATTCAACATGAGCAAAAAAAGAAAGGAGAGTGACAGGCTAGGTTAGACTCTTTTGGAATTGTAATGTCCTCACTTTCAGTACAACTGACAAGAGTTATAAGGAACTGGAGAATGTCTTTTATCAAATAGAATATGAAGTAATCCTGAGAATAATACTGTATTTAACCTCTATACTATAAAGAACATATATTCACACATCTCTGTATATCTTGCCGAAGGCCAGTGTCAAAAAAAGAGAGGGAGTTCAATCCTGTAAGGTACTGAGTACTCTGGCTGTGATCCAGCAAAATACTCAACTCTAAGTTTAAATTTAAGTACATGCATCACACCACTAACTTCAATGGGATTATGCTTAAATATAAACTAACCTTAAATGCTTTATGGGATCACAGCCACAGTGCTCAGCACTGGATGAATACAAATCCAACCAGAGAGGGGCATTTTTCTCTCTATGTTTCCAGAGAGATCTCATGAAATATGTACAAAGCTCCTTTCAGGAAAGAGAGTTCACAAGACAGCCAGACTGCATAGGTTCAGAAGGGTGGGATGGCATAAAAACTTTGAGATGTTTATTTTCAGACAAATGGACAATGCTCTTTGACTTTCCCAGGTTCATTTAATTATTTGATGTAATGACTGGGTCTGGACAGAGGGGTACATAAAGCAGAAGAAATCAAGTGAAAGAAAAAAGACACAGGCAGTGTTCCCTATTTTCCTTTGTCAAATTTCTGTCTTGATTTTAGCTGTGGCTTCTGTAACCAAATAGAACAAGAAATCTTTAAGTTTGAGAGTATGAGTATCTTCACAGAATGCAAGCCAATTTAAACCAGACAACACAATCTAAATCCAAAGACATAAGTGACATTCTTATGGGCCTGCTGACGTTGCAGGTGAAAACAACATGAAAGTGAGCTTAGGCAACAAAGAATATTTCAAACAGGACAAACAAGGCTGCGCTTTTCAGCATTATGTATTAAGATTACTAACTTTGCCATTTGGTATGCAAGTTTTGAACTTTCCATGGCTCCTGCCAGCGTAGAGAGGATCTGGCCAGAGCACTGGAGCTTGCTGAAAGAACCGGTGTCTTTCAAAAAGTGAAGGAAGTGAGAAGAGAAAAAGCAAATCATGTGTACACTTCCCCTACTTGCTTATTCTTGAAGAGTAGCAAGAAAGGTTTTGCACCATTTTTTTTTCTCTTATTACTTTTAGGCCAGGTTGCCAACATATTGGGCTAATATCAAATCTGCCAGTTTGACTTCAAACAACAACTACACGAAGTTGGTGAAAATGGACTGTGCAATATAGAGTTACCAAGGTGAAGACATGACTTGAACAAACATGTAATAGTTGCTACATCCTGGTCATCTAGACTGCCAAAATGAAAATGGAGCCACACTAAGCTTCCTGCAAAAAGAAAAAGAGAAAATATACCCTAAAATATCATACAAAAACCTAGGACTGCCTCAGTAAAACTTGGCCACATGTGGCTTTCTCGAAGGCATGAACTGATTTAAAAATAATACGCAGTGTACACAATAGGACTCCATATTTCAAGGGAAATAATTAAAGACAGCATCACATTTTCTAGCTAACAGATCTCATTGAAGCAATGGGCAGCTCAGGTAAAAGTCTACTACAGTGCACCCTGCAGTACGATTAAATCAAACTGATAAAGAATTCTATCAGAGGTTAGTGAACATGAGACACTTTTGAAATACAAAGTGCCCAAGTAGCTCAGCATGTGTACGATTTTTCACCCCCCTTAGGTTTATCTTTTTCACACAATTCAGCTTCTCACCTTTTCATTGTATCCATCAATCTATTCCTTGTTGAGAAACAATTGTGTCCCAGAAATCTCTTGAACTCATTTATACTTTTTTCTTTATTCTCATTTCCTTGAACTTTATGCTATGATTTTATTATCTTCTGTATGAGCCACGCTCAAATTTTCTATTTACTCCTCGACCCTTAATGCTATAAAATGTTCTTTAGATTTGAAATCTGTCACTAACACCTACTGGTTCCTTTTATAAACTGGAAGGCTCAATTTTGATTTACTTCTTGAAATTCAAAGAATAGTCTGTAGTCATGCAGGTACATTTTGTGTTTTCATCAGACATTCATAAACAATATTTTAAAGCAGGAATGTGTTTTCTTAACTGCATTCCCATAGATTCACCTTTCTAACTGCATAACCTACTCAGTTAAAACCATAAACAGTGAACTGCCTGACATCCGCTTCCTGTTGTACGCAGATTTTTATATTTCAGCTTACAAAGCAAATCGAAAAGAGGCTTTTAGTTATATGTAATGCATTAATTTATTACTTAGTCTTTTGAAAAACATTTGCAGAATAAACTGGGCTCTAAATATACTAGCAATTTTAAAAAACAATTAATTCTGTTGGACTGAATATTCCACTTCATTACAATATGTGGAAAAATGTTAATCTGTAGTTCATCGATCCCTGCTAAACTTAGATCAAGAGATACACTTTTCGAAGTCCAGTACCTCTTCCATAACATAGGTGAAACAACCACAGTGAATTAAATGGATTCTGAAATAAAATTTTCTTCTGGACTCACACTTAGGTCTGCATTAAGGTATTTTGATGAAGGTCTTTACTGATCTTTGGCTATTCAAAAACCCTGCTGAGGTCCACAGCAGCTGGTATGGCTTAGAGCAATGTCAAGATGAGTCCTGTATCCAAACTCTTGGTTCACTTTTGCAGTGACATTTCAACACTTAAGCAAAATCATTTGTGAAGTTACTGCACGAAGTGATTGCTATAGCAGCACACAACAACCAAGCTCTTGATTTGGAACCTGGAACACCACATAGGCCAGCTAGCTCAAACTTAAAGTGCTCTTTAAATCTAGTGAGAAGTCTCCAGCTGTGAATATGCATGAAGCTGAGCTCAAAATGGAAGTTAAAGCCTGAGTTCACACTTCAGTAGAAAAAGAGACACTCAGATTTTTTTTTTTGTGTTTAACTTTTAGAGTCACAAGGGAAATCAACAAAGATCTCACATAGAGAACGGAAGCATGTTTAGGCAGAGAAAAGTAGATTTATTCTATTTTATTGGTATACAAATAAGTTTGCTGCAGGATTCTATGAGTGTCAGTCTTGTTGGGTTAAGTCTCTGTTATTGCAGAGTAGTTTCTCTAACCCCAGTAGCACAACTAAAATAAAAGTTCTCAAGAAAACAAACAATGACGTCATTGGAGGCATTGGGGGTACTGATCTTTAAATTTTATTGTTTGGGATTAGTGACAAAGCATAAGCACAATTCAGACTTCCTTCTGTTGGTAGATAAGTGTTTTAGAAATTGGGAAACGGGAACTTGCATGGTAAACAAGATGTGACTTGTTTGATCACTTAAACAATATTACCCCATATTAAAAACTAAAAGTGAGAAAAAATACAGTCGTTGGCTAGGACAGAGAAAGAATTAATTCATTCTCTGAACATAGCTCAATGAAACAAAGATACAACCTAACTGCTCTCCACTGCTGCAAGGTGTTGAGGTATCGCCTTCCTCTTTTTCCTCCCCTAATCTTCCCTTTCTCCCCTCCAACTCCTCACTTCCCACTTCTCATCTCTGTGCAGCAATCCCACTTCTTTTGTGTCCTCTCTGACATGTCTGCTCTTGAAGCTAAATACACATCAGAAATTGTGAAAGCAAGGGGTCGATAAATCCATTTGACTTGTCATAACAACACAACATTACTTGCTTCTCATGTATTTTTTTTTCTGCCAGATTTGTTTTATTGAACTGATTTACTGCACAAACAATGCTTGATACGACTCAAAGTTGGGAAGGGTCATATAAGGAGAATCTTGGAATGAGCAGAGGTAGGGGAGTAGGATATTTCTATCTCTCTTTTGGAAGTAGCAAGCTATTAAGTTGTCTGTTCCTTGTGTAACTGCACCACAAGGATATAATAGTCTGGGAAGGGTAACAGCAACATTTGATGTGGCAGGGCTTAAGGTCTAACTTCATACATCTACCTTAAATGCCTGAAAACGGAGCCTTGCCTCCAAATATGTTAAAAGATTTCTCAGAGGATGATTCAACACTCAGTAAAGAATCTATGAGCCAGCCATCTTCTAACTCAGACGCCCAAAGTTAAATTGGGTTAATACATGAATCCTCATTCTACTTCTGAGCAGGAACAGGAGTCTTCAGTTTCTCACACAATCTATGTTTTGTAGTCTTTGAAGAAGCTGAAGGGATTATTTTTAACCTTGCAGAGCAGACAACTCCAGAGTTAGTAGTGTCTTACAGAGAATGCTATGCCAGCAACCAATATGCTTTTGCTGAGATATGGACTCTTTTGCTGCAAACAAAATGTAATGCAGCCGGCTGGCTGTGTGTACTCTGTGATAACATAGGATTTTAATGGATCTTTGCTGACACAAAACTGCAATAATGTAGTACGAATCAGTCTTGTACTGAAAATGAGGGTTAATTTATAGTAACACGCTTTTTCATATTATTCTCTACCCTCCTGTAAAGGAAGGGGAAAATTACTAGTTTTCTGATTACTTCTTTGCATTAGGAAACCAAGTTCAACATGTTACCTGTGTTGGTACATAGATTTTTCTAGCTAGATTAAAACTAATTCTAAATTTATGAATTTATATGGATTTGTTTTCCTCCCTGGCAGGTGTATCAGATTGCTCTAGGCTACAATGAATATAATTTCATGGCATGTCTCTATTTTGTTTTCCACATGGTCCCTCTGTCTTTCATTTACATGCACATGTGCCAAGCTCATGACACTTTCTTTGACTTCAACTCACCCTCCTCAAGCTTTCTAACTTTTTTCTTCTCTTCTTTATTTGTGAAGGTTCTCAAGAACACTTCTGTCTTCTTTCCTCTTCACCCAAAAGAGATGCTATCCATTCCCTTCAGTTTTGTTGGTGCAATTGTTGGGTAGAGCTGCTTTGAATTGGTTTTGTGCACTATTGGGTTTCCTTTGTTAGAGGTTTCCCACTGTGCATTATGTGTCAGAGCACAGTCTTCACATTCTTCTCCTTTCCTTGCACTTGCTGTATAAATGCCCAGTAGCACTGCTATCATAAACGTTACATCTTGCAATTTTATCTGCAAAGAAACACAAGTCATTCTGGTGTCTATTTTGGTACTGCACAATCTGAGGGTATGCTTGAATTGAGGGTATGCATGCTTGAATTCCTCTAATTTGGGAATAAATTGGCATTCATACCACCTCTCAAGAAGTAAATAGTTGTATTTCAATGTAAATAAAAGCTCATATATTTATGGTTTGGGACAACATAAGATTTGATCTTCAGCTTGACTGAAAACCTGCCGAATCAATGAAGAGACTTCCACTGGAAGCAGCTAGCTTAGTGTCAGATCCCTTGTACAATATTTGTCCTCCTCTAATGGCAGATGCCTTGTCCTGTGACTCTCAACATAGAAAAAGAAAGAGTATCTTTCTTAGCAGTTGGTATATGATGCATCTTTGATAATTCAGTTAAAAAATAATACTTCAGCAGAAGATGTAAATATATTTATAAATGCAAGAGTAAAATTACAGACATCTACAATTAATTTATCACTGTTTATGGTTTCCAGTCCATGGAAAAAGAAATAACAATAAATATTTAGCAAAGAAAAGTGCATGTACATTTAGAGTATTTTAATAAATGTTTAAAAGAAAATCAGCACAGACCAATTCGCTCTGGATAACACTTTTTTATCTTCCATCTGACTGCCTTTGATGGATGTTCATGCTCTTTAGTTTACAGTAACAAACAAGTTTTTAATTTTTCTGTCTTACTTCTCTCTAGTGCCAGGCTGTGATGGATGATGTGACAAAAAGATTCATCATTAAATTCTAACTCCCGAATACAAAATAAATTAGTAATACAAGAAGCAGATTTGCATTCTCCTTTGACAGGGTTGCAATTGCATCTGCTGCTCTTTCATTTTTCCCTCTTACTTGTTTAATCTTGATAATAATGCTAGCTCAGCATAGGGATATCTTGCATTTTTTAAAGTACTTGAGTATTGAGGCAGCAGCAGCTGTATGATAGGCAACAAACTCAGAATTAAGAATTGGATTTCAAACCAACTACGCTCCACTCTCGAAATAGCATTTCTCAATGCTATTCTCAATTGATACCAATTTGTCACGTACGCTATTGTTCTTAAAGACTAATCATTTATAACATATGGATCATGTACATCCAATCATTTTTCTTTGAATCTCTTGAAGGACAACATTCACATTAACAACAGTTTTCCTCAAGTTTAGGGACGACTGGCTTCCTAAAATGTCTGCTGCAGTTATATAAATACTTGGAATACTTCATGGGTATTCTGTCTGTCGTGTAAAGAAAAGCCAAGGTTCCTTCATTGCCCAAATGATCAGCAGAAAGAGTCATACGGGAGACAAGCACAGTTTTGATCTTCTCTTGCATACAATATCTACTTTAGAAAGAAACTTCATAGTTTGTTACTCTTGCATGAGACCTCTGTTAGGCACAAACAACTCCCAGCCATGCACACACACAAAAGACTGTGATGCTTCCCTGAAGGAAGAAATAACTATTCAGAAACTTAAAAACCGATACATATGGAAGCCAGACAGAATTAGAATAAATTTATGCAACTAAAAAAGTAATTATCTACAAATCTACGATGAGAAGAAATCTGGAAGAATTTAAAATATTCCTTTTTAAATATACCATATTTTCAGTGATGATATCGCAGTATTGCAGTTAATCAGTTTTGCTGAAAAGCTACTTTAAGGTCAACCTCGGTAGCGGCTCATATTCTCTCCAAATAAAGGCTTCTTTTCAAGGTGTGGAGGGCATCTTCTACAGTCCCTTTTACAGCTCTCTTCAAAGGTAGGACTGACAAGGTTAAAAAGAGATGGCAAGGCACCCTTATTCTGTAATCAATTTCCAGCCACTGAATTAAACTTTTAGATCACTTAATTTAAACCTTTGAAATGCAAAGTTGACAGCTTTTCTCCCATAATTCTTATAGCTATCTTAAGGCTTCCTGTTGTTACTTGGTATTGTGTATGTGAACATAGATAACGTCTGGTGGAATTATTTCATTTGAAAATGTTCTTAGTCCTCATTTAAAGACATAGAGAGACAGAGTTCAACAGCACGTTGATTATAGGATTTCAGTGTTTAATTATCGGCAGTGTAAAATATGAGAATAATTTCCTCTTCTGGCTAGTGGATTTTGTGATAAGCAGGAAAATATTGAAAATCCCTTAAACTAAACAAAACTGGTTGCATAATCTCTGCTCTGAATAGCCTGGAATGAGATGTGTCGGGAGGACATATTTTGCAACATTGAATTGCATGCAACCCAAACATGTAAAACTATGAAGCATCCAGTGATCAAAACTTCAGGTCACCCTTTAGTGCCCCAGCAAACCAAACAAAGCTGATATGCCAGCACAGTTTCTGAGGTCAGATACAGGCTATGTACTCCTACTTGTTTTCTTTTTACCCATTGTATCATTTAATGTTTCAGCAAATATGGAATTTCCTGTTGGCGAACAGAAGATGAAAGAAGTCTTTCTTTGGTCAGGAACAAAGAGATCATAATGTCTATGTGATGGTGCTGTGATGGTGCCCTTGGGAGTCAATACGTTCTTGAAAGGATTATTGCAATATCTATTTCAGTGTGAATACAATTTCTGTTGGGCTAGAACTTAAGCAGTGAAAATTTGTAAGACAGAATGATAAAAACATATTTCTGGGGAAATAAGAAAAAATGGGTAAAATCTACAAACTCATAGCTTTGTAAAGGAAAGGAAAATGATTGATTTCATGATTGATTGATGGTTTTAGTTCCTTGGTTGGAAAAGACCTCTGAGGTCATAGAGTCAAGCCATAACTATCCACTAGTAAACCACATCCCTGAGCACTATATCTACCCATTTTTTAAATACACCCAGGGATGCTGACTGAGCCACCTTCCTGGGCATCCTGTTCCAGTGCCAGATAACCTTTCCCGTGAATTTTTACTGATGTTAACATCTTCGGGTAGAGAGAAGGTAGAATGCTACTCTGGCTTAATTATACAACCAGGCATGACAAGACAAAGTGTACAAGTACAGAAGATATTTGATTTTACAGAACCCTTGAGATGCAGAGGATACATGCATAAGAGTGTCCCAGAACACTCCAGAGTGATGAGACCACTAAGGCAGGGAAGGATGGTTTGTTGTTCATTTTTTTTTGTCTAATACTTCTCATGTAGTCTGGCATGTGGTTTGACAATAATTTGCTTTCAAGCATGAGCAAAGTGCCATATGTGTAATAGCCGTATCTGTCACAAAATATTGAAATCATTAAATGAACAGCTAAAATAATTTAATCTTCAGCCAGAGCTGCGGTAAATGCCTGGAGAAGACAAATCTTATTTCCAAGAACTAGCGGGTCTAGGCACTCTGTTGTCAAGGGATTATCAGAGTTGCTGGGGAAAGTTCATATCTTATGTATCTCAGGCAGGGACAGAGAATATCCATATAGAGCACCAGAAAACTCAAGACTTATGTGATTCATAATCTGTAAAATCTCTCTCAGCAGTCCTGCAGTGTTCAAGCAAGGGTGCTCATTTAAGTATTCACAGCTGAGAATTTAGCCCAATTTGAACAAAAGTTTCAGATAAAATGCATTCAAATCAAATTTATATCCTATTTGTAAATATAATCATAACATAGACTTTCTTCAGTTTTTCACCACAGGTATCATATGGGGGTAAAAAGTAAAACCTATGTGACTCTCTCCTTTTTCACTTCCCTTGGAATCTAATCTTTTCCCCCATGAGATACACCATAGGTTTGATTCTACAACCTTAAGGAGTGTTTCTCACTCCACAGAGCAAATTATCACGTTTTTTCCCTTCCACTTTATATGTTCCTCACTGATCCATCCTAATAATGTTCAATATGAATGAAGAAAATGGGAAATGATATCTGAAAACACATTTCTATGTTCCAGTTTCAATGGAAAATAACCATCACTCGAAGTACTATTTTAAAAAACACAACCTTTTTTCCTTTACAGTAATTCTGAAGGTTTATATTGCTATGAATGTCAGCATTTACTGAAAATGTTGTGGACTGTACTACAAATATGTACCAATGTTATGTAAACGGCAATATGAATATGCAAAAATCCATGCTGAATAACTCAAAACAGAGGAAAACTTGTGGCACGAAAAACAGTCACCAATTCACTCATCCATTTCTGCTCTCTGAAATTAAGGTCTTCTCATTGAAGTGAAGCTACATAAATACTGAAATGGAGATGAGGTACAAAAAAGCAGCATGCTAAAAGGAATATCTAGAAAGGAAAAGCTAATGTGCTATAGAAGTATAATTTTTCCTTCCTTTAAGTGAAAGATAACGAAAAAGGGATGGAAGACTACACAAAAAATTCCAACTGTGCCTTAAAGGTTACTTATAAAAATCTAGGGAGATAAAACATATCCACTTATTAAGACTAATCTCAAATTTGTGTTAGGAATACATTTAAGATAGCTAGTCATGCTTTCAGTCTGTTTTTGTCACCGAACCAAGTCGGAAAAAATTTAGCTGTGCTATGCTGGAAGACAGCTGGTTGCTAAGTGTTCCTTGCTTTTATATAATTAATCAAATAATATCTTTGAAATATTATTATGAAAGTGATACCCTTATCTGCTAAAAATAGAACTATTTTGCAAAGTAAAATTTGTCCCTTATAGGGGAAGCTGTTATACTTCATGATTTTCCAGGTTCATTGTAATAGAGAGATTTAAAACAAGAATGAACAAAAAGCACCCAGAGCAAACAAACAAAACCTCAACAACACAAAGCATTGATGAGAAGCTTTATTAAGTTCCCCTTGAATCTGATAGCCAATCTTGAAAAAGTTTACATTATCCTCTTTTTAAACATTTGGAATTTTCATTTTCCCAGTCATTGAGTAAAACCTATAATGCGCAAAATTTCTACACTGCTGGCACACGAAATTCAAACAGGTAAATGAATTTGCAACGGGTTGTGATGGCACAAGATTTTCCTTTTCTTTAGAGGTCTGAACCCATTACACATAGTGAGCAGCAGGTTGGATTCCAAAGATATCCATGAGAAATTTCCCTCAGAGCCTGGCTCCAGCCAGGCAACACACAACTCCTGGAGAGTCAGGCAGCAGAGAAAGAAGGGCTATGCAACACATGAAAGAGGCTGTTTCCATCAAGTACCAGATTTTATGATTATGTGCCTTGGTCCTCGGCTAGTTCTTTAATGGCTGGGAAATCCCACTTTTCACATTACTTTTCCTGGAGTGAGGAAAGTAAGTCTCTTTCAGTAACATCCCCCTCTCAAGTCTGAGAAAAGTGATCTGCACCCATGTTCGTGTGTGCCAGGTGAAAGCTAAAATTTTAGAGTTCTTCATGGCACCCAAGACTTTGCTAAACCAACAAGAAATCCAAAGGCTACATCTTGTTTAAAGGTAGTATGACCTTGAATGCAGAAAATTAATTTGTCCATTTTGAAGAAGCTATGATATTTTTATTCCATTTGGCAAATTCATGGTATGTTGGTTATGACCGGTCGGAATTCCAATTTTTCACACTGAGGTTTTAGTTAAGTACTTAAAAGCACTGAAAATGTATCAGTTGCTGGCAAATTTAGTCAAGAATGTTTGTGTTCTGGATGTCAATGAAAGGCATAAGGGGGAAAGGACAGAGTGGAACAGGGAGCTTATGTGAATGACTTCAAGTCTCTGGGTGAGGTCAGGGCAGATCTTGTGCCTATGAAATAATTTTCTATTGTTAGCCTGCACAAAATGTTTGGCTGTAAGCCCACTGTGAAACTAGGCTTTTTTTGTGCCAAACTACTGTTATGAGGAACAGTGTATGAATGCTACTCTGCACACACAGAACAAAGAAATACAGATTTTTTTTTTCTTCTCTGTGAAAGTCAGCTTAATAACCATTACTGTATTTTTCTACAACAAATCGGTAGAAAAACCTTGTGTTTAGGCAGGTGTATTTCTCATGCTCTAAAGAAAGGAAACCTTGACTGCCTTTATCCTGAGGTTGAGAGGTGAGATGAGAGTTGTTCCTACCCTTAGAAGTTTACCTGCCCCTGAACACATGAGCTGAGATTTTCTGCCTTGGCTTTCTACAAACTGTTACCGTTACCCACACAATAATCCTAGCTATTCAATCTAGTGAATACGAAAAATGTTTCTGCATGTGAAAGCACATAGCTTTAGTTTTCCCCGAGAGGAGTGGGAGGGGAGAGGAAAATTATTTTAGAGATATATTTAGTAATAAACAATGAGAAAAATTATGTACATGAAAATGTCTTACGATCCTATATATCAGTAAGCTCTGTAGTAAACTGTTCTAGTAAGAATGAGTAACAGATTAACATAAAAGATCATTCAAAATAAATTTATTTTCATAAATTAAATGCATTTCTTTCAATCTCTCAATTTTAGCATTAACATCGACTTTTATTTCTGCTTTACTGATTGTAATAACTACTCAGGTTGGTAATCTTAGTTATAGCTATTGATAGACAGTTCATTTTGGTTTAGGTCCAGGTTATAGTTTCTGCTCTCTGTTTTTGGATCTGAAGGTGCAAGGCTGTAAACGTAGGGAGTAGAAAGTAAATTTCACAGGTTATTCAGGTTTGGAGACAAGAGTGTTGGGTTATTGATCATGTCAGGATCTCTTCTTCTGCTCTAACTAGACCAGTTTAATGTCAATTACAGAACATTTAAGAGGCGTGTGTTTAAAGGAGAATAGCTGGGAGGAAGGCTTGATGAACTAATTTAATAAAGTGGTATCTTGGTTGGCTTGCATTTTGAACAGTAAATTGTGCTATCAGCCTGTAATAGGATTCACATTCTGTCAGCATTTTCAGGAAATGTTGGGTTTCTTTGTAGCAAAAGTAAAATGAATGTAATTTTGAATGAGAAATAAGTACACAAACAAGTATCCTGAAACATAATTTCTCTAAGAAAATTGTCATTGCCAAAAGTCATGGAATGATTTATCATTAGGAGACCCTAGACAGTTTACTCCTCACAGCTCTCTGATATTAATTATTTGTGGGAACTCATATATTCTAATGAAACAATAAAAGCGAGGAATATTGACTCTGAAATAAATAGTTCCATTAGGTAAATGCCTCTAGGTAAAAATAAGCACTGCGAAATGCAAATCTCTTAAAGCCTGGTACACACTCGTGCTGACACTGATCCTAAACTGAGGTTACATGAGTACCTCCAAAGAGGTAAGATACAGGTTAATAAATTAAAATAGCATATCTATTACATTAAGATGTGTTTTCTTAGACTGATCTGGTCATTAGAGGACACAGTATTTACTTTTAGGTGTCATTTGAAATTAAGACTTTTTGTTATTATAAACTTGTTATGGCACATCTTGTACTAAATAAGATATAAACTCCTCAACGCAATAACTGGTTTAAATAGCTGAAGTCATAGTGTCACTTTGAAATCTATTAATCAATCATTGCTTGTCAAATTCTGAATAAAAAATATTCAAAGTCTTTTGCTGACAATTCAGGTGGTTCATCATACTAATCCCACGTGTTTAACCTGATGTATTCTGAAAAAACAAATATTAGGTTATACTTAATGAGGGGGTGATAGTTTTTGTTTATCACTACTATTTTTGTGAAAAAAATAGGATGTATTCTTTGTTGAATAGATCTTAAATCAGCTGTGGCAGTTTCATGTATTAACATATAAAATAGTGCTATAAAGTGTGTGGACTGACAGTAAAATTCCACCAGAACAATCTTGCATTCATCTTCCTAGAGTTTGTATCCAGCTCCAAAAAAATAAACCAAACAGAACAAAAAAAAATAGTTACAGTTATTCAACTTACAAGTTATACAAGCAATAATCACTCCATAATGATGTCTTCTTCTTTAAAGGGTGCATGAAGTCTTCTAGATAACCAGTAAAGAAATATTGGGGCTTTTTTCTAACAACCTCGACCATGGGAAAACATTTGTAAGTCTCCCAACAGCTTTTTAAAATGCTATTGATCTATTTGATGGCTGAGGTTCTGTAGTATCAAAGGTTGTGCTGAGAAAACAGCATCATGTCTTCTTGCAGATGATATAATGAGAAAACACTGACAGATAAGAACTAATACACAGCAGGGTGAAAACTTTGCACATGCCCTTATGAACTAAGTTAGTAACACATGTTATTTTCATGAGATCACAATTCTGGAAAATTAAAAATTGCAATTGAAGATATAGAAGAAACAAAAAAAAAATCCGTGATTAGTGATGGACTAATTTTACACGTTCATGGGAACTCAACTTTTAGATCCTTCAGTCCTATTCAGTCTGCATTGAGTGCAGTTCTACTGTATGAAAGCATGAACAAATGACGTCTCTTTGAGGGGTACACACGGTATTCTTATAGATATATATTCAATGGCTTATTTTTTATATTATAAATCTATTCAGAAGCCCTCTATAAGTATAGAGCAGTCAGTCAAACAATCTGTGGTTTGACGTTAACAGCGCTGTCGATTTGAGGTTCACATAACTCAGCACTGCAAGTGAAAGGCATCTTCTGCTGAGCATCAGCCCAACAGCAAGGTGTAAAAGACATGTCAGAACAGGCTCTCAGGCTGAAGGTGACATTTGTGCCTGAAGGGGATGTTTTTGCAAATGTTGAATTAACAGAGGGCAGCACAGAATCTGTGATATTAAGAAGATGATTATTCCTATTAATGGAGCAGGGACCTTACTATTGAACATCCAGTTCTGCTCAACCTCATCAAGACTCATTTTTTCTGCTCGAATGAAACATCATTAGCGAAGTATATTTTGAAAAGAAATCTTATACAATCAAAATTAAAATCGAATTCTTACAGAGAAAGATTTTAACAATAAAAGCTGTAGAAGTCCCCTGAAAGTGAGATTTAGTCCAATTTGACACAATAAATTGTTTTACTGTTGAACAGAGGCCCCCTAACAAGTATAGATTGCATGTGTAAGACCTGGTTTTGCCTGCAGCTAATGTACCTACAAAAGTGTATTAACTGTGCAGCTCTCACATTTCCAAGCAGTAGAAAAAATTAGGTTCTATTTAACTATAGGAGGAAATGGGTAAGAATATGAATAGTAAATCTTAAAAATAGTCATACATACAAAAATGTTTAATATTAGTAACTGCCTTAATGTTCTAAATAGTCTAAGACAGTTGTACCCTTATCTACAAGGAAAATATGCATTATTATTTACTGGAATACAGAATAAAAGGCAATTACATTAGCCACAGATATTAAAATGCCAGAGGAGCAAAGAGGAGACGTTCTATGTATTCTGCAGCATGCCTCCTTGCAACTATTAGTGTTTCATGCTGTAACAGGCTGAAAATGAAGTGCAAACTCATCAGTGTAATTATGTCTTCTCTTCCTTTGTGGAGGCTGTGCTGAAGGAAGGACATTCTTAACTTTATCATCGATTACATTTGTTGCTGTATGAATCTGTAAAACAAGTGTAGCCAATCTATTACTATGCTGAGTGGTTGGGAGCCCCAGTTCTTTTTCTCAGATTTGTAGCTCTGCTGTACGAAAAACAGAAAACCCACTTTCCCCTGCTGGTGGTTTGAATTGCTCTAATTTGTTCTGGTAATGGCGCCAGATGTCACTGTATAAAAGGAAGCCCGACCTGGCAAAAAAGATTGCCATTCTGACCTTCTATTGAATTCTAGAGCTCTTGCCCTTTTTTGTCTTCTGAACAAACCCAGCACTCACAAAGATGCTGAATGGAGTGGAAAGAGCAGCTTGAGTCTTGTGAAAGAAGTTACAAGCAGAGCTGAGATGGCTGCTTGCCACTTTCCCCATCAGGGTGACATCTGCCACCGTTTGCTGAGCTGCTTTTCACGGTGGGGGGAGGGAAATCAACCAGCAGGGCTGGCTCTCTCCACCCATCCCTGCACCTTTCTCAGTGCTTCTTGCATCTTGAAAGGATTTCATTTTTCCCTTTAGGAGAGGTGAAAGCTATATCTTATGGGGCTTGTACTTCTACAGGAAAATCTTGACAACATTTATTTTCTCATACAATGATCATTTAGTTTATTATATTTATCACTCCATTTGTCTTGGTGAAATGGTTTTACATCTGTAAAAAAGCTCAGCAGAGTAAACCAGAGTGAATACAGCCAGACGTCTGCTTGCACGTATAACATACCACTTTCATGATAAAGGCAGTCAACTTCCATGATTCATGCATCTTAGCCTTTAAATCATATTTTTGGTTAACTTCTCTTATGTTCAAAATACTCTGTGTGAAATTCTGTTTTCCTGTTTGCAGGAAGAAGTAACAAAGCTTGGCAGTATTGATTTTGGATGCAAATAGGTGTGCATATCTGAAGGTATGTGGGTGTGTATTTGTGTGTGTCTACATTTCCAAGTTCTTGGCACTTACTTTATTTCTATAAATCTTATTTATATAAGCCTAAACATGGCTCTTCAATAAAAAAAAAAAAGAACATTTAGCAGGACATAGTTATAGCTCTCCCAGGCAGAGAAAGTATCATTAAAAGAAAAATAAGAGAAAATATTCACAATGCTTGCCTGCTTGTTGAAGGTGTAAGTACCCTTGGAAACACAGTGAAAGCATAGATTTTGGTCTGTCCTTCTAACTGACTTGCTATTCAGCATCTTCCTGGGCAGAGACACGATGCTTGGCAGAGGGCGTAACCTCCCAGTGTTTCATGAGGCTGCTCATATTGAATAAGCAAGTGTAGAAAAAGAAGGAATAACTGCTAGAGAAAAGACTAAGTGACAGCCAGAGATATAATGTGCAAATCACCCATAAGAACATTTTAGAACCAGACTATAGCCCTTGCTCACACTAATTCATATTTGCTCAATTAGAGAAACCTAATAAGCATGTACAGTGTTTTATGATTATATTCAGCAATCAGAGTTACGTGGGTAGGTATTTTGTTCAATTTAAAGCATTCAGCTGGGAAGTTTATCTTTACGTTGAAATAAAATATTATTTTTGTGTAACATCTGCAAGAGAGTGAAATGGAAAAGAGGCATTGGAGGTTAGAGAGGGCTGAAAATACAGGATTTTAGAATCTTAGCATTAGAACCTGTCTTGGACATTGAAATATGGTTTAGCAGTGACTGTTGAGTTCTTCTCGCCTGCCCTATGAGATTCCATGTAGGTGAACACGGGACATTAAAATTCTCTACTATAGAAGAAAATTCTTTACTATATCTTATTTTATATTTTTATCTTTATATCCTTATGACTACCATTATATCTATCTTCATATAAATAATCTTTATGCCTATACCATTGCATCTTTTTAACACATTTTATTTTCACTGAATACTTCATTAAACTAGATCAGTCATTTTGGGATTGTTTTCAATTTGCACAGAAGAAGCAATTAAATAGTCACGCCTTGAATTGTCCTTTTGGTTTCTGTTCTGGTTTTAAAATGGGAGGTAGATAAAAATTATGTCAATTGAAGGGTTTCTTGTTTGGATCAAAAATACAACTCGTAGATTAGACAAATGAAGAAACCTGGGACAAAGCTAGTTATTCTCCCATCTCCCTGACGATACTGGAGCTCAAAAAAAGCCCAGTCTGCTGCAACTTGGAATGAAACAATTTGGTTATTTTATTGTATAGCTGATATGGTTTAATTGTTTAATCTCTGTGTTCTAAGTGCTGAATTCAATCATTCTTTCATCAGAATCACTCTTATTTTTATGATTCAAAAAGCATGATAGGCTGCACATAAATATGAAATACAGTTTTTCAGCAAGAGAATGAAGCTTCATGAAATTGCCCATATATATCAAAAAAGAATGTATTCTCAGCAAATATGACACTTGCTGGGCCAACAGTCCTTCTCCAAGGGTTCATATGGTTTGGAGACTTCTATACAACAATCTTCCCTTTTTTCTCTCCATTCTCTTTTATTTATTATCAATCCACCTCTTCTTTTTATTCTTTACGGCAGTACCTGTATTCTTCACAGCAGACACCCACCAGTTACAGCAAGTTCAGTCCACTAGGACAAGTGCTTGTGTCATGCTAGAACTGAGCATTTATCTGGGAGTACACCACGCAGCACAATGTGATTCAGTTTCTTTCCCTCCATTTTTCGATTCTACGCAGGTAGCTACCACTTCCACGTTCTTCCTCCTAGCCTGTCATGTTGTTTCCTATTATAGTACTTCATGAAAAAATAGACACTATTCTAACTTTTATAAGCCATTATCTCCTAAGTGCTGCTCTGCTAACAGTTAAGAAACATACTCTCCACTACAAAATGTCACTTAGGAACATAATTTTAAAAAATTTGCTATTGTGGGGAAAAACTGCAAAGAAAGAGAAAAACCAACTCATTAGAGAAAAACCTATTAAATCTTAACGAAAATATGCTGTAGAGGAGTCACATATCTATCTGCAGGGATGACATAAATAATAATCTAATGTGAAGAAAAATTCACTCAAATACCTATGATAGTAACTTTTGTTGATGTAAAGCACTTTAGGATATTCCGTATTTGGCACTAGGTTATTTATCTTCAAGCAAAAAAAAAAAAGCATTAGGGAGTTGTGCAAGGTCTTTTATTTAAAATGGGTTAACATGCATATTCAAAATAAGCCTCACACTCTGGCATCAGTACTCTACTTTCAGATATACAAAGTAAAAATACTTGTATTTATGTGAATATTTGAAACAAACTTCCTTATTTTTTGTTTACTTGACTTGGTGTAATTATTTAATTCTGTGTAGGAGTGAATGGCATGTTCATTGACGGGTTCCTAAAACTGTAATTCCTATCTGACCAGTGTCTAAAGCTTCAGGAATCCTTTTAAATTAATCCTAATCCAGAAGTGAAATAACTGAAAGAAAAAAAAATGTTGATTGTTCTATCTTACTGATTTTCAAAAACAAAGTTTGGATGTAAACATAGAGGTTGAGGTCAACCATTGCTAGATTGTCTTCTAGAAAAAACAGAAAGCATTATGTTTTTGCAGATCTTACACTCAGCTCAGAATTGGGCCAGAGTTTTGAGTGAGGTTCATCTGCTATAGTCACTAGAGTAGATGAAAATCACTGTCCTTACTAGTTTTAATGCTAGGCTGTCTGATATTTGTGAAAGTTGTAAAGGCACAAGAACAGGAAAAGAACAAGCCACATTCTAAGGCAAATGACATGAGAAGATTTAAAAGATTTCAGAGAAGTACCAAGAGATATCTCTTTTAAAGGGAACTTCCTTCCATACTTCATTCAATGGTTTTAAAAACTACAGAAGACTGAAAATGTCTTCATCCATGCAGTATAAATCAACCTCTAAATGATAGATAATACGTAGAAGAATTGGCTAAGGACAGTTATCATATTGTTGAAAAATGACTTTTGGAACAAATAGTTCTGACAAACTTCTAGCATTTAAAGATATGATATTAAAATGACTTCATATCCCAGAACCGTGGAATCACAGGAAATAAAACTGGGATGGACCTTGAGGCATCATTATATCATTCCTTTACTCAAAGGTAGAATCAGTTGATCTTAAAACATTGCTGAGAGATGTTTAACTAGTCAAAAAGAAGTCAAATGTTTTTACACAACTTCCCTTTTTCATCTAGACCTCCACGACATTAAACGTTTTCTTGCTACCTCATGTTATAAACTCCTGCACAAATCACTGCTATCTCAATACCTATTGCTTTACAACTAAGAAATAACATTTATCTGTTCTCACTGTCAGATTTTTTTCACTGAAATCTATCCTTACTCTATCTTACTTAGAAAGACATTCACTATTTTTTTGTCCTACCTAGGATGATCACGGTGAGTACTTTATTTTATTCCTTCATGTTTTTTCTTTTACTTTTATGTATGTTCTTAGTAATATACTCCCCTCTCATGATTAAACTAATCATTATTAAACACTACAATAACTGGGTAGGTCTTTCAAAATATTCTGCATGATGAACTTTCCTCAGTTCTATGGTACAATTGTCCTATCTATAACGCGATCTTTTGGCCTGAGTAATTCAGCAATATTTAGATATAATATTTTTATTTATCTCTGTCTACTTGCTTGAATTGTTACCCTCGTGATATTTTAATTTCTTTTAAAACAGTTTGTTCTTCCTCTACGTTCAAAAGTCTGACTCCATTATTTGGTCTCAATGACATTTTGTCACACTGCCAACTTATATCTAAATCATTGCACTCTTTATCCCTAGGATTGTGTGAATAATCAAACAGTATTGATATTAGTTAGTTACGTAAATTTCCCAGAATAAACAGATAAATGCATCTTTTCTTTATATGTAAAATTGTTAAACTCTAACCAAAGTAAAGTAACACAATTAAACAGGTTATGACAAACTAAGATAGAAAGGTTCAGGCCTGCTAATGTGTGCAGTTGTAAGAAAGCAAATATATCTGACTAGGTTTCTCAGTCTTTCCTCTGGAGAAAAAGGTACAGGAGGCAAAAAAAGAAAACATCTATAGCGCATAGAAACAGTATGTACGCATAAAAACCTCTGTATGTCCATGTTTCTGTAGGCTTATCATAAGCGGTTTTATTTCTGATAGTTTTGTCTCCAGATGATGAATATATCCGAGGATGTCAATACAGACACGATTTGCTGTTTTTCTAAATGTGTAAGCCTACTCCAGCATCACTTTCTAAGTACTGCACCCCTGCCCTCCCAGAAACATCCTTTGTGTTCCCTGACAAGGACATCATCACTTTAAAACAAGAGCAATGCCAACTGTAGCTGAATTGCAGGACTTACAAAATTACTAAAATTATGTAAACATTTCTTGTTAAGAGAAATTTAGTGAAAAGCTGAGTTTGCCAAACCTGAAATGCTTTGAAGAAAGATATTGGTATTTATTGTCGTTGGAAGCTTAGTGAAGGCCAGAGACTACATTTCCTCTCCAAAGAGGCTTTGTCCATCATTTGCTAAATTTCAGGCTAAGGACCCTTCAGCTAATAATTTGTGGTCTGAAGGTAGGGTGTACCAGTTGCACTGCTATCGATGTAATTCCTGTCTTCTCCCGCCCCTCTTTGAAATATCAGTGTATGATCAATTCCAACAGTGCATAAACAGAACTGGAAAAAGTATTAATGGAGAAAAGAAGTCAGAAATGTTTGAAGATACAGAGAAGCTAATCTGTAGACAATAAATGAGAGCATTCTAGCAGCCCTGGAAAAAATGTTGTAGTAAAAGTCATAAAATGATAAAGTACCATGTGCATGATAAGCATCAAGAAGGAAAACAGAAGGAAAAAAATGCTTTAGAAGTATAGCAGAAAATGGATAAAATAATAATACAAAAAGCTTCATTGAAGTCTAAGGCACTGCTAAGACTGTTAGAGCACTAGAAGCATGCTTGGCTAGATTGCCGTAAGAGGAAATTAAAAATACTGCAATAAAAAAACAGTATTCATTTAAGTAGTTTAAAGAAAAGAAAAAAAATCCTAACAGTTTACATTATACAGACCTGTCTAAAAGAAAAAAAAATAAATAACAAAATCTGTAATTCTTTGAGGAGATAATTTGTAATAAAAGCTGAGATGGTAGCTATCAGATGTAGCTTTTGTATCATGTAAAGCAGAATTATACATTGGTTTGAGGTTTTAGTACTCAATTTCTCATTCACAGCAGTAATATAAATAATCGTAACACCTCTTCAGATTTTTCTCTGCAAGCATGAAATAAAATTGCTGAAACCTGAAGTGAGATATTTATCTCGCAAGATAATAATGGCAATAGCATCAATAGCTATAGGATAGGAAACGAAATCTTCTGTTGTCTTAGTCATTGGGTGGCTAAACACACAGCCATGTGTCCTGTTGCTCTGTGTCCCTCCCCCCTGTCCCCGGGGAAGAAAAACTGTCACACCAGTGCCAGTGAGTTGCGGCAGAGACCTGCCCCTTCCGTGCCTCTCTCTGCACTTCTCCCCTTCCCGGGGGCTGCCTGCTGCAGCATTGCTCCACCACCCATCTGCAGGCCGTCTCCTCTTGCAGGAAGTGAGCCTGGGAGGAAGGCAGACCCTCGCTGAAGCAGGAGGGGAGACCAGAAAGCATCCCCTCACCTTGAGGATTTAAGAGATGGCCAATAGATGCTTCCGTTACTTCAGAAGTAGGGGGCCCTGTGTGAATGCATTGGGCTGGAAAGATTAACTTTTATTTGTCTGAAGTCCCGATTTACCTCTGTGTTGGCAACTTAAGAGACTTTCAATTGTCCTCATCAGAGTGTTCACCCGTGCAGCTTCAATAACTAAAATAAGTGGATGTAAGCATGTTTTTTCCTGATGGATGTTGTGGTTAAGAGGACATGACAGTGAGCTGCAAGAGTCATTATCTATTAATTTTGCTGGTTTATTTTAGTAAGCAATTTATAGCATTTCCAGAATGTCTTTTACATTTTCCGCTCATTAATTGAGTCCCATTTAAACTCTTTCTTTTGCATTAAAAGATGTATTACGCTATTTAAAGTCTTAATTTAGTCCATATGTCAAAACTATGTCTAAATGAGCCACTTACAGCACTTTCGTATGAATTACAATCTGTAGGTCTTTTTCCTTCTGTCTTTTTTTATCCTTGTAGATTCAGTTTCTTTATTGGTAGAGAAAAAATAAAATATAATAAATAGCAATATCAAACACAAATTTGGGACTATCGAGTCAAATTCAAGCTGCAGAAGAAATTTTAAGCATCTGAAAAAAACGGTCTAAAACTTTGCTTAAAGATGCAGGTAAGGGAGGGTCTCCCATGTAAACTGCGAAAATTTCAGTGTCTTCATTCTAAATTGCATGGATGTGTTTGCTTTGGTGTTTTCATTTTGTTTTGGTTTTCCCAAACATTAGCCTACAGTTTTGAAACTTGTAAATCCAGACCTTTTATATATCTCTCTTCCTAATCTGTGTACTAAAGTTACTGCTGATGTCATCAACAAAGAAAGCGCGCACCTTCTCAAGAAAATATTTTCTTTGAAAACCATTGGTGGCAGAGAGAAGCAGAAGGAAGGGAGAGGATCAAGGCAGACCCTTACCACTATTTCTTTCTCTAAACTCATCTACTGGTCCAGCTTCTGAAATTCTCTAACTCTAGGAAAAAAAAATTTTAAAAATACCAAACAAAACACCACCACCACACTCTCCACTCTTGAATCAACCCCAGATTTAATGAGGATCTTTAAACATTTTTTTTACTTGGAAATTCTTCTGAAGGTTTCGTTTGTGTATTTATTTTCTGGCAAGTGATTTCTTCCTGGTTGGTATATTAGCTACCTATGATGTGCGATAGATTCTTCACGGGTTGAAATTTTCATAGCCTTCCTTTAACGTCACCATTGAGTCCCAACCACTATCTTTACAATAGCGTACAGGAAATGTTGTTCTTTTCCTTGGCTGGGTAGCAGCAGGCAGTGATGTCTCCCACTGGGAGTAGTACCTTTGCACTGTGCAAATGTGCGTATAACTTAGATGCTGATATTGATGTTCACAGTAATGATATTTGTCATCTGCTCCATTGCAGATTTGAGAAGCTCTTTCCCACTTAGCACTACCTAATAAGGTGTCAATCTCACAGTTCTTTATGCTTTATTTACTCAGAGAGTTTGGTGTACTTTATTTCTGTTTTCCATTTTAATGAACAAAGCATGCTTTTGTTAGATTATTAAAGGTACGTACTATATTTTTAAGATCTCAATTAACCTTATTCAAGAAAATACTTTAAAACAGTATTTTCAACATAGTTTTTCTTTTGCTTCCATACTATTTTGTGCTAATATATTGCTGATTATAAGATACAATATTGCCAGTGGTTATAATAAGGATCTTTAACATCTGTTCTTTGCAAATACCAACTGTTCCTTAATTTGGTGCCATATTTAAAAATAATTACCCTCTTTCAGCCTTCCAATTTAATATCAAGTTATATTTCATATTGTTCTATTTTACTAGGAAGTTGATTTAGTTTTTTGTATTGTATAGTTGAGTCAGCTTATAACAAATTACAATGTCTCTCACTCTGGATAAATAATTTGATGGATTTAACAGTACTCTCATATTCTGAAATAACGTGGTACATGCATACCTGTGCTACCAGTTTGGTGCATCAAAGTTGTAGAGTAGGTTTATTGGATTCCTCTGAATTAATTACCCTCAAAGCTTGTTATGAACAAAGGGCAACACACACACGTTATCTTTAAAATCAGGAACTTATTACTCTAGTTAAAGTCTCAGAAGTCTAATGAAATAAGTGTTGTTATTAGACCAATTACCATCTTAATACGTTTAATTTAATTAATTAATTATAAGTTTTAATTAATATATCCAAATTTCCTACTATGCTCCCCTTTTCTTTGGTATAATGTTCACCCTCTCTAGTGCCTTGCTGGATGCTGTGGTCAATAGCTTCTGTGTAGACCGAGTGAAATTGTACACTGAAACTTCAGCATCCCTAGCCCTTCACTGGAAAAAGCTAGATTTTGAGAGGGATAGCATCTTCTCCTGTACTGCCTCAGTCTTTTTTTTTGTAGTACCTTGCTCTTTCTTAGCTGATCTGCAGGACCACGTCACAGCCAAATGCACTAGATACAGTATGTTTGACATGTTTAGCCAGCTCACCAGTTGCATTCTATTCATAAACAGTGGCAACTCATCTTTGGTAACATCTCATGCCCATAATTCTGAGGTCTCACCTCTTCTTCTCAACGTTTCTCTCCAGAGTCATAAGTAGAATCTACACCAAAAAGCTGCTGAATGTGAATATCAAGCAGCTAAAAAAATGTTTATAGCTATACACACAAATAAATATGAATGTGTATATATATTTACACAATTCTACAAAGTTAAATCTGACTTAAAATAAAATTAGATAATTATTAATCTGATCATTGTATAATTATTTTTATGTTTAAAAAAGCTAAAAATTATCTTTAGAGATGAGACCTAACAGTCTGGTAGGTCCTAGAGCATGAGCTGGTTTTGCAATACAAAAGCTGTAGCCTGTTACAACCAACAACGTCAATCTACTGAGCTAGAAAACTGTACTAGCTTTCTTGATAGAGGTCCTAAGAAATACTTGAAGTTCATTTATAGGATCACAGACTTAATGATTAATTTTTCCAAAGTCAGGTCATTGACAGTAGAACTCTGATTATCTAATTATCTTAGTAGACTCCAGAATAGTGCATATTTTTTCAACAAATACAGAGCCATATGAGAGTATTTAAAAAATTATTCTCTCCAGGTCAGGCCTGGAGCAAAATTGTAAGACAGAATTTGCAATGGCATTTGCCATTGGATTTTGTTTTCTGTATCGTGTTTAAACTAATGAGCTGTAAAATCTTGAAATTACTTTCTCCATAACAAATGGAGTCCAGACTGGTAATAGCAAAGATTTGACACAATTTTTGAATTTAAAAATTTACTTCAACTAGGATTCTGAAAAGATGGTAAAATAGAAATACCAATTGTGGAAGCAACAAACCGGTAAGTCTATATAATGTAGTACAGAATTATATAGCTATGTGTATTGTTTATTAAGTTTAGGACTGATATTCCTGTTCATTCCCATTTGAGTGCTCTCCCATACTTTAATCAGGTAACGTCTATTACTAGAGAATCCTCCGCAGCATACAGTGGCCTTGCATACTAGGATATGTAGCTTTCTAGGACATACAGCACTTATCACAGAGGTAAGAGGGATAAGATAAAGAGCTATACTTATCACTATTCAAAAGTCTATAATTTTATGGCAAAGTAGATCAATTTTATGAGGGTATATACAATGACATAAAATCAGAAGTGTAATCAGGAAGATAAACCCTGCTTTTTGTACCCTTGGTACGTTGGAACTTGTGAAAGAAGCTATTTATCTCTGAATCTTAATTTCTAGACTTATTAAGTCAGGTTTCCACCACGCAACTTTGCACATTTTTATGGTGTAAACATTCAGAATTGAAATCTAAATTTGGATACAGGCATGACATTTCTGTTGAAGATTTAACCTTTACAGCTTATAAAATATTCACATATAGAAAAATAAGATGCTTCAAAAAGTTTTTTTCTAATGGTGAAATGTACTATTTTGGGACTCCAATTTAAGCATTATTTCAATTTATCATAGTAGAATTAAAAAACCAGTAACATAAATAAATCATACTGCTATAATAATGAAAGTTATGTTAGACTTTTTATCTTAAGTGAACACTGAAAAATCACTTTTTCCCTGTGAAATAAAGATCAAACATTTTAATAAGTTTAATAGCAATAATAATGTGAAGGCTACTTTTAAGTTCTTTGAGGAACTGTCAAATTTGAGACTGGGCCTATAATAAGTGTTACCGAAGATCTTGAAAACACTGGGCAATTTGAGGAAATAATATTGCATTTCTTTTGTGCTTCAGGAGGCAAGGTATTTGGCCAAGGTCAAAACCAGAAAGTAGAGCTTCAGTGTTTTGTACCAAACCCTGGAATCCAAGTGCCTCCATCGCATCCTTGCTAGATTTAGCTTCCTGAATCCCAAACCCCTTTCTAAAATGTAGAGTCATCCAGCGGCAATGATAGTTCCTTCTCCTATCAGCCTCTTTCGCTGTGTGAAACCCCACAACCTCACCGTTTACACAGGAGGTGGGATGTCTCCTGAAGGCAGCGGCCTGACTGCTGCACGAGCTGTTCTCTATCTTGCTGTGAGTGAGCTGGCCAAAAACCAAGGCAGGGCTGACCTTGCTCCTGGGCTACCCACATCCTCATCTGTCTGGGACCTTGCTGTGCTTCTTATAGGTCACCCTCCCGTTCTCCTGACTGCCAGAAAAACTGGTCCTCCATTTGGCAACCGTCCAGCTGATCCAGTCACAGTTTCTCCATCTGGTTTATTCTTGGAAAGATGAACTGGATGTTCTTAATTTAGAAGTCAGTCTCTCCCTACTCTCTCTCTCCGGCCTACTTACTGCATCTCTAACATTTTAATTTGGCTAGATTTCTGCATAATTGTGGAGAAAAAATCTAACTGTTTTTTTCTCTCTCTCTTTTTTTTTTTTTTTATCCTGCGCTTCATTTCTCTTCTTCAGTAGCAGGAAAAAAGTTCCTTAAATACTGTGAAATTGCCACTCACAAAACCATTTCTTCGTCTTCACACAGCTTTCCTGATTATTCTCTGCTGTTTTGTAAAAAAAAACCCTCTATCCCAAAACCAAAATAGCCAAACATCTTTATGTTATATGTTTACAGTATTTTAACTGCCCTTTTCGTACACCTCTATAAAACACACATATATATCCCTTCCTATCTCTGTGGTGGATAAACCCCTTTAACAACACACCTTCATATAAATTTATACCATAAAACCACTTTAAATCAGGGGTGTCAAACTCACGGCCCGTGGGCCGAATCCAACCCTCCACCTTGTTTTATCTGACCAGCACCTTGTTTCTACCCTGTGGCAGTGCCGAGCTCCTTGTTCCTACGCTCCTGCCAGCGCGGCAGTCATGTGTGCAGCGTGTGTGATGTGTGTTACACTGCAGGAGCAGAACAGTGGGAGCCATGAGTTTGACACCCCGTCTTAAATCCTTGGAATCAAATGGCAAAATGTATAAACAGATGATCATTCTAAATTTAATTGCCTCTTCAAATACTTTAATTTTTTTTTAATACTTTAGCATTTTAAAAATATTAATACTTTAAAAGACCCTCTTTAAATACTTTTAATTTCATATAAAATGCCTTAGTGTAACTAGGCTAATTTTTCTCCTGAGCTTTTATCACAGAAGGTCTTGTTTGGTGGTTGACTATGCTTCTGACTCTTATAGGTCAGTGCACTTCCATGCTGATACTCACGTCATTTTCATGTCAATGTCTTCAGCTGGTCTAACTGGCGTAGACTACACAGCAGTCAGTGAAACTAGATAAGTTTACATCTGCCTATCCTGCTCACAGATCAAACAGGAGCGTTCTACAAGCATCAGTTGCTCAGTAATATCTGACCTGTCTTTGACATTTAAAGACACGTTGGACTTAGGTTATACCAGCTATAAATCTGTGTTAGGCAATGCTATGTTAACTCTTTAATAAGAATTATGGTAACATTTTAAAAAAACAACCAACCAAAAAAATTACATAAAATTATGATATTGTTTATGAACAATTCAGGATTCTGATGTTTAGCCCACACAAACTGATCTGCTGGTCACTTTGGTGTTTCCATTGATTTTAGTGCAATTTCAAACTGTTTTTTAGACAGAAAATGCTTTTAATACATACAGTTGTCCACAGATATCAAATAAGAGAATCTCACTGTGGATATTACAGTGAGAAATACAGAAAAATGTCATGCTGTAACCTTTAGTTAATCTGCTTTACATATTTTAGAATGAATTATTTCCACTGAAGTTTTCAACTGGGCCCTTTTTGGGGGACAGTAACATGCTTTAAACTCAGATTTTTTTTTCTTTTTGAAAAGAATTTTATTTAACTAAACCAGCAATTCTTTTAGTCTACAATAGGTATTAATATGGTGCAAGCAATCACATACCCCCCAAAAAACCCTAGTTTGGATTAGTGTCATTATTATGACATTTGAGGTTAAGTTGTTGTGCCTAGAATGCAACTGTAAACTCCATAATAAATTCTCTTGTGTCAAAATGCTACCAATATATCTCAAAGAAAAACACAGTTTGTGAAAAGAAGAAAACTTCTTTTCACCCTGAATTAGAACAACAAAGAAAAAGAGAGGAGGATTCCTTTTTTTAAAAAAGGAGAGGAGGAAGGGAATTAGTTGCAAACCAAGCAAGGCTCTCCTAAGTTCATTTTTGCTGGCGGATAGACTTTTTCTCAGGGTGTTACTGAAAAGCTTTTCACTTTTCACAGTTGTTTTTCAAACTATCACTCAGACTCTGCTGGTGGGGCAAGGGATGAAATGTTAACATTATGAAATTCTTCAGACAGAAACCTTCATTTAATTTAATTTTCTTTAATATATAATTTAATTCATTTTTTAAATGGAAATGTCATGGGGATTAATTAAAAAAAATATTTTGACATTTCTGAAAATAGAATATTCCATTCAGTGTTGTTGAACTAATCCAGCAGGGTTATTTTTCTGCCACTGAAATTTTTGTGTAAATGTCTTTTCCAACTTTGGCTGACCTGACTATGTATTCTCTACACCATTTCTTGTACTAATCTCTGCACCAGTTTTAACACTGAGAGGTCATAACAGAACACTGGGCTGATCAGTCATTATATATAGAGATTGAACTTCATGAACTTTCATTTAATATATATTTACTATATTTCTTCTACCTGTTAATGGGCGTAATAATACTTTGCTGCCTACTACAGAGGTAGAATAGCCCTCTAACATTTGCAGCAGACCCATCACATATGTGACAAAATGTATGAGGGCTACATATCCAACCAAATGGAAATAAATATTTGTCTTGTTATTCTTCAACATATTTTATAGTAATTCATGGATAAATTCTGACTTGTGCTATATATGACCTGTATCTAATAGCAGATGCTGTCCCCTTTGCAGGAAATAGGCAGGAGAATATGAACTAGTTGTTTACAAAAATAAGCTGAATTTAGGCTCTTCTTAGGATGTTATCATCAGTACTAGACCTTGGGCTAAAGATAGAGATGAGATGACACCACTAATTTTGTTCAATCTGTATCTAAAAATGTGCAACATTAAAAGAATAAAGGGAGCTCTGTTCCTTCAAGAGATAATATTCAAGTTTTTCCTGCCCTGAATTGCTTATATTGACTGTATCTTGTAATGAAATATAATCAGGAAAGACAATAATATGTCTGCATATTATTTTCCAAACACAATGTATTCTATCATAACAATATTCACTTAATATTCAATAAAAGGAAAAGGGAAAGGAAGGTAGAGGAGGAAGGGATCATGTTTGGAAAGGTCTGATTAGAGTTTGATATTCAAGCTCTTTTAATTAAGAAGGTTATGCACCATTTACACAGATTTTTCACACATACTACCAAGTATACTCTTCAGTAATTATAGTTTGTTGCAATTTATTAAACTTATTTTCCCTGTGAAAAAAAAAAAAACCAAAACAAAATCACCACCACCACCAAAAAAATAAATCAAGCACAGAACAATGTAGGAAAATGCAAAACCACACAAACTTATCACTAAATATTGAAAAAAACAAGACACAAATACAGTTTGAAACTGATTTCAAATAATTCCATGAAAGAGTCTTACGGATATTGTAGATTAATCCATGCTTTTTTGTATTTACAATGCCTCAAGTGTAGCTTCTAACTTCTGTTCCAGAAGCTGTGATTTATAATATATTTTAGTCCAAACTGAATTTTAGTTGCAATGGAATTATTAAAACGGGAGGAAAAAATACATCTATTCAACAGAATGCTTTTACGCAGTGTAACGTATTTATTTCGTATAGTGACAAACTAATGCTCAGTAACGCAAAAATAAATTTTGCTTTAGGGCCTGTGTAGCCCTCCAAACCCCACTTCTCCTCTCTCTCTTTGTTCCACTTGGCTGCTCTTGGAGCTACGCCTCCCTTCAACGGTAATAACTGACTTTGGGAAAAGCCGCGTATTTGAATCCTCATGAAAACTCTGTCTAGTAATGACAAAGATAATAATCGTAACAACAACAATAACAACAACAAACAAAGAAAACAAAACCCCAAAAACAAATCCCAAAAATTCAGTATTGAGTTCTCAGAGATTAAGATGTTTTGAATACTCTCATTGCTCGTGTTCATACTCCATGGTGACTCTTTTCACGGTGCCTTCTACGCCTTTTAGCAGTGTAGTCCTGGCTGCTTACACAGGCTGGTGCAATTCTGCTTTAGCTCAATGCAAATTCCAAACACCTGTTCCAAATACAAGAGGCTTTATTTGGGTATAGGCGATTTGGGAGAATCAGCCTCCTTGAAGCCTTGAGTTCTGTCCTCTCTCACTGTCCCTCACCGAGTAAATTCAACTTACTTTAATATCAGATCAATGTTGGAATATACCTCATTTTTGTCATGATATATTTGTAAAAGTTTTAAGCTATTACTTGGAAGCTTGAAATACCATATACAAAACAAAAATAATCAAAGAATAAAACTTCACTTTTCTTATATTTCTTGTCAATTTTCTGTAAAAGTGTAGAAACAACATAATCTTCATGACATTCTGAGACCAAGTACAGAGATGAACACCTTCCCTCAGTTTTAGTTCACAGAAGCAACGTATTTATGTGCAAAACCAGAGGATTTACTAGATAAGTCTTTGTATATATTACTTTTATATAGCAGCTAGCCATAAAACTTTGCAGACTTTTTTTACACACTGCTTTTCTTTTTTTTTTTTAAAAAAATCTTCGTTCATAGATAAAACTGGCTTCTTACGCTCTGCAAAATAATATATCTGAAATTTGTTAATTTGTTTTTCACATTCTGCAGAAGAATATCTTCAAATTAAAGAAAAAATCTGGCTTTGCTTTGGGTATAAAGTCTGGTTTTCATTCCCTGTGGTTTATGACAGAAATCTCCCTTCAGGTGGATAAAACTGAAATCTTATCACTGAACTTCTTTTAAACTCGAGCCTTGGGTAAACACAACCCACAGACACAGCAGTAGAATAATTAAACAATATATAATTGAAATAAGAAGAAAATAAATATGCTCTTTTTGTTTGTTTTTTTTTTGTTATTGTTGTTATTTCTTTGTGTCCCCTTTTCATTTTCCAATATTTTTCAAGACAGTGTTTACACTTGCACAACAGCCTCTTTGTGTTAGGAATTTTCCTCATACTGGAAAGCGATAAGGGAAGAACGCAGTGAGTTCATTGAGTTGAGTGAAGAGAGTGAAATCTATGGTCAGTCCAACTAGGTGAGTGCCAAAGATGAGGATACAGTCTTATTCATCTTCTTTAATGAGAACTGGACTCTACTTTATCCTTTTTTTTTAAAACAGTGTCCTTTATTCTGTTTAAAAGTAAACACTGTTCCTAGGGTTTCCTATCTTTATTTTCTCTTTAGTTTCTCAAAAAAATGGAATAGATTTTCCTTAAAAAAAAGATAATTAACTCTACCGAATTCTTAGGACTGCCTTTCTACAAATCATTATGGCAGATACATATATCTTCACAAAATAGAATTTGTCATTATATTTGGATATAAATTTAGTTTTAATATAAATTAATAGATAGCATATTAAATTGATTGATCAGTAACCAAGTTTTAAATTGTATAGACATTTTAATTACAATTTTATTATCATATTCTTGCCCCTTAGCAAGCACTCAAATTAAGCTATAGCTTTTGGACAGATAAAATTCCTACTTCAAATGACAGTAGACACAATGAAAAAGGAAAAGACTCTAAATAGTTTAACTAGAATTCTGAAGTTTCCCTCTCAGTCCCCACTGTCTATATGACAACTAAATTATTTATTTAGGTAAAATAAATAAATATTGAACCCTTCCAAACCTCCAGTAAGGATTTGCTCAGATGACGAGCAGAGCTCCTCATGTGTATGTTATGTTACTAATTCTGCTGTCAGAACGGATCTCCCCTGCGGAGCAAGACGATGTTAAGCTTTTAACACACCTTGGAGGGAAGTTGTGACAACAGTGAAGGTGACAGTGGCTGCTGAAATCTACCATATTGCTGAGATCCTTCTCTGCAGGAAATAGCATGGCCTGTGAGACTGGGAAAGAGCTAACAGGATAACTGTTTTCCTTAATATGTGACAGTTCAAATTATTTCCTCTCGGTGTTAATATCAAAAAGCCTGTTTGTCATGAACAGGTGCCTGGACAAAGAGAAGCGGAGATTGTCACATGAAACACTCTACTGGGAATAAGTATGTGTCTTCTCAGCTGAGAAATATTTTCTCATAATTTTGTGAATAAATCTTCTCATCTGACTTGGGTTTAAGGTGCAGACTGCTAAACTAATTTCTTTTTTTCCTTATGGCTGCATACTGTCTGTACCTTGTCAAAAGTCCCTACTAATCTGACCGCGTCATCTCATCAGTCCTTCAACAAACATCTCCAAAAAGCATTCATTTTGATTTGCTTCCTGCTGTTTATTTCTGTTCCATCATACAGCACATCTTACTCGTATTACATCCTGTAACAAGATTCAACGTTCTCAATAAATGTGCATATCTTGCTTGCCAACTGTCAACAAGGATTTTACCCTTGCTGTTTTTCCAAGTGGTAAATGGTAACATATCTTTGAATTCCAATTACACTTCTTCAGTTTCCATAGATCTTAGGGAAACATTCTCCTCTTACCATTTTTCTATTTTGCATCTGCTACCTCACTCCGTCGTGTTTCTTGTTTTACCATTTAGGACTTCTCAGAAATATTTTGGCCTGGAGCTAATACTGTTGTAGCACTAAATGCTAAATTATCTCACCATATACAGTCTTCCATAATCATTACAAAAGTATTACAGTAATCTACAGCTCTTGTTTATTCCCAAAATATCCTTATTTCTTTTTGAGAGCACAAGGAACGCAGAAAGAACAATTGAATTATTGTTCAAAATTTCCTAATTTGACTTAAGATGAAGTTCAATTTCCGTGAAAAAAAAGTATAAGCTGATATGTTATTATTCCTCAAGATTTTAAGGTGGGTTTGTGTTTGGGGTTTTTTTTTTGCTGTTGTTGTTTGTTTTTTGGTTTGGTTTGGTTTGTTTTTTTCTTTAATGAGGATTATATTATTTTTATTATATTTTTCTACTGACTATAACACTACTAGTAGACAAAAATTAAATTTGTAGACAGATACAAAAAACCTAAAGTATTTATTTCATAAGTCTCTCAACATATGTAAAGATATGAACCAGTACTTTGAGCATATGCGGTTTTTTTAGCATGAAGATTTTATGATTCTTGAGACTAAATTATTTGGGGGAAAAAAAGGCTGGAAGGAAAATAACAGAGTGCAGAAACTCACTTCGTTGACTAACTTTTGTGAGTACTCTAAATTGATCACTTGTTTCCCTGGCCGCTCTGCAAACAGAGGGCATATCCCTTTCACTTGCAAAATACTCTCCTACCACATGAATTACCTTCCCACTACCTTGGTTACTTGCCAGGGAGCACTTTATTTTTCCACTGGGACAAAGAAAATCAGCTTGCATTTTACTTGCTAGAGCCTTCTGCATTTTAATTCTGAACTCTGAATGAACATCAGAGTCTTTATGATGTTTTGCACAAAAGCGCCTGTGTTCATAGTTTTACTCGGGGCACCCAAAATAGCATCCAGTAAGCAGTGTCATATTGTGAGTTTTCAAACCTAAAATCAGAAGTGACTTACACTGGCAAGAATCTGTAACTCCTAAAGCTTTCCAAGGACCTGTGAAGTAAAAAAGAACTGCTTACTTCTCTGCAAAGGAGGTTTCATGCAACTTTTACTATACTCTTTAAACCCAGAAGGCCTTGAGAGTACACAGGTAAGATCTCTATCTTTTTTTCTTTATTACCTCTGAAAATGAAATTTAAATAATTTGGCTGAGTATCTCCAGTGCAAAAACCTCAACAGAGAAAGACAAACCCTTTTGTTGTTTCCTGAGTCCACTCAGTAACTTCTGTATCGGAAATCCAACTTTTTAAGTTGGATTTACCAGAGGAAATACTTTCTATGCCTGTTTTGTGTTCAACTTGCGCATTGAATTTGTCATGCTGATTATCAATCTGTTTTTGCAAGACCTCGCTATTTGTGATTCCTTCATCTACAGTCACGCAACTGATTGCCATTACAGTGCTTACAGTTTCTGAGAGTGACATCAACAGAGTGTAAAGTTTCTTGTTTTGCAGGAACATTTACAAATACTCTGTCTTACTGCTTTCCATTCTACTGTAGAAATAATAATTTAGTCTTAGTTTTACATTTGCATTTCTGATCCCATTTCTCTTTATAATCCCACATCTATAAACTGCAAAATCTTTCAGACCACAAAAAAAAAAAAAATGGATGCCTCTATATTTGTTGGATCTTAAGTGTAAAATGGTAATTTCTTAATACAATGTTCAAAGAACAGGGCAGTATGTCTACTATAAAAATATTAGTACTACCTATTTCTTTCATAAGACTTCTATTAGGAGTTGTAGCTGCAGAGTATTTTTCATGTTCAAACTCTCCAATTAGACAGTAGTCATGAAACACCTGGTAGAATACAGACCAGAGAAAATTATTAGCTGTTCATTGGTTATACTAAAATGCTGAGTGTCTGTCAGCTTGTTCATTTCTACAAATTATTTTGGCATGAAACTGGTACGAATTACATGGCTTTTGGATTATATAATTATTTTTAGTAGATTGTAATTTATAATCAGTTGTGGTTGCAAAAGCACTCCAGATAAACTACTTCTAGTTTATAGCCAGGATAAATTTGCACTAGGATGTAAAAAATGATCTGTGGACACAATTTTAGGAGTTATAATGATACATTTCTATATTCAGTATTTTTCTGCTAGAAGTGTTGAACCAAGCACTTGCTTAAAATGGATCTAGATCTATGTCTGGAGTTCAGACTTTCTGTGATTTTACAGGCTAAGAAATTATTGGTGTAAAAGCTGTCAAACAATGAAAATCCATTCTTGGAATTATTGTTAGCTAAAGGAAAGAGGAAGAAAGAGGAATTTACCCAAAGAATACTCTAAGTAGCTTGAAACTGAAAAACAAAATTACATGTCTACTGTGGAAAGTCTTGCATTTTTAGAATCAAAATATTACATTAACCTAGCTTAATATAAATTGATAATAGAAGTTATAATGCAAATTTTGCAATCAGAAATATTAAAATCTAGAATAGTTTACAAGTTAACTAAACATGTTGCCTCTCTGTTTCAGAATGCTTTATAATTACTAACCTGAAGTAAATATCAGATAGTATTAGCACATCTTGATATGAATTAAGAAAGCAATATGTGATACACTATACAGGCAGATTTTAATGATATCCACAGTTTAAGCTACCTGCTGCTTTTCATCATCACCCTTTGTTTTATTTGTTTTGATACTTTATAACTCCTTGGGGTGAAATTTCCATCATGTAGTCTTTGAATCATGGTCACTCTAAATATACTTGGATATTTCTTGTTTATTTTAATTAGAAAGTTTGGATATTTCTTAAATCAGTTTAATTCAAAATAGGTAATTCTGCCATCAAAATACAATACATTTTACAATAAAATTGATAATATTGAATTCAAGTGTTAATTCTTTTGTAGGCAAAACCCATTATTCTTGTTTTACTTCGCAAGCCACAGAAAGTCTTGATTTGTACGACAGGCAGCAGAAATGGGTTCCACCACACTCCCTATTCTTTTTCTCAATTTCACTTATTGTTCACGCATCCTCAAGTCTATATGATGCTAAAGGAAGAAAGGTGTAACAGAATGTCTTCCTTAACCATCCTTGCAATCTTCTTAACCCAGAAAAATGTTTCTTTCTGAAGATGAATGAATGGAGTGACCAGGTCAGAAAGTGTGTATGGCAGCCGCAGTTATCCTGGCCATGCTGGGTGTTGTAGGGTGTTTCATTCTAGAGTCCTTCAAGTAGACAAGGAAAGTCGATAAGGATGAATCAAAGTCAACAAGACCACATGGGACACACTTGGGAATATAACACTATTTGGACACACAGATCCAGAAATCCTCTCCACACCTGCATTGCCTTTAGAATAAAAGAATTGCTGCAACTGTTAACAATGTTTGCAAAAGGACATTACTCCCAGGGTTTCTATCAGGGAAACAAACATCATGAGGACCTTGTAAATGGAAGCTGATATTAAATTAGAATTACTAATTCTCAAGCTACTGACCTAACAGTTAAATCAAATTTCTTTTGAGAAAACAAGATTAGAAACATTCAAATAAATTATAACATAAAGGCTATTTAATCAGGAAAAAAAATAAAAAAGAAGTAAAACCTTAGTAAAAGGTTTGGTACTGCAAATATATAAATATTCCTAAGTATATCTTAAGGGAGATTCTAAACTTTATATATTTAGATGCAACGCTAAATTTGTGGAGGATAAATTCCTTTTAGCAGTGGCACAACATTTTTTTTTTTTCAGTCAACCAGTGACAGTTGTTTCAACCTTAAAATTGGTAACGAAACATTAGAGGAAGTGTAAGCTGTCTCTTATAGTTTTTCTGGTTTGCATCTTACATGGAATTATGACACATCGGATGGCAAAACACATCCCAGTAGAGTAAATTATAAAATATAAATAACAAAAGAGTTAAGTAATTTCATGTGACTGAATAATGTTTTTATGTACATCTTCTGATTCATATCCAGCCAGGAACAAATATCTCTGCAAAATAACCTTTTTTTTCCAGTATTTTACAGATATTTAGACAGTCAATTGTAAATAAAATAGCAATTTGAAGTTCTTGAAGTTTTATTTTGCTTGACAATTTTCTGTTTGAAACTGTTTTTACAATTGCATTAAGCAATATTATGCATCATTATTATATGAACAAATATTTTAAATGCCTTGCCCTCACTCTTATGGTGCATAAAGGTTTGTGGCTCTTCATTTTTAGCATTCTGGTGGCGTAGCCAAGCTGATAAGTTCCTTTCAATACAAAGTTTACAACAATTAAAAGGGATTTAAAGAGGTAATGCTTGGCAAATGGTAAAGATAATGTGGTTATGCACTCTTTTCCCTGTAAAGAATCTTTTCAGGATAGTGAATAAGATATGTAGAATATGAACAGTTTACATGGCAACATGATGAATTTTTCCCTCCAGCCAATCACAAGTTGAAGTAGGATAATGTCATCTGTCAAAACTAGTGAGAAAAAAAACAGGATCAAAAGACTTTGCAAGGAAAACTATGGTTATTTAATGTCTCTTTAACAGCTTGAAATTGTTAAATGGGATCTAGATACGCAAAGCAGGCTTTATAAGGAGAAAAAGCAAGAAGATATGCCTTATACTGCTTTGTAAACTAATTGTGGTTTTCCAGGTGAGCTCCTAAGTGAACAGAACTCACTTCATAAGTTTAACCCGTGGTGATTAAACGCAGAAGCCAAACCCAGAAAAGATGTGCATTTTTGTTAAATCATTAATCTGTGTTTTCTGGATGATTGGAAGTATTCTGAAAATTTCAGGAAGACTGCCAATAAACTTCATAAATAACGCTGAGAAACCATAATACAGCAGCAAATAATTTATATAATGTGAAATACTCTAAATATTCTCTGCATGTTTTTTGAAATTTATGGAAAACCGTTACACAAGAACACATGCCTTTACACAATGGAATGCGCTGCCTGGGGAGGTGGTGGAGTCACTGGCCCTGGAGGTGTTTAAGGAGAGATTGGATGAGGCACTTAGTGCCATGGTGTAGTTGACAAGTAGGAGTAGGTGTAGGTGTTGGGTCATAGGTTGGACTCAATGATCTCAGAGGTCTTTTCCAACCTTATAATACTGTGATACTGTGATACTGTGATATTGTGATACAATCCAATGGTCTATGTTATACGTCGGCATAAGGAGTATGTATGTGCAACTGCTACAGAAGCTCCTTAATTCCCTGACGTATTTGCATGTAATATTGAGAATACAGTCAGAAAATGAGGAAGAAAAGTCCCTCCCAGTGTCAGAGAAGGTTAGGTTCATGACCCCCTGAGGAACCTGTAGATATCATACGTAAGTCTATAGGACCTGATGAGGTACCTCCCAGAGTCCCCAGGGAATTTGCTGATGTAGTTGTCAAGACACTCTCCATGATATTTGAAAAATCATGGCAGCTGGGTGAAATTCCTGGTGAATGGAAGAAGGGAAACATTACAACCATTTTTAAAAATGGTAGAAAGGAGGAGCCTGATAACAGCTGACCTGTCAGTGTCACCTCTGTGCCTGTGAAGGTCATGGAACAGATCCGACTAGAAGCTATATTAAGACATGTTGAGGAAAGGGAGGTGATTTGAGACAGCCAGCATGGCTTTACCAAGGGAAAGTCCTGCCTGGCCAACCTAATGCCTTCTATGATGGACTGCCAACATCAATGGACGAGATAAGAGTTACAGGTGTCACCTATCTGGACTTCTGTAAGACATTTAACACAATATCTTTCTAAATTGGAGAGAAATGGATCTGATGGGTGGATTGCTCAGTGGATGAGAAATTGTTTCTATGGTCACATCCAGAGGGTAGTGGCCAACAGCTCAAAGTCCAAATAGAGATCGCTGACAGGTGGTGTCCCTCAGGGGTGCATATAAGGACCAATACTGTTTAATATCTTAATCAGTGACATAGACAGTGGGATGAGTGCACCCTCAGCAAATTGACATACAAGTTGAATGGTGAAGTTGACATGCCTAAGGGATGGGATGTCATCCAGAGGGACCTGGAAAAGCTCAAAAAGTGGGCTCATGTAAAACTCATGAGGTTCAACCACGCCAAGTGCAAGGTCTTGTATCTGGGTTGGGGCAACCCTCCGGGTCAGTACAGGCTGGAAGATGAAGAGATTGAGAGTAGTCCTGCTGAGAAGGACTTAAGGGTATTTGTGAATGAAATGCTGGGCATGAGGTAGCAATGTGTGTGCACATCCCAGAAGACCAACTTTGCCCTGGGCTGCATCCAAAGAAACTTGGCCAGTAGTTTGAGAGAGGTAATTCTGCCCCTCTTCTCTGCTCTAGTGAGACCTCACTTGGAGTATTGCACCCAGCTCTGGAGCCCTCAGTTAGAAGAAAGATGTGAACCTGTTGGAGCAGGTCCAGAGGAGGGTCGCAAAAATGATCACGGGGATGAAACACCTCTCCTATGAAGAAAAGCTGAAAGTAAATATTATTCAGCCTGGAGAAGAGAAAGGTCCAGGAAGAAATTATTGCAGCTGTTCAATACTTAAAGAGGGTCTACAAGAATGATGGAACAAACATTTTAGTAATGCCTGTTGTGATAGGAGCAGGGAAGATGGTTTTCAACTATATAACCTTTAATGGACCCTTCTAAAACAAACTATTCTATCATTCTAAGATCACAGAATCATACAATCATGAGGATGGAAGAGACCTCTGAGATCACAGAGTCCAACCGTGCCTGTTTCCCTATTAAAGCATATCCCTAAGAAACTCATCTACCCGTCTTTTAAACACCCCCAGGGATGGTGACTCCACCACCTCCCTGGGCAGCCTGTTCCAATCCTTGACCACTCTTTCAGTGAAGAAATTTTCCCTAATGTCCAGTCTAAACCTCCCCTGGTGCAACTTGCCTGCATTTCCTCTCATCCTACTGCTTGTCGCTTGTGAGAAGAACCGAGCACCCACCCCGTCACAACCTCCTTTCAGGCAGTTGTAGACAGGGATGAGGTCTCCCCTCAGCCTCCTTTTCTCCAAGCTAAACAACCCCAACTCCCTCAGTCGCTCCTCGTAAGGCTTGTTCTCCAGCCCCCTCACCAGCCTCGTTGCCCTTCTCTGGACGCGCTCCAGCCCCTCAATGTCCTTCCTGTAGTGAGGGGCCCAAAACTGAACCCAGCACTCGAAGCGCGGCCTCACCAGTGCTGAGCACAGGGGCACAATCACCTCCCTGCTCCTGCTGGCCACGCTGGGTCTGACACAGGCCAAGATGCCATTGGCCTTCTTGGCCATCTGGACATACTGCTGGCTCATGTTCAGTCAGCTGTCAACCAACACCCCCAGGTCCTTCTCTGCCAGGCAGCTTCCCAGCCACTCTTCCGCAAACCTGTAACACTGCACGGGGTTGTCATGACGCAATTAGAAGACTCTGCACTTGGCCTTGTTGAACCTCATCCCATTGGTCTCAGCCCATTGATCCAGCCTGTCCAGATCCCTCTGCAGAGCCTCCCTACCCTCAAGCAGATCCACTCTTGCACCCAGCTTGGTGTCGTCTGCAAACTTGCTGAGGGTGCACTCTATGCCTTCATTGAGATCATTGATAAACATGTTAAACAGGACTGGACCCAACACTGAACCTTGGGAAACACTGCTCATGACTGGTTTCCAACTGGATTTAATTCCATTTACCACAACCCTTTGGGCCCGGCCATCCAGCCAGTTTTTAACCCAGCAGAGGCTGTGCCTGTCCATGCCAATTGCAGCCAGTTTCTCCAGCAGGATACTGTGAGAAACGGTGTCAAAGGTTTTACTGAAGTCCAGGTGCACCACATCCACAGCCTTTCCCTCGTCCATTAAACGCGTAACCTTGTCATAGAAGGAGATTGGATTGGTCTGGCAGGACCTGCCTTTGGTGAACCCATGTTGGCTGGGCCTGATCACCAGGTTGTCCTGCACGTGCTGTACGATAGCACTCACGATGATCTGCTCCATGACCTTCCCCGGTACCGAGGTCAGACTGACAGGCCTGTAGTTCCCCGGATCTTCCCTTCGACACTTCTTGTAAATGGGTGTAACATTCGCCAGTCACCAGTCAAGTGGCACTTCCCCAGTCAGCCAGGACTGCTGGGAGATGAGGGAAAGGGGTTTAGCGAAGACCTGTGCCAGTTCCCTTAACACCCCTCTGGCCCCATAGACTTGTGTGAGTCTAATTGGCCAAGAAGGTCTCTAACCAAGTCCTCCTGAACAGCTGGAGCTTCATTCCCACTGTCTTCCAGCTGAGAGGGCCGAGTATCCCTAGGGCATTCCTACTTGGAGTTGAAGACCGAACCAAAGATGGACATAGACTTGAAGCAGTCCTAGCTTTGATTGTCTTTTGATTTATACATGGCATGTAAAGTGATACAAAATGATTTTTTTCTCTAAATGAAAATTCCTTCTCTCCTTCATCATTCAGATTAAGAACACAAATATAGACCATTGTCCAAGGGTCCCTGAGCCATGACAATGGGTCACAATCATGATGTCTTTCTCTGGCACCTCAGCTTCTTGTGGTGCCCGCAGAAAACTCGAGGGGAAGAATGAAGGAAGAAGAGAAATTGTACCAATACAGCGCAAACTATAAAGGCCCCATCTTTGGTAAATTGGAAAATAGTGCTAGTTTCAGTTACTGTCTGTTCATCCTCAAACAGCTGATCTCTCACTCTGTCTTTCTCCACGCAACACAGCCATCAAAGAAGATTAAGGGCGTTATTGTTGCTCTTTTTATGTATCACTGTGATATATATTGGCTGGGCCAAAATTTACCCTTAGCGGTAATTCCCAATGGTAGAGGAACTAGAATGATTTATGTTGCTTTATATCCCGTGAGACATGGCTGGAAAATGAAAAGATATTTCCAGACGAATTAAGATGATAGCCAGAATTACAGAACGAATATGTGGTTTTCCCCTAACATCAAATTTAACATATAAATTGAATTGGTTTCAAATGCCAGATCATTAGATAGCTGGCTTTTCATAAAAGACTGACCCATGAAATGTATAAATAGCATTTTGAAATGTCACATAGAGATAAACTGTGCTGATTGCTCAGCTTTTCATATCACACTTTCAGAAGTGTGCAAATGTTATAAAATTAGACCTATTTTCCAATGCCTTACATGTAATATTATTCTACTCAGGTCTTTATCTCAGCTATTTTTTTAATTGATCATCTTAAGAAAAGATTTTTTTCCCACTCAAAGATTATGGGAAAACAGAGCCTAGACTCAAAGACAGTGGCAGTTTAAGACTAATTTGACAGTGTGGAGACTAAATGGGCTCAAAATGTCTTAATCGCAGCTATATGAAATTTTTACAAACAACACTTCTCCCCTGACCTGTGTTGAAGGAGATGGTGCCCTCCGGGAGGGAGATCAGGCAGATTAGCACAGCAGTCCCCACCATGTGGTCCACATCTCCACGGGTGGGGGTGTGGAGATCCCTGGGGTGTCTCTAGTTCGCGCTTAGAGTTCTCTCACATGTGCCCAAATAGTTTCTCTCCTCACATACCCCTAAGTTTCCTCCCCCATGTACCTCCAGATTTCTTCCTGAGGGATTCCAACCCCACCAATTAGTGGTTCCACAGGCAATATCTGACTGGGATGCCCCTCAGATCTCCTCACTGCATTGCACCAGCCCATGGAGGTGGCTGTGGCTGTGGCCAGGCCCCTCTTTTCTCCTCTAAAGCTTTTCTCCTTTGCTGATGGCTCCCACAGCCATAGGTGGCTGTTTGTGTCTGAGGTGCTTTGCTGTTCTGGTGACAGGGCTGCTCCCCTGCTCAGTGGGGTTCACATCCCAGCACTGCCAGGCCCAGCCACGCACATATGGACAGGTAACAGATTTCTCGAGATATCAATAGGAGCACCTAACACGGCACAGCACGGCACGCTGTGTGCGATGGGACACTGAGCCCTCCTCACGTGCTAACCCAAGGCTAGATCCTGAAGTTTCCTTTCTTGATGGTTTTACCACCATCATCTAAATGATCCAAATAAGTAACCGTCTGGTCTTAACAATCCAGCATCAACAAAACAAAACAAACCAAAAAGTTCTTATTACACTGAGTCCTTAAAACCCAACCTAAGAATTAAGTTCATGAAATAAAAGTATTGTTTATTTCCTGCAAATGAAACTATTCTCTCAGAAGAAAATAAAATTTAAAGCAAGAACTTACCGCAAATATAGTGTTTAAAAGCATTGGCTTGTTTGCATGTATGAAGCATTCAAAGAAATTCCAAAATAAAAATTTACACTCACATTTTCCATATATAATATACAAACTGGAAATGTAAATAATTCAAAGATATGAATAACTGATAAATTCTCATAAATCATGGATTTTTGCTTTTCTGTCCACTGGGGGTTTTTTTGCATGGTTAGCCTTTTATTTACTTTTTTCTTTTTCTTTTTTTTTCTGATAGATAGTCTCTCCAAAACAATAGCTGATTTCCAATTGGAGAAATACTGCTTGAGTCTGAGCTACTACAATCTGGTTCAATCCATTTTGTTTCAAACAAAAACAAGGCAGCACAACAAAAATTGCGGCTTCATTAAAATGATAGACAGCATTCCTGAGTATTACTAATCATAAATGTCAGAAACTGTAAAGAATAAATATTTCAGTAAGATACCTGAATATAAATGCTCTTTCAGTGGCCTTTTACAGACAGCAACATTACATTTCTAAGAATTTTTAACTACTGTGTATAGGCTTCATTTTTTAAACCTGGGAATACTGGAGCAATGCTTGCTGTACCTAAACCAGGGAAGTGAGATGAGCTCACATAGCAGAACACATTGGAAGAACCAATGTCAGTAAAAGACTGAAATCTTATTTAGTTGTAAAGAATGAAAAATATGGGAGTCTTACATGAAAAAAATCACAGAAAATTATAAAGCGTAGAAATAAAGAAAACTTTTGTGTTGAATTTTTTCACATCCAAAAACCCCATGTTTTCTTTTCTTTCTTCACTATGACATAGTATTATTATTTTAATACAATTGTATGATACTGTGGTAGTGCGATATTATAATAGCAATCATATTGATCACAAAGCACACTAATCATATCGAGAAAAAGCATTCTGGTAATTAACTGTGTTAATTAGGAATTCATAATGTTTGAGAAAAAGTTTGCAGATTTTGGTTTTAATATGTATTACTGGAAAATACGAAGAAATGCCTACTCCTTTAGATAACATTATTCCTCTTGCCCAATCTAGAGGCACATTGTTTCTAAAACTTATGATTCAAAGTAACTTGTACCAAGAAGATAAGCAGTGCATTTTATAAAAAAATCAAACATTATTTTAAGCTAATTAACCTATGAAACATATTTCTTCTGGTCTAGTTTTCTTTACTAGAATCATCTATCTCTACCTACAATGGAAAATACATCTAACAGAGGAACTGCAAGCTGTATTCCTAAATGTAAAATGGTACTAACGTATTTAAGATGATGTACCTTGACCTCCACTAATATTAATAAGCGCTCAAAAGTGAACGAACTCGCTCAAAAATAGAATATTTCTGTGGGGATGACAATAAGATTAAGAATGTAGCTCATCTGACCTGTTTTATGTGTCTTTTAAGTCATTTATTTGCTTAGGTTAATTGTCATGATCCTCTCTAGGCAGATCCTTTCTAAGCTGCACATATTAGTTACCTCTCTTACAATGCAGTAAAACACAAATTCCTTTCTCTTTCCATTGACTATTGAGACAACCTGCATAAGTACAATACACCAGATCTTTAACTCCGTGTGCTTAAATTAATAAATGCAGACTTAAGAAAACACGGCAGCCTCAGGCTTTAAATTATTAAAAAAATTGCTATCTATGCCATAATGAATGAATAATCATACACAGCCATGGAAGAAAATAGACAAACTCATAGGTTATTAACAGGCCTATAATATCTATGACTCTATGATAAACACTGTTACTAGTGGGGTCCCCCAGGGTTCGGTGCTGGGCTCGGTCCTGTTTAATATCTTCATTGATGATCTGGATGAGGGGATCGAGTCCTTCATTAGCAAGTTCACAGATGACACCAAGCTGGGAGAAAGTGCCGATCTGCTAGAAGGTAGGAGGGCCCTACAGAGGGACCTTGACAGGCTGGAGAGATGGGCTGACTCCAATAGCATGAGGTTTAACAAGTCCAAATGCCGGGTCCTACACTTTGGACACAACAACCCCATGCAGAGCTATAGACTGGGTGCAGAGTGGCTGGAGAGCAGTCAGGCGGAAAGGGACTTTGGAGTGCTGGTGGACAGGAAACTCAACATGAGCCAGCAGTGCGCTCAAGTGGCAAAGAAGGCCAATGGTATCTTGGCCTGCATCAGGAACAGTGTGGCCAGCAAGACTAGAGAGGTCATCATCCCCTTATACTCGGCACTGGTCAGGCCGCACCTTGAGTGCTGTGTCCAGTTCTGGGCCCCTCAGTTTAAGAAGGATGTTGAGATGCTGGAGTGCATCCAGAGGAGAGCGACGAGGATGGTGAAGGGGCTGGAGCACAAGCCCTATGAGGAGCGACTGAGGGAGCTGGGGTTGTTTAGCCTGGAGAAGAGGAGGCTCAGGGGAGACCTTATTGCTCTCTGCAACTACCTAAAGGGAGGTTGTAGTGAGGCAGGAGTTGGACTCCTCTCTCAGGCGACCGGTGACAGAAGGAGAGGACACAGTCACAAGCTTCGCCAGGGGAGGTTTAGGCTTGACATTAGGAAGAAATTCTTCACTGAGAGGGTGATTGGCCATTGGAATGCGCTGCCTGGGGAGGTGGTGGAGTCACCATCCCTGGAGGTGTTCAAAGGGAATTTGGATGAGACATGGTGACATGGTGTAGTTGACAAGTAGGAGTAGGAATAGGTGTAGGTGTAGGTGTTGGGTCATAGGTTGGACTCGATGATCTCAAAGGTCTTTTCCAACCTTATGATACTGTGATTTCATCTTATAGTCACAGATTTTAAATTAAAATCTACTGTATTTTTTAGCATGTTCTATTCTTCTGATATTAAATAATTTTTTCTATTTCATTTAGCAGTTGTATATAGCAAGCAATAATTCCAGGAGCAGAATTAATTCACACAAATAGTGCTACTAAAGGTAATGTAAAAAAAAAAAAATAGGAAACCAACCAGAAAATCTAAAAAAAGTAGAAGGAAAATTAAACATTTTGGCCAGGGCTCTGGCATATCTTGTCAAAGTGACAGTAAGTACCTGTGGAGAAGCACTGGATGTTTTTTACTCAGCAGAAACTGTGAATAAGTTTGATTTAACTGAGGCAGAGAGGCTGCAAATTGATTTCTTGATTCATTTAGGACACAGTCAGAGGCAGCATATAGAAAACCCTAGAGAGAAGAGGACAGCATTATTGTTTCCTTCCTTAATAGGTGTAAAAGGTTGGAACTTTGTCGAGTGTTGGCAAGATCATCTGTGTGAAAGACAGTGTGAGGTATTTGCCCATCAGACACATCGATTGCTTGATGCAAGGGACAGCCTAGGTGACAGCCTCAGCAGCTGCTGACGGCTTACTGCCTCCTGCAGCTGGGGGAAGGAGATAAACAGGGGGTGCTGAGCAAGCCCAGCCCTGCTGCCAGTCACACCACCAAGCTCAGGCACACGGGCTGCAGCTGAACTGCTGACAAATCACAGTTTTATTAGTCATAGCCTGTCCTCTCTAGCCCTATAGTGCCTCATGAAGTTAACAGCTAAAAATTGGTTCAAAATTAGTTCACACTTAGTTAAAAATCAATTAAAAATCAAATTAAAGTTATATATCCTCACAATCCCTCTCTCAAGAGTGGAAATTAATTTAAAGAAAACCAACAACAAGTTTTGAAAAAACAAAATGCTAAACTGTTTTTGAGGTTTTTACATGTGGGATTTCACATGTGGGTTTTCACATGCAAACCCCACCATTTTTAAACACCAACATAATTACAAATAATTGTCATAAAATACCTTGGAAACAATTCTTTGTTTTAAAAGAAAAGGTTCATTCAAGTGTCTTGCACAGAAGTCACAATGACTTAAAGATTTTTAGAGGGCATACCTCAACAGTAATTCCTGTAGATTTTCAGGACTTCTCCGTTAGACACCTACCTATAGATAAATGTGGTTCTTTGCATAAAGATCAGTGCATTTACCATTATTTATAATTTAATTAAAAATAATCTACATAGATGAACAAAGGAAACAATTTGATATCATGCTCATTAAATCACATATAAAATCCTTAATTTGCAAACATAAGTTTGGGTTGGATTTTGGTCATTTACAGGGCTACAGCTTGGCTGAACAGGAACAGCTGACCAGTGATACAAATGGTATGTTACAACCCCATCCTTTTTAGTGTTGGAAATTACTTTACACTTTAGACATCTGAAATACTTCTAAAAATGTAGTAACTCTCTCTATATATTTAGTTTATGTTTTGTTTTCCAGTTTTCATAAAACCATCTAAATCTCCCATTTCTAAATTAGTTATAAAGAAAACAAAAATAATTATAATGTCTTTCTCTTCTAACTTTCTTACAGGTTACAATTATAGCAGGGGAATGTTTTACCACGTTTTGAGATTAAATTGCTGTTTAATGGTAACTTTAAACAAAATTTAAACATTTCAATTTACTCCATTAAATCCAAATCAGTCAAAGACCTCCTTCTGTAAAGAATGAGAAAGCCAGGAAGAATCTTCATTGTCAGATGGGTAAAGTGATTAAGCTCCAAGTACTTTATATTTCACACTGGTTCTTGTATTGAGTCAATATTTGTGATATTTATGTCTCAGTTAGGAAATTAATTCATGTGTTAAAATCTTATCAAAAGATATTATCTGGTAATATTACTTTTCTTTAAGGTTTTTTTCATCCCTGTGCTTCCTATATGGAACAAAAATCTGCTTATTTGGGGGATGTTACCTAAACATTCTAAAGAGGAGCAAGCTTTTGGATTTAGATGTAGTGAGGTTGGAAGTAATTCTTAGATGTTGCATTAATGTACTCAACAAACTGAATGCTATACAAGAAAAAAACCTTGTGGCTTGAAGAGGTTAATTTTAGCCTTGAAAAGAAACAGTACCATCTTTACTAAGAAGCTGAAGTCCTAAACATTCTGTAAGCATTCCAGTTACTCTCTTACTTTATCAGACATTTTCTTCCATCAAACCTTTGCCTGTATTGTAAACGTTGTAAATAACCTGGCCATTTTTGGTTCTAATTTGTTCAATTCGTAGCATATGGGGTTTGTATTCAAACGACAAGAAGGGTTGACCAGGGGCAGCGAAAGTGGCTGATGTTAGAAGAGAAAGAAAACACTGCTTAAAGTCATGGTGCTAGTGGAAAAACTTATGTTAAAATAGAAGAATAAACGATGAGGTATCCTTTAAGTGGATTGCAAAAGACCAAGGTAGTCCTCTGAGGGGGCAAAAAGGGCTCTTCTTACAATTCATTTACTATTTAGCACAAAAAGAACTGAATTTTTATTACAGAACAATGTTCTACTGAGAGCTGCTGGAGGAGGTGCTCTTCAAGGTGAAGTGCTTTCATTGCAGGGGAATTATGTGGCTCTATACTGAATTAGTTGTTTCCACAAAGATGGCATTGTAAATCCAAATAAACCGAATTGCAACAACAATTATAATAGATCATATTTTGCTTTAAGATTAACTTTTCACAAAGCCCGCTTGATTTCTATTTGATCCTAACTACAAATAATTCAACATCTAGTTTGATATCAATATCCGAAAAAATACCCCAATTAAGTGGTGTGGTCCATCCATGGATAAATATGTCCTCTTTTTCTGTTTATATGAACCAACTGGAATTCTATTAGATAGCTTTATTTTTTTTTTCCTTCTGACTCTCTTAAACAGAGAAAACTAATCCATTTAAGAATTTCAGAGAATTTGATCAGCATGGAATTTTTCAACTTTGAAACAGCTCAAAATTCAATAATTTCCACAAGGTAATTTAATTTTTTTTTTCAAGCAAATAACAATTTCAAACAGCAGTGCTCTTCCATTTATTTATTTTAAATATTGTATGCATTCTGTAAAATTCACCTGATACCAAGTAGAGAAAATGGCAAGATATTCCAAAAGGCAATTTCAGAAAATCTAAAATCCCTTATCTACTTCTTGTTCTAGCTGACATGTTACCTCTCTTCTTTGGGAGGTTGTGTGTGAATGTTTCATTCATTTGTTTCTTTTAGATTTGCCTTGTCCTTCTTGACACTATTTAAGCAACGAGTAGAGTTAACGTATTAGATTTATTGGTTACTCTACAGAGTAAAGCTTGTTTTCATGTTCTACTCAGAAAGCTTGAAACATTTGTATTTATTTATGAGGAAAATTATATTTTCTTTCCAGTGGGGATTTTTGGTTTTGTTTTCACATTGCTATGCTTGTTGTCTTAGTGTGGATAGCAGTCCTGGCCGCTTCCTAGAGAGGGAGAGAGGGGGATTTCTGGTGCCATGCTTAAGATTCCATAGCACCATGCTAATATCCTGTCCCTCTTTCTGCTCCTTTGTTACTGTACTGCTGTGAGGGTGAAACAGTACAGTAACACAATCAGCATTAACGACATAAGTTTTGAGTCATAGTTCAGTTAAGGGCAAGGAGGTCACAAAAAAATTTGAAGAAAAATGAGAGGGAAAAATGTAAAGAATTTGCTTTCCAGGCTGACAGTTGGTGGTAATAACACCTTGGTAAGCAAGAACTCTGGACTGAAATATTTGTAGTGTTCTTTTGACATCCTTCGTTATAGTAAAATTGTGAGGTGAGAATAATTCCAGATTATCTCTACACAAATTTTCAGCCAGTTGTCTGAATACTTAGGGTTTTTTAAACAAAACATTAGTGAAATTATGATGCACTACTGAATGAATTTTCGACCTAAAGTAAATGAGAACAACTCTGTATTTTGCAAATACCCTGCATAGGAAAATACCCTTCTATTCATTACACTGACATAGGATGTCCCTTGTGAAAGTGGATACATATATTTCTGGAATTTAGGCACTAATTTGCAGAATTAATTCTGAGTCTCCAGAGGACAGACATTTTCTTTAAAATTAACAGTTACTCTTGAAGGTTAAATAGGCCATAGCATTCACAATAAAAAGTTCATATACTGAACAGCTTTTAAGGGGGAAAAAAGACTAATGAAAAAACCCTCATAAAAAGCCCCAGTGTTACATCAGATGTCCTGAATTACAGCACATCTAACAAACCAAAATAAAATACATTTTCCATAAGAGAACTCTAAAAAGTCAAAATGTACTGAACAGTAGTGGAGGCTGGACAAGGGAGGTGAGAGGAAACTTATCATTAAGGCAGCTCCATATGTTATCTCACAGCTCGTGAGAACTTCTTGGACAAAAACTTACCTACAATCACAAAAAAACCCCCAATTTTTCTATTATTGTATGGGACAACAAAAGAAATGTATGGTAGTGGCATATCTAACTGTTCGCTCGTTTCTTTCACTTTTGTTAACCATCTTCTTTTTATTTCTCTGAATAGCTTTCCACATCCCCTTCCCTTTCATGCCATTTATCTAGTATTTACAAGCTTTAGGCAAGAATCTGAAAAAGGACCCAAACCACCCATAATGATAGGAGATAGCTGACATGACACAAAATTTAAATCTGGTGATAAACTCTGATAGTACGATAAGCAGCAGAATTCCACCCAGGAAGAAATATATGTGTCAGATTGCTCTGTGAATTAATTGTACAGAGGAAACATTGAGTTTCAACATCCTGCTGAAAGATGGCACTAGAATTAAAATGTAAGAAAAAAATGAAATAAAGCAACAGAATATACAATAAAACCGTAGTGGCAATTCCCATCTGGACTGTCCTTTTCACACTTGCAGGATTAAAATGAATAACTAAGGCATTCAGGAATCTCACCAAAAAAAAGCTACAGAATTCATTAATCTAGGGAATTAAATTATATAGAATTGCTTCTCTATGACATTGAAGTCATAGGTAGATTCAGTGATTAAAATGTCCCTATCTGTTTACTAGTGCAAAGTTCCCAACAAATGTTTATGATATTTATAATATTTAACAGTGTTATTTAGGAAAGTTGCAGTGCAACAGGCCTGGTTTACAAATTTAATCAGCCCAGTTGCTTAATGTTGCATAAAGAAAAAGTTGTGGGGAAGAAGGGCAAAATTAGGCAGACAGAAAAAGAAGACCGTAATTGTTCTCAGAGCCATTCCATGTTCTCAAATCAATTGAAAGTAACGTCAGTAATTTACAGTAATTCAGTTTGTGATCAAGAAGCAGAGAAGCAGTGAAATGTTTGAATGAAGAAAACACGTAATTATTTCCTATTACTTTATTTTGTCACATCTTGACACCACCCAGCATAACAATTTACTATGCCACACTCTTATTTTTAATCCAGCAGAATATAGTGCTCCTAAATAATTCACACTGCCTATGACAAAATGCTATGATACATAATGCATTCTACAAGAGGCTTTTCCTTCAGTCTTGCTCTTCCACACCATTCTTGTTATCTGAAATGTGTCACTGCAAATTATTTCTGTGGACTGGGAACAATAACAATTGACTCCAGACCTGCTTTTTTGACTAGACTGCAAAATTCAGAGTGTCCTGTCCTCTCTTACTGATAAATACACATGGCTTTCATGGAGTTTAACAGCTTAGTTTGGAGAATGTTTTTGAAATTAACTCTTAGTAAATTAGTATCATAACCTCTACCTCTCTTAACATGGAAAGCACTACTGTTACCACACCCCAGTTCCTTGTTCCTTTTTATTCCCCTTGACTTCGTGATTAGCTTACTGTCCAACATACAGCTACTTCTGAGACAGCACAGGGCAATCAAAGCCCTTTTTCACTAAATAAGGAGCTGACATCTATTTATTAAATATATATATAATCCATTAATAGTGGACTTCATAGACCTAAATATTTTAAGACTATTACTGTCTGCAGGATATGAGTTCTGGCTTATATAAACTAGTGAATTAAGTCTTTGTCCATTCAGTTACTATGACAAGTTTATGGACTTCCCAGTTTCAGCTGGTTTCCAATGAATTAGAGTCAGAAACTCTAATAGACTCCTGAAAGAAGGGGAATTGTGTGGATGTTCATATGTTTGTCACAAAATCATAGAATGAGGATGGAAGAGACCTCTGAGATCACAGAGTCCAACCGTGCCTGTCTCACTATTAAAGCATATCCCTAAGAAACTCATCTACCAGTCTTTTAAACACCTCCAGGAATGGTGATTCCACCACCTCCCTGGGCAGCCTGTTCCAATCCTTGACCACTCTTTCAGTGAAGAAATTTTCCCTAATGTCCAGTCTAAATCTCCCCTGGTGCAACTTGCCTGCATTTCCTCTCATCCTGTCGCTCGTCACTTCTGAGAAGAGCCCAGCACCCACCCCATCACAACCTCCTTTCAGGCAGTTGTAGACAGGGATGAGGTCTCCCCTCAGCCTCCTCTTCTCTAAGCTAAACAACCCCAACTCCCTCAGTCGCTCCTCTTAGGGCTTGTTCTCCAGCCCCCTCACCAGCCTCGTTGCCCTTCTCTGCACACACTCCAGCCCCTCAATGTCCTTCCTGTAGTGAGGGGCCTGAAACTGAACCCAGCACTCGAGGTGCGGCCTCACCAGTGCTGAGCACAGGGGCACAATCACCTCCCTGCTCCTGCTGGCCATGCTGGGTCTGACACAGGCCAAGATGCCCTTGGCCCTCTTGGCCACCTGGGCCACTGCTGGCTCATGTTCAGCCGCTGTCAACCAGCACCCTCAGGTCCTTCTTTGCCAGGCAGCTCTCCAGCCACTCTTCCCCAAGCCTGTAACGCTGCACGGGGTTGTTGTGACCCAAATGGAGGACTCTGCAGTTGGCCTTGTTGAACCTCATCCCGTTGGTCTCAGCCCATTGCTCCAGCCTGTGCAGATCCCTCTGCAGATCCTCCCTACCCTCAAGCAGATCCACACTGCGTTGAAGTTATCCACTTGGCTGCATAGGAACCACAGAATGCTCTCAAGCCCAACGAAGGAAAGGAAATATCTACAAAGTAGGCATGCTGATAGCAAATTCCAAGGCCAAGAAGTGACTTGAAAAGTATCCACTCATTTAAATGACTTTGAAATAGAGAAAGTCTTAACTCATCAACTGAAAAAACAAAAACAGAAAACAAAAACCTGTCTCTATGAAGAGATCTCCTATCTCCTGTCCTGGAATTTTCATCAAATATTACCTCCTAGAGGAAACTTCCCAGTCTTCTCACAAACGTAGTAGTTAATGCAGCAAGTGATGGGAAATACATTCCATTCTTGTTTTTTCCTGCTTTTCTCAATAAGTTACTAGCTGACTGCACATAGTCATATAAAAGTTACAATATAAATAGTGATAAATTTTACTGAAATGATGACAGAAATAATCCTGGTGATATTTTTCCAGCTAAACCCCATAAGTCTCTAATTCTTATAGGTGAGTTTCAAAGGTCAAACATTGGTTGCTATATAGTTGCCTCTGTTCAAGAAAATTAATACAGATAATGGTATGATTTTTTTTGTAGAAAATCAATTTTACCCTTAATAAATTTGCAAATGTCTTGTATTTTTTTAACTTCACCTTGTTACTTTGTTTCTTTATTCAGAAAACTTATTCAGATAATATTTCATCTTTAAACAGTTTTATTTAAAAGAAAAATAGGAATCTTGGAGCTGTTAGCTCTTCAAACACCTGTGGATAATTGTACTGTTTGCAAAGACCTCATGTATCTTTCCTAGTTCAACTCCCAAGCCTTCTGTCTACTGTTTTTTGATAGTTACTTGTGAATATTTGTCATCTTATCAGACTATTTCTGCCGTCCATAAACTCCATTCCTTTCTTGACTGCAAAACTTCTTTTAGTGGTATGTTTTGTGCCACTACATCATTGAGGTTTGATAACAATAAATTCTATAATTTTCTTAATCCATTCTCTTACCTCCCTTGTTTTGGAGAAACTGCTTTGTCCGTGCAACACACCACAGTAATGTCACAGCACCGATACCCGCCTTTGGTATTTTTATTCTTTTGAAACAACTGAGTACTTATACTTAACAGAATGCCATACTTCACTGGAGATAAACCAGATATATCTATCAATTTTATCTATCTTACTTTAAAATCGAGGAGAAAATAGAAACATGCAAAGCACCTGCCTACTGGTTTTCACAGCCTGTACTACAGTGGTGTGCACAGTCCGGGAGCCAATTCATCTTATGAATATCTCCCGTGGACTGAAAGACCTCTTGCCCAGCGCATTTGATGCTCTTTTCCAATAAAGATCTGAGTCCACACCTAGCTATGTTCTTTCCTAAACAATGCATCAAAGTCTTGCATTCTAACCCGGCTCTTCTAGTCTCTCAGTTCTTATCAATTTAACACTCGTGGTGATTCCTACCCTATAAAAGTCATCCTAGCCAGGCTTTGCTTTTAGTGCAAACTCCTATTTCTGCCTGTTTTCTCCAGTTGCATCTTAGCTTAAGAAACTCCTTTGAGTGAAAGCAAAAGTAGATGATGAAGTATGAAAATGTTAAGCCTGATTGTATATTTTAACACTCTGGTAATACTTAAAGCACTGAGGATACCTGCTCAGCTGGAGATAAAAAAGCTAATGCTACAAAGTACATAAGTGCTCTTAAAATAAGCAATATTACCCTCTGAATGACTCACAGGGACTCTGGCTCAACAGTATAATACAGCACAATTTCTTTTTTACAATAGGTTTCTATGAAGTAAAATATCTAAGGAAATCTGTACAGAGAGGTCTGATTGAGAGATAACATTGAACAGAGAAGCGACAGAGACTCACACAGGTAACAAAGGGATAATGACACATAAAGATTAAAGAGAGGTAAAAACTTCGATAAAGATGCAATAAATTGTTACAGTGGTGGGGACAGAACTGATGAGCGAGTAGGTAAACCTTAGGTGCAAACAGGAAAACAGTTTTTAGATGAAGAACAGGAAAAAAGTGGTGAGGGGCCCTTAATGCTTCAGCTTCTCAGTGAGAAAGAAGTTTTGTAGGTTAGGAAGAGGAAGAATCATGCTGTAGTGAGGTAAAATCTGATCAGAAAGTGAAAGAAATTAATGATTTTTTTTCAAAACCAAATAAACGAATCAAAAAAAAAAACAGAACAGAAAATATGGAGAAATAACAAAATATTTCGCTAGCTTCAAAGAAAACTAGATGTCTGACTTTCTTCTATCAAGAGTACTAGTCCAGGAGAAAAGTAATCTTACCAACTACAAACAGCAATTAGCTGAAATAATAGCAGCTGAATTTGGGGGGCTAATCTGAAGTCTTTAGCCATATTGAATTCTTAATCCTATCTTCTAGTGCTCTCACTGCTTTTTTTTTTTTCTTTTTTCTTTTAAAATATTATAATACAGTTGAAGAATGACCCGAATATAAGGACCTGAGATAAAAGTGTGTTAAAAAGGCAGTATTTTACCAGAGGTATGTGTGGAGACACCAAATATTAGCTAGGAATCTTTCAAAGGTTATTTCCTACATTGACACAATACATTACAAAAAAAACTACTCCACACCACAGTACAACTTTTATAATGCCTTTTAGAAAGGTAAACTTCAACACAAATTCTGGTAGTGTTAGTGACTTTCTGGTTAATGGATTTTTAGTCAAAAGGGAATTTATAATTAATAAGAATGTCACAAGAGATCTTAATTCCATTCAAAGTAAGGACTATACTGAATGATAATGGAAGTATAAACAGTATTTCCTCCCCTCATTTTGCAGGAAGATATCTGTTCCCTATATCAGGTAGCAAGATAATTGAAGAAAGTGGAATTTTTTTTTATTGATAAGCATGAAAGTAATGGACAAAATTTATGTCCTGAGATATCATAAGAAGAAAAGGAAATTGAGTATGAAAAGTGTCAAGATCTAGGTCCTGGATATTATGCAACTTAGATTTTTGTTTAAATTATTTTTTCACCTTAATCTGTTCTCTGATGTTTTGTTAGACCATGGGAATATCAGAAGTGTTTAAAATATTTCATATCCTTTAAAAATAGCTTTAAAATCAAGAATTTTTGGAGGATGCGATATCAATAGCTAGAAAAGGCATTATATTTTTAGATTTTGGGGGTTTTGACTCTCATAAAATGTGTTATCATTAATAAAAAGAAGTATAAAGATGCACAATTTGCGGATCTGATGGATTTTATTAGTCTATACCTGGAATATTTTATTCCATACCTTGAAACAAAATGGAAAAGAAAAGGAATTCTTCTCTTGTTTGGTCTGGATACCTACTTCTCTGTTCCTATTCTGTTCTGAATACCTCAGTGCCTGGAAAGTGCTTACAAAGTTTAAAGGAATCAAATGAGAACGACATTGGATTAAAATATCTTTGCTATATGAGACAAATAAAAAAAAAGAATATTAGCCTTTAAAGTAATTGCTAGAATGAGTGAAAAAGAGGATAAAATATGTTTTTAACTGAAATGATGAAGCTTCTTCTTATCCTTGGGTTTTTATTATTTGGAGGGATTAAATCTCCTTAAAAATCACGGGAAAGGTAAATTCATTGTGCTATTAGGTTTAATGTATGCAGAGAATAATTATAAATGAAAGCAAAAAAAGGAACCTGAATCCTAAAGAGAGTTTTGGAGCATTTCATGACGTGCCTTCCTGAAAATTATTTGGCAAACAGATTCACATATGAATCACAGAATGTGGTCCTTTACATCATTATGCTGACAAGTGGTTCTTCAGTAGAGTGGCATCCTGCAGAGCCAAAAATGTTCCAGTAGGATTTGCCCAGTGAATCAAACATCTTGTAATTGGATTTGCTACTACTCTACAATAAAAAGCAAATGACAGAAGGCAAGAATTTCTGGGGTAATACGTATGTGCTAGTCTTTTTAATCAGCAAAATATTTATGCTAAAAGACATGAGTTTAGTCATACTTTTCTATAGTGCGAACTATCTTAAAAAAAAATTATAATAGGTAAGAGAAGCTACAACTAAAACTAAACAGTTATTTTTAGTGCAGAGAGTGCAGTGTACCACAGCTACTTTCATAACTGACTCTTTTATCAGCATCTGTTTACTAGATTCTTTTTTTATATTGGAAAATGAACATAATATTTCAGTGTTAAGTGTTTTTCTTCAACTAGGAAGCATCTGGACTGTACCAGTATGGCAGAATAGTCCGTGAAAAAAACTAAATATAATAATTACTTTACCAGTGTGTAGACAATAGACATATTATATTCCTACTTTGTTTTTCCCTTCTTCTTCTTCCTTTCTAGAAAGTGAAATAGGAATATCAGTGTCTCTTGTCTATGAAAATATTCGCTCTATGACTTCCATTCTTCATTTACTAATAGGTGGAAAACCTATGCTTCCCACAGAAGAAATGATGCCAAACCAACCTGGGAGAAATCCTAAAGGTTTAATTATCTCTGGGGAATCTGCTGGAAACCGGCGTGTATGTCACTTTGGCACTCCCAGAGGTTGCTGCTGCAGAACAAAAGCAGTCTGTTGGAGTCTTACCCACCAGAAGTTTATCATTCCCCGCCCACTCTATGCTATTGATGGAAACAGTGTCCTCAACCTTCTTTATACCCAGAGACTTTTTAGATGGACTGGGTCATCTTCACCAGGCTGTTTCTAAATGAGCGTAAAGAAGACTTTAGTCTCCTTCTGCCTCAAACATGACTGAAGTGTCTGTGGCTGCACTTCCAGCTCTGATATGATTGATAACAGTGAGTTAAATAACGATTCCATGTTTCCAAACCCATGAGAATCTTTTTCTACAGAGTCACAGCAGTGACAGGAGTCACCTAAAGGAAGTCAGGCATAGGAATGCTGAACCAGATCCAGAACTACTGAGCTGGTCCAAGCTACATATACCTCCAGCAAACTGCACATCAGCAACCAATTGCTCATTTCTGAAATAGCACCAACAGTCAGTAGCTTTAATGCAGAAAAATGCTCTTTCTCCATGTTGGTTTGTTATCTTTTTGTGATGAAAAAACTCCACTAAGTGACCCAAGATACTGTGATGTGAGGTTGTAAAACATCGAATAAATCATCCCATCCTCTATACTGTCTCCTTTGGGTTGTGGACTAAACAGGGAATGACTCTACCACTTGTTTTCTTCAGTCACCACAGGAAATCTTATCCCTCACCTTTGACCCTTCTTCCCCTCACTTAAAACTAATTCCTACTTTTCCCTACAGTTCCTATAGGAGACACAAGATATTATATATATATACATATATATATATATGTTTTGAAACTCTGATATGGACAGATTTTTGGCTACTGTTTTTCGTGCTTTGAAGATCTGGCATCTGGGCTTTTTCTACAGTGCTGCAGATATTCTCGTAAAATATTGGGGTTAGATAATATGTGTTGATATACTACCTGGAATGACAATCGGTAAGCAATTATAAAACAATAAGAATGACAGAATTTCCAGTCAGTTAGTTCTATACTGATTAAAATCCACAGACTTAAAGGCACTAATCAACTAACACATTCATTTCTCTAGAGCTATTTTGTCCATGCATAGCCAACAGATAATTACTCCGGTAATTCTATAAATTAACTTGAAGGCTTTCCTTAGTGTTACAATAGTCTATTTACAAAATGAAGAAAATAATGTAACAATTAGCATTAAGTGAAATTTATATCACATTCATAACATCTAAGTAATTTCTTAGATGGAAGTGAAGTGTTGGGTGAGTAGTTGAGACACGCACTGTACTGTGTTAATATGCACTGCCAGTCAATACATTTTAGTCAAATGTCACACCAAGACGTGCGTTAGACACTTCTCAAGGTTAAGTAGTAGCTTTTAAAATAGGTAGTTGTGCAACAGACTGGCAAGACTATTGTTGATATCACTTTGACTAATTGACTGAAGACATTATTATATTTCAGATGTTAGTTCTGAGAGCCACAGTATAATTACATTCAACATACTTGTTAGCTCTAAGATTTCAAATTTACTTAAAAAAAAAAGCGTATGAAAGACAAGATACCCAAAAAAGACTAAATTAAATATTTGGACTCAATACAAGTAATAGCTAAAACTAAAACTATATTTAATGCTAAATTAATAAATAAAAGAAATCAGGCAGATAAACATAACCTGAGAAGCATTATAGAAAATGTGACGTCAGCTACAGGAGGACTGATATCAAAGCTACCCATACACAAAACCAATCAAGCACTTAAGCAGTCAATCACACAATACATGTGGAATAGCAAAACTGTGATACTCAGTAAAAAATGAATTCAAATAGCAAAATAAACTTGCAGATTTTAGCTCTTTCTTCCCACTGTTGTTTTTTGTCAACTCAGTTAAACACTACTGTCACAATAGTGACTTCTCCTGTGCCAGTCTGTGATGGTAGTTATCAATGGAACCAGAGGGCAAATAGTTGGAGCTAAATATTCCATATTTATTACTTAGGGCTTTAGTAGGCCTTTTTCTAATGTCTCCAACTAAAAAAAACTAACAAAGGACTCTGCAACTTTTTCTTAAGAAGGTAAATTTGTTCCTAGTCTACAGGTAACTTGTGATTTTCTTTGTGTATAAAAGGAAGATGTTGCTTTAAAAGCTGCATCTTGCTTATTGAAACTGCAATTGATATTCTCATTAGTTTGCTTTAAGCATTAGTCTTTACTGTTGCAATCCAGTGCAAGCGAGAGAGAGTAGAGATGCACTTCCTAAAGAACAGAACAGGAATAGAACAATGGTCCTCAGTTCTCTTGTTCCCTTGGGAAATTATTAGTGATAGCTCATTTGCTCATCTCTGAAAATATATTTGTCTTTTTTTTTAATGAGAGATTATTCTATTAAAAATTTATCTATTTGTGCATGCTACTATAGCACCTAAAAGCTCTATGTTTGTACCAATCCTCCCCTCTGCTACATATTATAACACAAAGTATAAGGTCATTTCATTTACAAAGACCTTACAAATTGAGGGTAAAACAAGCGACAACTGATGGATAGGAAAAGACAGAGGAGTACAAGGGAATTACACAACAATGCTAGTTGCTGTGATAGGCAGCAGTCTCAGTACAGAATCACCATAAACACTGTGAATACTTTATTCTTTCTTGAAGTAACGCTGTGATTTAGATTTTTTTTTTTTTTTTTTTTTAAGGAAAGACTAGAGTTAGAGAAGGGAATAATAAATTACTTTCTGGGTATTTTACAAGAGCTACTTCTCAAAGTGAGGTGCAGTTTTTGGAACAGAAAGAAGGTGATTGTTTCACAAGGGAACAACTGGATTTAGAAAGAATGGCAACATTTGCTGGCCAGAGGCTGGAGGTAGTGCTTCAATGCCAAATAAGAAGGAAGATGTTGGAATTAAATATACTTTGAAAGGTCCTGAAAGTAAAGGTAAATTGAGTATGATTGACATAGCAAAGAAGAAAAAAGCGGAAATAAATATGTCACAGTTCCATTAGATAGCTTTATGGGTTTTTACAATAATTGTCCCACTCTGTATTTTCAAGTTAGTAATTTCATATACATAACACTGTGCAACACGTCAAAATCCAAAAATGTTTATTCCCCTCCAATTGCTATGAGATGTGACACTTGAATCCATATATCGTTGGTTATTAGCATAATTTAGTAAAGAGAAGACATTGAAATGGAGCAAAATATTAATTATGCTCTTTAAGCTGTTCGTAGCTGATGGCTGACTGCTGAGTGCATTGCTAAAAGGGGGCCAACAGCATACCAGCTCTGTGTTGTGTGTACACAATGCGTGTCAGATGAGCATGATAATGAGTGTCTGTTTGCCATTCTCTCTGTATGAAATACTGCCCCGCAAGCCTGAAATACTTTGTTGAACAAGGCAGGTAGTGTCAGAACAAGTGCCCAAAACACCAGCTAGTAGGCAGGCAGAAGCATTTGCTATGGACCAGAATGTACATCTCTCTCTTCATTTAGTGATTGAAATAATTTTCTTTATGATTCCTCTGAAAGGTCTCTCTGACTATTCAGCTTTCATTGTTTGACTTGTCTGTCCTTTGCTGTATACTGTGAAAAAAATGATTGTTAATTTTCAAGATTAGTTTTTGTGCGAATTACCGCTTAATGTTAAATACACCAGCACTACAGAGAGACTCTTCAAGGCTTTTAGGCCTTCTAAGCTTCACTCAAGCTTTATTTGAGAGCCAAGTTTAGCTTTATTGGCCTTGTCTTCCATGTCGAAAATATTATTCTTGCAGCTTTAGAAAAATAAGCAATTTTGCAAAAAAAAATGAAACAAGAGAATACCCAAGTCACATTCCTTCCATTCAAGTCTGGTCTTACACTGTTGCAGCATTATAGTTGAAAACCAGACAATATTAAGAAATTGGAACCCACACTGTAACACCGAGAGTTCTATATGCCTTACTGCAAGAACTCCTTTATATTTTTCTCTGTAAATATACATATGTAAATTACATTTTAGCAGAACAATGTTGAATGACACGTAAAATTGCTAGAAGGAAAGAAACAGTTGTCAGTCATTTTAAGCAATTATGGTGTTTCCCTTTGTATAAGGAAGGGGAGGTTGTAACGTTATTATTTAAACCACAAAGTTTAAATACATAAATTCATGATTTATCCTGGAGACATAATAGAGTCATGGATTTTTCAGGTCTAAAGTAAACGCAGGTAAATATTTTTGCCAGTGTGTGGCAGAAACTGCCTGGCATGTGACAAATTCATAAACCAGACCGCTCCTACACAGGAAATGTTTTTCCTCTAGGCTAAGACCTCAAAAAGAATGGCTAATGCCATTGCCAAGTAAGGTTTTAAGACTTCAAATGTGTGATAAGGATCTTCAAAATTTTACTTTGTGTCTTATAGATGTTGATCATTTTTAAATGAGCATTGAGGTTCATTCATTGTACCAAAACATAACTGAAAAATCAATAATAGCACATAGTTTGTACAAAACCTTAATTTTCTGAGAGAATACTTTGTCTCAATGAAACAAGCTGCAGAAACTTACAGCTTTCACAAAGCATTTGCATTTGTCCTCTGTCTGTTTAATTGAAGACAAGAAAGTCACAGGCGACAAAATCAGTTTAGACGATTTCTATTGTCCAGGAAGGTGAAAGTTGCGCATTTTTCTTGCTTCTTCATGGTACTCCACTCCTTTTGGCATTTTTGCATGCATTTTACTCAATTGGGAAAGAGGGAAAGAAAAGGTTAAGAAAAAAGTGTCTGCACTACTCTGTTTCAGCTGTCAGTCATCAGGGCCACTAAGGCTAGATGTTCAGCCTTCAGGCAGTTCTGTGACTGCAGCTCAAAATGAGCCCTGTCTAAGCAGAAACATACAATTATTCCAATCAAATTATTTCGAGGCTACACAATACAATTACCCAGCTTAATCTGGGAGATGAATTAATTGAAGGATGATGTTCCTTTTTTGCATAGAATGTCCCTGTGTAGGACATTCCTAAAGGAAAGTTGAACACTTGACTTTCATGCCAGAGTCTCTAAAAGAATTTGTATTTTAGTCACGAACAGATTTTGTTTCAGCATTTTCCTTTTAAGGAGAGGAGAAGGCTTTAAAACTGCAAATCAGCCCTTATATTAGCACAGAATCAGTATGTAGAAGTAGAAAGACAGAAAGTGGTGTCTTGTCAAAGTTTTTTTTTTTTTCTTTTTTTTTATTCTCTTCCACAGATGAAAATTGATTGAAAGGAAAGGATCAGCATGAATTGCTCCACATTTCTATCTCTCATGCTGATGCTGGTTCAACTTTGGCCCTGCTCTCTGAGCATACAGAACCACAGTGCTCAAAACACAGATCAGCCTTTCTCAGCAGTTCGAAGAGTGAAACGTGGCTGGGTTTGGGAGCCACTTTTTGTAACTGAGGAACAAACTTCGGTGGTGCCTGTGTATGTTGGACAGGTATGATAAATAATGATTCAATAATGGTACAATTTGGTTGTAATGTGCTGATTAGCAGCCTGCTACCTTAATTTGGAAGATCAAGCATTTCTAGTGACTTGGAAATATCAGAAAATGTAGAGGGAGGAGCTCAGGGAACTATAATTAGGCCACACAACACCTCTCCTTTCCTGTGACCTGATTTAGGATCCGAGAACTCAAAGAGCTGAAGGCTACAGCAGTACCAAGGACTTTCCTTCACCTAGGCCTTCTGTGAAAGAAAGTCTGCGTTCACTCTGTCACTAAAACTGGTTCCATATGCAGATGCAGGTATCAAGAAGAAAATTTCCGTTTTGTTTTCTGAATGGACTCATTTATCAACACCTGAAAATTTGCTTGTGCTATTTTGACCTTTCATCGAAGCAGCCATACTTAGTACAGGGTAGTTTACAAACAGTATTTGGCATGATTTTCTATTGCAGTAAGTAGCAGCTGATTTACCCCTCATTAATTTTTAATGAAACAGATTAATACTAAACCCTTTTACCACTGAGAAACTACAGGGATCTGCACGCTTCATTAGATTAACGTAGGTTTAGCACAATGAGAAATTGTCACCTTCCTTTAAAAATGTGCTTTAAGATAATTGTCTTAATGAGACTTTATTTGCCCTTTTCTTCTTTCTCTTCTTATTATTGTTATTATTATTATTTATTGTTATTTATTTTATATGCTAGAAGCAATTGTAATCTTGAGATCTAGTTTTCTTTTCTTTAAGGCACTTTCTAGATGAATAAACCAAAGTAAGTTCAACTGCTAATTAACTAGCAGTAAAATTTAATTGGGCCCAAAGGGTGAAGTGCTCAAAATTCATTAATTACTTTTTCACAGCCCTTTCAAAGTAACTACTATGGAAGTGTGATGTCTCACTTCTGAATGAACAAGCATAGACATACTCATTTTTTAATTATTTTTACTTTTTCATTTTAAAAAAAACCTTCGTAAATGTCATGTATTTTCATACAGCTTTAGGAAAAAATCATAATCTTGCTTTTCCATTTCTCACAGGTAAACTATGAGGTATTATTATTGAAGATTATGGTTAATTTATTGCAGTGTAACCATCATCTAATCAGGCATATGGTGTCTTTTTATTGAGTAGAATATGTTCTACTTTCAGTAAATAAAGTGACAGTCTATGATAAACACAGGAGTTTTTAGGAAATAAGGCCATGAAGGAAAGTACATCAACAAAAATATAAAGGTAGATACTCTTTGTTTTTAAGTCACTGTTCCATATCAGCTCCTTTTCTCAGTCAGATTGGGAGCTCAGTCTTCAAGTTTCATTTAATATGGACTCATGAATCCTTTTCCTTTAACATATTTAAGAAAAAGTATTATGTCCATCATCAATGTAATGGCAGATATATGAAAGCCACAGGTTTCATCTACAACTGAAAGACTGGTTATCATTTGTGTCTAGTTTAATGAAAATGGTAAACTGAGAACCTTCAGTATGTTTTCTCAGCAAACATAATTTGTAAGAGGCTTCTCATTTAACGTGGTCAAGGTCATGAAAATCTTTTGGGGATGAATGATTATGAGTGTTGTGGTTCAACATGGATTATTTCTAAACAGCTCATCCAAGGCACACTTCCAGTTTCTAAGGGTTTGATGCGCTCTGTGACCACTCTGAATCCCATCTTAAAGTTCTAGATATTCATCACTTTTCCCATGCCCTGGTTTTGATGAAAAGGAAATCAAGATTTATGGATCAAAAAGAATCTGTGGTGCCCCCTTAGATAGATGTCAAATTTGGATGCTGTTAAAATGAGTTTGTTCACTCCACACGTAGAAGGGTGAAACTGCCCCATGTTTTGCACACAACGACTTATGTTGAAAACATTTGACTTTATGATGTTCATTTTTAAAATGGCTCTAAAATCCCCAGCCTTGAAAATTCCCTCTGTTGTACTGGCAAAGGGAATTAACTCTATATAATTTAGGATATAAATACTCTGAAATAACTTAGAGCAGGAGCTCAAAACTGTTTCTTGTACTCCAGAGCAGTCTCATAGTCACATTCTGAATAAACTATCCATTTTGTTCATGCAGGTTATTAAGTATCATGAAAATCTTCAAAAAGGCATAGACATTGTTCTGAAGAAAGGCTAAAATATTTTTTCTAGTTTCAGAAGGTATTACAAAATATGTTGAGTAGATCCGATACAGAAATGTGCCCTTTGCACCATATATTTATTTCTTTCCCACTCTGTGACCTCATATCCCACATTGAGCTGCAGGATCAATAAGCATGAAGCAAAAGAGTGATTATTAAAGTCAACAGGTGGACTTATTATTTGCAATTTAAACTTGTTGCTTTGTAGAAGAAGCAGAGTGAATAATTTTTTTTTGACACTGGATTGTTCAATTATTATCCAGGCTCTTAGAGCTTTTGACATCTTTTGTTCTAATCCAAAGTAAATAAAGGAAAATTAGAGAATAAGTGACACAATAGAAATTGTTTTTCCCATAAAACTCAACTTTGTATGGTTGACGTGTTAAGAAATGAAGTTACTTCTATTAAAAAAGTACTTTCACATGTTGTTAACATTAACAGAACTATTTTAATTTCATCAACTAGTGTAGCTGGACCACAATGGTCTCCAGTGTTCATCCTCATCAGAGAAATCAAATCACTGTCATAAAATTAATTTTAGCAAGACAGCAGAAGATACAGATCATCTTGAAAGGAAATGGAAAAATTCTATCCATTTATTTCAGAATAAATAATACAGACTCCAACCATAGTACGACTTTTCATCTCTTTAATATTTCAACAGAAATAGAACACCAGTGTCCCTCTCATATTTACACTTAATATTGCTGAGTATAAAAAATATACAAAACTTACAAAGTACACTTGTAATTCATGATAATAAAAAATTCAGATAACGTTTAATGGCCTTTGCATCGTTTTCAGCAGAAGTTTATGGGACCTGATAAAGCAATGATTTAAAGCAATTACTGATATTCATTCCCTTCACTTTAAATCAGCTGAAGCATTTTTTTTCAGGTTTGCCATGCGTTAATATGTCTATTATATCAGTACTTTAAAACTGAGACATGACTGGCTGAAAATGTTACAGTATGCTCTTTTAAATATTAATATTCAAGAAGGCTCACTCGTAATGGAGTTCATGTGAAATGAAAAGAAATGAAGTCTAAAATGAATATTCCAAAACATTATTTCTCCCAAAACATGTCTTATTTTTCTGTTTTACACTTGCAGCTGAAATCAGATTTAGACAAGCACGGTAGCGACCTAACATACATTTTGACTGGGGAGGGAGCTGGAAGCATTTTTACCATTGATGACAGTAACGGCAAAATTTACGTGACACAAAAGCTTGATCGAGAAAAGAAACCCTTCTACACTCTAAGAGCACAAGCAATTAACAGGAAAACTCAGCTTCCTGTTGAACCTGAATCAGAATTTATTATCAAGGTCCGAGATGTCAATGACCATGAACCACAGTTCCTGGATGAACCTTATGTGGCAACTGTTCCAGAGATGTCACCTGAAGGTATGGCATGCTGTGAACCAAACTTTTTTTCCTATTTTGGTTTGTTTTTTTTCCTAGCTAGCTCTGTTGATATAAAATCCTAATAGCATATTTTGTGGATTGCCTTTCAGTGAGAAGGAAGCAAACTATTTTAAAAGCTCAAAAATTTGCAAATGCTTAAAACGAAAATTGTGCATACCTGCACTTAACATCCCTGCCTTTAAATATTTAGGTACTTACATGTATCTAAGTGCTTTTACAGAATCTAGATACATCTTATATTGAATATAGAGAGTTGTCTTTCCTGTCAGTGATTCAGCCTTGAAATTGGTATTTGTCTAAAAATATAACATTACCATTTGAAATAGGTGGAGCCCTATAGCCAGTTGACACTGCAAAGGAGATTTGAGGCTGACAGATTTCACTACTTTTCAATCAGTGTAGTACCCTAGACTTCAGAAAATTCTTCAGTGTATGATTATTGTTACAATGTGTCAGCTCTTCAAGGTTCTACCAATCTGAAAGAAAAGCAGCATGCACATAAACCTTGAAGTCCTTTGAGCTCAGTTAACTCTTTTTAAGGTCATAAATATAAGCTTGGTTGAATTGAAACTTACTCAACAGCATCTTTTAGTCTACTCTGATTCTGTTTAATAATTAAACAGTATATTCTTATTATGTCCTGTGTAGTATAAATCATATTTTACAGTAACTGGAGAAGAATCACATTAACATCACAGGCACACACAATTTCCCCTCAAAGATAGGGATACTTTCCTTCCTGTAATGGGCTCAGAACAGGAATGGTATGAAACTGATGGGGGACTGATGCCTGCCTATTTATATTGCCCAGCCTCTTTCCCATTAGTCAGCTTCTCTTTGTTTGGATTAGATGGTGTGCAGTGAAGGACCATTTTCCAATTTCCTAAGCATATAAACTGTAATTTAGCTGTCAAGAAGAACAACTTAGCTCCTATACCTCTTCCTTCCCACCTCCACCTGATCAAACAGATTTATAGTAGATTGTGTCATGTATCTGGAAACAATACAACAAATATGAAACAAAGTTAGCATCCAATGAATATAAGTGCATAGATATATATATGTACATATACATATGCATACATAACATATACACAGTCATTTAAATCCTGGAAAAAAGTATGAATGCAGCTGACATAAACAAGCAAGTTACAAATATTTTTATCTCCATATAACTAGCTTCAAAATGAAAGGGAACCTACATTTTTAAATCTTACGGAAAGAATCTCAGCAAAGTTTTTAATTACTAACCCTATCTATTTTGGTTGTTTCTACTGCAAGCAATACTGAAGAGAAATGTTAATGTTGTACTATTTAAAACTGTATGAATTAACGAGGTCATTAATTTCATAGCATCAGTGATCATAAAAGATAATAAAAACTGTGTTTCATTCAGCATTACCCATTCAACTTTTAGGGCAGATTCTGAGAATCTTTCATGGGAGCTGTAAACTTTATCATCTTCTGCCAGCCTGGATAGCAGTTGCAAGAAAAGGATATTCATGCCTGGATGATAATAAAAAGCGGAGTTAGTACTTTAATTTTTGCCAGGAAGCAGTAGCTCACCATCACTACTAGAAATAGCTAAAAAAGACATCCATTTAATCAACTTATTTCCTAGCCACCCTGGATATACAACCTTCCACCAGGGAAACAACTTTTGGGTGTATGAGTATCTCTTCACTGCCACTTTCTTCCATACAGACAGAATTATTGGTGTCAAGAATTTTGCAGCTAATCTCTTAGTCAAATAACTTATTCTAACCTGATTTGTTGCTTGTTTGGAGGTATTTCTAGCCTTTATATTTTGCTCATTCACTCAACTTTGTAGACGAGAAAACAGGTGCCTTGTCAAGGACAAGGCATATTTTTTATGTGCTTACAGTAATAACAGCTGCAGTTAATTTTCTAGAATTACCTGGGTATTTTTATCTGGGATTATACAGATTTAGGACTTGGATAACGCCCTTTTTTCTTTTTCCTTTTTTATTCCTTCTCCTCTTCCCTCGTGGTAAAACATTGTTTATGAAGCCCTTGTTATCTTATAATGGCTTTAAAATAGCTAATAATTTAATATGACTTGATTTATACTCACACAAACCTGTAACTCTTCAGTTATATCAATAATACCAAGGTATATCAAGAATAGACTTATGGATTGCCTCTATTTTATCCCCCTGTCTTAATGATGAACTCATGTCTTATTGATAGCTATATGGAAAACCAAATAAAAATATTAATTAAGATCTTACTTATGGTCAAAAGCAGCAGTAGTAATCTTTTCCCATATACCTCTCTTTCTCACTTGAAACCATCAATAAGCAGTTGATAGATAAGAAGCTTCAATCTATATTAACCTGAATTGTCTACAAATTGACACCCTAAAAATGGAAAGCTCAGTAGTCTTTATTCAGTTTCCTGTGTCATCTATTATATATTTAAATTCCTGAAATACCTTATCACTTCAGCATAAGATTAATTAAACTGCAAAAATCTTGATTGATTTCTTAATCTTCCTGCATGATTATACATAAAAAAGATTCCCAGTAAAATGTAGAAATATACGAAATGAATACAAAAAAATTTAAAATTCAGAAGCAACACCAGAACCCTGCGCGCCTCCTCTCTGAAATAGTAAACCCACAGATTTATCATCATCCAGTGAATCTAAGTCAGCCATAGGGATTTTGAAATATTTTCTACACTGCTTCTTCTCAGTTTGTCCTCTCTAGCACTAATACCATGGCTATTTCAGAGAGCATTCTTTCACCTACTGCTTCCATGAGGACACTACTGGCACACCAATGTGCATGTCTGGCACATAGAACGTAAGTGCAGTGGCGTATGGTAGGATATAACTTCCTAGCTGTCAGCTCAAGCACATGAAACAACTGAGCCACACACCATGAAGGCTTCTTTGGGCTTGCTCACCCTGCTTCTCAAAGGGTAGAGACTGTACTGCCGAGGTGAAACCAGTTTCATGTGCATCCTAAAGCATTAATCCTTACCAGGATATTTCTGACATCACAGTAGATAGAAACAGTAACTGAGTAAAAGTTGCAACACTGATATTATAATGATTCACTATATCACTGCTTTTCTCCCAGGAAAACAGAACATCCTCTCACATAATAAGGGATGTAGACCAGAATTAGTTTAAATCAGGGGTGTCAAGGCCCACGGGCCAAATCCGGCCCTCCATCTTGTTTCTACCCAGCAGCAGCGCCGAGTTCCTTGCCCCTACGCTCCTGCCAGCGCTGCTCTCGTGTGCAGCGTGCGTGATGCACGTTATGCTGCAGGAGCAGGAGAATGGCGAGAGCCAGGAGTTTTACACCCCTGGTTTAAATGAGACAGTGCAATAGAATTGGTCTCTGTTTCAGAGCTCACTAGCAGCAGTTCAGCTCACTGATGGTAGTTTCCTCATAGAAAACAGGCTCAATAAGTATGGTCAATAACTCGGGAAAATATTTCACCGTTAGTGAACAGTTTGCCTGGAATTGAGAAAAGGAGAAAGGAGAAAATAATTCACAGACAGCCACTTGCCCCAGAAAACCACAGAAGAAAATTATAAATAGTTTGGTCCAAAGTTAGGCACAGATTTCAACATACATACATTAATGTGCCAAAAAAATAGAATAAATTTTACTTCTTTCTTAGCTCTCTTTATTTTCAGTACTAAATGTTATTAGTACTTTATATGCAAGTGTCACAGTAAATGAAAAGCACGTCAGTAAATGGACTCTATTCGGAGAACACAGGACTGTGGTTTTACCCTCAGGCAGTTAGTAGAATTTTACATTTAGTGTCTTCCATACAGCTGTTAAACTTGTACAACTGCAGTATATCTGATGGAATGGTTAAGAGTCAGATGCAATAATATATCAGTACTTAATGTTTTTATAGATTTCAAGCTCTAGTTAGAAAAATGAATAATTGTTTGCCATATCAAGGTCCTATAGTTTACCTAATAGGCTCCAATACATAAATGGCAACATGTTTTGCCCAAGAAAGGAAAAAAAACAAGTCTGCAGAAATGCAAAGAATAATCTTATACAGCAATCAGCTAAATGCAGTTTGCCTTAAATGAAACTAACAAAACCCAAATAAATATGTAAACACGTTTACTATAGCTTAAGACGTTATTGTGTACATAAAACACATATTTGGGGCTAAACTTTTTATCAACATTACACAGACACCCATATTCAAAAATGCATATGTCAAAGCCCATGAACATAGTTGATTAATTTGTCTCTGCTATGATATCCATTTTCACATAAGTGTTATGAAACTGTATCATAGTTCAATTGTCAGTCACATCATGTCATGGCTGCAACATCAAGAAGTGGAGTTTTGCAGGCTTTTTTGTTTGTTTGGAGGAGTGGTTCTGTGTTAATTGTTTGTTCTGGATGATATTATTTGTATCTGATCAGTTAGTCTTCTCCCAGGAAAGAAGTTACTAAAAATGGCTTTTTGGAGTTTTTGAGTACATAATACTAACATTGTAATTTCTATCACTCAAATGCCAATGTCTAGGTAAATGCAGTTCTATTCAGCAAATAGCTTGATTTTTTTTTTTCCTGCAAATTAAATGTATAGAGAAATAAGGGTTTCAGGGCAGTGAAAAAATAAAAACTGAAAAAATATTCTAAACCCAGGACAGCATTTTTCTTCTGCTTACTACATAGTCCATATTTAATGTAGAGGTTCAAATAGTCATCATGAAACTTTCATCCTAAAAAAACCTTAAGAAACCACAGTCCTCTCTTTACATGGTCTCCTACCACCCTTGTGCGACATAATCTCCCTCCTGAGAGTGCTGGAGATCTGGGTTTGCTTCTCTCCAGGTCTGCTCTCTCTTTAACAGATGCCCTCTGCCTGCTCACCTTTCCATTATACACACCAGCAGCATCTCATTACACTCAACCGGGCAAATTCCATGCTTCTGCCTTCTGCTTTGCTCTGAAAGAGTTGACAGGCAAGCAGAAAAGTAGGCTGGGTCTTAGAGAAAAAGCAAATGCTGGTTTATATACAACATTTCTTTCTAATTGTTGGAATCTGTGCAGAAAATAAATCTACCTTGAATGAGTAAGATGCAAAAAAGCGGTAATAATAACTTCCAAGTCTTGCATATGTTGGATTTCATTCCTCATTTATTAAATATGTTGCTGTAAACAAGTCCATTTCCAAGCATAGCTGTGGGCACTTAGCTTTATTTACTAGAAAATGGTATTTATAACAAACTCCACCTATTGGATTATTCACAGGTTTTGATTCCTTCCTAACTAGCACTCCATTTTCAAAGCAACTGCATTCTAGTTATGATAAATTGTCTTATACGATGGCTTTCCTGTATGAGAAGTTTCCATGGTCTGCAACTGATAGGGAGTCATCAGTTGTGTATCTGAAAATTTAATTTGCCCTTCAGCTTTATTAAAGAATACCGTTATTTCTGAAGCAAGTATGTGCCCTGATTAAATATGAATCTGTCATTTTATCTGTCATTTTATTTTATCTTATATATGTATACATCTATACACAGAACTAATACACACGTGGATGTCAGAAGTTTGTATCGTAGGTTTGTTTTGAAGGACATATAACTCAAAAAGTTGGTGACAATAACATTTTAGCATACCTCCACTGTGGAAAAAGATAACAAGCATTATGGAGTCACTTGAAGTGCTGTTGAATAAATTGACAGAAAATGTAAAAAACATTTTTTTAATAATCAATATAGTTCATTCAGCATATCCTTATGTGAGAAAGCTTTCTTAATTTCTATTAAAAAAGCCAAAACCAAAACTGTTGACCTGCTAGAAAACTCAGAAATTAATATATTTATTTTATTAGAGATAAATATCAACCTTGAGTTTGTCATAAAAAGAAAAGTGTTTCTGGTCTAACTCCTTGCGCTCCATCATTTCTTTTTTTCTCCTCCAGCGTAACTATTCAGCTATATTGGTAAGCAGGTGCAACCACGTGAACGTATGCCAGAAAGTTTTAGAAAGTAGATTGATTTCCTGCTGTTCCTCACGAAAAGTCTTATTTGTGTTCGTACACAGATCTTAGGTGAGGAAAAAAAGACAAAAATAATGATTACCTTACAAATTGATGCTACTGTGAATATTTTCTGTTAAAGGACGATCGTCACTAATGGTGCCATGAAATTGCTGTCAATCTCGTGTCTAGGATACAACCGGCTTCCATCCAGACATGAAATCAAGCTCTGCAGAATGATTCTACTGTGCTTTTGCAATGGGGATTCTGTCATCATTCTTGCACTGGCACAGGCTCATTAAAGACTCAAGGATAAAAAATGCTGTTAGAGCCTTGTTATACTTCTTGGCTGCTTTACTTGCGACCAATTAATTTCTTTATCACCAATGGGCGTACTGGTGATATAGTGGCTGTGTTTTCCTATTCCCATGGGAAACTTCTATGAAATACTTCAAAGAATATACAAGGGGCACAGAAACTATTCACATATCAGAAGTAAGGGAAAAGAGCATAAGATATGTAGTATTTTAAGTAACATAAATATACTACTGAAAAGTTATGTGCTATTTATTTTTATTTTAATTTAAAATTTTATTTCAACAAGAATAATTGCTGATGAAATATTTTCCCTTTTTAATGATAAATTGTAGAAGGTGCCATTTGCTCCTGTTTGCTAATGTGACTAGGATGTTAAAAGATTTTTAAAGAAGTTTTTTTTTTAATTATGAGATAATTTAAACCAGAAGAAAATAAACATCTATTTTATTTATTCCTGGAGGCACTTCAGTTACACAGGTAACTGCTACAGATGGTGATGATCCTTCTTATGGGAACAGTGCCCGTCTGCTTTATAATCTCCTTCAAGGACAGCCTTATTTCTCCGTGGAGCCAAAGTCAGGTACTAAAAATGATCTTGTAAATTGAAAACATTCGCAAACTGCTATAAAATGGATGCAAGAAAATCAGTCTTTCTTCATTTTAAAGCAATGATCAACTGATACTGCCCTACACCTGTAAATCCTTGCATACTTCCTAGATCTTAAAAAAAAAATCAATTCTTTCTTTCCACTGAAAATTAGAAATTTATTTAGCCAATTATCATACTAAAGAATTGGATTCCAAATATCCCATCCAACAAAAGAACCTAGGAACACTTCTGGGTTAACAGCTCCATGAGTTACTATGTGAAATTCCTATCTCTATATTACAGAAACTGCACATATGTGACATCCCTCCAAAATTGTGATTTCTGGGTAGAAAGATGGCCATATATCATAGAGGAGATTTATGATGAATTCTGCTCCCCAGAATGATCCTGTCACTCAGTGTAGACGTTTCTATAAGTACTAATTCCCAACATTAGAACAGTTATGCTGTGTTCAGTTTAGAAGGCAAGTTCATAATTGTGTCCAATGATGCATTTTAAACCTAATTTATTGTCATGTATTGGGGGAAAATGGCACCATTATATGCTATAATATTATACTTTTCATTTTTTAGGGGTCATCAGAATGGCTTCTGAAATGGATAGAGAAACACAAGATCAGTATTTGGTCATCATCCAAGCCAAAGATATGGTTGGGCAAGAAGGGGCATTTTCAGCAACAGCCACTGTTACTATCAATCTCTCAGATGTCAATGATAATCCACCTAAATTTCAACAGCGTGAGTATAGGCTGCTTACAGTAGCTAAAAAAAATAAAATTTAAAAAATCCCCCACAAAAGCTCAAAAATGAAGAGGAAAAGGAAACCTATCATTACAAAAGACCTCAAGTGTACTGGGTTTTTTGTTAGGTTTTGGAGACAAATGAGTTACTAAACTGCTTTCCATAGAGTTTGCTCTACCTAGACCTATAAATCTAAGCAACACGTTATTTTGTACCATTTTCACTCACCTTCTTTCTTTTTTTTCCCTTTGTTCATTCTGTGCTGATGGATACTGTAAGCTTTTTTTGGCAAATGATGTGACCTTCTCTATCCTGGGACTTTCTAGCAGGCATGGGAGCTGCTATCTGGTGAAATGCAGTTAGGAAGTACTGCCCTCCTTTTTTTTTTTCCCATCCTGTTGGTTCTCCTCAGCTCTTTATTTATTGCTAAAGTAAGGCTGAAAGAGGAGGACTTATGAATAGAAAGGTCATTCCCTGCCCCCAAGATCTACCCGTTGCAGGATTAGATACACTGCTGTAATAAAAGCTTTCACCACCTTTCTGATACCCTCAGGCCATCATAACTGCAGTAGCTATTAACCACGACACATCACTAAACTGTGCCAGCATTTTTTTCTTTAGGACTATACTATATGGACGTCTCTGAAGAGGCTCCTGTGGGCACTACCGTAGGGAAGCTCTTCGCAGATGACAGAGACACAGGGGACAATGCAGCAGTGAGTTATTCCATTGAAGAAGACAGCTCAGGTGTTTTTGACATCATTACTAACAATGAGACTCAAGAAGGAATTATCTTGTTAAAAAAGGTGAGACTTCACAAACCTTCTAAAAATCCTCTGGATATTGGAAAAAACACTCCTGAATCAAGGTAGATGTTTAAAAAAGGCCTATTGCTTTGGATTCTACTATTTTTTCTTTCTTCAGGCTTTGTGATTTGATTGGAATATTAGGGTGATAAAAAGAAACTTGGTTTTCTTTCTGTTTATCTTTTAAAATTAACTCCTATTACTGCTGAATACAATAGGGGCAGTCAAAGTATCTTAATGCTATTCTTAGGTGTATCTCATTGTGAGAAAATGTTCCATTTCTTTTGTGCATCATCTGTAAAATCTTTCTCAATAAATTGTACACAATATTTCATTACTTTCAACACCACCTGTTGAAGTTAACTGAAGCCAGAACGTACTACAGGATTTTATAGGCAGTATTGCGATGTAGTTTCGAAACGTCACTGAATACAGTCAAAAATATACTAGTTTATGAATTAAGATATTTAAGAGGCTTTGATACAGTCTATTTTATTTTGGAACCACATAGGAAGATTACTGGGTCATCTGAGTCATCTTCTGAAATGATGATAGAGTTTGATAGTTTAGTGAAATCCAGTAATCTAAAGAACTGAATGCTAGAAATATGTTACTTTTTTGGTTTTGGTTTGGTTTGGTTTGGTTTGTTTTTTCCTATTTGGATTTAGCATAATTCAGGAAGTTATTTATTTAATATTTATTTAGATTTATTTAGTATTTCTTTTTTTAATTGCAGAAGATAATGACAATCTGGAATAGTAACATAAATGTGTTTACTAAGCACTCATTCTTGCCTTCTGGAATTTATTTCCTTTACAGACTAAATTTTAACATACTCAGCTTAACCCTTACAGATTAACTGATTCACTTGTTTATGTAAGAGTACAGAAAAGTGTTCACTAAGGTTATACATAAATTAGAAATCCAATATGAAGTTGTTTCAACAGTGTTTTATGGTGTTGTTTAACTGTAACATTTAAGTGAAAGAAAACATAGCATAGAACAATTTAAAGTGTTTTCAGTATAAAAAAGAAACCTTAGAACTCATTACATTCCCCAAAGAAGGGTAGTATTATTTTGTCTTTAATCTCACTCTACTTATTGAACTGCCTTTAATCCAAATGTGAAAAAATATTCTACATCTTATCTTCTTTCTTAACAGACAGTGGATTATGAAAGCAAGAGGAGATACAGTATTGAAGTAAAAGTTGTAAACAGGTATATTGATGACCGTTTTCTGAAAGAAGGACCATTTGAGGACAAAACCATTGTCAAAATCAATGTGCAAGATGTTGATGAACCTCCAGTTTTCACCTTGGAGAACTATGTGATGGAAATTCGTGAAGGGGCTGCGAGTGGATCGCTGGTGGGCATTGTAACTGCTAGAGATCCAGACAAAGATGATTGCCCAGTCAGGTATCTAAATTAAAATGTGAACAGATCTCAAATATATACACAGTTAGGATTTCTGAAGACTATTTCTGTTCATTACCTTGGTTTATTATTACATTTAATCAAGATTTCATTGTCATAACCTGGGTTATTCCAGGCATCACGGTTTAACCCTGGTAGGCAGATAAAAACCACAGAGCCTCTCACTCACTCCCCTGCCTATTGGGATACAGGAGAGAATCAGAAGGATAAAAGCATAAAAACTCATAGCTTGAGATAAAGACAATTTAATAATTTTAAAAGGAAAAAAAATAAGAAGAAACAAAGAAAACAACAAGGAGAAGGAAAAACCCCACACCAAAATCTCAAGAAAAACAAGTGATGCAAAAGAGCCCAAATAATTGCTTACCGCTAGCCGACTGAGACCCAGCCAGTCCCCATCAACGTCAGACCTTCTCAGGTCTGTTGCTGAGCACAGAGTCATATGGCACTGAATATTCCCTGGGTCATTTGGGGTCAGCTGTCTTGGCTGTGTCCCCAGCCAGCTTCTTGTGCACCCCCAGCCTACTCGCAAGCAGGGCGGTGTGAGAAGCAGAAAAGGCCTTGACTCTGGGTAAGCACTGCTCAGCAGTAACTGAAGCATCCCTGTATTATCAACGCTGCTTCCAGCACCAATCCAAAACACAGCCTCATCCAAGTTACTACAAAGATTAACTCTGCCTCCTACAAAACCAGTACAGTAGGTTAAATCCTGACCTCTAGACCAAAATCTAAATAAATAAGCTTTGTTTGCGCATCTTTGCAATCACTTTGAGAAGGGGTAATGTTTTGAACAGTGGCCCTGAAGAGTCTGTGTGTAGCAGCAGAGCTAGGGTACCACAGCCAAACCTGTAAGTGCCTGGAGCTGTTCCAGTCTGTTCCCAATAGCTTCTGGAGACTTAGAGAGATGGATTCATTGCTGGGAGGGAGATAAAGGACAGCTCCATTGACATCCGATCAGCTCACACTGGCCACAAGCTTGCCAATTCCCTACAACTACCACAATTGCCCCACAGAAAAATTGCATTAAAACGGTCTCCTAGGCTTCTAATTTTGCAAAGTCACATTCAGTCTCTAAAGGGAGAAAATAGGTAATTAATCTTTAACACAGGGATTATAATTTAAATAGCATCTTGAGTTACTTGACATCACTGTGTACTGTGCCACCTAGACAAGACAAGATACATGGACAAATGGATGAGACAAAAAGTAATTTATAGTGCGTAGATTCCTAACAGCAGAAATATATGTATATGTATATATTGGTACCTATATTTACAGTTCCAAAGGTTTGGTCAATGAAAAGCCATTGGTTAGGATTTTACATTAATTTACTGTTATTTAGTAAGCTAGTCGTAAGTTAAATTAAATCAGAATAATGAAAATACGCATGTCCTTTTTTTTTTCAAAAAAAGGGCTTGTTCTGTGATTTATTTAGGTGACTGAAACTGCAAAATATTCAAGCATAGTGCATATCCATGACATGTTAGTTTGAAATATCTTGATGGAATAGCTACAAAGTGATTATGTCTTCATAACCCCAAAACAGTGATGCCTATATTGCATCACTGATTTTTTGTAATATAGAACGTGTCACTTTTAATGTGAAGATAAGTTAACCAGGCTATGTGCTGTTTATATGAATCTAGTTTTGAAACCATTTCTATCACAAATGACAGCAGCTCATAAGATAGAAAACCATCTGTGGTGCTTTGTGGACACCAGTTTTCAAGCAAAGTACAAAAAGACATGCAATAAAAATAATAAATCAACATCAATAATAAAAAATAAATAAAAATATCCAACATACATTTTCTCAAATTTATCTAGTAAGAATCAGATTAACAAAAAAAACCCTAAACAAAACAAAATGAGACAGCAACGTTAGAGTAATATAAATAAGCTTTGGATGCAGAGGATGAGGAATATTCACACAAAAAAAAAAATAAAATTAAAAAAAGAGAAATTGAATTGTAAATCCCTAAAATAGAGGTTCATAAAGGTAAACTCTTTGGCTCAAATGATAAGATCTTTCATTGACTATGTAGTGCTAGTTCCTTGATTTATCCTCTTTCTGATTTTCAAAAGAGACAAAACGTAACTATAAATAGCAAGTTCAAGAGTCATCCAGCCGCTGGCACCTAAGATGAGCTGGAATTCTATGTGCCAAGAGGAGACAGAATTTGTCAAGAACAATTAAAGACATAATAAGAGGGGAAATAGTTGCATGTGGGAATTCTAAACTGGAGTGGTAAGAACCTTTTAACTCTTCAAACAGGTTTTATTTCCATGAAACAGACTCTATTACAAACTGTGACATATGATCTTTTTTATCGCATGTCATGAAATAGTAGGAAATATCCTTTCTATTCGAACCAGTATCTTTGGTGTCTTTTTCAGTCCATCTCTGGCTTGTGACCAGTGGTTAGACTTTAACAATTTGAATGGTATGTATGTATTTACCTGTGCGTTTGCATGTCCACATACGGACACAACATCTGGAGTCTTTTCGGTGAAGGCTCAGGAATACTGGCAATCATCTCTTGCATTACAATTTTGTACTCTGTCTAGGTGTCATCTCATTACAGATAGTTGTCTGTCTTTCTTTATAATGCCTGTTCCCTTGACATCAGTGCATGTCAGCAATGACAAAATAGATTTGCCATTATACCTCCACTTAGCTGTTAGTGTTATTCATTTCACAAGTGGCACTTTTGCTGTTTCTTTGCAACGCAGCCATTCACCTGCTCTGTGCCTGACTTAGAAGTAAGAATGAATAATGCATTTCACATTCAGTTCACATTAATATAGATCTGAGACATATTTAGTTTTATAAAAAGGAGAGCTTTGATCTTGGCAGCAGTGAATTTTAAATGTTGATAAGTGTACATTTTTCATGATTTCTGAATAGTTGCAGCACACATTTATATGCATATATGCACAGCTCTGTTTTCTCAAATGACAATGGCTTTCTATGTCTTTGCCTCTGATGGACCATTTCAGTATCAGGGAATCTCTTTACTTCTTTTGATGCAGGTACTCTATTGTCCACGGCATGCATTTAAAGAGATTGTTCAGCATCAATGAACACAATGGAACAATCATTACAACTAAACCTCTGGACCGAGAGGTAGCTTCTTGGCACAACATAACTGTAAAAGCCACAGAAACAAGTGAGTAAGAAATTTAAGGAATGCTGTGGTTTATATACTGTGAACTGTAATTATCCTCTGAATATGCCTTCTGTTAAACAGAGAATACATGCTTCTTTCTCATTACATTATGGTTGCTTGCTACATTAAGGAGCATTATTAAAGTGATTAGTTAAATAGAAGCAGAATGTATTTGAGCTCCAAGGTCTTGTGCTCCTTCATAAAAGATGACCTTATAAAAAAAAGAAAGAAAATTGTAATAGGAGCAAGACTATATCACTTTCAAGTTACATTGAAGCATATGAATTACTCCTGCAGTGTGAGATCTTATGTTAAATTAGACCCTGGTTAATTTCACACCGGATTTTTGACTTGTGTGAAATTAGCCAGGGTCTAATTTAACATCGGTCAGAAACCTGGGCCTCAAATTAATTGTGAATGTAAGGCCTAAATCATTTAGACCTCTCTTCAGTGACAATTAAATCTGTGAAGCATTCCTTATATAGATTTTAACCGTCAGTTTTGTTTCAAAGTCAAATGCAATTGCCTCTGTTTGTGCTTTTCATGATCTGGTGGCCCTAACTCTGGGACAACATTCTAGAAGATTAACAGCTCATGATTTATAAGGCATTTTAACACGATTGTTGGTATATTATTGAAGAACTAATCATATCCATCGTCAGGAAGGAGAAAAAGCATATAAAACTAAGAGTGCAATCAATAAATGAGACAAGTTTTGCCAAACACTGCTAGCATGTATTTTTAAACCCAAATCTCAATTAAACACTATTTATTGGTAAGACTACATTAAACACATATTCATAAATTGCACTGTTCCCAAAAGGAAGTATTTCCTGTATATATGTAGAAAATTACTCTTAGAAGTTTAACATAAGATATTCAGTAGCCTTTTTTATTGCAGTCTTTATTTTGTGTTTGGGAATTGATAGTATTTCTGTCTTTTTCAGCTTCTTTTTGAGGTTTAAACATGAATGTATTTTACATCTCTTGTTGCTTGGCAGCTACAAGTGTTGGTAAAATTGATCTCTGGCATCTTTTTGTCATGTCTTGAATAGTGCTATGGAAACACAGCAGGATGACTTTGGTCTGGAGTTTTCTGTTTAGTTAAACAATAAAACAAGAAAGAATCAAATGTTACAAACGAATAAGTATCTCTTGCAGCAAAAAGAAAACGAGTCTTTCTCAATAATGAAAGTTATTGTATAGAAACCAAGCCCTCATTATCCACATATTCTTTATTTCTCTAATGATGCCTATAACACTATATTCAAAAGCATTGAAGTTAGGTCACCTTAGTCTGGGTGTATCCAAAATGAAGTATAATATGGACAAGAAGCATTTTATTCCTTGAAATATAGTAATAACATACACTGACTGTATGAGACATTTGGTGGATGACATTGTGGCTCACTGACGCCAAATGAAAATGTCATTAGAGTTCATCCACAGAAACTATTCATTGCAGCTTAAACAGATATTGAAACTGCATTACAACACCAACCTCCCTAGGGGCCTGTTGATGTCCTGGCATTCACAGAGGACACAAACCTTTTGCCTCGGTTGGAATGACAGGGATCAGAGATTAGAAAGAGAGATCTGTCTCTGTTATTGCAGATTTGCGGTGTGGATGATCCTATCTTCATGCCATTAAGTCAGCATGTGTTAGAGGTACCCAGAAGTAGATCTAATTCATTGGACCTTGAATGCAAGCGGTCGAACCCTGCAATCTCTTGAGTCTTATTCCACATTATTCCTAAGATAATTCTAGCTCAAGAGAATTAAAATTTCCTTTGAACGTTTTTTTCACTTGATTGTAATCAGCTTCCACCTAGCACAAGGCTGAAGCATAAACAACAGCTTGCTAACCATTCATGAGAGGAAGAAATCCTTAAGTCATCAGCTTTACTTAACATTGATCTGCTGAATCAGATGGTGATTGACTGACAATTAATTAATTTATAAGATTACTATCTGCTTCAGCTTTCTCTCTGTTGAACTATAGACAACCAACTAAAATTCCCAATGATAGCAACTGGCTTGAGCTCGCTTTGATCTTCATTTCTCTACATGGCCATTGGAAAATTGCTTTACCTGTCATAAGTAAACTTACCCATAACAATCAGCAGCCATTTGCTCAATAAGTCTTGCAGAGGTCCTTTCACAGTGGATTCCAGATGTGCTGCACAGCTAAAGAACTTACAGCTCTTTGCAGGTTTCAGTCACAGCTTTTGTAATTAATTCAACATTGTCACCCCACTTTGGTTGTATATACTTTTCTCCTTTTGTTGACATGCTTCTAAAATTTCAGATCTACACACAATACACCACTCTCCAGGTTTGCAAGCACATACATACTTACAGATGTCCTCAGTCCCTGAACAGATTGCCTGTTCAACCGGCACCAGTAACCAGATCCGGGGTCCTGTTATCCACTTCATAGGTCTCCAACTCACCAGCTAGTTCATGCTTAATGCTTGCTGGCAAACCCTTGGTGCTAACACACCCTTGGTGCTAACACTCCCTTGGTGCTAACACACTTGTCCCTCATGCACCTCACATTTGCAGTTTCCCCCTGAGTGTATTGGCATGGAACTCCTGAGCAACTGGCCTAAACCCATAGACTGCTTACTCACTGTTGAGTCCAACTTAAACTTTACTAGTGAAAACACATGCACACTTCCTACACACACCCAGTTTAGGTAAGATACAGACACACATCCCCTACACCCCTGCTCACTCCAGTATCTGGGACCATTGGTCGGGGTGTGCACATCCCAGTCTGACTCCAGTAGCTGGCACCAACATTCACTCACCTACACACAGGTCCCACTGGTAGCTGGCACTTAGTCCATGTGGCACACATGCACGTGCAACGATAACTAGTGAGATTATGCAGAGAGATAGCCAAGAAAAGATTTAATAAGAAGATATAAGATGATGGGACTGACTGATGATCAGACGGCAAAGGACACAGCCAAACAAGCGCACTGACCGTCATCATTTTATACACAACTGGCTCCTTTTATACCGCTTTCTATCTGACCTCTCTTTGTTCCTCCCTGCACATCTCCCTTGGATCTGTACAGCTCTGTTGATTCCAAGTGCCCCTTTGGGCCTGATGTCCCTTTGGTTTACAGTCCTATCAGTTGCAAAGTCCAGGTTGATCTACCTGGAATTGTTGTCCTATGTTTTCTGGATAGCTCGTCAACTATTTTGAGGATTCTTTCTTGTCATTGTCTCCATGTTTGCTTTGTCAGGTCCTTGGTGTATTTTGTTTCCCCTTTTGCCCTCTCAGTTTCCCAGTCGACAACATCAGCTATCTGATAACTTCACAGGAATTAACTTTCTCACAGTCTCATGTGCCACCACCACCACCACTACCCCCTTATCGTCTGTCCCTTAGGTTTGTGTCCCTATATGCTTTTGTTTACGGCTTCCTCCTTTTCTTATTAACTCTTGTTGCATTGACTAAGATCCTTGACCAAATACCCTTAGAGAAGCAGACTTCTCTTCCATGTACAAAACTTATACATGACTAGTACAATAAATTGTTCTGAGTGAACAAAGCCTCTTCTTCAGATCATATTATAGTTTTTACATTTAAATCAGTTTCTGCCTTGGTAAGTGAGAGAGAGAACAAATTCAAAACTTTACACGAAATTTCCTTACATATTTCAAGATCCTTACATATTTCAAGATTATAACTTAATGCGATGGATCGATGAAAAAACAAAACCAAACCCCAAACCCAAACATCTTTCATAAACAGAATCTCATAAAAGAAAGAAAATTCCCTTTTTTTTGTTTGTGTATGATATATTTGAACTCATTAAAAAGATCTATTATAAAATGTGTCTGCAGGACTCAGTGACTATTTTCTCCTCATCAGAATACAAGTAAAATTTTATAACGTCTACAATTAGTTTAAAACATGTAGTAGAATATAACTTTTGATTTCTGTCTTTTTTTTATATATGCCATCAGGAAATCCTAAAAAAAAATCAGAAGCAAAAGTATATATCCAGGTTCTCGATGTTAATGATCATGCCCCAGAATTTGCTAAATATTACGAAACATTTGTTTGCGAAAATGCAATTTCTGGCCAGGTAAGTGTGAAGGAATTAGCCATCAGTTTTCTCATTACAATGAAGATTTGGTCTGAGAGGTTACTGTTTCCTTTACTATTGATCATTTTGGTATTGTGAATAGAGACCGTATTTTCATCTGTTTCCAGCATTAGTTCTGTAGATATAGTTTGAAATATAGATTTCAGAAGACTGATGTTTAAAAATTGATACGTCTCCTTGTTTGTCTACCAAAACAGGTAACAGGGAAATGCAGACAGAAACAAACAGCATGAAACACAGATCTGATTTGTGTTCATGTCACAGAAGTTAAAACTAGGCCTAGTATGTACAGCAACAATGTAACATTGTCTGGAAGATCTAGACTTAGACCATATTCCAACCAGATTCATTGTGCCCTTTTGTTAGGAATCATTTATTGTGAACTGAATTAAAGACCTCTCTAGTTTGGTGGAAGTCTGAAGATCTTTAAGTCACGGTCCTTGTGACAGCTTCCTTAGCTGGCAGCTTATAGGATTGTCTAATTAAGCAATTGTCCCTCGAGAGTTTTTTCATTTCCTACTCACTCTCTGGGCAGGTGGAGCCACATCAGCTAGCTGTCCTAATCCTCCAGGTACACTGCTGACTCTCCGTTTTCCTCCACCCACTATCCTCTACAGCTTTATTTTGGTTTTAGTGATCCAGTTCTACAGCCTAAGCCATAAACTATGTAATAAACATGCTTCCAGAAAACTGCAAAAAAAAAAAAAGACAGGATATTTAAAGCTTTTTTTTTTTTAAAGTATAAATTGAGCAATAATAAAAGCAACAACAAAAAAGCTATAGATGAAAAAATCAATATGTTTTTTCATGACTTTGAAGCATTCTTTGGACGTATGAAAGAGGCCTTTTGGATATCTGTGATGGTTCCATTCAAACGTTTTTCTATGTTTTGATTTCTGAATCACAGAGCCTTTCTTTTTACACCAACTTGGTGTATCTTGACCTTGATTAGTTTGCAGTTAAATAAAGCTTTCTTTGAGGCAAAGTAATTTCTTTGTATTTCCTTACATACATTTATATATTTCTGTATCAGCAGTAGGTTTGTTTGTTATGCATTTGATAGTTTTCCACTCTGCAAATGCTTCCTCTGGTTCAGAGGTGCTTAGAGCAAGCCACTTCTTTTGGTCGTTGGGTAACTCGCTGGCAGATCAAAGTACAGGCATTAAATAAAATATCACTGCTTGTTCCTTGTCTTCAAGACACCATGACTTAAACATGGAAGCTTATAAAATGGATATTTCTAATCCAAGTTTTGGACAGGTGATTTATTTCCCAAGGTTTTTATTATTCCATAGTTACTTGCTGATAAACAACGTCTATATACTAGTCCATTAATGGCTACGTTTCAATAATAAAATAAATACATACATTTAATGTATTTTCAGAATTACTGGAGAAAATGACACTGTAAAGAATAGTATTGGTAATAATAATTATAAACTTTTTGAACATAAGATACAGAATTATTCATGTTTAATATCGTAATAACTGAATGAGGAACAAGCAGGGTATTTTCTCCACTATCCCCACTTTACAGACAGGCAAAATAGTTTTTTTTTTCATTGCTATGGGTTTTTAAAAGTCACAGACATCTTAAATTTAGCCTTTGGAAACCATGACTGCAATGTTAAATAATCTTCTCATTAACAAATTATCTTAGGAAGAACAATGGGAAATTATGCTAGAGTGAATAATTATGACAGTCAAAGTTTATGATATTTTATTCAATGTTTATGATTTGAAACAAAATTGAAAGCTGATGTATCTCCTGCAGTGTTAGTATTTTTATTTTTTTTCAATTTTTACTCACAGACAGAAAATATTTTTCATTCACCTCAGCAAGAATCCAAAAGGTTGAAATATAATTTTATAAATGCCTTGGTTGTCCACTGATTAACACAATAGTTGAAGGGTTTAAACAGGACATTATAAATCTTTTTATCATAGCAATATTCCTTCAATCATTTCACAGAAACGAAGAATGGCTGGGATTGCAAGGGACCACTGAAGATCATTTAGTCCAAGCTCCCTGCTAAAGCAGGTTCACCTAGAGCAGGTTGCGCAGGAACATGTCCTGTTGGGTCTTGAATATCTCTAGAGAAAGAGATTGCACAGCCTCTCTGGGCAGCCTGTCCCAGTGCTCCCTCACCCTCACAATAAAGAAATTGTAGTTAAGGTATCACAGTATCATAAGGTTGGAAAAGACCTTTGAGATCATCGAGTCCAACCTAACTTGTGGACCTTTCTGTGTTGCTGTTTGTACACATTGCCCCTTGTTCTGTCACTGGCATTGCTGACAAGAATCTGGCCTCATCCTCATGACATCCAACCCTTACATATTTATAATCATTGGTAAGATCCACTTTCAGCCATCCAGGCTAAGCAGACCAAGCTCACTCAGCCTTTCCTCATGGGAAAGAAGCTCCAGTCCCCTGATCATCTTCATGGCCCTCTGCTGGACTTTATTCAGTAGTTCCTTGTCTTTCATGAACTGGAGACCCCAGAGCTGGACACAGTGCTCAAAATGTAGCCTCACTAGGGCAGAATAGAGGGGGAGGATAACCTGCCTCAACCTGCCTGCTGCACTCTTTTTGATGCTTCCCAGGATACCATTGGCCTTCTCGGTCAAGAGGGCACATTGCTGGCTCATTGTAAACTTCTCTCTCTGGTCTCCCACATCCTTTACAGAGCTGCTTTCCAGCAGGTCAACCTGTAGCCTGTGCTGGTGCAGGGGCTTAGCCCTCCTGAGGTGCAGAATTCTACATTTGCTTTAGTCAAACCTCATTAGGTTCCTCTCCACTCAACTTTCCCGCCTATCCATGTCTCACTGAATGGCAGCAGAGCCTTCCAGTGTACCAGCCACTTCTGCCAGTTGTGCATTAAAAGCAAGAGTGCTGAGGGGACAATCTCAATCCAAAACAGCCCAGGAATCTACTTACTTGTTAGAAGTTGAGATCAAAGCTTTTACAGTTATTCTACCACACTTCAGTTTCTGAAGTAGCTATCTCCATCTATCTAGCTGGAAACAATATGCTGAGAGATATTCTGAGACATTCTGCACCTCTCAAACTCACTTGGTTCCCCGATTTCGGCTGAGTTGTCTCTATTTTCACGCAATATGCCAAAATATATATGCATCTCCTAGCTGAAAGGGTCTGGAAGAAAGGAAGGAAGGCAAAACACTGCAGCTGGAAAGAAGTCAAAAAATTAATTTTCTTATTTTGATTACTTTTTCCTGGTGTTTTCCTGGTTTACTACAAAATGAACATAAAGTCATGTGGCAAATAAGTTATTTTTACATAGCCTTAGAGTACACAAGGGTAAGATAAAGAATGAGAAACACATCATGAATAAAACTAATTTTTGCTCTAATGATCAAAACTCAGAGGCAGCTAAAGGAAGCATTAATCTGGAGAAGAATGCTTGTTTTGAAGTTTTGGATTTTCTGAAAAAAATATAAAAAAATATTTGTCTACTTTAATCTGATGAGTGTTGATTTTCATTTCCCTGTATGGCAGTTTTGTCAGTGTTTCAGACATGTTTAGCTTAGTCTCTGAACAACATTCAAACAAAAAGGTTACGCTTAAGTCTGCAGGACTGTAATTTGAAATTGGACAATAAAAATGGAAGTAAAGAAGATGGGGGGGGTTGACATAATTCAGAATCTATTCATCATGTTTATTAGACATTTTGAACGGATTTTTCACTTTCCACTTCATGTTACATTTCTCTATTGCCCTATACAGTCAGCTCTACACAAACTGCAGTTAAAGTTTTCTTTTGAACATTGAAAAACCGCTTTCACTGCACCACCAGTATTAGGTACATTATTTTCAAAATAACTCAAACATGAATGTTGTTGTGAAAAATAGACTTCTATCTTCCTACTGCTATACAGCCATAGCTAATATCAGATTGACTAGAACAATAAGACATCCAAACACAGGACTCCTTTTTAATTTTACCTTTTGATATTACAACTGTATTTAGATACAGTAAATGATGACCACAATATGGTATTAACTGTTTATAATTGCCCTGTATATGTATGTAGAATAACTGTAAACTGTTGGATTCTAGAGGCAATATTTTATAAAAATCTGTTCAAATCTGTATCAATGGTAACACTAGAGACATCTCAGCAAGAATGGATTTTACCCAGAAATTTTAATTCCCAACACATTCATATATTAATTCAGCCTGAAACAAGAGCTTGAAAACTCAAAGTAAGCTATATCAAATATTTTACATCGTATGTAAGCAAGCTGACCATCCAGAAGGTATCTATTCTTATGGATGACAATTTCATTCTTTTTGTGGATGTTCATCTTTCTCCACATTGTGCAGGAAAGACAGGCTGCACTGGATATACCTACCTTCTGAATTAGTGCTGTTTTTTCTATTGCATATTTATTCTGATAACTGTGTGTTCCTGTAATCTGCGGATCACACATAAAGCGACTTGTTTAGTAATTTACATTAGATCCAAAGAAATGACTATGTATACAGAGAACTCTGAGTTAGAGACAAGAAAAAAAACCAAATTTGTTTACTTGCTACTTAGTATATAATAAAATAATCATCAGTTTCAGTGAAAGTAAAGAGTGCTCATTTAGTATTTCTTCTCTACATAATGAAATGTTGACAGAAGAAAAGAAATCTTTAACCAAATTTTAGTGGTATAGAAAAAATGATAAAAATAAGATCCTTTGAACAAATCATGATTTAATATGATTTTTGATATCAGAGAAAAAAAGTGATGGATCAATAAGCCTACATTTATTATTTCACCTTGCTATGTTCTCTTCACCATTTAAAAAAAATCTGAGGATTTTTTAAAAAAGTTAAAAAGGAAAAAAGCAATGAGGGCATTCCTTACAGCATAAAACATGATGAAGCTCTGAAAACACCATATAGTCTATCAGGCCTTTATTCTAAGCCACATCTGCAGATTCACTGACTGTAACTGACATTTTGAAGCCGTGGGCCCAGTGGCCCATGGAAAATTCCTTTTTCTGTTTTATACAGACCATGATTCAATAACATTATCTCGTAACAGAATGGAACAGCTAAGAAGAGTTTATAGGCATATACAAACAAACAGAAAAAGGCACAAAAGTGTCATGGCATGAGCTTTATAACCATTATTCCTTTGCTGAGATGGACGCTATTTTTTTAATAGATGAGCAGAAACCTCTAACAGTAGACCTAGAGAAATCAGATCAACATCCACCTGATTTATTTTTCAAAAAAAGAAATAGAAACTGTCAAAATGAGAATCTTGGTCTTGAGGTACAAGGTCTACCTGGAAAATGCAGGCATTGATTATAGTAATGAACATTTAAATCTTTTACCTGCTCTCAACTCTGAGGGTCATCAAGCATTATTGAGCGACAATAAAAAAAAAACAAACAACATTTCTGTAACCCCAAACTAAGCGGGTGTTTAGATCTCTTGCATACTATAAAACAAAGCAGAGCTCCTATCGGAGGATGTCTGTGGAAAGCAAAGTAAAAGAAACTAAAGCAGAGAAAGATGGCAAATCTGGTCTTACTTCCTTCCATCTGTCCAACAGGAACAGTAAGCCTATAGTTGGGTATAGGATCATGCACAAAGGACTCCAAATTATTGACTCAGAGTACGGAAACATAACAATTACTGGTACTGACGTTTTTTTCAGATGGATAGTCTGTGCCTTAATATCAGCCTTGTAGAGAGAAAGCCCTTGAAAGGAGAAAGAGCTGTAAAAGAGAAGATTTCTTCTTCTTTCTATACTTCTCCATAATTCTCATTCAGTGAGACTACTTGGGGTTGAGGAAATAAATGTTCAGAATTTTCATCAAGACTACCAGGTAGTCAAACACTCCGTACTCCATAACTTACTATTTGCAAAACAAATAGTCAGCTAGATATTCAGTCCAGAACGGTTTAAAGAAATTCCCTTCTATACAAAATAATTAACCAATGACAGATCAGAGCTGTTACCAATATCTTAGCTTCCCCCTGTGATATTATTTATTAGTTGAAAGTGCTCACTAATTAGATGGATGGGTAAGCTGAATATAGCAGGTCACATCTTTTTGTGTCCTTTGATCAAAACAGTCCTTGCTGTTTCCAGCAGTGATCTCAGTCTATTTGGAAAGAAAAGGTAAATGAGGCCTAGTCATTATGAACTTAAATCAGTTTTTCAAGTAAAAATTGAGTGAATTAAACTTAGTTTTAAAGAAATGCACATTTTTTAAATTGACTGCTAGATTATTAAAGCTTCTGAAATAAGAAATTTAGTAGCAATGAAATTTAAACCGTTATAAACTTAAGGAGCAACACATAGTTGACTCTGCTGTCTTTGTTTACCCACTAAAATGTAGGGGTCTTTTAAACCTTGACTCAGAAAAAATAAGTGCAGTTTTTCAGTCTATGCTGCCAGTTTCCCCGGTGAATGTCTAGAGTCTCCTAGGTTATGTACAAAAGTCTAGGAAACCAGAAAAAAGAGAAAAAGTTTTCTTCTCTCTGACTGATTTTGCCTTTAGACTCAGCAAAATCAGAGCTGTCAATTGGTTTCTGAATATTTTATAGACTCATCTGGGTTTCGCTGAATGTTAGTGGAAGTGATACGATCAGATATATACAACAAGGGTTTGTCTTGTCCTTCCAGGGTGAAGCCTTAAAAGTATGTGAATATGCCTGGAATACCCATAGGAATCTTAGATCTGTGTAGAAGAGCACAGTACAAATCAAAATAAAGGAAAGTGATTTGTTGGGTTTTTTTGCTAGACAGGTACTACTCAGGATTATAATAGTAGGATCAGATTTAGGCAAAATTTGTATGGACAAATGCACTCCGTATGTGAACTAGTAGATGTCATTAATTACATAGGAAAACAGTATCTAATTTACAACTGTAATAATTTTATGATTTTCAAACATGATCGAGTACTACAAACATACTTTCTAAATATATTGCTAATACCTGATTAAGTAACTGTTAAGCTGAATGAAAATTGGAAATATAAAAATCACATGTTTTTTGTAGCTAGGTAGGCAATTCTTCTCTGCCAAGTAACTAAACGTAATTTAAAAAACATTAGATGCGTCTAAGATGTCTTTGTAGATTACTGTACTACTTACTGTTCATATTATGATAGAATCATTGAATGGTTTGGATTGGAAGAGACCTTAATGAATGTTTAGTTCCAACTCCTCTGCCACGGGCAGGGATACCTCCCACCACCCCGGGCTAGTCAAAGCCCCATCCAACCTGGCCTTGAACACCTCCAGGGAGGGGGCATCCACAGCTTCCCTGGGCAACCTCTGACAGTGTCTCACCACCCTCAGCGTGAAAAATTCCTATTTAGTGCGGTTTGAGAGACCTTGATTTTTACAGAAAAATGTACATCCACGGAAAGCTTTTTCTCAGCTGCAGCCATGGAGATTTTACTAGTAAACCATCAGCAAAGGGCAGCAGAGTATTTTTTCATTTTTTTCAGTTATATGACATAGTATCATGAAAATGTGCCATTGTTTATGTTTTAGACTGGATATATAGTTTTGTTCTCTATTGTTGTTCATATTGAGCATTTTCTGAGAAATATACTCCCTCATAAAAAATGAAGTCCATGATTTATTTTATTATAATATTAGGGATCAGTTGCTGCTCTTCAGTGATTTCTTGACCTGCATGCCTATACCTGTATTTGCATCACCTTAGCTATTTTATTTGCTCTGAGGAAAGGCAAAATAATTCCTCAAGAAGCTTCATCTTTTATATGCTGTTGCCAGATATATGACTGAACAATCACTCCTTCCATTATAAGCAATAAAAAAAAAATCTCAAGGGTCTTTATTTTTCCATAGAGTGAAAGTACAAATTCCACATAGAAAAGGGGCAGAGTGCTAAAATAAAAAGCTTCTGGGGTAAGAGCCACATTTTGCACTCTGCTGTGATGATTTCATCAAACAGTTTGCTTGAAAAGAAAAAGAATGTATGCCAAAGTCTTAGATCTTTGACTGAAAAATGGTGTAATCGGGAAAGAGTTTTCAAAGACACAAATGGAAATCTCGTTACTTCCATTGACTTACTGCTTTGCTTTTAAAGCACCGCTTGTAGCATTCAGATGCTGTCTGCTTTTGGGGAAGTTGAGGCTTCGAGTCTTTTGGGTACAAGATATGAGATGATTAATAAAAGAGAGACCAAGTTAAAATCGGAAGTTTTTCTGAAAGTTGCTACTTTCTTTCTGATTGACAAGGATACTCACTAATATGTGCTGATACCCAAGTCATTAAATATTTACTGAGGAAAGTAACAAATATTGTTTGAAATTATAACCATTATGTTTTATTTGACTATCTGCTTTGACATATTTTTAGATGAAGGATATTCTGATTTCTTGAGGAAAGCAGTCAAGAAGTTCCATAATCAATAGACTAGAACATGCAGAATCAAAAATTCAGCAGGAACTTGTCACCATACCTCACTTACTGGAGTTACAATGTGTCAGTTAAATGATGCCAATGTTTTTGTGGGCTGGAAGGAAATAAAAATACAGAAGGATTTATTCACGTGTAGAGTGCTGTACCTTTCACCTTGAAAAAAAGGATGAAACACTATATATATAATTACTTTTTTCTGTTATGGAAACTTCATTTATGCCTTGTCTTTTAAACCAGAAAGTCTTTTACATTTTCACAAGATTTTAATGGTTTCCTCCTCAAGCAGATGAAAAATCAAAGCAGAATATTTGCAGAATGTGAGTCTCAATGAGACTGTTTGAGTACAGGAGGTGTATATTCATCACTGCACAACGTGCGTTCAAGATGTAGTCACAGATTACATCTCACATCAACAGTTTAACATACCTGATATATCTTTTTATTATTCTAAAAGACAAGTAAATACTTTTATTCTTAAACAATTCTGTTTATCTGTGTTTCCAGCTAATTCAAAGCATCAGTGCAGTGGATCAAGATGACTCAGCAGAAGGTCACCGTTTTTACTTCTCATTGGCTCAAGAGGCCTCGAATGACTCACATTTTACTGTCAGAGATAATCAAGGTCGTGTGATTTATGTAGCTCTTTAAATACTATCTTAATAAAAGATATGTGCTTCTAGTGATCCTCACATCAAGAATATTATAAAAATTCACACTTAAATAGAATTTTTTATTTTAAGTTATGAACATGTCGTGAGTTGCATTTCAAACAATAATTCAATAATACTAAGCAGTATATTTTTCTTTTTTCAGCCAAGTAACAAACAGAAAAAATTGCTTTATTTCAAAGAAAGAAAAAAATCTGATATAAACAATATGCTAGTATTCCTTAAAATTTATTTTCTTAATGTTGGATATGATGGGAAACACCAACTTTTTCATAAAATTATCAATTTGTCTGATAAACAAGATTACCAGAAAAAAAAGACTGCTGTTAAATATCTGTTACTTCATCACTTCAGTAAGAGCAAAATTATGAACACTTAGAAATATAATTTTATTCCCTAAAATATTTTAAACTACATGCTGTAATTTATATTGACATCATAAAATGTCTTCTAGGAGTATTTTAATGTTATTCATAACTAATATTGAGACTCATACAAAGAGTAATATAGAGGGACACCAAGCAAAACTTGTCTGAGGTGAGCACGTAAGTGCAATATCTGATGGAATTGCAGGGAGGATGACCACTTATCATCAGTCTGCTGACTCCACAAATAAGAGCTTCTTCAGATTCAGCTAAAGTACACATTGCTCTTATTGACTCTGCTAATTATTTGACTGTTCTGGCTAGCTGAATAAATCAATGGAAATAAGTTTTGGAAATTTCAGACCGTTAAATGCAAGCTACTTATCTCAATATTTCCAAAGTTTAAGTTAATGTATTAATATGTGTTTCAATTCCCAGCCTCATTAACCTCTCACTCAGAGCCAGGAAGAGATAACTTGTTACATTAAGGTCAAACTATGTACAAACCCTGAGCCTTTCTTACCTCAGCTCTCCCTGCAAAGTCAAAGCAGAGCCACCCATGAGACAATGCATCCAGATCCTTTTGGCAGCTGTTGATGGGGATAAAAATCAACCCACCTTTTATAACATGGTAGGGTCAGCCCTCAGCCTCTCCTTTCTACTCCATTTCATAGAAATGGCAGGGAGAACTGGTGTAGTCATAGCCAAAAGCTGAGAGCCTTTACAGATTTGGAGCATTTTATGTCGGAGTTATCTTCTGAATTGTGACAGAAACATAGACGAACGTGAAGGTAGGTTATTTAGATAGATGTATCATACAGATAAGTGTAGAAACTTTTCTGTGTACCTGTGAGCACACATCTTGCCATAATATACAATTTTGACACGTAGATATTTATAGGTTGCTCTTTCCATTATACACAGATTGAGAAAAGGCTCATTTGTTTTGCAGCAACCTAAGTTTCAGATTTTAATTAGTTGAAATGCAACAGGAACTGAATTTAAGCTGCTTACTGAGTTTTGTGCAGAACTGATTTCTAAACACTATTAGTTAAATACAAAGCAAGGGGAGACCCTCTAGCAATTTTTCCCTAATTTAGATAGTAAGAGCAGAGCTCAACTAGCTCCAGTTTTTGAGTCAGGGAAAGAAATAAAAGACTGTTTCAGTGGACTTTTTTATCTCTTTCTCCTCTTTCCCTTGCCACCTGCTTTCCCTGTGTGCTGCCAGACACACTTTTGAAGCCCTTTGATTGGTAGATTCTCTGTATTTTATCTGTGAACTGCTGGATTGGTAGCAGCTGGTTACATGGAACTGTTTTAAGAACCAATTAGTTAGTCTGAGCAGGTGTCAGGTACTGAATATGGTGGGATTTTTTTTAGCTCAACATTAAAGAGAGAGCTCCTAGGTGAAATTTGACTATTACTCCCGGAATACATATGTCAAAAATAAATGCAATTGTTCATGATTGACAAAAAACCCCCACCGCATGTCAGGGTTTGGTTTTACTTTTTTAACCTTGTTAATATGTGTCTCTGCACCTTACTATTGTTTTTAAATAGGTCAGACTCCACTAGAGTTTTATAGTTGTTGTTAAAAGCGATAAATGTGTTTCATGCATAACAATTTATCTTCTAGATAACACAGCTGGAATTTTCACAGCAAAAAGTGGCTTCAGGAGGCAAGAGCAGTTTTATTTCTACTTGCCGATCTTAATTCTGGATAATGGAACGCCACCGTTGACAAGCACAAATACCCTTACTATCGCTGTCTGCGACTGTGACATCGAAGTTAACACCTTCTACTGTAGATACGGAGCTTTCATGTACGCAATAGGGCTCAGCACAGAAGCTTTAGTTGCTATTTTGGCTTGCATACTAATACTTCTAGGTAAGTACAAGTAAGAGAAATTACTTTGCTTCTTTCTACAGTAGGATTGATTAAGTGACAAAGATGTTCCATTTACTGGAAAAGTGGAAGTGCAGTGCTACTGAGAAAAAAAATAATGCAATAAGGCAAACGTTTTGTTTCTTAACTTTAATTCTTCACCACCCCCACCCTCCACCCACATTTTTCAGGAAAATTTGAATCCTAACACAATGTCCTAAACATTGCCTTTTGTTGAGGCACGGTCCTACCAGTCTGTATTCGTCCAAAATCTTTAATGATGCCAGGTAAAACTAAGGACAGGGTTAAACAAGGAAACTGTCTGGTGTAAGAATATAGTAGAAGGGATGGCACTCTATTTATTCTGGCTTAGCTATGCCAAATGGAGAGCTAAGATTAATACAAAATAATATATAAAAAAAAGAGAATTTTATACTCTCAGAAAGCAAATCCAGAAACAAACAGGAAATTTCTCTGTCAACTAATAAGTTTGCATCTCCAGACAGCAAACTGACCTCCATTACATTCAGGACCTCGTGGATGTGAGAGTGAGTTTGAGAGTGTTTTAAACACACGGAAGTTGTGCTTGTACCTCTGCAAAGGGTGATGTATAGCTGGCACATGGCGCTAAAAGCTAACAACTCAAGTCAGCTCTTTCTGCAGGGCGATGGCGACTGCAAGACGTTGTATGACAGTGCTCGGCGAAACAGCTTTTTCACCTGGTGAAGCACGCAGCTATTGAATTGCTGCTAAAATGCATTTCCTTTTTTTCAGCAAAAGGCTAGTCCTGCAGTGTTTGATGGGTGATTTGTTGACACTGACACATTATAACAGCAGGCACGCTGAACTAGTCATTCCCCAAAAGCTGAGTATCCATCCAGAAACTCCGTACCTGCCTGAGTTAGTGAGGTTAAGGTAACTTCTGAGGTCAGGAAAGGAAGAGAAGTGATACGCTGGGCAGGTGTTTATCAAGGCAAAATGACTGACCTCAGATCTTCGACACAGATGGTGGGCATACGCTTCAAGACAACGTTCAATCTGATGCCAAAAAAAGCAACCAGGAAAAATTTCCAAATCTGTGTTGTTTGTGTAACAATATGGCATATCCATAATATGCCCTATAGCAATGTATTTCATAAAATGTAATATCTAAAATTACCACAAAACTAATGATGGATTATGCTAGCAGAAATATTTTTCCCACCAATGAAACTAAAAATAAATCTAATATAATAAAATGAAGATAAAATCAAGAATTCACTAAGCAGTGTAATATCAAATTATTATAAGTTGTGGAAACCTGGCATAAATTGTTTTTCAACAATATTCTGAAAAAATAAGGAAAAATATAATGAAAATCAAAACAAGAAAACTGTAGCATAATATCTAGCTTCATAAATATAATGTCTGGAATGAAAAATAGTATAGCAACAGAAATTAAATTGTCTTAAGAAACAAAAACTTTCACTAAAAATTGTCTTAATGTATTTGATAATGAAAGTAAATACAATAATAGTACTTTTAAACACCTATACCAGTAAAAGAAATGTAAAATAATTTTAAGCAAATCTTTTTTTTATATGAAGGCTATCTTGATGAAAAACTTTCTTCTTTTCTACTCTCATTAAACAACATAACTTCTACCAGTATATAAATAAAAATGTACAACACTAAGCATATCATCATTAACTAAGGAGAGCTGAATCTTGAAAATGAAGGCTTATAGGTCTATTCTGATGCTGTATTTTGAACTGTCATAGTAGTAAAAGAAGAAAGACAACTTGAATAAAGCTGTTGGAATTATTTTGACTTTAAGTTAATGAAAAAAGAAATTTAACAAGTTAAAAATCACTGATATCCTGCATTATGTCTGCAAGTTTATGACTTATTTTTCTAGCATAAGGAATAGAAACTAGCTCTAATTATTTGGTTTTTTACCTTTGACCTCCTGACTGAGTCTCTTGAGAATTCACTGAGATTTCTCCTCAAATGGAACCCTAAAATTTAGTCTCACAGTTAACTGAGTCATCCAGAAGCAGCATGCGTACCTGCTAATTATGTGTCAACATCTTCACATGGCTTTGGGCTTTCAAAATTACATGACATGCAGGAAACTGCAGAAAGTCTTACAAAAATGGATGTGTTTTTATTTATCACTACAAAAACGCTGAATAGATAGGGCAAGGATATAAACAATGGAAGGGTGCTTCATATTTTTTATGTTTAGATAGAAATACTCTCAGACAGACAGTAGTCATTTCTTGACTCCATAGCAAAGTCCAGGGACACCCTAGTTCCTCTACTTTCATCTCCTGGTTTTCAACAGAGAAAACAGGAATAGATGATTTTATTTGTGTTTTTTACAGTTATCTGTACTCCCAGAGTCACATTATTTAAATATGAGCTTTCCTTGTCCTAGGTAGCCTTCAGAAGTGACACTGGAAAGCAAACCCCTTGACTGAATGAAGACCCTGCCTTACACCTGGCAGTCAGGGTGACCTCACAGAAAGACCAGTGTATATTTTGAATTTTCTTTGATTGTTGCAGGATATCTGAACCTGATCACTTCTTTTTGTGGACTAAAGGGTCTGAATATCAGGCAAAATATACCACTGCATTATCCAGGCTATCGGTGGAATTATTTATCGAGGACTTTTTGGTTACTTGCAGGGGAGACCTTTTCTCCAGGTGGAATAAACTTTCGGTGCCTGCTGGGCCTATGCATTCCATAAAAGTCAGATCAGGAATATAGATAAATATATTAATGAGAAAGAAAAAGAAATTAATCTACCAGATGCTTTAAAGACACACATATTTTAAATTAATTACATCTTCAAATGTATTTGTGATTATTTGAAATGAAATAAGGTTCTATATATAATATATTTGCCACGTATCTGAATCCTAAAGTTTCACTTTTATCCACTTCTCCGTGTTGTCATCTGTATCATGAGAAGAGTTCACAATGCAAAGGGTTTGGGTAATTAAAACTACCTGGGTTTTTAAAAAATGCTATAACCCTTTAGAAATTCTTGTTTCCAGTGCTTTCAAGTTTGGTGTTGTTATCTTCCAATCAAATGAATTATTATACAGTAAATATGCAGATATAAAGACCTATTTCAAATCCCTCATATCCCTAAGTGAGGTAAAATCCTTTCGTCCTTAATTGTATCATATTATGTACTGAGCATAAGGTTAGAGACCACAAACTTCTTACTCATTAAAAAGCACAGCAGTAAGATTTAGATAAAACTGAAAGCATTAATGTCTGTGAAAGTCATAGACTATTTCAAAGAGAACATTCAGCTAAAATTGAAATGAGGTAGAATTAAAAAATAACGCTTTAAAACTAAATTTGAAAATGCTTTCATATATGAGAGAAACAAGCTGCTGTAACTCATGGGTGTTGGTAGTAAGCACTGCTACATCATACAAAATTTAGTGATAGTCTTCAGGTTTCCAAAACAGCATAACAGAAATAATTGAATCACACCCTGCATAGTCTATGGAAACTAATGATTCAACCAACTGAGGAGGATATCTTGTTCAGAACCTTATTTTTCATTAGATCTTCAGGGGTCTTTGATCTGAGAAAGAGCGAGAGATTAACAATTTAAATTCTGAATGTGAAATTGATATATTATGTGATAAACCAAAGCAGTTTCAAAAGCATAACCTGTGTTTCCATGAGTTCCAAACTCCCACCTACCAAAAGAACAGTTCCATTTCATTCATTTGTAAGTCCCTTTGTAGCCATTTTCACACCATATATTATGCTCATCTCAAACCCATAAAATTCATAAAAATTACAGCTCTGTGAATTTAAGATAGCTTCAGTTTGCAATACCATTGATACTAAGAAACTTTGTACCCCTTTTTTCTCCTTTTTCTTCTTCCTTTCCCTTCCCTTCCCTTCCCTTCCCTTCCCTTCCCTTCCCTTCCCTTCCCTTCCCTTCCCTTCCCTTCCCTTCCCTTCCCTTCCCTTCCCTTCCCTTCCCTTCCCTTCCCTTCCCTTCCCTTCCCTTCCCTTCCCTTCCCTTCCCTTTTTTTTTCTTTCTGTCAGTGTTCTTTTTGGTAATTGTAGCCATAAAGCAGCAGAGGAAGAAGTCTCCCTTTTCAGAGAAAATGGAAGAATTCAGAGAGAACATTGTCAGGTATGACGATGAAGGAGGTGGTGAAGAGGACACAGAAGCCTTTGATATCTCGGCACTGAGGACCCGCGCTGTCATGCGGACACACAGACCTCGGAAGAAGGTCAACGCAGAAATCCACAGTCTCTACAGGCAGTCTCTGCAGGTTGGCCCTGACAGCACAATCTTCAGGCAGTTCATTTCAGAAAAGCTTGAAGAAGCAAATACGGACCCTGGTGCTCCTCCATACGACTCGCTTCAAACCTATGCATTCGAGGGTACTGGCTCTTTGGCAGGATCGCTCAGCTCTTTAGGTTCAAATGTTTCAGATGCAGATCAGAGTTATGACTACCTTACAGACTGGGGACCTCACTTTAAAAAGCTTGCAGGCATGTACACTTCCCATAGAAGTGTAAGGGATTAGTTACTCTTTGGGTTGTTGCTTTCTTTTCTAAATCTCAGCAACCAAAAATGACTGTGGGTTTTTAAAAAGGAGATCATCCCTCACTTAAATGTAAAAAACAAAAGCTCGAGGCTTTGGTTTTTTTTTTCTGGAAAGCCTTGGATGTCGAGATATTTTGAAAAATCACACCAGGCCTGCCATGAGGTGAGGGGAAGGAGATTCTCATTTGAAAATCTTGTGGCTATTTGGGTGTCCAAATGCAAACTGTGCTGCTATGGATACCTAAGTCCACTTCTGGATAGTGAAAATCTAGGTTCTGCAAGTACAGAAGGAGGAATAGAAGCCATAAATGCCTATTGTAAGTGTTCTGTCATCCATAAGCTTTAAACTGTTTCAGAAGTCAAGATAAGCTTTTACTCTTGCAGTTGAATATGTTCATTAATGAAAGTTAAGCATAAATATTTGCATAATAATTCATTACATAAATTTATGTGAAAAAGTAGACCCTAGATGTTCTAATACAATTGTCAGAGGCACTCACAGATTCATCTATTTATTGTTCTTAGGATGATAAAACTAAAATGAATGTCTTTTCCTATCTGTGTAAAAATAAAGACCCATTACAATATCTGCAAGAATTTGCTACCAATTTAGCTTTTAATGGAGCTATTGGAAAATGCATAAACCAAGAACTAATTTAGCAAAGAAGACAGAAAAAAAGAAACATGTTCAAGTTAGAATCAATATCCAATGTAAATACTGCAATAGACCACGTTGCCTATCACTGTACTTAGAAAAAAAATGTTATCCAAATACAGGCATTTTTCCTTGCATTAAGAGTTCAAGGGATGACTGATTTCCCAGCACAGATTTATTTTTTTATTATGGAATATAAAATTATCTGCAGTAGTCAGTTTTATTATAACAATATTATGAATCTTTAAAATGCTAAGATGATACTTATAAAACTGTATGTATAACATTAGATAATAAGATAATAAAATACTTTAATGTTAATCCATTTCTGAAAATGATCCTGAATCACACTGTGAGACTCAAGTCAGACTTCAAAATTAATTTCTCACTGTATTTTTTCCAAACATTCCATAATGAATATACAGCCGTCTCAGAAAGTTTCTTTACCTGTACTTGCATTACCCAACAGCAATTTTTGATCTGAGCGTTATCAAATATGTTCAAAATGTTCTGTCTGGAAAAAACAACCTGCCCGATTTTCATTCATGTGTCTTCCATCAGATACTTACATTACAGAAATCACATCAGTAATCAACTGATACATTCCCACAGCTAAAAGCTATTAAAAAAAATAAAGAGGGAAATAAATGTGTAGCATAATTTTCTTTATCCTGATGCCAGCTTTTAGCTGTGGAATTACAGAGAGCCAGGCAAAGCTTAGGTAAGGAAAAAACCAAACCAACCAAACAAAAATAACAAACAATAAAAGGCATATAATATACAAGCTCTGCGATGTTTGGTGCAATTGCTCTTCATTGAGGAAAACCAAGGAATACAGGCTTAGTTGAAAGGTGCCAGTGCAGAGTTTAAATTCCTGTCAGTTGAAAATAAAAGGTGTGGAGGAGTTTGAAAATCAGGAGAGATTTCCAGTGAGATCTGGTAAGGGCAGAAACATTATTCATTATATTCATAGCTGGAAAAATACAGAGGGGGGTGAAGGGGAGATGTCATCTTACCAGGTGCGGATGAAGTAACATCTGCTTCTTCAGGAAAAAGTGGGGATTGCCAGTCTCGTGCTAGGAGCCGGTATGAATGAGTAGCTACAAAATAGCTTTAAAAGATGCACAGGTGAAAACATTTTATTAATGACTCTAAGATTTGTGTTCAATGGCTGTCAAACAGAGGTGGCAAAGAAACTTTATTTGAGATACCATTTTACATAATTGGAGTTTGCTTCATGGAGAAGAATAGAGAAAGAGAACAACTTTGTATGCACTGGGTGTTGGAGATGGTGAAAAGTGCACTTTCAGGATTAGGTCTATAGATTTATGCAAGTTATACCCTAAATAAATCCTTATTCCACAGATGGTCCCAGTGGCATTAATAGAATTCCTCATGCTTGTATTTAGTACAAAAAAGATTAGAGTGTCTGATCCTTTCTCAAACCAGAGATTTTGCCCATTTATGTGGGGAAATAGCCTTGAACACTCAATCATATTTGCACTCATATTATAATTTCCTCTTTTTACTGTAAGGAACTTTAACAATAAATAATTTTGTTACCAGTGCATACCTCTGTCATGCAATTTTTGTAATCAATTTATGCCATTGTCAGTAGCCTCCTTATGAAAGAGAATAATGGCCTACAATGAATGTTATGTTATCTTTAGCTGAAAAGGCCTAAGACAGTGTTTGTACAGCAGAGAAAGGGAGTGTTTTGCTCTGAAGTAAGAGGTTATTCTTAGCTGTTACTGGGCCACATCTTATTAGGTTCCTGCTATTCAATCTAAGTCAAACCTGTCAATTTATTTCCCATGTGAGAAAAGAATCACTAAACCGGCCTAGTCCCTTCACACTTCTTTTAATGTACTGTACTTAATATAGCTGAACAAAGTTTGCAAAAAGGTTCTGTAGAAGGGTCTGCTTATTAAGAAAGTAAACCTTCTGAGTAAGCCAAAATTAAACACGTAAGAGATATCACAATAATTAATAGTATGAAATTAATAAAGGATAAGTTATAAGTCAGAGTTCCTCATGACAAGATCTATCAAATTGTGGAATCAGTTTCCCAAAAGAATTATCCATTACTGTCATGTTTTAAAAATTTTTAGTAGCTAAAATTAGCTGTATTATTGGCTTAAGCGAAGAGTGCAAGTATAGTTCCAAATAGTAAATACATGTTCAGCTGTTCATGACCTGAGGGAATATAGGGAAGGCTTATTGACTGGTCAAATGATGTATGATCGTACACGATGCTTTTCTGTATGAATGCTGTGAAGAGAGGTTCCTGTATATTTCTTTTTCTGTAACACGGTAATGAGACAGGTTAAGAACTGGTGAAATACCTGACAAAAGATTGGCTTCCAGTTTCAGTCCTTCCTAATACAAAGTCAATGTTGTGTTATTGGTATTATTATTGAAAAGTCGAGGAAATTAAGACGATGCCTATATTAATAAATGCTTAACATTCAGATGGTTAGTTATAAAACCAAAGAACAAAATAATATGATAGCACATTGCAGCTTAATATTCATTGTAGTGACTGGAAAAGAGCATTTGGCTTATCAATTGGCCCCCAAATAAAATGTTTTAATTTGATTTTCATTTTGTATATCACGACGTAGGTTTTTATTATCATAACACTGAGAAGCAATCTTGCAGTCTTTAATTCACATAATTTTCCGACTACGTTTTCCCACAGAAACTGTCATTACACTCGTAGCTTTGCTTTCAAAATTTGCATTGGAAATGTGGCTGTTTTAACACTCATTCTTAACTGTATGGAGTAACCCTGTCAGATGAGAGTAAAATATTTTTGAAAAGACAGTGTGCATTTTATGCTTCAAAGTCAGATCTAATATATGCTCTCCGAGGAGCAGAAGTTGAAGGAGCTTATATGATTTTACATTCTGGTAAAGAATACATTTTACCCTTGATGCAGAATACAAAAAAATAGAGTAGAAGCTATATGAAAAATATCAGTAGCTATTAATAAAGTCTGTAAGATACCTCTACCAGAAAACTGGTAAACCTATATTTTATAAAGAAAAACAGAGTGGATTAATGTTTATTTAATAAGTTGACACATTTTAGAGAAGTAATTTGGATGCTTTCATATTTAGCCAGAAAATATTAATCATCATGTATGGGTCTATATCAGCATTTTGTTTCATGCACAGAGTCCAAGGAACGGTGAGATTTGAATATAGTGCACAGAATGGTAAAACATGCATACAGAGAGACTGCTCACGTCATCATGAAACACTTTACCCACACCAAAGAGATAATAATTGCAGTCAGAAGTGTGCATAAGACTGAAGACAATATTTGCCAGCAAAATCAGTTAGATAAGGCACAAAGAGGGAATATTAATAAATATAAACAGAAACTATCATTACTTCACAAAACTCTCCAATAGAAAAAAAAAAGAGCAGGGTATCAATGGCTCTTAAATCATCAAACATTTTAATTGTGATTTAGGTAATGTTTTAATAATATTAAAATTTATAATTTAAAACATTTTCCACACGTGGAAGTTTGAGCAGTATTCATTTGTAGAAAAACATTAGCATCTACATACATATATCTGTCCAAAAGGATACTCCAGAATTTATTGAATTAAAGCTTAAAAAGATTCAAACCTACCCACAGATATATGATGCATCCCTTCTGACATTGTTATAAGTTAATCTCTACCACCACTAATTAAGTTAATCTCTACCACCACTAATTCTTCTGAAAAGAGACTTTACAAAGGGCATCTTGGACGACTGATTTAGTAGCTTAGAAGATGAAACACAAATTTTTTATACAGCAGTTCTGTATTTTGTACTTGCAAATGTAAAAAAAATATCTTCCATTATTAATAATGAGGGTATGTGATAAATAAGCAAGAATTGGATGGCCTTGAAGACTGGAGAATAGAAAATGGATAAAATGTAATGGGAAAAGTAAAAATCGCCCATTCTGGAAATAGATCTTAAAAAAAGCTGCTATTATACTGGGCACTTATCCAGTAGAGTAATTAAACAGGACAAAGATATTCTAGCTGCAAAAATAACTACGAGCTGCCAAGAAGACTCAGCTCAGAAGAGAAAAAAAAAAAAAATCAAATATGAACCAAAGCAGTACTAGAAAATACAATAGAAAAATGTAAAATAAAATATTGGCCATGAACTTAAACTGAGATTAGATAACCTAACTGTTTATTTACTTGACAGATCATTCTCTTTTGTCAGGCTGTGACCAGTCACACTAATATTGTTTCTGAAAGTCACACATCCCTTATAGCACTGATCCAAAGCTAGTTCTAATCTTAATTATTATTAAAGCATTTTCTTGTTATTAACAATAATGAGAAATAATATTAGGAATTTATTTATTTCATACATACAAACTCTTTAGAAAGGCCTGACAAGATGGCCAACAGATGTAAAGGAGGTGATAAAAAGAACTGTCCTCAAGCATCTCCTTTTATAATTTCAACAGTCTGATTCAATATACACACATTTCATTATATATTCGTTGAATATATTGTTTGCAAATGCCAATTTACTTACATCACTTATAAAATCAAAATTAAAAAGACTGTACAAATATTTTGTGAGAATTCTTAAAGATTACAGTGAGTTTATGAATATTTTATCCAGGTTCTTATCACCAAAGCATCTTATTCTCACAAAAATCTTACCATGCTTTTGCCTTCACTGAATATAAAACCATCCCAGTTAGCTTCAGTTCATCTCATCCAATCTTAGACACCTGAAAATTAATGTAAGTTATTCAACTGCTTTCCCATCCTGTGTTCCCACTCCCTTGGTCATCCCAGAGGTTTAAAGAAGGTTAGACACTATCCAAGACTGCAAAATGAGAGATGCATCCTTCTCCTTCATGTCACTAAGGACTCTAATCCACTCATGGATGAATGGGAGCACCCAGAGCTTCCTCTGTTTTTCCCAACCTGATAGGGGGATTCTGTTTTGTCTTCTTAACTTCAATACATCTGTGTTTATTTTTAAAACTTTAATGCATACTTTTATTTGGCAATAGTTCCTATTGGTCTGGAATGGTTATTGTTGCTTTAGTATTCTGCTAATACCTAAAGGTTTCCAAGTCAGCCCCTGGTGGAGGGGGAGCGATTTTGCAATCACGAATTTCAGGAAACGTAGAGAAAGAGACATGAAATCGAGGCCAAGAAGGTCAAATGATTTATGTAGCTGGTCAGCTCCTGGGCTGGAAACAAGCTGTAGATTCTGAAATATTCAGTCCACTGCCCATCTCCCAGGCCTAAAGTTAATTTTTTGCAGTACTGCTTGTGCTTTCTTGGTGAATAGTAGTCGTTTAAAATAAAAACCTTATATTTGCTTGAGTTGGTCTGTTTTGGGTTTGTAGGTAACTATCAACATTTTTTTACATGGGATCATTGTCAAATCAGGTGAAAATAATACAACTGTTAGTTTCTAATTTATGATGCTTTATCCCAATTTAAACTAGATCCTAAGTGCATGAGTAGCTTTAAAAAAAACCCCAACAAACCAAATTAAGGGTACAGCTCAGGGAAACATTTTATCTTATCCTCTCCCTGATACGTAACTTTTCTAGATCCACATTTGCTTTTTTGTGCCTTAAAAGAAAAAGAAAACTTTAGCTAATGTAGGTGTCACACAATAGTCCTTTTTATAGGAACTGTGTAAATAACAGTCTATGACTAAGATTCATAGTTAATTGTGAAAAAGCAGAAGGAAATAAGACAGATGAAATGTTTAAGGAAATCACTATAGATTTGTTACCAATTAGTGGCAGACAAGTTGCAGAGTAGATTTCTTGAACATTGATTAATAGATATTAATAGACACAATACAGTGTTACAATGAAACAGTTACATTCAAAGGCAAGAATTTACTGTTGGTCTGTTTAAAGTTACTATTAATCCAGTTGTTAAATCTCACAGTTCAATTTATATACAGTTAAAGTACTATGCAACTAAATGTTTTCCTCTCTACACTTCTTTTTCTTGTTTTATACTCAAGCTCTGAAAAAAAGAGGATAATCCTGACTTTTCTATTGGTCAGAGTTATCAGAGAAAAAGTAGCCAACATTAGAACTATTATAACTTGTAAGGATTTGCCAGAAAGGTGTTATCATCCTTGCTGTTTTTACAGCGTGTATTGCTCTAAGCATTTTCTCCATATTTGCTTTTAGAAAAAAAAAAGCACAAGAGATGGAGGTAACCAAAAAAAGACAGCAAGCACGTAGAAATTTTACTGTGGAATGCACTTTGAAACACAATCAGAAATGGATTTTATGAGCAGTTCTACAACTTAAGCTGTCATAAAAGAAGAATTTGGACCGTTATTTTCCCTTTGTAGGGTGCCAAATATCCTTATAGACATGTAACAACATTCCTGCTATTGCAAAGACCAGGGACAACAAAGGTGTTTTCCATTATCTTGTTCTTTTTTGTGTCACGTTATAAATATTTTACTGTAGCTCTTAAGCTTGGGATAACGTGCTGGGAAGAATTTTGTAACTCTTTCTATGAAGTTGATATTGGGAAAGATATTTCTAAGGTAGATATAACCAGATGGTTACATACAGATGGTCTGATCTCGTATTCCTGTCAGTTTTTACTATTATTATTCTTTTTATTTTAAAGAATTTTATAGTTAAAGTCTGACACTTTAAAAATTTTTAAGAATGGATATTCCCTGCCTACAGAAATGTTTAAGGAAAAGATAATTAAATCTTTATACCAGTTTGCACAGAAGAAAAAAAAAAGACAACACAGTAGGCCTGTTGGTTCTCATAGTAGATCTCAACCACCCCAACATCTGCTTGGAGAGCAGCACTGTAGGGTGCGACCAATCCAGGCACTTCTGGCATGTCAATTGACAACTCTTTGACGTACAAATCAGATGGGCCAGTTACACGTCCCATTCCCTGGGCCTGCCAGGAGGAATTGTATCTAAAGCAGAAAAAAGTTGATGTAGTTGCACAGGTAGACTACAATGTGGGACCATTGGACTCGATGGGTTGGTGCTTACACTTCACCAGTGTACAGTCCAGTGGTGATCCTCAGGGGCTGTTACTGAGCTTGGCACTGCTCACCGCCTTCAACAATTTCCTGGGCAACAGCAGGGAGTCCAACTTCAACAAGTTCATGGAAAACACCAAAGTAGGAAGAACATTCTGTATGCTGAAGTGTAGGGATGTCCTTCAAAGGTAACAGATGAAGCTAGAGAGAGGCACAGGCAACGATATGCTGAAACCGTAGGAAACTCTTACTCTATGACTGTTCCGAGGTGTCCTCCTCTGATAAGGATCATTTATTTGTATGAATGATAGAATTAATTTTTTAAATTTCACATAAAAAGCCTGAACAACAACCAAAACAAGAGGTGCTCAAATAGGACTAGTAAACAGGAATACGTAGCAGCTGTTTGAGCATGGAGTTCCACATATTAATATTATACCCGCTATCACCTCTTTTGCTTGGCTAACTCAGAAACGAAAGCAATGTATTAGCCAATTTAAATTTAGGGATAATTTTCACCAAATTTAACAGTAATTTTACACCTTTCATTTCTCCCTGATAGAATATTTCTGGACATAAGTAGCACAACCATCTGCTTATCTAGAAAGCCGTCAGTACACAGATGACTCAAAGCAGAGGTTTTCTGTTTGATTTTTTTATGATTTAAGAGGTGCAAAGAACTTTTTGCTGACACTGTAATATGCATATGTAAGTAGAGAAAACACACAAACTCTTTTTTTCTTTATAAATAGCATTGTCTCAAACCAAATACTTCTTAGTTATTTCTTTGTGTGATCACAGTTAGAAGCAAAAAACTCAACCAATCAAACAAACCCCATCCCCAAAATAATATTAAAAAAAAAAAGAAAATTCCTTGACTTACTGGGACTTAAATTTATTTCCTGCCATTTTTTAGAAGTTGGCATACCCTAAAAAAGTTAGATTGAATATTAAATCCAGGTACACCTGAAGGACTTTTTGCATTCTTACCTCCTTACTACTATCTCTCATAGTAGCTGCAGAAGGGAATCCTAACTTAGAGAATAATGTGGGAGACTATGAAAGAAAACAAAAGTCATATAACTCCAAAATAAAATTAGAAATTAAGTCACAAGTTCTCTTTGGTAACTAAAAAAAAAATAAAAAAGAAACAAACAAACAAATAAAAAGGTCTTTTGCTGATCTTGAAAAAACACTAAAAGATAAGCTTTTCAGAAAAATTAGAGCTATAAATATCAATTTTCCTTTTTCTGTGATTGTTTTAAAGTGAGACTATAACTCTCGTTCATCCTCTGAGCTACCATAAATACATATGTGATAACAGTGCAAATACAGGAAAATATTTTCTGATAAAATAAGTATTTACTTCAGTTTCATCTACACCTCAAGTTTTTAAGTAAATCTTTGAGCACATTCCAGGCAACAGTCCAGCTCAATTTGACATTATATCTTTCAAAAACTGCCTTCTTCTGGTCTCAGATGCCTTTTTCTTTTTACTGCATGCTTCCTCATAAAAAGCTAATTATCCAATTTACAACATGTGTTCTAATTCCCTACCACTTAAAACTGATACACTGAAGCCCCCGCACCTACTTTAACTTATCCTATGCAAAACAAGTAGAAAATAAAAATGCCTAAAGATTTTTTTAAAGGTATTTTTCTTTTTGCTGAAATAGAATTCCCCACTCAGAACAATCAGTCATACAGTGAGAAACCCTATTACAAAATTCCTTAAAATAATGTCATTATGGGAATATTTATGGCATTTTTTAAAGAGGCATGGAGCTATTTACAGTGGTAATGTTTCATGCAGGTTTGCTTAGACTAATGGATGGGAAAAAAATCACTAAACAGTTGCACTGCTGGAAATTCTGAGTGTCTGTATAAGCACATGGGCTCATTAAGACTCTGCTCATACGCTTTAACACTGAGCAGTTTTATAGACAGTTACACTATTGAAACAATTCTCAAAATGTTTGCACAACACTTATATATTAATGTTATTCTGCATTGCCGGACTAGCCTAAAAACTTTATTATAAACCTTATCAGGTGTCTATTAGACTTCTGCACTTCATTACAAAACATCAGATTAAAGTGGTAGGACTAAGCTCTTGATTTTTGAACCACTGCTCTAATACATCTCCGTTGTTGCAGTGTGCTATTTGCAGTGTCAAAACCTTTCATTAGCTGAACTTATTTTGCAAAGTTATTGAAACAATCCTAATGAACTATAGCTAGGTCTGATGGCTTTACTTATTTATTTATTTTTCTGCTGATTACAGAGAATAGTTTCTCATCTATTTAAGTAGTGAATTTTTATTACTTTACAAGAGACCTGAAGAGCTAGTGCTTACTGAGAATTACTGCACAAGCAGCTTCCACTAAGTAGATGATTATATACATCCTTTCATGCTCCTATATTAATTCAAACGCTGATTATTGTGGTTCTTTTTAATTTTCTTTTTTTTTTTTTTTTCTTTTTTTTCTACTTAAGATGGTGCATATGGGTTAAAGTCTGAGCATGTAAAGCATAGATGTGCTACTGTAGGGTCTACTTTATATACCACAGAGCTTATTGGTGGGAAAATCCTCACATCCAGGATTAGCTGCACACTGTGATTAACTTTTCAGTGGCAGCAGGATGGGATTTTTAAATCTAGGTTTTAATAAATTTATGTCAGTTATCAGTTGAACATTTTGGTTAGAAATACACTATTCTCTTATGAAATATCTTTATTCTACATCCTCTTCTTTCAGCTTCTCATAAACCAATTCTGCAAATAATTCTTATTCTTTCTTAGAGGATTCATTTCAAAATAGGCTTTAAAACTTTAATATTTCAGTTATTTTCTTTTCCAAGTGATTTTTCTGTTGAATCACACAGAACTGTTAATGTAGCACCCACTGTTAAACAACTCAGACTTGTTTCTGGCTTACCTATATGGGTTCCGCTGGGGGAGGAGAGGAGAAAAACGATAAACAACAAGGACTTAAAGTTACTGAAATTCTTGTTAAAGTTTTGGGAAATGATTGGCTTAAAGCCTGTTGTTATCTTTGGGACATTAGAGAGAAAAGAACAATCATGTTCAGAAAATGTCCACCTATACAGTTGTAAAGGGCTGACTTTTGAATCCTAAGCTGACCAGCGATGATCCAACAGCAGCCTGGGGCACTGGGTTTGTAAAATGTTACTGCTCTCTTCTTATGAGATTAATTTTTTATTTTTTAAAATTTTTTACTTTTTATTTATTTATTTATTTATTTTTATTACTATTCTGTTTCCGATAGGCTAAAGTATTTGGTGCTTTACAGTGATACTCTTCTTGAAATAGGATATTCAAATTCACATCTTTTTTTTTTTTTTCTCTATCTATCCCACTGTAATTGCAACATTTATCTACCTCATGAGCTGCTTTTACCTCCAATTGCTAAAAGTATACTCACAGTAAAGCTAACTGTAGTAATAAATTGTTACTTTGGATATCGATCCACACTCTTCAACAGCGGGAAATTATTCGCTTTACTGAGTGCATAGACAATCAGGGCTTTTGTGCAAGGGACCAAGAAGGCCTGACGAGTTCACCAAAAATGCTGTGTGAAGTGGCCCCCACTGCAGCATAAACAGTCGTATCGTGTGCTCTGCTGTAGAAGATACAACTGGGAAGATGGCAGCAGAAGTGGGGTACAGGTAGGAGTCTGCACAGGTGGTGTTTTCTCCTGTCACCCTGGTTCCCATGTATGTATATGTGTATGAATAAACACACAGGTGCAGAATATCATGTGATGTTCCCACCATCCCCTGAGCTGTCCAGATGCCAGTCAGCTGTAGATACAGAAGCCATATTACTATTCAAGCAGAAAAATAAAACCTTATGAGGAAGAAAGAATGCTAACTTGATCTAAATCCCACCTCAGTTTGCAGCTACTGAATCGTAACTGTCTCACACGTGGTTGCCTTGGTATGCATACACCTGCCTACCTACACTTATCTGCAGAGAAGTGCTCTAATATTAACCTAGTCGTGACTTATTCTGTGAGGATTATTATACTATTAGAGATAAAATTCTCAGGGGAACAGGCATTAGTATTTTGTGAGCTAACTATTCTAACTGTTTCCAATAACACTGTAAATTGCAGACGTGGACCTTCCATTATAAATCACTTGTTTCTTCAAGTGGTGCTCTGTTTTCTGATTAATTGGTCATATAAGATTTATAGAAACTCAGAGACAGAAATTGCTGAAAATTGTGGGAGAATAGTTGAGCACTTCAAACTAACAAAGAACAAAGGTTAAATTCTGCCTTTGAGCAGTACTCATGTTGGGCAGATTATAGCCTGAAAATAACTTTGGAAATAAACTTTATCTATTTTTGCACTTCACAGCGCATGGATAGCCAGATAACTTACTATAGTTAAGCAGATGCTTAATTTGTTTTGTCATTATTATTGTTATAAATAAAAAGAATGAAGTATAAGCAATCCCATCCAATGAAAAATGTTATTGTTGTAAGTGAAGATCTTTCAAATAATGCACAAACTGAGAAATCAAACAAAAAAGAGAGCATTACTTAAAAAAACCTCTAAGTAAAAAATAAAGCAAAGATCCTTAGGGGGGAAAAAAAGAAAGGAAAGAACAAAAGGGGCTGTGATCTGAACTTTTTTTTGTTTCTCGACCACGGTGGGTCTCCCGCTGCTCAGGGTCTGCAATAGTTTCTGTAGGAGAGCAGGGGCCAGAGAAAGGGAACTGTAAATGAAATAACTAGCTTCCCCTTAAAGCTTAGGTCTGGCAGGAAGCACCCATCTCGTTCTCCTCACTGTTAATGAGGTCAGAGCTTACACGAAACACCTTGCTCTGAGCAGTGCTGACCATAAGGAATGCAGATACACATTCCTACAGCACTAGGCATCACACAACAGCAACTTGTTACAGACTCAGCCTATAATACAACAGACTTTTTGAAGTAGGGATGCTTGTTTGTGAGGAGGGAAGGGAGGAGAAACCTACTTTCTGCACGATGAGAACAAGTTTCTACAGCTGTGTTGTATGTGAAAACCTTGGTAGTGTTTTCTACAGGAACGTATTTTGGACTTTTTCTCAAATACAACGCGTCTCACGGGAGCTGCTGATGAGAAAACTGTCATTAACAGTCAGTCGCTGAGGAGAGCTGTGTGACCTCTGGCTCAGTCCTCAGCAGAGCAGCACAAGGTTTTTTCTTGAGGCAAGGAAGCACCAGGCAGTGGAGAAACTCCCCAGGAGCTGGCACTTCTTAGGGCAGCCACTGACGAGATGTGGGAATTACCAAAGCACCACTTCTCCCTCCCACAGAAATAAAGCAGCAAAAGCAGTGACTGTTAGCGAGCAGGAGTGCTGCAAACAGATCAGGCAGACAGAGCAAGAGCGTGGTGCAGCAGTTTGTGACAGTTCACCACAAAGGTGGCACAGGATGGGCATACTCTCCCTTACCAACCCAAGCACTACAAGAAAGACATTGAAGCGTGCAAAGAAAGACAATGAAGCTGGGGAAGGATCTGGAGAACAAGTCTTCAGAGGAGCGGCTGAGGGAACTGGAGCTGTTTAGTCTGGAGAAGAGGAGGCTGAGGGGAAACCTTATCACTCTGTACAACTGCCTCAAAGGAGGTTTTAGTGAGATGGGTGTTGGTTTCTTCTCCCGAGTGACAGGTGATAGGACAAGAACAAAGGGCCTCAAGTTGTGCCAGGGTAGGTTCAGACTGTATATTATGAAAAAAATCTTCACCGAAAGGTTTATGAAGCACTGGAAGAGACTTCCCAGGGAAATGGTTGAGTCATAATCCCTGGAGATGTTTAAAAGATGTATAGCTGTGGCACTTAGGGACATGGCTTACTGGTGGACTTGGCAGTTTAAGGGTGGACTTGATAATCTTAAAGATCTTTTCCGATGTAAATGATGTTGTGACTCTGTGAAAAAGTGAGATTTGTTCTTTTTGCATACAGTATTTTGCCCACTAAAGCTAGAGAACAAAACCAGAAATTATTTAGCTTAGTGATCTCAGGATGTCTGAAGACTGCCTGGTTTTCCGAATAAATCTCTCAGCCTACCCTGTGGTTTGCCTGACTGACAGCAAGTTAGGCTTGGTGATTGATCTAAAGAAAGCAAATTCAGCACTCGGAAAGTTAAATCGATAGCCAGAAGGAACATGGTTCTAGACTAAACTGCCCTATAGCGTGATAAACTTTACCTACAGTGTCCATGTAAGTTGAATAAAAAAATTACCAAATATTCTAAAATACCATGTAAGGCAATTCAGAGAGAGGCTATCGTGCATTTGGCATCCTTTCCCCTTAAGCTGTTTTACAGATTGTACATGAAGAGTCCATTGAGTACATCAGATTGCTTGGCTGATATCCCAGGGCAGAGAGTTGGCACCAAGTAGGGTTTACAAACTCTGGTAGTTCGGTATGTGACAGGATTTTTATCACCAGCTATTACAGCTGAAGTCATGTGCTCATTCAGTTTCATTAATATGACTCTTCCTTTTATTGAGGTTCTTAGTAGAGGTTTCTGGGGTTTTACAGGTGTTATGTCAGCTCCATGTATACATACAATATGTACAGGTGTTTCTAAAGAAAATCTGGGATAATGGCATGATATTCATGTAGGTTTGTGAAGTATGATTGGATTACAGCATGAGCCCAGACAAAAACAAAGCAATCACAGTCTATGTTAATGATGTTTTACCGTGTTTCTCTTCCACTCCTTCTAAGGTATCAAGAATTGGCTTCAAAATTAACTTTCTCCTTGATTTCTGTCTTATAATTTCAATTGACACTGCTTTTAAAAGACGTTAATATTTTTGTTCTATTATATAATAACATCCATCTGTAGGAAGCAGCTGTTGAAGTAGGATTTTCAGTTTAATTTAAAAAAGATATTAAATAGTTAGATTTTTAAAATAAATGGATTTTTTTAAAGACAAACTATTGGAAGCTCAAGCATTTCAAAATTTTAAAATACATATTGAATGTTTTTTGCATTTTTGTTGTTTTTTAAAAAATGTTTTGATAAAAAAAACAGGAAAAAATGATCACAAGAAATTAAAATTTCTCCAGGGAAACATTAGTTTTAAATGCAACGTGGTTTTTTTCTTTCTAGTTATATGTGAAATTTTAATGTATATCTGTACTATATTCTTTTCCCTCTGAAAATTTTGCTTCAGTTCAGTAATAGTTTTTTTGACTTTGATATTTTGCAATGTTTGTTTTTGCATTTTGCTCATACTTTTTAACTCTCCTACTATTTCCTTGAATGTTTTTTTTTCAGAAGAATGACTGTGTACAGCATTCCTTATTATTTATATTCATGTTATTTAGTCATTGACGTGCACTGCCATATCTAGTGTTGGTAGGAGGGAAAGCTTCTAGGTTCCTTCTCCATTTCTCCACAAACCACCTTTAAAGATCTGCGTGAAATGCTGAAAACACTCTCATTCTGTTTCACAAAACAGATATTTGAAACTGATTGTCAAACAGTGTTATACCTCTTTGGAATCACAGGATGACTGTAGCCAGTAGGGATTTCTGGAAGTCATCTGGTCCAGTCTCCCTGCTCAAGCAGAGCACAATGTCGGTGGGCAACCTGTGCCCATGCATAATCACAGGAATCAAAGTGTTTCCTGGTGTTCAGGGGGAACCTTCTGTGTTTTGCTGTGTGTCCGTTGCTTCTGGTCCTGTCACAGGGCACCTGAAAAGAGCCTGGCTTTGCCTTCTTTGTAACTTCTGGTCAGGTACTTGTACATATTGATAAGATCCCCCATCTAAGCCTTATCTTCTCCAGACAAATCAGCCACAGGTCTCTTAGCTTTTCCTTATAGAAGAAATGTTCTAGTTCCTTCATCATCTCTGTGGCACTTCACAAGACACTCGGCAGTACTCCCACGTCTCCCTTGTACTGGGGGCCCAGAACTGGACACAGCACTCCAGGTGTGGACTCACAGACAGTTTAGTAGACGAGAAGGATCACCTCCCTTGACCTGCTGCCAATACTTAGCCTAGTGCAGCCCAGGATACTGTTAGGTCTTTTTCCCATCAGAGCACATTGCTGCCTCATCTTCAGCTTGGTGTCCACCAGTCCTTTTCTGCAAAGCTGCTTTCCTTCTGGTCAGTTCCAGGATACATGGGTGGTGGCAGCACCGCTCCGCAGCGTGGACTGGGAAGGTTGTTCCTTCTCAGGTGCAGGACTTGGTACTTCCCTAGGCTGAACTCCATGAAATCCTTGTCAGCTGATTTCTCCAGCCTGTTGAGGTCCCTCTAGATGGCAGCACAACCTTTTGGCAAATCACCTTTCTTCCCAGTTTTGTGCATCCACAGACTTGCTGAAGGTGCATTCTGCCCCGTAATCCAAATCATTAATGAAGAAACTGATGAAGGCGGGACCCAGTGTTGACCCCTGGCAGACGTATGTAGTTACAGACCTCCAAGTAGACTTGGTGGCACTGATCACCACCCCCTGAGCCCAGATGCTTGTTCAGCCAGTATTTCAATTCACCTCTCTGTTCATCAAGTCACTAATTCATCAGCTTCCCTAGAAGGATCTTATATGAGACAGAGACAAAATCCTTCCTTAAGCCTAGGTATACAATATTCATTACTCTCCCCTCGTCTACCCAGCCAGTCAATTCATTGTAGAAAGCTACCTGCTTGGTCAAACATGGTTTCGGCTTTTGGAATCCTTGCTGACTGCTCCCAACAACCAGCTTGTCCTTTAAGTGCCTGGAAATGGTTTCTAGGTTTAGTAGTTTCAGGATTTTGCTTTTCGCATATGCTCTCTGTTCCACTGTATTTATCTGTCAGTCTCACCACAAAATCTCATACAACTCAACTTTCAAACCTCTAGAGGAGTACTGGTGACTTTGAGACAGTCTTGGTTGATTTTCCTGTCTGTAAAACAGACTAAATAATACGGAAACAAATAAATTTATTTTAAATTTGCTCTCGAGATATTCTGTAAAATCTTTTGTGTTTTTTCTTTTTTTTTTTTTTTTTTCCGACTCCTCTAGCCAAGTGGAACAGCTTTATCAGATTATGTTAAAATAATATATAATATAAAACCCGGTACATTTAGTATATACTTTTCTGTACCAGCTAGACCGTAGAAGTGTGATATTCCAAGCTAACAGAATTCTGGAAAATTATCTGGGATTTCAAAGACAAAAAATAACTATCTCTAACTTTGCATTCATTTAAATATCTTTGCAATCATTTATATAGGCATTGATTTTCCAGACTAGGTTCCAAGTTCATGTTGGCAGTAAACCCTTAGCACCAAATTCTAAACATGAGAACCAAGCAGAGTCATCAGTAATCTAAAGAGAAGCTGGGCAATTTCCAGTAATATATTTACAAATTTCAGAAAATTATTTTGATGGAAGGCTTGTCAATGTTCACTTTTCATATCAAATACTTTTTCGAAGCGTTTCATTTTTTGCCTTATCCATCATCACAAAGAATGAAGGCAGAGAGAGGGGTATTTTGGGGGGAGGTGGGTGGAGGCTATTTTTTGTTTGGATTTGGTTTTGGGTTTCTTTGTTTTTTCTCTCCTGGCTTTCAGTAAATGACATCTGATACTTATAAGCTGTAGTAGCTATTACTGTAATGACATCTTCATTGACACCTCTAAAATTACCATGTAATTGCTGATAATATAACTATTTAAGGAATAAAACATTTTGTATTATTCCCTCTCCTCTCCCTTTTTTTTTTCAGTTTAAGCGATTTTTAGGCAAATGTGTTATTTTCAAAAACAAAGAAGGGTTTTTTATGCATCATCTTAAAATGTAACACAGTTATTAAAAAATACTCTCGTGGTTGGCAGAACTCTCAGCTTACTGCATGGTCCTCAGAATTTTTTAAAAGTTAGTGAACACACAGCTTGAATTTCATATACCTGCTGGCGCGCATGTATCTGGTGTTTAGAGGGAGCAAAAACAACAGGAAAACCACCTAACTCGGAGACTGAAGAAATCGAATACACAAACCACAGTTAAAAAGTGAATGTGGAACTCGACAATACCACCTTTTTTGTCAGTGTTTAGTGTCCTTATCACTCAGGTCGTCATTAATGTCTGACATGGCTTCTGGAGTCAATGAAAGAGACTATGCCACCCAAAATATGCTCCCTGTACCATCACTGGAGCTATACAAGAACTAATTATACAAAATGTGAAAAGCCTACTTGTTTTCTATCATTGGTACATTTTCAGTAGCATATGCTTCTTTGACTGGAGGATTTCTGCCCGCTGTTTTTGCGTCTTTTATTCATTGTAAGGAATTCAGTTTAAAGAGTGAACACAGCTCTCCAATAATACTGTAATAACCGCTATTGCAAACAATTTAATAAAGTGAGACACTATTTAATATACTTTCATCTGTTTATCTTTTCTGAGTTACTACTGATTTTCTCCACTAGGACAGACTTAAAATTTGAGGTTAGGTAGTGATGAAACTAAACATAAATTTACAGTTTTATCTTCTGTATGTTCAGCATTTTCTTGTTAAAACTTTTGTACTTTTTTCTTTTAATTTTATTACCATGATTTTACAATATAGTGTAATTGAAGGAAAATGTCTTACTTTTTTCTCCATCTTTACTTTTTTTTCAGCCATATTCTGATTTGTTGCATTTGAAGAGACGTGGGGTTTACTCTGCATTTGGTATTACTTTTCAACATTCTGCTCTGAATTCGTATGTAAATGTGTTCTTAGTGCAGCAGTAGCAGTTGTATGATACATGTGCAGAGATGTATTTCCTTTTTATACGTGTACTTTAAAACACATTATTGTATCTTCTAGAAGACCAGTCATGACTGGGTTCCTGCTGTACTTTCTAGTAAATAAAATGTAATCCAAACAAAAATGTCTGCTTTGACAATTTCATATTTTAACAGCATTAAAAAAAACCAAAACAAGCAAAAACAAGCAACACACCAACAAACATTGACTTTCAGGGAAACAAGGAGATAAAATGCTAGATATAATTTCTGAGCCTTTTTTGTGGCATTTCCTGTTACGAGTGGTCTTGTCCTTTGATTCAGACCTAGATTATACATTGAGAACAACTTAAATGGAGCAAAATTGGGGCAAGAAGAAAGGAAAGGATTTTCCAGTACGGGCTTTCTTCCTAGAATTTTTATATAGTGCATCATTAGAGACCAATAGTAGTGAATCATTAGAGACCAAGAGGAATATGCGCATCTTTCTCTATGAAAATAAATTATGTTTGGAAAAAAGGAAAAGCAAAAATTGACTTTCAGCAAGACTGGTACATATGAGAACACAGGCTTTTCAAATTAGTAGAAAAATAAATGCTATACAACTAATATCTATTTTTTTTTTCTTAATCTGAGTTCCAATTTCCAAGGAAAAAAATAGTTTGACCCAGGCAAATTGTTCTAGTCTCTTTGACAGAGGTTATTCTGTGAGTCAGATTATGCATCAACACTAACAAGATTTTGTCTGGTATTTCAGAGACTCTGTCTCTCTGTAGAGATGCCACTTTACTGCCTTCTCATGAGTTCTTCTCAGAACTTTGTCAACAAAAATTTTAGGAAAAAAGCTTCTTTTTCTTCAGTTGTTAGTGAAGACAAAAATCCTGATCACGTGGCTCCAAAACGACATAGGTTTGGGAAATAGGCCTCTTACCACGTAAGTTTCAAGCCTGAATGGAGTTAAACAAAAAGTGAGGACAAAACTTTCGCTAAGACTTACAGTCTGTTCGTCTGTACCAGCTTTCCCGTAGTTCTGAGGTGCAAACCTAATCTATAATATCCTGCACATATGTATGATCTGTAACGTCTTGAGGCATAAACACCAGAATCTTACGGGATTCTCCTACCTGAAACTGGCCGTGTAGCAAGGCTGCGAGACATAACTGGCTCATAATAACTCAACCATGGTGATGAGGTACGACTCATTTAGTCAGAATGAAAAATGATTTGTGTTTGGTTTTATGTAAAATTGCTCTTCTGTGTACTGTACTCTGTGGCTGGAAATTTTCCCTAAGTCTGTCTCTTAAGCCTTATTTCTTTCCAGCCAGTGTTGTCAAATGTAACCTTGACCTCAAGCCCAATCTTGAAGGTAGCATAGATCTGACTTCCAGAAACAAAATATTAATCAGTATGGGAATATTTCAAAAATGTGTAGAACAATGAGAACATAGGGGGGTAAACACAACTGGAAAAGGCATAGTCATGAAATCTTTTTTTGTTTTCCATTACATTCAATTTTCTTTGACTTTTTTTCCAAGTGGAGTTAGGTATAAGACATTTAACTGTTATTCAGTAAGAGCTGCTATCTTGTGTTTGTTGTAGCACTTTGTCTATGACTGTATTCCAACAAAGTACCCTGATACCAGTTTCACTGGAAACAAAATCAAGAAAACAAAAAGGACTTAAAAACCCAACAAAATAAGCAAACAACCACTGAAATGATTTCAAAGTTCAGTGTATATTTATGTTCTTTTTCCAGGGGGTAAATGAATAAAAACTGAGAAAATCAGTTGGACGTGATTTATCGGTAGGAACACTTAAATGTAAACTAAAATTGTTTTTGAGTAGAAGGCTAGAGGCATAGTATTATGAACAGAATTGTAACTCCTTGTTGGACTCAAGAGACCAAGTCCCCAGCCCCTTTGAATCTGGAATTTTAAATAGTTCTGGGGGAAAAAAAAAAAGGAAATTAAAAGATTTGAGGGAACACTAATCTAATGTTGTTCAATATTTTACTACAGCTCAAGGAAGGCCCTGTGGCTGAAACATTACTTCTAATGTTATGTTCCCTTTCTAGATTGTATTTTATTAATGTTTTCTTTTGTAACACAGTGTGAAGGGACATAGAGCTTTTATCTTTTATTTAAAATTAATGAGGAGTATATTACTTTACTAGGAAAAGAATCAGAAGAAAACTTTTCCCTTAGAAAGGGAAACAAAGGTTTGTAGGCAGATTTGATTTTTGGATCTGGATCCTCCTGATTTGTTAGGTGACTTTTGACAAATTATTTAAAGTGTTTGTGCTGAAGTTCCTGCATTTCTATTCTATACTGATATTTGCAAAGTAACTTCTTAGATCCATTACACACCTTCATCAAAATACCTACATTGTGATACCAAAAATTTAAGGTAATAATATGCAGTTTTTAACTGATCAATATCTTGTACCTAAAACACATTTTCATCCAAAAATTTTAGACAATGTTTGATAATTTTAATTTAATGCCTCTCCAGTTGAACCTGAAACAAACTCGGTTTACCCCATGAAGATTCAGTCTTGGAATATATCTGCCACTTCATAGGGCGCTCCTTTCTTTGCTGGATAAAAATGTTGAGGTTTTCACACACGCTAGCACCTGGGAAATGCCTCAGAGCATCATAGCTCTGACAAAAGGAAACTCTGTCATATGAGATGCCCCCAAGGCTGTCTGAATTGTCCATCGTGTGAAAATTTGTAAGTTAACCAGACTTTCTTTAAACTTATAAAGTGCCTTTTGATGCAGTAGCTGCAGGTGTCTTTCTCCTATGGTACAAAGTATTTGAGAACTGTCTGCACTCTGCTGCACACACCTGAGACCCTAGGACAGTAGGCGTGAAACGACGAAGTCAGCTTGGAAGTCTGTCTCTCTTACTTTCACTCCCATCACCCTTTCCCAAAGACGGTGTTCTTACCCATGTCTCAACAAATATTCTGTGAATTTCTCAGGACCAGCACATTTTAAAAAGTATGCTGATTGAATAAAAAAAGCTGTTTATTTCTACCAAATGGAAGAGTCTAGAAATTAGATAAACTCTACTCCAAGTATTTTGACTGATTTCTTTTAAAGTCCCCTATTCAACTGCTCTATCTTCTGATTGTTTTATGGAAGTCTCTTTCATCCTGAATCATGCAAATACAGGACACTGTGTATTCAACTCAGCTACTCACGGTGGTTGTCATTGCAATAAAATTTGGGGCGATTAAATTTAAGGAAGATTTAATTCTGAACTTTGTGATTAAGGTAGCCAATGCATAATAATCATAAGATAACAAAACAAACTGACAGAGCAAACCAACCTGAATGGGGATAAAAAACCCCCACTAAATGAATTGCTGTCCACATTAGTGTATTCCTGAAAAAAACAGGTAGGAAACAAACCAGTTCAAATGAAATTATGTTTGCAAAAGTTCTATATTCCTAAAAAGATCGGGTAAATTGTTTTTTCCATGATTTGCCTTTTGAATTTCTACAGCTGTAACTATACTGCTTTGTTTGGCACATATCACAAGAAAGCCTGAATTATTCATTCACTCATCATAAAATTGATAGATCATCATAAGTTGTCTAAACTAGGCTTTATTTGTGTAGAAATGGAATTAATAAGAAAGAAATGTAGGAATGATGCATTCTCACTCCCTCAGCTATTATGGAGTCATGACATGTGGGTGATATCAGATGTGATAATTTCAAAGCAGGCATACTTTAAAGTGTAGATGAAGGTTAGCATGAGATTCAGCAGTCTCCCATGATTTAACAGAACTCATATTAATTTCATCATGAGTTTCCACTTTAACAAAGTTAATTATATATTCCCAGTTTTCCTGAAGTGAAAACCATAGCTCCTAATTACCACAAAAATTAGAAGAAAGAAGCTCATTAACAAGGTCCATTAGTATCTGGAATGTGTGACTGTATTGTAATAGGGATGGAAAAAAAATCCAGAATAGGTCAACATTTAGCAGAGATTTATTCAAAGCATTTTGTATCATTTATACCTTTTAATCAGTTCTTTACAAAATAATAACAGTAATAACAAGACTTTAACTGTATTCTCTGCATAGTAATTTCCTTCATCTAATTATTTATAGTATATACGTATGTTCACTGAATCATCCTAAAATTATAAAATACAACCATGTAACTTCTCATTCTGATTTAGAACATTTTTTTTTTTCTTGTCAAGCTGTCTGTGTCATATGTCTGCAAATTGCTGTTTCCTAGTCTATTGGCAAACAATTATAGGTTTTTATTCCTACAGAAAGTCCTGGTAACCAATAGTCAAAATACTATAATCATCTTGGCCTATCATTGTTCTTATTAGTCTGTTGTTATTTAATATGCTTTCTTTTCTGAGTTTATACTTCCCAAAATGTTGCAATTTATTCCTCACAGAAAATTGATCTTCCAATTTTCTTTTCACGTTTATTTGTTTTAATTTTTTCTTCATTAAATACTAAGCCATGTTGAGTCATCTGACTCTTCTAGGTTATTCTACCCATCTCTTTCTACCCAGCATGAACCTCAGCAGGGTTTTCAAAATAAGCTAAATTCCAGTTTGGGGTTTTTTTCTTTGTCTGTTTTGGATTGGGTTTTTTTTATGTTGTTTGGCATATTTTCTGATTATGTAATAATCTTTTTCCCATAGATTTTGCTTTCAATTTGCAAAGGGAAATATTTCTTAGGATCAGTTTGAGAGTACACTTGGGTCTTTGATATATTTTACTCCAGCCATTTAATTACTTAAAGGCATATCTTACAGAGAGAAATGCTTGATAGCAATGTTTTTGTTTATTAAGCAAGTAAGTATATTCCATCATGAAGGACATTAAGAGGACACATGCTTTATGCTGCTTCTGGTAGAGTCTAGTGAAGATGACTGTGAACAAGCAAAAGCTTTTTTGAATGACAAAACAGACTGCTGTTAGCAAGGATTTCACCAGAAGATAAATTCAGCAAAGAATTTAAGAGTGGAACAAGGATTTTGAAGACATTATAGAGCTACTATTCAAATGTGGAAAACCAGTAAAACGTCCAAGGAATTAAGGCTTTCAAATGAAGATCACATTTTATGCTTTCAAAGCAATCTTTTTAAGTCTTTTTTTTTTTATTGAAGACTTAATCTTCAGAATCCTTCTAAAATACTTTGCTCTTTTACACTCCTCATAAACCTGAGGACTTCACCCATGAACAATATTAACCACTCAAGTACATTTATATGCATTTTAAGTATTTTTGTCATGTAATTCCAAATGAAATACTAGTTATTAATAGAACTGTGGAGAGGAAAGTATCTTTCTAGATTTATAGTAGTGTAGAGTATTAAGGTATTCCATTATAAATATTTAGTTGCAAGTTTCTACTAAAAAAAAGACATTTAGATCTCTGAAGGGATGAGAAGCATTTGGAACATCACAGAAGAGCAATTAAAGTAATATTGTTATAGTTGTGTTATAGAAATATTTGAATTATATTTGGGGAATTTAAAAGAATCATATGAGGGAAAGGACTCAATCCTCCATTAAGAAAAGTCTAAAAAAAGTTAATAAAGAGAGAAAATAATGTAGTAGATGATTACAGTAAAATGCACTGAAAGATTAAATTCTTTTTGTGGAAATTATGAGCTTTTCAGATTTTAGCAGAAAATACTGTAAGCATAATTCTACAGAATTTTCAATAGAAAATCAGAGCTTGTTTGCACCATTGAGAAATATCTAAGAACAACTCCCTTTGGCAAAAAAAACAAAACAGTACAAAGAGGTCAGAAAAAAAACAGTACAAAGAGGTCTTTAAACTAACAGAGCTTGGAGAATATTCTGTTAGTGAATCTTTACCCGCCACAAAAACATTCAAGTTTTTTTGTGTGCAGGTTCCACTACCTAGAGCACACTGTTTGTCTTACTCTGAACATACAAATGATGATTCTTCTACTGTTAGTGTTGAATAAAAATGTCAAACACTAGACTCGCTTTCTGACTTTCCACTGAATGAGTTCCATGACAAAACAGTGGTATTTAGCTTGGTGAACAGCAGCGAACCAAACGCAGCTAAGATGGGCCAGGAATGGTATGACGCAATTTGTGGGATTATTTTTGTAAAAGTCTTTTCCTGTGGTTAATTTAATCTCCAGCAATTCTCTTTGTTCAATACAAAAAAACAGTAAAAATTTCAAGTACCTTCTATAAGTGAATGCAAATGAAAACTACCATTTACATATTCATTACCATAGACATTTTGTTTTCATCAAATATACACAAAACAACCGATCTACATTAAGTGGTTTATGGCAATTACTTCTGAAATCAGGAAAAGATCTTAGTAAACATGTGAACCTCATTAGCCTTATTTGCATAAAGCATAAATTAACAATAATCTTAGAGAAACTCAGAAACTAACATATTTACTTGCAGTTGCATTAGAACAATTTCAGTGTCATGCAGCACCACATTATGTCCTTTTATGTAAATCAGTAAAACATGGGAACACCACTGGTGCTATTTTACATGTGCTATACCTATACATGTAACCAGGATGCATCGTATTTACTAAATGAGGATGCATACGCAGATGCTTCAGAATTGTTATTTTGTGAATAAGATGTTTTAGTAACACATTGATTCATATCCATTTATTGTGCAAATACATAGCAGAACATTATGTGTTTAAAGGAGAAGCTGTACTTTTAGCAAACAGATCTAAAATGACCCTATTGCTATTTTCAGTCCTAATAACTGTTCAGGGTATGCCTTGTGCTTCAGATGTTCCTTATTTACCGTTCCCTTAGCAGAGAAGAAGATGCTCTAAAAAGGAATACTTGTGGGGTTTTTTATAATTTTATTTTAATAATGTGAATTTGTAAGCAATATATTAGGTGTTTTGATGAAGATAGAATCATAGAATCACAGAATAGTAAGAGTGGGAAAGGACCTCTGGAGATCATCTAGTCCAAGCCCTCTACTAAACCAGGTTCACCTAGAGCAGGTTGCACAGGAACGTGTCCTGACTGCTCTTGAATATCTCCATAGAAGGAGACTCCACAACATCCCTAGGAAGCCTACTCCAGTGCTCCATCACCCTCACAATGTAGACGTTTTCCTCCTGTGTAAGAGTCGGTCTGAAGAACAGTATTTGCCTCAACATTGCCGTCAGGAACTTGAAGACAGACCAAGAAACAAACACCCCAAGAGAAAAGAACTGCATGGTACAAGTAGTCTCCGATACCTGGGACTGCAAGTAACAATCAAGAGAAGACCGTATGGCTGCTGCCCAGAAGATGGATTTCACCTGCTGCCTCAGCAAGCTTGCCCCACCTCCTCCCTCTTACAGAAGCCAAAAAAGAGAAGCATGGGCAGAGACTCTCAGAAGGTCTTCAGGTCACCTAGTGGTCACGAGAGGAAGATGATGTGAGGAAGTAAAATACCCCCAAACGCGAGGTGGCACATGCGCAGACAAGTTCTGGCAAGTGAAGAGAGAACTTTGGGGCCTGCGCAGTTTAGTCTGGATTGCGAAACAAAGGTGGAGATTGGCCACAATCCATGGGAGAGTGGAGGTGCGAGGTGCTGTTGCTGAGCATAAAAGATGGTTCCTAACCAAATCCCAGTGAGATCTCCCCACCTTTGGATCACGGATCACGACAGAGGACCAGCAGGATGCCTTTGGACCCGTGGTGGTAGCTATAATCCTCTTTCCTCCTTTTTTCCTTCCCTTTTCTCCACATTGTCTATCGCGTGTCGCTTTACGGGCAAAATAATAAAGGTGGAACTTCCTGTGTTGCAGTTTGTACAAGTTGCCTCTTGTCCTGTCATTGGGCACCGTTGAGAAGATTCTGGCTTCATCCTCTTGACACCTGCCCCTTCGATATTTGTAAGCATTGGTATGATCCACTTTCAGCCTTGTATTTTCCAGGCTAAGCAGACCAAGCTCACTCAACCTTTCCTCATGGGAAAGAAGCTCCAGGCCCCTGATCATCTTTGTGGTCCTTTGCTTGACTCTATCCAGTAGTTCCTGGGACTGAACACAATACTCCAAATGTAGGCTCACTAGGGCAGAATGGAGATGGAGGATAACCTCCCTCAACCTGTTTGCTACGCTCTTCTTGATGGACCCTAGGGTACCATTGGCCTTCTTGACTATGAGGGCACATTGCTGGCTCATCATCAGCTTGTTGTCTACCAGGACTCCCAGGTACTTCTCCTCAAAGCTACTTTCCAACAGGTCAACCCCTACTCCTTACTGGTTCAGGGGGTTATTCCTCCTGAGGTGCAGAACCCTACACTTGTCTTTGTTGAACTTCATTAAGTTCCTCTCTGCTCAGTTTTCCACCCTTTCCAGGACTTGCTGAAATGGCAGTAGGACCTTCCAGTGTATCAGCCACTCCTGCCAGTTTTGGATCATCAGCAAATTTGCTGAGGGTGCACTCTAGTCCCTAACCAAGGTCACTGATGAATATGTTGAACACGACTTGGCCCAGTACTAATCCCTGGGGATCACTGCTGGCCACAGGCTTCCAACTAGACTTGTGCTGCTGATCACAGCTCTCTGAGTAATACCAGCCAGCTATCCATCCACCTTACCTGTGAAGATGTTAGGGGAGGCAGTGTCAAAAACCTTGCTGAAGTTAAGGTAGAAAACATTCACCGCCCTCCTCTCATCTACTTAGTCAGTCATAAAATCAGAGAAGAATATTGGATTGGTCAAGTATTTCCCCTTGGTGAATCCATGTTGACCACTCCTGATGATCTCATTTTCTTCCAGATGCTTGGAGATGACAGCCAGAACGAGCAGTTTTATTACCTTTCTAGGGACGGAGGTAAGGTTGCTTGGTTGTTTAGCAAGTTTTGAAGACTGGAGAGATATTAGCTTTTCTCCAGTCCTCAGGAACCTCTCCTGTTCTCCAGGATCTTTCAAAGATGATGGAAAGTGGTTCAGCAATAATATCTGCCAATTCCCTCAGCACCTGTGGGTATATCCCATCAGGGCTCATGGATGTTTGAATCTTTGTTGGTGACATGGAGAGTGAGATTGTGGGCACACTCAACAAGCTTGCCAAAAACACTAAGATGTGTGGTGTGGTCAAAACATTGGAGGGAAGGGATGCCATCTAGAGTGACACTGGAGGGAAGAGATTCCATCTAGATCAACTTCGACAGTCTTGAGAGGCGGGGCTGCAAGAACCTCATGAAGTTCAATAAGGCCAAGTGCAAGGTGTTTCACCTGGAACAGAGCAATCCCAAGAAAAATTACAGGCTGGATATATAATGAATTGAGAGTAGCCCCGAAGAGAAGGACTTGGGTATACTGGTGGATGAGAAGCTCAAAGTGAGGCAGCTATGTGTGCTTGCAGTGCAGAAAGACAACCACATCCTGGGCTGCATCAAGAGAAGTGTGATCAGCAGGCCGAGGGACTCTTTCCTCTACTCCACTCTTTTGAGACCTCACCTGGCGTATTGCGTTCAATTCTGGAGTCCTAAGAACAAAAAGGACATGGATCTGTTTGTGTAAGTCCAGAGGAGGGCCACAAAGACAATCAGAGGCCTGGAGCACCTTCCACATGAGGACAGGCTGAGGAAGTTGGGCTTGTTCAGCCTAGAGAAGAAAAGGCTCTGGGGAGATCTAATAGCAGCCTTCTAGTACTTAAAGGGGGCCTACAGGAAAGCTGGGGAGGGGCTCTTTATCAGGGAGTGTAGTGATACAATGAGGGGTAACATTTTTAAGATGAAATAGAGTAGATTTAGATTAGATCTTAGGAAGGCATTATTTTCCTCTGAGGATGGTGAGGCACTGGAACAAGTTGCCCAGAGAAGTCATTGATGCCCCATCCTTGGCGGTGTTCACAGCCAGATTGGATGAAGCTTTGAGTAACCTGGTCTAGTGTAAGGTGTTCCCATGGCAGGAGGATTTGAACTAGAGGATCTTTAAGTTCCCTTCTAACTCAAACCATTTTATGACTCTATGATTTCTGAGTGTTCTCTTTGCCTCTATGATCTTTAACCTGATCCTCTCCTGTACAGGAAACTAATAAGAAAATTTGCTTTTCTTTGTTATTTTTCCTAAATAATAACCAACACTATCCCAGATTGCCCCCTTAGTTTGAGGTTAGGAAAGGAAAAAGGAAAAGCCCAGCTTCAGATTTGAGGATCTCGTCAGCATATTTAGCTACTTAAAGATAAGTTTGTGTAAAGACTGTATGCAGATTTTATACCTACAGATTTAACATGCCTGTAATACTTCTGTGCTACTTGGGAGGACTGTCTTCTGAAGTACCTAAAACATTCAGAGTATCGGAGGGGTTTTGTCCTCTGCAGAATGAAGAAAGATACTCATAGCACAAATATCTACAATAAGTGTAATATGCCCCTTTTTGTTCTTGATTTTTCCAGTGTCAGGAACACAGAAAAAGCCCCATCCTGCAGCCTTCTGACCCGGGGAACTTCTGTCTACTCTTAGCCTCCCTCCTATTACACGATGTAACGTAGCACAAGGAATCAGAACAATTCACTGAGGACATTCCCATAATGCTTTGGACTTGATGGGATATATTACTTGTTTGTTTCTTTAAACTTTCTGTTTGCAGGCAGTTCAAAGTAGCTGGGGACAGTACGTGCAGAATGCTTTTTCTAAGACTCTGCTGGCTCTTTTCTGTTTACATGGTTTGTCTCACACTTATCACAACGGCATCTAAGCACTTCTCAGTGTTAAAGATGACAATTACACTGACAGCTTTTCTAAACCTATTGAAGCCTGCCACAGGTTGGCACAGCTTACTCTCAGCTGCTGGATGCAGACTATGAGATTGCCAATAATTTCCGAGGCTGACAGACCAGCAGTGTTTCAGCCTAGGGATTACCTAATCGTATACCCCTTTGGCTAGTGTCTCAGTCTATCAATTATAAGAGTTCGTCTTAGTATGTTTCTACATGCCAATTTTAACTGTTGTCAGAAAGCAAGTATATGAAGATGCAGATGCATAACGCTGTTACAGTTTACAAGTCAGCAGGTAATACTGGGACAAAGTAGATGAAATGCCAGATACTTGTGGAAAATCCATAATGATATGCAACTAATTGAGTTTCTATAACATTGTTTGAATAATAACAAAATAGATGTAGTAGGACTTTATTATTCTCTTCATTATACTTGCCTTTCAAAAATCACAGAATCAAAATCAGAAGGTATTTGTAGCCATCTTATCAAACTGTTGCTCTACGTATGTTAAACAAATTTGTCTTTGGCGAATGCAAACCTTTTAATGAAGAAAACAAAGAGAACTTTTCCTTCTCTCTTTACCTTATGCATTCATCATCCCTGTACCTCTGTAATAATATTCCAGTGCTGTTTAGAAAGTGCATTCTGAAAAATTATCTCCTAATACAAATGCTGATTTCCAAATGTCGTCCTTGGGAGATTCTGAAATGTCTTGTTATTGAATTAAGAAGTTTGTCTTGCCATGTAAATTTATGTATGACACTACTCAAAAATCTCTCTCCAAAAAGTTAATGATCCAGACAATGACAAGTTAACCTTCTTCGCGCAGCAGGATATGGAAACGTGAAGGAAGAAGGGCTATGTTTTAGCTGGTATAAATTTGCATGGCTTTATGAGATTCATACTTACTTTCATAACCTTAGGATCTTCAGCAAAAAGATGAAATTAGGTATCCCAGTCTATCTAAACTATAAGCTTACTTAAAAAAAATCCAGCCAGAATGATAACATACACAAGATCTCACATATTGTTAACTATAGTAATAAAGTGTGCTGGAAGCCAATACAGATATTCTTTAGGCCTCTTAAAACTCAAATAATATCTTTGAGCCTTGATTTATTAGGAACCTCTCTCATTCATCATTCAAAGTTTATTGAAAACGGCTATGAAATGTTATCAGCCAACTCCATCAGCCTTCACAAATGCATTGTGTGAGACCCATGGACTTACAGGTGTCCACATTACTTACATGTCTATTTGTTAACCTGATCTAGCCTCTTTTTTAACTTTGTTTAGGGGTTTCCTCTATTTACAGATGTTTATCCACAGCAGAATACTCTTTGGGTAAAGAGACTGGCCTTTATTTCTTCTCTTTCAAGGCAGTTGACCTTCCCCAGAAACTACCTTAGAAACTATGGCTGTTTACTGAGAACTACGGATGCAGTAGGCTGCAAGACATCTGAAGGACATCTGCTGCTATGATGAAGAAAATAACTACATTTTAGGATTGTAGAATGCATCTAAAACTTAAACTAAAATCAAGAAACAAAAAGTGTATTGTGACTATATTTTTATGTTCTTTGATGTAGCTGCAGTATAACCTTTGTAATAAATTATTTTATATATTTTAAATTAATTTATTATATGTGTCCTGGAAACCAGCCCAAATAAAGTCAAGGGAAGTTTTATTATGAGAATACATGAAACTAAAGATATATCTTCTGTCTTTTGTCGGCAAATATTTACATATTCTGTGATGGGAGAAATAAAGGAGTGTACCCATCCAGAGAAAAATTTTTCTTTTCATTATCCAGGCAAATTTATGACCTATGTTATCCCTGAAATGGGGATATTCAGCCTTCATAGCACTTAACATATGCCTACACTATTGGTAATACTATGGTTTTCAGAAATGTCCTAGATATGTCACCCTCAAACATTAATGCCATGAACTCCCATTTGTTAATCTGAATTAATGAGGAGATGATATCTGGCTAAGGCTGGGAAAAATAATACTCTTATATTTTTAGGGATGATACAAATGCACATATATATAGTATATTGTGAGAAACAATTCTTTTGTTGTAAAAATTGTGTATGTTCTTCCTACTGATGTAAGCACCCTTAAGGTTTTTTAGGGACGTAAGGACAAAACTTTGACTAAACCGAAAAAGTGAAGCTACATTATCTTTCTGGTTTATTTTCTTTCTTGAATTTCTTGTATAATAATTGTTTACACCAGAAACAACATGTTTCATAATATTCTTGTGGTTTTATTTTTATAGTAGCAGAAAGAATTTGAATATTTTTCATTTCATATTTCCAGAGAATAAGTTAATATACTACTAATCGACTTTAACACTTACACAAAACACATGAAATTTATAGAGAATAAATTAACAAGGTATACTATATTTTTCTTCTACTCATCCATGCTGTTCAGTATCTGAAATTTAATGCTTCCTTGTTTTTGTGGTGATGGGATATTTTTAGCTATTTTTGTATTTTGATTATAGACAGCTGTAACAAATTAGCATTTCCTGAGACTTTAAAGATTTGTCTCAAGAAAAGGGGCACAGCACCAGTATCTAGACATTTTTGTTTAAATTATCGTGTAATTAATTTTCTTCTATTTTGTATATTAGGAATTGACTGAAATATTTAAAGAAGCAACGGTTGTAAAATAGTAATAAAAGACTGGATAATTATCTCTCTGAATACAGCACCATTTTTGAAACATTGTCTGAGAAGTATTAATATAGTACTTTTTTGTAATCTAAACCAGCTATGTGTAAGATTTTTAAAATTCTATTGCTCCTTCATGTATCTTTTGCTGGTGAATACATATAACAGAAAAGCTCCCTCAGATCTAGACATTTCATATTAGGATGGTGGGATGGTTCAGTAACCTATTCTAGTTCAGATCAACAGGTACAGAACAAAATGTACAGATTTCCAGCAAAAGAGATTCTGGAGCATTAAACATCCCCCAGCAATCCAGACCACGGTCAGTTCTGGATTGCTTCAGAGGTTGGAGCTGCTCACAGAAGGTGGTGTGCAATAAAATTAGAGTCTTCTCAAAGTCTTGTGGTGTTTTCCTGAATGGTCCATGCTAACTCCTCATGTCCTGTTCTGGACACCATCTCACACTGATGGGCTGCTCCAGAGTCTTTAAACACCTCAGTTGTGATGAAGAAACACTGAAAAAGTATAGCAATGCAAAAAGGAAGCTGGCAATTCTTACTATGTCTTTTATCACTGTGGGTCTCAGATTGAGAAAGATTGTATCTCAGAGAGATAACAATAAGAAGCAGGTAGCGTATTTATTAATGACCAGGGTATTTTGAAAAGTTTATTCATTTCTGGCTCCTATCAAGCAATTTCCTATTTTTAACCCATGAACCAATGTCAGTATTATATAATCCTTGTAAAGATAGGGAAACCTGCTTATGGAAACAGTCTTACTTGTACTGGCATTGCCAGCTTCCTAGTATTTTTCTAATAATCTTTAACTTGCCACATATTATGTTATTATTTTAATTTGAAATGCATATCTTTGTGCTGGTTTATGCAGTTAGGAAATGATGAACAGAAGTGTTTTGACTGGAGCTGGGTTGATCTGGTCAAAAAGAAGAAAGCAACATAAATAAAAGAAAATGTATGATTTTAACCAAAATGTATTGCAAAAATTTACATTTCTTGTCTCTTTGTGTTACTTTCAAAAGCACTTTCAGTTGTAGTTTTAAGAAAATTAACTCAATAGTTAAGGAAGTTTTTGAGAAAACTTTTAAAAAAACAATAAGAAAAAAGTGTTCATCTTTCAACACTCAGCTATAGTTGGAACAGCCAAAAAAAAAGACTTGGCTCCCCTCTTCCATCCTCTTCTTTTACTGGGCTATGGTATTGACGAGTTCAGTAAAGCAGGCTATGTTGGAGCAGCCCTCTGAGCATTCTGTTGAAAGGAAAATGGGGCTGAAGAACTGCCATTTAGTGGAGGCACTCATAGGTCTTCCACCTTTGCCTGCAGGATTGTTTTCTTCGTCATCCAAGGCTCTCTAATCTTCATGGATTGTATTTCCTCTTCATAATAGTCTGGGGATAAGGCATTTGAAGCGACAAGTATACTTCTACTGAATTCTTGAAGAAAGTAGGCTGCAAAAAGTCTGATTTCCAAAATATGTATAATTCTTTATAGAAATTTATAGCAGAAGTATATGACTAAGGCCAAACTTCCACACATTCACCAAATGCCAGTCAAGTATATATATAGGGTACAGTATTACTGAAACCAGATATGATAGGAGGTATGATAAACCGGAATGTCGTAATTCTTCAATGAAATTTGATATATACGAGTGAACAGCTTGGGAAATATATTTTGAGAAGAAAAGTAAATCTTGTTGTTAAAATATTTTTAGGTCACATTGGTGAATATCCTGTTGTACATAAATAAAGGAGAAGAAATAATAGATCAGTGATGTCCAGGGGATAAAAATGCAGGAATTCCGTACATTTCTTCACATGAGCTTCCTGCTGCTCAGAGAATAAATGCTGAAGTGATATGCCTCTTCTCATTCGTAAATCTATCTTTTTAGGTTTTTTCCAAGTAATTTAAGTTTAATTAAATAATTTTATCATGAGAGTTTTAAATACATTTTAAATATGTAACATGAAGTTTTCAACTTTGAGAGCTTTATTTTGGCATTATAAATCAAGAATGTAGGTAACTATACTGAAGTCTTTTCCACAAAACATACTTTATCACAAAAAATTGTAGATACTCAAATCTGACAAGTTTTCATTAATTTTAAGAAATATCTACTACCTTGTTAGGAACCTTTATGAGTCTGTAGTTCAGGAGGTAGAAATCAGGACAGTGCTACTGGAATGATGCTGATTTATGTCATATGAAATCACAGCCTATGGGCTTATCTTTCTCGTTTCATTCTTGTAAAATGTTGAGTACCTCTCATTTCCACAGAAAGTAGAGCTTGTTAAGGAGAAAAAAAGATCTTGCCAGATACCTTAGTAGGCTGCAGAAATGAATTTCTGAGCCCACAGGTTATAATCCATACTTATGAAAATATTATTGTTCACTGTCTTACATATATGTGACACCATAGTTTAGAACGTAAAGACAGAGTCTATAAATCTAGATCCTATTCCTGGCTGATTCATTGATTTACTGCTTTTCTAGCTCACAGAAGGTAGATCTTACTACCCTTATCAAAGTCCTGGTTATCTCATCTGGGTGGTATCAGCTCCCTTTTTGCTTCTACAGAAACCAGGATATGTTACTTCTTATTACCCAAAGTCAGCTCTCAGTGTGACACAAAACTTCACGCTGGAGCTTGGAACATTGCTTTAGGTCTTACTTAGAGGCGTATCTTCTATGAACTTTGAAAAGTCCTTTTGTTACTTCATGCATTTATTTGTCCATACATGAGGTTGGGTTCATGTCCATGGAGTATGAATAATTTCCTCTACCTACATACTTGCACATACTCTCTAAAGAGAAGACTGATCTCAGCTGAGAGCTCTTTATGCCTTTATAAAATAAAAATGCTACAGAATAACTATTTTAAGTGAACTAATTGCATAGCTACAACAGTTACATCTCCAGAACACTTTGCTGTTTTTTCCCAGTGTGTTACAAAAAACATATTTATTCATTCTGATTTGCTTTCTGTAACTGCAGTTTCTAACTAGCATGAATGTTAATTGAACAAAAAAGAACAAAGTGGAAAAAAAAAATAATGAATCATCAGTGTAAATATTATTTTTTAAAAAAATACAGAAGCTCTTTCAAAGGTTAAAATTACATCATTTGTCCAAATCAAACAACGAACTTGAAGTACTAGGCTCAATGTGTTTGTAATGTTTACTAATTAGTTCATAGCACTATAAGTGAACATAACTATTTTTACCCCTTGGTCACCATATGCTTGACCTGTGTGCCCACCAGGTCAATGGACACACCATTACATAACCAATTGCCTGGCTTACAATTAACCTGCTTATTTATAATGTTATTAGATGGAACTGACTGTCATTGCCTTGAACAAATATATAGGTCCTAATTATGACTGTAAGGGTCATAACTGCAGTATTTAGGGTGAAATACATGTAAAGAAATGGGGAATCCTGTATTTGCAGAGTAAAACTTATAGTATGCCACAGATATGATATCTTACTACGTGTTGAATTCTTGTGCTGTCACAGTCTAAGACAAAGTATCTGTAGCAATCAAAGAACATGAATGACAATTTTTAAATATTTTAAATGTAAGAAAATTCAGTTGAGAAGAAAACAAAGCTTTAAACTTTTGACGTATTTTTAGTTCAGAAAGTTGTCAAAAATGTTTATTTCCATTTTTATCTAATTGAAATATTTTTCTGATATTTTAATTTTTTTCTTTAACAGAAAGAAAACACAATGTATTTAACTTTACACAAAGAAGCTTGTAAAGAAAACGTACAGTATAATTTCATTGAAATTGCAGCCACCTTGTCTTATAATAAAGATGAAAGAACTTCAGATAATTTAAATGAAGACTGAGTCATACTGGTAATGTCAGCACTAGCATTTGTATTTGTTATTTTAAAAATATAGTTTAAAAGTTATTTTACATTGCTAGTAAGATCTTTAATTTTAAACATCTAAAAATAATTATTATATTTATTGAGATACTTGATCTCAGACCAACAATTAATTTTGTTAACTATTACAAAAAACATAATCAGAGCTCACAATTTATTTTGATGAAATAAAAGTCAATAAGAGAAAAGCTTGCAAATTACATTCCTCAAAACCTTATCATAGCTTGAGATACTCAGAAACAGACTACATTGCACAATATATCCTAGTAAAATATGTTAAATTAGATTAGATTGCATTGAACCTTATAATTCCTTGATTTTTTTTTTCCCAGCATGTGAAAACCTTTTTTATTTTATGCAGTTCCCACTATTTTAACTCTCGCTTATCTACAAACAGGTTATTATTATTGAAAATGTTTTTTTCTTTCTTGAATTTTTTTTTGCGTACTGTAAAATAACACAGCATATTTTCTATAGAAAGAGATTTCTAAGCTGTCTAAGAAAACATGGTTCTGATGGTCTGCGATTGATGAGACTTATTTTCAAAAAAATTAAATAAAGCGTTAATGTAATTATGCGTAAATATTTTAAAACCACTGGATTTTGAAAAATTATATTTTCTTTAGCATAGACACACAGAAGAACATTTATAATAATGAAAGGATAAATTAAATCCCTTTTATACGTTCTGGGCATCAACTGAATAAGAACACCATGAAAATGAAAGCAGAATAAATCTTAATATAGGAAAAAATTTGAAACATATAACTATACTGAATGTAACTTCACTTCTGGTTTTCTTTTTTGCATATCTCTAACACACTCTTCTAGGCAACAGACAACACCAGCTCTTCCTGTCTGAACTCGCTTTCTTAATTTCAAAAGTTGGAAACGTAGGAATAATAGTTCAAAAGTAGAGATAGTTAGTGCCTCATTATCCTTTCTGAAACCTATTCAGTTTATGGGCATGAAAATATATTAACTATCAATGAACAGTAATAGATAGAGATGAATGAAAAATAATACTGGCCACAGAACTTCATCATTATGCTGAGGTGCTCTCATATCTTAAACTGAGAGTAAATGGCTGATTTGATAGAAGGCTCAGCAGATCCGCTGCTTACATTCTTTTCCCATTGAAAGGGAGAAATACACTCAGAAAACACCTCTAGGTTTTGGAAATTCTTTCAAAATCTCAGAAATTTAGGTTTCATAATTTTTTATAGTTTCTAGCACAAAAAAAATCAAGGCAATAGGTTTTCAGCGGCTACCACAATATTAAAATTAAATAATAAAGACAGACCTTTATCTGGGTATTTTTTGAAGCAGTTCCTAACTCAAAATGTGCTTAAGATTTAAAATTATTGGCTTCGACATTAGGTCTGTGAGTTTAAGGGCATAAAAAAGGAGTTTATTTAGAGCAGGGTCATCTTTCGCTCTGGGCTTAACATCTGCAAACGCAAAGTTTAGGATGTATATAAAGGACTCTGTATGATGTGTGCACTGGTCATAGCTTTCCCACTGACATGATAAAAAGTTCTCTGTAAATTCATAGATCAATGTTTTAACATAGAAATTCCAGCACATACAGCAGCCCGTCCTTTCCTTTTCAACCGTGAGACAGACTTCAAATCCGATTCCTTCTCCTAAAAGTGTGTTGCAAGGGCAGTTCCTGTGTGCTAATCTAGATCATTACATGGATGTAGAGACACAGAAATACTGCTCAACATTTACAGCAGTCTGAAATGCTACATACGAGTGGATCAAGTCACATTACAGACCCCAATGAGAGAACCAATTACATATTTGAGTTATAAAACAGCTAAACATGTTTTCTCAAGATTTTACCCTACTGTACATTCCAGAATTGCCAATTTACTTGCTTTTTTATGACCTCAAAGGGAGACTGGGCTCACGCAGAGAAAGCAATTCTGATAAATACACACTTCTCAAACTACCTTATAAGCCATCAAAGCAATTTGAGAATCAATTTGATATTTGACAGGGAGCCAGTGTATTCCCTTCAGGATACAACTGACATGCTGAGGCCACTTAGTGAGAGAAAATTCTGACTGTACAATTTTGCAGAGTTGGAGTATATCTGCAGTGTTTTCTCAGAAAGATCATAGAATTAAATATGATAACAGTCTAACCTAGAGGTTAAAGTTCAAAACATTGGTAAATTTAATATGTACCCTCAACTGGCACAGCCGGTTTCTAAATAGATTATATCATTGCATTCCTTTTTTTGGTCCTTCCAGGTAGGATAGGACTATCAAGGGATGGAGAGAAGTACTCACAAGTTCCCAGGTATTCTTTATGAAGTAGCAAGCATTAACAAACTAGAGAAAAATTTCCTTATTCTGTTGCGATTAATCACTGTATAGATACTTTTTGAGAACAAGGATATTTTACTCTGGATTTTGGTGTTTGGGTTTTTTTTGTTTTTTTTTTTAATCTGAAATTGTCATCGTGTATCAGATTATTGATATTCACCAAATGTTTCCTATTGAAAATATTGCTTTATTCTTCCGGACTATTTTGCATATCTGTTTTGAATTACATCAAAGGATTTTTTTCTAGAACTCTGGCAACTCAATAATTCTATAGTTACATTAAAATCAGTGGTATTACTCTGAGTTACATAAAATGAGATATTGACCCATTGTCTGAGCTTTTATTTGGAAAGTTTCAGCAAGGATTTTAGGAAAAGAGTGGCAATATTCTCTTGTATAACAAATATATTAATTTGAGAACTGATGTTTACGATACGTGAGAAAGATAAAATTTATGATCTTCTTTTGACATTTGTATGAGATAATGGTTGTAAATCATTTAAAACTAAATGGTTGTATATCATTTACAACTAGGACAAGTATATATTACTTCCCAAAAGACTTCTCAATCTAGGATTGTACAGATCACCATTAGGTAGAACTGCCAAAACCTTACAAATTAAATTTGTAGTTCAATAGACATTCTCCAGTGTTGGGGAAAACAGCTTGTTGGGAAAAATTTCTATCACAAATGATAAAATTACAAACTTATAATTAGAAATTTAAAAAATAACAAAAAACATGGAAAAGCTAAGAAAAGTTGTAAACCTGTCCTCATAGAAAGTGAACTTAACTGTGGATGACTTTGGCAGTCTTGGTAATATTAGTTTATCATAGTCATCTATAGATCATGGATAAGACTTTTAATTGACACACTGACACATGGAACAGTTAAGGCATTTTTCGAAGGTAATGCAAGAAGTGTGTTGCAGAGCTAGGAATAAACTGCTTCACAATCCTATCATTAACGCTATTTTATTTTTCAGTAAGTCATTCTCCTGCCACAAGATGAACTGCTTTCCTGTTAAAAACCATAAAAACAAGTCAGGATCATGTTGGCACCAGCTGGCAATGAATATGAGTAAAAGATAGTGTGTCAGCTCCTACTCTGAATTTCCTTCCAGCTAGACATGTAGCATAATATCTTTTGAACTTCTGTTGATTTACTGATATATATTTTCTCTTATTCATTTCCTATAGTCTGCCATGTCATTTGGGTAATTTATTTCTTGAGAGATGTAACAGTTATTACACTTGGGCCCACCTAGCTGTATTTTTCTTTAATGCTGCTACACTTAGTTATGCTTACAGGACTCCTAGGAAAAGATGGTGTCCTTTGTCATAGGGTGTAAATCTTCTTCACAAAGCCTACTTGAAGCTCTGCATACATTCTTAGGGAAAGGAAGTACATCACTAGTTTAGTTGTACACCAGTTAACATAATCAACACTATAAGGCTGTGACAAATGTTATTACTAGTGCCATTGCAATAGTGCCTGAAATCTTGCTGTGCAATCAAGACCCAGAAAAAGATTTTTAAGAGAAAACTGGTAAAGTGTGAGTGAGTTATTTCACTTTTGGTGACATTCTTCATTCTGTCCAAAAAAAAAAAAAGAGGATGAAAAAATCCAAAGCTTTATTATAAAAATACGATACAAAGTAAATTGTTTGGCATAAAAATAAGATATCCAAATAAGTACAGATATTAGTTTGCTTTTAACAGGTGATAATTAGTTTTTGTTTCCCTTGTTTCCCAGACTTCATGCAGCTGTTTCCTCTTGCTGCTTCAAAATCTACAGTCATTCAGTCAGGTCAAGTTTGGACCTGCAAACCAAATTATTGCTCTAGTAAGTCCTACTGACTGACTTTCACCTTATGGTCGTTGTGCTAATATGTTTTCAATGATCATGTTGATTTAAGCGAGAACTCATTGGGCTAGTGCAAATCAATGCAATTACTGTTGTGTGAATTTACAAAAAAAAGCAGCCCATAATCAGTGTCAAATGAACAGATCTTAATATTTAAAAAAATTAGCTAATATTAGGACAACCTATAATTACACTCAAGGTAGGAGCAAAAAAGAAGGCTAAGTATTGGCAAACCATTTAAATGGAGAGTCATCTAAAAAGAAAATATTTTGTGTTAACAGATGAAGTATGGAACTAAAATATATGAAGCAGTTTGTACAGTTCAGAAATTATTTTTTATAATCACTGATCTAATGCAAATTAATAATCTAATTCTTACCCATTTACTACTGTAAAAAAAGAAACATGTTGAATAGCTATATTCCATCCAGGAAAGTATACGGGATGTGAAGCATTCTCAACCCAACAAAGAAATGTCAAGTCAAATCCTGAGACACCTGTACGTACAGAATTAAAATACAAGTAGATTTCACAAAGACAAATCTACACAGTGGGATTTTTCATTTCAGGTTTTACGTGATAAAGAACAAGAGTTCCTAACAGATCTTTACACAGGTAAGAGTACATGCTGTGCATAAAGAAGGGTGAGGTCAGTAGGTCAACTTCCAATAAGAACTACAAGCTCAATCCTGTCAGAAGAGAGCATCAGTTGTATTAAATACTCTTTCCCCTATAAGGTAGTAGTTCTCCAGGTAACAAAACTGCAATGTTAATAACTAGAGAAGTCAAAGAGAAACCCCTGAGAAACTACAGAACTGACAGCTACTAATAGCAATATTTTTAATGCTGAGATGCTCGCCATTAGTCTCAAATTCATGGTACTTGCATTATCATTTCCTTTGTTTGCTTTTGAGCTACTGATATTCAGTATTAAATTAAAGATGAAATGCATGTAGTTATCGAGGAGATATTCAATAAGTATGAGAGCAATCTGGCTTGGTAGGTTTTTAATGAATTGCAAAAAACCCACCAATTTTTGAAGGAAGAGCCATAAACACGTTTTCAGTTACTGGGAATAAGATTCTATACGACTGCCAGTTATCTGGACAGCTCAAACTAAGGGTCAAAATCTGACATGTTGATGTGAAGAATTATGATGGGAATGAATTGCAAGTTTAAACACACATGGGTATATTGCGTTTGATGATGAAATCTTAATGTCAGGTATCACCTATGTCTGTCACCAATCAAATATAACGATCTATTGAGAGAATAAGTTGTCAGATAAGTACTTTAGTAGAGGGTTCAGGATAAGAACTGAATTTTTTCCTGTTACTAACACATCTTCCATTTAAACCAAAACCCAAACAAAGTGTGGAAATACATGTAAATAACATTCATCCATCTTGGTCCAAGGTTGGTACAGTTGTTTGGTTTCATTGATTCATCCTGGCCTAATTATTTTTAATATAGTGACAGTGAACATTTTCTGTTAAACAGCTGCTGTTTGAGTCATTGCTAGATAGCAAATTCAGCAAAAAGTGTGTGTGCCAGAACTGCACTGAGAATCTGTGTATGCCGTGACACGTCCATCTGCTGTATACAACACATGCCAGTCTCTCCAGTATACACTGGGTAGACAAGGATGGAGTGTAGCGAAGCAGAAGAACTAAATGCAGAATACAAATAAGACATATCTTATGTGATTACCCCATTCATTTCCTTTTTTTTTTTTGTTATACATCTTTTCACATTATTTCTTAAGGTCAATAGCTATATGAAATTTTCTAAGCACAAGATACAAACAATTAATTTTGCACTAAGGTGAGTTATTCATATTACATTTACTAGGACCGAGCTTTCTAATTTCCTGAAATAAGCAGGATTAGAGCTGTCGACTTCTGCTATGTACTCCTGCCTCTGTGGTCATGATTTCGGGCATAAGTTTCAACAGCAGAAATCTGGTCTTTGACATTCTAATACTATATGGAAATAGGGCAACCTAAATCAACCGTTAAAAATATGACAGGCTCTATAAAATCCATATACTGATGAATCTCTTTATATCTGCATGGTCCTACTGGGGATAAATATGGCTGTGTATAACACCCAAAAACTGTGTGTACATCAATGAAGAAATGGTGGACTGGCCTAGGAAAGAAAATTCTTGCCAATCAATCAGCCAAGTAGCCAACAACAAGATATTTGGTGTCCAGACAAACCCTGTACAAGCAAAACTTTAGTAACTGTTTACTTCTATACTGTGCAGCTGAGCTTTACGTGATTATTAAAATGTGAATTTTTGCTTTGTCCATTTGGAAAGTTCTTCTTAGACATAGTCAGATGGGAAATTACACTTCTTAGAAGGTATATAGAAAATTCATAATAAATCCCAAAGCTAATACTCTAGAACTCTGTCAGGAAATTAACACAGAACTCAACCACACCACTTAGGAACAACCTTGTGTTGTGAAAATGCATTGTATTAGAAGAAGCACAGGAAGGTGTTTTGAAGGTAATCAGCTCACTCATGCCAAGTGAATGCTCATCTTCCCTGGAGGTAAGTAAGGATACTAAGAGAAGCTAAAGAGCTCTTGCTTTCCTTGTCTTATTTTTTTCTCATTTCAGGGTTTTGCCTGGGGACATCAAAGAAAGGGGTGTTTAAATTTTGGATATATGTGGGCATATTTCAATATACTTCTCTGAGGGGCTACATTAGTTTGTCATTTGTAGTAGAAAACCACCTTGACGCAGTTTGGTAGCATGGTTGGTTTCAGGGATTTCCAGCACTTCCTTATGCAAAGTTTTGTGCAAGAAATGAAAGACAGACCAGATTGGTCAATAGTTATCATTCCAGTGTCTGTGTTTTGTGCTGACGAGGGCTAGTTTCAACTAGAGCTGCATCTTTAAAAAAAACCCCATACACCTAAAATTGAGGCTCATATTTAGTATTCATTTAGTTCTAATATGAGAAAAGTTCTGACTGGCTTCAGTGGGAGATTTAAGACTAGAGGGCCTGAGCTAAAACAAAGTGATAGTTTTCTGAGCTGTTTTTTAATTTTGTACTCTCTTGGGCTGGTTAAGCATCTTTTTGTATAATTATGGATAACTTGCTTTAGAACATAAGCTTCATTTAGTAATAACATAGAATCATAAAATCATAAAATCATAGAATCATAGAAGAGTAGAAGAGTAAAATAGTTTGGGTTGGAAGTGACCTTTAAAAGTCGTCTCATCCAAACCCCCTAAAATGAGCAGGGACAACTCCAACTAGATCAGGTCACTCAGAGCCCCGTCCAACCTGACCTCAAACGTTTCCAGGTATGAGATGTCTACCGTGTTCGTAATAACATGTTTATAATAGTATCCATTTCCTAGTTTAATAATAATTGTTTACATATTTAAACACGTAATTTTTAAAAAAACAAATGTTTCATATTTCTCTAGTTAAAATTTCAATAAAGGCAACGTAAGCTAAAATGTCTTTTTAGCTATCGTTGCAAAAAAATTTCCCCCCCCAGGTTCTATAATTAATTATTTCTATTAAAATCAAGTTAATTACTTCTCAATGATAAGAAAAATACTTTGTAACACAATAGCAGTTTACAGTGTAAAGATTAGTATTGTGCTTCCCACCACCCTTCTATTTCTACCTCTCCTGTTCTGTCATCCTAGGAATACTGTTTTGCAAACATTTCTATTAAAGATAATTGACACAGTGGTTTTAAAACAGGCAACTACTAAAACAATGATTATTTCTCTTCTCTTAAATATGGCACTTGTTAGATCCCAGATCATGTTTGTCATCTCTGCAACTATGTCATTTTGGCTCAAATATCATATGTGAACAGATAAAGCTTGATCCGTTATTTCTCTCTCCTAGCAAGATTTCTCTCTCTATTATAAATATGGTATTTGCTGGAAAGGGAGGCAAGATTGACTCAAAAATGTATTGAATTTCATCATATTAATATAAGACCATATGCCCATTTATAAAATTCACTTTTAATTGAAATATTGTCCTTCCAAAGGACTTGGAAATGTATAAGAAAATTCTTTATTCAGTTACTGTAGTTCCAGGTGCAGGAGAGATCTTCGATGGCCCACACAGTCTTCGCAGTCTTAGAGAAGGTTTTCACTGAATCATAGGGAATTTACTAATCTGAAGTCATAGGAAGATTCCTTAAAAATAATGCTAAACAACATTTTCAGTTTCTACCTGATTAAACTGCCATCCTTGGCACAGAAACCTTTCTTGCAATGTAAATATTCTTTCACTATCTTTGGAGCAGACATTTGTTCATAGTGTTTTCCCACTCTCTGCAGATAACAAACACCCACTACCCTGGAATGTTCATTCCTTTATCTCACCATATATGCTAGAAGAAGATAGTCCCATGTTTTGATAGTTATTGTTGCAATCATCCTTCCTCTTTCATAATTCTCCTTTTTTTTTTTATCTGAGCACAACGTGTAGAGATATCAGTATAGTGATGAGGTGGACAAGAAGAACTTTTGTCTTTCTCTTAGTTTGGAACCTGTCATACAGTTTACAACTTATTTTATTTTTCCTGCAGGCTCAGAATTCCTTTATGGAATAAGAAGCATAGCTTGATTTCTATGAAGTGTAAGAGAAAGGCAGGAAGTAGAACCTGGAGACTACAGGCTGGTCAGATTCACTTCAGCTCCTGGGAAGGTGATGGAATATCTAATCCTGGAAATCATTTCTAGGCAAATAATGAACAAGAAGGTGATTGGGAGTAGTCAGCAATGATTCAGAAAGGGCAAATCATGCTTGACCAAACATGTACTGGCACAGATGATGAGGGGAGAGCAGTGGATAATGCATCCCCAGATTCAGGAAGGCTTTTTTCTTTGTCTCATATAAGATCCTTCTAGGGAAGCTGATGAATTAGTGACTTGATGAACAGAGAGTTGGATTGGAAACTGGCTTGAACAAGCATCTGGGCTCGGGGGGTGGTGATCAGTGCCACCAAGTCTACTTGGAGGTCAGTAACTACATACGTCTGCCAGGGGTCAACACTGGGTCCTGCCTTCATCAGCTTCTTCATTAATGATTTGGATTACGGGGCAGAATGCACCTTCAGCAAGTCTGTGGATGCACAGAACTGGGAAGAAAGGTGATTCGCCAAAAGGTTGTGCTGCCATCTAGAGGGACCTCAACAGGCTGGAGAAATCAGCTGACAAGGATTTCACGGAGTTCAGCCTAAGGAAGTACCAAGTCCTGCACCTGAGAAGGAACAACCTTCCCAGTCCACGCTGCGGAGCGGTGCTGACACCACCCATGTATCCTGGAACTGACCAGAAGGAAAGCAGCATGGAAGTGCCCCAGAGTTGATGAAAGGACTGGAGCATCTCTCCTATAAGGCTAAGCGAGCTGTGACTGATTTGTCTAGAGAAGAGAAGGCTCAGATAGGGATCTTATCTACATGTAGAAGTGCCTGAAGAGAAGTTGCAAAGAAGGCAAAGCACATGGTAAAGCATGGAAGGTTCCCCTTGAACACCAGGAAAACTTTTCTTCCTGTGAGGGCAACTGAGCACTGCCACAAATTGCCCAGAGGATTTGTGGAGTTTCTCACCCTGGAGTTATTCAAAAGCTGTTTGGACATAGTCCAGGGCAACCGATTCTAGTTTCCTCTGCTTGAGCAGGGATTTTGAATCAGGTAACCTACAGAGTTCTCAATCTTCAACCCTTCTGTGATGCTGTAATAAAGAGTTTTCATTTGAAAACTGCTTAACACTCTCTTCTAGAACAAAATTCCACACGCACACCTCCTTCCCCCCCCTAAATTAGTAAATAGTACTTTATGAAATATCTCTGAACCGGAAAAAATACCTAGGACAATGGCTTATAAGGAAAAACGTTAGCCATTTCAATTTGCAGCAGAATTGCTGAGCCCAGAAATTTCACAGCACCTTTCAAATTGGTGTGGCACTTAGACAAACTTCATATGGAATACCATCACTATGTCAGAGCAGGGACGTTAGCATGCTCTATGCATTCAAGGCTCTTCTGCCTCATATATGTCATGGCAATATTAATGCATATGGTTGGAATAGGGGAAGAGATTGACTGTGTGTTTAATTCTAGCATTCCTTCAAATTTTAAAAAAACTTGTTTAAGTCTGTCTTATTACTTGAGTCAGCAATTATACTCTGAGCTGAATCCTGAAACCAGTCAATGATCAGTGTTTCTTTACTGTTTCACTGCATCTTTTTTATTTTCATTTTCTTCAGTCACCAGGGTGTGCAGCTTTGTCCTCATGGCATTGATCCTCAGACCCTGTTCTGTTCTTTTTTGCAGCCCATATACTTTCTTCTGGCATGAAACACTCATGCTAAATTTACACAATCTTTTTATTTCACTGGAAATAGAAAACCTGAATTTATAATGTAGGAGGCTTCAGTTAAACATAAAATACTTCAGTTAAACTCTCTTTTGCTATTTACAGTGTCTGTCATGTACTTCCTTTTACAATTCGTTGTTCAACCACTTAAAAATAAGTATGTAGAATGGCATAAAGAAATATGTCTATGAGAGAATCTAACACTGAAAGTCTTCCTCAGTTGAGGAAGATATTTTTTATTTTCAAAATACAATTTTTTTAATGTTTTCTAACTTGCAAACCAAACAGTTATAATGGCTATACTGGAGTATAATTAGTATTTGCTTTTTTGTTATTATTTTTTTAATACTGTATGTCACTAGTTCTTGGCATGTGTACTTAAAAAATGTAATCCTGTTATGCTAACTAAGTACTTGTAAGGCAAATTATGCAACTATTTATGTCAGATAGACATTGTAAACAAACATTTTTACAATTGCATGTGTGGGTTTGAGTCCATATTGCTCTCACACACCCACTCAATCTTTTAATATTTTCTTTTCTTTTTAATTTAGATTTTCCATTTGGTCTTCTGTATGTCTCAGATGCACAGAGTTCTGTTTTATTGTTGGAAAAGGTCAGCATCTGAAAATAAGACCCGCAGTGATTCGAACACATGATTTCTAATAACCTTTGCACGCATTTATCTTCAAATGTTTGACCTACATTATGAAACCATTTGATCATGACCTTTTTTAGCCCTAACTTAAAGGCTGAAACGTACTCGTTTACACATTCTCTTTCCCAATTGGCAGACTCTAATGAGAGCAGGAGAGAACACGAAATGATTCTGTTCTCACAAGGCATAAGAAGGAACAAGGACTAGAACAAAGGTAATCACCTCTTACAACAACCTTTCTCTTGTGATCACAGGTGCTTTTAGGAGACTTTAAAGAAAGAGTTTTCCAAGGCTCAGTGATTGCACTGATGTGAAATTTCATCTAGGCACAAGAGAAAAGCCTTGCAATGAAGACAGAAATTCTGAAATTGTGAGCACTTTCTGACAGGATAATCTTCACAATCTGACAAAACTCTTTCAGCAGATAGAGTCCCAGTATGAGGAACTGAAATCATCAGAGCTACAAGAAATGGTACCCTACCAAGGCAATGTGATGGTCTGACCTTCTGACCAACTCGGTAAGGCAGGCTTTAAACTGAAGTACTCAGGGAACAGGGGCCAAAGTGGCAATACTCACACCATTGTCTCTAGCTGGGCAATAAGCCAGGCCAAGCAGAGCAGTGACAAGTAGTCCCTAGCTGCCTCCTAAGATGAGAACCAGAAGACCAACCTAGTGTATGTTTACATTCAACCAAGGGAAAAAGCAGGGGGAACTGGATCTCCCTGTCCAATCAGAAAGTTATGATAACACAGGACTAGCTGAAACACAGAACAATCCACATGACTGGAGGATTGCAATGGATGGCTATAGGCTGTTTCATAAAGACAGGAAGGGAAGTAAAGGAGGAGGAATAACAGTCTATAAAAAGGAGAACACTGAATGCATGGAGGCCAAATGCAGTGATTGTAGAAGCTCTATTGAATGTCTTTTGGTCAAGATTAGAGGGGTTGTCCAAGGAATGATCTCATACTAGGCACCTGCTACTGACCTTCAAACCAAGATGATAAGGCCAAATAAGCAATATTTGGGTCACTTAACCAAGCTTAGAGTTAAGAGAATCTGGTTCTTATGGGTGATTCAACTATCCAGGCTCTTGTTGGAAGAAAAATATAATAATTCAAATGTTGCCAGCAAAGATAAAGAAGTTCTTTTCCCACTCTACTCAAGGCTTCTCAGGCCATATCTGGAATACTGTGTTCAAGTTTGGTCCCTGCTGTACAAAAAAAAAGATGTTGACACACTGGAGACAGTCCAGAGAAAAGCCACAAAGATGATCAAAGGACTGGTAAGCCTGCCATATGGGGCAAGGCTGATGGAGAAGGTTTTGTTCAACCTTGAGAAAAGAAGGCTTAGGGAAGACCTTATCACAGTGTTCCAGTATTTAAATTGTGGCTATAAAGAAGATGGAGACTCCCTTTTTTACAAGGAGTCATATAGAAACCATCAATATCCAGTGTAAACTGTAGCAAACCAGAACAACATTGCAATTTGACCTCCTGATTTGGGAATCTCCATGAGGTCTGCATTCCTGCAAAGGAATGCTCACGTTTGGTCATAATTTAGGAAAGGCAGACAGGAAACAGGGAAACAGAATTGCTGTCTTTGAGTGCTTACACTTACTTTTAGAGAGAAAAACCCTGCTTCATGTAATTAGAGATCAGGAAGTAGCCTTTTTGTTGTTGTTGCAGAATTAGCCGTCACCAGAGAAGACTTTAGCATCTTGCATACTGCAATCCTATAAACTTTTTGAAATAAGTCACAGAAGAATTAACTTCACATTTCATTTAGCTCTGAATATAAATAATACATATAATATTAGATATAAATCATAAATGTCCACTTTATAATATAATACATATAATACATGTAATATATAAACTTCCACTTCAAATTCTTATTGAAAAAGCAATGCTGTTAGAATCAAATATGTTAAAAAGAAAAGCTTTAACATATTTGTGTTCTGCAAGATCTTACTGCACGTGGTCAACTTGGACCCTGAAAAATCCAGAACTGTGCTTTTGTGAAGTTTTATAGTTATGGATCTTCTGTATTATCCTTTTCTAGATAAAGTACATGGTAGATCTGGACAGTGATACAGTAGTTCCTTTGTCTCACTTCCAAAAAACCAAATTCAACATGATCTCTAGAGAAGTCAGAGAAACCAGTCCTCACTCAAGACTGTAACTCTGGATGAGATTATTACTGATAACATTACAGGGAGGGATCGGTTAGAAAAACAAACAGCTATAAAGGTCCCAGAAAAGGCTGGGTGTGATACTATTCAGGCATGGTACATTATCAGGCAAGTTTTACTAAGAGCAGGCTGTATAATAGCAGCTCTAGTATATAATTTATTTATATAGTTGTGAGAATACACTGTCTGATTACAGATGTTTATTTTGAAAACTTAGAGGGATAAACAGAATTACTTGAAAGATCATGTTCACTGACACTTAAGCCAGATGACATAAAGTAAAAGAAAGATCTGTCTGTATCATGCATGGTGCATCCATGAGTCCACTGTGACTGGCTACTTGAGTCCAAAAGATCTTTATGGTGGAGAGTAGATATGAAATTGTGGTCAAAAAACATCTTTCAGAAATAAATAATGAGTAGCAAAATGTAATTCCTGAGAAAATAAACTGATGAGATCTGCACGGCCATTTGCAGATTTCCTCTTTTACTCAAAAGGATCTCATTATCAAGAAATGACGTTATCCTTTGACAGAGCAGAAGACATTACCTTATTGCCATAGTGTAGATAAGAGAACGCAGCTAGATAGAGATACAGATACATAGAGATATATGGAGCTGTATTTAAGGTTTTTGTTTTTTCCAGTCTCACTTTAGGATGTGTATCATCCTGTCAACCATGTGCTACGTTGAGACAAAAGAAAGCACAAATTATAAAAAACAATAACAGCACTAAACAAGGAAGAAACAATCCACATGTAACGTGGAAGCAGAAATAGATGAATGCAGTGAGAAGTTTCAAGGAGACACAGTATACTCAGTCTTCATTAGAACTTTACAATGTCCTGGGCAGATGCAGAATCTCCATAAGGAGAGACAAGGAGTCATTTTAATTTTATAGGCACAGAGCAATTTTTTGCTGTCACCTGGCATGTTGTAAACAAAATACTAAAAACTGTCACCTAAGAAATACAAAGGGATGTGGGTTTTTTCCTAATTCCTTGTTAGAATGAGTACTTTCTCACAAATGTGCTGTAAATTTAAATATTTTCTTCTTTGTCATATTTTAAGGTATAAATTAATATCTATCTGAACCAAAAGAAAAACCCACAAAAAACCAAACCAATTCCAAGAAGTGTTTAGAAAGGAAATAACACATCAATAATTTCGTTTCTATGATACAAATAAAAACAGAAAATGTGGTTTTTAAAGAACTAGATAATTTAATAATAAAACTAGGGCAATCGTGCGTGATTTTATTTTGAGGGTCAGATTTATTGCAATAAGAAGTCAGATATTTGAAACCATCTAGTCCCAAAGGAATAAATCTACAGTTCAGAGAGAGCTGCAAGGAATAAAAGTTTCTGCATTGATTTACTAAACTATCTATATTCCTTTTTTTGAGTCTTTTTTTTTTTTTTTAACCACCACGAATTAATAATATAAATGAGAAATTTAGCTCCAACGTGGAAATCAATGGGACATTCAAAGGAGTGTGCAGAATTGGTTTGCTTGACCTTAATGTTGCCTTTCGTAATCCATTTGAATAGGATTTCTGTGTAATGGCAGGAGACGATTGGAAAGCACTAAAAGAAGTGCCAGAGTTTATTATACATGTGAATTAAATAGACAATGCTTAATTTTGTAGATCCTCTTTCAGAATGGTTTTCCATTTGATTGAAAATCTGCAACTCTGCTTTTCACTAAGTGAAATTACTGTAGAAGGCTATGACAAGACAAGCCTAATTTATTTTCTTTTCTTTTCCCCCAACCCCTTGCCTTTTTTCCCTGTTTAGTTTTAAATGCATTGACTATTTCCTTTTAGGATCAGTGAAGGCAGACTAACAACTGCTAGCAGAATTCCGTAAACAATAAATTAGCTTTAGATTAAGCTTGATTCCATTATTTTTTTTAAGGCTGTGATAGGAACTGCATGGAGCTGAGAGTGCTAAAATTAAATAAAAGCCATCTTTCAGGCTTAGTGAAGAAAAGGACAACTGAAATACACTTTGCAAATTATTTCAGGAGAATACTGCTTGAAAATCAGATGCCTTCTTTAAAGACCAGAACCTTATAATACAGTAAAATGTCCCAGAAGTGGGGTGTCTGGGACATTATCTGTATGAAATGCTATATAACCTAATGGACCAATCTACATTAAGTCCGTCCCTGCTTTTTGTCATCGGAGCAGCATGTAATTAGGTTCAACCGACAGCTAATCCAGCTGATTGCTCAGAGCATGGCCACGTACGAGGTCAGACGAGGTTGCTCACAGTCTTATGCAGTCAGGTTTTGGAAACCTCAAAGGACAGAGAGGACGTAGCCTTTCTGGGCAGTTGTCTTCACTGCATGATTGTCTTCACGGGGAAACACCTTTCTTGTTTCAATTTATGTCCATTGCTCCTTGTTACACTGCCATGAATGGTTCTAAAGAGCATGGATTTGTCTTCCCAATAATCTGATTCACTAGGGAGATGCAGTTAGTTGTCCCCGAAGCTACCCTTTCTCCGGGCTGACCTTGTTATGGTGCTTCAGCCTCTCCTCACAGGGCAAGTGATCCAGTTCTGACTGTCCAGTGTGCCCTCTGCCGAAGTTGCAGGGAAGGAGAGAGAGATGGGGGCTCAAGAATGGATGCATTGCTGAAGATGCTAAGCCTTAGCTGCAGTGACCATGAAATGGTGGAGTTCAAGATCCATAGGGCAGCAAGGAGGGTGCGCAGTAAGCTCAATACCCTCGACTTCAGGAGAGCAGGCTTTGGCCTCTTCAGGAAACTGCTTGGTAGGATACCATGGGATAAAGCCCTGGAGGGGAAAGGGGTACAAGAAAACTGGTTAATAGTCAGAAATCACCTCCTTCAAGTTCAAGAGCTATGCATCCCCAAAAAGAGAAAGTCAGGCAAAAATGCCAGGAAGTCTGCATGGATGAACTCCTGGACAAACTCAAACTGAAAAAGGAATTCTACAGAGGATGGAGGCAAGGACAGGTAGCTTGGGAGGAACACAAAAAAATTGTCAAAGCAGCCAGGGATCAGGTTAGGAAAGCTAAAGCCCTGATAGAATTAAATCTAGCCAAGGACATCAAGGGCAACAACAAAAGCTTCGGTAGGTATGTCAGTAATGAAAGGAAGACTAGGGAGAATATAGGCCATCTCTGGAAGGAAATGGCAGACCTTGTTTCCCAGGATATGCAGTAAGATGAGGTACTCAATGACTGCTGACAGCCAACATGGCTTCACTAAAGGCAAATCATGCCTGGTGAGTCTGGAGGTCTTCTATGATAGGGCTACAGCACTGGTGGACACAGGAAGAGTAACTGATATAATCTACCTGGAAGTGTGCAAAACGCTTGACATTCTTGTCTCTAAATTGGAGACAAACAGGTTTGACAGATGGGCTATTGATGGGTAAAGAATTGGTCGGATGGTCACACTCAAAGGGTTGTGGTAATGGCTCAATGTCCAAGTGGAAACCAATGGTGAGGGACATTCCTCAGGGGTGGGTGGGTGTTGGGACCAGCAGTGTTTCACATTTTTATTGCAGACATGAACAGCGGGATTGAGGGCACCATCAGCAAGTTTGCCAGCGACACCAAGCTGTGTGGTGTGGTCAACACACTGGAGGGAAGGGATACCATGCAGAGAAATCTTCACAGGCTTGAGAGGTGGGTCTGTGCAATCCTCATGAAGTTCAACAAGAGCAAGTGCAAGGTCCTGTACCTGGGCTGGGTCAATCTCAAGCACAAACACAAGGCTGGACATAGAATGGATTGAGGGTACAACTGAAGAGAAGGAGTTGGGGTTGCTGGCAGATGAAAAGCTCAACACGAGCTGTTTGTTTTGAATGTAAGCTGTCTGGTCTTTAGTTTGGTCTTGGACATGAGCTGACAATGCATGCTTGCAGCGCAGAAAGCCAACCATACCCTGGGCTGCATCCAAAGATGTGTGAGCGGGAGGCCAAGGGAGATGATTGTCCACTCTTTTGAGACTGTACCTGGAGTACTGCCTTCAGTTCTGGATTCCTCAGCACAGGAAGCACATGGATGTGTCAGAGCAAGTCCAGAGGAGGGCCAAAAAGATGATCGAATAAAAGAAAAAACTTGTTTTATTAATAGGTGAAAGACATACTTTGGCTTTTGTTGAAGCTATCGTGCCTATGAAATTTTCAGATGTTTTTCTGAATTTCTTACAGACCTGTCTGCATTTTTTCTAAGCAATAAAATCCCCTGATGAACTTTTAATTTACTTCTCTTTTTATTTTCTGTTTGATTACAAAAAGGCAACTAGGACGCCACATGGTGCGTTTAAAGTGGAATCACTCATTTTGACATTATTTGTGCCTGGCAAAATGTCCTTCAGATTCTATTCAGCAGTTCACTTTTCATCAATATGTCTTTTAGCTTCATTGGACCCTGTGAGAGTTGCATGACAAGTGACATGCTGAGGGACATTGCTGTTGCCATATGAATGAAAGGACTGGAAAAAGGCAAATGCTCACTTAAAGAAATGAATAAATGAGTACTGAAAGAAATTAATACATATGAACCGAACTTTTCATTCCATCACATAACATAACAACAATGATCCATCTGGAGTTTCAAATTACATATGCAGATCATATTGTTTCTATAGAAAGGCGAATTTGCAAAATGTGACCACATCTATGATAACTGTGAGTTAATCACACAAAACCACAGAGAAAAAAAACAGAAGTGGAACACAAAATCTTCTTTCAGTGTTCAAAGAGACACTAGGAAAACAGGAAAAACTTATGCTGTTTGATAACACCTTGCTATAAACTGATATTACATCACTGAACAACATTCACCTAGGTGAAGATTTTTCTCTTTATAACTCCAGAATACAGAATACAGAGATTGTGCTTTGCAGGAGATTTTTGTGGTCACAATCCATATACAGTTAAATTACCTAACTAACTTCATTTCTCCTGCAAGCATTTACAGCAACAGCATCTCTTTCACTCAGCTTTCAGGGGTTACATGTATTAATAGTATTCTTAATCTTCATATCTTCATGGTTTACTTCTTATTTTCTCACATGTATGCTTTCTTCCAGTCTATTGTAACTACAAGAACTAAGAAACTTCTAATGCAAACTAAAAGGGGCATAAAGTGAAAAAATCTCCCTCTCATCCTTCACAACTTTCTCACATTTATCATCCATCCATCTATCCACTCAGAACGTGATTCTACAGATTTTTTTACAGCAGACTACTCAGCAGAATGTCAATTAAATTAATCATAGTATTTCTCTAGAATATTTTATTTCAGATTTAAAAAGGAAATGACTAAAAAATTATGTTATATATAAATAAAGGTCATGGCTTAAAATCTTAAAAAGACTACAAAATTTCATGATTTGAGGGGAGAATATTCATAGAATCATTGAATCATAGAGTTGGAAGAATCACTAAGTTGAAAGAGACCTCTGAGATCACCAACTCATCCACCTGTTTTTTAAACACCTCTAGAGGTGGTGACTCCACCACCTCCCTGGGCAGCCTGTTTCAATCCCTGACCACTCTTTCAGTAAAGAAATTCTTCCTAATGTCCAGTCTAAACCTCCCCTGGCGCAACTTGCAGCCATTTCCTCTCATCTTATCACTTGTCACTTGCACCCACCCCGTCACAACCTCTTTTCAGGCAGTTGTAGACAGTGATGAGGTCTCCCCTCAGCCTCCTCTTCTCCAAGCTGAACAACCCCAGGTCCCTCAGTCGCTCCTCGTAAGGCTTGTTCTCCAGCCCCCTCACCAGCCTCGTTGCCCTTCTCTGCACACACTCCAGCCCCTCAATGTCCTTCCTGTAGTGAGGGGCCCAAAACTGAACCCAGCACTCGAGGTGCGGCCTCACCAGTGCTGAGCACAGGGGCACAATCACCTCCCTGCTCCTGCTGGCCACGCTGGGTCTGACACAGGCCAAGATGCCCTTGGCCCTCTTGGCCACCTGGGCCAGTGCTGGCTCATGTTCAGCCACTGTCAGCCAACACCCCCAGGTCCTTCTCTGCCAGGCAGCTCTCCAGCCACTCTTCCCCAAGCCTGTAACGCTGAGTGGGGTTGTTGTGACCCAAATGGAGGACTCTGCACTTGGCCTTGAACCTCATCCCGTTGGTCTCAGCCCATCGATCCAGCCTGTCCAGATCCCTCTGCAGAGCCTCCCTACCCTCAAGCAGATCCACACTTGCACCCAGCTTGGTGTCATCTGCAAACTTGCTGAGGGTGCACTTGATACCTTCATCAAGATCATTGATAAAGATGTTAAACAGGACTGGACCCAGCACTGAACCCTGGGGAACACCATTCATAACCGGTTTCCAACTGGATATACTTCGGTTTACCACAACCCTTTGGGCCCGGCCATCCAGCCAGTTTTTAACCCAGCAGAGGCTGTGCCTGTCCATGCCAATGGCAGCCAGTTTCTCCAGCAGGATACTGTGAGAAACGGTGTCAAAGGTTTTACTGAAGTCCAGGTACACCACATCCACAGTCTTTCCCTCATCTGTTAAACGCGTAACCTTGTCATAGAAGGAGATTGGATTGGTCTGGCAGGACCTGCCTTTGGTGAACCCATGTTGGCTGGGCCTGATCACCGGGTTGTCCCTCACGTGCTGTATGATAGCACTCAAGATGATCTGCTCCATGACCTTCCCCGGTACCAAGGTCAGACTGACAGGCCTGGAATTCCCCGGATCCTCCCTCCAACTCTTCTTGTAAAAGGGTGTAACATTTGCCAGTCTCCAGTCAAGTGGCACTTCCCCAGTCAGCCAGGACTGTTGGGAGATGATTTTTTGGACAATTTAAGCAAGTTTTAGAGATAACAGAAGTAGCAGATTCAGTTGTCTTGTTTTCTTATCATTTTTAATCTATTAATGAACATGTTAAAAAATACCACAATCAAGGGAGTGTGACAATGCAACAAGCTATTTGTTGTATCATTCTCACTTTAAACCTTTCATATAATTATCTACAAGAAATCCCTGCACTATGATACAGACAGAGAGACCGAGACTGAGAGCCTAAGAGAGGGAGAAAAAATGTACAAAAAAAAGCCCTTCTGAATTCTTTACTGTGATGGATATTCTCCATTTGTTGTTCCAGTTATGGTATAGCTACCTTCTTAATGGAATTTCTTTCAAAAGGCTAACTGCAAAAGTAGCTTATTTTCATGAATAGAATACAGTGAGTCTGGATGACACTTTAGCCTTTGCAAACGGTGTTTGCGGAATGTAATAGCTATTTGGGTCTAAAAGATATTTTTTTACTCTATTTTTGTCTGTACTCTGGTTTAATACTTAAACCAAACCAAAAACTATTTCCTCTCAAAAAACTTTCGTTACTAGTTCTATTCCTGGAAAAGCCTGTTGTTTTTATAGTATATGAAATTACCATTTCTAACTAAGTGTTAAAACAAATAGCATAACCTCAAAGAAAATATAAAGCTTGTTCTTTTCTCTGATTGCTGAACCATTAAATGCGTCATCAATAAAAAAAGAACTTAAAGAGAAAACATCCAGCCCTTGGTGCTGATTTTACACTCTATGAGCACTTCAGACAACCCCATTATTGCAAAGTTAATTAATCGTGATTAATTTTATTACAAATATTAACAAATAAATTAAAATGTAGTTAAAAAATTACTTAACAACTAGTAAGCTATAAATATAATCAGGCAAATTTTAGGAAGGAAATATCTAGTTGTTTTCTGGAAATAAAATCCTAGCCCTTCTACAAAGTTTTTAGCTTTAATAATAGAGATGCATTCCTATAGGATGTCAATAAATTACAGCCATTAAGAGTTAAGTATGTGCATCTGAGGAGTTATTAAGTGCATTTAATCCCATGGCAACTCTGGACATAGATAAAAGAGCAAATCCTCCTTTCTTTGCCTCCTGTGCACAACGTATGCTGCATTTATATGATGGAGAATAAGATGGATTGATGGCTTTGGCAAGGGAGTAGTTTATACTTTAAACTAGCATTCTTCCTCCTCCCATCCCATAATTTCAGTTCTGATGATATAATGCACTCCTAGCTTCCACTACCTATGTTTTCACTGGGGTTTTTTTGACCATATTAATTATACTTTATGTCTTTCTTAGAGTTGTCATATTTTCAATATTTTTCAAGAAGCACATATAAAGTTATAAAGATAATACTATGACTACTCAGTAAAATGTTAATACCTTTTTACCTAGCATTCTCTAAAAAAAGTCAGCAGTGTGTTGGGAACACTGTTCAGTGGAAATGTCATTGGAGATATAATACTGTGAACAAATTTATTTCTTCACGGGGTAAGTCATATAGATCATCACAAATTATACATTGCTTCTCTTTGCCTTGAGTTTGTATTTAAATACGTGTTTTCTGGTAAGCCTCACTAGCGGAGGAAGGGCTAATAAGTAGAACAGACATTTAAAATGGAATCTTAATGATCTGCAGTCACATATCAAGGTAGGCAAAACAACTCTCTTTTCATGGTTTCATTCAAGTTCTCTGTTATGGGTTTTTGGGGGGTTTTGGCTTGTTTGATTTTTTTTGGTGTGGGTGGAGGAACTACTGCTTTCGCCTGCCTTATAAATCAAGAACCGATGGAAAACCCCTGGTTTTCTGCAAGCCAATATTCCTTCATATGAAGCATCACTCCTTGTTTTACTTAGTGACACCTGAGAAAAGAATGCACCTTCTCAAAAGCTAATTCATATTGCTGAAGATCTTGTAATAAACAAGTTGCCCTTCAAAGGCTCAAGTCTTCCTCATTAAAATTTAAAATCACTTCTCCCTCCCTCTCTCAACCAAGACCCAAAATAAATCATATTGCTTCAATTGTTGTGATTAATATTCCTGTAATTTTAAAAAGTGTTATATAATCCCTAAACATAAGAATAATCTTTCTTCTGTGTTTGTGTCACATAATCATAGTATCAGAGTATCACAGTATCATAAGGTTGGAAAAGACCTCTGAGATCATCGAGTCCAACCTACAACCCAACACCTACACCTACTCCTACTTGTCAATTACACCATGTCACTAAGTGCCTCACCCAATCTTTCCTTAAACACCTCCAGGGACGGTGACTCCACCAGCTCCCTAGGCAGCGCATTCCAATGGTCAATCACCCTCTCAGTAAAGAACTTCTTCCTAATGTCAAGCTTAAACCTCCCCTGGCAAAGCTTGAGACCGTGTCCTCTTGTTCTGACAGCGGTCGTCTGAGAGAAGAGACCAACCCCTGCCTGACTATGACCTCCTTTTAGGTAGTTGTAGAGAGCAATAAGGTCTCCCCTGAGCCTCCTCCTCTCCAGGCTAAACAACCCCAGCTCCCTCAGTCGCTCCTCATAGGGCTTGTGCTCCAGCCCCTTCACCACCTTCGTTGCTCTCCTCTGGACAAGTTAAGGTGGATAAGTTAATATAAGTATAAAACAACTATTTTCTACAAATGGGAAATATTTAATGACCCTTCTTATCTGGAAACTCTTTCATACTTTTATAACAAAAAATCCCAATACAATCCCCAAAATCAAAACCTAAACAAGCCCTCTCCTCATTTTATTTTTAAACAATTTCATAATTGCTAGCTGGCAGTTTCTGCCAAAAAAAATAATTGAATACTATTTGGCTTTATTTTTCTATAAAAAAAGAGTTATCTGTGCATTTATCTGAAGTCTTAAAGATCTGGAGGCACTTTTAAATTTATGCATGTATGCATTCCAGTGTAAAACTTCGCTTGGAACTTAAAGTTCTGTTTCTGCCTTTGGCACCTGGCGGCTTGAAATCTCTCTCATCTCTAAACCCCACTGAGAACTGTGAAGTAGGAATTCCTCAAGATACCTCACTTGAAGGAATCAATTCAGCAAGTGTCACAAGGTGACACATACCTTATGTGTTGTGGTCACACTCCAGAGACTGCCAACTCACCTCTGAAAGATCAGTGAGAGACGTGTTTATATGAGATCTTGAAATAAACAAGTGTAAACCTTGAGTTTGAATCTTACATCTCGGTGTTTTTTCCCCATTTATAAAAGAAAGAGTTCTGTGGGGAAAATTAGCACCACAAAACAGCTTTTGTTAAAATGTTATTTCATATATTATTCCATACAGAAATTCTAGTGTTTTATAAGAGTATATGTTAAATGTTCACTATGCCAAGAGCATAAATTGTATTATTCCTGCTAAGGGGGTGGGAACTGTGAACAGCTGCTTCTTGGTTGTGTGCAGCAAAGCCAGGTAAAACTCTAGCTTTCTGAAACACCCTAAAAATACTGAATATTTATCTTTGCTGGAGAAAATTAGCAATGAAATGCAGGAAAAGGCTGTTTACTTTGATTCAAAATCGTTTAGCTCCATTACACAGAAGACCTTAATGTGTTTTAACCTGACAAATGCTTCATAATAGACTAGAAAGGTTGTCAGGTGTAATTATCATTCTTGAATAGGAACAAATGAGGTAATAACTATTCCAAGATACAATAGAAATGAATTCAATCATTGAAGAGAATCTTCTGGATATTAAAGGAAGAGTAATCAATCTATAGCTTTAGAAATTCTAAGAAACTTAAGAAATTACAAATAAATAAGGACTCATATTGATTACTTAGTCAAATTGTTCAATTCCACAGACTTTAAGTGGTATCAAAATTAATAATTTTTACTTTGGATTTGGGAAAAAATAATCCCTCTATGCTCTGAAGTACAACAGGAAAGATTTCTCTGCAGTAGGATTAGAAGCATGGGCTGTATATGATGAGTTCAGCTCAATTATGCTATAACTGAGTGAAGTCTGCAATGCGGACAAGACCTGTGTGGGGTATTCAGCAGTTCAAGGACTGAATCATCCAATTTACTGAAGATAATGAAATGTGTCATAATCATTCCTACTGCAAATGTTCATGTGGAGAGGATTTTTCATTGATGACAAACGTATGGACTGACAAAGGGAGCGGGTGTAGAATTGACTTAGTTAAAGCACAGTTTCAAATCCAGGTTAAATTCCTTTTGATACGTGCAATAGTCTCAGTTCTGCCCTAGAGAATCACATAGTCGTGAGGGTCACTAACACACTTAGTGCTTGCATAGGACTTCATGTTTCCAAAGCCAGGTATATATTTACATTTCCAAGATCAATTGATGTACAAGGCAAATGTTGAAACTGTACACACTTTTCAGAGTGACACGGTTTCATTTATTTATCATTTTTGGATTAGAAGGAAAGGTGAGGAAGGAGTAAGAAGGGGTGGGAGCTGAGATGGGAGATGGGAGCTGCCAATCACGGTCCCTCCTGCTGCCTGTCAGCTCGCCCTCAGCAAAAGCAGGAGTATCTGGAGTCAATGCTCTTCTCTTTAGGGGTGAATTAGGAAGACACTGGTTCCTAACTCATCTTCCTCCTAATCATACCACACATCTCTATGGATGGGAGAAAGATAGGGACAAAAACAGATGTGGCACAACACTAGTTATAGAGTTGAACAGAGAACACAGGAAGTCTAGAGTGTCAAATACATAAAACAAAATCTTGAACAGGCTAGCAGAGCAAACCAACATAGAGGAGCCAATTCAAGAACTGTGAGCAAAATTAGTTTTGCAATTGCACAGAGAAGCTATAATATGAGTAGTCAGCTCCTTGCAATGAGGCACAAATATCATACTGAGAAAAAGGGGCAAAATAAGGGGAGCAAGTTTTTCTGAGCTTGAGAAACAGGCAGCAGGAAGAAATGTTTGATAAGAGAAATCATACAAATACAGAAGATATTAATCCACTCTACCAGCTGATGTTGTACCTTATCTTCTGTAAATCAAAACATGGCATAGACAGAACGGCACAGGGGGCCTTCTCGGTGTTTCCAGCTCTTTGGTGTTCAAGTTAAAATACCTCTTTTGGGCTTAAGGATAAAACGAAGCATAAGAGGAAATGTTCTTGTCCAGAAAAAAACAAACATACAAACAAAGGATATGTGTGTGTGGGTATAATTTACGAAAAAAAAAAAAAAAAGTTAAAAGATACACTGAATATAAAAAAAGGAAATAGAAAAGGTGAAGGGAAATAGAAAACTAAAATATAAGTTCAAGGGAGACTTACAAAATAAAGTACAAACCTTCAAAAGGAAAGAGATGGAAAAGTTAGCGAGAAATTAAAATGAAACAACTCATCTTTCTCTAATCTACAAACATTCAAAGAAAAGGGGAAAGAAAGAAAATAGAAATATGGCATATGTTCAGTAATATTAGAGAATTATTATGTTTATCTATTTCATCAGTATTATAGTACAATTATTTGCAATATGTATCCTAGAAAAGGATTTTACTCTATAGGTTTTTACGGTCAAAGTCTGAGTTATATTTTGAACAGTTATACTCTCACAGAATCATATTTGACTGGATGCTAATAAAGGAGAATGTTGTGAAAAAATCTTGCTTACAAACAGTGCCCTTTTCCATCAAAGAAGATCCCAAACACTCCTGTGACAAATAATAGACCATATTGTACACAGAAATTTTATGAAATATGTAACAAAAATGTCTAGACTTAATCAGTTTTGATTTTTATTTGTTACTGTCTTTTCACTTTGAAAATTCACATCTGAAATACATTTACTGAGGTATATAGGGTGCAGAACAAATCAGAAGAATGAAGGTGAAGTGATACAGCGTACAAATTCACCTTGTGACACTGCCTCTGCCTTAAGCTGCTCTGTTGAAACTGTTTCTAAATTGGTTTATGGGGAACCAGCTGTGAGAGATACCTAGAAGAAATTTATCAATGTTCTTTTCCTATTTCAGTGCTGTGGTGGTGGGTTGGCCCTGGCTGGGTATCAGATGCTTACCAAGCCACTCTATCACCCCTTCTCCTCTGCTGGACGAGTTTGTGGGTCAAGATAAGAGCAGGGAGATATCGCTCACTAATATCATCACAGACAAACCAGACTTGACTAGGAGAAATTAGTTTAGTTTATTTCCAATCAGAGTAGGATAATGAAAGATTAAACCAAACCTTAAAAACATCTTCCCCCCACCCCTCCCTACTGCCTGGTATCAGCTTCACTGCCAATTTTCTCTGTCTGTTCCCCTAAATGTTGCAGGAAGACAGGGAATGTGAGTTCTGCTCCGTTCATCACACGTTGTCTCTGCTGCTCCTTTCTCCTCACTCTCTTCCCCTTCACCGGCATGGAGTCCCTTCCATGAGTGGCAATCTTCCAACTTCTCCCACATGAATCCCTCCCATGGGTTACAGTTCTTCATGACCTGCTCCAGTGTGGGTCTTCCCACAGAGTGCAGTCATTCAGGAACAGACTGCTCCACCCCACAGGGTCATAAGTCCTGCCAGCAAACCTCCTGCAGTGTGGGCTCCGCTTCATGCAGTCACAGGTCCTGTCATGCTCCAGTGTTGGCTCTCCATAGTGTCGCAGCTGCCTTGAAGGCGCATCCACCTGTTCCATTTTGGGATCCTCCATGGGCTGCAGTAGGACCTCCATGGTCTGCAGGGGGACAGCTTGCCTCACCATTGTCTTCTCCACAGGCTGAAGGGGAATCTTTGCTCTGTTGCCTGGACCACCTCATCTCCCTCCTTTCTCACTGTCCTTGGGTCTACACAGTTGTTTCTCTCACATATTCTCACTCCTCTCCTGGCCACTGTTCCACAGCAGGGTTCTTTTTCCCTTGTTAACTACGTTACCACATAGCAGTTACCACATAGTGCTGGAGGCTCTGTTGGACATGGGGGAAGCTTCTGGCAGCTTCTCACGGAAGCCATCCCTGTAACCATCCCTCTACTGAAACCTCGCCATGCAAGCTCAATACAGCTGTAGAAAACTATTTCTATTTTAACCTCTACTACTCTATATAGGGTTTTTTACTACTGAAATCTGTTATATTTGTGTCCCAGGAAGGGCTGGGGATTCACTTCAAAGTGTCACTGAGGCATCCAATTTAGCAATTGTCAGCTCTGTTTCAAATGACTGATGAACACTGCTGCTGACTTGCAGGGTTCTGGTTTTTTGTCTGTCCAGTGGTTTTGTGTGATGAATATTGGGTCAAACTTACAAAACATGTATCCAGACATGACTGAAATCTCCAGTTTTCCAGTAGAACTCTTTCCTAACCTTACAAGAAAGTTGTGTTCTGTGTATTAGCCTGCATTTACCAATTTCAATGTTATTTATTTATTTATTTATTTATGTGTTGGCCAGCGAAGTACAAACGTGGAATACTGCTTTTTGAAATCAGTTTTGAATAAGCTCACCAAGGCAAAAGGATAAAAAACATAGTCTGCAACAGTCATACAGAGTAAGCATGACTGTCACTGTAGTAGAAACCCCTCTCAATAATTAGAGCCACCAGGCTTACTCCACTAAGCGATGGCCAGATGGCAGGCAGCATAAATTTAAATACAACCAACATGGTAATGTTTGCATCAGACAGCAGCAACACCAACAGCCAACAGGTCTCACTCCTCTCTTTAGCAGAGGGGACCCCATCTGCAAGAGCAGCAGAGATAATTCGTCACCTGGAGGCTACCCACACTGCAGCTGACTGTACCTCCAGCAATAGTGAGTGAGACACTGAGCTCACCTGAGGTTTCTGTACAGGAGTATTTGCACGGTTACCTTTGAAATGACCTTAGGAATAACCCCCTAGGAAGGTTAGATTGTATGGAAAAGCTGTTTTAGCTCCTACCTTGCCTGAGGAGGCCATGGTACTCATACAAATGAGTGTTGCCTTGTCTGCCTTCAAACCACTGTGCCTCACCTACACTACATTATGTACTCCTCTGCTGTTCTCATTGTCACAGTTCTTGGAGAGAATTAGGTATTACAGTGACCTTTCACGTGTTTTTGGTGTCTCCTATAGGCAGAAAATTACTTTTCTACCTGTATTGTATTGGTGACACCTCTGTAATAACTGCATAATACATCACAACTGAAGGAAGTGCAAAATGCCACACATCTTCGACATAGAATACAAATGCTAAATATTAATGGAACAAACTAAGATTCAAGAATCTCTTTGTATCTCTTTATTTGAAAAATAATAAGAACAGATATCACAAAACCCAAGATACTTTGTTTCCAGCCTTTTAAAAAATGCATGAAGAAATGCCACAGAGTAAAGTTAATCATTCTTCATCTCATAAATCAACAATCTGTACTTGAAACTTTGCGTAACAGCCACATATAGCACAGGGGATTTTGCAAAATATTAAAGGTGCTAAGCAAATGTCTTTCCCCCAAAAAATAAAGGTGTTTCATATATGATAGCTAAATGACTGGAACAAAACTGTGCTAAATATTTTTCTTGTTTCTAGAAAAGCTGCAAAGGATTCTATCTGTTTAGCTGTTGGTGACAGCTTGCCAAAATTAAAAGAAAAAAACCCAAAGACAATGTGTTTTGGACTCACATTGTAATGTTTTATCAGAAGGGAAAGCAAAGACACTTCAGCATCTCATTCTACATCCATCTTTAAATAAAGACGGGCCTCAATTATTGGAAAAACACCATTATAGACAATGCAGTTAAGATGAATCTGCAGTCTACCTTTAGTCTAGGGAAAAGACTAGCATTCAAAAATCACAGAGATCCAATGACAAATCATATTTTTCAGTGCATTGCTGTCCATCCCATTCTCTAAGTTGCTCAGTGACGCTTATCACAGGTTTCAGTCCTAATAATTGACTTAAAATCACTGATTATTATTGTCACTTATTTTACCACAGTAGATAATTTTTTGAGTTGTGTTTCTCCCAAAGCGTTAAATGTGTGTGTGACATAGAGAGGTACGGGAAGAGGGTGCGAAAGAAAAGAAGTGGACAAAGATCAGTTTAACCTAGGGAATAACAAGGTCATACGAAAATGCAAGTATTCATATGATGTTCAAAAAAGTGCTTCTCATGATAATACTTCAAAATAAAAACATAATAAAAACCCAAAGAACAACATAATAAGGAAGCAAGGACCTTGAAATATTGAGTTAAACCAACCACAGAAAAATCAAATGAATTGAAGGCCTTGAGGTAGCTTGCATCTTTAATATACTGCATGTGCAAGAAAACACTATGTGTCTGGACTTTCTTTCCCCTTTGGAATGATTCTGCTATTGTGATTTATTTATTTTTCCTAATATTTCTCTAGGCAATGATATCAGTGGTATACTTTTTCTCAGATTAGTGAATTCATTTCAGATTTTACTCCCAGAGGTCTTTGTGGAATAACACTAATGTATCTAAAAGAGCTCTGGACAAAAATTATACCCTGCATTATAAAAATAAATTAAAAGAATCCTGGATAGATTTCATTTATGTAAATCAAAAAAGTCTAGTTGAAATCAATTGCATCAGCCAAGTTCTACTTTGTTTCTTCTTTTCTTCTGTAAAGTCCCCATTTTTTTTCTGTTCAGCTTTGAATTAAGCCAAGTACATTTTGCAAACACGTTGTTTTTCAGCCTTCTGTAATGTCCTATGGAGCTTCTACAAGTACAGACAAGGTAAAAACATTGGTGGGAGTAATAGAAATAGGAAATATAACCCCTCACACAAACCTAACACTTTTATATTTGTTTAAAAACTATATTTCAATCTCTAATCTTATCAGATAAATAAAAGGACATGTGATGAAATTGCATGAAGCCATCTCAGAACAAAAGGACACCTCAGACATTTTATACCAACAGAAACTGCTGATAGGCATTGTACCAGAGTTATTCCTTACTGTCTTTAAGAGAACTCATACATCCAGCTATGTATCAGACAAGGATTTTGTTCATGATGAGTACCCCCAATACTCTGTAGCAGCTAAAGGGACATATGAAGAGAACAGACAAATACATTTGCATAAAAACCCAACAGATTCCATCCTTAAATTCACTTTATTCTCTTTTAGAAGCCTAATAACAGTGTTCTCAGGAGAAAAAAAAAAAAAACAAATGAAAACCAAGCAAACCAAAAAAATGCTGAAATTTTTGTTTGCTTGGTTTTTTTCTTTTCTTTTTCCTGATTGGCAGCAACGAAGTACCATTCAATTATGTTTTTTTCCCATATTCACATATACAAGATTGAGCACTAACAACCAGTTAAGACTTGGCCTTTTTCTGATAAAAGATATAAAACTGTCTTTCTGGTGGTTGATTTATCTCCATTTTTGAAGACTATGTAAGAACAGCTAAAAGATATGGGACAGATCTTCTTGGAATCAATGGGAAAATTCCAGCTGTTTTCAGTTTTGGGTCTTGTCCTAAGACAGGATGGACCACTGAGCAAACAGTTAGGTAATTTTCATTTTGTAGAATTGAAAACTTTTTGAACCATTAGTTCCTTAATGTTCTTAATCTGAAAACAATTATTTTAAGTCTTAACAATTCTCCTGAATCTTAAAGAGAGGCTTAATCTAGATTAGGACAATCATATTGTTCTCACCATGAAAGAAGAGCCAGCAGGGAATGTGAAACTCCTTGACTGTAGTAACCATGGTGGTGTTACCATGGTTAAACATGGTGGAGTTAAATGGTGGAGTTAAAAATCCTTAGGGCAGGAGGAGGATGCACAGCAAGCTCAATACCCTCGACTTCAGGAGAGCAGACTTGCGTCTCTTCAGGTACTTTTTTGGTAAGGTACCATGGGACGGAGCCCTGGCGGGGAGAGGGGCACAAGAAAGCTGGTTAATATTTAAGGATTGCCTCCTCCAAGCTCAAGAGCTATGCATCCCAAAAAAAGAGAAAGTCAAGCAAAACCACCAGGAGGCCTGCATGGATGAACAAGGAACTCCTGGACAAACTTAAACTGAAAAAGGAATCCTACAGAGTACTGCCTTCGGTTCTGGATTCCTCAGCAAAGGAAGCACATGGATGTGTCAGAGCAAGTCCAGAGGAGGGTCAAGAAGATGATCAGAGGGCTGGGGCACTTCCCAAGTGAGGACAGGCTGAGGGAGTTGGGATTTTTTTAGACTAGAGAAAGGAGGCTCTGGGTAGACGTTACAGCAGCCTTCCAGTGCTTAAATGGGGCCTACAGGAAAGCTGGGGAGGGACACCTTATCAGGCAGTTCTTTGATAGGTTGATGCATAACCATTTGAAGCTGAAATAGAGTAGATTTACATCAGATATTAGGAAAACATTTTTTACTGTGGGGGTGATGAGTTTCTAGATCAAGTTACCCAAAGAAGCCACTGATGTCCCATCTCTGGTGATGTTCAAGGCCAGGCTGGACAAGACTCATAACCTGATTCAGTGGAAGCAGTCTCTGCCCATGGTAAAGTGGTTGGAACAGGATGATCTTTGTCTCTCCCAATGCAAACCCTTCTATGATTCTATGATTCTATGATTAAAAATATGAGGATGTTTCTTATGTATGTTTGCCTTTACCTGCAATAGATCACTTCTGAATTCTGATGACTCCTATGGGCCAGAAGTACAGAAATAGAGCTACTAAAACTTTGAAATCTCTTTCTGAGCACAGATGTTTTTCATGCCAGCTGACACTCTTGAGTTCCACTAACGATATGTTAAATAAATAAGCTATTTTTCCTGTCACTTTTCCTTCTAGATCTCATGACATCAGACACCAACTAAGTAAGTAATTAAATAAATAAATTTTATTTTTTCATTTTTCATTCCAGGCTTCTTCTACAGTCTAGATATTTCTTTTCTTTGTATCACTCAGAAATAAAGCTAAAAAACCCCTCTGCTTTCAGTATACAGTGACACAAGTCAAATAAGAATGAGAACAAGAAAGCTGAGAATGAGAACAAGAATGCTGAGAATGAGATGTTACATGAAGGATGAGGGGCAAAGAAAGAAACACATAGAAAAGTGTCTTAGATGTTTTATTTTCTCTCCTCCTCACAAACATACCTTTCCGAAGGACACTCAGATTTTTACTGGGGCCATTGTTATCTCAGAAGGTTAGCTTGAGTCATGGCTTGCTGAGGTATTTGCTCAGCCATTAAATGAATCGGTGAAGTTGTGTCTGTAGTACAGACTCTCCTGCGTTGAAGTGAATATTACCCCTGTACGCTTGTTTGACTCCATACATTTAACAGTCACAAGGGCCACAGAGGAGCAGAAGTGCAATAGACTCTCCTCTGGACCTCAAAGTAGTCTTAGAGGTGTATAAGATGACATCTGAGTGGTGAGCTTTCTTGGCATCCTCCCCGCTGTTAAGACTCACATCAAAGCCACCCACATCACTACAGGTGAGAAGGGTGAAATCAGACACACAGGTATCCTCTCTGATTCTCAACTTACATTTGTCTCCTTGTAACACACCATGGCTCTAAAAATCCATCCACAAAGCTATCAGTTTTGTCAAGATGTACAAAGAACCATTCCCCTCTTTGCCTTATCTCAGGCAGAGAAGTCTGTTTCAGGGTCAGGGGCTTTGTGTGCTGAACGTATTCTGGGGCTTAACAGCACTAAAGATTTCCCTTCTGCAGGGAGAATAATTCACAATCAGCCAGCTGCAGCTGGATTACATTGCAAATCATTGATACAAGGTGCTACAAATTAGACCAGAAAATTTATGATTTGAAAAACCCATAGATTTGTCTTTCATATTTAGGGGAAGAATCACACCACAAAATGGAAAATCTTAATTACACAGGAATTTCTCTTTAAAATTCATTTTCTTTTCAAACATCATTTTTATGGCTGTTGGTGTACATATTTTACAGTTAATATTTTCTGTATATACCCATGATTTAATTATAATTTAATTACCATGTGATAAGTGATGTTCTGTGCAATACCCCCAGAACTCATACTTTCATGTAAATTATATATGGTACCCATGAGGGCTTTTTCTAATATTAACATTTCTTGGGCTAATTGATCTGAATGTCTGACAGGATTAGGCTTTAACTAGCAGTCTGATATGAAATCTGAAAAAAGATTCCTCAAGTCTGGAGTCTTTTCTTAGATTATTGTGGGCTGCTTAATTTGTCTTTGGTACCAGGAACTGTGATTCTTAATGTTCTCTGGATACTTCACTAAGAAATTTCTGGAAAATGGAAAAACACCATGCATAATCATGGAAAGTAGTGTTACCTTAGAAATTCTTCATAGTTTTCCATCTCCTTATCATAAACATTATCAAGCATTGGAAAACCCCAAGAACTATGGGGCCAACACCATTCTATATTTCCACTGGAAATCTTAGAACAAAACAGGCACACCATATTGAAATATACTGGTACAAAAAAGATGAAAAATATCAATACAGGGAGCAACGAAAAGTCATGTACAAATATTCAAAAGACATTGATAAATGAACCATGTGGAAAAAGAACTGGATAAGATTGAATAGCCTAAAGTGAAAGATCATGAAACTTGCATAGCACTAAGGTTCCTTCTATAAACTGAAAGGAAATTAGAGATAAGGAGAAAGTGAGTGAATTAGAATACTGTTGAATCATAAGCCATCAATAAAACAGGACTATGGAAAAGTAAACATGCCCATACAAACATTAAAACCAATAAAAAATCTAGAAGGATGTTGGAAAAACACATGTAGAAAAATTATACAGGATGCCACACCACAAACGAAGGTAGAATAAGTAAACTTCTGGAACCTTTTTTTTTTTTAGGAAGCATTTCTTCACTGAAAGGGTGGTCAGGGATTGGCACTGGCTGCCCAGGGAGGTGGTGGAGTCGCCATCCCTGGAGGTGTTTAAAAGATGAGTAGATGACTTCCTTAGAAACATGGTTTAGTAAGGAGACAGGCACAGTTGGACTCAGTGATCTCAGAGGTCTCTTCCAACCTAGTGATTCTATGATTCTATGAAAAGAAGAGCATGTTCAATAATAATGGACACACTCATTTTGCCTTCTTCGAAACACATGAATTTAAAAGCTGTATGTCATAACTGCTGGGTTCACTATTGTAAAATAGTGGGAAGTAACAGGGGTGATGGGAGAGGAAGTAGAACGCAGAAATATGGAAGAATTAGAATATGGAAATAGAAGCAGAAATATGTAAAAATTATGGGAAAAGGGCATTAGGCAAGGAGAGAGCTGTGACAAAAATTTTATAATCAATATGAAAGTTAGATTCTAATTATGCATTGGAGAACTAAGCTACATATCCTGCATTCTTCATTGTCTTTTCCCTTGCTCCTGACTTAGTCTTCACTGAATCCTCTGGAAATTTAACAGTACCTTTAGGATTTTAAAAATATGTTCCTATTTCTGAAGCATCAGGCATATTAAAACCCTTATAAAAAAAACCCCAACAAATCAACCAATAAACATTATACAATCTCTTTTACTATCCTAAAAGACAGGTTTTCTCAATTACTTCAGACTGCAAGGTCATTTCAAGGCACAATACGTCTTTGTCACAAATTGGTGACAAATTGGCTTCTCTATAGAAGCAGAAGAGGTGTGATGATTCGTCCTGATGAAAATTTGCCCCTAGAAGTTCATAGTTTATACTTCCCTCTGAATAACATTTAAAAAAAAGAAAAACCTGTGTTATTTTGGACAGCAAATAACCTTGTTAATCACCTTAAATTGTCTCTGTGCTTTTGTCTTCTCCTGTCTAACTCTTCTTTTTACTTACACAGATGAGTCTTGTCATCTGGCTTCCTTTAAGGAAACAAAGAGTTTGAAGATTGACAACTAAATATATAGATGTGGTGATCTGACCTTGGTTGGCTGCCAGACCGCCATCCAGCTGCTCCCTCAATCCTTTTCAATTGGACAGGGGGAGAAAAGATGCAAAAAACCATTATGGGGGAAAAAACCAAACTAAAAACTAAACCCAAACAACCAACCAAACAGATACACTTAGAGAAAATCAATTTAAACTTTTGCTAGTTCAAATATATTCAATTGTTAAGAAACAAAGACAAATCCCGAAACAAAACCATCTCCTTCCACCCATGCTTGACTTTAGTCCTTCATTCCTGACTTCTCTACCACCCCCCCAAATGGTGCAAGTTGATGGGACATGGTGGTTTTGATCAGTTCGTAATAATTTTTCAGTGCTTCTCCTTCCTCTTCCGTGCTCCAGTTCGGGTCCTTACCATGGGCTGCAGTCTTCAGGATAACCACAGTCTGGTATGGACTCCCCACAGTTGGCAGCACAGCAAACTTGATGCCAGGATGCCTCCTCAGCCTACTCCTTTGCCACATATATTTTCCAACTCTCATGAGAACAGCCCCTTTCTGTCCTTTATGTGGAGACAAGTTTATGAAACCATTTAATTTTAATCAGATTGTAATTTCTTTAGCTGGTAACCAGAAACTGAAGATCAGTTAGAAGCCTTATGTTTTAAACACCAAATCACTTGGCAGACTAACAAGGATATGGTAAAAGTGAAGATATTCCAAGATTCATGAAGTATTTTGTGGAAATTACAGTTAGAGAAGCATCAGTAAATTAGTCTAATTAGTTTTGAGAAAATTCCCTGACCTATTTAAGACCTTGTTAAGATCCCAGAATTTGAAAAGCTTGTTTTCATGGATTCCTGTTCATCTTCATTCAAACATTTTTGACAGAGTAACCATCAATTTTTCTTCTTAGTGTGTGTGAAGATGAGAACTATATATTGTGTTAATTAAAATCAAAGGAGGGCTTGGCAAATTCTAGGATCATTTTTAATGTTTTTCTAGCTTACAAGCATATATCAGTTCCAGAAACTGCTTTATTCCCACTACGACACTACCACTGCTAAAAGAAGTGTGTTGTCTTCAATTATTTTTTTAATATATGTTTTCTTAAGAAGGATACACTTCATACGTACAATGCATTTAATTATCATGTCTTCAGACTTTCTCAGCGCTCAACTGCCTACAACAGACTAAATAAAAAACAAATCTTTCATCTTCAGCTATATTTGGCCTGTCAGGTAGAGGAAGTATGGTAAAGAAAAGTCTATTTTAACAAAATAAGTGTATCTAGTAGGAAGTTAAGTCAATCAAGTGTATGTCTAGACTACTGGTTAACCATGATACGTAGCTTGCAGTCAAGGCCAGAGCCGGGCATCTAGCTTATAAAACAAACAGTATCAATACAATAGTGAGCTTAAGTGTGGGCTCAGGGTGCACTGATGAAGACTAAACCTTCAGGTTCAGCCATTGCACTGCCCAAGCCAGAAAAAGTCTCAAATTCAACTTTTTCACAAAACACAGTTAATTAATTCCATAGTGAGTCAATAATCAAGACAGAAATCACAGAAGTTATGAAGCATTGTATGCTGAAACCTAATCTTCAGCCTGCTATTTACTTAGCAGCCTGCTTTTAACCCCTAAAATTGAACATGTGAAAGCCTCACGTATTTGATAAGGCAGTCAGTGTCCAAAAATGACAGGGGAGAAGAAAGAGATTATGCAAAGACAAGATGGTAGTGATGCAACAGTACAATGTCTGTTTGGGGCAAGTAACAGTGAAAAAGGATTCTCTCATGGAAAAGAAGTAAGGTTGCATACCACATTCTACCTTTAAAAACCTGCCACGATCAAAGAAGCATAAGCCTTCTTTGAAGTTTTTTTATCAAAGGCCAGTTTTCAAGAAAATTTTCACCTATCAATCATTGACTTACATAGTTTTAAAATAAGAAAAAAAAATCAATTAGAAACACGCTTTTCAATGTTAGCAATAAGTGAACAAGATGTGATTTTTCCAAACAAAGAAACTTGAAAAGACTCCATTACTGCAGAAACATAGACAGCATATTGAGAAAATCTATATTTCAGGAGCTGCTGTTGCTGATTATGAATAGGGAAATCTATGGGGTGTCTATCATTAGTGTCTTAGCAGCTTGTAGACTTTCACATTACATGGACATCTATCTATTTTATAGCATGCATCAGATGTTTTATTTCTTGAACAAGCGTATGTATTATCTTACAATGGGCATAATACAGTATTCAGATCATCTCATAATGCATTATGTAATGTAAGCTTATTATATCAGCTGGTGGTTTGTCCATCTGATGTTAGAGATAGCAGCAGCTGGTGAGTAGTACAGGATTAGCAAGCTTCTAAAATGTTTTGGAACTTCGAAAAGATAGTTAAGAAAAAGTAAAGAGAATTTTTATCCATATATGAACTGGAAAGAATGGTCCACCATCACATTTGATAAACAGCTTCTTGAAGCTTATCTGGTTTTGTTTGGTTTTGGTTGGTTGGCTTTTTAACACTGCTCTTTGAATTTTGTTTCTTAACTCTTGAAAGTCCATCTACTCTTATTTCTGTAGTAATATAGAAAATTTAATTATTTGTCATTTTCACAAAAATTGTGACAAAATGCGCTTTACTGGTCGAGAAAATATCAGCCGAGTCTCAGTGCTGACTGAGGTAGTATGATGTCTGTCACTTCCTGCTACAGTAACTCCATGAATTTCTGTGTTTAGCAACCTTTAATTAAATACAATCCTTCCTAGTGATAGTAGTTTCTCTCTCATATAACTGTCCACTTCTTTGCGAATTTGACATATACATACGTATACACTAGGCAATGTGTAACCATGACATTGAATAAATAGAAAAAAAATACAAAAAAGAGACTGACTTCCTACATTTACAGTCTCTAAGTTCCAGTAGATTCTTGTAGGTTACAGTATGGCTATATTTTCTGTACATTTTCTATGGAAGTAAGAGACTTACTCTGTCCATACTTGCATATTAGCACCTTTCTAAAAATACTTAGAATTTAAATGTTGATATTTCACAGTATAGCAAACTGATATTTACTTCCTTTAAAAATGATCTGATTATAATTAAAAATTATATTTCTAATTATCATATTTTTATGTTTTATAGACTAAAAGGTGACGTTCCTTTATTTGATTGCAAATTTGACCTTTCTGCTTCATGTTACTCTACACTTTTCTACCGAAATCTAGCTGAGAACGTTTTTTTATTTTTTGAAATACATGATGATATTTGATTGGAATCTGAATTTTCTTTTTGATGACAAATAGTTAATGCAAGATACTACATAGAGTGTTGTTTTGGGGTTTTTTTTGCATATACACAGAGACTACATTAATCTTAGGAAACCTGCAAGTTCTTATCATTAAGAAGAAAGTTACATACTAGCTAGTTTTTTAACTGGTGTGAATTATTGCCTTAGTGAGACCTGTACAGTTTCTGTCAGTATTATACACCCCCACTACTTTTCCTGGCTTTCCCTTGCATGCTCTAAGCATTATTATAAATGAAGTGCAGAATCTGTCAGAGATCCTGGCACAACCCATGGGGAAAAAAATAAAAAAGAAATGTAAATTGATTTTGGTATGTTTTGGCCCAGCCTCTCTGACATCTTCCGCTTCAAACCTCATTAGGCATCTTCCTTTTTTCAACCTGTTCTGCCTGCTTCTATTCCTGCCCAGTACAAAATACCACACTTTCGAAGACGTGCAGCCCAATCATTTTAAACCTTTCTGTCATGTCTTCAGCCCAGCACATCATTTTCTACAGATGACTATACCTTTCTTTCACTAATGATAGACTGTATTCATAGCAGGTGTAACTCTATTTTGAGTCACAGCGATTTGTTTAAATCTAACACACCTACGCTATAGGCAGAGCCAGAAATTGTGTTGAATACTAATGCATTCTGAACTTGAAGATCATGTCTTTCACAAACATCTTATCTTTGGTGCTATTGATTACATTTCTCAATATCTATGTTTAATTTAGTGATGTATAAAAATACTAAGTAAAAATCATTTTGTTATAAAGCATGCACAATGTTCAAGTAATTCTTCAGTACAAACTAAATTACCCTTATTTCTCTGAAAAAAGGTTGCAAGGAAAATAATAATAATTAAAAAAACAACAGAAAAACCTTCTAATGTATAATTAAAAATTAAAATTAAATAAAACAAAACAACACGCATGTAAGATTTTTGTTGTTGTTTAAGAGGATATATAGTTCTTCTGGAAAACTCAATGTACAAGAAAATTCAAAGAAAAATAAATTTATTGCTTCTATTATTCTCACAATACTTTTCATCCAATTACTTTGAAGTTATTTTTTATTCATATCGATATAAAAATATATGAAAAGAGAGTTATTACTGAGTAATTTCCTAGAGCTGGTCAAGTTTCACAGCTGTGGAGCTACATAAGGCCCATAATTTCAGTAAGTGACTTGATCTAATGACTTCTGCAACTTCTTGCCAAAGGATAGTGCAAGAGCAACGAAAGTATTCAGGAGGGTATTAGTGACTGTTGCCAGCCTATGGTGTACTGTTTTGTTAGACGTCGAGATCCAGGTAATTGTGGACTTGCCCAGACAGAAAAAACAGTGTGCCAAAAAGTAGGTAGAGAGCACAGAAGCCACTTTGAACTAATTATCTATGGAAGTTATTTTAGCATGAGCAAAGAATGCATTTCTAAAATGACTCTAAAGTGATTAATTCAATATATGCTTGGTATTTCCACAGTGGAAATGAGTCTCCATTAACAGTAATACATCAATTTAGTCATACAGGTAAATTCTCGGAGGATGTCTGAAATTAGGAGTTCAAATTATATAAGAGGTTCTTATAAATTGAGGTCATGTGTCCTATAAACAATGAGGAGGGAGCTTAAATTTGTTCCTTCAACTAATTATGTTAGTTTTCTTCAGCTTTCCTCAGCTTTTCTTGCCACCTATCTATTCCATTACCAAGATCTACGTCTACTCCTCCAGACCTTTATACATATTCAATCACTTCTCATATATGTATGTCTAAATACATATATTTATCTCTGTGTTTGTGTCTCTATGTGACTGTGTATTTCTACTGTTTTTTACTCCAACCGCATGTGCTAAATTATGGCTTATTTAATCTGACATATCCAGTGTAGTGCCAGCCAGGGAACTCTATGGACACCTTTTGCTGGGAGAGGTCACCTTCTATCTCAGTCTGATGACAGCTGTTGCTCCAACATTGTCACTGTGACCAATTTTTTATTTTAAAAGTCCAAGGACATTTTTGTAAGTCAATCATTCCTTTTTGCCCACTGTCCCTTAGGCATTTCCATTTCTTTTATTTTTTATTTTATTTTATTTTATTTTATTTTATTTTAGTAAAATGAGACAGTGACAACTCAAATCTTATTCCAGGTACCAAACAGATTCCTGTAGCGTGACATCTTTTTGCAGTGCTAGCCAGCAGCAATGACATTTTTCTGTCCAAGAGGAGGTGTTCCAACAATACACAGTGGTAACACCAGTTAGAGTGTAACTGGCAGCCAATGTAGCATCAGCCCAGTCACTTTAAATTAAGTTTGGATGATATATCAGTAGAACTGCGGAGCTTCTGAGCCTGAGATGCAAAAGACTTTCTGTGACCACTTCTCTCTTTGACTTTTTTTCCCCTTTTCTATTACATTTGATTTTTTAAATCAAATCATGATACACATGGTTAACCTAAGGCAAGATGTAACTTAACTGAGTTATAGAAAAGATACAAAAGTGCGTGGAAAAATTGAACTTACAAGCCTGAATGGGTAGTTCGTGGCTGAAGCTCAGTTGTAAATGGATGTTCAAATACTCGAGCTACCTCTACTTTGTTGTTAATCAGCAAGGCACTTGGCATATGTAATGCTCAGTATCCAGGGAAAGACACATAAGATGAATATCTTTTTAAAGGAACATCACCCTGCAAGAGACCACCTTTATTTCTGTTAAACTTGTTAACAATACGTCAGGAAGGTCTGACAGAAGTTTTGGTAGAACTGAAAATATAGTTGCATTACATTATTTGAAGAAGAAAAAAAAATCCAGACAAATTTAAATGTTATAATATATAAAATAATATATATATTTTATATATGTATGAATATAAAACACTAATGTGCACTTCTTCGACGCATTCCTCTCAAAGATTGTCAAAACCTCACAAAAATTATAGCCTATTATGCTTTTTTCCTCCCATTTTATAGATGAAGTATCATAAATTAAAAGTTTAATGTCACAAAAGGATTTTACTGGAATAGGAATAAAATTTGGATCTCCAGAGAACCGGATTTACCAGGATAACAAGAATTTCTCTTCTTGGACCCTTTCCTAGTGGGAGGCTTTCAGAAGTTTATAATGAGTTACATTACCAAAGTATTTCAGTCTTTTCTGTTATTTAGATGAATATAGTCCATTTAGAGGTGAGTTTTTTAGTTATATAACATCTTACTGTGATATGTCTTTTTGCTTATAAATCAAAAATAAACAAAACGAACTCATTTACAACTGGGATTGTGCAACTGCCACTGAGCACGAATGTGTTGTTCTGTCAGTAGGACAAGGAGAGAACTGAAGCATCTCTCCCTAGGACTTAGGATTATGAAAACACTGGCATTTTGCTAGCCTGTTTCCACCACACTTGTATGCACCTCACTTGTTCTAGTTAGCTACTCAGATTCAATATTCTCTATCAGTGAGCGCACTTAGGTGGATCCTCTAAAAAAGTCAGCTGGGCTTTTCAAATTAAAAACCCAGATGTATTTGAGCTTTAAAAGCCTTGCATCAAACTCTTAATTACCTCAGGACGAGGGGTTAATGCATACTGGAAAAATACATTTTCCATCAGATCAATTTTTAATGACTAATATGAGTCAAAATAATAATACCCCCCATCAATTTTATTTAATTAAAACACATGTTTCTATTAAAAACTATAAGAAGCACTCATGAGCAATACAATTATGGTACTATCTATGTTACAGAGCTTTACCCTGAAATTATATTTTTCAGTAATTTCAGCAAGAAAAATGGACAAGAGTCATTCCTATGCAGTACAAGGAGTACAGTTCTCTATTGCTTTACTATGAGCTCACAAAGCAAGCTTCACACACAGAAATGCTTCAAGCATTGAGATTAATTATAAGAAATCAATAAAAAATACAACATTGAAAATTTGTTAAGGCTTTATAATTAGAAACAATTGTGCTAAGTTATAGTCTCTCTTGTTCCATAGGAACATCCCACTAATTTTGTACTATTTCATATTATACAACATGCAAAGGCTCGAGGACTTTTATCTTTGTGACTGTTACAGACGAATAAGGTGAAAGACTTTAGAAGTACAAAAAATATAGAATAAGAAAGTTCACCAATACCATTAAGTTAAGAATCTTTAGGTAATATATATGTAGTCATACATTTGAGCCTGATATTCTCTGTCTCTTTTGCAGATTATGCAGTAAAAAGCACTTCTATGATAGAAACCTAAAGATTACTTTAGGAGTTGATCAGTTACAAACAAAATTTGAGTTCTCACCTTTTATTGTAATAGAAAAAATCAAAGTTATAATTTCTTTGTAGGGATCCAGGCATATTTACATGCAGACACATATCTACATTTACATGTAAACGTACGTGTATTTACATAGTTGTAACACACTTGAGGAAAGAAAGAAGGAAAACTGATTTAAAAAGAAAGTTTATGCTACAGAAATAATGGTAAGAATACGCAACTAAAGATGTAATTTGCACAATTGGCACAAAAAACCCGAGGCTAACCCTATAGCTCGGAAATCAAGAGTGGGAGAAGAGAGACAAAGCGATGATTACAGAACATGTTCGATCCTGTCTCAGGGCTCAACTCAATCACTTCGTTTAGTATGAATGGATGCATGTTCAAATATAGATGTTTTCTTACCCTCAGTTGTAAAATGTAAGTGCAAGACTAAACAGCAAGTTAACATCACATTTCTTGTGAAACTGGAGAAGTCTACAACAAAAACTCCTCAGTCAATAACTTATGATGAAGAGATCCCAAACCAAGTCAGTGCTCAGAGGAACTTGGTTTTTGTTGGTAGAAGATGTGAAAGCAAAACAATGGAGATCCTCCACTGCCTTTCAGAAAATGATCTGTGGAATTGCTTTGAATATTGGCAAAATTATGTACAATTGTGTGTCAAATCAGAAGGGAACTATTTTGAAGGTGATCCTAGTTGATTTTCTTAATTTGTTAAATAAAAAGACTTACAGGCCCAGTCTCATTATTTCTGTGTATCAGATCACGTATGATAAATATTTCACCTCAATGTTCTATTTTTAAATGACTAGTTTTCATCCTAATATAATACTACGGATTTAGGACCATCACCGTCATGATTATTTTATCTGGCAAACTACAAAAGTTAGTGAGTTATTTGAATTCATTTTCTCTGCACATTATCTAACTTTGAAAACATTTGTAGAATACTTCATGTATCCTCTCATTTCTAATTTAGACTCTAACCCAAATTGGCAGGGGTATAAGTAAATAGTCTCACATATTTTAAGAGAGTAAAAATTCCTGTTAAGACTTGTGAAATTTTTTAATATTAATTTATGGCTAAGAAAGAAGCAATTTTCCCCCATTGTACTGAAAAAAAAAAAAAAGTAGTAAAATATCAGTGAAATGAACAGTGCATAAACATTGAAAATAACCTCATTTTAATGTATGTTCACTTTTTCATCTACCTGCAAATAATAATTAGATAACTACTACTCAAATTTACTATAGAAAGAAAAAGTATTTTAGGGTACACAAGGGAAAAAAATCTCAGAAAGAATCTTTTGCAATTATTACACACTAAATACCTGATAAAAGAAAACAGAAAATATGAGCCTGGCAAGAAGGAATATGGTTTCTTTTTTTTCCATAAAATATCCAGAGATGTATTTAAATGCTAAGTCATTCTAAAGGCAAGAGCAGTAAGTCTGAAAATCACTTTAATGTTAGGTTCTACCATAAGAAATATTATTTTTTTATTGATGCAATCTTGTCTCATTCCCAGGAGTTTTCACATCGGAGGAATCCAAAACTTCGGTTTTACTAACAGTACCAGTAATTCAAATTTAGAGACCTGTAAGATCAGGAGATTTGACTTATCAATTTAGTAGTTGAACTTCTCTGAAAAGTAAAAGGTAGGTTGCTATAGACAAAACGTTCTATTGCCCCACTTCCTCAATGACTTTCCCACTTTAAGATCTTAAACACTAAAATCCTGTTTTTCTTCCCTTTTCTTTTTCCGGAATTCACTGCATGAAGTTTTTGAGCATATCTCTGGACTATCCAGAAACACTTTTCAGAACTTTGACACATAAACTGTACAGTTACTGCCTTGTTTAGTGTTTGAACAAAGAATCTCAGAACAATCTTGACTCTATATATTGGAACTGAAATATAATTAATTTAGAATTATGTGAGTGCTCCTTCTTTTAACCAGGGACAAAACCTGCAAAATAAAATTATATTTTAAGCTTCTTTATATGTTACAGTGGATCTGCTCCCATGAAGTAACAAGTGCTATAGCTTACAGAAAAAGAAATCAGGTCTTCATTCTGTGCCAAAGCACAATATCAGTACAATAAAGCAAGAACTAAGGATGTTATTTTAGAATAAGGGATGTTAGCGATGACTTATCAGCAGTATAATATAGTCTTTTGCTAGTTCCAGGAAGTGGTTTATTAAGTTTTAAATCCTTTTCTGCTTTATAAGATAGCAAACGGTTTGACTAGGGACCCACTGAAACAACACAATGACAAAACTGAAAACCTTCACAAACTGATTTTTGAAGGAAGCAAAAGATCTGTATTCTTCCCTTTGCCTCCCCTCTACTACCTGTATTTTCTTATTCAAATCCGTTTCTCTGTCTTTCTAGGGTTTTTCCCTTCTTCACATGAAAATGTCAAAAGAAAGAGTTCTTACTTGCGGATGTCTTAAAGTAAGTGTAGAAATATCTTTCAGATATTTGATTTTCATCTTCAGTAAAAAGAGAAAAAAAATAATCAACATTCACATGGACATATATATTCATATTGAAGAAGCATCTTATTTTAATAACAGGACAATGAATATCGTGGGAGTATTTACAAAGTAAACAGAGATGTGAGGTGTTAAAGGTACAGTATGATAAAGGAGATAAGATGGCTGATTACAGTTAGGCAACTAAGGATATAGGTGACTAATGTAACCTCAGGTGACTTCAGGATATAAGGAGACCAAAGCTAAAAAAAACGTTGCATTAAAGACATCAAATTTATTAAGACAAAAATTAGAAATGAGGAGAGTCTTGGTGATGTTTGCTATGTACAAGATGAATTTTCAGTCCCAAAGCAGACCAAGGGGAAAATTAAAACAGGAAACTGATGAAGTTCAATTCCTTCTTTTTTCATGAGAGATCTGAACTCTCTTACTCCAAACAAGGGTCCTAACCACGTGGCTGGTTAAGTACTTGGCTATAGTTTACCACATTGCATCCAAGTGTATTATATTCCACTTTTGGAGGAAGGAGAGAGAAAGAGACTTTTCTTTTGGTTTTCTGGAATTAAAACTAGAAAAAAAGAAATTAACAAAACAAAAGAAACCCACCAACAATCCATTTAGAGCTTGCTTTGGAGTTTGGTTGGAGTTATTTTGGTTTTGTTGTTTTTTAAGGAACCAACTTTACAATTATTCATAAGGACTGTGTCCTTTTGTAATTTCTTTTATTAGCTCTTACCACAGACAGCCACATGACAGTGTTTCATCTCTGTATCACAGTTATCTCATTACTCACTAATTATGTCTACCACATCTAATTTTAAGAATTTTTGCATGGGTGGAGCCTAAAATTTTGTTTTCAGCACAACTGTCTCCTGTTTTGGAGCTATATACTTTCATGACACGGAAGTTCTGTATAAGGTAACCAAGCTAAAGGACTTGCATTATGGGAATGATGTGCTCTATATTGCAAATGCGCCCAACCTTGCCATTCTAGTATAACTCCTCTATATACAGCACAGAGAACTCAAAATACTGCATTTACTCTGGTAAAATCCTTTGGTTTTCTAAGTCAACATGTCATTTCTATCATATGTATTATGACTGCAGCTAGAAGTGAAGAATGCTGATCAGGTTATTGCCATCCTATGATAGAGTATCAAATGAGTATTTTTCATAATCTTTTAAAAATGTGTAAATTATTTCCAATTTCTTGTTATAGCTTTTTTTTCTCTATGAATATCCAAACAAAATTACAGGCAGTGATACTGAACACAAGGATATCAAGTAAATTGGTTTCCATGGGAACCTTATCCACATGACAGTTTTCAAATGCTTTTCTGCTTTACAGGTGACATTTCAGTAATTCTAGTGGTATTAATATTGCAAGTGGACATAAAATATATGACATAAAATGATTTGTTTGTGTGCATTTGTGGACAGAACCTAAGCAAACGGCATTTTGAGTGAACAGCTTTTTCAACTGTGACTGTGACAGTTTGCCAGTTTATTGTAAACTATTCCCAAATATCTCATCTTGGGACAAATCTGAATAACATTTGTTCTGCATCTAGGTTTTAAGCACACATACATTTTTAGAAATTATTTTCAGCATAATGTATAATACATTCACTATATATTAAGGGATTGCTTCATTACAAAGCATTCAAATCAGAAACCAATTTTTTTCCTGCAGGAGGAGGCTACATTAAGAGTACTACAAGATAATTGAGACAGCAACATGGCAACAAAGCTGGAGATCTGTACAAAAATGTGGTAACTGGTGAACCCTGCTGCCTTGATTAGCACATTAATTACAAAGCAGGTGTTAGCGGACTGTGTTAATGGGGTGCATAAAAGGTCAAGAGGGCTTAGCTATCATTTCTTTCTTCATCAAATTACTGAATATTTATCTCACAACTCTGCTGATTTGAATAAATCTGAGGAGGACAGGTTGTCTCAGCAAAGTAAAGCCACTGTTTCCTTTTTTTTTCCTTCCTTTCTTCTTCATTTTACTTGTGTCAAACAAGGGGTCATTTTGAAAGAAAATATGTAGTAATTTCTCAAAATTAAACTGTTTAAGAAAAAAACAAGAAATAACACCCAAGGAACATTGGATGGAAAATTAAGTTAGCCGTCATCATTTATTCCTCATAGATAAGACGCCATATAGTCTCACAATACAGGGAAATAAACAAATAAGTACAGATGACAATTGTAATACACAGAAGCAAGAATTGAGGAAGTTCAACTCAGTCAATGAAAAGAAACGAACTCGTAAAAACATGTAAAGCTTTCTTGAAGTAAGCAATTACTACGAACACAAGACTGATATTATCAGAGAACATCAATGATCTAACCATTTCAGGAAAAAAAAGCTCTTTTTACTTAAGTACACCATATAGGTCTGTCTATAAATCCTGACAATAAGGAAATAGAAAAAAGTACCACCAAGCAGAATTTTATCTTTCTTCGGTAGATTGCATGCTTACTGTTGTGTCCTTCAACAGAAATAGTGAAGCAGCAACTCATATGCCCAGATATGAGACACATCTTCCACACAGGGACTCCTGTGATGTGCTCTGGAAACTGCAGTTTGTTTTATCTTGAGGGCTGTTTAGGTGGTTTGCAGCTTTCCCACATCAGAATAATATGTGTGAAAGCAGAATCCTGTGAAAATTCCTTCACATGTGGCAGTAAGCATAAGTAATTAAGAACAGCAAATAGTTGTAAGTACTTTTCCTGAACAATAGCTACTTACTGTGAAGCATAAACAGAAGCAAGTCTTCCCTATGGGATATCCCAACCTACAAGGCACTGAAATTGCAGTCAAGGTTACTAATGCAGTTGGCCAAAAACCGGTTACATGAATGTCAAGGGAGAGGGAACTGAACACATCATGTGAAGACAGGACATTGAAATTAAATAATTCTTCCACATCTTTTAGCAACAAACACTAGGTAATGCACAAAAGGCAATTGGTAAGTGGAGGAGGCGCTCATAGGAATTGTTCCCACAGGGACCAAAGTATATCTTTGGTGCAGCTTCTTGCAATGCACAGAAGAAATAAGCCGAACACAGTGCTTGTTCTTGTACTTGTCCACAATAAATGGAATATCTTATCTTACTGATGTGTTTTACTTTAATCACTGCATATTGGAAGCAGTTTTCTTATGAGGGTATCATGGAATCATGGACCAGTTTCTATTGGAAGGGATCAGGGATTCCTTCTACTAGATCAGGTTGCGCTGTGCCTCATCTAACCTGGCCTTGAACGCCTCGAGGATTGGGGTTTTCATGACTTCTCTGAGCAACATGTTCCAGTGTCTCACCACTCTCAAATAAAAAATGTCTTTCTAATATCTAATCTAAATCTATTCTCTTTCAGCTTAAAATAATTTAATTTAAAAGAAATGTGTTGTGCATTCTGTGTTAGACAGCGACTGGATGGTTTGTATACATATATAAGAATTCTGATTCATTAATATGAAGATCTCTTCACATAGCATTAGATCCTATATTTTCCTCTCATTCTACAAGCCTGTTTTCAATATTTTATTTCTTTATATACCATTTTTAGTAGCTTCAGAGAGACCTTAATCCATTCAAGGTGTATCTTTTCCAACTGTTAAAGAATTCTTCATTCCCAGACATCACTATTATTACCCTGATAGCTGTTCTTTGAAAACTTGTACATTTAGATTTCTTATCTGAACTGCTCTCTTCCTGAGAATAGTTTGTAAGGAAAAAACAGATAAAGGTGCTAATAACTCTCGCTACTCACTTACTTGTTTTCCAAAGTTAAAACACAGGGTTCAGTGCTGGGTCCACTTCTGTTTGATATCTTTATCAATGATCTGCATGAGGAGATTGAGTGTACCCTTAGGAAGTTTGCGAATAACACAAAGCCGGGTGTTGATCTACTTGAAGGAAGGGAGGCTCTGCAGAGGGATCTGGACAGGCTGGATCAATGGGCTGAGACCAATGGGATGAGGTTCAACAAGGCCAAGTGCAGAGTCTTCCATTTGGGACACAACAACCCCATGCAACGGTACAGACTTGGGGAAGAGTGGCTGGAGAGCTGCCTGAAAGAGCACCTGGGGCTGTTGGTTGACAGCCGGCTGAACATGAGCCAGCAGTGGCCCAGGGGGCCAAGAGGGCCAAGGGCATCTTGGCCTGTGTCAGACCCAGCGTGGCCAGCAGGAGCAGGGAGGTGATTGTGCCCCTGTGCTCAGCACTGGTGAGGCCACACCTTGAGTGCTGGGTTCAGTTTTGGACCCCTCACTACAGGAAGTTTTCTAGACTTCATGCTGTTTTCATTTAAATATTGCACGTGTTTCTTTTTCTTAGAAAGGGATGTAAACTTGAATATAAAACCGGATTAATTTAATCAAGGACCAGGTTCCAGCCTTGTAAAAGAACACATAACCAGTTATGCAAGGTCTTCATTTTTTTCAGTGTGTCCAAGTTTTCACGACACACATTCTCAATGGTTTTAACTAATCTAATTTCTATTAATTACAAGAGTTACATTCTTAAATATTTATTGGGGCTCTGAAAAACATCTAATCAGATTTCTGTCTCCAACTGTTTTCAATGGACCTTTAACTGTTATAACATATAAAAATTCTGTTCCATAAAGTGAAGCTGTTATACGGAACCAAACTTTAATTTGGTTCCAAAAATGATGACACTAGAAAGCTAGCTATATATTTTTCTGTAAAATGCAAATTTTGCTTTGTGTTGACCTACAAATTATTCCTAGGCTATAACTGTTGATTTGTTTCAGAGTTCCTATTTTTGTCATCTCTCATTATATTTTAGGAAAAAAAAAATTTGATCTTTTCTTCCAAAAGAAAATTTTAAAACTCTAACCCCCTTTTTTTTTTTGTCTTCTAACAGAAATAATGGACCCTAGGCTGTATTTCCTTTAATTTCAGAAGAACTATTAAAGATAGATACCATCTGGGCAAAGAGAACCATCAAGAGGAACACTCTTATTGCGTGAGTGATACCAACTGTGGCAAACAAGTAAATCTGGGCTTCCTCTGAATTTCAAGAAGAGAAGTAGGTTCTATGAGGTCGCAGAATTACAGAACAGTAGAGGTTTGAAAGGACCACTGGAGATTATCTGGTCCAATTCTTCTGCTTAAGCATGGACACCTAGAGCTGGTTGCCCCTATGGCTTCTGGCTATCTCCAGCAATGGAGACTCCGCAACACCTCTGAGCAACCTGTTCCAGTACTCAGCCACCCTCACAACAAGAAAGTATTTCCATTTGATATTCACAAAAGGAATTTATTTTCCTGTACAGTAATTATACAAGAAACATCCGATAATTAGGTAAACACCAAAAACTGGGCTATACGTGAGCAGCATTTATGTCTCTGCATGAACTCACCTTTAATTTACCACAAACAACCAAATAAATGAGATAGCCATAACTAATTCCAGATCAATACTGAGGATTTGTAAAGCTGAATAAACATTCACAAACTGGTGGATAATCCTACTGGTCCTATATGATAATCCTTAGAAATTAATATCTTCAGAGGAAATAATCCCAGATTATTTCCTCATACCGACTGTACATAGTCTTTAATAGATCATTACTTATTACACGGAACACTATTTTAAAAATTCTTTTGCCTGAGTGTATATTTAAAATGCTTTAGAGATTTGCTTACCTGTTTATCAGCTTCTTGCAATGGGAAATACCTTTGTGACCATAGAGTTAAAACTTGCAGTTGTAAAAGTCAAAATGCAAAATTCATAATTTTGAATTATTTGAAATTTCTCAATTGAAAACTATGCCTATAGCCAATGGGGCCTGACATGTTTCATTGTCAAGTTCTGAATTATTTAAAATAAAATTCAAGCTAAAGTTACATTGATCCATACTCTTGTGCATCTTGATATTATCAAATTTGTCAAATCTTGTCATTCTGAATTTCCCAAATAAAATAAATCTGTATTTTGAGTTTATCTCAGAACTGGTTAACATTCCTACAGTTACAGCTGTGGGCATGAATGATATACATCACATATGAGCATGTACATTACTCAGTACTTGTTTCTTTCTGCACAGGCTGGTAAAAAAAAAAAAAAAATCACTCTCAAAGTGAATGTTTCCCCCAGTGCATTCTTTCTTGCTCTATCCTGCCTGCCTTACTACAACTCAGTACTAAGTGAGTCTGTCAAAGTCTCCTTGGTATCCATCAGTTCTAGTTTGATTGCACAGCAGCGCTTCTTCCTCTTCAGTGCCGAATCAGGTCAACTGGAGAACAGCACTAGAGTGATTGTGTGATTGACAAGCCTGCCATTGGGATTCTAGCAGACATGAACGTGCATTGGTAGAGAAGATGTCATTTAATTTGATAGAGAAACAAAACAAGCTTTGTAATCAAAAAGAGCTGAGGAATCACACAATTTTAGGACATAACCACAGAAATATGTGCAATCTCAGAATCAATCTTTGGAAATCTATCTGACAAATTATTTTTAAGACATACTGATTAGGGAAGGGTTTTGCTTCAAGTCCTCTACTACCGCATTTATCTCTAGGGGTTAATTTATGATGGTCATAAAGAAACTGCTCTGACAAGGTTAGAACACCAACTGGAGTTACAGAAAAGTTGAAGCCATTTCAGCACTTGGAGTTTATTTACTTTGAAAGGTGAAAAAGGGCCAACCTACAGCAAACTAGTCCCTAGTGCTTTCCATAAGCAACATTTACACGTACAGTCTGAGTCATCTACTGGCTCAGTAATTCTAACATCAAAGATCTGGCAAACTTAACTGTAGCTGAACAGTACTGAGTCATAGAAAGATAACCACATGCTAGATTTAATTTGTGCACTGGATTGTAGACTAGTCAGGTCAAATGAAATGATATCTTCATGCATTTTTTAATTTTCTGAGGGATTTTCAAAATCCAACCCTTCTTCTCCTTTGCTATTAGCCTGAAATTATTTAAACTAATTTGAACCTGTGTTATAATATGTCCATATAAACCTGCAGCATGGGCAGACTCATTAGGTCTGATTTCACACACCGCAGGGATGGTGGCTGAATGTCAAGGTGGAAATAAACAATATTTAATACAGCATTCTGATACATGCTGATTTAAAAGTCGTGTATCTCCTTTTATAACCATGGGAGTTGCCTGGTGGATGAGAGGAAGGCTGTGGATGTGGTGTTCCTGGACTTCAGCAAAGCCTTTGACACTGTCTCCCACAGCAGACTCCTGGAGAAGCCGTCAGCCCGTGGCTTGGATGGGAACGCTCAGCGCTGGGTTAGGAACTGGTTGGATGGCCGAGCACAGAGAGTGACAGTGAACAGTGTCACATCCAGTTGGCAGCCAGGCACTAGTGGGGTCCCTCAGGGTTCGGTGCTGGGCTCGGTCCTGTTTAATATCTTCATTGATGATCTGGATGAGGGGATCGAGTCCTTCATCAGCAAGTTCGCAGATGACACCAAGCTGGGAGGAAGTGTCAATCTGCTGGAGGGCCCTACAGAGGGACCTTGACAGGCTGGAGAGATGGGCTGACTCCAATAGCATGAGGTTTAACAAGTCCAAATGCCGGGTTCTACACTTTGGACAGAACAGCCCCATGCAGAGCTACAGGCTGGGTGCAGAGTGGCTGGAGAACAGTCAAGCGGAAAGGGACTTGGGAGTGCTGGTGGACAGGAAACTCAACATGAGCCAGCAGTGTGCCCGAGTGGCTAAGAAGGCCAGCGGCATCTTGGCCTGCATCAGGAACAGTGTGGCCATCAGGACTAGGGAAGTTATCATCCCCTTATACTCGGCACTGGTCAGGCCGCACCTTGAGTGCTGTGTCCAGTTCTGGGCCCCTCAGTTTAAGAAGGATGTTGAGATGCTGGAGTGTGTCCAGAGGAGAGCAACGAGGATGGTTTAGGGGCTGGAGCACAAGCCCTATGAGGACCGACTGAGGGAGCAGGGGTTGTTTAGCCTGGAGAAGAGGAGGCTCAGGGGAGACCTTATTGCTCTCTACAACTACCTAAAGGGAGGTTGTGGTGAGGCAGGAGTTGGACTCTTCTCTCAGGCGACCAGTGACAGAACTAGAGGACACGGTCTCAAGCTTCGTCAGGGGAGGTTTAGGCTTGACATTAGGAAGAAGTTCTTTACTGAGAGGGTGATTTGCCATTGGTATGCGCTGCCTAGGGAGCTGGTGGATTCACTGTCCCTGGAGGTGTTTAAAGAGAGATTGGATGAGGCACTTAGTGCCGTGGTTTAGATGATGAGTAGGTGTTGGTGTTGGGTCATAGGTTGGACTCGATGATCTCAAAGGTCTTTTCCAACCTTATGATACTCTGATACTGTAATATGTATCTTGTATCTTGCATGGTACTGTCTCTCTCTGTGAAAGATACACATTATGTCCATGAAGGATACTAGTATTAAAACTTGAAAAATAATTAATGAAGTAACTTGAGTCTGTACAATTTAGCCCTCATTAGTAAGTGCAATGACAGTGTGCTTGAGCACTGTCAGTGTCAGACTTCACCGTTTTAGCCACATGAAAACAAATGCCTCAGTTCCACCATCTTTCAAACAGGAATCATGCATTTCAAAGCATAACTAGTGAACAGTACAGAGCAAATCTATATAATAACTATAGTAGATTCTCAATTTTAAAATACCTTAGGAGTATTTCCAAAGCTAATGATTATTTGAGGTTAAGGAAATGTTAGATATCTTGGACTACTACTTTGATTTCCTTATGTCTTAATCTTTCGTCTAGCTCATATACTTCCAACATATATCCATCTAAGTTACGATATCTGTATTTTTTTTTTAATTAGGCTTGGATCTTCCAACAGTTTTAATTCTGTATTTCAGCTTCCTGCATGTGACAAGATTATTACCTGAAATAAAACATTGTGATAATAGATAACTTGCTTATTTTTTAAATTTTGGTATAAGGGTTAGTTTTTGGAAATTCCCTGTACAGGCTAGCAGATTACCAATGCACACAATTTAAAATGCCTCTGCGTCTATTTTTTTGACTGTTGTCACTCTTGCAAATAAGTGTAGGCCATTATTATATGATTCAAAGGAAACTGATACAGCTCCATGCTCCTACTCAGCTTCATGTGCCAAACAAGCTACTCTTTCAAGCACAGAGGTACAATCACTGGGAATGTACGATAGTTTACTTATTACAGTCTATACAAGATTTCAGAAGTGTTCAGAAATGGTCCAGTGTTCTTCAAACTCAAGTCAGATACTGAATTCAGTGGGAAAAACATGGCTCTAATATTGACAATGTGGGAAAACTCCTGCAGCAAATATTTTGGGCAAAGTTTTATCAAGAAATATATACTTCTTCATCTAATGGTCACATACCTCAAAATTAAAATTACTAGATATGTACAGTTAAGAATACATTCAGGATTTTAATTCTTCACTGTCACAAAAATCTGGGAAATCACAGTAACCATTCTTTTCCATGTGGAGCCTTGAGAATACCTACTAAGGAAAACTTTACTAAATTTTGCATTCAATGAGTTTGAGACCTTGAATAAAGCTACCTTTATTCTTCTGTAAATCCACTGGCTTTGTATCTTTCTCAGGCATGTCCTGTACTTCAGCTCTTGATAATTTAATTTCATGCATATATTTGGAGGGTTTTATAAAACATTTTTTCTAATATACTTTAACTTTCATTAATTCATTGCTTTTTATATATAGTAAATGGCATTCTCCCGTACCTTAATATTTCAGAAATTAATATAAACTAAAATAGCAATGTCTTTGGTGATTTAAAGATCCTATATGAACTTCATGAAATCCTTTACATTTAAAGAGATTCCAGTGCATAAGATAATTTAGAGTCTGGTACAATTTCCACTGAAGTTTTTTGTTTTCTTGGTTTTTTTCATCACATATATATGTAAGTATATGTTACATGATATATAGATATGCATGCAGATATATGAAATATATATTTCAGTGAAAAAAATAAGTATTGCTGCACATCATAAGAACCACTCGGCATATTCAGGGTTTCATCTTTTCCAAGCCTGTATGCGTGTTTATGTTTAAAGGATAAAATTTTATTTAACTATGTTATGAACTTATATAGATTAAATGCAACACTCTTGGACTAGTTAAATCTATCTAATGTACCACAAAATCTCTGGATTTTTTAAATATATAAATTCCCCAAAGTACTCTATTCCATCTTACAGTGGCAGATCTTAGAATATGAGTGTTACATCCAGTGTTAAAGTATATTAACTCATGTCATTTACAAGCTGAAATAAAGTATGTAAATAGTGGCTTTGTTGGGTCCTCAGACAACAGAGATGGTTTGCTTCCTGTCAAATCCAGCAGCTCTTATATAGGCAAACAGGCTCATAATCATATACACGGAACATAGAGAATAAATCATAGAATCATAGAGTCAAAGAAAGGTTTGGGTTGGAAGGACCTTTAGACATAATCTAGTTCAACCGCTCTGCCTTAGGCAGGGCCATGTTGGTCAATATAGCCATTCTGAGTATCTGTGGGTCCAAAAAAATCACAAAACTTTATAAATTTAAAAAAAAAAAAAGATTTTTTTTTTTACATGATCTAGAAATGTTATTGAATGGCTACCTCTCTTCAATGATTTTTACATCAGGCCTGCTGCTACGTTAGAATTTGCTCCAAGCACTCATAAAATGTCCCCACAACACAGAAAAAATACTCAATACAGAGGAGTGAAGTGGTGAAGGTCAATATTTTTTTAAATATAACATGAATATATACATTTTTTTTTCCAGTATTCCATTTCAAGATCTTTTTCTTTGCGTCATTTGCCTCCAGGCATCTTTCAAAGTGGGCTAAGTAAAATTTTTGTTGATTATGCATTTGTTAATATGTAAAAAATAACTTTATTCAGTAAACATCATGCTTATTTGCTTTCAGTTTATTAACCTAAATTTTTCAAAATCTTTGCACATTTTTAGTCAGATTTTTTGCTTTTTGCCATCGGGTGTCAAGTCTGCTGAAGGAAGAATGAACAAAAAGTATTTCAACATCTTTCCAAAAGAACTTTAAAATACATTTTGTCAGCTGTAACTATATTGTTGAATAAGGAATCCAAAAATAATTGTCTCATTAGTAAGATTTTCCATAAAATCTACCATCCATTACAACAAGATACACTGAATTTTATAAATTCTCTTGCAGTCAATGATGGACTTGTATATATATATAAAGATATATTTTTCCATGTATGCCAAAAATCCCTTACATTTTAATTTAGATCATCACAAATTAAATTAACAATTGTCATCCTAATTCTCAGAGGTAACGGATGGAATAAAATAAACATATTGACAGGAATACCCAAAACAGATCTTCATGCATTTCATATCTATGCAGAAGTACACTAAATGTTAAACAATTTATATTATCTTTATCTTACCCCAATTACTTTTACCTATTTACCCTTGATACTATGAGTTAACTCGTACTCACCCTCTGTATTTCTGTTATCTGATACCCCTGGCCTGTTCAAAGCGTAAGTATACCTTCATCATGTGCTAAGAGTGATTTGTGTGAAACACTTTGACCTTATGAAGATAATGCATCTTTGATGTAAATTAGTTGTAAGAGGCAATAAGGAGTGTCTTAGACAAGATACATAAGAAAGATAATATAGGAATCTGATTTTTTAAGTCCTCACCATAAAAAAATTGATGGAAATTGCTGAACACAGTCAGTAAACCAGGAAACCAGGAGGAACATTAGGGTTTTCTTAGGCTATGAATATCTGGTATGCTAAAAATATCCCTTAACACCTGTTGAGACTGGCTCTTATGAGTTATTAGCATTATCCAAACTCCATCATGCTAAATCTGTATGCGACTCAAAGCAAGTGCTACACTGCTGTACTGAGTCCCATTACAGTATGATTAATTGGAAATCTGCAGTTGGAAATATTTACCAATAGTAGTTACAAGATTCCAAACAGCATGAAAGATACAAATTTACCTGGAATTTACTTCAGACATCTTTACATAAATTGCACTATGTGCAACAGTCTGTGATAATCCATACATTTTGGGAAATAGTATCATATCCCCCAGATTGTACATTTAGTTAGTTGAATGAATGAATCTTCTACAGAGGACCTTCACGGCCCATGACTGTCCCAAAATGCATGTGTAGTAAAAATGATTAAAGGAATATCTTGCTCCTTTAGAGTCCTGCACATGCCTCACGTGCTCTGATAGGTCTCTACAAAAAGAATTTGTCATCCTATACCCTTTCATATAATGATGAATTTCTAAAGGCTCTAGCATGTTACACATGGCTGGCTCATGGTTTAAATCTATTGGTGATTCTTGGTAGTGCTTTAGGAGCAAATAAATGCCAGCAATTGCAGGTGGCACGCTCATAAAACTCTCATGAGACATATCTTATCTGGACTTGCCAACTGCCTTCTGCTGGTTAGTCAGTCTATGTTCGGCAAAAGCTTCCATGACCTCAGATATGTTGTCACAGTAAATCACCCATATTTGTATCATTAGCATGGAACTTAATCCTAATTTCTTGCAAGTTCTGTTTTACCCATACAGTTTGACGTTTTTAACCAGTGGCAGATGGAGTGATGTCATGACAGAGATTTAGGAAGTCGTGCCTCTTTCAGAAGGTATATTGTATTGCATATGTAATTTGAAAAGATTTCTGCTCAAAACTTGTTAAATATATGTTACTTTGTTTTCAATTTCCTCTTCAGATGTAGAAGATACATGACAAGCCTATATGTCGATACACGGTCTGGATACACAATAAGTTTCCCCTTTGCAATATGAACAATATGCATTTTTCTCCCAGAGTCAGCCTACAAATTAGAAATTATGTCCCTTTTGGTTAAGTCTTTTAGACTTTGAATTCCGTCTGCTTTCTTGTTCATATTTGGAGTTTGTTGATCATAAGTGCCATAAGAGAATGTTCGCTGAATGTGAATAAGTTTGTTATTGCAATTCTGAATTAGGTATCTCATACTTTTCCAGTATATGTTTTCCACTTCACTTGTGATGTGTAAAAGATAACTACTTTAGGCAACCTTGTCAACCACCACCTGTCTGCTGACAATGTTGAGAACTCCATCTTCATTGCAGTTTTTTAAATGGTGCATCTACACCTCATTTATTCTATCTATGCGATACATATTGCTTCTTTGTTGCCTCAATTATTTTCTTTTCAATCAATTTGGCTCTGACTTGAAGGGTCAGAATAGTGTACTGACTGAGCTAATACAGATCTTTTTTTTGTTTGTGTAGTCACTATGCAGTAACATAACCAATGTTAGTGAATCTGTAATATTTCACTCTTGTTCTAATTTCATATAATATGTAGAATCAGAATATGGATAGACCAGGGAATGTCCCAGAAGAACATTACAGAAAACCCACATCCCTTAAAAATCCTGTTCTCGGAAAAGTATTATTCTCCAGAGGAAAGAGCTCTTCTTGCCAGGAGAGAGCTTTGTTCTGCGCCATAAGAATGGGCTGTCCTTGATAAACTTCCTCTTATATTTCCTACATGTAAATAATAACCTGCTTTGATTTAGAATTTATTTCTTTTGACAGACAACTTGTGGGAATTGTGTGTGAAAATCTCGTAATAATTAATATGTTCAGTACTGAAATGTCATTTTGATTTAATTTCTTCCTCCTATACTCAAGGGGTAACTTCATGCTTTAAGTATAGAGAATGTCTTTTTCTTCCCACATCCTGTCTTTCTGTAGCTTGTAAGAGCTGGAGGGGTTTATAGTTATTACATCATGTTTGCTGTTTCCAGAATCAAGATGCATTTTCATTTCCTGGCAGACAATTTTATTTGAATTGTTGTAATTCACAATGTAATGGATTTTTTTCTTCCTCTTCCTTTACAGCTACACAATAACCAAAATGGTTTACCTCGTAGCAAATCTATTTCCCCATCTCCTTCTGAAAGTCTAGAATGATCATGAATGTATCTTTTTTGACATTTAAATATTTTCTTTTTCTTAACCAATCCCCAATGGTTTTTTGTATGGTTAAAGTTATTAAATTCATCCTTGCAATTCAGTTTAGAGTTGTTGTAGGCCTTAGATTCATTTTTCCTGTTTGGACTGCTCACACAATTAAAAATAATGGTGGCTTCTATTGTGTTTATGATATATCAGACATTTCATGAGAAGAACCATATTAGTAGTTCTGAAACTAGATACTGAGAAATTAAACAGCATTAGGTAAATATCTCAAGTGCACCTTCACTGTCTTAATTCATGTCTTTCCCTTACAAAGTGGATGATCATCTGAAATGTAATCTTCATACAGCAAAAAAGACGACATATTTGGTCTATATATTACAGTTCACATTCCTCTGGAAGGTCACAGACTAACACTGTTCAATTCCATTTTTGTACTGTTACATAGTCTGAATTAGGTCTTACATTAGTCTGGGTGGCAAATAAAAGAAACGTCTCCAGTTTAGAGAAACAGTTGCTAAATATAAGGGTGTAAGAGTCACGCTTGTCATATGTAATAAACACCTACTTACTATTTGCTCCACATTCCTTGTTAAATATTGTGAGTACACATAGTCAGATTCAGAAGCAAAGCAATAGAAAAATATTCTGTATCATAGAATCATAGAATCATAAAATGGCTTGGGTTGGAAGGGACCTTAAAGATAATCCAGTTCCAAGCCCTTGCTGTGCACAGGGACACCTCCCACTAGACCGGGCTGCTCAAAACCCAATTCAATCTGGCTTTGAACACCTTCAGGGAGGGTGCATCCACACTTTCCCTGGGCAAAGTCTTCCAAAAGAACCAGGTCAGGGTAAGGATACCTGAACAATTCTGGATACTGTTCTTTTCTAGGTAGCTATGTCCTTTGTAGCTATTACAGTCAGAAGAAGACAAGGAGAAACTGAAGGAAGAAAAGGAAAGTTCCCTGTTTCTAGGACAGGAATGAACTTGGAAAGGGGAATAGGCAGTATTTAGCACCCACTTGGATTGCTGAAGACCTTAGCACAGTGTTACCTGTGCTTAGAAGTTATTATTTAGGAATGGGAAAATATGATTTTTGGAAGCAATGTTGAAAGGTCTAGTGTAGTGGAGACTTAGCACTTGCTCTGAAAGAAGTAAGTTTTTTGCCCAGGTTAATGATAGAAATAGAACATTAAAAATCTATCTATTTTCACAGATCAGTTTGTATCAATGTAGGAAATGTGGTTAATACACCACTGCTGGATTTCATTTGGAGGGGAAGCACCTTTTAAACTCCTCCTAAAGGAATAAAGTCTTTTCTCCACCAAAAAAGTTTAGGGTGGAACTCTACCATTTACTGATTCAAATTGTTACCGTTGGATTCCAGCCATCAGAGGTTCACTAAAGTATAAAATGAAGTATCACAGTGCCAGAGTCTGAGAACTCCACACATCAGTGTCACATCACAGAACACAGGCCTGAAGTAAATTCCAAATTTGTGCATTTTATTAGGCTGCAATGCATAAGTATAACTTGATTCAATTATAAATCCTCATCAAAATGGAGATCTAACATTCTAATAAGGAATTGTGGAAGCATTCATATGAAACTAAAGTGTTTTCAGGACCTGTATATGTGTAGATGGATCTATAGATCTATATCAAATATCTTTATTCATAACATACAACACATATATACATATATATGCATATACACATATATTTCAATATAAACAAAGATATATGATTCAGATATTCATCGTGTAAATATACATTCATATATATTTTGCATTATGAGTAATGGTTGTGTTGACTAAAATGCCTCATCAAATATATGTTTTATGGAATGGGTATGTTACCACACAAAACTTCAACTATAATTATAATGCCTTTCAATATCAAGGCAAGGCATAAATCAACATACTTTACAGTTTTGTTTTTAAAGAATCCTTTGAAAACCCTCATATGTTCAGCTGGCTTTTAAGATATATGTTAAATAAGCTGTGTTTCATTGTAGAAAATATTGTTGGTAATTCATTATCTTTAACAAAATGTACATATTCATTCCGACAAATCCAAGCTGTTCTCCTTGTTCATCACCTACAGAAGAATATGAACTAAACAAAATGTACAGGTGATAAAACACGAGCATGAGGAACTCTGGAAATGCTTTTTAAGTTTCATGAATTTGTCCATGTTTCTCTAACCTCCCAATAAGTTGTGTTAAAATTAAATTACCCCAGTGAATGAAGTTGGAAAAGAAGTTGTGACACATCTTATCCATTTCAGGGTCAAAACTTTAGGTAGTATAAAATAGAATAGTTATATTGGTCAAAACACTACTTCTATAAGTTTTTCATTAACATGAATGTTCCATTAAACATAAAAAGCTCCATAATATACACTAGCAAGATTTAGCTAAGTCTCACAAATATTGCCAAAAGTGTTAGATTATTGTTGTGAATTAAGTTTTTACAACAAATTCCTGTTTGTGAAACTTCTCACTTTTCTTTAAAGCTAGGCTTTTAAGTCCCCATGTATTTAACACCTTTCTTCATCCCTCAAGCAGTTTGTCCGTTTGTCCCAGATACAAACCAAAAGGACATGCTACGTGTCACAGAATCACAGAATGCTCAGACAGCTTTTGAACATCTCCAAGGATGGATACTACACAACATCTCTGGGAAAAATTGTTTCCAATGTTCAGCTCGAACCTCCTGTGTTTCTATGTCTATGTCCTCTGGTCCAGTCACTGGGCACTGAAAAGAGCCAGGCTCTATCTTGTTTGCACTCTTACTTCCAGTATTCCTATACATTGGCAAGATATCTTTCTGAGCCTTCTCCTCTCCAGGCTGAACCGATCCAGCTCTCTTAGCGTTTCCTCACATCAGAAATGTTCCACTCCCTTCATCTTCCTGGCCCTTTGTTGTTCATTTTTCTCTTCCACTGGGGAGCCCAGAAATGGAGTTCCTGGTGTGGTCTCACAACTGCTGAGTAGAGGAAAAGGATCACCTCGCTTGAGCTGCTGACAATGCTTTGCCTACTCGAGTCCAGGATACGTTAAGCTTCCTTTGACACAAGGACATATTTCTGACTCGTGTAAAGTTGCATCTGGATTTGCCTGGGAGCACGGTAAAATATTTACATATGTAGACATAATAGTAAATCTGGAATATTGTTACAAAATCCACGTAGTTAGCAACATAAATATTTAAGAAATAGTGTAAAATAGGATGTTTTACTTCTAAATATCAGTTGTTGATGAGACTGTTGATTCAAACTGAATTTGAAAATATATTTCACTGATACTGCTTCCCATTTCTTTGAAATCAGAAGGTACACAAGACTTTTATAAAAGGAGACAGAATATTTATTATTTGATGATATGAGGAAAATGGATACAGAAAATATAACCTGTAGAGATCTATTTATCTGAGTACTTAGTATAAAATGTGATTTAGTTTTTGAAATAATACAAAATTTAATATAATATAAACTACGATTAGTAATTTAATATAACATAGAAGTAGCGGGATATGGTGGGCTCCTGTCACGCTATACACTTCTTTTTCCTATTTAACTCAGCTTTTGAAAAAAAGATTGGAGGAGGCCGGATGTGGGTGAACTGGTAATTGCTTCTAGGATCCATATTTAGAGCACCCAGAAGAAATCAAGAGCTTAATTTCATCCATGTCATAGGAAGACTGGGATCAAGTCTGCCTCAGCAAACCTGCAATTAAAATAAAATAACAAAATTAAAATGTTTGCTGCAAAAGAAGGGTCAGGGTCAATATCACGATTTAAAGTCCAATCCAGTTATCTATTATTGTTCACAGCTGCTTTCCAAGCATATCATACAGAAAAATAATTTATGCTGCATTCCTTTCTACTATTTTTGGATGAGTCCCTAAGATGAGTTTCTTAGGGACATGGTTTAGTAGGGAGGCAGGCACGGTTGGACTCGATGATCTCAGAGGTGTCTTCGAACATTATGATTCTATGATTCTGTAAACTTTCTTATATTCTTTAATAAAATTATGATTTTGAAAACGTTCTTATGCAAAACTATTTCAACAATAAGCAAGTTTTGAGGCACAACACAAAAATATTTCTCAAGTCTGACTACTTACATTAAGAAGGTAGTTTTGTCAACATCAATAAACCTAAAATTAAAGACCTGCCCATGAAGTTGTTTTCACTAAAAAAAAAGAAAAGAGAAAAAAACAAACAAAAAACCCCACCCCACATACTTTCTCTATAATGCGATTCTTTGGTTTCTAATTTGAAAAGAAAGCCTTCACATATGGCACTTTTCACTTAAAATTGATATCTCCATATTTCTTTTTTCATACAGTTCATTTGGAAAAAAACCATTAGCAATTGACAATAAAGCTTAAATACAGAGGATAAAAATAATTGACAATGTTTAAAGCAAACAGATGGAGTCCTTCCTTCTGAGGAATCCGCTGCTACTGTGAATACTGATATATCTTTTGACACTAAAAGTTATGAGTAAGGTGTAATTTCAGATCAAGACAACAGACTATAATGTCAAAAGCTATTCACTCAAGATAAATCCAGTGTCACCATACAGAACTTAAGGACCTTGATACAGAAATTCAGTATCAGAATAAGCAAAGTATTATTGCTCTATCATTTGTGGCATGTTGTTGACCATCTACACATCATACTGAATCCTGACAGCAGCTGAAGCTGAGAAAAATATGTTTAAAATACATGAGCTTTAATTATTGAGAAAGAACAAGCAAGAGACACAGGAAAGAGTTCCTGGCCTAAATTATCTGAAATTAAATTATCTGAAAATCATCTGATTTTCAGTAGGACAGTCTCATGGAATAGGCAACATAGAAGATTTCTTATTAAAGTTATTATTATAGAATAGAAAGTAGCATTAAAACAATGTTGAAATAATAAAGATTAAAACTCTGTTTGATTACTGGCATCAGACAAGTCTGGAGGCGAATGTGTCTCAGTGATGGGAAAGTGGCTCAGCCCCAAACAGAAGACACAGTGAAAGAGCAATATTTTCCATAACTGTGGAAGATTCAATCAAAATCATCTGAAAGGTTAAAATGGCTGCCAAGGCCAGCATACTTTATTTAGTTCAGACCTTGGAGACCTGGGAGGGCAGAAAGATTTCTTTCTGCCCTCCCAGTTTTTGATCTTTTAAAATATTACCTATATTATACCACTATTAAGTGTGTAGGTACAGTTCATGAACACATTTTTTATATATATTATATATATTCCTTTGTGGGTTTGCTTCTTATGCAGATGCCATTCCTGCAGATAGAGTACAAACACTAACGCACATGCAATCCTGATTTATATGATTATTAATATTCCAAGTACCTATTAGCTTTATCAGATTAAGGATATTAAGAAACAAATGCATTTGTGCATGATTAGAATTTTTAAAAATTGATTTAATCATAAACAAATGTAAAAGACATTTTTTTTTCTGCAAAGGATAAAAACCTGATTCTGTTCAAAGTTTTTGGAATGGAAACTCTTTCCAATAGCAATAGAAGCCAGACTGAATAAATCAACTAGTCTTCATCTTTTTGTTTAACACTTAATGTATTCCTCCTGTATTTGTATGATAAAGACCATTTACTGAGAATCAGTACCCAAATTATACCAGTTTTAATGTTGGATCCTAAAACTGTCATCTAGCAAGGAATAAACAAAGAGTATCTGTGAGCAGCTGACCAATAAATTGGACTTCATCACCAATTCAATATCATCCAGTGAAGCACTGGGATATTGCTGGCTTCAATTTATGAAAAATGATTTCTGCAGACAGTGTGCCAATCATCCAAAAGGTGATTGAAAATAACTGTTGGATTGGCATATTAATGATCACAGGAGACCAATGTAAATATCATGAACTATTGGGAAAGAATAAACTGAGCACTAATACTACTCTTCATCTGCTCCCAGTGTGCACAGATAAAAATTTTATCACAACAAACAGCATGGTAGTTTGCATGAATTATTCAATCATATGCATACAAGAGGGTTCGTAATTAAACAGAAAGACTTACTGAGGATTATCGTAACTGACAATACTTAGAGCCTGCAAAGTCCAGCTATAAGTCAAGAGACTAACATGTATGATTTCTTTTAATTTGTACGACAATTTGTGAGTTATTAATTTATAACACTTTTAGATGTTGCCACAGGGGAGTAGAATGTACAATTAGTCTTTCGATATGCATATGTCAAACATGAATAATAAATATTGAACACATAGCTTTATTTATATGCAATCACTTTTATGTCATAATACAAATAACTTCATTACAATAAGCTATTTAATGCAGAAATTTAGTTTAAATTGACTATGCTGTCCTTTATGCATTATTATGTATGAGCCTTTCTACTGTGCCTTCTGGTTTACATTTTTAGCAATAGAATCACATGCTTGCAACTCCCAAGGGCTTATTTTGTGATGAACAATTCACCCTTAAGCTATTTAATTCTGATTATAAGACCTGTGACATTTAGAATAATACTGGAGGTTCCTATTCAGCCAATTATGTACGCAAAGTCTTGCAGTGTGCAGAAGGTCAGTAGCTCTCCTTTCATACTGTCCTCTTCCCATAAGGAAATCAAAGAATGTAGTTTACAGAAACAGCTAAAAGTTTTCAAGTACTTACTAGTTTCTTTTGTAATCTGAGATACAGGGATGTGCCATACAGCTTTATGGTAACTCAGTCTCTGGAATACAATCACTAAAGAACCCAGCTTTGAGATCCCCACTATGAAACTCCCAAAGGGGAAAGTTTTGCATCTCTGTGAAATTCCTAAAATCCAGTACTTGTGAAATATAGCTTCAGGATCCTAATTGGACACTCAGCCACATCAGGACTGGAGAATTTCTTCAGCATACATGCACACAGAGTGGTTTATTTTTCACTTTGAAGTAGCTATGTAGGTAAGCATATAAGAAACTTCTAGCATTCCGTTCTGAATTTGTATCAATCTCTATAAAAAATTACATTGAGGTTTTCTTCTCTACTCTCTTTTATGGTTTTCCTGCATTACCTTGTTTTAAGAAGTTCGTTGACAGTTATTCACTTAATATATCACACAAAATTAATTATTCACGTTTATGTTTTGGCAGTCTTGGTATACAAGCTTAAATTCTGGGTTTAAAGTAATTTTTTTTAACTTTGCAAAGGATTTTGTTATCCCAGTATAGTATAGAAGTATTAACATCACTTATGAAGTCATAAAGAAGTCAAAAGCAAGTCTGACAGGAAAAGAAGGGCTTTGAGATAGATGACCATATTCCTATAAGGTATATATAAGATATAAATAGGAAAACATACTGAAGTGAATCTGCATCTAAATTGAGACTACCCTTAGAAACAATATTTACAGAAATTAGAGAAATTAATTTAAAAAAAAGAAAAGGTCTTCTGAGTTCCTCTGAAGAGAATTTAAACCAATAACAGACAAATAGCCGCCAATAATAAACACCGACATTTTATGTCTAGTTTGCTACTTACAGATGCTATGGAGAAATTTCATTTCATCTATCAGTACAACGGTCTTTTGTTCCTGCTCTGTGATACCTGTTTAGCTGAGATTTAAGTCTGGACTCTCCTTTGATTCTAGATTATGAGGAGCTTAGCATAAGGAAGACCAAGCTCTCCAAATATCTTAAATGTAATTGAAATTCAATAACAGTACATTTCTTCCTCATGTTCAAAAACCCCAAACTTGGAAGTATTAGTAAAAAGATCATACAAATTTTGTTAAATGAGCAAAGTTGATCACCCTTTCATTTTCCAGTATTGCACTGAAATAGAAACTGGGGTTTTTATTTTATTTTTATATTCTTATTTGAATTTATACCAAAAAAATATCATTAGAGGATGTTCCTGAGGTCAAGACCCTGTTCTTTATTTTAGTAAAAAATCTATTTCAGTCCAGTCACCATTAAACCATAATATCGTTTCCTTCTGAGGAATAAAAGGATGATCAACAGCTCCACATATATTTATATACTTCTTTAAAAGTGAAAGAACTTCAGTCCTGTGTATTTTGCATTGTTAATGGGTTAATTGTGCTACTGCAATCAAATCAATTATAATTACATAATTGAGGGAGAAATAATACTCAGAATCTTAAGAATGTAGGATTCTTATTTAATGAACTGGTTGCTCAGCTTCAACTGTATTTTGCAGACCAGTCTTTAATTTTAAGATCTAATGAAATCAAAGAATATACATCCATTGGACTCATAATTATAAGAATATAGATTCAAATGCTAACTGGAACTGAATTAAAATTCTACATTATGAAAGTAACTTCCCAGAGAAACACATTTTATATTAGGAATTTAAAATTCTAATTTAGCATTATACCAGATAAAACCAAAAGAAAATACTCAGTCTGAAATATGTTATCCATATATGACTTGACTGCGTTGAGAAATGTAAGCTAAATGTTAGATTTTGCTTCATAACATAAATATTTAGAAGTACCTACAGTCAGTGAAAAATTTTGGGCTCACTTGAATGAAAGTTTTAATTTGGTTTAAAGGGACAAGTAAAACTAGATGTAACACATATAGTGAGAAGCATTAGACAACCCCAAATAGCCAGAAAAATCTCCTCCTAAGAAATAAACTGGAAAGTCCTATGGCCACTTTTGCAGAACTTTACAATAATTCCTATTTATCTGGAACAACGTTTCAGCATAAATCAAGTACCTATCATTCCTATCATTCCTGTCTTTACTGTTCTGTGGACAAGCAGCAACAAGAACAACATTTGGGTTCTTTGAAGTATCCTCCATCTATTATTTTAAAAAGAGAAGCTGAGAACTCTTTCCTTAGAGAAGTTTCCTCTTTTTAGCTCTATGATTATACTATGACCAGGAGTTTTGTATCAGTAACATGTTAGTTTAGTGCAAGTGAATTAAATTTTTGTGAAAAAACCTAAAGTCTTCAAAGAAAAGTGCACTGAAACATTTTTTGAAATTTTTCTTAATGATATTACAATTAGTATTCTCTCTTTCTGTTAAGAAAAATAAATCTCTGTTATTGAACCATTAAGTTACTTCTTGACACATTTGTTAAATATTTGTGGAAGGAGGCAAGTAATATGCTAAAAATTCTTTTACTTTTAAAAGGCTATCATAAACCATTTCCAAAGTCAAATATTCCTAAATGTCTGATATTATCTATTGCTTTTTTTGATTCTGTATTTTAAGCTAAATAAAAATCCCTTGAATTGTTTCAATTGCTTATCTGCAAAACTTCTTTCTAACTTCACTCAGAAAAAAAAAAAAGCCATAATACAGATCTCCTTTCTCACCATTTAACTGTAAAGGGATTTCTGTTTGCTTCTGGTTGTGTGTTTTGTGTTGCATTTCATGTGAAGTATGTGAAATATTTAAATAACCACTTATCCAACACATCCACCCTTTTCTTCTTCATTCAAATTAAAATAGAACAATGTTTTTAGTTAAAAAAAAAAAACCAAAGCAAACAAAAACAAACTGCCCAGGAGGGAGAATTGGAGCAGGAGAATGCTACTAAGTCTATTTTATTTTTTAAAAGCTAGTCAATACTTAAATATAATTAAATGGTAAATTATATTTAATGAATAGTGAGTGCTTTCATGACTGCACATTTGTGGAAAAAAAAAACACATCAGAATGTCTCCAGTATAGAAATGCAATATGTGTGTATGTCCTCAGTGCTTCAAGAAGACTGTAGAAACTTCCCAGTCCCAGAGGATTAGTCTTCAAAATACAAATCACCTTTACTTCTGGACTGCTGTCATTGAGACAGTAGGTGGTGGCTTTTATCTTCTTGAGGTTTTTGAAAGCATGTCAGAGTTGTTCCTGGCATGTGTCCTGGCTGCTGTTTTAATGGTCAGTCTAACCTTTGCTGTCAGAAAAATAAAGTACTGCTTCTTTCCGGTAAAATATTCATAACGTAGCTAGAACTTAAGAATCATTTGAGGATTCTGGAGAGATCACTTTCCACTTATTTATCTGCACAATCTCTACTATTATTAGCAATCCTAAATTGCGGTCTTATCATTTAAGTAATTCTGATTGAAGCGGTCTTCTGGCCTTAAAAAGGAGAGTGAAAGAATATGATTTAATTAAATTACATTGGGAATGAAGTTAAACATAAAGAATAACTTAATCTGTGATAAATTCATAGCTTTTGGCTGACTATAGCATTGTAAATTAAAATAAGCAATATTCTGACATTTAAATGAACACTCATTTCTATCTGTTTAATTCTGCTTATTACAGTGTATTATGTGATCAATACTATAAATGCATCATTAGCCACTCTATAGTTAATGCAATTGCTAGCAGTATTTTAGTCCAACACATGAATGGATCTAAAGCTAAAATACAAAACTCATTGGATCATTTTTATTACGTTTTATTATTTCTTTCCTCTTTTTTTTAATAAATGTATAGATACGATTTCACTATTAATTGTGATGTAAAGAATACTAGCTAGAGCCCATTTTCTGTCTTTTCCATGCATAATATATTGATTTACATTTTTTACAGAGGTGAAAATCCAAACAGAATTATTTTTAATTTTGAAAGTAGAGTCTGTCAGAAAAATTTGGCTTTTATTAGCACAATGGAAAAGGAAGGAAGGAAGGAAAGGAAGGAAGGAAGGAAGGAAGGAAGGAAGGAAGGAAGGAAGGAAGGAAGGAAGGAAGGAAGGAAGGAAGGAAGGAAGGAAGGAAGGAAGGAAGGAAGGACTATCTCTGCAAGGTAATTCTGAACCTATCTAAGAGGTCTTAATGTCTAAGAGTATTGTTATTGACATTATTAATATTGGTAGCAAGTGAAATGTTCCTTAGTCATCTGATGTCTGATTGTAAAAGCTTTTTGCTATTATGGTTATTGTTCTCATCATGTGCTGCTTCAGCATGAATAAGTCATATCTCTGTCATCACTAATGGTCCATTATTAATAAAATTCTCAATCATTGATAGATTTAGCTGAATAATTGTCATGCTTTACCTCAGACTTCTCTGCAGTCTCTGTAACTATGACATCATGCCAATGCTTACATAGGCTTGCATCAGCATTTTATAAAAAACTTGTAAAATGCTAGCATGTTAATCATCATGTCTCCATTTTTAATGTCTTCATATTTGTTTGAAAGAGTCATCCAAGTTCTCTAGGATGGGTGGCTCAGAGTGGCTATTGTCATATTATTTCATAAATAAGCCTTGTACAGAACTACACTGCAACACTATGTAGCATTTTGAATATTTCCTACTTGGCCGTGTGACTATCCAGCACTTAATATCTAACATTTAATTGTTATGTGCACACCATATGATCACACTGGCAGTTTCAAAAGCAAACCACACATAGAACTGAATCTGCTTCTGCTTTTAATACTGGTCCTCTTAAAAAAACATCAATATGATCTAAGCCATTGCCAGGCCTGATTCATCATCTAGTTTGAGCCATACAAATAACTTCCAGGTAGATGAATCTCAGAACCTCACAATTTTGTAGAAACCACTCATCTGCTAAAGAGAATGACGAGAGAGGCCTTGGCTGCATAGTAGTTTCTCTTTTTTTGCTAAACAGTATCAAATATTAGATGAAAGTCCTCCATTCTCATGTCTATTCCTTGGCAGCCTTCTCCAATCAGTGCAACTAGCAGGTTGCAAGCGTGTGTCCCTTCTTGAAGTCTCCAAGTTCATATCAGTTAGCAGAATGTGGAAAGCTGTCATAATCCTATCAGGGCAGTTCTCTTTAGATGTTGTCTGCAAAGGCATGGAAACTTATCTACACCACCAGCCTCACTCCCTCACCCCCTGGCAAGCACTGCTGCTACACAGCTGTTTTGGGAAGCTAATAGGGTAAAAGGTAAACATAGCTTCTGTCTCTAACTACTGACAGGAGTTGAAGTTAGGAATCCTGATAAGATTACTTCCCCCCCCCCCCCCAACAAAAAAAACCCCATCCACCCACCCACCCAACCAAATGAAGAAAACTCAAACAAGCAAACCCACAACAACAAAAAAACAAACCCTGTGAGCAACAAGGGTCTGGGTGGGGGCTGCTTTCCCGAAAGGACTCTTTCTGTGCGAGATAATAGCACTTGGAAGGCCAGAAAAGGAACAAAGTCTCTTCAGCAGTTGCCTGAAAAACTACTGGCCTAGAGGTCCAGAAAACCAAAAAGTAGACCCACGTCAAGCATATTATCTATGATAATGAGACTCAATACACCACAGTTCTCAGATTTCTGGAATAAGTCAAATAGTAACAGCATCCAAGAAGGAGTGTATTGAAGGAGTGACACAGAAAGATGATCTGGGTGACTTCCTGGAATATTTTCCCAGTATATATAATTCCCTAATGTAGATGAGGTTGTGATGGGCTTGTAGGAGGTGAGTGGAAACTGAGTAGAATCTGATGGAGATGCTTAAAACCCTAAACCTTGAAAATCATTTTGGAGCAGTTATATTCCAGTCTATATGTGCAGGATGAATTCAGATCTTTTGAATAAAATGAGAACTTGGTATTTACTAATATTTAGCAGAGAATTAGCATCTAATGCATAGTTATGCAGTTAAAATGACACTTCTAGTTTTGATACTTATTTCATAGCTTTTAAGAGTTCTTTGTATAATTCGATGCAGTTCAGAAGTACAATTCTTTTGAAAATACTTCAGAAAAACAAAAATAATAATAAAAAGCACATATGTACATATGCCTGGCTTCATTTAGAGTTTTCAATATTAGAATAAAACTAAGAGCTACATCTATATTATATACTGCTGTACATTTACTCATCTTTTTTTTTTTTTGTTCTCCTCCTCCCCAAGAAACACAGGACAAAATGGTCAGAATGCTGAACTGGTGTAGCACAAACATACAAACAGTGGGCTTATTGCTACAAGTCCTCCCGAAGCTGGCTAGCAACCATGCACTGTCAGAAAGCTTTGTAATCCTGACACAGTTTTCATTCTACATGAAAGCTGTGTTCACATCTTCAGCCCTAGTAACTTCCTTTCATCCTGTGATGTTTGTAGAAAACTCCAAACGCTGTTGACTTTTCTGTTTTTCCACTAACGCAGGTACAGTTACTGTTGGCTCATTTTAGTTTCCTAATCCAAATTTGCAGGTAAGGTAAATTATGCTCTTGTCAAAACAGGAGGTTGGGCAGGAAGCCCTCTCATTTTTGCTGCCTTGCACCACATAGTCCACGCTGCCACTCAATCCAGCCTATTCCATTGAACAGGATATCTGCAACGTTCTCATTCCTTTGGTTCCAAAACCATGTGACTGCCTTCAAAGCTTCTCAAATGTCAGGGTATACACATGCCTCAGGATATACGCATGCCTGTCTCTTCATGTAGCAAATTCAGGATGAGACTAACAGAGGTCTCCTTTAACAACGTCTCCCCCTTCTGCAGTAGAATCCTCACATGTAAATTTCCATGTATTCTGGCACTTGCTAAACAGGTACATACGAATGCTAACATCAGCAGAGATTGTTAGAGTACCAAAATCAGCATGAAATTCCATCTGGCCAAGTGAAATCCTGTGACAGAAGCAAGTATGCAAGGGCCTAAGATTAGCTACACCAATTGCTGCAAAGCCTCAGACCAGTGAAAAATGAAGTTTAAAAAAAATAACATCTGAAATGGCATACACCCCTGCCAGGCAGGCAACATTCTCAATGCTAAGGCTAAACATCAAGAATAGTCCAATAGTGAGGCTTGACTTTTCAGATGCTTTTATAAATATGTGTGAAGATGGTTGCTTTTTCATTGGTTATATCTTGCCTAGGCAGGAAAAGTCTATTTTATTGCATCATAAGAAATAACTCTATGTGAGTTCATGAGGCTGCTTCACGCTGAGCTTCACAATAAAATACAGTTTTCAATATGTTGTTGCAAAAGTCTACCCTCATTTTTGTCTAATGCCTTTTTTAGTGTTTGTGAAAAGCTCACTTTTTTCCTCAGGAAGGTTGGGAATTCTGCAGAAAAATATGAAAGTTCTTTATCTAAAAAAATCTCTCCAGGCAAGCCATATGGGACAAAGCAAAATCACAATATGCCTCAGTAATTTTAACAGAAGTGTTTATCATATGTGTCACTTCTTGCTCCCTACAATAAACACAATCTATAATTAAGTACATTTATTTATTTTTCTCTGCTAAACCAAGATGCATCATTTCTATCAAGGCTTACAGCCTTTTTCATCAGAAGGATAGAGCAGTGAGAGTGACAGTGTTTGTACTGATTTCCTCTTTCAATACCAGTCCAAAGACTCTTACCATAAAGAATAAATTCTTTCCTTTTTTATTTATTTTATATTTTTTATTATGTGTTCACTGCAGGATGTACTTTGTGCCTTTAGAAATGGACATTGACTGAGCTACAGAGCACATACAGGAACTATACACAAATTCTTATGCATCTATATATTGAGAATGCACAAAATCAACATTTTATCTTTCAGAGAGTATAACTTACCACTTGCGTAATTATTCTAATTAATATTTTCACAATTCATTAAAAACTGGAGAAATTAATAAGAAAGGAATACAACCAAAATTTTACTTTGAAACACAGGATTAAGAGGAACCTTTGATAATTATAATTGGCTCAAATTCTCTGTTTAAACTTAACATTATATCAGCAATATGATATATAGTAGTCTACTGCTTCATATTGTCTTCATATTATTTTGGTTAATTAGTGAAAGACCATTTTCTTCTGTACAGGTACCAACAGTGGGAAACATTCAGAATTTTGATAACTCACTATGTTTTATGTTAATATATATTTTTTTTTTTTAATGTAACACTAAAAATGTTGGTTTGTTGGGGTTTTTTTACCACAATCTGCCTTCAGAAAATATTGAAAATTCATTGCTCTATTAAATTAATATGCCAAGGTGATGGCAGCAGCGGGCTGCAGGGATGGCCTCTGTAACAAACATCAAGACCAGAGAAGAGTGGAGTGGAGGTGCTCCAAGTGCCAGAGCAGAGATTCCCCTGCAGGCTCTGTAGAAGATCACGGTGATGCAGACCATCCCTCTGCAGCCCATGGAGCACCAAACCAGAGCAGTTATCCACTCTGCAGCCTGTGGAGGACCCCACACCGTAACGGGTGGGTGTGTCCCGAAGGAAGCTGTAGCCCACGGAGAGCCCACACAGAAGCAGGGTCCTGGAAGGAACTGTGGTCTGTGGAGAAGAGTCGACATAGGAACAGTTTTTCTGGCAGGACCTGTGATTTGTGGGAGACCCATGCTGGAGCAGTCCGTACCCGAAGCATTGGTCCCAGTGAAGAGGACCCATGCTGGAACAATGTGTGGAGGACTGTATCCCATGGGTGAGACCCTGCTCTGGAGCAAGGGAACAGTGTGAGGAGGAAGGAGTGAAGTTTAGCCTGGGAAGAACAGGGAAAGGGAGCAAGGTGGTTTTATTTTTGTTTTTGTTTCTCACCCTCCTACTCTATTTTTAATTGGAAAGAAATTAAATTAATCTTCTCCAAACTGAGCTTGTTTTGCCTGTGACAGTAATTGGTAAGTAAATAATATTCTTACCTTTTTTTGACCTGTAATGTTTTCCATTTCATTTTTTCCCCTGTCCTGTTCAGGAAGGGGAGTGAGAGAGAAGTTGGGTGGGCATCTGGCAGCCAGTCCATGTCAGTCCACCAGAATTGCTTACCCCAGTTTTAGTTTTCACATGTATGCAATTATTTAACTACTTTATCTTTCTGTGACTAACTGAGGTTAGCTTATTGTGTAGGGAAATAGTATGGACAAATCATGTTTGATATTATCTTGATAGCAGCAAATTCAGCATTTGTCGTGACACTTGCATTTTCAGACTAGTTCCACAATCATTTCCTCTGGTTGTCAGTTGATCTGAGTTTACTACCCTCTTCTGCTTAAATGTATTAACATACACAAGGGGTCGCTATTCTAATATGTTCTTTGCCTCTATGAAGAGTTTAGCTCTGCAGGCAAGTGGGAGCTCATCTATTCAGCAAGCTGTCCTAATATTTCCTCCTCCACACATAACTTATCATGAAGGTCACATGGATCCGCAGCAAGTATTTGTATAAGCAATACCATAACAAATATCTGGGAGAAAAGCCCAGATGTGTATTCCTCTGCTTCGTGCCTTTGATTGTTGAATTCAATCATCTTCTGGAATAAAAAGCAGTGTCATGCCACTTGCCTTTATGCCAGGCACACGTTCCCTCTCTTTATACCGGTGCTGTAATCGAGGTATGGTGCTGACTTGTCTCTGTTTAAGGAGTTCTAACTGATTGTGGTGAAGTTTATGCCCGGTGCTGTTTGAGTGAATGCCACAAACTGTGACTGAGGCAGTGGGACATGATGTGTCCTTGCAGATGTCTTAATCTTAGTTTGAGTTGAACCAGTTTTTTCTTCCTCTGCTCTTCCCTTCTAGCACACACAAAGCAGGTGCAGAAAGCCATTCCTTCAGCTCCACATATCATTTGGATCAGGGTCAGAAAGAGGACGTGTTTCATGAAGTATCACACGCTTTCTGGGCCTTAGATAACAGTGCTAGGGAACTCGTGATATTGACTTCTCCTATGTCTTTGGTGAAACAGAGACTTTTATTGTTGAATGTAACTGGCAGGGCAGCATTGGCAGGCTCTTCCATGAGATGGAAACCATTCACCTGGGCCTTTTATAAGCAACTTATTTCTGCCTACACCTGACCCATTATAGGAGTCTAATGATCCTCAAGATTGGAGGAATGGTTTGCCTCTCAGTAGTACAGACATATGTAATGAGGATTTGAGACTTCACTGAAAGGGGTGAGAAGTGTAGCTTTCTTTAAGCGTGACCTGTGACGTCACCGGGTTGACAACACCTTTGATTTGAAATGTTATTTTCACAAAACCAGAGCTTCCAGTGAATATAGGAGCAGGTAAGTCATTCAAGACTTGAAAGGAAGCATCTTATGAACAAAGATAGTCACTTTGGAAAATGCATGCAGACTACATAGCAACACATATTTAACAATGCGCCTCACTCTTACTGTCTGCAAAATCTTTCTACCTGGTAATAACAAGAAAAATCAGGGTAAGGAAGTTTGTGACAGAAATACGTTAATGTAAACTGCAGTCCAATATTTCTTTAATTCTTCATTGCCTTATCAAAAATCCTAATGAACAACAGTGTTGTGACTTCTCCTGTGATAATATGCCTCTCCCTACTGTAAGAAACGGCAGTCTAGAGTAATCAATAGGCAAGGTTCTCACTCTCCATGTCCCATCCCCTAGCTCCCACACACAAGTATTCAAATACAACTTAGAAAACCTTTTCTGTGTAGTGATTTTGCTGAGTGAGCCTTTATTCAGGCTGAGAATGGTTTCCTTACAAACTCATTTCAATCCTGAGTGTATATAGGAAGGTTAAATTTCTAATACTTTTTGCACTGTATAAATATGCATTAATATCTGCCCTTGGGAACTAAAACATGAATATATCCAACTACAAACTTAATCAGAATGCTTTCTGGAACTTTGTATATGTACTTTTAGTCCAATAGTCATATCTTAAAAACCATGAACTTTAATATTATATTAAAAACTTCCATTAATGTGATTTTAAATGCTTTACATTTCCTCTACAGCTAACTTAGAATATTATCACAAATAATTGTTTAATAGATATGATTAAATCCTAGATATAACATAGCTGAATGCTATGAATAGATTCCTGACCCCAAATTATTTTGACTTTTATCACAGTCCTAGAAGAAATAATGTTATAGGCAATATTTTAAATATTACAAGGATTGTGCAACTGGTTAAATAATGAAGAGTAAAGAACACTCTCACAGGAAGATTATTTGGTAGTCTAGGACATGAAAAGTATTCATTTCAGTAATGTAAGCTCTCCTTAACAGATATACTACTTTTGGGTAACTGTATTAGGAGACAAGGACTCCAAAACAGAAATAGAAATTTCCAGTAGTTTCCAATGTCATAACTAGAGTAGGTAGTCAGTGGGAATATGAAAAAGGAGCAAAGAGGCATCGGTTACAGAGATCCACTTATTACGATCCATATCTTGAGAAGAATGTTAAAACATTGCCAAGAATTTAAAACAAAAATCATTCCTGTAGTCGAAAAAAGTCACCAAAGACTCAAAAGAACTGATTAGTGTTTTTTAAAATACAAATGAAATTGAAAGAGCAGTCTGGCAATGCCCTTTCAGTATTTGCATAGGTGTACTGGAAAAGAATTTGTAAGGAGTTTCATTCTAGTAAATGAGAAAGTTGTGCCAATATTCAGTGGGTAATTGGCTGGATGTGTTGGCCTTGATTAGTGATTGAGTTATATTAGGAAATTACAGCTCAGGGTGGTAGGAGCAGTTTTTGTGGCCTGCTTTCTGAAGGTGATACTCAGACAACTGATTAATAGCACAGTGTTTTTGAAGAGGGCATTAAGAATTGTCCTCCATGTGTAGATGTCAGAATTCGTTGCTTATCTCATGTACATAGCACTACACTGGTCCTAACAGTGTAGGAACTGGTTTTGCATTTATCACAGAATCATAGAATCACAGAATGGTTTGGTTTGGAAGGGGCCTTAAAGTTCATCTAGTTCCAATCCCCCTACCAAGGGCAAGGACATCTTTCACTAGATCAGGTTGCTCAAAGACCCATCTAACCTGGCCTTGAACAACAACAAGGATGGGGCATTCAAAACATCTGTGGGCAACCTGCTTCAGTGACTCACTACCCTCACAGGAAAAAAAGTCTTCCTAATATCTTATGTAAATCTGCCCTCTCTCAGCTTAAAAATGTTACCCCTTATCGTATCTCTGCACGCCCTGATAAGGTGTCCCTCCACAGCTTTCCTGTAGGCCCCATTTAAGCACTGGAAGGCTGCTGTAAACGTCTACCCAGAGCCTCCTTTCTCTAGGCTAAACAAGTCCAACTCTCTTAACCTGTCCTCACATGGGAAGTGCTCCAGCCCTCTGATCTTTGTGACCTTTCTCTGGACTTGATCTAGCAGGTCCATGTCCTTTCTGTGCTGAGGATTCCAAACTGAATTCAGTACTCCAGGTGAAATCTCATGTGAGCAGAGGAGGAGAATCATTTCCTTCAACCTGCTGGTCACATTTCTTTTGATGTAGTCCAAGATACTGTTGGCTTTCTGGACTGCAAGTGTACCTTGCCAGCTCGTGTTGAGCTTCTCAGCACCGGCAGCTCCAAGTCCTTCTCCTCAGGGCTACTCTCAGTCCATTCTTGGCCTGTGTTTGTGCCTGGGAGTGCCCAGAACCAGGTGCAGGACCTTGCACCTGGCCTTGATGAACTTCATGAGGTTCACACAGGCCCACATCTCAAGCCTGTCAGGGTCCCTCTGGATGACATCTCTTCCCTCCAGTGTGTCAACCATGACACACAGCTTGGTGTCATTGACAGAACTTGCTCAGGATTCCCTCAATCCCATTGCCCATATCTCTGATGAAGATGTTAAACATTACCAGTCCCAATATCGACCCCTGAGGAATGCCACCCATCACCATTCTCCACTTGGACATCGAGTCATTCACTACAACTCTTTGACTATGACCACCCAGCCAATTTCTTATCCACTGAATGGTCCACCTATCAAATCCGTGTCTCTCCAATTCAAAGACAAGAATGTTGTGTAGGACAGTGTTGAAGCTTTGCACAAATCCAGGTACATTATGACAGTTACTCTTCCCTTGTCCACCAGTGCTGTAGCCCCATCATAGAAGGTCATCAAATTTATCAGGCATGATTAACCCTTAATGAAGCCATTTTCACTGTCACAAATAACCTCCTTGTTTTCCATGTTCCTCAGCAGTTTCCAGGAGGAACTGCTCCATGATATTGCCAGGTACAGAAGTGAGACTAGTTCCCCATGTCTTTCTTTTTTTCCTTTTTTGAAAATGGGAATCATGTTTCCCTTTTTCCAGTCAATGGAATTTCACCGTTCTGCCAGGTGAAGCTGCAACCTATTTTCAACTCTAGAGAAGATAAGGAGGGATACTGCAGCTTGGATTATTATCACAGTTGTGATCTTCTTTTGTGGTGGTGATGATGGTCTGTTTGAGAAAACAACCACCTCAATATGGTGCCCAGAGTTCTACAGGTGGTATAGAGGCTGCAGTAAGCAGCAATCATGAAGAGGGTGGTAGTTATTATTTGGTATGAAGAGGATGTGGACAAGAAAATGAGTAACTGGAACATTGCAAAAATGTAAAATTTGTGACAAGGGAGTTTTAGAAACTTTTGAGATCATGAAGTAAAACTAGTTCATCTTAAGCTTAACAAAATTGAAATAAATTAATATTTTTAGATGTATTACAATTTTAAATTAACTTTTTAATAGAAAAATATTATGATGTTTGCATTTAAATAGTTCACTGTACTTTTCGGGAAAAAATGTGTCATTTTAAAATATTTGAAATCATTTTCACTTCATTCTCTATTGAATGAAGCGCTTCTTAAGCAAATGTTTGCATATGTAATTAGAAAACTCTATGCATGAACATGTCCAACAATCATATTGCAGCATGGTATGTTTTAGACATTTACACCATTGAAATTAGTTATCTCAAAATTTTACACTGATATTTTCTTTTAAAATGTTTTCAGAGACATTTCTGTTATGTCTAAAGTATATGTTGTTTATATTCTTAGTTCATACCCTTGTAGTATGATCTTTCTTTTCCTTCCTGGTGCTTTACTTTGTTTTATTATAAAGTTAGGACAATTGAAATTGTCCAAAGCTTTTCTTTTAAAACAGTCATTTTTGTAGGATGATGAAGAAATAATTTACCGATTTGAGTGACTTATATTCCATTTCTGTTTGAAAAAATACCCTACTCTTGTTTTCAAAGAGTAAATCGCATTCCCCAAATATTTTAACTTCAAAGTGTACATAATTCTGATTTCTATGTCATGACTAGCTATTATGTTAATAGAGAAGTACATTGACACATAATTTGGGTAACATAAATGGGCATATTTTATCTTCTAAAATTCCTTGGATTTTTCATCTGTTTCTTAATGAACTAATGCAATTTTGAAATATTTAATTTTGGAGGAGTAGGTGAAGACTGGACATACTATCAAGTAGGATATTCTTGTCATCTTTCAAATTTGTGCATGCAAAGATCTGGAAGGTTGTTTTGATGAAATAATGATTTCTGTACTAATCCCAGATTCATTAAAAATGAAATATGATAGGTCTCCATGCAGAAGTGTTTTTTGTTTCGCTGGCTGAACTCCCTTTGGCTGTTAACAGGAGCTCATGGGGCATATTTTCTGTTTGCACTTTGACCACTCAAACTTCAAATCCAATTGCTAAAATTTATATCAGATCCCAAATAATGATAAATCTTAGTTTTATACTAATTGTGATTGCTTATGAAGACTTTTAAGTTTTATTTTTAATATCTTTTATTGACTGATTAGCTTCTCTAATAATAGAAAAATGTCTCTAAGTTGCTGTATTTTTATAACATGGTCCTTTGCCAAATATGGTTATAACTGAGAATTAAGACAAAACTCAACATTACTTAGGTGGTGACTCAATATGAACGAAATGCTAAAGGCAGAGAAGATAAATGCTCCTTCACTTTGATAAGTGCTTTGATGAAAAACTCAAAGAAAAAAATCTGCATGGATATATTTGTGCTATTCACAGCAAATTAATTGAACACAGTGAAAAAGAAATGTTTCTTCTCAACGAACAAAGTCTATCTGTGCATCTGCAGTTTAAGATAAAAGGTAATACAAGGACAATAGTGCTTTCACTGGTAGTGCTCTTTCCCCATTATCGCTTGGCCTGCAATGCTTCATTTATCAGGAATGTATTGTGGGAGACAGTTTAAAAATATCCATGTGATAGATCCCCTTTATCCTGTTGTATTTAGAATAAATGACTTACTGTAATACTGGAATTACAGAAGAATTTGCTTCAGATATTCTGGGAAAATGAACTTCATCAGCCCTTAAAAACATTTATCCGTTCCTAATGTCTTCTTCTTTTCCATTTTTTTTGTTAAAAGATTAAGCAGCTTTCGAATATTATTGTCCATATTTTTCTAAGGTATTTGAGATATAAAAGGGACAAATGCACCTTTTCCTCACTGTTAACCCATTTTCCAGACCCCCAAGAATCTGCATATATCACAATTCTTCTCATTACTGGAATAGGAAGTCTATAGTTTCATCTGCTGAACACAACTATTTGCAGAGTGATACTCATGAATTATACACCCTGAAAATAATTTGATTTACAAATTCCTTGCATGCAATTTCCTTCTGCAGAATGGAAGATAGGAAATTCTGCTCAGAAGAAAACAAGACAGAAGAGTTCAAGTTTTCCATGAGCATTTTATTGCTCTCGTCATTTTGAGTTTCTGTCACCGCACCCTAAGGAATAAACTAGATACAACAACAAAGGCCAGGTAAGCTAAAGATTTGTAAGAGCAAAGTTGACAGTTTCCTGCCGATTCCCTGCAACACACAGACATATCAGCAGTGAGATATGGCAAATGGCATAGGAGCTGTGTGCTCTATTAGTATGATCCTCCCTTCTCAGTTAAGTTCATTTAAGAGGCAGCGTCTTCACACAGTGCCATATTCTCATAACAATTACTTTTTCATCACTATTGACTCCCTAAGTGGTCATAAGAGTCGCTATACTTTTTACACAACATTCATGTTACCAGCTTCACAGAAAAATGTCAATATAGGACATGCAACCACCCACAAGGACGAGCAGACGATAAAGCGTGTAGATGTGAGTCCCCACACAGAGTTATTTCTGTACGCGTTTCTCAGTGCATACCCATGTGAATGTGAATCCTTTGTTTATTTTACAGGTTTATGGTCTGAGAGAAAAAATTCCTCAAACTATAAAAAAATGCATGATTTAAACTATTAAATCACTTAAGCCCAGTCATTTGTTTGTTTGTACTGTAGCATGTCAATAAAAAGCCATAAGTCCACAGATACATTTCTGCCTATTTGTCTGACAATGGCATTTACAATACTGTGAAGGACTGCGTTCTAAATAGAGCTTTAATGTAAAACTCAGAGAGAAAGTTTCTGCCTGTTTTGTTTCCCCCTTTTGTGTCTGTTCATCCAGAGTCTTCAGGAAGGGTTTTTCCTGCCTGTTCTTTTCCAGCTGGTGAAGAGGTTGATGACTATTCCTTACAGTTTAAAGCCTTATCAAAGAGTGGCTATTATTTGGGTTACTCTTACCATCTTTTTCACAGAGAAAGAGAACATTCAAATTTACTTCTAAGAACATCTTTTAGCTTTGGAGATACATTTTTTCCTTTTCCTTCCTACGGGGCAGAACTGAATGTAGAACAGACGGAATTCAACTTTATTTATCCTCTGTAAACTTATCATTTGCATAAGAAAGAACAGAAGAAAAATAATAATTCCATATTCTCTTTCAGATTATTCTCTCTCTTTTTTATGGCACTGCAATTTTGGAGAAAAGTGTAAAACTATTATTTTCCAGACATAACAGTGTGCCAGACGATATGTTTAGAATATTTGCTTAGAAAGAGGAAAGAGATAAAGTATGCAATTTGTAAGTATTCAAATCCTCTCTTTATAACTCCTACAAAATTCTTCTAATTTGTAACATCATGCCATGGATGTCATATCATCTGAGTGATTTCTGAATCTTTTAATAAATGGAACTAAATATAAAATTAGAGGTGTAATCATACTAACTTACCTGTTGCAACAACCTGTGTTATTCTTTAAAAAAAAACCAAATTACTAAGACTGTATCAGGGTAGGGCAGGAGGTGAAATAGAAAGAGAAAGGTGAAAGAGAAAGCTGCAGATGGAAAGCTACAAAGTAGGGTATGAATACTCTTACCTCATCATTATAACCAATTTGATAAACTTTACTCTTCATGCTTCTATCTTATATTGCTAGCAACACATAGGCAAACATAAGCAGGGTATCTGCACATGTATTTGACTTAAATGCATTTATTCTCCTATGGACAAGTAGATTAGTTCTACATTGGGGTTTTGGAGAGTGTTATAAAACTACCCAGGACGTAAGCGGGACTCTTTCTCAGAAACAGTAACATCTTTTCAGACATTGCTGTCCTACACTTGGACCAATAAGGCATTTTAAAAGTCATTACATTTTATAGGACACTGCAGGTGGAAAGGTAAAGTTGGCTTGCAAGATTTTTTGGGTTATAGGAATATAAGACCAGTAAAATCTATTCTGTTGCTTCTCTAGAGCTGCAGAAGTAAATGTCAATGGAGATTATGTATGTTCGACACTTCCAGAAGATTTATAATTTCACAGTATCATAAGGTTGGAAAAGACCTCTGAGATCATCGAGTCCAACGTATGACCCAACACCTACACCACCTCCTACTTGTCAACTACACCATGTCACTAAGTGCCTCATCCAATCTCTCCTTAAACACCTCCAGGGACGGTGACTCCACCACCTCCACCACCTCCCCGGGCAGCGAATTCCAATGGCCAGTCACCCTCTCAGTAAAGAACTTCTTCCTAATGTCGAGCCTAAACGTCCCCTGACAAAGCTTCAGACTTTGATTGCCTTAGCATTTGAACCTTTGCCATACAGTTTACTTGTTATCAAACTGTTAACACTTTCATTGCATACAGCTGTTAAAGATCCTACAAATACAGTTGTAGTTCAGTTGGGTAATGTGGGAGCTTGGTATTTTCATTTTTGTTTTTGTTTGAATGCATACATAGTGTTTCATTGCAGCACTTTTTGCCTTTAATAGAAGGAGAAATTAATCTGTATACTTAGTTAACTATGTACTTATATATTTTGACTTAAAAGATAGCCTTGCAGTCAAGTGAATGATATTTTTTTATTTCTAAACAGCTTGTTAATTTTCAGTCAATACATGCAATTGTTTTTTGGAGTTTTGGGGGGTTTTCGAGGTTTTTTTGCCTTTTTTTTTATGACTTGTTTGCTTTTTGTTTGTTTTTTAAAAAAATAAAATATAAATATTATTGGGTTAATAATTTGAATGCTTTATTAGTTATAGGTTAGGGATAATAATGGAAATTCTGCCAGAGTAATATCAATATTCTGTTCTTATCAAGTAATTCATATTAAAGGTATTTATTTAAATTTGGTATAAGCCCTTTAACAGAAAGACTGAAGTTCAGCATCTTTGCTAATGAAAAAAAAAAATTCTCTAATAATTTTACAATGTAAGTGAAAAGTCATTTTGGTAATGAGCTGATAATTCTTCAGCAATATAGCAATATTAATCTCAGTGGATACCAAATGAAAGGCTACAAACCCTAAGAAATGCAAAAGAAAAGAAGAAAGAATTACATCTACAGAATAATTTATAACAGCATGATAATTGTATATCTTTGATTTCTGCGTGACTGCTGTGAAGAAAGAAAATCCACCATTTAGTAGAAACACTTTTCTCGAACAAGGACTTCTGTTTTTCTTGCACTTCCTTTCTTAGTTTATACAACACAGGACTTTTTTTTGTTTGTTTTGATAAATGTCTATTAGGTATATAACAAGAGTTATTCCTGCAAATAGGACAGTTCAAAGCAGTTATATAGGTGATCCAGGAAACATATTGACAAAGTTGGATATTTGCTTAACAAGGAGATGCTGAGGCTTCACTGATGAGCTCAGCACTCTGACGAACTGAAGTCTGAGATGTCCTCGATGAGAGACTGGGACATCCCTGATAAGATAACCAGCAGCTGAGATATGCTTAATAACGTACAACTGGCAGAACAAAGAAACTGTGATGATATACAACACCAGGAACTGATGCCTTATGCCCACTTACATATCTATGCCAAAACCATATAAAAGTAACTTGCTGTCTACTTGAGATCTGCTTCTCTGTGAGAGCTTCTCTGCACAAATTTCTGTGCACAAGCTTCTTTGCATAAGATCTGGAGAGACTGGACTCCCACCAAGGATGCCTAGCGGACTCCGAACTTCATGATGTGGAGGATCAATGAAAATAGACTTTTTTGTCCCACTCCTGGGAGTGGTTTGATGAGTGCTGTACTGGTACCACCTCACACTATATGTTTAGCCATCCATATAGACAGTTTATATCATAAGCGTATACTTCCTTACTTGTGGTAATTCTGTTGTCACTTGTTTTAGAAATATACCATATATATGTGTATATATAAAGTGTATGTGTATGCATATATGTACTTGCTTTACTAGTAATCATTTTGTAATAACCTGTAATATACACCTGGCTTACCTGTAGTAATTCACAATAAGGAATTTCACAGAAATCCAGACCTTTCTGTCCTTGTGCATTGTGGAATTCTAAAAACAGCTACAGGTTACTGAACCCTTGTAGGTCATGACTGTTATCATTACACCAGTATCCAGTCTATTCTAAATCCACTGTGTTTTTCCTCTACTGTGTTACAAAATATGACATGTTTGATAGTTCTGATTCTATTCTGACTGTAAGGTGGAGAATAGCAGGCAACAAAGCAAGTATTTAAAGAAATCATCTAGATGAGATGTCAATATTACCTATGTTGAACTGAGAAAATCTGGTCAGAAACATATTGATACGGAACCACTCTACAGAAAAATTCAACTAAAGCCGTATTATCTGCTGGTGATGTTGTGCACCCCTGGAAGTGTCAAGGTCCACCTGTATGTAAATTGGATTTACTTAATTTTTCAGTCTGTCTAAGATGAATTAATATCTATTGAATAAATAAATGGATAAAATGTAAATAGAAAAATATTAAAGCAACATTTAGGATTGATAGGATTGACTTTTGGAAATATTTGTCTTCCCCTATAGTACCATTGAGTCCAGCTGTACCTCTCCACTATTAATCCATGTCCCTAAGAAGCTCATCAAGCCGTCTTTTAAACACCTCCGGGGTTGGCAATTCAACCATCTCCCTGGGCAGCCTTTTCCAATGTCTGACCACCCTTTCAGTGGAGAAAGTTTTCCCGATATACAGTCTAAACCTGCCCTGGTGCAACTTGTGGCCATTTCCTCTCACCCTATCACTTGTCACTTACCAGTAGAGCCCAGCACCCACCCCGTCACAACCTCCTTTCAGGCAGTTGTAGACAGTGATGAGGTCTCCCCTCAGCCTCCTCTTCTCCAAGCTGAACTACCCCAGGTCCCTCAGTCTCTCCTCATGGGACTTGATCTCTAGCCCCCTCACCAGCCTCGTTGCCCTTCTCTGGACGCGCTGCAGACCCTCAATGTCCTTCCTGTAGTGAGGGGCCCAAAACTGAACCCAACACTCGAGGTGCGGCCTCAGCAGTGCTGAGCACAGGGGCAAAATGACCTCCCTGCTCCTGCTGGCCACGCTGGGTCTGATACAGGCCAAGATGCCATTGGCCCTCTTGACCACCTGGGCCACTGCTGGCTCATGTTCAGCCAGCTGCCAACCAACACCCCCAGGTCCTTCTCTGCCAGGCAGCTCTCCAGCCACTCTTCCCCAATCTTGTAACGCTGCATGGGGTTGTTGTGATCCAAATGGAGGACTCTGCACTTGGCCTTGTTGAACCTCATCCCGTTGGTCTCAGCCCATCGATCCAGCCTGTCCAGATCCCTCTGCAGAGCCTCCTTTCCTTCAAGCAGATCCACACTTGCACCCAGCTTGGTGTTATTCGCAAACTTCCTAAAGGGTGCACTCAATGCCTTCATCCAGATCATTGATAAAGTTGTTGAACAGGTCTGGACCCATCACTGAACGCTGGGGAACACCGCTTGTGACCAGTTTCCAACTGGATTTAACTCCATTTACCAGCATCCTATAGGCCCTGCCATCCAGCCAGTTTTTAACCCAGCAGAGGATGTGCCTGTACAGGCCAATGGCAGCTGGTTTCTCAGGCAGAATACTGTGATGGAATGGAATGAACGAATTATATACAGAACATATTTTAAATATATGTGAAGTACAGAACACTTTCAAGGAAGATTTTCTTTTAATTGAGATATGCAAATCAAAGTCATTTCTGTTGCTTATTTTCAGCTCTTATTGATCCCAATCAATGAGCCAAATGTAAAAAAATAGTAGGGAGTATTTTCATTCTGATGTTTTAAAATACTATATTCACCTAGGTATCATTTTTAGACAGAATTCTTCACCTTTGATTTTGTTTCTTTTTTATTAAATAGTTCTCTAAATGTTAATGGGAGAGATATTTTTTGTTTACTTTCTCTTGTGTGTGTGTTTTAGACTTGAAACAATTATCTTTTTAGGCATTGTATTAATGTAGTCTGTTATAGTTGATGAATTTTGCAAAGAAACATTATTTTAAATGTTTCTCTAAATAGTCACCAATCAATTCTGAATGACTCATCTACGAGATTATTTTTTGGTTTTCCAAAAATCCTGTTGAATAAATCTAGAAGTTAGAAATATTTCATAGAATTTGGACATCCCAGGATTCTAGATAATCCCAGACTAGATAATACGTAGGCTGCACTAAGACACTATAATAGAAAGCTGTGTCTCTTTCTTTGCATGTATGTTTTTCTTCAAGTCATAGTAGCACTTGACAGGAGATGAAAAAAAATCACATTTCCATAAATCAATAATAATTTTATTTTAAATTGATGAAATCTTTAATAATATCAACAGGTGACATTTCAGAAACAGGAAACTGATAATTTATTGACAAAAGTGCTTTATATTAGTACCTGTTTGTGAATTATTACAAAAATCATAGAGAGCACTAACATGTAGGTAAACATACCAGAATGTATTAATTTATGCTTAAGCAAGAAAGATCTGCAATCCTGGTTTTGTTTTGTCCTTTCATGTTTCTTTCAATAATATAATGATAACCTAGTCACACAGTGAAACGTGGAAATACAGAAAGAGAACAAGATCAAAGCAGGATAGCTTCAAACATTCTAGTGATAACTGCTTTGCAAGAAATCCCTTCTGATTTGACAGTGAAATGAAAATGACATAAGAATAATAGTTTAAAGTTTGCAAAACCTACTATGTTTCTTTGTAAACCATAGAAATAAGCAAATCTAGTGGAGTTATCTTTAGTATCTTACCATACTTTTTATGCTACAGATCAACAGTCCCCATCTTCAAGTTAGTAGTCATTTTCCCACAGACCATTAGAAAATTTTCTGCCTACCTCTGCTGGTGCACAGATCACATCTATAGAATTTCTACTTAAGTTTATAACAAGAACAAAAAAAAAAGAAGAAAGACATTTTGGAAGCACAACAACAATGAGGGAGTTTTATTTCAAGTGCTTAAAATTATTCCTGATTTTCTGACACAGTCATTTCCTGCAGCAGATTAAAAAAAGGTCTTTCTGTTTTATTGTAATGCCCTCTTTTAAAGACCTTTTTTATCAAAATGCAATTTGACGTGGAGTTGAAAGCAGAGGTAGGTGAAATACATGCACTTGCTCTAAATAGAAATGGTGATATGGAATACCTTTCATGATTAGGGACCTTGACAGGCTGGAGAGATGGGCTAACTCCAACAGCATGAGGTTTAACAAGTCCAAATGCTGGGTCCTACACTTTGGACACAACAACTCCATGCAGAGCTACAGGCTGGGTGCAGAGTGGCTGGAGGGTAGTCAGGCAGAAAGGGACTTGGGAGTGCTGGTGGACAGGAAACTCAGCATGAGCCAGCAGTGCGCTCAAGTGGCAAAGAAGGCCAATGGTATCTTGGCCTGCATCAGGAACAGTGTGGCCAGCAGGACTAGAGAGGTCCTCATCCCCTTATACTCGGCACTGGTCAGGCCGCACCTTGAGTGCTGTGTCCAGTTCTGGGCCCCTCAGTTTAAGAAGGATGTTGAGATGCTGGAGTGCGTCCAGAGGAGAGCAACGAGGATGGTGAAGGGGCTGGAGCACAAGCCCTATGAGGAGCGACTGAGGGAACTGGGGTTGTTCAGTCTGGAGAAGAGGAGGCTCAGGGGAGACCTTATTGCTCTCTAAAACTACCTGAAGGGAGGTTGTGGTGAGGCAGGAGTTGGACTCTTCTCTCAGGTGACCAGTGACAGAAGGAGAGGACACGGTCTCAAGCTTCGCCAGGGGAGGTTTAGGCTTGACATTAGGAAGAAATTCTTCACTGAGAGGATAATTGCTCATTGGAATGCGCTGCCTGGGGAGGTGGTGGAGTCACCATCCCTGGAGGTGTTCAAAAAGAATTTGGATGAGGCACTTAGTGACATGGTGTAGTTGACAAGTAGGAGTAGGTGTAGGTGTAGGTGTTGGGTCATAGGTTGGACTCGATGATCTCAAAGGTCTTTTCCAACCTTACGATACTGTGATACTGTGATACTGTGATTGTTTCCCTATATAGATCCAATAATGAAGTAAAAAATCACAAAAAAATAGTATCTGAAAATCTCAATAACAGGTAGAATTTCTTCAATGAGAGAGTTATTGCTCTGTCTTTCCTGTTTATAAACAAGACATGGAGATTCTGGTTTTCCTAACAGTACGATAAGCACTTCTTCCATTTCAAATGATAGGTTTTTCACTATATGTTCACAAGATTTGTAAATCAAAGGAAGTGGTGATACCAAAGGAAAACAGATTTCAAAATAAAGAGAATTCCAGCTTGATAGTGTTTGTGAGGGAGAAGAAAATGTGCTACTCTAATGTAGGTTTAAGGTGGTCATAAAAATAATACTGCTGCTGGATAACGGTTTCAGTTACTTTTACTATAGTAAAAGATCTCTTTAGATACACACACTGCGTCCAAATTTTTATTGCATTTCCAAAGAGCCTCAACCTGAACTGTCTTTGCAAGTGGTTTTATATATGCGAAACTAGTATGGTGTTACCTAAATTACAGCATAGTGTGCTGCCCTTAGTTCTATCTTCTGTGCAATTTCAGAGAATAATCAAATGTGTTGAAATGCAGATTTATTAGAGAACTACATCCTCTGCTTTTAATTGAGCTAGTCTTTTTTTTTTTTTAAAAAAAAAAAAAAAGCCTTTTTTAAGTTATGAGAAGGATGAAAGCTGTCACCAAAACACAGTTCCATGCTGTCAGGTGACCTTGCTGCATTCACTTTTGTCAACTTTTGTTCTGCTGTAATGAAGAAGAAATTACATTCACAGAGAAGACACAATTGACACTTTCTTACTGTAATCAACTAATGTGTGGGCTCTTCTGTGCTTTATCTGTTATCTTTTATATGAAAGCATGAGGTAAAGAAAATTGTAAACATCAGAAATTGTTGCTGCATGTCAATCAGGCAGTAGCTAACTGGAGACAAAGAGGTCATTGTTCATCAGAGATCTACAGTAACAATAAGGTTCATATTCATTGCAGTAGTTCTATGAAGTGTGAATGCTGTTGTTTTCACTCTGGAGAAACGAAAGGAAAATATATCTTATAGAAAACAAATTGTCTGCAGCATTAAGTTCTGACAAATCATACGATTTTATAAAAGCAAGAAAAAAATATCTGTAGAGGATCTTAAACATTTGTGACTAAAAATTTCAACCACCACCCTACTGACTCAAAACCTGGAACGTGAACTGAACTCCTTAGAGTGCTTGATCTCTGCAGCTCACAGCTCTTTGTAGCACCCAGTTCACAGTTTAGTCTCATTCCAGCCTGAACTGGTAGCTAAATGTGAGCAGTTGTGTGACCCAACTCCTTTCCTTCCTTCCCAGGGAAAGGGAAAAAGACTTGGAAACAAAAAATAAAAGTAGCTTTAATGGAACACTAATAATAATAAGGAAAATAATAAGAAAGTAATATGTACAAATATACAAAATTGTGCCCCCTGTTGACTGCAGAGCAGGCATGGGGGAAGGTTCCAGGCTGGACTCAGCGGCTTGATGGGAGCTGGACTCAGGAACTGGATTCAGGAACACACGATCTGGGATCAAGGGCAAAAAGACAGACAAGGTTTGTGTTAGATGTTAGCCACCAAAGAAGAGAGCTTGACTCTCATGATCCTTCAGTTTTATACTGAGTGTGACATTCGGGAATGGAATGGAATGGAATATTCTGCTGGTCAATTTGCGATCACCTGTCCTGTTCACTCCTCCCTGCAGGTGCTACTCCTTTTTGTCCCTTTTCACAGTATCACAGTATCAGAGTATCACAAGGTTGGAAAAGACCTTTGAGATCATCGAGTCCAACCTATGACCCAACACCTACACCTACACCTACTCCTACTTGTCAACTACACCATGTCACTAAGTGCCTCATCCAAATTCTCTTTGAACACCTCCAGGGATGGTGACTCCACCACCTCCCCAGGCAGCGCATTCCAATGAGCAATTATCCTCTCAGTGAAGAATTTCTTCCTAATGTCAAGCCTAAACCTCCCCTGGCGAAGCTTGAGACTGTGTCCTCTCCTTCTGTCACCGGTCGCCTGAGAGAAGAGTCCAACTCCTGCCTCACCACAACCTCCCTTTAGGTAGTTGTAGAGAGCAATAAGGTCTCCCCTGAGCCTCTTCTTCTCCAGACTGAACAACCCCAGTTCCCTCAGTCGCTCCTCATAGGGCTTGTGCTCCAGCCCCTTCACCATCCTCGTCACTCTCCTCTGGACACACTCCAGCATCTCAACATCCTTCTTAAACTGAGGGGCCCAGAACTGGACACAGCACTCAAGGTGCGGCCTGACCAGTGCTGAGTATAAGGGGATGATGACCTCTCTAGTCCTGATGGCCACACTGTTCCTGATGCAGGCCAAGATACCATTGGCCTTCTTTGCCACTTGAGCGCACTGTTGGCTCATGCTGAGTTTCCTGTCCACCAGCACTCCCAAGTCCCTTTCTGCCTGACTACCCTCCAGCCACTCTGCACCCAGCCTGTAGCTCTGCATGGAGTTGTTGTGTCCAAAGTGTAGGACCCGGCATTTGGACTTGTTAAACCTCATGCTGTTGGAGTTAGCCCATCTCTCCAGCCTGTCAAGGTCCCTCTGTAGGGCCCTCCTACCTTCTAGCAGATCAACATTTCCTCCCAGCTTGGTGTCATCTGCGAACTTGCTAATGAAGGATTCGATCCCCTCATCCAGATCATCAATGAAGATATTAAACAGGACCGGGCCCAGCACCGATCCCTGGGGGACGCCACTAGTGACCGGCCACCAGCTGGATGGGACACCATTCACTACCACCCTTTGGGCTCGGCCGTCCAACCAATTCCTAACCCAGCACAGAACATTCCCGTCCAAGCCACGGGCTGCCAGCTTGTCCAGTAGTCTACTATGGGAGACAGTGTCAAAGGCCTTGCTGAAGTCCAGGTACACCGCATCCACAGCCTTCCTCTCATCCACCAGGCGAGTCACACGGTCGTAAAAAGAAATCAGGTTGGTCAGGCAGGACCTGCCTTTCCTAAATCCATGCTGGCTGGGCCTAATCTCTCCCTCATTGTGCAGGTGCCGCATGATCATTCCCAGGATTACGCGTTCCATAATTTTACCTGCAACCGAGGTCAGGCTGACAGGTCTGTAGTTACCTAATGACATTCTACCAACTCAAGGATGGCCTTGGTTTCTATAGGAACAAGTACAAACAATGGCCTTTCTGCATACCGATGCCCCGTGTTATCACTTCTAGAGACAGACAGTGTCTGAAAACATAGAGTTAATTTTCACAAAATGAAGCTACTTAGACAAGGCTTATCTGAAAAGATAGAACATCGATTCTTCTTTAGCTCAAACCAGAACACACCTGCTCTGCTGGTGAGTCTGCTCCAGCTTTATTTCATATTGGGTTCACATGATAGAAAACAGGTCTTGATGCTCCCGATAGGGCACTACTGAAGTGAACATCACTGTCAAGTCAGTGGGACTCACTACATAAAGTTAAAAATAAGCAGCCAATGTCAAGAATATCCCAGTCATATGTTAATTGAAACAGCACAATGAGTTCTTTTTGTAATCTATCTATTGACGGCAACTTGCACATGTAAGGTCAAAAGCAACTTACTGATCTCTGAGGAATAGAATCATTGAATGAATTGTATGACATGATAAATTTTAATCTACAAACAGATCAGTTGCTATATTAGTGGCATCAAAAAGTCAAATAAAATCTTATTATTCACTTGACGTTCCTCAGATCTTCAGCTTCGCCTTACTGGTACAGTATTGGTATTCAGTTACTTATGGACTGAGACAGGGTGGTCGCACAATGATATTGTCACTTTAGCATTTACTCCATAACAAGTTATACATGGTGAAGATTTTGGGTCTGATCTTTGATTAAAGAGGAGTCATATGTCAATAACTGTCTAATGATTTCAAAACAGATAAAATCAAACTCCTAGAAGAATTAAGCACTGAAATATTTAATACAGCAGATGTCTAACTTGATCCCTAGACATAGCTATAATTCAATGACTGAACAAAGCTGAGGATAGTGAGTTGGAATGGAAAGTCCTGAGCAGCAATATGTAGCACCTCATCAGAGTTTTCAGCTATAGTGAACATTATTTATTAAACTGTCAATCTGCCGTAACTAGAAAAGCATTAGATCAAGTTCCACAGCAACCAGCTCAAGATCATCTGGGAGCACTGTGTCAGTAAGTCTTGAAATTATTATCCAGATGCTTCAGGGGAACAAAGTGGCTGCTAGTAAAATGAGTGATTATTCTAACAAAATACAGACCTTTTTTTTTTTTCTCTTCACACCAGAGCAACTGATAACCACCGTATGGAATAAAGTAAAAATATATTGGGAGTTTAAAATGGAAATGTAATCAATCTCTACATGTGTGATAGTGACAATGAAAACCACTGTAGCTTTTTTCTTTTCTCAAATTCTGGAAAATGTCCTTGACAGAATAACAATCAACAAGATCTGTTGGAAAGTGTCCTTCCTAAAGGCAATCTGACTGGTGAAGACCAGACTGACATAATTTTCTGCTCACAGGCAAAATCAAGGAAAGTTCAGAGCGTAAAGTCAAGGTCTATGTATGCTCCTTGTCTCTAAAAAAAATAATTAGTACTGGGACTCTGTGAAAATATCTATAGAGATTTCTGCCCAAGCAAGTCAATGGCTACTCATTTTGAGATGGTACATTTTAGTAGCAAAGTTGAAATGTTAGAATCATTTTTTTACCTAAAACAGGACCAGAAAAAGAAGTATGCTTGAACGGGTTTATTTTATAATTACGTGTATTTATATACGCATTTCATATGCATAAATGTAAAATTATGTTATTTGTTACAAATGGGTTTACCAGAAAAGAGTCTTATAGTTGGTAGCAAGCATGTTAATCCAATGTAAATATTGAAATTTGGGGGTAATTCCAATACCACAACAGTGTGTACTGAATGAATCATACCTGAAAATGAAGTCATGTAGAGGACAGCAAAAACCAGTACAGATACTGGGAAAAGCAACATGGAAAAAAAAATCTGCCTTCAAATAAAAGTGATCGTCATGCAATTGTTCTACCACTTCCCTGTATGTCTATGTGGTTTTTTTAGAGCTGTCACGTCAAATGATTTAGCCAGTCACCCATCGGCTGCCTTTGTGCTTTTGTTACAAAATGGTTAAATGTCTTGAATCGCAAGTCTCACGGCATTGCCTATAGCTGGTATCAAAGCAATGCTGCTATGAGTTGAGCTGCACCAGACATCTGGTGCATATATCAAATAACCAACCATCCATAAGCATTTTGTAAGGACAGTTTAAATAAAATGAATGGTTAAGATTGACCCATTAAACATTACTGAGACATTCTCAAGGTAAATCTTCAGTTATATAATATCAGCCTCACAACATGAGAATCAATTAAAGGTCATCTGCTATGGCAGAGAACATATGCTGATGTTATCAAACATATGGAGAAAAAAATCTAAATTATGCTGAACAAAATGCAGCAAAACAAAATAAAGATAGTGTGTTCAGGAAGCTGTATATGTCACATCCCCAGCTACGAGTGTACTGCAAAAAATAAACCAAAATCCCACAAGTAAAACTGCTCAATTTTTAAGTTCACAGGGAATTTTATTGACAGTGTAAAACATGCCATCAGTATACATACATTATCAAAGCCTCAGATATGCTAGTGTCATTGTGAACATTATACAGCTGCATTACACTATCAAAACAAATAAACAGAAAAGTAATTAAATATGAATGATATCTACTGAAATACAGGAATTTCTAATAAGGCTTCCCAGAAATGGCAAAAATTTTTTCCCAGGAATTTTCTTTAGGGTAAATTGCCCTTAGAGTATAGCTTGGCACTGAAATGGAGAAATTGGTTCTAACAGCCAGAAAGTAGATAATTTGTATATATAGAAGCTTTGTCATCACTTTCACAGATGTTTGCAAATCTTAATTGTCACAGCTGTTTGATGAGTGTTTACATCTTCTGAGGCCCAAAGGACTGAACTACACTTCAAATTCTCACTCTCTATTGTATGGGTGTGATACTGTATGGTGTCAGGAAGCCACAAAAATGGGAAAACCCATCGGGAAGGTGACCCAAGAACATGGGTGACAACATGGCTTGCAGGGTACGGGATCTCACCAAAAAAAGAGGTCCAATACCACAATACTTGGACAAGAAGAGCAGAGAATGACCAGTGACAGAAACCAAGGTCAAAAAAGGTCTGGGGTGGCTGCGGAGGACTATGGACAGAGGGATGTGGACATGGACAGGCCTAGTCAAGGCAGCAAGTGGTGATCTGCTCTACTAAAGTTATGTCACTGTATAGGCAATCCTACAGCACAACCCAAGTGAGGGCCAGGTCTAAGGACCTGACCTCCAGTGCAGCCCCTGTTTGAAAGAAAGACCCACAGAGGCTGTTCCAAGACCTTGCCCCATGTTGCTCCACAACAGAGCTGTGTTTGGTGCTGGTGGGGCAGCACCTCAAGTACTGTATTCAGTGCTGGGCCCTTACTAGAAGAAAGATATTGAGCTGCTGGAGCATGTTCAAAGAAGGGCAATGAAGCTGGTAAAGGGTCTAGATAAAAAATCTTATGAGGAAACTGAGGTTGTTTAATCTGTATTAAAGGAAGATCAAGGGAGACCTTATCATTCCCTACAACTACCTGAAAGGAGATTTTAGTGAGGTGGATGTTGGTCTCATCTCCCAGTGATAAGACGAGAGGAAATGGCCTCAAGTTGTGCCAGGGGAGTCTTAGACTGTATATTATGAAAACTATCTTCACTGATTGTCAAGAACTGGAGCAAGCTGTTCAGGGAAGTAGTTGAGTCGCCATCCCTTGAGGTATTTAAGAGACATGTAGATGTAGTGCTAAGCGATATAATTTAGTGGTGAACTTGGCAGCATTAGGTTTATGGCTGGGCTTCATGATCTTAAAGGTCTTCTCCAAGCAGAAGAGTTCTGTGATTCTGACTTGGCCTTCACAACCTGTATCCCATCCCTGGGAGGAGGAAAGATGTTTCAAAGCCCGTTGATGCATGCTGGACTCTGACACATGCTTTTCTGACCAAGACAGGACTTGAACCTTTACTTCACTGTAATCTCAAATGAAATGATCTTGCTTTTGGGAGGTTTTCAGATAGATCACTATTCTTCATTACTGGAAGTAGAAAGTAGAAGGTGTGATTATATGACTCGAAGACTAACGTAAGTGTGAATCACTCAGTCCTGATTATTACCAGGTCATGTAAAAACAGTCCCCCTGCATCATAAACCTGCAGCGACTTAAAAGTACCGAGTGCCTCCCTCTACTAGAAATACATTTATTTCCTTGAGAAGATCCATTAAAGGCAAAGCAATATGAGAAAATGAGTGCCTTGAATACAGACTATTTAAAATCTCAGCTAACAACAGATCTACTTCATCTACTACAACAGATTGTTTACACAGATTCTTTTTAATTTTATCCAAGTATAGTTGAAGTACATTTTTTGGCTATAAACTGTACTTGTTTGCTGTGTGAAAAATGTCTCCTGTGTTCCGAAGAGTACACACAGACCCCCACTGTGACAGCAGCAAGAGACCTGACCAGAAGCCTGTTTCCTCAGGCCTTGAATTTCTTAACAACACGGATTAGTCTAGAAATAAGAGACCAAAATCATCCTTCTGTATGTATGTAGGTGTATGTCTACTGAATGACCTCAGGTGTAGAGAAATGGTGACCTAGCCCTTGAATTTTCATTTTTAATTTAGGCATAAAAAAAACCCCATTGAATAATTTAACCGACACTATCTGTTTTAAATTCCTTCTCTACATTTGAATTTGGTGCCTCTTTGTCTTAATTTTACACTGTCTTTATATGGTGTATACAGGGCTAGGTTTTGAACACAGTGGAACATGTTGTTGTGACTGATCACAAAATTATGATCATAGATTTCTTTAGGTTTGAAAAGACCCTCTTCAGATTATCAAATACAACCATTAACCTAACATGACCAACTGATAGCTCAGATTACAGTAAATTTCAGTGTTGATTAAAATCCAGTCAAAAAAATCAGTCAAAAATCAGTACATTTCAATGAATAGCAGTCTTAATATTAAGTTTTAGGTGATTTAGAAAAATCACTATACAAAATAAGTAACTGTCTACAAAAATATTTTTGAAATAGAGAGGACAGTGGAATTATCAACTATATAAATAAGAACAGGTCAAATCTTTATATCTTCTCATTAGATACCTAAAGAATTTTGTTTGGTTTTGGTTTTGGTTTTTTTCCTTTATCAGGAATTCTGTAAAGAGAATTTCACAAAATTTTGGGGAAAGCTGATAAGTTAGTTCAAAGAATTAGATCATTTTGGGTTAAGTAAAAATTGGGTTAAGCTAGTCCAAAGAATCAGATCATTTGGGGTTAAGTAAAAATTGATCTTGAAAAAAAGTTTGTTCTTAAAAAATAAGATTTACTCGACATAGCATGGTGTGATTAACAAGGCTTATTTCTCATAATGAAAGACTATTTTTTAAATAAAAAAGCTTTGAAAGAAAATCTGATGTACAACATCCTTGCTAAAATATATTTTAGTGTAGTTCCATTGAATGGCAACCCGTTTAAGTGAATTGAATCATTTTCACTATGGGGAGAGCAGTCATCAGTCGCTCTCCTTGTTGAAGTTTCATAGTTTAAGCACTGAATAATCAAACAGACCATTAAAAGTGGTGTTAATAATAACTATTTGAAAAGCTCATCTGAAAGCTGATAGTACTTCTGCGTGACTGTCTGCTTTGTATATGCCCTGATATCAATATACTCTGAAAACAGCATATGGTTTCTTTGATGGAAAGTAATGGAAAATGACAGACTGTTTGAAGATGTTGTGGTGCCAGTTTCATGAATAATGCATTAGGGTAACAGGTATAATCAGTGCAGTTTAATAGTTTGCAGCCTCCAGAGATACAGCAGTGGAATACAGAGGAATTATCCTTGTACTAGGACCACCTGACACTTATCTTTTTTTCCTTGACTTTATTTTATTAAGACTATACTAAATCAAAAGGTTTGTACTGAGTAAAAATTAATCTAGTATACATGTTCTGTGTGATTTACCTTTTAACAATAAACACAATTTTTAAAAGCTCTTTTGTTCTATTTTTATATTTAATAGGTTTTAAAGCTTCAGATTTTAAAGGAGCATATTACATACACACCAAAAAATGTTTTTAAATTCAATTATTTTCCTATACCAAAAATAAGTATAAGAATCATTTGCAAAAATCTTTCTTGCAGAAAGCTGGTAAAAGATTTTGCACAAAGCACATATTGATTTATATTTAATGACCATAGGAAAGATCTGTGAATGAGATGTACACTTAGGGACACATATTCCTCTTGACACCTGGTCTTACCTTATAGCGTCAGGACTCCACAATTATAAACATGAGCTAAAGTATATGACTTGGGATATGGGGTTTCAGTCCTTGTATTTACAGTTTTACTGAAGTAAAGATGCCTGTGTTCCTGAGTTAAAAGTTTCATTTTATACGTGAAAAATGACATACAGTAATATCTGACCAGGTTTTATTTTTATGAATCTGGTATGCTTGCCATATATCTGCATCTCAAAAGCCAGCTTGGCAGATCTTGATTTTTGAAAAAGTTCGTTATAGCTTTTGAAACACCATTCTAAATTCAACTGGGCAGTGAATGGTAGCTTCATATATGCATATTCAGACGCATATATGGCCAGTAAATGAGGAAGAAAACCAAATAGAATCTAATATAATTACTGCCTGTATTGCTGCTCTTAGCAAAACAAATATATGCAAAAAATATATGTTGGGACCAAAATAGTATATTTTCATTTTATAGCAACTTTAGAATATCTAGAGGTTTTAACTATGAATACATAGCAGTAAAACACGAATAGTGTTAGCCATTGTTAGAAGTATGACTGTTCTTATGCAGGAAACACTTATTCTTTCAGTTAGTAAAAACCTAGTCTTGTGAAGAGGAACATATTTGAACATGGAAAATAAAAGTTTCTGGTTTCTAAACTGATCCTGGGAAATATATATTAGACTTCCCACAAGCCGGGAAATTTAGCATACAGGAAAGATGAATTTTGTAACTACCTGCCTTCCCTTGTACCTTTTTTTCCTATGGACGGTGTGAACACATGAGAAGATTTCAGCTACCAAGATGGTTTGAATCCCCCATCTTAGAAAAACCTCCTTTGTCAGTCCCACCTAATACTCAAGCCTGCTCTATCGTTTGTACGTCAACCATTACTGGTGGACTTCTAGCAGATTTTTCTTGTCATTGCTTTCTTTCTTGGCTGTAAAAATTTTATAATGCTAGGAATTTCTGCCATGTTCCAATGACAATGAAAAACATAGCAGATACAGGAAACCATAGCAGATCCAGGATATTATAATAGATATAAAAATTCATAACAGACTCAGGAATGATTATAGGCCTGGAGGAGTGGGTTTTGCAGTAAGGTCTCATCATCATTTGATAGATTCAGATTAAATGTAATATACTTTATAAACTACCCTTCCTGCTGGATTAAGAAAATAAAGCAAAGCAACAAATGACAGACTGAATAGTTTCCCCATCTACTGGATTGGTTCAATGTATTTTAAAAACACTTCAAAATTGTATCACTTACCTGAACTTACTAAAATCACACCAAATAAATGCCCAACCTACATACTATCATCACTTCCAATGGTGTCACAGTGGCATAAAACCAGTGCAGTGAGTAATTAGGACCAGAGTACCTGATAAATGCTTAATTATGATCATCCATTTAGTATTCATGCTTATTTGGCACATCTTCCATATACTGTGCATGATTATCAGAAGAAGCCTTTCATGGGAGCACAGAGTTAAACAGAGAATTCTGGAAGATGAGTTTTGAGCACTGGGTCAAATTGCATCTGTTTACTTGTGAAGTAGATCAAAAGTTATTATAAAATAGCCACTTCATTTAAGAGTCTGAGGAGGTGATAAGAAAATACACAGTTTTCGTAGGACAACCCTAAGTCATTCAGTTACATTTTGAATATGCTGTTGCGTGCAGAAATTACTATTGGAACTGTGTTGTTTTATTAGTTTAGAATGACCAGCAACAAGAGAAATAATTCCATGCACATAGGATTGCATTTGAAAACTCTTGTAAAAAAGTTGTATGCCCACTTACAACAATGTTCTATAAAGCTCTAGGCATAAATAATAGCAGAGAAGAAAGTAGATATCTTCTGATTGCTGAAGATTTACCGACCCACTTACAGTAGTCTTCCGTCTTGTCAAGTGACTACTGAGCTGTGCAATACCATGCAGACTTGTTGTTATGACGCAGACTTTGCTGATTTACGATGTCAGTTTGAGCCTACCTTAAAAACTGCCATTCTGTGGTGGTGGGATCATAAATCATCAAGGGAGATACTAGTTCTCTTCATGGAAACCAACAGCTGTAAGCAGAAGCTAGAACACAGTTTATGACATGCCCACAAGAACTGGAACAGGGATTAGTACTCCTTTAACAAGCATATCTTGTGTCAATTCAGTGCAAGGATTAACATTTCATAGCCAACTAAAATGGGGTTAGAACAACTGGCAATAATTTCATACATTGAAAGGCAATAATTTTCCTGATTCCAATGGCTTTTTCACACACACATGCACACACTCACATGATAACAATGGCTCAAGAAGTAAATAAAATCTCGATGCAAATCAAAGAGTTTCTTCAGGAAACTGCATGTCATGCAATCTGAAATATCTCTGATGTTTTTCCACCTGGGCAACTCAATAGCACTCCAGAAACTGGAAATATCTGCCCTGCTCAGAACTCTTAGGTAGCTATTGTCTTAGATTTTGTGTCCTTTTTGGGGACTTTACCTTCTCACTTTTGTGTTCTAAGGCAGACACAGGACAGATGGCCTGACTGTCTTCTCTATCCAATTTCTCCTACAGCAGGGAGGAGATTGGATGGGAAGAGAAGTGCAGCAGTTCCTCTATCACCAGAAAAATATGTCCAGAGATGAAAAGCCTTAAAGCTGTGCAAAGACACAATGAACTGCTCTGTTGCTTGTACAACAGCCTCTCTACAGCCCCCCAGCTTCCAAGGGCAAAGATTTCTGTAAGGAGTGCAGATATAGACTCATTCTTTTGTTGACCTTCTCCAGGGATGACTGAATAAGAACTGTGAATAGGATGATTCATCATCTGATGAATATCCCTTATGCTTTCCTTCTCACAGTAGCATAGAGACCACAGCTGCAGGAGCAGCACAAGAAGGCTGAACTGCCAAAGAATTTACAGCAAAGAGAGGATTTAATGAGACTGAGTTACATAATGTGAAGGAGAGTGATGCCAAAGAAAGATGACTGAGATACCCTGTGGAAATGTCAATGTCTCACTGGGCTTCACTGAGTGGAGAGGCAATCAAGAACTATCCCCAGAGTAGTGGGAAAGGCCTTTGAGTACTATAATCTACATATACGAGTCCTATGAAACACAGCCTGGTACGGTTGTCCTTGGGAACTTTGATTCCTCCTACATGCTCATCATCCAACACCAATGCTGAGAAAGCTGGTTCTGACAGTCTGAAACCTATGAATTGAGTTTCTTGCGCAATTTGAGACACATTATGGCACTGTGTTCCTGATACATCCCCAAACAAGTATCAGAAAGCCAAACACTCAGCAGGATGTGCCTTTTGTACCAGCATGGAACAAGCCATTGATAAGGCTCAGAGTTCTTGCAGTATTAAGCTCCTCACAACGATGCCATCCATGAGATGTTAGTTGAGTATGGAGAATGGATCAATGATTGCTAGCCCAGTGGTGCAAATGTGCTTTTTCTTCCACTAGAAATAGCTTTGCTATCCTTTCCTCTCCCACCTGGCAGCTGGCTGTCACAAAACCCTCAAATCACAAATCTTCCAGATCACTCTTGACATGGCATGACAAGAATTATATTTCCTTGAGCCATTTCCACTTCTTTAAAAATGAAGATAGAAGTATTTCCATTTTTGTGTGGTTTGTTTTCTGGGTTATTTTCCGTTTGTTTGATTGGTAGTTTTTTTTGAGGGGAGAGGTGTAAGTGGAAAGATAAAGAAATAGGTGGGAACGAAGGAGGAATACATTAAATCAGAAAACAGAATGTATGGTGGACTGTGCATATGTATAATATATCATTTAGAAGCATGTTTTGTTAACATTTTTGTAGTCTGTGTCCATTTCTTATTCCTAATAAATTTGCATCTGCCAATTACCAAGAATATATTTAACATAGACTATGGAAACTATTTGCAAATTTGTTGATCTCTGGCAACCTGAACAAGGTAAGATATTTTTTGATCTCGGAAGTAGTTCACTCTTCAAATACACCAAATATGGAAGTGGTTTGGGGGGTTTTTGGGGGGGGGAGAGTTTTGGTTTTGTTATTATTTTCTTTTTTTTTTAAACAAAATTCCAAAAAAGGTAACATTTGTATAGTCAGTGTATTATAAGGATCACCTGATAATCCATGTCATCAAACTACTTTCAGAATTCAACATTTATTTTATGAGAGATGTGTTTGAAAGCTGAGAAAGTAACTGCAGGATTGAATCAAAATAATAGTATTTCCAATTTAAAGAAGTCAGAGCAACTTCATATTTCAGTTTGTGACATTATATTCATAAGAACTTCTTTCCTCACTGATCAATAAACACATCTTTTGAGTTCAGATTTCAAATGTCTTTAAATATCTCTCTAAAATGTCTCTAAACATGTGCTTAAAATGTCTCTATTTTTATAAATGTGAGTGCATCATCCCTTATTTGTAGTTTCTTTCAAATTCATAGATATTGTGATAATTTTTTATAAAAATAATAGTAATTCCTTCAAAACTCTTTCAGGTCATGGGTGCATTCACAGCCTGCTGTCCAAATGGACAAGTAAATGTCAATTACAGAGGCACACATAACCTGATTTTTCAATATCTGAGTGTGCTATCCTGCAGGAATTCCATCCTGATTGCTTTTGAGTAGTATTAATAGAAATGCATTAGGTTAATATAATTTAAAAACTTACTGAAATGAAGACTAAATTGTATTATATTCAAGCTAAACTGTATTATTGTCATTTTAACAGATAATACATTTCAAAATGTAGTAGTATACACTGAACATTTACTAAGATACTATTAGTCCAGATTTGACCCTTTTAGAAAATACAGTCGAGTTCTTGGAATAATAGCAGAAACTCTTGAGGATTCACAATTAGCAGACACATTTGATAATATCATTCTGTTTGCTACAGCTTTAATATATTCCTACTGCCCATAATTCAGTGTTAATTATCAACTTAGACTAGTATAGTTGAAAAAAAGTTTTAGGAAGAAAAAAGAACTATAAACATTACTTTAACCATCACCTTGAGACATTCTAGCATTTAATAACAAAGCAAATGACCAAGTGGGTTTAACTGTATCTAAAATAAGTATACATAAAGAGCAGCAGATTTCAGAAATAGAATCACAGAATTGTAGAATCATCTGGTTGGAAAAGACCTCCGAGATCATTGATTCCAACTGTACCTGTCCCCTTACTAAACCATATCCCTAAGGAACTCATCTACCCATCTTTTAAACACCTCCAGGGATGGCAAGTCCACCACCTCCCTGGGTAGCCTGTGCCAATCCCTGACCACCCCCGCAGTGAAGAAAATTTTCCTAATGTCCAATCTAAACCTGCCCTGGCACAACTTGCGGCCATTTCCTCTCGTCCTATCGCTGTCACTTGTGAGAAGAGCCCAGCACCCACCCCATCACAACCTCCTTTCAGGCAGTTGTAGACAGTGATGAGGTCTCCCCTCAGCCTCCTCTTCTCCAAGCTAAACAACCCCAGGTCCCTCAGTCTCTCCTCGTAGGGCTTGTTCTCCAGCCCCTCACCAGCCTCGTTGCCCTTCTTTGCACACGCTCCAGCACCTTGATAGTGCAACTTATTTTTATAAACCAGCCCAATAAAGCTGTATGTCTCTTTTTCCCCACCTGTCATCAATCCTCTGCCCTCAAAAGTTAGATTAAACTTCACTGAGAACTGAAAAAGACAAATGTATGTCCAATATATATATGTGTGTCTGGGCACATGTGTGCATGTGCACGTGTGTGCATACGTAATATACATGTACACAAATAGAGATAAAAATCTGCCTTTTCAGCCTTTTATTTATAACATCCCGTACCTATGTACCGAATCCTGTTATACTTCAGCATATATGCCATCAGGCTTAATACACACCTCTATGAATGTATCAAGATAGACCACGACAGAGATTTTAAACAGTAACTTCAGCTTTTTTGCTTCTCAACTCCAGTGCTTCATTTGCACCCTCAACACTACTCTTTTCACACAGTCGTTGAGAATTTCTGTGATAGTATTTCTGAATCATTTCATTTCAGTCCATTCCTCCTCCTCAGTAGTTCACTTTAATTCTCAAAAAGCTATGCCCCTTCCTGAGAAAGAATTTATTTCTTTTACCTAAAATAGATTTCTTAATATTTCTGACATTCCCACTTGAAGTGGTCAGGGAGTAGGAAAATTGAACTATTTCATTGAGTTTCCAAGTGTCTAATAATTAATTGGAAACATCATAAAAATGTTAGGGTTAATGAAGCTTCACAGGAAAGGTGAACTGAAGATGGAAAAAGAGAAAGGAATTGCAAATTACAGAATCCATCAATGCCAAAGCTGGTTTTACTCTGAAAACATAGTCTAAGCGAGTTCAAATTGGAGTAAGAAAATTAAGCTGGCTAAAGATGAGAGAACTGCTAACGTTGGAAGAGTTAACTAGACCCATAAACATGGGAAAAGGTTTTAAACTTTAAAGAAGAGAAAAATGTCTTTTCTGAGGTGGAGGATGACCTGATTCAAACTGAGTCGTCTAATGCTGCTCTTGGTTTTTCTCTTCATTTCCACTTATCACGTTTTACATGATTTGATCATAGCAGAAGCAAGTGGCAGAAAATATGGCCTATCCACCAGATAAATTAGTCTATTTCAATCCCTGGCAGAGTTATAGGGCACAGAATACAGAGGATTAGTGTCAGGTGGTCTTTAGAAATTTAATGAAAGAACAGAAGAGTGTTTTTCTTTGTAACAATCAATCAATTACACTAATGGAAAACAAAAAATAATTAGCTGAATTTTTTACAGTATGCTTAACTTGTCCTTCTAAAATTACTGAATATCATAAAAATAAACTTAAATAATGAAAAGCAATTAGTAAGATCATCTATGTAGGATTTGTATAAATCGTCTCATGATATAAGAGATAAAATTCAGGCAGAGAGAGAAATGAAAAGATATAACAGCTCATCAGTGAAGAAAATAAACCCTTTAACTACATAAAAAATATAGTAGTAAAAGAGATTTTTCTGAAATATTTTTATAACATAGTCATCAACAATGAAATAAACTAATCTAATAAAGTATAAGATGACCTAAAATATGTTCCAGCTTTTTTTGGAGGGAAAACAAAAACAAAAGCACAAGAACCCCAGACATGCATAGTTTAAAAAATGTGGCATGTGTTTTAGCAAATGTTCTGACAAGCTACAAATCTATTTCTACATCCTGGAGAGGATAAAAATACAAATGTCAGAATACACTCTTTAATATCTTCTCAGCTTCATACATTAATGCAGCTCAAAGAAATCAAAGACTGAAAGATTTCTGAATTATCTTATTTATACACAGATGATCTTTGAGATTTACATTACAGAATCACAGAACCACAGAATGGTTTCAATGGGAAGGGACCTTAAATACCATACGGATCCAAGCCCCCTGCCATGGACAGGGACATCTCCAGGAACAGGGCTTCCACAACTTCTCTGAGCAAGCTATTTCAGTGCCTCAAAACCCTCACAGAAAAAAAAATCTTCCTAATATCTAATTTAAATCTACCCTCTTTTAGCTCACTGATAAGGAGCCCCTCATCAGCTTTCCTGTAGGCCCCCTTTGAGTACTGGAAGGCTGCTAAAAAGTCTCCCCAGAGGCTTCTCTAGGCTAAACAAGATCAACTCTCTCAATCTGTCCTCATAAGGGAGTCGCTCCAGCCCCTGATCATGTTTATGGCCCTCCTCTGGACATGTCCCAACAGATCCGTGTCCTTCCTGTGCTGAGAACTCCAGAACTGAACACAGCACTCCAGGTGAGGTCTCACGAGAGCAGAATGCAGAGGAAGAATTTCATCCTTCAGCCTGCTGGTCACACTTCTTTTGATGTAGCCAAGGATACGATTGGCTTTCTGGGATGCAAGTGCACATTGCTGGCTCATGTTGAGCTCTTCATCCACCAGCACCCCAAGCCCTTCTCTTCAGCACTACTGTCAATCCATTCTCCACTCAGCCTGCGTTTGTGCTTGAGATTGCCCCAACCCAGGCGCAGGACCTTACACTTGTCCTTGTCGAATTTCATGAGGTTCATACAGGCCCACCTCTCAGACCCGCCAAGGTCCCTCTGCATGGTATCCCTTCCCTCCAGTGTGTTGACTGGGCCACACAGCTTTGTGTTGCTGTAGGCAAACTTGCTTGAGGGTACCCTCGATCCTAAAGTCCTTGTCTGCAACAAAGATGTTACACAACACCAGTCCTAGTACTGACCCCTGAGGAATTCCACTCGCTTCTTGTGTCCACTTGGATATTGAGCCATTGACCACAACTCTTTGAGTGCAACCATTTAGCTAATTCCTTAGCCACCAAGTGGTCCATCCATGAAATCCATACCTCTCCAATTTAGGGATCATCAAAGGCCTTAAAAATTATGTTTGTGTAAAACAAGAAGGGCAGACACCAAAAGGTTTTCTAATGTTCTTGGTGCCTGTCGCAGCAGTGAATCTTCAATGATCATATTATGAAGTGTTATTTAGTATTTCTTCTTTCAAAGTCATAAGCTTCCAAGTGAAGCTATCTGATATTAAGTAACTATGTTTCACTAACTATTCCTTACAAGAAATTACAAGAATTCCTTACTTACTTCCTTACAAGAGAGCAAACAGCATCGTGAACATACTTTGCATGCGAGATAGGCAGGCTTTGCAATATAAAGAAGAACATGAGTGCTCAGATCAAATCCATTATCAGTTCTGGGAAAACAGAGGAATTTACACGCATTCTGCTCTTAGCATTCATAGAGAAATTGTTCATTAGTCTCACTATAATGTTGTGGGTTTCCCAGTTTAAAGCTTATGAAGAAAGCTGATCCAACTGACACTTAAAAAATACATTTTTGTCCTTTTGTATATTTTTTTTTTTCCCCTTTGGAATTCAGAACAGATTAAATTTCTATTGGTTTCTTTCTTTTGTTATTTCAGACCATTATGTCCACGGAGCTTCTTGAAGCAAATATCTAAGTTTTACTGTGAGAGTTTCAGTGATTAAAGCAGAGTTTTCAGTGAGGCATAGGCTATATTTGTTGTGCTTTCCAACACGAAGGCAAAGATTTACCCAGAGTAGAAACCCACCTATCAGAAATAGTAAAATATGCCTAAACAAGAACTCCTAAACTTTCCTTAGAGGGTATTTTTATTTCCTTGAAAACTAATTTAAATTATCACATTGAATTAAAATTAATATTTTTTACATAAGCCAATGTTATGAAAACATGCCTGAGGCTCATTTATGAATACATTTCAGAATATATTTTTCCTTACTCGTGTTCATTTGAATTTTATACTGTGCTTGCAAGCATATAACATACAATCAAATTCTGACATTCTTGCTCATAAGGATTCCTCTTTTACTCTTAGATTACTAACTCACATAGTAAGTAATTTCATATCCTCCACCCAAACCGGCTGTTATTACTGCAACCAGTGGTTGCAGAATATAGCTTTCCTTGTGCCACGTTCACGGAGATTATCAAAAATAATGTTGGTTAAAACAAGTTTTCATAGAACATCTTTTTTTTTTTCTTCCACTACACAAAGTAAGGACTACAAAGTTTGGCAGTTTTAATTAAAAGAAAATAAATGACATAGCTTCTGTTTCTCTACCAGCAGATGTCTAGAAGTTAGTGGATCCTATTTAAAAATGTGTATTTCATCAGCTTCTTCAGAAATATGTATTTTACTGCTTATGTATTCTTCATATCTGAAATGCCATTATATAGTGTAAATTCTTCTGGTTTGAATAGAATTCATCAACTCCCTTTCAAAATTGGGATTTTTTTGTTTTCTTTGGCTGTTTTCAAGTATAAGAATAAGGGACATAGTTGCATAAATGTATCATGTTAATTGTTATGTATATTCAGGGGCAAATTAACATAAGCTGTTAGTATCATCAGACAAACTGCATAGATATATAGTTTACCAAAAAAAATTCTAGCTCATAGTGACTTGAGTAAGCAGAGAATACTTGTCCTGTGAATTAATTCTCTTTTGTTCTGTGTATGGTAAAAATAATTGGTAATTTCTTCAACCATTTTTGCTTTCTATGCAGAAGACGGATCAAAAAGATCCACGAAAGTCCAACAATTCCTGCACAGTTAGAAGTATCTATGCACTGTATCATTTTGTAGCTAGACATTACACATGACAGAGAGATTTTGCATACAATTAAACTATACTCATGCTTCAGAAATTACTGGGAAGTTGTATGGAAGTTCTGTAATAGATAAAAAAACTCAACAATCTTTCTGAACAGTAATGTCAGACTTGCAGTGATTGTGAAGCTGAATGTTGCTTGAACTGCTTATACATTTTCATTGTTACATTTTGTATACTGCTCCTAGGTGGTAATATTTGTTTCTCGGTTGTCAAGGAAAATGAAAACTGTGTGTCTGTTAAGGAAAATATTTCTGGGGAGTCCATATGGTCTGGTTCAGTTCACACATTTCAAACTTAATTTCCTCTTACTCCCATGAGCCAATAGACTCATAATTGCAGGCGCACAATGAAGTGCTTAGGAGGAGTAACACTGGCTGTGCAAATCTCTCAAAAGCTTTTCACCTATGCATTGTTAAGCCTATCATGTATATATTCAGATCCCTACAGTTACATCTGTGCCATCATAAGAGTGAGTTATGTACCTCCTGAGGAAATGCAGGAAGATTAATGGAGCCCTCCTGCTGTGGAAGGATACCGACAAAAAAGGGCCTTTTAGGCGCTACTCCTTATGTTTAGTGTTTGAAGTACGATTTCACATTTTGTTGTCACGTTTGCTACAAGACAATTTGGGGTTTTAAGAGGCCTAGTCAGCTGGAGTGACCTGCATTCGTGTATGTGATATCATTTGTGAACTACACTGCAATTTCCTTTGCATTATTCACTGCATTCATTATCCTGTAGGAAGTATAAATGATTCCGTCTATCTACCTGAACAAACTTCAGCAGATTAATAATTCATTTTTTGTTTGGTAAATGCTGCTCGATTGTTTACCATCTCGGTTCCTTTTATACAGGCTTATATTATGAACCAAATGCCACTGAAAAATGAGCATTTTGCTGGTGGAAAAAAAAAAAACTGGAATGAAAGGTTGTATCTCAATATTACCTTCATGTCTTATTTCCGTCAATCAGAATGTCTTAGATAATTCACTTGGTTTTAGTTCAAATCTTGATTTCTTACGTTGGTTTTATCACCAGTAACAAGCGCTCTTCAACTGGATATCCTACTTCAGTCGCATGTTTGGTCATTGGATTTTTCTACAGGATATGGTACATGAAAGTATATTGAAATATTTATTTTTCTTGAAATTATTGATTTGGTGTGATTGGACTAGAGGATTAAACAAGGGGTTCATTGTTTATTATTTAAAACTAATTTTCACTCTCCCTATAAAAATTAAGTCTTATGTAAAAGACTGTGCTGAGAGAACACAGATGGTATCAAGAATAGCTGACATGGGATTTCTTTTTGGTATAGTATTTGCTCTATCTGTGTCACCTATTACTTCACTTCCAATAGTCTGAATGTGAACATAACTGAATCTTTAAAATCACATCGGTCCATTAAAAGAAATTAGTATTTCAAATCTATACTAAATTCTTCACAGAAATGTCTAGAAATATGAGGTATAATATGAGAAAATTAAAGGTAAGCTGCACTGGAAAATTATACATATTTTGACAATATACGTAACTACAAAAAATGTAAATTTTTCCTCTAATGCGCATTTAATTATTTTTTTTTAATTAATGCTCTGCTACTTTACTGATAAAAAAGCAAAATAAAAGCCATTGTTGGAATGCTGTGTAATGCAGAAAATTTATGTGAAGGTATATGCAAAACTTCCCTGAAATATTCTGAAATAGTGGAGTATTTAACTTAAATAATCAACTGTAAGTATTAAATGGATACAAATTTAATGTTAATCTTGGATATCAGTGACAGTGATATGGAGGTTCTACTGTTTCCTCACATTATCATACTTCCAACAGTCATTAATTAATACTACTTGCATCTATTTATTACTGCAGTGTTTCAAAACTATTTCTTTTTTTCTGATATATTTCCTAAATCACTAATGTTATCATCTGTGTTTGTTTAATTTCAGCTCTTCTCAGTTTTGTTAGGCAAAGGTTATTCTACCATATGAAAGCTGTAATAGTAGTATGTCACAAAAATGTCTTTTGCTGCTTTATGTAATTTTTACTGACGTTCAAAAAGATAACACATTAAGGACTTCCATTGATACATTGCCTTATCCATGATGGTGTTCCATCAGCCAGTGGACACATAGTAAATGTCATTTAAAAAGCTAGCTGCAAATGGAAATTTTAATGTTTATCTAAGAAATTGGTAGGCAATTGACTTCTTTATGTTCCATAGCCCTTTAGTGCGAAAGATTAGAAATATTTTTTTCTCATTTTGTTGCCATTAAAATGACAGGAAATGGGTCATGTTGTTTGTGACATTAACTTCATTATAAAGAATGCCATTAGCAGAAATGATCTATGAATACAGTCAATTGTACGGAATGATACAAATTTTTCATGCATAAAGTAATATTTTCCGAACGCTGAGGCGTCTTATAACATTGTAGTCAGTAATCTTTAATCTCCTAACAATAATTTCATAGGATATTAACATACAATTCTTTTGTATATTTATGAGTAATTTAATTTTTGAATACTAACTTAATTTCCATGGGAACATTATACAGAAGCACAGTGCCAAAGAGCCCTCACAGGAAAAAAGATACAAGTAAGTCTACCACTACCTAACTGTGCTCAAAATTGAGAATGTATGTCTCATCTCCTTGTTGAGTATTTAAATCACTGACTATTGGGTTTTCTGATGCAGTGTTCCTCCGTTTCTTCACCTGAGAGCTTCTCTACTCTACAAAAGTATTTAGTTAGTGAAAGCAAGAGAAAGATTGTCTCAGTTGAACACCTGGATTTCATCCAATTGAAATACGTAAAAGATAATATCTAAAATACAGCTTCAAGAATTGAAATTGCCTCAGATATAGGATAGAATTTGAGGAGGTCTGCTATATCTCATACAAGTGTCCTAAACACTGAGTTATCAGCAACTGAGCAGCATTCATCCATCATTTTGAGAATGGAAAAAGTAATGATAATTTGTTGTTGTTCACTTTGCCAGTTTTGTAAATCCTTCTACCAACCACAATCAGTCCTCTAGCAGCCCTTGCAAGAAGTCAAGAATCATGACTTTTTCAATTTCTTCAACAATGAGTATAGACGCAAAAGATTCTTTTCGTTTTTCTATTATGACCTTATATTCTCAGGGAGCTTCTTTTTTCATATGTCTGTGGAGGTTTCCCACCTCTGCTGCCTTTGGGAAAGAATTTATTAAAGGCTTTTATGCCTTTTGAAAGTTGTTCTCCAACTCTTCTTTTGTCTTGCCTTTTATATTTAACCTGCTAGAACTTGTTTCTCCTTTCATCTTCTTTCTTCACTTCACACAATTTTACTTTTTTGAATGAAGTCTTCTTGAATTAACTATTTTCTATGACTCAGCAATTTAATCATAGCAACTTACTTTTGCATTTTCTTTAAGTCCCTAGGCTATATCCATACAGGTTCTCTTGGAAATAATGCGCGTAGTCTTGAGTTTCGTGGCTTTTGTTGCTTCTACGATGACACTGAGTGCAATACATTAGGATTTCTATGCTACAGAGGCAATTCATCAGCAACATTTCGAATACTTTTCAATTTTTTTTCAAGAATGGATTCTTTTTTAATATATTTGCTAACTAGCAACTTCATTTTTATTTAACTTCATCCATGTACACAACAGCAGCTTTCTTCAGGGCAAAGATTCAACAGGCCTGTAAAACAACTGCATGAAAAAGTTAATTTTCATGGATTCCAAGTCAATGAAAAGAAATATTACTAAGTTGAATGTGAAGTTCTACTGTCCTCAATTCATAGAATAAATACGTCTCGTATTTAAACTTCCTCCAGAAAGTGACAATAAAGCTGACGAACATACTGTTTGAAAGTCCTCCTTTCACAAATGTGCAATTACAAAATGTATAACGTCTTCAAATGTCTTCCTATCTGCCTATGAATTTTCAACTGCCTTCCACAGAAATTCATCATAGCCTTTCTGTTTAGATAATTACTTTTAAAAACATTCTCTGGAATAGTATTTTACACTTCTTTTCTTGAAAAAGGAAATAATTATAAATGTTTATAATTGTATCTCTAGTTTTACAAAATGTAATTTATATCTTTGAAATTTATGAGATCATAAATAACTTATAGATAATAAAGGAAAAGAGATCAGTAAGAGTCTAGGATTTTAAAAAACAGACTAAAATAAAGCAAGGGTACAATATTGTTTAAAGCAGAAAATTGATCTCTTAAATGTTACTATGTTCTCATACTATTGAGTCAAATAGAAATTAAATTTAATCTATAGAGATGTTAATATCTTGATTAGTTTTTTTCTATTTGGTTTGCTTTTTCCTAAGAAGAAACACAGACTTCATAAGGCATTACCTCTGTTCGTCCCTCAATGGAAGCAGACATTAATTCTTTTTTGAGAGAGAAATTGAGAAAAGTGAAATCTATGATTAGAAGTTGGTATACGCAAGAAGCTGGTGGATGATGTTACAGTAAGATCTATAATAATTACGTGATTCTCTGAACTGTTGAGACTGTACTGATAGTCTTACTCCACTGAGAGTAACTTGTGCTCAGTATCTGAAAAGAAAGTTACTTAAAATTGATTTGGAAGTCTAATAAGGTCTAATAGAACAACTCTCTAAACTGAATACTACAGTAAAACCTTGGAGTGTTAAGGCAAATATTTGACATCTGGGACCTGATTTAGGAACATGTTGAAAACTGAGCTGGAAGAGGCACTTTTATTCATGGTTTCTTGTTTTGTGTGTACCTATGTTATCTTTATTTATTTTGTATGAACTAGTAGTGTTAACTGTTTCATTTATTTGCAGGACATGGAGAAAACCACCTGAAAATAGAAATCCATGTTCTTTACTTGGAAATTTGAATACAGAAATTATGTTTTACTTTTGCAATGACTGAGGTGTATTATTACATTTTTTAACCTCTTGAACAGCATCAAGCCCAGGTAACAAATCTTATGTTATTACTAGCTAAAATTCAGTATTTCCAGGTCAGATTTCTAGAAAAGAAAACTTTTAGACACTGGCTACTCGGAGGCAGTGGGAACAACTGACTCTAGTCTAAAGGTTCAATTGTTAGTTTTGCATATTATTTCAGTTCTGTGGATCTGAGATTTTATTTTGTAGTTATCTATTTCACTGGAAGATATGATTTATACAAGAAATGAAGAGCTTGTTTGTTCACAAAATTTGATCATGTTGCTTTCTTTGTAATTATATTTTTTGAGTTTGTGAATTGGTAAAGATAAGATTCCTGACAGGTTTCAACGCTAGTACCCACAACGGTGCATATTGCTAAATCACGCCTCACTTCATAATTTTCATTATGTAGTACATACAGCAATTTCTCTGCTCCTGTTTCTATCTTGTTTCTGGTGTTCTGTGATCTTTTATGTGATCCTTCCTATCCACTCATGTTAGATGGCTACACGTTTTCCAGCTTTGATCTTGCAAGCTACAACGGGCTGAGTTGCTTGATGTTAACACTGGCTTGTCTCTGAGGCAGAATTTCCAAAATACTTGTCCAATTCTTTTTATTATTTTTTTTGTAAAGCAAAGCATATTAATGCTTATGCTGCAAAGGAAAAACAGATATCCCATTGACTTCAAAATGATGATATCTGTGCAGCTTTTGAAGTGGCAAATGGCTTTGGTTTTCAAGCCTTCTTTTTCCTGCTGAGCATCCTTTCTCATACTGTCTCTTGAAAGGCCTTCTTTTGCTTCAAAAGACCCTAAAATGCATTCTTGTATAGCCTTTTAGTGTATAAGGAGCTAACATGTTTGCTAAGAGTAAGCTGTTGTTTACTGTTCCTGACAATGTTCAACAATAACATCAATGAGTCTGAGATAATCATGTTTATTGTATTTGTAGATCTAAAATACATAATCCTTTGTTCCTTTCTCTGTTCCATCAGAGTATACACAGTCATTTTATTTGAAAATTCGTAATCCTTTCATAGCTCAATACCCTTAGTGCTTTAAGAAAACTAAACCAAGATGTCATGTGTTCAGCATTTTCTAAATGCAATTAAGGTCCAGGGCAAATGTGAAACTAATAGAATTCTGGTCTAGTTGCTTCTGTTCTGTATTAGAAATACTGAGGATAGAACTAATAGCAACAATCTCTCACAGTAGCTCTTTAAATTGTTTGTGGGGCTTTATCTAAGACATCCGTAGAACAAGAGAGCAGTATATTTCCTGTACTTACTTACTTCCTTCCCTCTCTATTTGTGCATATTACTATAGCTACTAGGTTGTGCAAACTCATGATGGATTTTAATATGGCATTTATCTGTCAAGAACTGGACAAAATCCGTTTTCTGTAGGTTGCACATCAACCTTTGGGCCCTACCTTTTGGCAATAATGTGACTATTTAGCATAATAGGAGGTGAGCTGATATTCTAGTGTTCTTTTGGTGAGACATCCTGCACTTCTTGTGGCGGTCCAACACTCTGGTCAATGCAGAGTTAATTACAAGGTCAGATTCAACATCAAAGTCAGGCCAGGTGGCTCAGACTTACTCTCAGTCCGAGTATGACCATGACTGGAACTTCCACAACATCTCTGTTGTAACGATTGATTGATCCTGTAGAATTTTTTTTTCCTCCCCTAATGTCTAGTTGGAATATTTCTTTTTAAAACTTTTGTCCCTTGCCTTATAGTCTCACATTGTGCACCTCTGGGAGAAAGCTGGCTGCAGCTTCTCCATGGTCTTAATTTGGTATTTGAGTATCACAATAAGACCTGAGAGCCAATGGAAAAGCTAAAACCCAAAAAAGCAGTTCTGTATGTCCAAGCTAACTCTATTTAAAGCATATTTAGTTTTTAGATTGACATATTTTACATTTTCGTTATTCCAGAAATCATTAGTTCGTTAAACAGTAGCTAGAATGTAGAGGAAGGATGTTTTAAATAAGGAAAAGGCCAACATTTTGTAAAATTTGAAAGTATCTATATGCAGCATGTATTTCTAATGCAAAACAAAGTACTGGAAAGATCTGAGGAAAATGTAAGATAAGATTTTGGTGTTAAGAAGACTATGTGCTCTTGACTTCAGTTCTCACACAAACAAGTCTTTGTCCATCTTTGGAGAAATAATTTACAAAAGTAAAAGCGGGAAAAAAACCTGTGAACCAACATGTCCTTTCTAGTTAAAGTATGAGAATTCATCGTTCTTCACCATATCAGAAGAGTAATTTAGAATCTTAAGTCAATTGTGTATCTTCCTTGCCATATCTGCAGAAAAAATATTAACTGACTTTTCTCCAGCCATCTAGGAAGCCTATGTGCATCCGATAAACAAGAGTTCATATTTTAATGAGTAACGAGATATGTATATGAGATACAATACTTATTAAACTTCTGTCATATAGAAATGCAACCTTGCACGGTGAGTTATTTGTTACAATGTTGCATAAAATGTAAAAAAGAAATCAAAATATAAACAATATACCTCGTAAAACATTGTGTTTACTAAGAGTTTTTGTTCCATCTAATTGACTCTAGTGCCATTTCTTTTAAATATCATATTGACTGTCCTTGTACAGCTCCAGAAGACGAAATGTCTACATTCACTGACCAAAAACTTACAGCGTAAATAAGTTTGCTGCAATGCACCAGTAAAGTAATTCCAACAGCTGCAACCCATAGCAGTTCATTAACATATCCCTTCTGGGCGTTTTGACCTTGTTCCTGCTATTACAAAAATGAAAGGCCCGCAGGATGCCTTTAGAAAGTCTTCAGGTTATTAATTTTGCAGAGAAAGTTGTTCTGCAGTTGGAGTCCAGAGAAAGACACAAATTCAAAATGGAAGCATAAGCATTATTTTTAATAAGTGCAGCAATCAGAAGCTAAGACAATACAGATTTCCCAAATCCATCTCTTTTTCCTGGTTTGACTGATTGCACATTATCTGGGTTTTTCTGCACTACGGCCTAGATTCCCTAGCAATGATATCAAGAAAAACTGATTTATTATTCTGATATCAGACACCAAACTGAAACAGGACTCTCTAGCCCCCCAGTTTTGAGACTAAAGTTAATAAATGAAAATGGATAAATCAGTCTAAATATATTAATATAGAGGATAACACTCCTTAAAAGTTACCTTGATTTTTTTCTGTCTGCAAGTCTTTTTCTGTAACGCTTTCTGTGCTGCTTTGTAGATCTCCAAATCTAACAGAATGCAAAGAATTCCTGTCAAAATGATCTACACAAAGGGAAACAGAGGCCAAAAACACTTTCACTTCTACAATATAAAATGCGTACATCTTATTTGCAGACAACCTCTGTAGTGTTATCTTCTGTTTGGTGGAAACTATCTTGGTAAATATCTATGCTTTATGTTATGCATGGCCTGCTGTAGATGAGCATTGATTTACCTTAGATATATCTCAGATGATAAATGATCATTTCTATAGTGAAGGTTTCCAAGTAGCAAGCATTATCAATTTTGTGTGACACTTCAGCCCTTGGGATAAACCTATAATCATAGTATTCTTCATGGGAAACAAATAAATGAAAATAAATAAATAAATTAATTAATAAGCTTTAATAGCTGCACTTTCTTTTTAAATCAACAGTATGTGTAGACTATTTTTCTTAAGCACCTTTAAGAGTCTGAATTACCCCAAACCTAGGAATATTACTGGTTAAGTATGCATGGTCAGATTTAGTCTCTTCTTCATCACAACATGCCCCACCTCCCTATAGGAGTGGTCATCTGGTTTGTTCAAAGGGGTAGATGAGGAGGGTCTCTGGAACAGGTTGGAAGCAGTAAATACTTCTGTATTTGCAGAACAGTAGCAGTGGGCAGTACAAGATTGAGAGCTTCCTCACTTGGGCTTATAGAAACAAGAACATTTTAAGGCACATGGTAAGCACATGACAACTTCCCCACGATGAGGGAGCTGAGAAGTTCCTGGGAGAGGATGAACATTCCTAAGAGTGGCTTGATAAGTATCCTGTAAATTCCCCCTCCCGAAACACAGCCCAGGAGGATATTAAACACCACCTGGCAGGCACAGACTGCCCTGGAGAATGTTGCCCCAGATGAGAACTTGCATGAAGTGACTGTACGGCATCCTGCACCTTTCTGGTAGCCATGTGTAACAAACCAGCAATGGAAGAACAAAGAGAGAGCAAAGAAGCTTCCGATATGTGGAAAAGAAAGAGTCGGGAAAAATGTCTGGAACAAACCTGAAGCCCACCTGATCTGGCCTTTCTTTACCTATACATTCACTCAACTTAGCTGCAGACATTGCTGGTATTATTTAATGATGAGCCTTCTCTTGTTTTGGGCATGGTTGGACTCAATGATCTCAGAGGTCTCTTCCAACCTTATGATTCTATGATTCCATGAATGATTGGTTCCACTCAGAGTGGAGCCAGGAACAATGCAGTCAGACATGCTCAGCAAAGCCTGGAGATCTTTTTATTTATGCCTACGTATTTTGATTGGAACTGTTAAACCTTTGTTGTGGTGTATTAAAATACTAAAAAATGCAGTGTATTTTTCAGAATATTCTTTTTTTTCTGCAAATTTCCTTGTCACAAATATAAGCTTTTTAAAATAAAGCATAAGTTTCTCTTTTTGTTGTGTAAGTACAATAATCACGTGTTATAGTGGCAGTTCTAGGGAGGGTGTGGCATTAGTTTATTCTATTTTCAGAAAAGGCAAAGCATAATCCGTTTAATTTATACCAAAAAAGAAAATATTTTTGTCATGGATTTTTAAGTACTTACTTTTCAGATTATGGAAACCAATCTGAAAAGGAAGGAGTCTACTTTTTATTTATTTAGTCAAAGAATTAGAAGGCATTCTTGCAAGGAAATCACTCAGAGAGATGCATGAAGTATTTTGACATAACTACTCATCCATGTGAAATCCAGGTATCGTATATTTGAACTACTAATATCATTACGAGTTTCATTGCAAATAAAAGCACTTTTAATTGTAAAATATTAATACTTTGTAAAAAACTTTGTAAACATCTTTAATGTATCTAAACAGTGTGCAAGGGCTTATCAACATCTGAGAGACTGGTCAAAGGTTGTTCTGAATAGAACCAGGTAAAAAATCAATTTACTATTCCTTTCACAAAATGCTTTTAATATTCAATAAACCAAAAATAATTATAAAACTTGAATTATAGAAGCAAGAAAAAACCTTAAGTATAAAACATTATTTACCTTCTTACACTTTATCTGGGATATATTAACTTGAGAAATACATATCTTCTAATACAATATCTTGACTTGATTCATAGCTCATCTTGTATATTACCAAAAGAAAAAACAAAAGAGAGAACTCTTCACTTATCTGATCTTGTCTTATTTTCAATACTTATTCAATATTTTCCCACTTTTAAAAATGTAATTGTTTTTCCAGTTTTAATATACTATGTAATCAGACATGAAATATAGTAGATAAACAAATTTAAAGAGTTTTATTTAATCAAACAATTTTTAAAAATCAATTAGGAGTCAGATGTAAATTAATTAACATTTAATCTCTAAAAAGCATGGGAAAATGGAGGAACTTGAAAGTCATCTAGCTGCTGTTCACATTTCACAACATACTTTAAGGTTGTGAAATATTATAATATTATAACTTCATAATAATATTTAGATAATGATATTTTTCATGATACAAATCTTCATTAATTCTACAAGTCAGATGTGAGGGAGAACAGATAATATGCAAGAGGTTGTGCCAAAGCCTTCTATCACAGATGTTTGAAAAAAGGCATCCCATACCAATTTTCCTTTAAAAAGTTTACTGTTTTCTCTCCTCTCATGGCAGTAAACATTACACGACACTACTTTATCAATAAAAGGATCTAGGTTATAAAAAGAAAAAAAAAAAAAGTCAAAAACCCAGGAAACCTTCAGCTGCTTTTGCCCAGCCCCATCTATAGAGATCCCAGATTACTGTCAGAAATAGTCAAGAATGGTCCTTCAGCCTCAAAGACCTTTAAGCAAACTTGCCTCACAAACCACCATACTATGAAACTATTTCTTGCAGTGTTCAAAAAACCAAGATTCCTCTTTACAGTTCCCCTGTAAATAGCTGCCATTACATTTATTCTACAGTAACACTTGTTTAAGCAGTAAGGGAATTAGTTATCCTGCAGTTAATCTCTCCCCTTTGGTGTTAGCATACCAGAGCTGAGTTAGGCAAACATGATGGCAAAAAGACTATAACTCGTTTCTGATTCCATTAAACTATGGATCTCCATGAAAAGGAGAAAAGGGGGAAATCTGTGTCCAAGTAATTTCCTACACAATAGGGTTAAGGTAAGAAAGAGGAAGGAGTTTTTTATGAGAATGCCCTCTGAGGTCATAGAGATGTGCATAAAAATTAGCTTTTATTTTACATTTCTCCATAGGCCTTTATAGTTTCAAAATATTATTTTATATTATATATAAAAAGATTATTTTATATTATATATAACTGAAATTGAACCGAATCAGTCCATCAGCTTCAAAATGCTTTCAGTCAAAAATTCAGTACTAAATACTCACAGTGATATCTGTAAAAATTTACAATTGTTATTGATGAATTTTTCAATATGAATTGAGAATAATACGTAACTACCTTTCCCCCAGTAATATTTTGTTAGTTTTATTAATTAGCTTCCTAATCAACTTCTACAATTAAGTTATTTTCCATTACTTTTCTTTCTTTTTCTTTTATTTTGTTTTAAAAGAGCATGAAAATGATGATACTATATAAATGCATTTAAGAAATTAATAATCAGTTCATTGTTTTTCAGATTCTAATCTGTGTCTTTTCCTATTTGTCAATCAGTGACATCATGTAGAATTTTAATCTGCTTAACTTCTAAGAATAAATAAAAATAAGCTTCAAATAACTTTACCTCCCTTTTCTGTAGGAAAGCAATTTTGATATTTATGTGCTATTAGTAAAATGAAAAACTCCCTTCAACTCAAATAAAACAATCACACACAAACCCACAAACTCATCCCAAAGCCTTTGTTTACCACTATTTGTCTTAAATTGTTACCACACTCCCTTTTAAACAATAAACTTTTCTTCCGTAAGCAGGATCTTCTATTACTATGAAGAAAGATCTACTCTAGAATCCTAGCAGAAACATTGTAAGGTCTGAAAAAAATACAAAATATAGACCTTTTATATTGGTGCAAAAATATGATTTTTGTTATTGGAGGGAGGGGATTGTGTTGGGGTTTTTTAGTGATTCATGTGGATTTTTTTCCCCTTTTCTTTCTAATGATACTGTGAAGTGATGAAATTACTCTGGGGGGATGGCAGCCTAAACAGTGGTTGCTGTCAAAGAAATCTCCAAATTTCTGAAGTACTAAAGAAGAGACAGCCAATAGATTTTTTTTTTTTTTTAATGGCCTCTCAATTACTTTTCCTTTTAGTTCTATTTTCCTTGCACAAAAGGAATCCAAAAATGTGTTTGTCAGAATCCCTTCTTCTTTTTTCTGATGAAAGATGTATTCTAAGTTGTGTATAAAATAATCTTTGAATTGGAACTTCACAATGATAGACAATATGCTTCTAGAATTTGTGCATAATGGGCATCCAAAGCTTTACTAAAAATCTGGAAGGGGAAGACGATTAAAAATGTTCTTTGCCATAAAGTTGCTGTATTCTTTCATAGTAAAACAAGGAAAACAGATGAAAAGTTTTAGGACTGATAAAAGTAAACACAAAGACCAAATCAATGCATAAACATACAGGCAGATATAAACACTTATGTAAATATATGGGTTTGAAAGGTCAAAGGCAGAAAAATTCATCATATTTAATAATCATGTAAAGGTACAATAGAAAGATTAATATGAGATTACCTAAACAGTTTTAAGAAAAATGTAAGGTTCATGAAGATTAACTTCTTTTTTTCATTCTTGATACTTAATCCTTATACAAGATTAAAGATTGAAATGCTTCTGACCATATATTTACATAAATTACATTATACCATGTCCATTTCAGACTTATATCTTATATATCCATAAAAACCCTAGCATATTGTTTTGAAGTCAATTTTGAGTATAACTTTAATGATGTATTGAAACATATGAAAAATTATTTATTTCTGTACTGATTTTCTTAGGTAAATTAGGTTTCTGTGTTGTAATATTTTAAAAAATTTGTTAAATATTAAAAAACACTGGTAGTGTTTTGAAATATTTACAGAAAATGAATTACAAACCTTTTTATCCAAATTGAATTAATTTCTCACTTTGAAATCTGTTTTATGCTAATATTTCAAAAGAAATAAAAACTGAAATAAATCAAAATTTCATTTTGAAAAACAGTTTTTAGATTTGAGAATCAAATTCAAAATTTAAGCAGATACAGGTAAAGTTTCTTTTTATTCTATGGAAAAGGAAATTTGATTTCCAAACAGCTTCCATTTATTGTTGCCTTTCATACTAGCATTAACTCTGGAATATATTTTGCCTTTTGCCTCAGAGGGCTGGCTGGTAAAAATAAGAAAGGACCATTAAATTAGGTTATTATATTTTTTTAATTTATGTTATAATTACAAAATATATTTACGTACTTTTTGCTTGTTGCTAGATCTAATCTGTAATGTATTCACACCTTCTAATATGATCAGCTATATTGTTATTTAATTGTCTTGTTATTGTTTAGATAATTAGGTGAAGTCTTATGGAACTCTGATAAAGCTGTGTTGCATTCTTTAGCAGCTATCAGAATTTTTAAAGATGTGCTTGTTGTTATCCCTTTAGATTTGGTAAATAATACAGTGGATTTGTGCAAAGCACGAAGATTCATTATGGATAATATAACACTGTTACGTAATCTCTTGACTCGTCTTATTTTCATTAAAAATTTACAAAGAGATGGAAACACTTCCAAATTTGCTTAGTCAAAGACTCTTTATTCTGTTAGTGAGAACTGGTTTGTACAAAATATATACCATTGTCTTTCACCAAAATTCTTATCTATTTAAGCAAGTTTTCTTATTGAGGTTATTTTTCTTTATGGTATTTTGAAATTGGAATGATATTTCTTTCTTATACCATATTAAATACTTTTCCTACCTCATGTGGGATTGAATACATTTTGGATTAGCTATTCACTCATCACAAATCAGCTGAAAATTGGTTGATATGTTTGGTGAGTCAATGGTGGCAGCAATGTCACAGTTGAAGGTTATTAAGTCTTTGTTTAAATTATGTATAAAATTTGGAATTTTAAAGTATGGAACTGGGAACAAATATCTGCAAGTGACAGTGGAACCAGAAAAATAGAGAGGGCAAGGAGTCACAGTATCACAGTATCGTAAGGTTGGAAAAGACCTTTGAGATCATCGAGTCCAACCTATGACCCAACGCTTACACCTACTCCTACTTGTCAACTACACCATGGCATCTTCATTTAAATATAAAGCTTGTTATATTCAGACTTATTATATTTACAAATATGAACATATTTTACCTCTGTTTTGAGTGAACATCTTATTTAAAGGGAAAAACGTTCTCTAAGTATTGAATTAACATTTGCAGAGGGGCAGAAACAGCCAGCGCAGACTCTCACTCACCACCTACTACTCCTCACTGCTAAAACCCTGCCATGATGCAGCATTTGTTCGCCTGACCTTGAGTACTAAAATTCAGAGATTCAAGATGCCACTAAGGCAGCAGACTATCTCAATCCAACTCCAAAATCAAAACCATCTTTGCTACCACTCAGACACTGCCTTAATACTCTGGACTGAAGTCCTAGAACCTCCTCACAGGCAATAAACTTCTGAGCAGGCCAATCTGGTGTCTAGGGACAGGGCTGTGCAGTACTACTGCAGAGAAATGATTGCATTGGTGGACACTGGAGCTTCCTCGGTTCATTGGGTTAGGTTGATAATACCAAAATTAACATTGGAGTTGTGACCCCACCATGGCATCAGGGGGCCATACTGTCCTCATACAGCACTGCCACATGTTCTCCCTTACAAGAAAGTGTAAGGATCACATCTGGCTAAGAGAATTTTCAGGTCACAGATACAAATAAATCCCAGTCCAGATTGCTACCATAGCATAGGCAACACCACCATAGCTACAAGCTATGTATTTCTTAGCCTTCGACATAAATGAGTCCGAAACGTCTTGAAATATCTAAGTTACAGAACCAAAAAGCTTTCTTGACAAGGAAGAAATAGGAATGGTTAAAGCAGGTGAGATATTCCCTGATGTTCCTTTCCTTTTAAGCTTTTGTAGATTCTAAACATAAAGCTTCATAAAGAAAAAAAACCTTATCATTAACCAAAAGAAGAAAAACTGAATCTAAAGTATCAAAAACAAACAAAAGAAAACAAAATCAATCAATTGACTACACAAACAATTAAAAAACTTCAGCAGGAAAAGATCTAATCCCTCTCCTCAATAAGTTGAATTTCCATGCAGAGCTCATGGCACGTGCCTCAAGTCTCATCTTCCAGCAGCTCTGTTATGTTTTAAGTGGAGAATATGGAGTGATCAGTGCTTTGAATAAAAATGCACTTAAATACTCAGAAAGAGAGTGGAGAAGCGATGTTAACATAACACTGTTTTATCTGAGCTTGAATCTGATTTCTCATTGCTCTCATTGCAGTTGTTATTTGTTTTTCTAGTACAGTGGAATTCTACCACCTGGAATTGAAGCAGAGAGATTAAAACATGGCTAAGCAGGTTACCTGCCCTGAAATTTATGGATTGTATTTTGTCAGCAGAAAAGGCAGGACTATGAATATGCCAATTAGGTGCAAATCCCAGAAAATCCTATAGAGACCTAACTACGTTAGAGTGATTTGACTTGGCCAAGTTAAACAGTATAAAACTGTCTGCCTTTGCCTCATTCAATTGTCTAAACAAATATCATTCGCACTGCATGTCAAAGATCGTAATCTGAGAACAGTATTTAATCTTCAGGTAGTCGTTCCCTGTGGGATATTCTGACTGTACAGTTTCTTCACTTCTGACCTATTTGTAATCACCATGCAGAGTTTCATTCTGCAATCAATACTCCTGGGATTTATGCAACTAAGTCTTATTAATGCCTGTGGAATTTATGTAAGGTTGGTCCCTGGGCACTGTTAGTTGACCAGCGCCGATAACTGCTGGCCCAAGCTAGGATGCTGTACGTAAATTAAGGATTATTATGATATATTCAGCATTTTTTGTCTTCAATTATGTTTTCTGCTCTGTTCATCAGGAGCTACAGATGCAATTACTAAAATAGCATCTCAGTTTAAAGAGGATATACCTGACATGGATAACACTCACTTTCTGAGTAATTAGTACAGTCAAAGGAAGACTTTTTCCTTTGATAGTTTGGGACAATTTGGGGTCAGCAATATTATTGTCTATGACAGTAAACAGGTTTATTATTATAGATCAAACAGAAATTTCACAATCTGCTTGATCCTTAATTACCTGCAAATTCAAATCCCTATTTTATTGGAAGTCTCAGGTGTTCTTCTCAAAATCTCTATTAAAATGCAAATAGGTCATTATATAATTGAAGCTATTTAAATAAAGTATATTTTCTTCACCAGTTCATCCTGTCATGAATTTGTGAATATGTGGATTATTTGAAAGGACAAGGGATAGAGGGAATTTGAGTGAGGTTTTTGAAAATTTTATGGAACACATGAAGACTGTTCAATATTTCCATTGTATAACAAAAAACCTCCATAAACCACAAGACTAATATCTCTAGTTTATGGGAAATAGAGTATTACATTAACTATAGTTCATCACTGGATCTCATTATCCCAGGAGGTCATTAAGACAAACAACGTCAATATTTCATTCTTTTCAGAGACAGAAAATACACAGAAAAAAGGCCAGAGAATGAGAGGAATATTCACATCACCTCTTTGTGTCAGTGCATAGATGGTGAGGACACCTTAACTAGTGCACTATGATAGACTCTCAAGTGGGTTACTTTGTCCGGGAGAGTCAGGAAAGTTGGATGAAAGTCTGAAGTCACCTGAGACCACTGGTTCTTAATAAATTGTCAGAGCATATGAGACATAATAAGAGGTAAAAAATGTAGGTAAAGATCTGAGTCTAAAATGTACATGTAGTTGGTCAAAGTGAATTGTAAAATCCTGAGGATGATTCCTTCTGACAATATTGACTTAAGGTTGTATTTCTAAATTAGTAGCTCTGAAGGAACCTATAAAATTCCGTAGAGTCATATCTCAGCTATTCCAAAAGACTCTTAATAGATGTATTTCATTAGGATGATGTAACTTGATCTCTGTCTGCTCAAACAATTTTTCTGTATTCTTCCCACTACCTGCTTTTGCTTCCACCCTCCATAGGTTGTTTTTTTGTGTTTAAGTTTGTCCAGGAGTTCCTTTTTCATCAGTTCAGGCCTCCTGACTTGCTGTTTGTTGGGATGCACTCAGAGGAGGTGATCCTTTATTTCTAACCACCTTCCTTGGATTTCTCTCCCTTCCAGTGCCTTATCCCATGGTACACTACCAAGCAGATCCCTGAAGATGGCAAAGACTGATCTCGTGAAGTCCAGCGTAGTGACTTTGCTGCGCACCCTCCTTACTGCCTTGATGATCTTGAACTCAACAATTTTGTTGTCAGTGCAACCAGGGTTGCCCTTGAGATTTGCATAGTTCCTTATAACGGAATTAAAAGAAGCAAGGAAGTAGAATAAAATGAGGAGCACTTTTGTGGAAAATAAATAAATAAATAAATAAATAAATAAATAAATAAATAAATAAATAAATAGAAACTCAAGGCAAATTTGTGTGGGCTTTTTGGTTTGGAAAAAAATCAGTATGAATGACATAGTTCTACAGATCTGCTCATGTTGATGATTCTTCATTGTTGTTCAGCTTAAAATGTTTCCATCAGGCAATTTTCTTTTCCTTTTCTTTTTCTCCCCCTCTGCACAAAAATAAGAAAAAAAAAAAAGGAGAACAACACTTACCATTTATACTAATACTTGCACTATATAAAGCATCAGCCACTTGTTCCGTACTAGGTTTATGTCACATAAGAGAGTATCATCCCATTTTTTTCAGAAGAAGAAAAAAAGACAAGACTTTAAGTGACTTGTTCAGTAACAGCAAACCTGACGTCATGATGAAAGCATAGGTAGATAAAAAGCTTTCAGATTCCTGTTTTCAGAATGTTAGTATCTTTTCATTGTATCAGGTTCTTTAAGCTAATTATGTGGAGACTTTTTTTCACAGAAAATATTGACATTTTATTCTGTTTTGTTTGATCCCTTCTTGCTTGACTCCTTTTTCTGCACAAACAGCTGCACAAATAGCTTTTTTGTTTTTTATTATCCTAGGGAAGCTTTTGTCCATTAACAGATATATATTATTCTTAGAAATGTGTACATATTTGTAGCAAATGAAAGATAAATCTATAATACTGAACTTGACAGTATTCACCTTCCAAATCTTTACCTCAGTTTAGACTTAGGTGTATGCCAGCTGTGTTTCACTCCTCCCTGTACTCCAAACCTGATGTATAAATATTCTGTGCAAGCTTTTGCAGAATTTCTAGTTTTCTCTATCAATTGTAGTCTGAACAGTTGACTAACAGAAACCCTACAATGTTCATTGGAAAAAGGAAACACTGACATAATTTATCAATAGAAAATATTTAGGGAATACATTTGACCTCCTGAAAGCTAAACATTTGCTATCATGAACACACACTTCACTCATTTATTTAATGAAGAGAGTGAGAAGGAAGGAAGGAAGGAAGGAAGGAAGGAAGGAAGGAAGGAAGGAAGGAAGGAAGGAAGGAAGGAAGGAAGGAAGGAAGGAAGGAAGGAAGGAAGGAAGGAAGGAAGGAAGGAAGGAAGGAAGGAAGGAAGGAAGGAAGGAAGGAAAAATTAAAAAGAAGAGCTAGATTTCAATGGGAGAAAAGTGAAATGAGGCAGTGATTAATCATGTCACCTCTGTAGTTCTTAGTAAGAACTATTTAAAGAAGAGGAAATGTTCCTTTTTGACTTGAAAAAAATGAAATAAGTGCTATGAGGAGATAAGGCAACAGAATTGTTTTAAACAAACAAAAGAACAGAAGACATCAAAATACAAATATCTGGTGAAATTTGGAAGAAATTAGGAAAAATACTATAGAATAATTGTTATATCTGCCCACCAAGTATCTAAAACTTCCTGAGAATAAAAGCACAGTAACATTATAGAACTTAAATAGTTCTCAGGGGGAGGAAGAAAGCAACAGGAGAAAAGGGAACAAATGTTGAACATTTCTTCAAGGCTTTCTTCTTTCAAGTGTCCTATTCCTTTGATATCAGAGGGATTACCGATGTCTACCTATGAAAATAATTTTTACAGAAACCAAATATTTTCAAATGAGAAATGATTTTTCCTTTAATATATTTCTTGGGGGTGGGTAAAGGAAATTTCCTTCTATCAAAACAGTTGAAACAGATGAGTTTAGGTGATTTTAGGAGGAATAAATGTGGGGAAAAAGAGAGATAAGTGGGACAAAAGAGACTGATCACATGTAAATTGTTGCTTGGTTGGAGAAGAATTTTTTCTCTAAAGCTTGTTTTTTAATGCATACAAAGTTTTCTCACTTATCACCCACTTTTTCTTCATATTGAATCCTGAGCTCCTCTGCACCATCCCTTTTCCAGCCATCCTTCTCCACGAAATTACTTTCTTCCACGTCAGAAGACACACGTGCATGAACCTGCCTGATAGTTGCAGTTGAAGTAATCTCACTATAAAAATACTTCTGTCAACTTGATCGGAGTTTCTTAATGTGAAAAGGAATTAACTTTCCTTTGATTTTGAGTTTCTATAGGAAACAAAAAAAAAGGGATTCTTTTTTTCTTCAGTTATGACACATCTTGTTATTTCCCCATGCCTCAAACTGTCTTTAAGTGAAAACAACGAACAGTCTTGTTAGAATGGTCTGGTTTTGGCTTGGGACTGGTTGCTTCTTTGATAATTTCTGCAGGACAACCTGTCATCCCTTCCTCCAACATCCCTCCTATGATCTTACCTTCCTGATAACTCCCGCCTTGTGTTCTGTCCCTATAAGAAAATATCATATTTTTTCTGTGTTCCAATATTTCTAGTTTCTGGGGAAATACTCAGATGCAATATGTATAGTATCTCTTATGTAGGACATGTAACATTCAGAGCTTGAATCATAAAAAATGTCTGAAAGACACTTTAATCAAGCATATAGAGTTGAGATGATTGTAGTAGTAAATGGGTAAAACCTTTTGGGCCTAAATTCTATACGAGGTCACACTGCATAATCTAATTTTCCATTTTGTCCTGTTAATTTCCAGGTTGGGTCAAAATATAAATAATATGAAAACATTTGTTTATTATTAAAAAGTATAAGAAAAAAAGACTGTTACGTATAATCTAAAATTATTGCATTTCTTTTAGTAAAAAATATTTCAAAAAATGAAACCAGTCTTCACAATTGATTTTCATATCTCCTGGTAGCGTTCAATGAAAAATACAAAGAAACTAGATACAAATTTATATGACGTTTATTTCTTTTTTGGAGGGAAAAACTGACTGTGTTATAGCCATCTAGAAATATTTTTTCTCATTTTTTAACTCATTCTCTCTTTGTTCTCTTCAAAAAATAATTTGTTTCATAGTGTAATGAATGATTTTATCTGATTAGGACTCTGTCTTCCCCAGCAACATAAAAATGAGTTCAGACTACTGAAGAGAAGCAAGCCTTTTAAATTCCTAGGAGCAACTTTTCACCTTTGCTCCTTGCTCTCATGAAAGAGTGGAGCGTAGGAGCTGAGTAACGCTTTTTAGTGCCAAATAAATCCAACTACAGATCTCATTTTAGAGTCCCCAGGAGTGTCACTCAGAAGGCAGACTCCTTGACACCAAGGGTAAAAAATAACTTGTATTTTGAGCCTCACAAGAGTTCTATTGTTGCTGATTGCTAGAAAGGGGCAGAGATGGGTGAAAAAAAGGAAAAAAGAAAGAGAAAAACAAAACAAAACAAAAGATTCCTTTAAAAAACCTTCAGAGACTTTTAAGGAGCTTTGGGCTTTGAAAAATGAATAAAACATTGCATTTGAAATCCCTTTGTGTATTACAACAAAGAGATAAAAGTTTATCATAAAATAAAAGTCTGGCAACTTCAGCAAATATATCCATGGAATTGGAACTTACAAAGTATTGTAAATAAATAAAAAAATTAAAAACTGTTAAAGCAGAGTTTGCCATCTGTGTTTGAAGGTTATTAGAATGTTCTTTGTTGAAAGAAGAGCTTTTTCAATTAATGACTATGTAGATTTAGATCAGTAATTCCTTTAGTAATTATACTCTGTGTAAAGAAGGAATTAAATGCCTTGTAAGCATGTTCCATTCTATCAAAGTAGATTTGTGCAAAAACTGAATTAAAAAGATAGTTTATCTGTAGTGGTTCACATAATAGATATGTCAGTCATTGTATCCTGGGAGTCATGAGCAAAATGCAGACTTGATTTTTACCTAATATTAAATGAAATCCTTACTTTAAATATATTTTTTAACTTGTCAGTTTGTAAATCTTCTTATTTATGAGGTTGAGGAAGAAGAGAATGAATGAATGAATGAATGAAGTATGGACTAGCCATGGTTATGTTTTATTACTGAATTGGCCATAATTTTTATTATGCTTTGTGTTTTTATTGAAATATTTTCAGCTTTCAGTGTTTTCACATCAGTTCCCTTGCCCAATTAGTACTTGAATCTGAAATAGAATTTTGGAGTAGAATTGGCTGGATATTGTAATCTATTTTTTTGTTTGGTTTTGTTTTGTTTGAGTGAAAGAACATGCTCCAAACAAATGTTTTCAGAGAAACTGAAGGAACTCATATATATTCATCTTACAAAGGCAGGCATCTGCTTTACTCACATGACTTTAAAGGGGTTCAAATGAAACACCGACCCATTAATTCAGCAGAGGAATAAATTAATCTAAAATATTTAAAAAAGATAAGAGGAGCTGCTAAATAAAATGCAGTTGCACCTCAGCTTTTGGAACTTATTTTTAGCTTATTCCACAAGACAGATTAATATGAAAGCTTACTATAAGTCTGTTCCCACTGACTTATGCTGTCATTAGTGTTGCTAAAAAATAAGAAAATAAGAAATGTTTTCAGAAATAGATGGATACAAATGGTGTATGGCCAAATTGGAAATTAAACTGCATTTGTTACCAAAATAATAGAAGTAAATTATCTTTAGTTTAATATTAGCTTTTACTTCTCTGTCACTATAATACTTGTTTCCTCTTCTTTTATTATCTTTTTGTTTATATGGTTGACACTTGTCAACATCGATTTTTTCCCCCTGTTGTTTTACTACATCAGTAGAACTTCAGAGTGTGATAAGGAGGCCTCAGCAGAGAGTCCTGCAGTCTGGACTGTTGTAAGGCATCAGTTAGTTTGCTTCTGGCTGTATTTCTGTTTCCCCTCATTTTATTTTTTCCCCTCCATGATTAGAGTGATCCCAAGAGTTCAAAATTCTTTACCTGCATGTGGTTATCTGTCATAGAAAACAAGATCCTTAAGGTGAATATCGTAGTCAATCAAACATACAACATAATGGATCCCAGTTCTTCCCTGAGGACAGTATGTACTTTGGTCATTTAATTTACTTATAACCAACATCAGTCCTTTCTGATATTTTCCAGTAGAGAGAGGTGTCCTATATTCAGTAAATATTGAAAGAAAGAACATTTCCTATCTAATTCCTAAATCCTCTATTTAAAATGTTGCAAGTTACAGAATACAGAGATACAATTGCCATAAACATGCAGGAAGAGTAGTGCTAAATTTGTTTTCCAATACTAATATTTAACTCTGTCACTTAGATATGAAAGTAAGTCTAGAAGCAAGTAACATTAAGCAGATATTCTGTAAAGGATTGGCAGGCTGGAGAGTCTTCTGACAATTACAATTTATCTCATCTTCACACTCTTGTGTTCTGAAACTTAATTCTCAACAAAACTCTTAAACATCAACATTATTTCAAGATTTTTTATCCTTTTTATTTAATAGCCTATCATTTCAATATATTCTGTATGTCAACAGTCTCATAAATTCAGTGTTCCCCTATTCTCCATTTTTTTTTGTTATCTTGCTTATTTAAAAGTTTTTTCCCCAGTGAAAAATGAAGAGCAATGACAAAAAGTTGTGGAATAAAAAGTGTATTAATGTTATATTTTTGTTTTCACATAGGACAAGGGGAAATGGCCACAAGTTGCACCAGGGGAGGTTTAGACTGGACATTAGGAAGAATTTCTTTACTGAAAGTGTGGTCAGGGATTGGCACAGGCTGCCCAGGGAGGTCGTGGTGTCGCCATCCCTGGAGATGTTTAAAAAGCAGGTGGATGAGTTTCTTAGGGATATGGTTTAGTAGGGAGACAGGCACGATTGGACTCAGCGATCTGAGAGGTCTCTTCCAACCTAGTGATTCTATGATTCTACGATTTTTAGATCTCTGCATGAGCTCCTAGCCAATAATGAATATTTTTTCTTTCATAACATCGTGAAAAAAAATATTAAAAAATGTTTCATGCACTCTCTGTTTGCCTAAATTAAAAGACAGATATTGTTATGAGTTTATTCCAGTTTATATGAAACTAGAATCTGTAAAATTATTTTATGGCTGCATAAATAAAAATAAGTATAGAAAATAAAGAAATATTAACCTCTAAAAATATGAATAGAATCTCTTGAAACAGAAGGAATGCTGTATTCTGATACTAAAAAACTATAATGTGTACTTTTCTCCGTATGCACTTAAATGCCAAAATATTTTTTTTTATTTTTTTGGTGGTCCAATAATAAGGGATCATTTGAGTAGAGCTGTACCAGGTCTTAACTGATAACAACGTTAAAAATATCACTTGTCTTTGCAGTTACACTGATTAATGTTTCATTAGATTCTTTCTGTTTGTTTGGGTTCAGTTCCTTAACAGATGAGTCTGATGAAGTGATAAACAATTTTTCATCAATTCTACCCTTTCCTCAGAACCTTCTAACCAGCATTAGATGACTGATCACAACTCCTTCAGTAGGGAACATACTTAGCAATTTCATGAGAAAATTAGAGAACTGGAAAAATATCCTTATTAATTGAAAAGGGCAAAGGAGTAGCCTTTTGTGGCAATGAATACTCACTCTCTACTCTGGGTCTTTACAAAGCCAGCCAAGATGTATTAATTGCACAAACAAGAACTGCACGTTCAATGTGAACTACTGCATTGAGGTTTGAATTTCTTTTGCCCTTTTCCAGTGTTTTGTTTCTTCCATGCGAACCATTGTATTGAACTTCAGCAGTGAAAAATCAGGGCTAAAACCTTCACTTTTATATTGTGCATTTGTAAATTTAAGAATGAGGATTTTGCCTAATACCAAAAGAATTGCAGCCTGCAAAGGATTTGACTTCCCAATATGAATCAAATTCGACTTCTCTGTTATCAATGGAGCTACAGTGTCACAACAGTAGTGCAAGGGAGATCAAAATCGAGCTTCCTGCTCCTGTGACAATGTACATCTCAGTATTTCTGCCTTCGTACTCTCAGTTGTATTTATAACTGTTCATATTAAGAATAATAGTGACCTCTAGGTCTAGGTCAGCTGTTTCCTAAGAGCTAATCACCGAGCGCATGAAGGGCTTAAGGCAAAGCACGTGGGCCACAGCTCCTCTGGCCAGTGAGTGCCTGTCTGTTAGGAACTGCTTTCTTTGTCTGGTATCACTCCTTAAACTGAGTTCTTTGTGAACTTCAAAAAGCTAAAATGTTTAATTGTTATTTTGTAAATATTATTCTTAGAAGGGAAAAAATATTTTATGTAAGAAAAGAAGATATAGCAGTGTTTCCCAAGAGCATTTCAGTTCTTGATTTACTGCATCTTAGCTTGAATTTTGTCCAATAAAATGTAAGTCTTGAAAAAAAATCTGGTGTCAAGTTTAACTAACTCAAAGTGCAATATTTTATTCAGATTACTGCAATTCTGTCATTTCCTAATTTTAAATGCTGATATTTTTAATCATATTTGGTTAGTTACTTAGCCCAGTATAACCTCCTATTTGTAATTTCCTAGATTCTACAAAGGAAAGACAGCGGATCAGAACTACTAAGCAAAGTACCCTCAAAACTCCTTGGAAATGTAGTCTGCTCTGAAAGAAACACTGAATTCTGTCGCAGTGGAAAAAATGTTAGCCATAATACACTGCTTATTGTTCAGGCCACTTTTTGATGAAAGAGAAGGTGTGTGTCATGGTTGACAGTGAACTCCATAAAAAGGGATTTATTAAATTTATGAATCCCAATTTTGGTAATCGCTTGTGCTTCTGCTGGCTCCTTGGTATAACTTTATCTTCTGCCCTGGCATTTCCTGTTCTTCAAACCTTTTACTTTTATTCATTCTCCCACAAATTTTCTCTTTCGTGTTCTGATACAGCACAGATTCATTTAATTTTCCAAATCAGATTCCTCTCCAGCCAACTCTGAAATTTCCAGCCTTCAACATAACTTCTCTCTATTTCAACAAAACCGAGGGTTTTATCCTCATTTTTGTAGTGGAGGAATGAGGACGCTGAAAGGATGAGACTGTTCCAGTATGAACTAGAAATCCAAGCAGCCTCACATTTGTAGTAGACTTATGTATTTGTGTGGATTTTCATTTATACACATTAATAAGGCATCTACATGTGGTCAGAACTTCACAGAAATGAAAAAAAATGCATATTTTCTACCTTGGAGAAGATTTTATCCCTTACACTAATTCTGCATTTCAACTCAGCATCTAGGACTTGCTAGACAAACAGTTCAAAGAAATTGTTCAGGTGAACAAATTTGAGTTTTCTTTCTTCATTGTATTTTCCATGAGTTTTTCCAAAAAGACTAATCCCAACACAAACTGCTTAAAAGCAACTGAAAATTTGTAATAGGAATTTTCATTTTACAATGTTGTATTAAAACAAATGCGTATATTTTTCCTGAAAAGGTCCGTGTTGGAGATAACAGGGCTTTTTGTTATTATCTGGTATAGTTCTTTTTATGTATTTAAAATGCCTTAATATGTAAATGTACAAAGTTTGCAAGATTAAAAAAACAAGGAAGTTTTTCATGAGCAATTTTATTTCCTAATATTTGTGACAGGCTGTAAACTGGTGACAAACTAGATCTATAATAGTCTCACCACTCCTGTAATCTGCACAAGGAACAGACTCTTACATATTCAGTGACCGATAGCTCCTGTCTCTTCTTATTGAATGTCTTCTACTCATTTTTTACCTTCCAAAGTATTAAAAAACCTGGATTTTTTTTGTGAGAGTGTATGTTTGAAAGTGATGCAAATTCTGCTCTTACTGCCAAAGCCTTCAGAAAATGATTTACTGAAATTCTTCCCCCACAGTTTCATTTGAATTACATTTATTTTTCTGAAAAATAGTAAAAGGAATAATTTTGTTACCTCCAAACAATCATTATTTAATACTGTATCTTTACTGTGTGTTGCATCTTGCTGAATAGTTGGATAAATTTGCCCCTGCTGAGCTCCATGCTGCACTGTTTAGATTGCCGCAAGCACCTGTTCAAACTATTTTAAAACAAACTCAGGCACCTTTATTCTATGCTGAACCCCGGAGTGTTGACATATGCTGAAATGTCTAGCCACGAATAATATGGAGTAATCCAGGCACTTTAAAGCTCAGAAAATGCCACTCTTAGTTTCTCTACCAATATTAATTATGCACCTATTGTTGTCAAATCTTGTGCACTTACAGGCATGATTTCTCTAAGTTAAACATGTTAAGGAAAGCAACACAAGACATATCTAAAAGCTGCATTTTAAGCAGTCAGTGAAGCTGAAAAGACAGTTTTCTTGATGCATACTTGGAATTTTCATCAGTCCCTAAAGACGAATTTAAGATTACTTTGTAGTTTCAAGGGATTTCAGCATTGGACCTGGTACTGAAGTCTTGATAAACTATTAAAAAGGTCTTTTAGACTTTGTGTGGATCCAGATAATCTTAAAAGATCTTTGCTCTTGTAGATATTTGCCAAAATCCTCATACGCTCTGGGAAACAATATGGTAGGAGGGAAAAGCCTAAATACACTTAAAATGAAATTATAAAATCAGTCAATTTCAAAATTAGAAGTACATAGCTACATTTTTTTCCATAAATAGTTTATCTGGGAGAGGACATATGGACCAAAATGTTAAATAAAAGTAATTAATGTCCTTTATTTGATGAAATGTCCCATAATAATCTAATGTTTATGTTGATTCAGTGCAAGCCATATTGTTATCTTCTGTCAAAACAATAGAGACATTTCCAAGCCAATAGCAAAAATTGTAGTTCATTTAAATAACTCATGGAAAGCATATTGCTTTGGTATACATTTGTAATCTGATGCTTAGAAGGGTATACCCAGGGAAAACGATTTGTTAAGGTATGAATTTTTAAATAATATTTTGGCTCACTATGTAGTGCTTGGAACAATAGATCGCACCATAAAACTTCATAAGCTTTTTGTAGTTGAAATTATCCTCACCTCATCCAGACTTCTTTACACATTACAGTACACAACAGGATACTTATCTTCCTCTTAAAAAGAATCAATGGTACTTGACTATAAGTGATTGAGAGATTTATTTTCCTGGATAATTTTAGACTCCTTAAGAATTATCAAAATATTAAGATATCAGTTATCATAAATTTACTATTGCATTTCTGTAAGAAATACTTCTCCATTAGAAGAGTGTTTATTTGAATGTTTGTTGTTACATACACATGTACACTAATAAATTTAAATGTTGGGATTGAATTGGGGTTGCTCTGTAATAATCAATGAATATTTTATATTAACATGATTACTGTTATCTGTATTTCATAATTTTAGTAGGCTAAATCAACACTGCTGAAAGTAAGAAAACAGAGAAAAAGAGCTGTGATTGCTAAGCAAACGCTTTGGAGGTTGCTATATGCCACAACACTGACTCTGTTTTCAGATAAAGCTATCAGTTAGTTTCAAGCAGGCAGACTGGCTACAAAACTGTAGAATAAAAGAGGAAAGACCGAATAAAAAAGCATATCCCTATATAGTAGGGTCAGGCAGACAGTAGAAAGCTGGATATGAGTCCAAGACCCTACAGAGAAGAGGAAACTGAGAGAGTGATATCAAGGAAAGCTGAACCACTGCAACAGTGAGCCGATGCCAAAAAGGCCACTCAACCCCTCCTGCTCCTGCTCCCAGCTCCTCAGCACCAATTGCTTCTGCTGTTCCATCGTCGATGCTCACCTGTCTTCACAGTACATTCATTCAGAGAACTAAACTAGCAGAAACCAGATCTTTTGTGTTATGTAGTTTGTTCTCAGCTGAACTGCCTCACTCCAGTGCGTGCCTGAGCTTGTAAGTGGAGGTGGGAAAGGAGGAAGACTGTTCCTTTCAACCACAGTTACCTATCTCCCTCAGAGACCTTAGCAAAAAAGGTGTGTACTAGACATTTGAGTGTCAGAAAGAATAGTTGGACTGTAACTTAGTCCTGCATAGGAGTCAGAACTCAAATGTCCATGCCTGCCAAGGCTGTATGAAGTCAACATACGATCACAGTGCACTACTGAACTCCCCTTCACTGAAGCAGATCCACTAAAATAATTCTGCAGGAAACAACACATCAGGGCTGGAGTTTGGGACAAAAATAAGTCCAAGAAAGACAATTTTGATAGACACAGAATTAGTGACTAGATGTTTTCAAGTAAAGAATTTCCCTCAGGCCATCCCAGGGCTTGTGGGCAGCAAACATCTTTCCCTTAGTGTATTACTGAGATTCCAAGTATCATATGAAAAAGGGCTGGAGGCAAAAGGTCGAGCTGAGTCTAAATTCACAGTCACAAAACATTACACACAAATACTTACAGTGTGACAATCAAGAAAAAGCCCACCCACCAAAGCAATGCATTGGGGTACATTGGCCTGTGTCAGAGACAGCGTGGCCAGCAGGAGCAGGGAGGGGATTGTGCCCCTGTGCTCAGCACTGGTGAGGCTGCACCTTGAGTGCTGGGTTCAGTTTTGGGCCCCTCACTACAGGAAGGACATTGAGGGGCTGGAGCACGTCCAGAGAAGGGCAACGAGGCTGGTGAGGGGGCTGGAGAACGAGCCCTATGAGGAGCAGCTGAGGGAGCTGAGGTTGTTTAGCCTGGAGAAGAGGAGGCTGAGGGGAGACCTCATCCCTGTCTACAACTGCCTGAAAGGAGGTTGTGACGGGGTGAGTGCTGGTCTCTTCTCACAAGTGACAAGCGATAGGATGAGAGGAAATGGCCGCAAGTTGTGTCAGGAGAGGTTTAGACTGAACATTAGGAAGAATTTCTTCACTGAGAGAGTGGTCAGGCTTTGGAACAGGCTGCCCAGGGAGGTGGGGAGTCACCATCCCTGGAGGTGTTTAAAAGACAGGTGGGACGAGTTTCTTAGGGACATGGTTTAGGAGGGACACAGGCACGATTGGACTCAGTGATCTGAGAGGTCTCTTCCAACCTTTTGATTCTATGATTCTATGATTGCTTATGGGAAGTTTGAAGGCAGCAGCACTGTACACAGTGTAAGCAAAAGCAGTGATAACGGAACTACCCACAGAGAATTCAGAATTTTCCACTTTTGGGAGAATTGTCTGAGAGTTGCAAGAGAAGAGGAAGAGAACATCGAGATGAAAACAAGCTGGGTATTGTTTAATTTAAATTGGATGCTGTCCTGCAGCCACTGCCAGAAACATTGTTAGTATCCCTAAAATAAAGGCTATCAATACAAAAAGTAAATAGATAATTCAAGAGAATGTAGTATTGTATGTTATCTTACACTGAAAGCAGCTAAAAGTACATATGAGTCAATAATCAAATAAAAACAAATAAAAAGATGATGTCCCCTGTAGAGACTAAAAGGATAGAAATAACTGTAGTAGATTTGGGGAAAAAAAAATGGTCTTGCAGATGAAATATATATAGGGGCTAGTTTACCAGCTGTCCTCTGATTTCTGAAAAACAAGTTTCTTGAGTGGCAAACTGTTAGGGAAAGATGGTACTAGAGCAGCTGTCTGAGGGTACTCATTTAATTATATCTGCTATGTTTAGAATACACTTCTTAATAATTTTGCGTAATGGGAGAAAATATTTTAAAAAGCACAAATCCTAAGATATTGTGATAAGAAATACATATGCAGCAGATCTACCAAGAGAAGAATTAATGAAACCTAATTCCCTGTGGTCTTCTTGTGTCATTTACAAATTCTCATTGTCAATAATATATCTTAGTTAATATCTTGACAAATATCATGTCAATAAATCTGACAGAAAACTGACAAGTAGAGGAGAAAAACTGTCCTTCTGGATCGTTATAATACTGACAGGGAAAGTAATGAAAGCTTTCTGTCAGATTACTTCCAAGTACTTAAACCAACGTTTTTGACTTGTTTTGAGAATCCAAATACATCAGCTTCAGAGTCATACTTGACCATTCTGATCATCATATTTGTCCTTACAAGACTTTCAGCATTATGGAAGAGAGACACCTCTAGAATATTTAATTAATTAGTTAGTTAGTTAATTTCTTTGAAAAATATGTAGCTGAATGGCTAACGTGCAGTCATCATGCTTTCATAGTAAAGCTTAAGCAGTAATCTACGTATCTGAAGATGATTTGCTTTTGTGAAAAGACCTAATTTTAATAAAATAGTGTTCAGTTTGCCTAAAGTATTGGAAATTTTGCTGGCCTTCTACCTTCCTACTCCCATAGGAATCTAACATCTCTGGTTGGCAAAGTATAACGTTATTTTCAATTAATTTTCTTTCTTGGATTAACGTGTTTTAGCAAAAATATAAAACTGGGTTTCTAACCATATATGTTAATTTGAATTTCTTGATATTTTTCATCAGCTCTGGACACTAGTCCTAGTGTTTTACACAAATTGCAAGTCAGTTTCATCATGTTTACTTGAATTCCAGCAGCTTTAATTGAGTATGTCACAAAACCGGAATACAGGGGATAAAGAAGGGCAAGTTTTCAGCCTGCTGAATTTTGCTACACTGCTGCCACAAATGTTTAAAGCGCAGTGTGAGAGATTAAATTCAATGGGGAACAGGGAATTAAACAAATGTCTATACATCCCATATGTATATCCCTTGATGTTATAAGGTGTGTTTCCTTCAACTTGAGAAGCACTTTGAGATCTTTAGATAAAAGGAGTTACAAAATAAAGAGTGATGGTCTTATTAGTTTAGGTATTTCCAGTCCCTCTAGACCCACTACAAAATCCACAAGCTGGAGCGTTTTCCATGTATTTGAGTCTCAATTACTCTCTTATGCATTTTGTATTTTAAAGCATGTACATAATGTTTGACACTTCAAGTTATTCATAGCTAATGAATAATATGAAAAAACCCCCACATCTTTAGTGTTAGGATAGTAAAGTGGTTTATGTTAAGACACCGTGCAATGTTCTCATTTTCGGTGCTTGAAAGCTGAAAAAAACATAAACAAAAAAGTATACATTGTTTGAAAAAAAAGCACAGACTGGAATTTCAAACATGAATTAGACTTTATACAATACTTACTCTTACTGAAACATCTGCTCACATGAAATCCTGTGTTGATAATCTCTACTGCAAAAATACACTAGGACTGCTATTTCCATTATTTTGCTGTTGTAGTGCCCCTTAGACACCTACTTCATCTCCTTCCTCTCAAAAATAAGAGAGGTTAAGCATTTTAATACTGTAGTTGCTTTCTATTGTATCCTCTGTATAGTACATTTATACTTACTGTCTTGTGAATATTACACACAAAAGAAACGTATAAAAAAAGGAAGACACAAGGTTTTTAGAGATACTCTAAGGTTCTAATAGCAGTAAACTAATCACAGAACACAGACACAATCCCAAGAATGAAAAATGGCTTTCAAATAAGTTTTGTAGAAGACTTTTTCACCATTCCTGGGGTTTTCCAGCATTTATTTTGTTGGGTTTAGTTCCCTGTTTTTCTTTGGTTTTTTTTAGTTGCTTAGTTGGTTGTTTTTTTCCTTCAAGATTTTTGGGGGATTTGTTGTTTTGGTAAGGGTTTTTTAAGACTGTTCCCTAAATTGGAGGACTAACTGCTTAAAATCAAATTTAAATTGTGCTTTCCATCTCACTTTAATATTTTTCTTTTAGTAATGTAAATGTCATTTCTCAGAAACAAATAGCCAGAACAAAAGGAAAGTATTACATAGTTGGATGGCATTTAAAGGCATGCAGATTGTAATTATGCCAGAGATATACTTTTGACTGTTCTGCTGTGAGTTCTATGGATAGTCTGGGTAGTAAATATTGTTATATTCAGCAATGAAATGAAATGAAATGGAAGAACTGAGTTTAGTGGAGATTAATAAAGTCTCCGTGAACATTCCTAAAAAGCTACTGAACCCTTAAGTACAGATTATAGGTCAGAATACATTGCCAGTGCTTCCTTAGAGGGCAAGAAATTGAGTACACTATATCTCTTAATTACAAAGACAGTGAAGAGAGTACTGTTCATACTGTTGAATGTTAATGGAAGATTTTAACAAATTACACCACAGAAAAAAGTGTGTGGCATTTTTATTAGAACATTTAAATGTATTTTTAAATCTTATAACTGAAATCTTTTAAGAAAAAATTCACAGCTTTCATTATTGAAATTCATTAAAGTTACACGTGCATGTTGAAGTAGTATTGCTCATTTATAAATACATTTTCATGTAATTTTCTGAAAAAATCTAAACTATATTACCAAATTATATAAAACCCCTGCATTTGAAATGACAGTTCTTTCCATTCACCAACTTTCCAAAGGGAAGTGTCAGCTAGTGAGAATATGTTTTCACTTTTCCTTTCATAAATGGTTGACTGCATACAAGCTGTAATCTTCTCAGAATATACATTACTGCAAGGCTTGATCACTACATCATAAAGAGCAAAACCAAATGTAAATGGATACTTAGTAGGGAGAAGAGAATTTAACAACACCTTTGCTTCTTCATGACTTAGAAAACGCTTTAGGGTTTCCTCTTCTGCTTCTGCTTTTAATTATTCTGTTTCTCATAGTCAGTTTCTCTGTGTTGACATAGCTTATTTTCAGGCAATGGCTTAAAGTTTTCAAAATCACAAATTGCTGTGTACTTTTTGAATGGGTAACCCAAAAAGGAGTCTTTCAACCAAATGATAATTTTTTCACCCTTTCCTTATTCATATTATACAGAGTAAGCATGGAAACATTAAGTAATACACATGTTGCAAATCTGACATCAGGCAGGTCTCAAGGACAAAATCTAAGGCTTGACTTTCATTCTCTTGCACTGTTGTTTAAATTAAATTTGTGATCCTTAACTGATCATTTAGCCCAAATTTTAACAATCGAAATTTATGAACTGTGAAACTTCTTATGATGAAAAACTACGTTGTAGAACTGTTAAGTCATTGTTTTTCTGAACAAAAGAAAAAAAAACAAAACACCAAACACACAAACAAATAAACAAACAAAAAAACATGTTAATTGAAATTTGGTTACTTATTTCTTACCACTCTTTTCTTTGCTGGAGTAACGGGGAATTTAGTGCACATACTACAGAAAAGATTAGATTTCTGCATTTAAAAAAAAAATAAAGAAAGAAGATTGATCAGTAGATGCTGGATATTTGTCTGAGTCATTCTGGGATAATTTAATGGCTTACTTTAATGTACCAGGGTAGTACTGCATTACAGTACATGCAGTAAGCAAATTCAACAGGTGAGGTTATATATTGAACTTGAAGGTCAGAAAATTGGAATATCTGAACGAAAGTGTCTCAATAGGATCATTTAAACTGAGATGGCTGATTGGGTGAACCACCACAGAGTACACAGCAACCATTTGAGTACTACTTATTTAGTGATTAAGTAAAATAGCTACAGAATATAACCAAACACTGTATTTGGTTGTCAGGATGAATTCACTTGCATTATTTATTATATCTAGGAGCATTATTTTGTGTATTTTCTAATACTCTTCCTTTCCCCTTTTACGAGATTAGAAATAATCAATTATTAACCAGATAGCCTCAAATCTAAAATCCATCATAGCAGCAAAAAATAGTGTCTAGATTTCATTGTAGCTGATAAATTATGTTTAGATTTCTATATCAAATTATGATTTGATTTCTATGTAGAGTAAAAAAATACGTGCTTAAAGATTTGACCCGCATGAATATACATGTAGAAACTTACATCCGGAAATGCATAGATAGTTGAATTTTTATTACTGCCTGAAACAAAAGTATACATAACCATTGCAAATCTTCCACAGAAGAAATTAACAATACAATAGAACCTGACTCTGTTCTGATTTCCATTTAGGACTTTCCTGATTGTTATACTTTTCAACATCTTCTTGCACTATTCTTATCTGAAAAAATGGCAAAGGTGAAGTAAAAGATGTAATGCAGAAAAGTACATGTATCTTTCTGGCAGTGTAAGATACCTTTCTGAAAGAAAGTAATAGGAGGTGTGATAACTGAGTGTAGTCTGTATATTGTATTCAATTTTAATCTGAAGTTGTATGTATAAGTGTATATATATATAGAAAGAATATATATATGTAAAAATAACAAATAATCAGAACATTAAAATTCTGTATCCAATAATTACACCAAGTAGCATTTTCTTCAATGGGTAGTCCGTTTAAGTCAATACTGTAACTCACTGGAGTTCATATTGAACTTTTTTTTGAATAAGAACCAATATACAGGTGCATTGTTGCAGGAGATAAATAGGGCATTAACCAAAAATTCAAACGGCCCCAGGTGTTTGATCATTTCCTTCTGTTTCCAAATGTAAATCTGTTTTTATTCCACTATGTTTTCTGAAAGGTCTATTTATATTGTTGTGTTCAAAACTGAAAGATGCTGACAAGAAACCAACACCAATATCTTCAGACAAAGACACTATTAGGTGACAGTCTAATTTATTTCCTCATATCAAACAAGTATATCACTGAATAAATTGCATCAACTTATGGATTCACTTGATAAGATAAACAAATGAGTGTCTTGGAATTTGTACTTCATGAGAGAAGGAATTGTTTGAGGCAAGATATGTAGAAAAACAGTAGAATAACTAACTGAAAGGAGGAAACTTGGATAGAACTATTTAAAAATATAACAATAAAAAAATGTTATGTCTATATAAGCATGATACAAAATGAGTTCTAAGGTGTAGGAAAAAAGAGAAGTCAGACACAAAAATACTGGCAATATTCAGAAAGTGAATTCTCTCACTGCATTAATAATACTAAATACATATTTGTCTAAAGAAACCTCTAATTTTAATTTTAAATCCAGTTTTTCCTAAAGACTTTATTATTTCTGCATCACAGAATGGAAAAATTGTTCATAGAGTTCACCTCTATCAAAAAATCAGTCCCAAAATGCCACTGAGGTCGATTTCTCATGACTCTTCTACTTCATAAGCAAAATTAATAAATTAAGTTTGCTTGAGGGCAACATTAAATTTTGCACCTGACTTTTCAAAGAATGTTCTTTTATTTTCTGTTTTCTTTTATCTGTTTGGTTTTTATTTGTATTGGAGTGCAAGTCCTTAATCATCTGTGCTTAGATGTAATTTTTAGCCACCTACACGTTGACACGGCCAGCATTCAAGCAACACTGAATTAATCTTGAGGATTCCATGTAGGGAAAATTTATATTTCAGTCAAGGCAGTTTGCAATATAAAAATTTTTAAAAGTAATAAAAACTTTTCTTTGCAAGACATTTTTTTATAATTAGTTACACATATGTATGAAATACTGTACAGTAAATCATAACAGAGAATATATATATGAAAATTTACGTTAATGTATGTGTCTGTATATATGCAATACGTATTTTCATAACACATAGCATAGATACTTATACGTGCTGTGATACTGTTTACATTTAGAATTTCCTGACTCACAATTGAGTACTTAGTATTGCATTGTATTTAGCTTCCATCTGTGGAAAATACGAGTTTGGGGTTTTTTTTTTGCAGTCACTGCTGGTTCTAACTCTAAGTTGCCTGTGACTCTACTTTACACACAATTGATTACCGAACTATGTTTTCTGTAGTTATATGTGTATAGCTATAAATGTATATAACATATTTCACTCCTTGAGCCAACATTTTTTACTTAAAAAAATTATTTTTTCTTGGCTAGGTTGAAAGAGATTCTGAAACATAAGGAAATTTATTGTTTATTTTAAAATAACATTCATGTGGAAATAAAATGTTTGAATAGAAATATACAAATACAGGAACATAATTATTTCATTTAAAAGAAAACCACCATTTTTTACTCCAAGTTAAAAAATATTTTGACACAACAAGTGTCTTTGTTTCTAAGGTAAATGCTTTAGGATATTTTCAGTTCTGCTATACAAAAATTCAAAACACGTAATGGATTCTTTTCATGCTATTTGACTTTTTCATCTGAAAGCAAATTTGGTAGGAAAATGACAATTTCATTCCGAATTTCTTTTTTCCTGAAGTAGGAGTTATTTATTTTCACTCTTTCTGGAGAATAACGAAACTTTGTAATTGCCAGCAAAATAGAGAAACAAAGAAATAAACAGAACTCAAAAACAGTGAAAATGATCATCTCCTAAATTCTAGTCTAAAATGTAGAGGAAACATGTAGAAACCATAGCAGAAAAAAATAAGCTAAAGTGATTTCTAGAGGTTACCTTGTCCAAATTCTTGTTAAAAGGTGAGCCAATTCCAAAATTACCTCAAGACATTACAGTGTTTACTATGTGGTGTCTATCCCTCACCATGTACCCACTCACTTTTAAAAACAGATTGGCAGATAGAAATGTGCAACAAGCAAAGCTTAAAACTGACTGGTAAAAGAAAGTTCATAAAAACCTAATGTAGTCCAGCAGCCCGGAACTTCAGCTTTGGTGTCCACTTACAAGAATCTTGAGTCAAATTATTTTCGGAAGGTCGCATAAGGCATCTATAATAATGATAGCAACTGTCCCTTTTTGATCTGGTTTTATCTTCAATGTCTATAGCATAAGAACAAAATCTTTATCACCCACTGAGGCGGATATTAATTTGAGCTCTTATCAATCACTGAGGCACATAGTGCTTTGAAAGGCTAGGTATTCACAAAGCCTTAGAATTTCTTCTGAAGTCTTCAAAACAGTTATTTCCTGGTTGCTAGTGGCTTCTGACTCTATTCTTGACCTCCACCACCCTCAAATATGTTACTAAGACGTAAAGCTGTAACGGTTCCTTCTCTGTTTCCTTCCTGAGCATATCCAGACGCAACTGAGATCTCCTAGGTATGCTTCTGGACATACTTGGAGATGCACCATACTCATTAAATGAGGAAATATAGTAAATATGCACCTGCACCACTACATTCAAGCTTTCAGCCAAATTAGATGCTATTCTCATCCATTAATTAAATAGAAGAATTTCTATATTTAGGACAAAAGATCTGTGCCAGAGCATCTGTTCACTTGTCTCAAAATGCATGATTTGTATTTTCTAATACAGATTCTAGTATAATAATTTGAGAAATTGATTTTACTTAGAAAGCACAATTGTACACAAAGGAAACATGCCATGTTGAACTAGCTCTTCGGTCATGACAGAATTAGCTAGTAAATGATTCGATAATGTTCTTTAGTGTAAGAATTTGAGTGATGCCTGGTTTAAAGCCAGGAAAATATATGGGACAGGAGGTGGTTCTTAAGTGAGAGAAGAGAAAGGGAACTGTAAAAAATAGATGTAATTTTAATGGTTGATTTTCAACCAGCAGTCTTCTGGTTTTGAAATTCTAACAGAGGACTTGGTGCATATCTCAGAATGAAATTGAAGTAAGCTTTCTGAGTTCTTCATGGTCTGCTCAGCGCATGCAGTAGAGCAGCATGAAAGGTCAGCAACATTTTTATTATAGTGGCACTTTCTTCTAGGGAACAAAAAAATATTAGTATCAATGAGAGCCAACACTTCATTTCTTCTGTTTCTTCAACATTGCAACAAGTAAACTTCCAGTAAAATTCTGAACTTCTACCACCTTTTCCAGCTACCTTTTCTGTGTACCCTTCCATCAGAGCGTGAAAAATTAAAACACTTATTACAATTTAATTCCCAAGATTTTTTTTATTCAGTCAGAATTCTTTTGTTTCTGTTCTGTGAAATGTCTTCCCAATGTCCAGTTAAACCTTGGGTCTGATCTATTACTCAGAAATTGTTATAATGTTCCATATATAAATTGTTCTCAAGCACAGATTGATTTTAGCTTTCATTAGCAGAAGTCCATAATCTAAGAATATTTTGTTTGTGTTAAATCATGTGAGGAAGTACAGAATCTCCACAAGGCAATTTAGGTGTTCAAGATGAAAGAATTTTTTTGCCCATTCATTATTACTTAACTGTTTGGTTTTCTAATTGAATAAGTGTTTGCCGTTACTAAGAACTTATAGATGATAAGCCTTCCTGGCTTCCAATGAAGTCAGTAAGTTGATGCTGAAAACTTGTCTCCACCAGCAAATCAGATGTAAGTTAATGAAATCACTGCATTGGCTTCGATGGATTCTGTATCAGTGCACAGGGCATTAAACACAATTATATCATGTCTATTTGGTTTATACATTGTTCCTCTAAGGTGACACAGCTGACAACCCAACTAAAGTACCTGTACATCAATGCATGCAGCACGAGAAACAAACAGGAGCAGCTGGAAGCCGCTGTGCTGCTAGAAAGTTAAGACCTGTTTGCCATTACTGAAACTTGGTGGGACAAATCTCATGATTGGAGTGCACCGTTCAATAGCTACAGGATGGAAAAGCGAAGGACAGGTGGAGTCAAGAAAGGGATAGAGTGTGAAGAGCTGTCTCTGAAGAACAGCTATGAGCAGGCTGAAATCCTATGGGTAAGAATTAGAGACTGAGGCAACAGAAAGAACCCCCTGGGAAATGGTCCTCAGGGAAGAGGGAGCAGTACAGAGCTGGCAGATATTTAAGGATGTTTTCCATAAAGCGCAAGAATGCTCAGTCCCCAGATGCAGGAAATCAGGCAGGGAAGGGAAGAGACCAGCGTGGCTGAGATGAGACCTGCTGGTCAAACTGAAGAGCAAGAGGGAAATGCACAGGCAGTGCAAGCAGGGACAGGGAACCTGGGAAGAGTATAGGGATGCTGCCTGGTTGTGTAGAGATGGGGTCGGGAACTGGGGACTGGAAGAAGGGCAACATTGTGCCCATTTTTAAAAAGGGTAATGACCTTTCAGCCTCACCTCTGTGCCCAGAAAGATCATGGAACCAATTCTCCTAGAAGCTTTGCTAAAACACATGGAGGACAGGGAGGGGATTTGAGACAGCAAACATGGCTTCACCAAGGGCAAGTCCTGCTTGACCATGCTACTGGCTTTCTATGATGGAGTGACCACATCAATGGACATGGGAAGAGCTGGAGATGTCACCTATGTAGACTTCTGTAAGCTCTTTGACAGCATCCCTCATAGCATCCTTCTCTTTAAATTGGAGAGGTATGGATTCAATGGGTGAACTTTTAAATGGATAAGGAATTGACTGGATGGTCGTATCCATAGGGTAGTCAACATCTCAATGTCCAGATGGAAATCAGTGAAAAGTGGTGTTCCTCAGGGATCCATATTGGTACCAGTACTATTTAATACCTTCATCAATGACAAAGACATTGGTATTGAGTGCACCCTCTGGATACCATCCAGAGGGACCTGAACAAGCTCAAGAAATGGCCCCATGTGAACCTCATGAGGTTCAATAAGGTCAAGTGCAAGGTCCTGCACCTGGGTCTGGGCAACCCCCAGTAACAATGCAGGCTGGGCAATGAAAGAATTGAGAACAGCCCTGAAGAGAATAGTTTGGTGGATTTGGTGGATTTAGTGGATGAAAAGCTGGATGGGAGCTGGTAATCTGAGCTTGCAGCCCAGAAGGCCAGTCGTATCCTGGGCTAAATCAAAAGAAGGATTGACAGCAGGCCAAGGGAGGTTATTCTGCCCCTCTACACTATTGAGGTGAAACCACATCTGGAGTACTGTGTTCAGCTTTGAAATCCTCAGCACAAGACAGACATGGACCTGTTGGAGTGGGTCTAGAGGAGAGCCTCAATAATTATCAGAGGCATGGAGCAACTCCCCTATCAGGAAATATTGAGAAAGTTGGGATTATTCAGCTTTAAGAAGGGAAGGCTCTTGGGGTGAACTTCACTACTTCAAGGTCTTTCAATACTTCAAGGCAGCTTATAAGAAAGATGGGAACAAACATTTTAGCAGGGCCTGTAGTGACAGGACAAGGGGTAATGATTTTAAACTAAAAGAGGGCAGGTTTAGAGTAGGTATAAGGAAGAAATTTTTTACAATGAGGTTGGTAAAACACTGAAGCAGGTTTCCCAGAGAGATGTTAGAAGCCCCATCCCTGGAAGCATTCAAGGTCAGGTTGGATGGGACTCTGAGCAAGCTGATACAGTTGATGCTCAGAGGGCTGCTGCACCTGCAATGAGGACAGGCTGAGAGAGTTGGGCTCGTTCAGCCTGGAGAATGAAGGCTCTGGGGAGACCTCATAGCAACCTTCCAGTAACTGAAAGGGAGCCTACACAGAAGTTCAGGAGGAACTTTACAAGTGCTTGTAGTGATAGGATGAGGGGGAACATTTTAAACTGGAAGGGGGAAGATTTAGATTAGACATTAGGAAGAAATTCTTCACACTGAGGGTGGTGAGGCACCGGCAGAGGTTGCCCAGGGAAGCTGTGAATGTCCCCTCCCTGCAAGCGTTCAAGGCCAGGTTGGATGGGGCCTTGAGCAGCCCAGGCTGGTGGAAGGTGTCCCTGCCCATGGCAGGGGGAGTGGGACTGGATGGGCTTTTAATGTTCCTTCCAACCCAAACCATTCTATGATTATATTCTATGACTCTGTGTCCCTGCTTACTGCAGGGGGGTTGAATTAGATGACCTTTAGTGGTCCTTTCCAATCCAAACTTTTCTATGATTCTGTGATTCTATTATTTTATATTGGATATACTTGAATATTGTCTTGAATACATTTTGGACAAAACCTACCAAAATATAAATTATCAGCTTCATTTTATATGAAAAGGAGAGTGTCAAAGTAGAAATTCAGCCAGATATCACAATAGAGAAAGAAATAAAAATGTAGACAAGGGAGTATAAGAAAAAAACCCCTTAGGTTTATGCAAAAATAGAACATGGAAGCTTGCCCTTGGTTTCAGTAAACCAGCCTAAAAATGAGTATGTACACTCACATATATACACTCACACAGAGTCATACATAAAATCTACCAGGATGTAGCTGTAGGAGACATTTTTTGCCTTACTGCAGTACGAGTCCACCACTTTCAGTTATAATGAGCTAATTCACTTTGTATCCTGTTGTTGAAGCTTTTTTATAAGAATCTTTGCTCTTCCATATGGATAAGTATTTTATGATTTTCATTCTTCATTGGCTAAAGGTCATTATCAATTCTAGTTATTCTGCCCATAACTCTTTTTTGTTTTCATGCAACTTTCCAGACCTTCACTGACCTTTGAAAAACTTATGAAAGTTACGGTAATTTTTATCTGAATTTGTAGGCTTTGAAGCATGACACTCTTCCATCACACACTCGTAACTTAGCCTTTAGGAACTGTGAATCAAACATATTCCTGTTTAAAACAAGTTGAATGCAGAAATACAATTATTAAAGAAATGTGAACTAATTTAATCCTAGTTTGAGGCGTTAACCTTCCCATTCATTCAGCCACTTTGACTGGATAAGTGCTGACTTCATTTTTTGTTGCCTGTCAGTAGAAAAGTATCCCATCAATATGCAATAACTTCAAGAAAAGAATTGATGTACTGTGCTGGTGGGCAGAAATACTAAAGTTTGCACTCTCTGAATTCAAATTATTGAGCAGTTTCTGTGTTATGCTGTCCATTAACTTAAATGAGAACATTTTGTATTGCCAAGCACATAACAATATCAGCTTCACATTTCTCAGTGTATGATTATGGTTTGTTTTTCATTTGGGGTTTTTTTGTGATTTTTTTTTTTAATGTTTCTGTATCTGGGGATTTCTAATTGCTGATGCTACTCATGTTAAGACAGTGTCATTTTAAAATTCCATTATGTTGACAGGTCAGCTTTTAGTTGCTGTGAAGTAGGAGCAAGGGTGTAACCCAGACTCTCTCTTAACAACTGTCTTTTGTTTATGTATCACAAAGAAAGTCAAAGACAACAGTTAGTAAGTTAATACTTTATGATACCTTAGACAACTGAAAAAACAAACAAAAACACAACTTCCTTTTTCTTCTTTCACCTCCTAAATCAGGGTTCACAAGACTTTGAAACATCACAGACCAGATTCTACCCTTGTTTACTTACTAAAAACGTGAAATAAATATATTGACTTCAATAGGGGAGCTTACTTTACTGAGGTTTTTAATCATGCAATGTATAGTGATTTGAGGTTTTCTTTCATCTCTTTTTCCTCTCTAATGTTGAATGTAAAGCTCTTTTGGGAAATCCAGCTGATCTACAGAAGATTATTTCAAGTAACAACAAAAATACCATATGTCACTTTCTGCTGTGCTGACAAAAGCATATTCCAGTCAGAAAGGCAAAGACCTTAAACGAAGGAAAAGTCAGCTACATGATCAAAAGGTTACTGCAGTTAAATTAATTTTATTCACTTCTAATACAGTGCAATATAGCATAATTTCACTTTTCACATCCAACAAATGGGCACATAGCCCTTGCCACCAGAACCACAGTGAAAATTTTTTTGCTCTAACAGTTGCATCTATTTTTGTGGCTAGGTGGGAGTACAGAGAAAAAGCAGTAGGAGAGCACATAGAAGTCATTGTGTGTAGAATATTTTCTTTGGTCCAGAAGGATTTTTGAAACTTCCAGCTCAGCAAATATTACATGATGCCCATTAATATAATCCCCTTTTATTCTCAACTCTTCAAGTAAAGCTTTTGAGCAGCTACTACAAGGTGACTGGGAAACTGGGGAATGTAAGATGAATTAGGTCACAGTCATGCTTTTATAATGGTGCTGACAATGTTTTTGACCTCCTTGTATTGGCAGTTAGTTTATTTTCACCACCACTAAGACAGTTTTGTTCTCAACAATATATCAGTTCATAATGCATTTTAGGGAAATAGACAAGTTTATTCCAATGACTTAACAACAGGAGAAAAAGAATACTTGTAATTCAGTTTTTAAATAATATCATGACAAAAAAAAATATTCCTTGAATATCCTTATAGCTTATAAAATTACAGTAAAATAGGTAGCCACCAGGCTAAACAGAAATCATAAAGACAACATACGCAAATGGATCAATTAATGTTTGCTTTTACTATTAATATTGTAATAAACCTAAACCTGCCAATTTAGAGACTCAGGACTGAAGAAAACATAGGGTTGAGGTATTATAAGGATAACATACATTTTGTCCTCTCATTTTTCCTAGATGGGAGCTTAAGGTAAATGGTAACTTAAAGGGGAAGTTATGTGTCTAAACAATAGATTTAATACCCTTTCAGAGACAATCACAAAGGCTGGTATGCATGACACAATGCCTACAGGAAATGTTATACTGGAGCAACAGGTATAAACCAGACTCTTTTAAAATGCTCCTGAAATAGCCTGAGACACTTGGGTTTTAGCACCCAAATCACTTCCTAAGTTCAGGATTTCCATTGCCCCAGAAAGACTTATAAGAATGAAAAAGTGTGAGACAGGATCGTGTTATGCTCATTACATGCTAGGTATAATGCATTGCACCTAAGTGGAAAAAGGGAACACAAAACACACAATATTGTTCTCGAGGTTGTTGTCCACATGTATCTCCTCCAGTGAGACAACGACCTGTCTCTTCCAGCAGACCTTCCAGAAGAACTATAAGTCAATGCACAGCTTGAAAGCATATAGATGGTCACAGCTAACATTTCTACAGTCTCAGAAAACTTCTGCTGAATTATTAATTGCATAAGCATTTTATCATGTATAAATGAGTAATAAAATACTTGACATAATTTTGGCGGGTACTATTTTAAAGAAAAATTGTGAAGATAAACACTTAATTTAAGTACTATTTACAATATCAAGTAGAGAGTTTTGTAGTCATATACATTGCTGCAGGACCAGAAAAAAATACGTTTTGATTGTAATTTAAATAAGTAGGTAGCACTGCCTCAAGAAAACCTTAAAAAGAACACATAAAGTATTTATAATTTTACTTAAAATAACATTAAAAATTAATGTATGCTCATTACGTTGGCTCATTAATATTTTCAATTTATTCATACTATATTCTCTGTCTTATTTTTAACTTACATTTTATTATTTAATAATTTCATACCAAGCCTGAAATTTCCTTTTCACCAAACTAAAACTCAATGCAGTTGATGAGTAGATGAGTTTTAAAATATTTTTAATCAAACCTCTTTCTTATGTTCTCCAGGCAGAGTGACACATTAAAATGTATAAATTCTTAACATACTAAAACCGGATGTGTAACTAGGATTAATTTTAGATCTACTTCAACGAAGTATAACAAATTTTGCCATTTGTCAGACATAAGTCAGCATTAGTATACAGATATACATTCATTTAAATCAGCTGGTGAACAATGTGGCTCATTCCCTGCAGCTATGACATTTTATGCCAGTTAGGTAAAATAATCTAGAAGAAGTCTCTGTAAGCAGCTCTGGCATTTAACTGTCCTAGAATACATGAAGTAAGCAAAACAATCTGTGAGATTTGGGCCTGACCCTAAGATTTCTTTAAAAATCGAAAACATTCCATATTCCACAGCAGAAAAGCAACACCGAGATGTTTCTTGGGGAAACCCAGTGGAGATTTCCTTCATTTTATTCCTTCTATAATAAAATTAGAAATTTTATCTCAGAACTCAGACTTGCAAACTGAAAGCTAAATACAGAGGTAGATTATACTCAATTCACTTGTAAAATGATACAGTATGCCTGACTTTGTTCAAGATTCATTTCACTTCTGTTGACAATATTCAATCTAAAATGTCTAAAGGGAAAAAGAAGGAAAATATGAAGAAAAATATTTGCAAAGTACATGGACAAAATTATATCAAACAATATCTCTGTTTCCCTTTGAATTTCATGGCAGTTCAGGCTTCCAATGTACTCTGGAATGGACAATTATTTCATTGTAGGCCAGTGTGAATAATTGTATTTCACATAATTGATTAATTGTGCTTAAACCTTTCATCTGCCATGAAACTTCCATTCAGAATTCTCTGAAAAAAGAAGATAATTCTGTAGAGATGTTCTCTGATTGGTGCTCTGATTTTAAGATGCATTTGGGTGTAGTGCAGGGGAATTTGGCACTCTGCAAACTCAGGATCATATAGATTCAAGCACACTATTAGATTATAAAGGGTATGCTCTCCAAACAGAGTTTCAAGTAGGTACACCTTTTTAATGTATATAAAAGGTTATACAAGAATATTCTGATGTATACCATGTGATTTTATACAAAGAAGAATATTTAATGCCCATTTAGTGATCCCTTGGTATCTAGTTCAGCCTCAGAAACACTGGCATGTTTTAAACATCATACAATTAGCCCCACAAATAAAATCATAGAATCACAGAATTCTGAGTTGGAAAGGTCATTTTCAGGTCTTCTAATACAACCCCCCTGCAGAAGCAGGGACATCTTTGACTGGATCAGGTTGCTCACAGCCCAGTGCAACGTGACATTGAATGTTTCAACAGATGGGGCCTCCACTACTTCCCTGGGCAAACTGTGCCTTTGTTTCACCACCCCCATTTAAAAAAAAAATTCCTCCTCATATCCAGTCTGAATCTACCCTCCCTTTGTTTAAAGCCATCGCTCCTTGTCCTGTCACAGTAGAAACTACATCTATGCCTATGGCTCTTATCCTGCACTGATGTTGCCCCAATAGTGTTTTAATTACAAATGCTAAGAGTTTGTGCTGTCTTGCAAAAACTACGGTAGTTAGTTTGGACTCGAAAGCTGAATTTTCTGGGTTTGAAATGCTCACTTGAGGGTAGTATGAATACCATACTGTCTGGGATTGACAGTGACTCAGGCCTGCTCCTTTTGTAAAGGATTATAAATTATAGATCATTCACAAGATGTACTAGGACGTCTTCTTGTAACCATGTATAATAATGTCCTTTGTATGGTAATATGTATTTGAAATACATATTTCAAAGGAACACTGATACTAAAGTACGCCCATTACCTGATACCTTTTAAAATGCATTGCTACCACTGTTTCTATCTCCAGGATTAATTAAATTTTCACTACACAATACTGCTCCATCAGTAAAAGCATGCATCCTTTTGCTAGCTATATGCTAGCTCTTATTAGTTGTTATGTCATGCCAGCATTTCATCCTTCTTTAGTTTCCCTTTTTGCCTGCAGCACTGATTTTCATAGGTATGGTTTCCTGGATTTTCTGGTTTCGTTTGATTTATGCTCACTGATTAATTTACAGCTGTTTCCATATTTCATATGTCATCGGCATTTTTGATAGCTGCCTTCAGAGCTCATATTTTTTATTCTTTTTTTCTAAGTGATTCCTTTCTCCTAGATATTGGTATGCTTTTCCCACCTTTCTTTTGCAATAGTTTTAAACTCTTTAATACTAGCTTTATGGAATATTTGAATAATTTTTATTTTTAAATTACTCTTAACTTAGTTAAAACTTAGAAAGACAGTGCTAGAATTTTGTTTTCTTTTGCCCAAATCTCAATAATAATTTTAGTTTTTTGATAATAGCCAGTTTAGTCTATATGTGATAATATTTATTAGCTTTTGAATACATATATAATATATATTAATATATATTTCATGTAAATTCTATAGTTATGTTTTTAATTCACATTAAATAATTCACATTATTTGTCTTAAATTCACACCATATCAAGGCAGAAAATTGTTGAAATTAATGACACAGTGAAATGGACTTTGATGTTTCCCTAAGAAAGTTAATTTAAAAATTGAAATAAAAGTTTTAAAATTTTATATCAGCATCTGACTCAACAAAAATCAAAACAAAGTCATTGCAATCAAATAGATTTTCCTGATTTTCTGCAAGAATCAAACTACGAATTTTCGTCACTGTATACCCCTCATATTTCAGGAACTGGACAGCAACCTTCAACCATTACGAAGTCCAAAGGTGCTCTATTGCCATAGAAACAAAACAAAATGAAACACCCGAAACAACAAAAATTGGCAGTAGTTTTAAGCTATTCCTGTTTATACCTGCTCTGAAAGAGTCAGATGACCCAGTGTTTGAAATCCCACTAGCTGCTTGGAATTACAAATTCTCAGTGCTACTTTTCCACCTGTTTACCTTTTACAACAAACTAAAGGAGCGTTTATGTTTCTTAACCTGCTATATATTCTAGCCTGATGATGAACATATCTATGGAGAGAAATAAAGTAGAAAATGGTCTGAAAATTTGAAGGCAGAGACAAAAATAAGTTGCAAAACTGTCAATGAAACAGAGGGGAAAAAAAGAGACGTAACAGTGGTTTCATAGTGTGCAAAAATCCAAGCATTAAAAGCCTACCTATAATTACATACCTAGAGAAGAAAAAATAGAGAAAACCAGAAGTGTTGTCAGATCTCTACAAACAGGGTGGCCCTTTCAATGTTTAAATCCTTCGTCTGCCTATATATTTCAGTGCTGAGACAAAAATAAGGTTGCAGTAGTCTAATAAGCCCACAGACCCAAACTGAGCTAAACATTAGGTACACTTTTCACAAAACCTCTGAACTGGAACCACTCCTCACTATGACTGGAAGGAACAGTTCTGCCCACAGGAAAGCTGGGGAGGGGGTCTTTATAAGGAAGTGTAGTGATAGGATGAGGGATAATGGTTTTAAACTGAAAGAGTGGAGATTTAGATTAGATATTGGGAAGAAATCTTTTACTGTGAGGATTGTGAGGGACTGGAACAGGTTGTCGAGAGAAGTGGTTGAACGAGGCTTTGTGCAACCTGATCTAGTGGAAAGTGTACCTCCCCATGGCGAGGGGGATGGAATTAGATGATCTTTAAAGCCCTTTCCAACTCGAACTGTTTTATCTAGTTTCATACATTGCACCAGCTCTGGTGCTCAGCTGATCCCTTTTGCAGTTGTTTCAGTCCCACATACCGGAAAGCCAGTTTAATAGTAAATAGCTTACTTTGGAATTGTTTATCTGGGTTATCTTTTGCTATAGGGTCAGATAAACACAAGCACCTGATCAGGAAAGCCAGTGGGAGAGGAAAGGATAGTTCTATACCAGCTTAGACATCTCAAAGGTGCTTGGATTTCCATTGTTCCCCTGTCCCGTGGAAGCAAAAACATCTTTAAAATCACGTGATACACAAACTTATTGTGTATGTATGTAAAACACTGAGCTACAAGAAGAAATATTTTTCGGTCTGCAGCCTCCCAGTTATCGTGTCACCACATCAAACACAGTGTGGCACTGCCTTTTTCCTTGCCACCAGCTTTGCCCCTTCCTTGCTGGGTAAGGCAGAGCAGCACCCAGTGCCTGCTTCTTGACTAATGCTCATCATGCTGGCTAGAGCACTTAAATGAATTCTTATGTCTAATAATCATTAAAGAGGATAGTATAAGAAGAACAAACTAAAAGTAATTTGGCAGATATAAATGTAATAGACTTATAGAAAGAGAAGATAAAAGATTAATTTTATGCAGGTCAGGTCCAAAGTTTTGATTGTGTCTGACACGGTGAAATTGTAGAAGGGGAGAAAAGTCTCTTCCCAACACTGGAATGGGATAATGTTGAGGCTATTTAAGCAATATCCCTCGATTATTCAGGTTTTGATTACAGGGTGAATCAAGCAATTAATGTGAGTTTGGAATGAAAACCTCTCTTTATGCAATATCTGAATGAACAGGGCGTTTCAGATGTTTGAAATAAGATCAGATGAGTGAGACTTGCCAAACTATGATGCTAAAGGCCTTTCTTCAAGGCAGTCCTAACTTAAACATGCTTTGTGCCAGACTCCCAGGCTCACCTATACATCGCCTTTGCTTCTGCATCACCACGGCTATTGACAAAACAGTTTATTAAATAGGATCACAAAATAAATAATGCTGAAAAATATCCTTAATTTCTGCTTTTGGGTCACTGTTCAGCTACATTTGATGTGTGATCATCTCATCTCATCTCATAGAGAAACTAACTAACTTCACTGGAATGGAATCTTGGTTTGTTTCTTCAATTATTATCCCAAATTCTGTCCAATAAAATAGTACTAAAAAGTTCATTTTTTTTCTGTAGAATTCATTTATCTTTAGTTCTATAAAGATTGTATTTGCATGTATTCTAATAAGAGAAATTATTCTTCAGGTAAGAAAAAATTATGGTTCTTGTGAAATCTTAATGTCTTTATCTTAAGATCCTCCGCTTCTGAAGTATACCATGTGTCTATTTGCATGACAGTGTTATCTGTCAGTTTTTCAGGAACTAAATGACCATTTAGTATGCTTTATTATTTTCCTGTAGTTAATCAGAATTGATGTCACCCAAAAGTAAACTAATCTGAGAAAGTCATATTTTCTTGTTAAGCCATCTGAAGTTTCTAATTCACCTAGATTACGGGTTTTTGCTAGTTTATGTAACAAAGCAAGACTATAGCTAAAAAAAGCTGTATTACACACAGTATCACAGCATTGTAAGGTTGGAAAAGACCTTTGAGATCATCGAGTCCAACCTATGACCCAACACCTACACCTACACCTACTCCTACTTGTCAACTACACTATGTATTAGATAGAGTACTTGTTTCATACTTAAAGTAGTCCTTAAATCCATCCCAACTTTTAGCGATTACATAAAAGATAATAATTAAATTTTAAAAAATAAGTAAATTGAGATATTCTGTGGCTTAAATATTTGATGAGTCAATACCTCTCACATTGTTGAAAATAAAACCTAACGTTAACATAGGTTCTAGAACCTAAAATTAGTAGCTGACAAGCCTCAAAGGATGTGAAGTGGAACTCAAACATTTCTGAAACTGATTATTGTTGTCAGTTTAGCTGCTTTGTCACCATAGTCACAAGGTTGTAAGTGAATATCTGCCTAGATAACACCTGATAGGCAAAGAAATGCTGAATCAATTCCCTTTAGGTAAGAGGGAACAAATGACCAGGTAAAAACTCAGTTGAAAAAGTTCATATTAGAAACCTGTTTGAGAGAAGGGGATGTGTATAAGTCTGTTCATTCTTATCCCTGTGCCCTGGACAATGAGATATCTCTTACAGTTTTGGGATCATTCAGTTGCATTCAAAGGATAGATCAGATCAGATAGGAGCTCAGCAGTCTCCAGTCCAACCTCCTGCTCACAGCAGGGCCACTTTTGAGGTCAGACACGCAGTGTTCAGGGCTATGTCCACCTGGGTCTTGTAAACCTCCAAGGATGGGGATAGCATAGCATCTTTGGGTGGACTGCCCCATTGTTGGCTTGTTCTCAGGGAAAGAAGTATTTTCCTTGTATGCAGCCTGAACAACTCTTTTACTCAATTTATGCTCATTATCTCTCTAGCCTGCCTTTGAACAGGTCCCTCTGAATGGTAACCCTGTGACTGACAACCTCTGCCCCCAATAATTGTCAGTATTATAGGTACATATCATCCTAGACAGGCTGAAGCTGTGTTTATGTTTCCTGTGTGCACAGTTTTCAGATATTTCACACAATATTAGTGTAGAACCTGAGAAACTGTCAAATGTGTCTCTGTTAGTAGGACCTCCTTTCCTGTGCATGAGACCTTCCCTCTCAATTGTGTTAAATCTTAATTTTTAATTCCATAGATTCCTTCAATAAGGTGATGATTTGGAAATTGGAGGACTTATACAGCAACCCAGTATTGAAAGAAGTTTTGGAGTTTCTGAAATAATCATCTTTCTTCCAGCTCTTTTAGGTCAACTTGTAAAGTTTGCAAAGCTCTACTTTGGACATGTCTTCAACTTTCACCTCAGTTATATTTGGCTACATTTCTTTCTCTCTTGTATATCTACACAATTATAAAGCCTTAGTTCAACAACAATCTTTTCTTCTCCCCCTCAACTAAGGAAGGATCATACTTGCAATTTTTCGTCCATGCTTTACACTCAAAGGTTAAAATATAATGTTTAAATGGTGACAGAGAAGTCTCAACGTATAAATTGGGGTCTTTGACCTCAATCTCTGCTGCTTGTTGTGAGAGGGGGAAAGTCATGCTGTGTTTGGTAAGCGAACCACAGTGACCTGCGCCTGACAATTTAACCTCTTTGGTTTTGAGCATTTTCAGATCAGATCAAAAGCATCAAAGTCTGCTTAAATAAAACATTGCAGTATTATTCAAAAATAAAAACAGAAGAATAACTATACAGTTACAAAATTAAGTATATAGACCTGAGAAATTATGTATAATGTATTATTTTAAGAATTTAGACTCCCATATCCTAGCTAAATCTCACTGTATTTATGTATTAGATTTGGTTTTAACTTGTATGTGGTCATGAGATATCAGATAAGGTAGTGATTTATATCAGAGGAGTAGGTAAGTTTAGAACAGGGTGAAAGGATTAAATCATTATAGGAAACTCAGGACTGAAGAAAAAAAAATCTTTGACTTGAAAGCCATTTAAAAGCCCATTGAAAGTATGGAAAGGGTTTGGTTTTCTTGATACTATTGTTCAGCAAAAAATAGTCTATTGTTTCAAGTGTTTATAGGAGAAACACTGAGGTAAATTTGTAATCCTATAACGAGTTCTCTTACAAATACACTAAATTGTGTATTTTTAGAAAGAAAATTCCATAATCCATGCCTAAATTTGTAACCTGACTTTATAAACTGTGATTTAGAAAAAGGGAGGTAACACAGGCATTTATTAACAACTAGCTTTGCTTCCGAATACACTGAAATATGTTGCAATACATACATTGTGCTTAATGATGTTTGGCATTTTTTTTCCCCCAAAAAAAGTTAATTTACAGATGATTATAGCTTCAAAGTTTTATGAATCGTGGGTTTAGACAGATTTCCTTTACAAGCTTTCATGACACCTCTAAAATCATGTTTGGCTGATAAATTAGAAAAACAGTAATTACCACCACAAATAAATGTATTGTTGGAATTCTGCTGTGCCTCAGTAAGAAGTAAAGGTAAACAATTACCTAATTTGCTTTCTTTTCTGCAATTTTTCTCAGTAAGGTCAAAATTAAACATGTATTTTTTTAGCCTAAGGCGACAGAACCCACAAAAGCATATATAATGCTATAAAGAGAGCAAAATATGTCAGGAATAGAATAAAGCCACTTTTTCCTTTGTTTGGAGATATTACTTCAAATTATTTCAATTATTTTAGGAGGAAATGAACAATATAGATGGAGTAAAACACTTCCAATAGTAGTTATTTATTCTACCAGGAAAAAATCTTGCTGATTCTGAACTAGGTTTTGTTTTGACTGAGTAAGCAAAATGCAGAAATGAAGAGCTCCAAGGATTTTTAGTATAATGTAGCTTGCATCCCAACTGTCCCACTTTAAGTATGAAGAAGCTCTCATGTTTCAGGTTCAAGGAAAACAAGATGTAGAAAGAAAGGATAGTTTTGAGGGGGATGAATTCCTAAATATTTTCTTAAATTTAAACAGTTGAAGGTCTGAAGCACTCTAAACAAATTCCATGCATATAACATAATTGTTCTCCTGTTCTGTGAGGAGCTCTAAAACATTGTTCATTTTTAAAATGTGGTATTTTAGTTCGCAACTTTCCCTCTTGAAGAAGTTTAATATTTCCCCTCAATGGTGTTTTAACATTGCTTAAATAATTCATCGCTGGTTGTCTTTTAATATGTGTCAGATATTGAATTCTATGGATGTGTAGTTGACAGCACACAGATAACAATCTTAATGCAATTAAATATATATAAAAGTAATAGCTTTATATTGACTATCTTCACATTTCATGACTGTGGGTGCCTTCTTTCCTTTGAATGCCATGGAAATTAAACATTACTTGAAGCCAGAAACTTGTTTAAACATTTTAGTGTATTTTTGAACACTGGAAATTTTATTGATACCTTTTTTTGTAGTGAATCATCAGCAGTCAGAAGGTGTTCTTGAGATTGGTGTGTCTGGGTAGAATTATTAAATTGGAGTAGGATGGAAAAGGCTTTCTGTAATGCAGATCTAGCCTGTCATGGGAAGCAATATAACAGCCCCCTTTCCCTTACAAAAGTATTGTTCAGTGCACACATACCTGAAGTCTCATACCGTTTTGACTGGTACCACTGTAAATTTGAAATGCAGTCCTCTAATGTATAGACGCCTGTATCAATGTAGGGAAGTGGGACAAGAGTGGGTATAGGTTCACAGTAGAATAACGGACATGACGATCGGTGTAATTAGCAAAATAGAGGTGCTATTTTGATTTTAAAATATTTAGTTTAACTTAGTCTGCCTTGACTTTACATAGGTTTAAAAATTTTTGAATTTTCTCCCTGTTTAATAATGTAAAATTTAATTATTGTTTTTCTTCAAGTTCCCACTTTGGGATACCCTTGTGGCAATTAGTAAATCTACGTAACAGTCCATTTTCGTTTTGTAAACTCATTATAGGAGACATTCCTTCCTTATGTTCTCTTATCTTTCACATTTCTTCATGCATAGCACAATGCCACACTGTGCAATGAAAGATAATAGGTACTATAATTATACTTCAGAATTTAATTTTTGGCAACAGATATTTCTTAGAGCTACATTTTGTCACGTTGTTAAATATGACTGGATAAATCCCTGGGAAACATTTACAAGGGAAGCCGATTAAGAACTTAATTTTCCAAATTAACGTTGGCAAATAAATGTTGGAATTAAATGTAAAAATGAAAACTGGTAAATGTCTTTTTACAGCTTTCCAGCCATATCACGTGTAGCTGTGGTCATAATCTTGCCATATCTCTGAGCAGGATATATTGTTAACATTAAACATAGCAAGCAGATGTTAGAAACGGTGTCTGCATTTTGTTGAAGGATACCAAGACATTCTACTGCAGGGCTACATAACCAGTACTTTTCATGCCTATTTAAAAATAATGTGATCACTAGAAAAAGTGAGTAATATCAGCTACTAAATGCTATCCCATTTATTTAGGCTACTAATTGATTGCCATAACTATGATGATTGCCTGGCATATGTTAACAAATGTGGACTTTATTAAGGGTAACTATTAAAAAAAAGCTTAAACAAACAAAATTTTTATCCTGCACTGTCCTTCATTTTGTGTAATTAGTCAGCAGAAAGTGAGTACAAAATGCTACTAAAACAGAAAGTTACTATTTTAGGATAAGCTTTCAATTATTTGCCATAGTGCAACACACATGTCACAAGATAAAATATAAAGATGAACCAAAACCAAACAGACAGATTCTAATAGTCTATAAAGTAACTGTGACCAACTCTCCCAATTGGTATGAACTGCATGCTAAAGCCTTCCCTCTATCAAAAGCCATAATACCTTAAAAGATGAAGAAGTAGCTACGAAATCAGTAACACCTCTCTCTGTTCTCCTGCAACCCTGAGAAGAAGTCTGGAACCTAAGTGACCCCAGCAATATCAGTTTCAGTAGCTCTTGTTGACTTTACCCCATATCTGAGGATTTGAGGTTGCCCACTTCACTGCTTTTGATATCATTCCAGAAGCACAGGTTAGTAATGTCATTCCTTCCTTATTTTTCATAATCTTTGCTACCTAGGAAGTGACACAAAATTACTTTCATCAAGCTGTAGGTTTCATTTTTTTCTCTCTGGACTGATAATTTAAGTAATTCTTGATATTGCACTCCACTTACTCCCTAAATAGACAAACAAGTTTACAAATTCATAAATAATTCCTAATATGTAAGTAGAATTTTCCATGTTTCACTTAGTATCCATTGTCTTTTGTCCTATTGCTTTGCACTGTGCCAAGAGTCTGCTCTGACTCTGTGCCCATGGGTGAGGTAGTTGTTATCAGTAACAAGGTCTCCCCAAAGCTATCTCTTCTCCTGACACCTCTCTCTCAGCCTTTCTTTGTATGTCATGTGCTCTAGCTCCCTGACCAGTTTGGTGGCCCCCCACGGGGCTCGTTCCAAGTACATCCGTGTCTTCCTTCTGGTGGGGAGTCCAAAATTAGAGAGCGTTCTCCAGATAATATTCCTAAATGAAATATTATGTAAATTTAAGTAATTTAATAATTTTAATTCATGAAACTAAAAATAATCTTGAAATACCTTCAGTTTGGTTTTGAAAAGTATAACATTTCCAGCATTGTAGATGTCAAAGCAATTTTGCTGGCTGATTCAGCTTCAATTTTGGCACAATCAGCAGACTGACACTTTGAACTTGACCAGAATATGGAGAAAGAACAGCTTGTTAAGGAAAGAGACTTCAAGAGTGAACAAGGTCTGGTGAGGCAAGAAACATTTTAAAATTGGTACAGAATCTGCACAGATAACAACAGAGTAACTGAACAAGGTAGAAAATGTGCTGAGTCATCTCAATGTTATTATTTAGGTACTGGGAAAATAATCTGTTCTTAATGGAACTCGAAGATCAATAAGAAATATATAATCAAGGATGGTCCTGATCTAGTAAAAGTGCGTGTTTGGTGTAGATACGGGAAAAAATATATAGAATTACCTACATGAATAAACATCAAAAATTATCAAAGGACTGGAATAACTCTTCTCTGAAGAGAGGCTGAGATTATTGATGTTGTTCAGCCTAGAGAAGAAAAGTCTCTGGGGAGACCTTACAGCAGCCTTTCAATATATGAAGGGGCTTTGTAAGAAAAATGGAGAAAGACTTTTTACTAGGACCTGTACCAATAGGAAGAGGGGCAATGGTTTTAAAATAAAAGAGGGTAGATTTACACGGGACATAAGGAGGAAATTTTTATGATTAGGTTGATGAGACACTGGAACAGATTGCCCAGAGAAGTTGTGAGTGTCCTGTGACTGGAATTGTTCAAGACCAGGTTGGATTAGGCTTTGAGCAATGTGATATAGTTGAAGATGTCCCTATCCATGGCAGGGGGCTTGGACTAGATGAACTTTAAATGTTCCTTCTAACCCAAACCGTTCTATTATTCTATGAAATATTAGTATGTTGTTTGATTTTGATCCATCAACATAGTTTAAGTCATGGCAGATATAGCAGGGAATAAACTAGGTGAACATAGTGATTAATGCTAAAATTTTATTATATGTTACTGTTCATTATCATATAAATACCAATGTTTCTCAAATCTTTGTCCTTGTCATCAGCAGGTTCCTAATCCTGGGTACAGTTAATTCACCAGTAATTAGAAAGTCTTTGATATGACTGCCAACATCAGTGGAATAATTTCCTTTCTTTGAGTGTTGTTTTTAATTTAGCTAATCCGTCTAACACTACTGGACATACAAAAGACAGTAGAATAATAATTGTTTTATTATATATTGAAAAAGCCAAGTACATCAGCATTTTTTTTTGGACAGCAATGAAAGCCTGGATCACACAGTCAAGCCAGAGCAGCTAAAGGCTGCATACAGATAACAATAAATGGGAGACGTACAACAGAACCTCTTGGACACTTCAGTACATGTTGGCTAGAACACAGAAAAGCAAAAATGTGAACTCTCAGTATATGCCAAGATTTAAACAATTTGAATCACTGCCTGAGAAAAATCGCCTCTACTGACAACCTCTAGAATTGTTCCAGGAATCCTGCTGTTGAATAGCCAGAAAAGATGGGACTTGAAAATATGTTTTGTTTTATTGGGGATCACATTGGGTAATTTCAGATCTTGCAGATAATGATCTCCTTCAGGAGGATTGCCCAGAAATAAGGTAGTACACACAAGTAGGATGCGTAAAACATCTTGACAGTCCAAACAAAATCAAGAAAGTAGAATAAAGTGCATCTTCCAAAGTTATACTGAATTAAAAAAAAAAAAAACATGTTTGAATTTGTTCCATGATATTGTTAGCGTGTAATATCTTAACTAAACTTATTGTTACGTATCAAGCATGTCAGTGAAAATATATGTTGAAATAGTAATAACATGATAGGGAAAGGTTTTTTGATATATAGTTTTTTGTTTCGAGCATAAGGAAAGTGACAATTAAACAAGTTAAATACTTTTGGACTGTAAAAGAAAAGGGAAGAATAAACTGTGGGTGCTAAACATAGGGTAACAGGATACTATAGTCTCTGTAATTCCTTAGGTCTGTGGAGCTAGAGGTTGCAGGACATCTTGGACTCTAGATGCCATTGGTTTTGAAATGTTTAGCAAAAAGACGAAAATTCAGAAGGAAATATGGAAAAATTAAGTCTATCCACAAAAAAACCCCTAAATTCTGTTGTGCATCAACAACCCTTTGAGAAGAAAGACCGCTCACTTCCTCTGTTTCTGTGTTTTATCTCCAGGGTAAAGTGAGCAATATTTCTTAGAATTAAAAGAAATGTTAGTGGTACACGGGAAAATCTAAATCAGGAGAGCAGGTGAAACTACGCATTGTCTCTTCTTGGTCTTACATTCTAAAGCTGGCACCGTAGGTAACATGCGAGTAGCTCCAGATAGTTTTACATTGTTCAGGGATTACAAAGTGGCTGGGAAAAAAAAAAAAAAAAAGAAAAAGGACTCATGAAAGAAGACTGTAGAAAAAAGTTTGTGAAAACATAAAAAAGTTCTGCCATAAAGATTATTTAGATTCAAGTGCTTTAAATAAATACGTGGGCATAAAATGATTAGTTAGCTAAGTTTTGCACAGTACTTTGAAGATATATAGGCATCATACTTGTTTATAAATGCCACACATAAGTCATGAAGAAAATATTCTCTGGGTCAGTTAGCTAATGAGATATGATTCCATACTTCAGTACTAAATAATTTCTACTTAGCTGTTATATGAATTGTGCTTCCATATGTGCATACGTGCACATTTGTGTTTGTATGTGATGATTATATAATTATACAAATGTCATGATTAATTTATTCTTAAAATCTTTAGTTATTACTATCTTGATCTGCTAATGCTTTGTAACAGATAATGCTACATAAATACTTAAATTAATAAGCACATCTTTAGTCATTGTAAGATTCATTTTTATGATGCTTTCAATTAGCATGAATCAACTGGTTATCTGGAAATGTCCAAATCCTTGCACATTGTGGAATTGTTTTATATTACTCAAAGATAATGGAATAATGTCATGAAAAAAGATGCGATGATTCAACAAAATTATAGATATGCCCAGATAATTAATTTCTTAGTACCTCAATGTCTTCTACAGAAAAGGACTTTAGTTCCTAAGTTAATGACTGACATCAAAGGAGGAGTATTTACTGCCTCATGTCTGGTGATTTACATTTGGTAAGCATTCCAAAACTAAATTCAGTTCTTAATTTTCTTAGAAGATATTTTTACAGACTCTTTTGGCTTATTTGATCTTTCCCTGTAGCAAAGCTTTCCAATAGCTAGAACATATTTAAATAAGCTTTAAGCAATGACTTCTCTCTGTACCCGATTTTCATTTCATATTTTGCATGTCATTGTCTTTGACCTTGTAACTAGAGATAATAAATGCCACAGTCCTCTTTGACTGCAGCATATTCCAGGACATACTCTCTGGGAGCATTTCTCAGAAGCACATTACCAGTGCATTATGTGTCATACTCTTACGCCTCTATTAGCCGTGATAGAGAAGGGAGTGAAATTTGACCCTGGAGAACAGTTAAACCACTGTCTTATGTTAAGACAAGCCGGAAAGATTGTACTAGTGAGCTCACATCTTGCATGTCCCTAGACCTTCAGGGCTCATGCTGAAGCAACAAGGTGTCCAGGAGACAATATTGTGACACTGTAAGAATGTAAATGCTGTTGCATCAGTGACAATTGTTTGAGAGTTTACAAGCTATATTTTCATTTTGGTGCCTGAATTTAATCCACTCCTGCAAAATACTTCTGTAGGGGGTTTTTAATCATATATTATTAGTGTGTTCATTCTGATGGTATGTTATAGCAATAAATCATCAGCGTGCTGCTGCTCTGACGAGCTGTTACTTCAGCAATCCACTGAATTTGTCATGTAAATAGTATATTAATAAGGCATACCGATGGTCTTTTCTGCAAAAGACACCACTGCCCAGGAAACAAAGGTTTTGGAATGTATTCAGTATAATTGCAAGATTAAAAGCCAGTCAGCACTCAACATTGTAGGAGCTGGATTCCCAGCTCCACTATTTTTACAAAGTATTTTGGGCATTATGCTTTTGCAAGCCTAAATCGCAGGAAAGTGGCAAACTCTTTTGAAAAGTACTACTTAACTTGATATAAGACAACCAGTATAAAAACAGCTGCTTGGTTTTTATCAAGCAAGAGATTTTGACTTCATTGTGCAAAGAACAGGGCAGAAGAGACAGTACATAAATATATGAATTTAGTACTACAGCTAAATGAAGGAGTTAGAAAGCTGCTTTGATAGATACGAATCTCGTATTTAACACTGTCTATGAGTAGTAATCATAGGATCATAGAATGATTGAATCATAGAATGGTTTCTGTTGAAAGGAACCTTAAAGATCACCTAGGTCTAGCCCCCTGCCATGGGCAGAGACACCTTCCACTAGATCAGATTGCTCAAAGCCTAATACAGCCTGGCCTTGAACACCTCCAGGGATGAAGCATCCACACAACCTCTGTGAGCAACCTGTTCCAGTGTCTCACCACCCTCATAGGAAAACAATTCTTCCTAGTATCTAATCTAAAGCTACCCTCTTTCAGCTTAAAACCATGACCCTTTGTCTTATCACCACGCTCTCGAAAAAGTAAAGCCTGAAAGAAAATTTGGCTCTGCCTAGCTAAATAGCTTACTGGTGAATATTCAAGAATATAAACTACCTTTGCAATGTATGGTCTCCCAAAAAGCTATCAATCAATTCATAATACTGATTTTTCTAAAATCATCCAGATCCTGGTGATTAGAAGAAACAGTCATTTCTTCTAAAACTCTCTCTGCTATTTTACCCTTTTTTTCATGTTTAATAACATTTAAAATATTTTGCCGACAGCATAGCAAAACAATACAAAGAAACTACAGTATGCATGACAGTTTCTTCCCAATGTAAGTATTTACTCTTTCCTTCAAATATAATTCAGTAAACTAAAAGGGATAAAAATTCTCAGAGACCCTAGAATACCAGTACTAAGAATAATTTTAAATTTAAAATAGAAATTCCAAAATTAGTTTTATAGGGAAATGGTCTATTATAAATTATAATGTAAATTTCCCACTTAGAGAATATAAAAGTCGAATACTTTGACAATTTAATATTTTCTCTCTCTTTTTTTTACTGTTTTTTTAATCAATAGTTTAGGGAAGTCACTTCCGTTTTGACAATTCATTTACTGTCAGTAATATTTCCATGAAAATCTTCCAGTGAATCGCTTCGTAAGCTCTGTTCTAAATAGTAGCATCTAATTCATCCATAAAACGGTGTCCATCAAAAATGCAAGCGTCTAGTTTAGCTGAAAAGCAATATTTTTTATATAATAAATGCTTAAGATTAGCTTAAGAATCTCTGAAAGGAGATGGCATACTCATTTCTCACAGCTTACAGACTCCATCTGAGATTTGGCTTGTTCTTGTCCTTGTCATCTCCTTCCATGAAATTTCTGGATTAAAAAGCTGCTGCCCATGCTGTTGTCTCTTTATATCATTTCTGGCTGGATGTCTGCTTGATTTTCTTTCTACTTTCTGAAAGTTTATGTGAAAGTTTCACATTTCCAGTATGAAGCTAGAATGAAGAGTCCCACCCATTATCTTAAATGGGGTGTCTAAATGTCGTGCAGCTGTGAGGCAGTTTACTCCATGAAGGAGGTGAGCTGGCAGCCAAGGGCAATTGCATGACTGACAGGGCGGGAACCTCAAGGAGGTGCCATGCTGTCCCACAGCTCCCAAGCAAGGGAGACAGAGCAGGACCAGTGCCAGAAACCAGCAGCAGACGCAGATCCAGGATGGCTGGGCCGGCCTATGGGGACCACAGCAGTGGGTAGGGGTCCATGTCAGCCCAAGTACCCCTACAGTGCAGTGTGGGCAAGTGCCAGGGCAGAGGGCCAGAGCTCCAGCATGGTCCCCATTGGAGGAGGTGAGATCCCATGTAGGTTAATCCCCACTTCCTCACTGCAGCCTTGTATCAGGTCATTGCCACACTGCAACAGAGACAGCCCTCGCCTTTTCCATGGACAGGTATTTTTTGTTCACACAGTTTTATGGATAATTTTGGCATTAATCACCATTTTCCCAAAGTCTGTCTGTCAACAGCTCTTCACAGAGAAACCATAACAGTAGTTCATCCTAAAATGACAGGCGGTCAGGTGGGGGTTTGCTAGTGATGGCATACTGTCTTCTCAAAACAACTTCTTTGGAAAAATCTCATGTGATTCCCCCAATTCTCCTTGCTGGACTAGAAAGGAGGAAATGTGTGCAAAAAATACATGTTTTAAACATTTTCCTTGTGCTGTAAAGACCTGAGAGACATCTAATCTTTTTTCTGCAACTGAATTGGGTGTGAATATTTCTACTTTCCTATAAAATGATGAAATGTGCACTTCAAGGATCATAGCTAGTGTATAGCCTTGTTCCAACTGTAACAGGTAGTAAAAATAGATTTGGGAAATTCTTGGTAGCTTTTCACCACCAAAACTATTCCAAGTACTTATAGATGGATTAAATGTTCTCCTGCTTTTCTATTCATTCTTGAATGTATTAAGTGTAATTGTTCAGATATTTTCAGGAGCTTCGCACTAGAGAAAAGTCACAACTGTCCAGGAGAGAAAAAAGGTAAAAGTTTTCAAGAATATTTTAGGAAGTAATAAAAATATTGGGAATTGGTCAAACCAGTACATAAAGAGAGCAGAGCAACAACAGCAGAATCACAAATCTGAATTCCTTTTCTTATGACATTCCAAAATTTGAGGAGAAAAATGACTGTTTTCTAAGAGTCAATTAAAAACATATTTCTAAAAAAGGACTAATTGAAAACTAATATGTTAAAATGTTTCAGTTGAAGAATGCTGGCACAAAGTTCTTTATATAGGTACATCTTTGAGACTCTTGGCTCTCTACTTTCTTTTTTTGTACTCAGTGTGTTGGGACACAAAGAGTGACTTGCCAATATTTTATAACAACAGGCTTTGAAAACAAAGTCTCTCCTGGGTTTCGGACACTTTGTTGCAGAGTCAGATGCCTAAATTCTGAAAGCCTTACTGCAAGCTAGTATCCATCAGGATCTCAGGAATTTCAGCTGTGTTGGGAGTGCCTCACCCTTAGACAGCTTAAACATTAAGACCCTTTGCCTGTAACTGCCAATGAAAGCCACAGCTGCTTAGATCACAGGCACTGCTGAAGTGATGGCTTAGCAGAAACTGATGGATGGTACTAAAGTTTCTTCGTGGTTAATTAAAAAAGTCAACAAAACAGCCACCCCATGGAAACATTCAGTTACGATTGTCTTACATTTTCTAGCAGAAGATTAGTCACTTCAAAAATTAGAAAGATACTGATATTTTGCCATTGATTTTATCCCTAAGATTCGTGGTCTGTTCTACAGTAGAAAGTATTTGGGGAAATCAAACAAACAAAAAGCTAGAAAATAACACTTAATGAGTTTGGTGTGGGAAAACATCAGCAAGCATAAATCATACCTGAAGATTCTACACAAAACTCCTAGAAATTAGTAAAAGGATACTTCCCATGTTCTTTTTGCAAAACTCAGGCCAGCACTCACAGATAAAAAACATAATCTCTTCGTTGTAAGTACATAAAGTACTTACCATAACAGTGAACATAATGCTGAATGGAAGGGTTTGCTCTCATGTTGCCCTGAAAATTTCACCAAGTATCTGTTCTACTCAATGAATATAATGCATTTCCTGTATACTGAGGAAAGATGCAATAATCTTTAAGAAACTACAACTCTAAGGTTCCTTATTAGAGGGACTCAATCTAGTAATTTTTTTCCTGTGGAGCCATCCTATATAATATGATCTGTACTTCATATTTAAGAGTTTCTTGGGGGGTAATCGTTCCATTTGATAGAAGTTAAAATATATACAGAAGATTATGTACTTTCAGAAATAATGGAACCATATGCGCATATGTCCATATGCGACGTATAATGACAATTGGTTTACATGAAAGGTGCAAACTATGGACAAAGGCTGAAAGTTAAATTGAAAGAAAACAATCGGTTTCTAACAGATGTGCTAAAGGAATCTTTGTGTGCAAACTGGTTATTCTTTTATATTAGGCTCTGGTGGCTGCCGTGCCATACGACAGTCACTCACAGCAGATATAGTAGTCAATGATTATGTGGGAAAGAGCGTTTTAAATAAGCATTTGTTTTAATATAAATTAAGTGAAACACACATAAAAGGAGAAGCAAGTCTTCTCTGACTGAGAAACAAACAGCCTTTCTCTGTCCATTATTGTTTTGATGAAATTACTTACATAACCTATAATTTACAAAAGTTTGATGAATATAATAGTTCCCATACTAAAGAAAGTTCTTAGAATGTCAATTACTCAAAAAAATCTCCAGTAAGTCAATATTTGCTCCAACAAACTAGCCCAGGTACTCAGCAAGATTTATTCTTTACATGAGATTTTCCAAAAGTGGAATTTTTTTTGTTATATTTATGAAGAGAAACAATATTATACAAGTATTCACTATGATACTACTTTCTCAATAAATCTTCTATTACTTTTTTCATGCTCTACAAACATCACAAAAATAAATGTATGTGGATGAAAACTTTTTCTCTGTACTTGACAAAGAAGTGTTGTTCTTAAGAGCAACCATAAGCGTTAGAATTACATTTCTGAAGAACAACACAAAGCAGCTTGCAATGAATAAGATTCACATTTGTTGAGTAAGAGCCACTGACAGTATTAAGTGAAACTAATCCTTTTTATATCTTAGAAGATGTGGCTTATGCAGTCATAAGACAATATTAGATTTTACTTAAAGGTAAATTGGTTTCCATTGTGAATGTATATAGGGAAGGAAAGGGTTGTTGGAGTTTGCTAATTCTATGGCAACCAAACCTGTTTCTTAAAATTTTTTTATTTATCTTTCTAAAAACACTTTCCACTTTTCAGAGAGAATATGAGAGCCATGGACTGTATCTCTGCAGAGATGAAATGTTTAAATGCATTTTACAAATGTAAAGGAATAAATAGAAGTGTATTATAAAGTTATAGTCCTCTTTCTTATACAATTCCTCATTTCTGAACTTGAACCTAATTAAAACTAGAATCAGTATTCTGACTCACACAAAGGTCTGCCTCTCTCTGTCTCTCCCCACCCCACCTGTCTTACCTTTCTACTCCTCTATTTCTCATCCTTTGAATGACAATGTTTGGCAAGATAATGCTAACTAATAGGTAATAAGCCACTATGAGATGTGTCCATGATATGATTTGTTGTTCACATTTTATAGTTAAACTTCATATGAACATTCCCTGCAGTAGAAATATATGATTCTTTTTAGTATACAATAAAATATTAATTACTAAAAAAAAAAAAATAATCTTTTTTAGCCTGCTCTTATACCTCACTGGAAAATGCATTTCCTTTGATTGATCTCTACTGTAAGCTGGAATTCAGGTTTCATTCTCTCTGCCTACACTGATCTCCCTCCTTTTCTACTCAGGTGAAGTTAAAATTATTAGCATGATGCTGACAGAGATGCTGACATGAGGCAATTGAAACAAAAGATTTTGAATTATTAATGAAAGTACAAGGACAAAATCAGATGATTCAGTGGAAGTTAGAATCTTAAAAAGACCAATAAAGAATACTAAATTTTAACGAGGTTCCAAAGTAACACTGAAATGCACCATTTCATTTGCTGTTAACCTTTTTGGTATGCTGCACTTTGAATTTAACTTCTTTAACAGAAGATTCCTTTTAATGACAAGGACAGGTGATTGTTCCATTTAAAACAATGTCCTTAACTGGAACATGGCAGGGGAGTTAAAATCAATGGGGGTTAAATATGATGGGAGATAGCAGATTTGGAGGATGTAACCAAAGAATGAAAGGGGAAATAGGAGCTGTGCAGAAACAGAAAACACTGGGTCTCCTGGAAGAAAAAAAAATTACTCTGAAACAGAAAAAATATTGAAATCGAATAAATAGGTCTAAATGTGTTCTCTGAAGAGGTGCTGAAAAGACTCAGTTCTAAAGCTCTTAATTTGCAAATATGCCTAGCACTAACAAGGAAGAGACAACACACTCTGAGGTCACTTGAAGGCTTAAGACTAAGCACTAATCTCATGCTGTGTCACAGGAACTGGGATCTGAGTTCTAGAACTTGCCTTTCTGTTTTGCTTTAAGCAATCAAGAGCTGCTTATATGTCTGATGAGAGTCATATACCTATTAAGGAATAACGTTAAGACAAATTTTAAAAAAGGGACAGGAAGGATGAAGAGGTTATCATGTTGGTGGAATGCTCTCCTACAAAATTAGTCCAACTTGGTTAAACTGTAGGGATTTTCATGAAATTTTATAAGTGAAATTACAAAGTAGATGTTAACAATTGGCGTAAAACCAGAATTCCCACTCCCTGATTTTTTTTTCAACAAAGACACCAAAAGCTTCAGCTGCACCCAAGGAGTTGTTTTATAGTCCTCTGATTTCTACTAGGAAGTTTGTTGATCTGGGGAACTTTTGGGGATGATATTTTTCTTTATGGAAAAGGCATGAAATATTGATGACAGACTAGTAAGAAAAGTCTTACCTGAGACTAATCTGCGTTCTTCAAAAATTATAGGATAGTTGCTGCTATTCCTTCAGACTCTAGGTATATATACATAGCTGCAATCAGCAGTCCCAGAGGCAGCTTATTTTCGCTTCTTAATCGCTGGCTTCAAAAACTACCATATCATCATGTTGGATTATCTCCAGACCTTCACAGATGAACATTTTGTATTAATTCATTTTATATTTGGGTCACCAACTCCCCGACCTTTTAATCTGGGGTCTGTAGGGAAAAACTGCTAATGTTTACACCATTTTTTTTCCAATTTCCTCTAAAAATGTCCTGACAAATATTATCATAATCCTTTCTTTATTGTCTGTTTTTCTTTTTACTTCTTTTCTGTATATTATTCTCTTTTTTACAAAACACTTTAATGAAACAAAAGAAAATTTTATTGGAAAACTCTCTCACTAAACTCCTAAGGAATTATGTACAATTTTTATTTTAATTTTCTCTATTTCATGCAATAATTCCAGATTTTCTGTATTTGGAGAATCATGAATTCTTGACCTATACTCTTTATACGCTTCAGTCTTGCTGATGGATTTGAAAACGCTTATTACTTATAAGGGGTAAATAAAACAAATTTTCTGCAACAGATATGATTAAGAAGATTCTCAGTTTTTACGTGGATATAATTTTTATTCAATAGGAATGAGCAGAAGTAGTAATAATTAGGAAGAGAGTCTCTACTGGAGCTGTGTGTGGTGATTGAAAGAGAAATGACTATGAGATGAATTTGGAAATAGAAAGGAGTAATTAAAGTGTCTGTTTCCTAAGGTCTTCTCTCCTCTGTGATTCTTTTTTAAATAATTATAGGTCCCGTTGTGCATCTGGAGATGAGAAGTTTCTTAATTTCTATTAGTGTATGTATAGTTTACCTTAAAATGTCCATATTAATTAATATATAATATTATATATATGTATATATATAAAATTAAATATATAATAATTAAAGGATTTTTAAAGTTCTTTATCTTTCTGGGAAGACCGAAACAACATTTAAAATTTATGGACAGAAACCAGTGTAAGTGATACAGGAATGGAATATGCTAAGTGAGGAGAGGTTATGAGTCCAGAGGTCAAACAGAGGAGGGATTCAGCCACAAATATGGATTTGTCTTCGTTTATAATTGTTACCCATTCTGTTCAAAATATCTTTTGAAAATAATTTTGAAAATTTAATCTGAAGAGCTGCTAAGTAAGGGAGATTTGGTAGAAAATTCGTAAAATTCTCTGCTCCAAACCTACCATTGATTATAATGTAGATGTTTTTAATCAATAAACTCTTACATAAATAACTTTTGCGGGAATTTACTACAGCACCTAGGCACAGGAAAATTTATTAATATATTAAAAGATAATGTTGCCTAGTAAGAACATTTCTATATACCTCACAACACTTTTACAGGACACGGATATTTAACTATTTGCATAGCGTTCCTTTTATTGCATAGTCATTTGCATCTTAACCCCTCCAGTTCTGGTTCAGTGACTGTAAGTTTGAGAACTACAGGATGCTGTTAATAAAATAAGTAACATTCACAGCTTCTACATGTTTGGAAGGGAACTGTTTGTAAGACTAGAAATCTAAGCAAATATAAAAATATCCTCTCTAAAACATGTCAATAGTCAAATACAATCACTTTCATTTTATAAAAATGCATTCTCTGCCTTGTAGATATATCAAATTAATAGAGATTTTTTTAATGCTGCTAACTAAGAGAAGGCCAGAAATAACAGTAAATAAAGTGGGATTATACCTGTTGAAATGTTGAAGAGGTGGTACTCTGTTTCTCTCTACATGGACATGCTGCATCTTGCAACTGGAAAAGCATGACTTGTTACACTTGCCTGCAGCTTTTTTACATTACCATCTTTTTATTGCATGCGTCTAGAACAAAAACCAGCCTTTCTTACCAGACTGAAGTTATTGAAAATATTTGCTTTCTTTTTTCTCACATAAAAAAGGTAATTGCCAACACAACTGCTGCACGTGTTCGTGTAGGAGGATAGTTACTTGTTAAAAGGATGGACACCTGCAAATCTGATGGAGGGCTAAGACACCGCACAAACAAGGTTTACAGTCTTGGGTTTCTGCCTGTATTCACTGTCCCAGACAAGTAGCCTGCTTTCCAAAATCTTTGGATTCCAATGATTTCTTTGGGAAATGCAAGAAACAAAATCATTTTGATATTCACAGATTAACATTCATCCTATGCCTTTCCCTGAAAAATAAACTTAACAACGATTTCTAACAATTGTATATTCAGTCTGGGTTTCTTCATACTCAGGGCACCTGTAAGAATCTCTTCAACATTTATCTCTAACAAAGTAAATGTCTTTTTTTCTTACATATCTTTATGAGTGCAATGAAGCATTCAATAATTATCTGCTTTGTATGATAGTATATCAAAACATAAAAAATGAGATTATTTAATATTCTTGGTTTGGGAAATAAATTAATTTGCTTCATTTTCTCCTAACCTAATTCTGCAGCATATTCGCTCCAATTTCCAAAAGCTTTAGATAGTAAACCTGTAAACAGTGACCTATAGGTGTGTCCCTGTCTTAGTTTGGATGAAAAGAAACAACCAAACCAACCAAAGTATGCTCAGTGATTTTAATCAGAGATTGTGAGATTGTGCAGAACAGATAACAGTTCTTTGCTCTAAGTGTATGTGTGCACAGAACAGAACAAAGTCAACAACAAGTGCGATTAAGTTGTTAATACGGATCGAGTCCCGTACCCGAGCTCTGGTGGTGCTGGCACTTTAAGCTGCAGCTCCGCTCCGGGCAGCCCTGGCGCGGGGCGCGCAGCTTCTCCCAGGCCGCAGCTCCGCTCCGGGCAGCCCTGGCGCGGGGCGCACAGCTTCTCCCAGGCCGCAGCTCCGCTCCGGGCAGCCTCCTCCTCAGCGCCGATCCAGATGGTTATCGGTCACACTCGCACTCACACACACAGAGAGGGAAAGGAAATAAAGACAGAGAGATAGAGACTACAGCAACGCAAGCAGAGGTAGCAAAGCGCGACTATTGTCTAGGCAGCAAGATGGAGAAAGAGGCGGAGACCGGGACGTAGCCAGTGAAAGGAGATGTCCGGGCAAACGGGACACAACCGCTGCCCCGGTCTCCCCGGTCTCCCCGGAAATGGCCCCTGCCCCCCCCCCCCCCCCCCGCCAGCAAAGGAAGAAAAAATTCTCTGAAAGAGGAGGGGGAAAAAAACCCAAACAAACCAAGCTGAAACTATAACAGTCCCAAAAAGAGATATCAGTAATTTTCCTTCAGTACCCCTAGGGCTCAAAAGCTTATCCTGTAAAGGGAGACTTGATTGCTTAGCAAAGTGTTGTGGTTCAAGCTAAAGTAGAATCAGTTTTCTAAGTTCAGCTAGGTCTCATCTAAGTAACTTTATTTTCTGAAAGTTGAATGTATGTTTTTCAGACAGTGTTTTTCTCTAGAAGTGGTAACATGGGGCACTGGTATGCAGAAAGGCCAATGATTTTATTTATTCCTGCAGCAATCAAGACCATCCTTGAGCTACTGGAGTGCCATAAGTCAAAGAGATGAAAAAAGTCACATCTGCAGGGAGAGGCGGACAGGACAGGTGACCCCATACTGGTCAACAGAGTATTTCAACCCATATACATCATACTTGGTACAAAACTGAGAGATCACGCTTTCTTTTTAAGCAAAGGAAACAATGTACTGGATGAAATATCAGATATAAAATGCAGTAGAATTTCAATGAGGTAAAAATAAATTGAAAATAGTGAAGGTCATGTGGTTTTCAGAATGAACATTAAATTCACTACTGAACAGAGGCCTGTCCTGTTCAAGCTCACTATAATCCGTAGAAGTACAGATGAGTTTAGGTTCAAAGGAAATTCTGAAGCTTACTTAGCCCAACCTTCTGCTGAAACCTGGGCTAAATTCAAACTGAAATCAGGTACCTCAGAATCATGCCCATCTGAGTTCTGAAAAACTGACATCAATGACAGTAATAATGACAGCAGACCAATTGGGAAATTCCAAAAATATAAACATGAATTTTGACAGTTTGAGCTAAAAAGCCAATCTTTTAACAGGTCTTATATACTTATATATATTCATATTTTGGGGGAATTGAGGAAAGTTGAGTGCTTAGCCCCCAGTCTGCTAAACTTGCAATTCATCTTTAAAAGGGGTTAGGATAGCTCCATTATGCACCATACAACTAGGTCTTGTAATGCTGAGAGTTGTGCTGACAAGGGCAACTTTAAATGTCTCTGTACCTGACACTACATACAAAAGAAACAGAAGCCCAGCAGCATATCAGCTGATTCAAGGTAATGTTCTGATTCAGAATGAAATTTGGGAAATAAATTAAAGGGATCAAAGGACAGGAGAAAGTAGTTTACATTTTAGAAGTGAGGAAGTCCTGATGAGACAGCAAGTATCCAGTAGAGAAAATTCGTTGCTCAGACATCTCAAAAAGCAAGAAGGAGAGGATAAACTATTGTTAAAGAACATTCCATATTCTGTTGTCAGCACAAGCATAATATCAACAATAGGAACTAGGGAAAGATATTGGTTGTAGAAGAAAACTGCGAAACCTTTTAAATAAAAAGTTAAAATATTGTGAAGTCCTAATACAGAGCCAGATTCAGTAAACTTTTTTCACATTTTTTTTTCTTTCAGTGACACTTTTTCCCATCAGAACCTTCCTCCCCCAAATGGTTATTCCTTTTATGCTGAATACATTGTTCCCCATCTTTTCTCCAATGCAGTTGTTAATATTTCTCAGGTTGTAATCATCCCTCTTTATTTTGCAGACTGAAACACCTTTCTTAATTCTTCCATGTCTAACATTTTTTCTCCTTGACATAAATCAAATCTGAAAGCATATTAAAACCAGTATATATAAGTGAGTTAAACTCAGGATGTGATCTGATGTGATTCTTTCCACATCTGTTAGCTCCTGAGGCTTGTAATTATTCTGGATCATTTGACTCATCAGGTTTATACTGGTGGCCTGTAAGATTTACTATCACGTTCAAGGCACCCACAAGTTGCACAGGTGACCCTGAAGTGAGAAGCCAGGGAAAGGTGTGTAAAAATTAATAGTCATCACCAGCCTGGCCTTTGGCTGAGGTTTAATCTTTCTCTTTTGATTACAAAGAAGAGGTCATGGGTTCAAAAGTTTAATTATCACAGAACATTAGTTGTCACTACAGTTTTGTCACATTTTTTTCCATTTTTGTTTAGAAAGTGTTATCTTCTCCTCCCCCGTTTCAATTTCAGAATAAATATTTTGATTTTCAGTTGCTAAAATCCTAGCTGGAATACAGAAAAATTAAATAACATCTAGTCATTAAAAACAGGATGGTTTTTACTGTGACTTGATTTTGCTTGAATTCTTGTAATTAATAAGATAAAAATATGTTTGCTACCAAAACTCTCTGAACTGTAATTTCACAAAAAAACTTCTGATTTTCTACATGTGGGGTTTTACAGAGATGAGGGTCCTTAGGTTGGGATGATGACTATGAAATTCACTGTCTTTGTTCTGCTGAGCCCCCTGGGTCACGAGGAACCTTCACACGGAGCAGCTACCCAATATCACACCTGCCTGAAGCTGGAATGGAAGGCAGCCTCCCTGGACCATGAGTAAAAGACCTTTGTGCAAATGTACCTCCATTCAGCAGGGCCCAGAGCATGAGGCCCCAGTGAGGAGTTCAGAGGTGCCATGGCTGAGGCGGTCCTGCCCCTCTGGGGCCCTGGAAGGAGGCCCTGATGCCCTGTGGTGGCAGTCTAAACTGACCTCAGAGCGCCCGTGCTCCCACAGCCCTGCCTTGGGCTCCATCAAGCTGGACCCATATGTGGGTCCATGTCCCAGCCCAGATTGGGTCCGTCCCTGTCCTCAGTGAGGTGCCTGGGGCTGGGGCTGCCTCACTGCTCCTGGCTGGGGTGGTGGGAGGGGCCCGAGGTGCCAGGCCCTGACCTGGCATGGCCCTCAGCTCCCACGGTTCCCTGAATGCTCCTGCAAAGAACCAGAGATGAACATGCAGATTACTTTCAACTTGCTTCCAGCCTGTGCATGAACTTACTATAGCAATAATATCAAAGTTAAATAAACATTGAAGAGGAACAAGAAGATGGGAGTTGCTTAATTATTTTCAATTAATTTTAATTGCTGACATTTTGAGCAGCAATTTAGTTTCCTGAGCTCTCCTATTCCCCCTCTCTGGATGACATTGGGACTTCTGCCAGTTTTTTATTGCTCTGCGTTCCCTCAGTGCTGTTTGAAAAAGAAGAGTTTTAACAGGTGAAGAGATTAAAATCCATTTTAGTAAAGTGACTACATGGAGGAAGGATAGCATTTGAAAGCTTAGCAGTTTATTTCAGGGAGGGAAGAGGGATAAAAGGAGCAAGCTCATCAGCAGTAGACTAAAATCTACCTTGCAAGTTTTGCATCCTTATATTACATATAGCCACTGCAGCCAGCCAGACATCTCGCACTATATAAAAACAGCTTTTGGAACCATTTGGACTAATAAAAAGAAAGAGGTTTGTCTGGCATAAAAAGGGGGTTGGTTGTTTTCCTCTTCAGCTACTGCAGCTGTTGTTAAAAAAGCACAAACATTTTAAAGTAAATCTTATTAGACAAGATAGAAGAAGAGAAGCAGACAATAAAAGGAATGTGGAGTTTTAGATACCATAATCCATTTATAGGTATAGTCATTTTCAGATGAATATTTCTTAAGAAGCCACTTGCAAACATTTGCAAAACTCCCTGCAGTTGTCAGCTAGATTGGTCCCATGTATTCTTACCCTTCACTGCATAACTGCTGACACTCTGCTTTTTTCCTAAATCCACAAGCCATTAATTACTGACAACTTGCTTTCTGCCTCTGAGCTACTTTGGTGACTATAATATCTATCCCAAGTTCAAAGTTAACCATCTTATGTTATGTCAGGGGTTTGCTGCTGTTGTCGTGTTGTGCAGATAAATAATTTAAGTGTTCCACTCATCTCATCTGAATCATCATTGCTGTTTTATTCCACCTGTAAAGCTCCACACTGCCAACAGATTTCCTGGTGCCCAGTGTTTCCAGCATTGTGGCCAGTGTAGTAATTGACTGTCCATGTTAACCATCATGATTGAAAACTTTGCTAATCTGCTAACATACTGCTAACCCGACCGCCCCCCCCCCCCCCCCCCCCCGCCTCACCTTGCATAGTCCTCATGGTTAAAAATTGCTAAACAATCAGTGATGGGTTCACTGAAAATGGCATGGGTCACATTGATGTTCCTGAAAAGTAGCATTCTTCTGTATTAAAAATAAATAAATAAATAGATGAACATTCATACAACTTAGTCCTGCATTTTAACAGTTACAAAATGCTTCTACCAAATGTACATATTTATAGAAAATGGTTATATATTGTACTCAGATAAAAGCACAGCTGGATATTTATGAAACATCAGTTTTCTATAAATATAGAAATTTGGTAATTAGCACTCTTGTGCAGTAGTAATAAGCACAGCTGTGGAATCTTGCCACTGTTTTTTCATTGGCTACAAAGCTAAATTTCAGACTTGCAGGTCCTCTCTCATTCTCATCTGCTTTTTTATTCTACATGGAAATAAACAAATTCAGGATGTCAGAGTTAAATATGTGCCTGGTTCATACATCTGGTTGTCAATTACATGTTCCAAGGCAAGTGGAGTCCATATGACTGCTTCTGTGCCTTTGGATCAAGCAATGGACATTATTCAGAACTGAATCACTGAAATAGCTAAGAAAAAAGCAGAAACTGAAAACCACAGTACTTTCCCCCTCCCCCCCCCTTATGTAAATTTCCTAGCTGTTACAATAAAAATCTCTAATTACATCCTAGCTCTTAAAGCTTGCATGCTTGCTTCCTATTTTTCTGTCTCCTTCCTTCTTTCCTTTCCTCCTTCCCTATTTTTTATTCAGCAATCAAATACAAGTGGTGTTGAAAACTAATTGGCAGAATAGTACGGAAGAACACTCTACAGCTAACCTGAACTAATATTCCGGAGGCCCTAATTACTTTGAAATTATCTGAACACATAGGCAGCTAGTGGTTAACTTTTCAAATTTTCACCTACTAAGTAAATATGAGATTCATGTACAGACTGCATTTATAACTTGTAGAGCTTGAAACTACGGGACTTGATAAAAATTGCAGTATACTTTCAAAAAAAAGCTGGGGGGGGACAGGGGAGCATTTAATTGAGGTATTTCTTTCTATTTCCTCTCAATTTGGACTTCCAGAACTAAGATGTCTTTCATTTACACCCTCTAGCATACTGTGATATGGGTCAGATAGCGTTTATTTTGGAGTACATCCTTCACAATCTGATACAACAATCGTTAATATCAGAATTTACTTTGTCTGTGCACTCTCTTTTATAGACAGAACACAGTTTTCTGTGCAGAGGACAGCTGTGCTTCACGCTCTGAAAGCAATTGTAGGTGGATTTCATTCCACTTCCTTTTCTGCTTTTATAACCAAGAAATACATTTTGCTTTTTGAATCTGTCCCTTTGATATCTTTTCAAATTTGTGCGAGCTATGTAGATGAAGAAGTCATGTAACCACCAAGTCAGAATAACCACTGAATCTCTACTGGATTAAAGAAATTTCTCAAAATGCAATGAGAGATTTTTCACATAGTTTGTAAGCAAACTGTGCAAATCAGTAAGCATTATTGTCTGGCCAGATGAGACAGCTGAGGAATATGAGTAGCCTTGTAGTGGCCCGTGGTTCTCCGACCAGTAAACTGATCATTACCAAAGGATATGAAGTCTCTGAAGTGCAGTATGTTTATACAGTGACAGACAGATTTTTTTTGAGGAAAACAAAGTCTGACTAGGATAAAAAGGGCAAGAACATATCTGCCGAGAGATGTGAAGAGCACGTTCCATTCCCAACTTTCATCTGTTCAGCACAGACAAGGACATATCAGCTGCCTTGAGTCCTGGAACTGCAATTGTCATCTCAAGGCTAAGAATGTCTTTAGAGAACATTTCAGCACATCATCTCCTTGCTAGATTTGTTCTAGATTAATTTTTCACTTTTTATTACAGGTCTTTATTCTGATAAATGACCATTTTTATGTTCTTGAGGATAGTAACTTAATTTGGCCTGTGTCCTAACACAACTCTCTAAATTTTCAAAGCTTCTTTGAATAACATCAACTTCTTCTTACCTAAAATGCTGATGTAATATTAAAAACTATTTCCATACATATATATTGACTTTTCTCAAAAATACAGCAGAACATGGATATTATATATTATATATTCTTCAGTTTCATCTAGACTACATTTATTGCCACAAGAGTGTGTGAGGGATAAGGAGAATATAAATGATGGATGAATACTCTCCATTATAATGCTGAAAGATAGCCAGTCACATCTGTGACTGTAGACCTCTACTTTCAATCTGTGAATGAATAGTGTAAGTATGAATGAGAAACAAATATTTAATCTCATCTTGCAAAAGCTTTTGTGGGACATGTAATAACAAGCCTACAAAAAACATTAGAATTGCAAATCTGCAGTCCTTCACTATAAACAACCCTTAGAGTATGTGACAAATAAGCTAAGGTGCAGCAATATATACTCAGAGAATATAAAAAAATAAAAAAAGTAGATGTTCCATATTCATTCTATACGTAAGTGTTTTAGTTTACTAGAACTCTGAGCAAAGTACTAATAGATAACTAGTAGCACACAAAAGTAACAGAGTAGGAATCTAGTTTTATGAACCTGTGCATAGATTTTAAATAGATATTTTGAGAGATGATTAAGTAACAGATTTTATAGGTGTGCTACAAAAATGTAATTTCAAGTCAGTTTGAGGACATTGGTGTTTGTTATTCCATGTTTTCTCGCTTAAATATGGATCATATGAAAGAGTCCTCTTCATTGTCTTTCTTCGTCTGATTCCACGCTGCCTTAGGTAGTCACTGTCTTGTGTGCAAAAAATTGTATGACCAGAATAGCGGTATTTTATGTGCAGTCTGCCGAAAAGCTATAAGAAATTACACAGACTTCAGGCAGTAGAGAAAAGGATTCCCTGCCTGTGGAGTACTGTACACTACTGGCTAGTGTCCAGTATTACGAAGGTAAAAGATACAAAAAAAATTATAGACAGCTGTTCTATCAGGCGGTAAAGCCTTAATCAAATACTCTAATTTGCTCCTCCTGACTTTCTTATCAACTTATTTTTGTTCTTGTTTTTACCAATATACAGAGGCATGGGCCACTCTACAGGAAGCACAGACAGAGATTGCCAGAGGACTGCACTTATTTTCCTGGCAAACTTTTACTTAGTGGTTATATAAAGGCCTATGACAAGGAAAAGATCACCCAAAATAACTAACTATTGGTGTTAAAAATGTTATGGGTCTGAATGTCTTTCTGCACTGACTCATCTCTTGAAAGTTACACCTGCTTTTGGAAATTGCTGTTCAGAAAGGCACATCATGTTACCTCGGAAACAGCTGCAACTGCATGTATATATTTAGATAGAAGGTATTTCACTTCCTTCACATTTCTGTCTGATATGTCATTTACCTTTTATTTAAGCTGTTAATGCAGTCAGTCCTTTGCTATAAATCACATATACTCTCTTTTACTTGTAAGTCTACCCAGCTGCAAGAGATGGTGCTGTAAGGATGCACCTCTGGTGATGCACCCAAAATTTCTACAGGAAAAAGAGTAAAAAAACATTGTTAACAAATTTTGGACCATAAAGATAAATTCTGTGCACCATATTTAGAGGATTCAATATTTCATCAAGACAGGTCTGCTAATAAAATCACACAAGGTGAGTTCATTTCCTTTCATTTGACTCCACTATTGAGAACAAGAGAACAAGAGTATTTATCTGTAAGACAGGTGCTTGGCAGGAGTGAGGTCTAGCTAGGAAAAAAGGAGACTTAAATTATGGAATCTTATTTTTGCTACTGGAATTGAATTCTTGTGTGGCCTTGGGTAAGTCACTTAAATTGTCTGTGCCCTGATTCTTAGCTTCTTCTGTCTAAACAGACTGCTAATACTTGTATTGAACTTGAAAAAGGCTTTCAGTTCTTCACAACAAACACATAAATATAAAATTTCAATGCTGTGATTATTATTCTCATTCTACACTGATCTTTCCCTAATTTAGGGAAAAAAATACATTACTGAAAGATGGCATGATTTAGTGTCAGTGAATCTAATATTATAATCCATTCTGCTTTCTATAATGAATGATATTTATTTCAAAACTATGTACTTTGTAAAACTATTACATAAAAATTACACCGCTTTAAAACAGACAACAAAATAATTGCAAAAATATAACCTGCAATTCCCTGCTACTTCCTTGGCACGATAGAGCAGAGAATGCAGTGGAGAAGACAAAGATTAAAAAAAAAAACAGAAAAAAACCCCATCAAACAAGCATGTTTCCATACTGGTCTACATTTACTTATTTTGGCATATAAAAATAGTAAAACTGCTGATCAAAATAATGAAAATCTGATGTGTCCTCCTTACTATTAAAAATATGAATTTCCATTTGATTAATCTCAATTTATCTTTTTTTTTTTTCTCTCTAAGAAAACCTCTTTACTTTTTTCCCCATTTAATTTCTAGAACACTTGTATAGAAAATGCTGGAGATGCCTTCTGCATTTTTGGTTCCTACAAAACAATAGAAATAGCAACATTGGTTGTGATAACTGAATGATAGAAACTCCTCAGTGGAAACATCATGAGTCTATGCTACAGGCTGCCAGGGTGAGCTGTCTTTTTGCAATTGACTACTCGGAAAGTGGTCTTGTGCAACATACAGGAGGGGAATGATAACAGGCAGTTTCAGTCCGAAAGGACAGGAATTGAGAAAGGTGGCATAAGTACCAGTAAAGGGAAAAAAAAGGTAAATCAAAGTTGCTTAACTGAAACCAATGATTTTGTAGGTATACACTTAAGCAGTGTTTAAGTCTATCTAACAGCTAGAATTTTGTCCTTTACAATAGTGATTTAAATTTTAAAATATTATATGAATGTCACCTAATCTCAAGTCCAATTTACACCCATTCAGTAACACAGACTCAGAACGTTACTTTAAAGTCCTAAAGAACAGGAATTACATAAAAATGTGGTATTACTTCTGTTATCAGGTTGGAAAAATGATCAATAATACAGCTTAAACTCATAAGTACAAAGAAATAAGGAAATAGATCTTGTTGGGGGGCGGGAGGGGAGAGCTGTAGCAATACAGCCCAGTGCTCACCAGTTATAGATTAAAGAACATCTATTTGGATAGGCATGTGGCTGAACACCTCAGAAGTCACAATACTATCTTCTCTCAATAAACCAAAGACTTCAGTATTTAAACACTAGATCAAAAGCTAAAATGTAAGGAAATGTAGTTGAGAACATTAACGGCATCGACAGTGTCCCAGATTCCTGGAAAAATGTGAGCAGGCTAGATAAAACTTTCTAGATAAAAATACTGCACAGTAAATTAAAACAACTTTCCAATGTTTTCTGTCAGTCAGTCTTTAGGATGATTTCCCAACTACTAATGTAATGATATGTGAGGATCACTTGAACAACTAAGCAAGAAATACCACACAGGTACTTGAAAAGGTTTCAGTATTTCTAGATCCACTTGTGAACCTGTACAGTAGCCTGGGACCAGTCTCCAAGTGCTTTTGGGGATGGAAGTTTAGAAACAGAACACCAGAAAGAGCCAATTTATTAATCTAGGAGGTAAACTCAGAATAAGTAACTTCTGTGTAGCACCAACTAAATAGGGTCCATATATTTTATCAATAAAAAATTTAAGTTTATTTCAGCAGCCTTTGAAAATTTAAATGAGTTAAATAGTCTTTCATCATGAGAATTAGAATTGATGTATTTTTGTCTTATGTGATATCTTTTTCTATCAACCTTTCAACTTTTCTGTTAAAGCCAAAAACATTAGCAAGGCTAACTTAGGACCTCACTTAGAAACATTTTCCTAATTGTGATGACAGAATTATTCATGACCATTTTATATCTGCATGGTCATGCACAGCATTGCCTTTTAAAGCCTTTTCGTATTTGTACACTTACAAAGAAAGTCATCTTCTCTCAACATTTGTTTTACTATCACTTCTAATGTGATTTCATAGATTTTTTTCCATTCTTATAGTCATCATTATAGCCTTTTTCTGCATGTAATTCAGATTAATTTCATCATTATCAGATGAGTAACATTGTATAGAATATTTTGAGTAGATCCTGCCAGCACGCTACAAAATGGGAGCAATGTTTCCCTATCTGTACTGAAAATATCTTGCTTGATGCATCTCAGGATATCAATAACATTTTCACAGTCATGTCACACTGTCATCCTATTATTCACAAATGTATTCAGATTTTTCTTTTCCTTTGTTCTGTATAATTGATGTAGTTTACATTTGTAGGCTCAAATTCTCATTAATTCTGAAGTATAGATCTTTGTGCTTTGTATTATAAAATTTAGTTTAGTTTCCATGGCTTTAGTGCTCAAGTTCACTCACTTCTTCCACTTATTGATCTGGTCTTCTGGAGTACAGATAACACTTCCCACCTGCACACCTCAGAGCATCCATTTGCTTCTTGTATGAATGTCTCTAATGAAAATATTAAGAAAATCTACCCCAAGAATAATGACTGAGGACAATCACTGTCCAGTTTCTTTCCTGTTTGATGTAACATCATTTTCCTCTTATCTAGCTATTCATAATTTTCGAGGAATGTAAGTCCATTTGAAATTCTACTTTCTATAGGGAGCTATATGAAGTGCTTTTGTAAGTAAGTCTAGATATATTGGACTGACTTGACTGAAGATATATTAGATGCGGTGTTCAGAAAATAAGCACATATATATTAGCAAACCTGTACATATGAAGTGAATCTTATATGCTACTTGTTTAATACAATGTTGTAACTTACTCAAGAGTCTGTGGAGTTCCATGGGTTTGATAATTTTTTCTCCAAAAGGTTCTCCAAGCCGCTATGCAGCGCAGAGGCCTGTTATGTACATGTACATGAGGTATACGGAGTGTTGTATTTGCTGCTTTCCATTCAGAGAACATTGCCGTCATTCATTCATAATACTGGACCTTCAATTTCAAGTGAAGGTTCTTTCAATGAACAGATTCTTCACAGATAGAGACTAATGGACTATCCTGGTTTTGTTAGAATATGTAGTCTAAGCTTTGTTTCCATTTCAGATATCCTTATTTCTGTTACGTACTGGAGACTCTGGGTTTTTTCTTTATGATATATTATCATTGTTTTTTTCTAGTATAGCAGTAGCATTTAAAACAAAGAAACAAAGAAACAAAGAAACAAACTAGGCAAAAATATTCCTTTGGGAACTGCAGTAGATTAAGCTTGATTTTTACTCCTTTCTGAGCATCTATTAGTATCGTTTTTCTTCTTTTTCCTATCCCTGCTCACCCATTTCTATTTTTATCTTTGTCACTGACAGTTGCAATTTTCTCAAAAAAGTTCAGCTTTAATGTATTTTTTTATTTTCACTTTAGTTTTATACTTCCTTTCAATGGTGTCATAGCAATCCCTCTTGCAGATATTCTTCCATACTTTGTGCTTGGCTTCTTAATATTCTTCTGGACTTGTTTGAGGTTGTTTTGATGTTCTTCATTCAGCAAGTCTTGTACTTCTACCATATTAATTATTTTGCCCTTCTGCTTTGAATAAAAAATCCTGTTCAAAGTTTCTTTCTTTTTTTTAAGAAAAGAATTCATTCGAGCCAATGAATATCATCAATTAGAAGTAAGAAACTAGAAAGTCAAAGGCTTGTTTTTGTCTTGCATTTCAACACATCAGACACATTACTTTATTTCACTAATTCTCTAATAAAAATAATTTTGAATCTAAAATAATTTATTTTACTGTTTCATTTCAGTATTTGCTAGGGATATCTGCCAGCCCAGAATATCTTTGGAATATCTTGTCCCTATAGTTATTGTGGTATCTATTTCACAGTATGTGCCTAGAAAACTATAGAGTTTTATAACTATGTTACTTATTACTTACAGAATTTCACTGAGTTTATTAAATACTCAGCATCTGCAATTTCATGTTAGTTAAAGGAAAAAAAGATGCAAGAAAGTAGGAAGGTACTGGAACTTTATAAAAAATTGAATCTAAACTTTATCTAAATACCTAGCTGGTTTAATGATTACTTTTGACTTGATTTGAAAATAACTAGAAGTTTTGAAAATTGAACATGGCAGCTGATTAAATGTAAGAAAGATTTTATTACTGACCTCCACTTGAATTATCTTTGCTTAGTCAACTATTTTCTTTTGTTTCTAAGTCTATTATAAAAATGCTGAATTAACAGTCCATTAACATCTGAAGCTTTCTTGACATTCTTCTGTGATGGCTAGTAAAGGTTTTCTTCACCAGTGTGACTAAAATATATGACCTAAAGGGAACATTTTGAAGTCTGATGGAAAGAGATAGTGTATTTTGGTGCGCCTGTGTTAATGCAGTATTTTTCATCTTTACTAAGACTGCTGACAAAGATGTTAAATTAATGGTCAGCAGTTATGTGAAGACCTATTCTGTAAGACCTAGTTTCAATATACAATTAATTTGACATATGTTCCCTGATAACAAGCTGAGAGTAATGTCTTTCAAATATTATTGACTAGCAAACCTTTCCCACTGAGGAAAGACTCAGGGATTTCCTGAGACACAAAATCCCTTTTCTTACCCTGTTCTTTCCTCTACACAATACCACAGTTCCTTGAAAAGTCTGGGGTTTTTTTTAGAATTCATAGAATAAACAAGCAGAAAGCGAAGACATCAGGCAGTGAATTGGTTTTATCTCTTTGCCTGGACTTCTATAAGAAATAGGCAAAATCATGAAAATCATGAACACATTTAAAGACTGGAAGAGAATTTTGTTCTAGCTGGATCTAGATGGCAGTACTACCAAAACGCACTGATTAAGAAACTATGAACAATTGAATTTTGCAACCCAAATAGAGACAGTAGCTGGTACATCTTAACCTTTTAGAGACTGAGAGATTGTATAATAAAATAGATTTATTAAAGGAAGGAAGAAAGAAGTGAAGGGAAATGGGGTGAGGGAAAATAACTGAAACAGGGCAAGATGTATGAGTGTAACAGAAGTCTATAAAAAAAAAAGCCAGGAGAATGTTAAATTTATTTGCTTGCAGACTATAAGTTATACTTTCAGTCTCCTGTGTTCAATTACATTTTCTGAAGTGCATTGTTTTTAATAATTCATACTTAACATCTCTCTGGTGAATACACTCCATTGTAAACAAGATGTCCCATTTTTAAGCTGGTTAAGTTGCATCCTTTTAGTCTTAGTTGCATCTTTTGAGTCTAACATCATGTCATCTTACACAAACTCACTCTTCTGCCTGTTGGTTGTTAATAATGTGTCTCTAGCTCCTTGGAAAATATGTATGAAAACTACTGAATTTGCTCTCTGTTGTAATATAAATGTCAGGATCTTATTTACAGAAAAATAATAATAAAATTCTTTTAAAAAAATAATGATAATAATAATGGTGATAATATTAATATTAATATTAATATCAATATTAATAATAATAATATTAATATTAATAATTGAAAAATAATTAGAAATTATAAAAGACTTCATGGTGAAGTACCAGTGATTCCCAAGAAAAATCAAGAAGGCTTGCTAAAGAATTTAGCTTATGCAATTCTAATGGAAATTGCGCAAATTAAGTTTCATACAATGTTTTGGTCATTTGTAGATAATAGACTGGTTTGATCTCTTTCACTATAATAAAAAAATGTAAAAAGGTGAAAGTTATATATGACTTTTTTCTCTCTTACAACTAGATTTCTAAGGTAGAGTCTTGTCACATTTCACTTTCTACAGATTGTTGTGCTCAGATGTCCGGTCTCCAGGGAATTTAGCAGACGAGGGAACGGTTCTGCTTCTGGCCCTTAGGGGTATTTAGCTGCCACAATGTCATTGATCACATGGCTAAATACCTTTGAAGATCTGAATCTGGCCTCTTTCTGTAAAAGACATCTTGTTCTTTGGGTCAATTTACTGCTGCTCTAGTACAAAATTATTGTCACACAAAGTCTGAGCTACTGGATGTCAAACAAAACAGCTGTTGTAGTTGCAAAAATCCTTCTCTGAGCTCTTTGAAGTCTAATATCTTCTGTTTTCCTGACTTTTTTTCATTTAAGCATGCTGAAAGCAAACAATGGAACATGTGTTCTGTGAAATCCGATTTAGTTTAGAAAATTATTTTGATACGTGAGTATTGGCATCTTTTTTGGTTCACTCAGCAATAATTTGAACAATTCAGCTTTATTGGGCTGAATCTTGATAAATTATTTCACATAGAATATTTTTGGACAGTATAATCAACTTTAAAATTGATAATGTATCAGTTTTCTGTATCAATTTGTTCATATCATTTCCATTCACCACAAGATTATAGAGATAAAGTGATAGAATAAAACTTATTTTGTTACTAAAGTTGATGATAGCTTAACTGAGCCGACTCCCCTTTGGTTTTCTAAGTGTATTGGTTTCTGATGCACATGGCAGATAAACTTCAGAGATACTATTCACTGAGGTAGTCTGTTCAATACCATCAGTTTTGTCTACACGTTACTTTTTGACCGCAATTTGCTAAGGAGGGAGCGTTTTATTTCTCATTTCCAAAGGGAGGATAAATTTTTAAATTTAAAAAAACATTTGGTTTATGATTGAATGGCAAGAAGGATGAATTCACTTCCCTCCTCCGCTTCCATGTTAATAAAGCTTATATTTATTAATCTCAGATTAGTTAAATCAGAAGTTTTACAAAGGTACATGTTTTGTTTTAGGGATGGATTTTAACAAGCTTCAACTGTTGAAGTAAATTAGCCAAGGGGAATATATATTCTCAAAACTTTTCCTAGTTACTTGCAAATATGATTTCTTCCATATTAAAACATCAATATTAAAATATAAATGAATTGTCTCTATCTACTTCTATACTCAACAGAAAGGTATAAAGCTTTCTTTTACTTCAGAACAGAGTATACTAGTCCTCCAATATATTTGTATACCACGGTTCTCTAGTGGATTTGAAAGAATGCTTACTTCAAAGATAGTGAATAAGCAAATTAATTCAATCTTTCTTTGTCTGAAACTATGGGACACAAGGTGTACAAAATGAAAATATTGGCAGCCTTTCTTGGTGGGGTTTTTTTCCTACAACATTCCATCCCACTGGTATGACTACCATACTACATTCATATGTCTTCCTGATGCCAGATCATTTTCAGGAATGCTTATTGTCTATTGATGCTCCCTTGCCATCCCATATACAACACTGCAATTGCATTGTTGCTGACATTGGCTCAGGAAAGGTTTACTCCAGACTTAGACCACGACAGAATTCTACCCACAAATACACCTCACATTTACAATTTAGAAGATAAAGGAAAGAAACAAACAAAGACTTATTACATAGATGTTACCATAATATTTTCATTCTCCAAAATATTGAAAACACATTGTTCCTCTTCAGGCCTTTATACCAACAGACAACAAAGACAGATGATTCAGTCAACGTCACAGAACAGATCAGTGGCAGATAACTTCATATTCTAATTCCAAGACCAATAGTGTCTCTTTTGGGCAACATTATTAATATTGGTAATTAGAGTAAGAGTAATATTGCTGTTCTGTTCAGAAGGCCTAATCATCACCTTTAACCAATTGCATGAAGCACCACACAGAGAGAATTAAAAAAGATAAAATTTTTTTCCAGGAATTAGCAACCAGAGACAGACTTGAGCAGTGGATGTATACACAAAATGCTGGAGAATGAAAGAGCAAGACATTGTCATTCAGTATGGTCTCTGCATACTTAACAATCTTAACTATATTATAGGTGAGAACAGAATGCCAGTCAGACACAGCTTTGGCATGTATTTGTGTTACCTCTCCATGAATGCAATTCACTAGAAGACAACAGATGTCTTTTCAGTTTCTGAAGTTGTAGGGTTTTTAATGCAGAAAGGCCAAACTAGAATAAGACAACGCTTAATACAAATGACAATAATTGGCTGAATTAGAATTATTACAATGATTAGAATGCAAGCTATTGAAAGATGTCGCCTCTGCTTCTGTCTAGCTTTCAGTTGTAGTCAATTGGATTTACATCCAAATTCATTACAGGTGTTAAATTCTGAACACTTCTGCTTCCTATTTTTTCCATATATATCTACCTGTTCCCAGACAGACAAGAAGTCTGGATTGTTTTACCTCTGTTTATTTCCAAGGAACTGTGGCTTTGAAATGTTGAAATAACCCCACATTTCACAGTAACTACTTCAATCAAAGTCGCTTCATGAAAGTGTTTTGTGCATGAGCCAATGTAGTCTCTTGAGTCCCAATAAAGTATATTGACTAGTGCTAAGCCACAGTAAAAAAATAGGCCATGGATAACATATTAATTTGTTTCTCATGATCAACTATTACTAAGTATACATTTTATATTATTTTATATTGTTATCATATAATAATTTACTCTGAAAGAGACTTCGTAGATCTACCTCAAAGCCAGTTTGTCAAGGTCACATAAAAAGACATGTAAACTATTAAAACTTCTTCCTCATTCCAAAGCATTGACTTTGTCGTTGGCTTGTTCTCCATTCACCTTCTACATGTGACTACTACAAAAGATAATTAATGTGGACCCAAACCAGCAAAATTATATAGTAGCAAAAATTTTAGTGTCATAGAACTATAGAATTGGAAGTGACCCAAAAGGCTTATCAAGTCCAACTCCTGTCCCCACACAGGACACTCCCAACATTCACACCATGTGACTGAGGGCATTGTCCAAATGCTGCTTGAATGCTGGCAGACTCAGTGCCATGACTGCTTCCCTGGGGAGCTGTTCCAGTGCTCCTCCACCCGCTGGGTGAAGAACCTCTTCCTAATATCCAACCTAAACCTCCCCCGGCACATCTTCCTGCCATTCCCTCTATCCTATCATAGGTCACAAGAGAGAAGGGATCAGTACCTGTGTCACCTCCTTCCCTTGTGAGAAGGCAGCAAACAGCTATGAGATCCCTTCTGAATCTCCTCCAGGCTGAACAGACCAAGTGACTTCAGCCGCTCCTCATATGACTTTCCCTCTGGACCCTTCACCAGCCTTGTGGCCTCCTCTGGACACTCTCCAGTAGTTTTATGTCCTTGAGGGGACAGAGGATGGAAGGAGAGAGAAGAAGAGAAACGGAAAGAAAAAATGCTATTTTTTTCACTAACCTGTTTTAAAGAAATTATTTTTCACATTGCTTGAATCATCACAGTGTCCTTGGAGTTAAATGCACTGCACTTTTTCATCACTGTACTTGTTTTCTATATGTCACAGTCAAATTCTATGAGAAACTGAAGAGGAAAACATAATGTTCAAGTGTTCTGCCTGAAATACTAGCTGCATCAACAGGATGCATGCCATATCAGAGCTCCACTCATGAGTTTATTGCACATTAACTAGGAAAACTTAATATTTTGAGAAGAAGCAAATTTCTTATTCAGCTTATCACTTAATTAATAAATTGTTCTCCTTAATAATTACTTCTTTACATTTGAATATGAATGAGACCAGGCCAAGTATTGTAGATTGCTGGAAGATGTTCTGCAGGATGGAAACATTATTATCTCAGAGGAAATTTTATTCCAGTACCATATGGTAAAATGTTGGTTTTCACATCACTAGATCACATATGAAGCTATAAAAACACCAGGAAAACCTTGGTAATCTTTACCTATCTGTCATGTTATTGTTCGAGTCCCTTTCTATGTTAATAAAATCTCAAGCAATAGCAAAATAACAGACTCCAAAACAGGAAGATTACAATCCATTTAGACTGTACCTACAGTCATAGAAGTCAATAAAACTACAGATGGTCACACAGTCTGAGGAAAGGTATAATAATTTGATTTTATATCTTAGAAATTCTATACAATCTTAGTTTTAGGGAGAAAAAGATTTTATTTTTTCCTCCAGTCAGTATTTCATCATTGGCACATCATTAAGTGTAAACCTTTCATAACACTTTCTGTATTTATCATGTGCACAGAAATTATCTTTGTCAGCAAGGGTACTGTTTGTTACAGCAAAATTATGTGTCCTATGCTGATAGAAAGTAAGCAGTTTACGCCATTAAAATATCCTGTTAAGCTACTTTTATTACCATTAAAAGACACAGATTGTGGCTTCTAAAAAAGGAAAATCAGTAGAAGAGATTGTGCAAAAAGAAAGGGTTATCCAGCTCAAATTACCAGTCTCTGGTCTTGATGTTGTAAGCAACAACATCTTCCCAAACAATGTAATTCAACAAGAGCAGAATTTCATCTAGCATTTTTAGGTGCATCAGTAAACATTTCTTTCTCCATATAATTTCAACAGTGTGCAAATAATAAAGGATGTTTTGGTCATTAAGCACATATAAAGACATTAAAATTCAGACTAACTATTGGTGTCAGACTCTAGTGATCTAATGTGGACTGAATTTCTGGCTGGAAATCACACTTATCCTAACTGATAACACGCTATCCTAGCATCGGGATCAGTACCAATGAGAGGAAAAGCTGGAAAAGCTATCAATGTATTAGGGAGTACTAAAGCAGAGCAAGAATTAAAACACTGGACTAAAAGTCAGTACCCATAGGGACATTTTGTATTTCTGCTGTTTTATTTTTGTAACTTTTCTCTCCTTTTCTGTGCATCAATATCATGATATAAAGATTTATGATGAAACTGAGCTACAGGTAACCTTGACAAATCTAAAATTTGATTTTGCTAAATATGTAAAAATTGATGACAGTAGTACCAGAAAATAACATATATATATAGATATATGTCATATATTTTAAAGTTGTAAGATTAAACCCATGGCATCATTTGAATGGTGTTGATAGTAGCTTAATTATAGTGTTTGTGAGCTCATGTTTAGAGAAAATGACAGATTAGTTTCACTGAAATCTGTTGATACTATGTTTAGCTTTTTATCCATAGCTTCTTGACATCAAAGAGAAGGAACATACATGATTTTCTTTTGTGCTAATAATAGAAGAGAAAAAGGTGGGTTTGAAGTAAAAACTGAAGAAAAGTCAGGATATACCTGGCTGGTATAGTTTTGACCAAAGAAAAAGAAAAAGCAATTCCAATTTAAAAAGTCAGCTCATCCAAATGTAAGCTATTCACCAAGAACACTAGTTTTAAGAATAACAAAAAAAAATTAAAAAGCCCAGCAGCTTCACAGGTCTCAGTTAGTATGGCCTAGGAGTCAAGACATCATCAAACAGCAATAACTGAATAGAACAACCTAGTAAATAGCCTTTTAGCCTCTATGAGGAGGAGACCAAGATATAATTCCCTATCGTGTCTACCTTAGTTTCAACACGATTTTACTTTAATATACAATGAAAAGAAATTCTGACTTTGGCAGAGATGGTGGAGAGTACAAGGAGAAAAAAAAACCCTTGTCTTTTTCCTAGTCACAGTTCAGCATTCAGCTTGCTCTTATCATGCACAAGAGGTTTATGACCTTAGTTAAGCAACCAAATATTAAACTTCATTACGCTTTAAGCCATTTATAGGAAAACAATTTCAATTTGATACTATTTTATTAAAAAAACACTTATGGTTTTAAACCAGTGTGGAAATAGCACTCCTCACAAAAATACTAACAGCTTCTAAACTATTTTGGCTCGAATTATGAAAATAATTTGCTATTATTGTAGAAGTTAACTTAAAAGTTTTGTCTGAGTCTAAACTACATTTTTCTACATCAGACATTAATGGAGTTAAGACAAAATTTTGGGGAGTGTGGTTAATTTTCTTGGATATTCTCTTGTGAAAAAAGGTATTTTAAAATAAATAGTGTGCATCTGGAATGTTTAAATATACCTATGCTTTCATGAAGTATGTGTTCACATATGAGATAAGAAACAGGCATAAGATACACCACTGTGGCTTCAAAACAGATTTTCTGATTTCCAAGAAATTCCTATGCAATTTTCTGCTTTTGTTTTTTGTTTGTTTTTCTTTTATTAAATACATAAAGATTCCATGACAATCTCATGTCATATAATGCTTAGTTAAATCAAGCTTTTTCATCCAATATATGTCTGTCTAAGGTTTCACAGATATTATGTATCACATTGAAAGGCTCTTTTTTTGTGAGAAATGATAAATCATAGTCACAACACAAAGTACAGCATTCATATGTGGATTGGTTTTCATTCCCTTCATCTAGGAAATAATTATTCCTTTTGTGATACAATATTTTTTAGCTGCATTGATACTGAGCAGAGGAAAAATTCTTTAATGGAAGAAATATATCTGGGAAACATACATATGTCTATGAGAATCTTAGTGATGTCATAGTAAAGATTGCAATTGGTAGACTTCTGGTTATCTTGTAGATTTTCCTATTTCTGTTAAATAAATACAAATACATTTTTATCCTTTGCAATTCATGTTAAAATCACAGACCAATAAAAATACATTTGACCCCATTTAACTCTCTCTAATGAGGTAAATATATTGCTGTTGCAAAGTAGTATTGCTCTACATAGATTCTAAAGTAGAGAAAAATTCTACATATAGAAAAATAAAATTGTCCTCATGAAACTGAATACTAGATTTGATATAGGAAATTCTGTTCGCCTTTCAACTCTTTAATGATCTTAAAAGTCAATGTAATTCTAAGCTTTATAGTACATTTATTCTTTTCCAGAATGGCAGACTAGTACTACTTTTTTTTATATCATACAAGAGTACTTGTCCATAAAAATAAGATGCTGCTATTTTATATTTAATAACATTATTTCATCCAAAAAGAAAAATGGACAGGAGATATTTTATTATTGACGAGTGCCAGCACCCAAAGTGTAAATAGTATAAAATAAGAAAAGACCTTAACTTTAAAGTAAAATGCCCCTTCAAAACAACACAAAAACCAACAAGTAAAAAGGAAGCGATTTCCCCCGTCCCATAAATCTTTGGGAGAAGGAAAGGTGTCAGTACCATCAAATTTCATGAGTCCTGCAGTGATTATTTTAACCAAGTCATCAGAAATAGTATACTTAGGAAGAACTGTTCTAAGCCTTGCTGGAGATATAACTTAATAGAGTTTAACACTTTAACACTGAGTTTATTTTTTGGAATAAAAAATGTCAGAATGTCCGCGGTTTAACTGTGTTGAATTCTGTAGATTTTACACTACTCAGAACAGAGTAAGCAGCCTTGCCTCAAATCTTCTTCAAATGGTTTAACTTTCCATGGATATTTTCAGTAGCACACTCAAAACCACTGGCCTTTCCACGTGCCCATAAATCTCAATTTTAATTAACCTTATTCAGTTTTCATATGGTGGAAGAAAATAGGCATGCTTTTTAAGGAAGACTTGTGGCCTCTATTTAGATACTTGAGCTCTTCAGAAAGTTAAATAAAGAAAGAAAATGGGAAGTCTTTTTAAAAGTCCTTTCTAATTAATATGCTTATAACCACTCCAGGATGGAGAACACACTTCTTATTTTTTACACCATTTAGTCAGTACAATATAATATAAATATAAATAACACTTATAGAAAGAATTTGAATCAGATTATAAGCCATGAAAACCTATAGTAATGGTAACTTATGAAAAGCACTACATAGTATGCATATTATGCAGACCATATGTATATACTATAGTAACACCTGTCATCAAGCATAAGAGATTTTGACCTTTCTTTCTTACTGCAATAATATAATCAATACATGAACATATATAACGTAAGAAGAAATTTACTCAATTATTTTAGAACTGTGTGGCAGAAAATATATATAGGCAAGAGTTTTCATGGCATTGGCATAAAGCAGAATTCTTTCGATAGAAAACACATCAACTTCTGCCTTATTATAATTTCATAACAGGAGATCTTTTTGGTTTTTTACAGATTTAGAGGATGGAAAAGCAGGGAATTGTGCCGTTTACTCTAAACCACATTTAAATCTCCTTTGAGTGTTATGTGCTGAAGATCAGCATTTTTGACATCTTAATCCAGATGCCTGAATTATTCTCCTACAAACAACAAGGAGATTAATAAAAAACTGTTGTCTCAGCACCTTGCTGATTTAATACCTGCTTAACTCCTGCAGCATACCTCGCTGTCATTAAACTGCATACACATGGTTAATTTTCTTTTTTTTTAATTTTTTATTGAAAATCTTACAGTTATAACTAAAAGTCATGGGCAATATCTTTCAGTTCCATTACAAAATCTGTCATATATATATATACCTATATATATATATTTAATACAACTAGAAGCAAATCTACTGAATTATGAAACAATGATTGTCTATCAAAATTTAACTCAAATTGAATATGTTGCAGATGATTAATTTTTTTTTCTCTGATGGAGCTGAAGGCCACTTTCACATATTTAATTGATAATGCTGGGCTGCAAAAATTACAAAGCCTTAATGATAATTTCCCATCTCCCATCTTGGTGTCACCCATACATTAGGATGTTAGCACAAGGATCTTTCTTTCAGAAAGAAGTACTTTTAGAGTGAGTATCATCCTTTATGGAGTACCTTCTATTCACAAACACAGCTCTGCAAACAAATCTGTGTGCCTCTCAGTAACTGCAGGCAAGTCAAGTCATTTCAAGTTAGGTACAAGCAAAAAGTTTGCAGGAGCAAAGTCTAACTTAGGAACTCATCTACAGATTACCTAAAACAAAACCATCTGAAATAATTCTTAAAAACACTATTTTACTTGAGTATATGCCTTATTAGCTAGCAATAAATCATGAATGATGAAGTATAAATACTGTCAGAACCATAAAAAAGTTGTCTTATTCTAAGAAATCCTACTTCAAAATCGTACAGTATTTTAACCAACAGCAGTTATCCTTCTCTTTTGGCACTCCTGAACCAGTGTAAAGATTATGTGTAGTGAGTTAATACCTTTGGGGTAAAATACTTATGCGCAGTATGATATAAGGATGATTTCTGGAGTTAATAGCATTACATTGCTTAACATAAGAAAGAAATTGAAGAGACTTTTACTGTGATTCATCAGCAGCAAAAGAGAAGGGGAAGGAAAAAAGCAAGGTGTTTACAGTCTTTGAAGCATATAGTATGTTTAACCTTGAAAATTAAAGATTGCATTAAAGACACTCCCAGCTACCTCCGTAGTCTTCTTTCCAAAAATTCAATGTACAAATATTTTTAAATGTCTCAGACTTTGTAACGGCTCAGAAGAACAACTGCACGTCCTTGGAGTTGCTCTCCTTTCTGAGAGATGAAGGGTGGGCGAGATTGCTTTACTGTAATTTCTCCATTTCCATGCTTCATTTCCTACGTTTATCTGAGACTGGAGAAAAATCAGCATGTTCTGACAAGTCTAAAACCATGAGGCAGTAAAATGGACCTGAATTTAGTGGAGATTGAAGCTCCAAAATAAATATAACACTTCATGTCAAATAATAATAAAAAAGGATAAATTCTCCTGTACAAATCAGAAGAGATAATAAAAAATAGCAAATAGATAGCAACATCTTTTCCGTACCTACATGGGCATCACAAAATAGTTCAACTATAAGAATGCCTCTCCATACTTCTCATTTTATGTGGTTTGCAACCTACTTTGGTAAGTTGATAACAAACATTGTGGAATTTCTTAGTATGAATAGTAATTTTTCATAAAATCACCCAGAAAATTACAGACACTTCTAAGTAGCTCTGAGAACAAACAGGGAAAATGAAGAAAATAATCTCCTGGGCTTTTGTTTGGTTTCATGTCTGTCCTGCTTTTGGCCTAGCAAGTTGCATGCAACACTTCAAAGAAAATTTGTGAAAAAATCCTTGCATCTGTAAATATTACATATTGTAATGTCGTATTGAACAAGGTATTATATTTGTAAATTTGTTTCTTCTTACACTTATACCAGCAACACTGTGTTATAGATACAGCAATACTGTGAAGGCATCTATAGCATATCATTGGCTCATTGAGGTCACAGTGTGTAATATAATCTTGAAAGTGAGTTGCCTCTGCAGGTATCTGAGGGTTGCTATCTATTTGAATGTGGCTGAGCATTTCATTTTATCAAAAATGCCACCAAATGCTCATATTCTGTGTGGTCAGTGCAGTCCCTAGGACAAGTCTAATGAAGATATGTTCCACCAAGGCAAAAAAACCTAAGAGGTTAAAAATGGAGAAATATTTACAACTTTTTTCAGTCTGTAAGGTTTAGTTTTCTGGTTTAGTATTCTTCAGTGCATCTGTCAGAGAAAGGTTCCAAGGCTATGAGTATAGGCAGTCTGGTCCAGTCCCATACATATCCGCAAGCCTTTTAAAGCGAGGGCCCCAGTCACTGAGGTAATCGTAGTTCTGGTCAGAGTTTGAGCTGATCGAATCTAAAGAGCTGAGTGACTCTGCCACCGAGCCATTCCCCTCAAATGCATATGTCTGCAGGGAGTCATAGGGTGGCGCGCAGGGGTCCACGTCAGCTTCTTTTAGTCTTTCCCAGATAAATTCTCTAAAAATGACATTATCTGGGATGCTTTTAAAAGTCGGTCTGCTCAAAAACTGAATCTCAGGTGTCACATCTCTTCTGGTCTTGGTGTCTCGGATGACGTTGAGGTTTCTCAAGGCAGCCATGTCAAAAGCCTCGGTGTCTTCTTCTCCACCACCCTCATCATCATACCTGACAATATTCTCTCTGATATCTCTCTCTTCATCAAAAATGAGGGGCTCTTTTTTCCGTCGCCTCATGGTGACAATCAGCAAGACAAGAACTGGAACACAGAAAGACTGGAGTTTTAGCAGTGCTAAAGTTTCCTTATATTTTTCCTAGTAGTGGAAGTACTCATTAATTTATATGGCCCAAGGAAACAGTAGGCAATTTATGCAGTTAGAGTTGAAACCTAACAGGTTCTGAAACAGCTTTTAAACCATAAGCTTTTTAGATATTAAAGAATCTATTTCCAAAACCATTCTGGATTAACGTCTTCACCTCTAATTCTATACCCTATGCTGTCTGCTAAACATAAATTTGAGGACTGATTCAATCTAACTATTACAATCTCAAAGTCATGAAATAAAAAAGGGACCTTTTTCCTGAAGAGTGACAAAAGCACATTCATAAAGTAACTGAATAGAATTTAACAACCATGGTTTGGGAAGTGACTGAATTCAAGTATGTGGCAAATCTCTCCTTAAAAAAAATAAAAATAAACACTCATAGATTGGAGAACACTCAGTTGTTAAGCAATGTGTAAAATAAGACTGGCTTAGTCCATGGATTAAATGTATCTATATAAAACCTCATTTTCCTATAAAGTCCAAAATACTGTAGTTGAGGTTTATGAATTACATTTAGTGACAACTGCTAGGAGCAGCCAGTGCTAGAAATGGAATTATTTTTAAAATGTTAATCTTTAAAGTTTCCTTCAGCTTGAAGGTTAATACTAAACTGCAGTGACAGCCAAAAGAACTGGGAGCAAATAACTCAAGGCTTCTCTTATTCAAATACAGTTTTTGTAGAGAAACATTATTGCTGACTCACAAAATATGGAACCAGTAATATGAATATTACACCCATCTGTGGGACATGATGGAGAGTGAATTATCCTTCTAGGACAAGGGTGTCAAACTCATGGCTCCAGCTGTTCTCCTGCTCCTGCTCCTGCAGCGTAACGTGTCACACTCACTGCACATGAGAGCAGCGCTGGCAGGAGCGTAGGGGCAAGGAGCTCTGCGCTGCTGGGTAGAAACAAGGTGCTGGGCCAGATAAAACAAAGTGGAGAGCCAGATTCAGTCCGTGGGCCTTGAGTTTGATGTCCCTGTCCTAGAAAGTGATTAATCCTGTATTGTAGCACCTGGATAACACTTGCTTAGTTAGTAATACTTCCAGAAAATAGCAGGCATCGTTGTGACTGAAAAAATAATACTAAGTTGAAAAGGAAGTGTCATATCACATTCAATTAATCCCTTCTGATTTTATGTTTATTTTTAATCTTCATAAAAAGTGATTATATGTATTCATATGTCTAGGGTTTACAATATTTACTTTGATACTAAATTCTGTATAAATATCTGGAAAAGCAAAACCTGATACAGATAAAATTAAGCTTGAGCTGCCCTAGGTAGTCTCAAAAGCGGTGTCCATAAATTGTGTGATGTAGGGCTGCCATTCTTGAAAGCCCTGCTTTTCACGGAGGAATTTTTACAATCAATATCAATGTAGTCATCATGAGACATGATTTAATATTGCAACCGCTTCTTTAGAATAAACCAGTCATTCAGAGACTGAACATGGAGAAAACTGTGTCATACATCTATAGATGTTATGGTACTATTTGGAATTGCTTAAATTGACTTTAAAGGTGAACTTCCTGCAATTCTTTTTGTTTTCCTTTGGAGCCATGTATGTCTAAAAAGAAAACTGGAGAAAGTGTAATTTTTTCTAAACTTTTTGACAAATATATTAGGCAATATTTTTCCCCTTTTTTCAGTAGCTACCAGGCACACATCTAATGATCCATCTAACAGATGCCTTGTGACTCTATATTACTGCAGCATCAGCATCATTCTCTCACTTCGTTGCCCCTGGCATCTCCCTGATTCATGTTTTATGTATTGAATTCAAAAGCCACTAGTTTGGGGCATTTTGCTTTGAACAGTATTTACATAAGCAGTTTGACAATATAAGATTTTGACCTTTAAAGTAGCTTTTTTGAAATTTCCGAACATTCTGATATTTGTGTAATAAAAATTGAGCTGTAAATTATACAGCAAAGAACATAAAATGGTCATCATAGAGACAAAAATTGAACTCCACTCTTAATGTTTTCCCTGATTATAAAAGATGAATTGCTGACAGTACAAATACATATTTAGGATAAGATTGCTATTGACATAACTTTTTAATTATTATTATTTTTAACATTTACTGCCACGATTTTTATTGCTATGTAAGTGAGCAGCTAATAACTTCCTCTACTAAAGTGTAAATGTATTCTCAAACCACCTTCCCTCTTAACATACTTCATTTTGAAAGTTAAATGCCTGCTAATAAGTGAAAAATATGAAACTTAGAAGACAGGTCTGCCTAAAGGTATAATAAAAATCAAGATACAATGAATGTTTTATATAGTATTCTTTGTACATCTCACACTTGCTTGAAGCCAAGATAAATATGGAGTCTTTGTAAAGGTTAAATATTTTAGCATTTAGATAGCTTTATGAGATTATTCATTTCTAGCCTTTCCAACAGCTATGAACAATAAAGTTTAACCTCTAAATGAACAAAGCTTTAGCTGCATTGCAGGAACTGCAGAGATGAATACAAGCCCAAAACAAATTTCACTGATCTATAAATCAAGTGCGAATGGTTTTAAAGCTTATACATGTCTCACTATGTCACAGTGGGTTTTTTCCTACATTTATCACAAACCCAGAGATTAAGTCAGTAATTAGTGACTGGTTGAACACATAGATAACTTACTTTTACGATTTTTAGAGAAGAAATAATACAATGGAAAAGTTTTAGGGACATATGTATTGCATATTGAGGTCACTAGATTGGCTCCTACTGATACACTGAACTCATACTAAAGAGATGAAATGGCAATACTGATTTCATGTGTAATTTAACAAATAGACACACCAATCAATATTAAAAGCAACTAATTATAAAGATTAAATAAGCAGAACAAATAAAGGCAGATATAAACTAACCTTTTTGTTCTGTTTTTGTTACCTGATTTGACAGAAATATTAATTTCTTTTTTAACAGGTACAATAGCCAAGAGACAATGTCATTTTCATTTGTATTAGCTGTGGTAATACATAGTTTGTATCCTGTTATCAGTATAGATGTAATGATAACATCAATAGTTTCAGTTCACTTAAAGCGGTCTTTAAAGAAACACATTTGAATATAAGGGTGAACTTTTGCTTTGTCATTTTGCAGTGCGCTTCACGAAATTATTACGAAATTTTGGTATGATCTGGAATAATGTCAGATTTAGGTCACCTGAGTATGCTTCTCTATTTTAGTATTAATCTATCATTTTGTACTCAAGCCAACTGCAACGTAAGGAAGCCACAAAAGCCCTGAGATAACCTGAGGGAGAAGATTATTTGCAGAGCTATACAATAAGGGACAGAACTAAATCACAAGCATTATCACACTGTGCATACACTGTATCCCTAAGCCTGGCATCTACTCTAGTAATAAGCTACATCAGCTGCGAGCAAATCTGCACATTCATTTATGCCTTAGGTGTGTCGCGATTCATAAAGCTGAAGACTGAAGATGCTCAGCCATGTAAGCAGCACACTAATAACCTATTTAGTTATACCTTGCAGTTGCCAGTAGAGTCAGATGAGATTTGGGGATTACAGAGGCCAAGACTCAGGAAACCTGCATTTAATTCACAGTTAACAAGCTTCATATATAACTGTTGTTTAATCAGATTGGATTGACATGTGCAAAGTGACCGTGACCTTTAAATGCCCACACTGAGTAAGTACCCTAATAGGTTCTATAACTTTCAGAGAACAGCATCTACATTGCATACTGAACGACCATTTAAATGACTTAATTTGGATACCTCCAAATTAAAACATTTATAGATATATAACTTTTAAAACGGTAAGACCAAAACCCACACATGCTACATAGTCACATTCTGTACACATTTTACCTATTTAGAGAATATTCTTATGACTTGGACTGTTTCTTCTTGTTTATAATAATCACACAATTACATGTTCTGATATAATTGGGTTCTTGTAAGTACTGGCATAATAATAACAAATTCCTCATCTTTCAACTGAAAAAATCGTCATTTATATTTGTTATTTGAAGCTTCATCAATGTATTATTACCTTGCAGACTCTACCACACTAATAGGAGACTTTCTTTAGAGTTTCTAAAAATAAAATAGGTGGTACTAATACATTATATTCAGAAGTATGCAAGATAAAAATCATGCAAAACCATTATGTAAATCTAGCTTTCCATTGTTTCAGTACAAAGAAAATCTTTAACCTCTCAAATATGATTGGGTTATCTACAGGTGAACATTCTTTTTTCTGTGATTTTATGTACACATTTTATGCTAAACACTTGTTACAAAAGCAATTATTGTGTCTGGAAGACGCTAACTGAAAAACAAATTACCTTGAATTAAATTATCATATAATTTTCAGAGGAGTTAAAAAAATTCCTACCTACTTCTATAAAAATTGTGTACTCTCTAAAATGAATACAAACTAGCTTTTCATATGCTTTTTATAGAATAGATTGCAAGCAATTTTTTTAGTTTCTTTTATTAAAACACAGACCCTCTGCAGAGCAAATGATTATAAAGCTGTTTTGAGTAATTGACAAAGTACTGGAACTTCCTTGCGAAATAAAATTCAGAATTTAATCCCCATCAGTCAACATGAGGAGGGAAAAAGATTTTGGTAAAATGTTTTTAACTTTAAAAAATAGTTCTAGTTTGACAAAATAATCTACACCATGTTATATGCGATTATAACTAATCAGTATGATCTAGTAACATTCTTCCTCCTTAGCATCAGTGAAAACATTGTGCTTATCTAAAACTGATTGGTTCCTTAAGTAAAAATAATAACACTAAGAAATCCCACTGACACAATCTGAGCCTTGGTTGAGACCAATGGTTGTTTATTAGAAAGGGGTGTCTGGATAAAAAAAAAATATACATCATATCACCTTTAAGATGATAAGAGCTTGCTGAGTACTCAATATACCAGTGCCAGAATGTATGTATCCACGACATTTATGCAAACCTCATGCCTCCTCTGCTTTACAACTGGCACTCACATTGAGATGACATGGATGAATATGACTGAATTTACACTCTGTTTTAATCTCATGTCAGAAAAACATTTTTGATCTGGTAGTCTGTCTCCTCTTTCCAGTGATAAACTCTTACAACAAAAGTGTGCAACCCTTGGTCTCATCCTTGAAAGCACTAGCCAACAGTCGAAGCCTATTTTTTATGCTGGGCTAGTGGATCTTCAGGATTTTTTCTGAAGTACAGATGTGAAAAGAAGGGAAAAAGGAGAAAGTAATTTCCTAGCAGTACTACCATTAAATTGACCCCAGAAAACGTCTGCTAGGTACAAATGAGAAAAGGAGAAAGATGCTGGGACTCGATAAGCAACAACACTTGACTGGGGTTTCACTGTGCAGCATTACTGCTTAGACACCTCTTGCTTGTGAAGATTGACATCTGGCTGAGAACAAAACAGCAGCAGGGTACAGTATCAAAATACAGGACTGAAAACCAGGGTTAGCATACACATGCAGCCTAAACTGTGCCTTCATCTTTGCACTGTACCAAAAAAGAACAGTTTAGATTGGAAGTGATGACAGCACACACAAATGTGCATTTGGATAAACAGTGGTGATCCATTCAGACAGCTGAATTTGGAAGTTCAGTGCACAGCCAAACACTATGTTCAGACAGCTTATCCTCAATTCTTTACCAAACACTCGTTCAGCACACTCTAAAAGTGACTGGTTAAAACTCAGGTTCCTTGACTTATTGGTTGTAAGTGGACTCTGGTGTACTGAGTAGAATAAGAAAGTTATTGCCTGGTAACATGCTGTGTCTCCACTCAGTGCTCTTCTTTAAGACACATGGCTCCTACTTAAGAAAAGCTTATGGCCAGGCCAGACTGCATTGTATCGACGGTAGTTTCTTATGCGATTTCATAAACTCAGTTTTACACATAACAGAAATGGTGACATTTCAATTGGAGATGAACTGAATTTCTATTGTTACAGAACTTCCCTTCTTAAGTACATTGGAACAAAGTTTTAAATGGTTATTTTTCCACTGATACAAATGCCAGTGGATATGAAAGAATATTTCATACATCTTTCTGAATTCCACTGTTTAGCTTCATGTCCAAATAAAGTTCATTTGAGTGTATAAGTGGCCTAGATAATGGTATTTAAAATTGTTCCCTAAAACTTTTGACAATCACTCGCTTCCCCTTCTCCTTAAACCTAGACATAACATTATGTGTTGAGTGAGTTTAAACAACCACATGTTGGTTGGGTTTTTGTCAAAAGGCTGGAAAACACTGGAAAAGGCACTTCCTATCCACAGTTATTCAGTAAGTCAGTTCATTGCTGAGGTAGTGATTTTTCTTACTCTGTAACAAGAATGCAAGAGGATTTCCTTTTTTTTGTTTCCTCTAGAAATGTTTCTAGCATAAGGAATATTTCCTTCCAGTGGTTTACAGTAAGGTAAATCAAAGTCAATAACAGAAATATAAATATTATTGAAATAATGCTATGAATGGAAGTGTGGACAAAAGTATCCTGATTTGACTTATTCAAATTACCAAATTAGGATGTCAACACTATTGCACTTTTTTCCACTGTCTTTATCGAGTTGCAGTTACACTCCACAACATAAAATTCAGCTGTGTTACCAGTTGCAGAAGGAACAAAAGATCATTCTGTAGAAGACATTCAATTAAATATGATGTTTCCCATCAGTAAACTACATCTGTTGTATTTTTTGAATGTCTTCTGTTCTATGCAAATCAAAAAATCTTTAAAAATAGTTACAGCTCTGAAAAGGGGAACTGAATAACACTGGTAATACCATGAGTATGCTAAACCAAATACGTCCATGAACTGCATTTTCTATCTCTTAAATTTTACATCTGATGCAACTGATGTTTTTTTTTTCCTATTACTCATTCACATATACCTCTGGAGGGAGCCTGGCATGGAAACAAAGTATCAGAACTTGAAAATCCCAATCTGAAGTGGCTCATGATAAAAAATGCTTTTCTGCCTCTAACATTTGCTGTCCCTATTTACAAAAACTGAGGGGGGGGGGGGATAAAAGATAAATGTGTATCTCTTACTGCCATACATGGAATGGAAAATAAGGGTAACAGGAAGAAGACGTACCTAGCAGTGTCAAGACACAAGCCAATATTGCTATCAGGGCTCCAGTGCTAAGTCCTGCAGGCAAGACATATGCTTCTGCATTGCACGTCTGAGCAATACCATCCGCATCACAATCACAGACTCTGATAGTGAGGGTATTAGTGCTACTAAGTGAAGGTGATCCACTGTCCACAATGAATATTGGCAAGTAGAAAACAGACTGTTCCTGTCTTCGGAACCCATTTCTCCTGGTTAATACTGTTGCCGTGTTATCTAGATAAAGATAAATACAAAATCATGACTTTTCTAAAGTACAAGTCTATAAACAATACAGTCTTTTCAATTAAAAGACTTTATAAACACACATATTATTTCAACAAGTTTATCTTTCAGCTTCTTTTAGAAGCTGCAGAGATAGGATCAGCTGAGAAATGATACCAAACTAAAAAAAAAGATTTCTGTTTTTCACGAGACTTTTAAAAATTGCAGAGGTCTATTTGGTTTTAGTTAAGCTTACAGTTCCACACTCTTGATAGATAGCTGAAGATAAGATTATAAAAAAGAAAAAATTTCAACCTTCAGTGATCAGATTAAGATCTTGATATCCTATTAATAGAAGATACCATATTAATGTTAATAAGTTCTGAAGACCAATAAAACATTCTTGAATGCAAAAAAAAAAATTCCAGTTGGTGCAAAAAATACGGGTAATTGCACATGTAACAAAGATACGCGTTCGTTTACAGTCTCATTTGGGAGTCAAGATGACTAATATAATCAACCTAAAATGTGTGGTTTGATGCTGCTTTGAGTTGGGTAATTAAAAAGTCCATGTGTTCCAGAAAATATGTGCAAAACACACTGTATTCAATACAGGTTGAGAGCTCCTGAGAGGCAATGAGTTACATTTCCTGGAAAGTACAGAAAAGGTCGATCTGTCTACCTGTCTATCTACTTCTCCATCTGTTTATAGACAGACATATAGATAGTACTATAAAGTTATCTTATTGTCTCATCTATTATGACCTGTCTGGCAAAACATACAAGCACTTCCTCATGAAGCCTCATATGAGATATGCATAAAATTAATCAACATCAAAAGAGGCAACTGCTGCTGTGTCTGGTAAATAATCCATTGATTTTACTGGCATTGCAGAAATCTATCATTACTTTTTCCAAACTATAAGTTCTTTAGGAGTGCCTCTCTTTTCATTTAATACTTAACAGTACCTATAAAAATGTCAGATTTCTGAAGAGAGTCTTTTTCTAAAGCATTTTCTTTATGTCGATAATTTTTACTATTACAGTCTTTAGTTTCAAACTGGAAGCTGCTCACAGAAGAAAATTAAGCATGACAATAACTACATGCAGGGCAAGCTGTGTGAGAGAACTTTATTAGGTCACATGTTATACTTAGTGAATGTTGTTCAAAGTCTGCTTGTACAAACAGTGTCCTTTGGGCCACCATATGTCTGCTTTTCTTGTTTTATTACTAAGGATAACTGTAGCTCTACTTCAGTACTGATCCATAAAAGAGGAACACGAGTAACACGGTGTCTATCTAGTTCTACTTGCTTCAGCTAATAGCTAAACTGACTGATACATGCCCAGCTGCCATAATATGCAGTGCAACTAATGAGAACACTAATTAGAAGCATGTTCGCAGATATTTTAACTAATAGAACCATGAAGTCAGTGGGAGTCTTTGCATAAGTCTTTGGGGAAATAGTCATAAGAAGTCTGTGTAAACATTGTAGGCAGCTTCCATTATCAAAAACATTCTTCAACAGGTGATACACTTACTGAAAAGATGCGCTGTTCTAAAGAAACCAAACTCTCTCAATTTGCCATGCATTCATTTTTTATGCCATGAGTAATATTAATAAAACATGAATTCCTGGACATTTTTCAGTCACTACCCCAAGGTAAAATCTAATTGAGATAAAACCCTATAGATACAAGGAAAAAAAATAAGAAGAGTGACTTCTGGGAAAAAGAAAAGAAAGATTTGAACCTGCTGTATTTGGCTCAAGGCTTTAAAAGATTCAAACAACAGCCTAAGTCCCTTGACAAATAATCTACAGATAAAATTATTTTGCAGGCTGATTGTAGTTTAACTAATGTCCTTAGTAAAACAGAATTTTATGTATGACATAATCAGCATGATATATTAAAAAATTAAAGGTGTCAGTGGCGAATATTTAGCCAAAGAAAATGTCCTTACCTTTGTTGTCCTGCAATGTAAAATTGTGATTATTTGCTGCCTCTGCTGTTAAACTGAAGTAGAACTGATGGCCATTTGGTGGGTCATCTTTATCAATTGCACTGATTTTCTGGATCACCTGTTTAGATATAAATCAAGTTTTCATTGTTTGGAATGGTAAGAAGCATAGATACATGTACACTGTATAGCCCCCCTATTACCTATCAAATTATCAACCTTCCCTTGATTCCTGTTCATATTGCATTCTGGTCTTCTAATCTCCTAAGCAGGTACACACACTATTTAAACTAAAATGTTATTAGACTCTTTACTTTCCCTGTATCAACTTCATTGGCCAAGAGCAATGATCTGCAGCACCTGGGAGAATGTTAAATCCTGTCATTCACCAGAGCTTGGAGTACAAACTACATAGCAATGGAAGACGTGTATCTTCTGGATGACCCTTAATGTAGTTAACAGTGGCTGCAATCAATGTAAAATTTTGGAAGGAGAAGATTACGCTTTTGAGCACTTTAATTAATATATTTTTATTACTATGAAAAAAGCCAAGATTTAAGTATATTAATATTATCTGTGATTTTGGTTTTTTTATCATTATTTTTCCAATTTTATTTTCTAAAATTCTGTAAAAATCTGTCTGTAAAAACCAAGGGTTACTAATGTTTAAAATCCATAAAGAATGAATACTCAGAACTAACAGTTCTGACCAGATCACAGGGAAAACAAACAGGTACTCCAATAAGAGCATTCAAATCCGCATTTATATCAATACAATGTAATAATCATAGTGTATTCTTTTAAGGATTAAAATTATGCTGTGATTTTTGAAGCATGCAATAAACATTTGCCACAGGAAGAACAATATTATGGAAGAAGTCTGGGAAAAGTGCGTGTTTTCCCAGGAAATACGTGGGACCTATGTGGGTGAAACATCTACTACTTTTCTGGGAGAGAGAAGATATATATATTTTCTGAGCTGTTACAAAGTAGAGAGGAAAAGTCCAAATGTGAGGATAAACACCACTTTTAGTTGAATCTAGGACTACTTGGAGAACATTTGGGGAGTTGAAAACACTAAGTAACATGGTAGGAAAACATCTCCCTTTTGAAATTGTGGCATCATGAGTCATATTTCCTAAGGGAAATAAAAGTGTGTACTCATATTAGGAATGGTACGCCTCAGAATATGGCCTATCATATGACTTCCCATTTCTCAGTAAAATTATGACGTACATATTCTTTATATTATTCAAAATTAGATGACTTTAGCAAAATGTGTCAGTAAGAAAGTCAAAGATTTTAACAGTACATTCAACAGTAATTTTTACATCTCAAGTCTTTCTCTTCAGAGCTTTAGTGAAGATGCTAGGGTTTGAGTAATATTTGCTTGTGCTGCATATGAAGGCACCATTTTTACTGTCATAAGCTGAATATATTTTATCTTAAAGCTGGCAGGCTTTCACAAGGAATGGCTGTCTATCTGATAAAAATAAAAATAAAAAATGTATCAAGCCATACCTGACCAGGTTGAGCATTTTCACAGACAGTGGTCTCATACTCCATGGCAAATTCAGGAGCATTGTCATTGATGTCAAGGATAGTGATGGCTACATAGCCTCTCCCAACCTGTGCTGGATTCTCTACAGGAAAAGAAGCCGACAAAACAATCAAGAAGAGCTCCTCACATGTTACACTTTGGCACATTTTTCATTTACATTCTTCTTTTGCATACACATGTCAGACAAAGAAAGCTTGTGGCTTGATCTTCTAGACCCAGTGGAAACAATGTTTATGTTTTCCAGCCTCTCTGATTAAACTAAGATTTTACTCTCGGGGATAAACTCAAAATTTAAGTCACTAATCACACAGCATTGAATCACATCCTATGAAAAAATGAGCAAGAAGATGCAGAACCATCACCAAGGGGTACAGCTAGTCAGAACAGTATGATTCATATTGGTCATAGCATGGCTGTTATGTGTTAAACAAATTTTTGTTGCTATTCAGACTGATCAGGCTTTTAAGAAGTTAAAACCAGAACTCCAGATCTATAACAGAAAAAGAGTAAGCTGTATTCCCAATCAAATCCCAAAGGTGCACACACAACTAAATATTTCAGCACTCTCATTAACATATTGAACATTTTAAGTATGAATCACACTCTTAAATTGATGCACATCTAGCTAAAATATGAATCTGTTCAGGGTCCAATGTCATCATTTAATCTTAAACAGTAGATATCTTTTGACTAAACATAAAGGACATGCTATACTTATTTTGCTACATAATGCTTCTGTTTCAGAGCAGAGAAAAGAGAGACTGCATTGGCTTTGAGAGAGCTGATCTAGTGGAAGGTGTACCTGCCCATGAGAGGGAGTTCATATTTAGATCATATTTAGGGTCCCTTCCAGCCCAACCCATTCTATGATTCCAAGATTCTATGATTGCTTTTTTTACCACAAGTGGTGATATTAGTGATATAGCAGGATAGAATGAAAAACTGTACAAACCTTCAAATATGAGTCTATCTTTTTATATGGCATTGTAACCATATTTTAGTAAATATGTGTTTAGAGCAATGAATCCAGATGTAGATCACAAAGTGCTTTGTTTTGGGTTTTTTTGTTCTACATATGAAATATGAGAGGAGTAAGCAATTTTGACACCAACTTTTTCCTCTGCTGATCTAAGCTTATTGAAAACCAAGCAGGGCATGACCCAAAACTAAAGCATTATAAGGTATTACTTGTGCTTCTATACTCTCACTTGTGTCAGGTAAGTCCCTTCTCTGCCTTGTCAGTTTTGTTACTACCCAGCAAAATTTTTGTTTTCCATGCTGGTTTCCTAGACCAAAACGCTACTTCCGAGACTGTAAGATAAATTCATACAGACACTCGATGATAAATGTTAGCTTTCAGGTTAAACATTAAATTAACTGCACTGAAAGCAAGAAGTGAGAATTCTTAAAATAGCAGGCCAGAAAACTGATAACTCTTCTATTATCACAGCCCAACAGAGTATTAATAAGGATGAAATTTGAAGAAATAAATTCTTCAGATATAAAGGCAAAATTACATAGGTTTTCACAGAATGTATTCAGAGCTGAACAAGGTTAGGTTTAAACTTGCATTAACAGAATTCTTGTTGTATGTGCTTGGAGGGTTTGATCCTTCAACACTTATCATCTTCATCAGAAAAGATACCAAGTTCAAAATATCCTTTATCTTAGAGTCAGGAAAGTGAAACCATACAAGCATTCATTCCCCTTTCCTTCACAGAATGCTGTGGTTGTCCAAAAGCAATCAACTCAGTGAGTAGCATCACTAAGATGGGTTAACTGCTCTCCTCCATACTCCATATCACTTTTCCTCTTGGTCTGAGACTGCTGACTTAGTATATTTCACCTTCCTTTGTACTTGATTTTCAGAAGTCAGAAGACTATAAAAGATGTGAGGCAAAGGAGAGTGCAAATACTTAATCTGTTGTATTTATCACACAAGTGATAAAGACATTTATAACACACAGGTTCCTTTTACATTGGGCAAGAACTTATTTTTATCTGTCCTGGTCTGAAAGTGTCATAATTTATCTCAGTGCAGCTGATCAAAACAAAGCCTGAAGTTTTACACATAAACAGCCAATAAAATCATTTAATTGTTACTTACGACTCTCCATAGCCAAAACTGTGATATTATGAACAGCATTAGTTTCCCTGTCCAAAGATTTAGCAGTTGTAATGACTCCACTGTTGGCATCAATATTGAAATATCTCTCCAGGTCTGTGTTTCGATCTATCGAGTACCTAAGTGAAGGATGAAAGAAAATTTTGATTTATATTCAATTACAGCTTGTAAAAATGTGTCATTGATTTCTTATTACAGAGGAAGAGTTTCCACCATTTCCACATTTTCAGCTTTGTTTTGTTCAGTTTCTCTGGGGTGTAGAGAGAAGTAAAGCTGTGTGCAAAGGTGAGAGTTACACAGATATCCGTGCTGACTATGGCAAGCTCTGTTTCCACTGTATCCTCTTATGAGTTATAAGTATTCCCTTTTCTCTCTTGCTCTTTACTGTAATGCAAACTTCCATTTACTCATGGAATAGTATCCTCCTGATGCCCAGCTAAGGAGAAGACAAGATGGAAGTTTGCCACACGGCTGTACCAGCTGGACACTTCTTCCATATGGGCTGGCAGTCTGAGCAGAGAGCTTTCTATCACCAGCAGAAGAGCCCTTGAGTCACCAAGAGCTGCAGGGGCAGGGAAAAAAAGAGAGATGATGCAGAGTAGGTCAAGGGATTGCATGCCATTACTGTCAGCTCCCAGTGCTTTACTGTCATTACACAAACACAGGCTCATGACCTTAACTCTTTAGCTTAACATATCTTTTACATACAAATTTGTTTTGGGAAGGGGGAATGAGCTTCTTAGCAAACGGAAAATAGCATAAGGGAAAAGGTCAAAATGCCTGGGGTGTTTTGCTTATAACTCTTTTGAGAGAAAGAGACAGTTGATTAGGAAGATTTAGACTTACAATGGGGATATTCTTGACATTCGATTTAATATTGGGTCACATTCCTGCACTCTCATTTAGATCAAGTATGTACTACAGAGCTCTTCCCTACACTCAGGACGAATTAAAATGTCCAAATCAGAAGAAGTGGGATCATTACAATTCCTGTCACACTGATGATATATTAGGTTATTGGTATTACATTAATCAAGACCTTTGAACAACGTGGAAGGAAAGAATTATGGGAGCTAGTCAAAACCCAGGACTTCCCAGATATAATGATCTTATGACACTATTTGTTTGTTCTTTGTTGTAATGTACCAGCTTCTACAGCTTTTATTTATCCCTCTTGGCTTCAAAATCATAGAGCAGAAACTTGTTACATAATCAGAATTGTTTTACTGTATTATGTCACAGTGAGAGAAAGGAGTAGAGAGTAGCAACAACAGTAACAGCAGTTTTCATGGATTAAGGCTTTCCTTCCTTCAGGTTTTTTTTCCCATTTTACATTAACTGTAGTTCATTTTTCACTTTATTTCATGCCAGCACTGTTGTTTATTTGGTCAGCAGTGCTTTTCAGTTGTTTTATAGTTGGCAAGCTTTCCCATGAGACTATGCCTGTCACCTCTGCTATGTAGTCAATCCTGGCAGCCCCATGGCTGGGACTCAATCTCCTGCCAGCCCTTAGATTTCCCAATTATTAACACTATCACTATGCAATTTGAAGAGCCAAAGATCTTTCTTAAAAAAATAGTGAGAAAGAAACAGCGAAGGAGAAGGAGAGAAGTGGGAAGAAGAAAAAAGGAAAAAAAAGAAAGAAAACAATAAGAAAGGTATTAAACGGGAAGGAGGGAAGGTAGAAAAGGAGGGAGAGATGGAGGAAGGCAGGAAGGCAAGAAGGCAGGAAGGCAGGCAGGAAGGAAGGCAGGAAGGCAGGAAGGAAGTAAGGAAGGAAGGAAGACAAGCAAATGAGTTATACACATTGGACAACATATTCTTATAAAACAAGAAGAAAAATAATTGTTATGCACAGGAAGCAAGCAGTTTCCCTTAACTTCTTTACAAGTGTTGTATCATATTCAAATTCTAAAAAAACCCTATTTTAAATAATTTTAATCCTTTAATTCCTTGCAGCCATTAATACTTCAGAATCATTGAGCTGTAGGAGTTTTAAATCCTTTTCTTAAGCCAGTTCAAACATCAATAGTTCTCAGGTCCATACAAGACAACCTCTTATTTTCAAACTATTTACTTCTCCAGTGTTGTCATATTGTCAACATTTTAATTGTGTATGATCTTGTAATTTCAACATTTTCTGAATTGTATCATATCTAATTTTTGAGAAGTATCAGTGTAATCCAATAGTTGGAATATGTATTTATAGAACAATAATTTAAACTTCTTAAATAGACCAATAAAAGCATTCTGCATTAATCCTCCTTGACCCATTCCAGTTCTAGGTGAATCTGACTCTGATGTCCACCATAATAGATGCAGGACAGCTTTAAATTATGTGATCTGTCAGTACCCCTCACAAGGTGCATAGTGGGTTACAAAACATAGATCAACTCTCACTATTTCTCTTTTTCCTACTTCCCAAATTCCAAATAATTTGAAGTAGAAAAAAATTTCAAGATACATTTTAAGCCCAGGATATATCTTTTTTTTTTTATGCTGTAGAAAATAACCAGATCAAGCAGAATAAACTCATCCTGATATTTACACAGTAGTCAAAACTATTCTGAGCATAGAACACATTTATGGAACTGGATTTAATCCTACTCTACACAATTCTGCTAAACTAGATATTATACACCAGATGCTAACATCAGTGCCAGAAAACACTGCCACAGAAAAGAAAGAGCTCAGCAAAGATAAATTTCACAAGTAAATCCCTGCCAACCATCCATCAAGGACTTGTTTATACATGATAGGAACCAGCTATTTTGAATATGCTGCAAATATATAACAAAAGAGAGGGAACACGTATGTCACCTCTAAGACTGAAACACAGTTTTATTTCTACAATTTAAGATTGCTGCTTTAGAAAACACAGCGCTACTGTAGAGTTCCAAGTTCACCTTCAATGCATTAAAGTAGAAATTTAACACCACCAAAAAAGGGTGACATCCAAACAAGTTCTGTATTTGTGAAGCACTTTTCTACGTGTGTCCTAAATGAACAATGAAATAAAATGAAACTTAGCATTAACTTTTAGTTCTATAAGAGCTTTTCCTCCTGCAGATGTTTAAATTCACAAAATTCTTGAGTCAGAAGTATTATGCTTTAAATCCTTTGACAATTAGTACTACTGCTCTGCATATGAAAAGAACTAACTCATTATTGGTTTAACTCGCATAGTGATTATTGGTCCTTGTACTTTGACCTTAGAGACAGGCAAACATAAGTTCCACACTTTGTGTTTTCTTATGGTTTCTTTAGACTGTGTAAGACTTGCAGGTTCTTCACACAACAAAAACAAAGGAAGAGGCCCTTAACAGTTTAAGTGTTCATATGTCTTCCCATTCAAATGGAAGATAATTGGCTGCACCAGAATTTACAAAAGCCAAATGAATATTACCGTTAACCACCCTGGATAGGGCAGGACTTCTCTTGTCTGATCCATTTCTCTCATATAAAGATTTTTTTCTAATGTTTATTCTCTGTGGGACTTCGGTTCTGGTTCATCATACAAGAATCTACATACTGGTACAGTATTGTGCATAGTGCAGGCAGAATATGAATCATTGTCCACACACAGACACACACATATACGTATATTACATATATATTTTTTGGCCCTGGGTGATTGAAGAGAACAAAATTTCTTATAGATAATAATAGACTCTTAAACTTTGGGAGAATTAAATATGACTCATATTTTGAGGTTTTTTCCTTTGGAATCCTCAAATTATATCTTCTTTCTTTCACAGAGCTTCAAAAATTATTTTTTTAAAGGTTCTGTAGTTCAGGACTATAAAAGTCAAAATATGCCAACTCTTAGGACAACTCAATCTCCCTTTGCAAAGGAAAAAAAAAGCTAGATAACTGCTTTCAGTGTAACCAAACAGCCTCCTGCCAACAAATGAACAACTTCATTACAAAAGCTAAATAAATAAACCAATAAGACATTTTATAATTACCTGACAGGACTATTTGAAGCATCTGGATCATGGGCCGCTACAGTTCCAATGATAGTGCCAACCTTTGCTGCTTCAGACACCACCATAGAGTACAAACGTGAAGTAAACACAGGCGGCTCATCAACATCTTCTACAATTATCTTCACTGTTGTCATATCACTGAAGGGCCCCAGACTCAGGAAGCGAGGGTCCACGTGCATATTGGCTGCTTCTATCCTCAGGGTATAGCTTGTCTTAGCTTCAAAATCCAGCTCCTATACAAAGTAAATTTATTCGGAAATTTTATTATCCAGTGATGTTACCTCAAAACTGTTTCTATTACAACTTTCAGTAAGTTCAAAATGAACTTTGCCATTTGTGTCCGACTAGCAGTTTTGAGTCAAGCATAGCTGATGCCTCATTTTTTAGGTTTCTCAGAACACTATTTGAAGCATTTCACTAGTGAATCAATGACTTTAGCGATAAAGATAGTCCTATCTGTGAATGAAACGTGTTCTCTGAGTTACTGGCAAAGCTTCCTGTGACCTCTGTGAGGATCAAAGTCTGTCCCCTTATTTCGTCACTGTGAATGATACATCTTTTTATCTTATTCATACTTTATCTAAGTTAATGCAAAATACAATGTGTCATCAGATATAAGAATTCAATATAAATGGTGAGACTTTTTTATTTTTTTTGGCATAGCATTGGGACTGACATTAATTATTAGTCCAAGCTCTGTATAAATTTGTGCAGAAAATATCACGATTGGTTTAACTACAATTTTATATGACAATATTCTGTACTGAGATACATCCTGGCAATTGTTTTGTTCTGCGTATTTAAAAAAATGCACATTAGTATTTCCCAACTTCATTCTGCTTTAATATTCTTTGATCGAGTATCATTTCTTTTGGAACAAAAACTACATTAGAATTAAAAATTAACCCCCACAATTAACAGGATATCTGTGATCTAGAGGACAAAGAAAATTATTTTGAAGGTAAAAAAAATATCTTACCTCACAGACAATAATTGAAAAAATCATTCTGCTAATATCAGCAGCATTTACCCTACATCTGCAGTCTTAAGTTTGTCAGCTTGTACCAGATCCTTAGTTAACTATTTCTTTACAATTCCAATCATTAAGAACAGTAACAATAGACTCAAACATTTCTGTTTTAAAAAACTGCAGTCTGATTACTCAACTGTCTTTTCAAACTATAATTCCAAGTGTGTAAAACATTTTAAAAGGTTTTCTGCAGTTCTGATTCTGAATACATCATAGAAACCTGAAATATGCTTTCAAAATAATCTGATAACGTCTGCAAAACATTCCTGTACTCACTCAGAGGAGCAGCAGAGGTGAAACACACATCTGTTGCCCTACAAATGCAAGGGTCTAAATTCTCAATTGAGTTACAGTAAGATAAATCTCAAATGAGCATCTTAAAGTCTGCAATTATGCTGATGTTACAATATAGCTGTAAACAGTCTAGATTTAAAAATGAAAAATTAACTGCAACATATCACATTCAGAAAGGCATTGAACTTCTATAAACTCTGTGTGGCAGCAAAAGCTTCTCCGAACGGGAATACATGTGATTCTTATGCTATGCAAGCGCTTACTTATTGCATTGAATCAGAGCTGTGGTATCCATAGGTCTCCAAACACAGATATATCATAGAAGAAAGGTCATCTGGAAACTGCTCTCTATACTCGATACAACTGGTCAGCATCTATTGCTAAAGCATGTTTAACTGTTTTTCATTTTCATTTTGGTTTTATATTTAAAGTACAATACGTGTGCTATGAAACAAATCTCAGAGCCATAATGCAAATGTAATGTGGTGTTAAACATATGAAAAACATCTCAGAAACTATATTGTGTGGTGATAACAATTAAGTAACTGATAAGACCAGATGGGCAGCAAGGTTAAGAACAAGACAACAACAAATATTTTAAGATGTCTCATTTTCCAATAAAAGAATCATATTTACTAAAGAAATTATAATCTGAAGAATGGCAAAGGCAAAGGCTGAGATTTGTTGAACTAAAATAAAAAAAAAAAAAGCCCTTAGCAAACAGAATATTTTCAGTCAGAATGTACAAAAACATGTAGCAGAGAAGAGAAGGCTAATTCATTCTCATTGATCAGCAATATCTGTGGAAAACAGATGATTGAGATGACAGTGATTCTTAGACACACGTAAATATGAGTCTACAGAAAAGATAGCTTCTTATGATACACTAATGTTAACATCACAGTTATCTTAAGAAAAAAATATTATGAACATTCTGATTTAATTGAGAATGCCTGGAGCACCATATATGTAATTGGACATCAATTTCAATGTTAATGATGAATAAATACTGTTTAAACTATTCTTAAGACACTCCCATGTTTATATATTGATTAAATAAGTCTACATTAGAACTTCAATAACTGAAATCATAAAAACTTCCATGTGAATATTTATCACAAGGGCTGATGTACATTTATATCCTTATATTTCATTTTTGTAATGTAGAAAGTGATCATTCTTTATTTGACTGGATTACAGGAGTGTTAAGGCTAGTAGAGGATACACAAAACTGACTTTAATTAGAAAGCTATTTCCTTATAAGGAAAGAGACTAATGATGGTATAGATGCATAGTCTAAACAGGCTTGTTTACTAAGAACAGGAACAGGTTTCACCTTCTCAAACTTAGCCATGTACATCTAAGAAAACCACCATATGGTGCTAATTGTGAGTGTAGCAATATTCTTCTAAGGAAGAAATCAGCTGGTCTACGTAGGAATGCCTGGTTTTCACCAGTCACTAGTAAGGGAGTATCAATAACTGGAAGAAGCAAACATCTGCTTTCAGCAACATGAAGCCTGCCCCAGGATTCCCTCATATATCATCTGGCATTCAAAGTCAGAGTCCTTGTTAATGAAAAATAAATAAATCAATAAATAATCAAACGTATGCATATATCTAATGGGGAATAGTTGATGTTTAGAAAAGGGGAAGTGTGGATTGGCAAAGGGGTTTTACGATATCAAGAGTATTATGTTATATAGGGACAGCAGTATTGTTTTATTTTAGTCCTTTGTGGCAGAGAATCCTGTGGGGTGTGAAAATGTCTACAAAAGCTAGTCACCCTCCTTAGTCTATTCCTATAAGATACATATGCCCAGATACTATGGTGAATACACAGGTATCAAGATTTGAAGCAGGTATATAATATATAATAATATATATATATATATTTGATATAATCTAGGAAAATAAACAAAGCCTCTACGATAGGATTAGCGTGCAAGAGTGCGTGACTTGGTGGAAATGTTTCAACAGTTCATAGATAATATAATGAAGACATCAAATACTACAGACACCAATGAAAGACTGGAAAAGTGAACCGAAAAGATTTCCTTTTCTTCTTTCTTCTTATCTAATTATCACTGCTGTTTGTTATATAGAGAGCAATATTTAAAACTGGCCTTCGGATCATCATTATTTCCTGCTCTAACAAAAGCACAAGAGTGCAATAATGAAATACCACGTCAACAGACTACGAATCACTAGATTAGTGTTGAAGGTTAAATAGACAACGTATAGTTCAGTCCTCCAGTTCAGTGAATAGAGCTTGACAGCTTCATTACTATCTGTACATTGGTGTTATCTGATAAGACCCTGTGCAGAAACCATCCATCAATCTCTCATTTGGGGACTTTGGGGGTCTTTCTTTTTCTTCCTTTTTTCTTTTTTCTTTTTTTTTCCTTTTAAGGGGTAAGAATGTTATCCTGTCTGAAGGAAATTACAGAACAAGTCTTCTATATTACAAAGGCTGGATATGAACTTATCATTCACAGAAGTCTATCTTTGTAATGTTCATTTTTTATTGTATGGCAACTTTGTAATATTGTGCTTCTCAGAGGTGAAAATTCCACTTTTAATCCCAGTTAAGGTTTATACTGAAAACTGCAGTACATCAAATAAATGCACATTATCTCTCAAAGGAACCATGGAAGCCTCAAGTTCTTACATTGTAAATTGTGATATAGAATTGAAAGAAAATTTTCTAGCTGCAAAAATGTGAAATATTAACAGTAATAAAAAGATAGCTTTTCACTCAAAAGCATATTTATAATCCCCTCCCCCCTCAATTTTTATAATTGCCAGTACTACTCTTAGAATTAACACAGGTTTCGGAATAATCTCTTAGCAGTCAATTTCTATGAGAAAGTACTTTGCAACACTGTTTTCACATTCTTCCCTCTAACATTCAACTTGGTTGGTGACATTAGTGGTAGGGTTGTACACTGAGGGGAGAAATTAAAGCAAAATGAGCAAGAATTGTACCACGGGAAATCTTAATGCTTGTCCCTTGCTACAGTAAGATGTGACAACCCTCTCTCTGCAGAGCCTTCAGGCTTGTTTTTTGCACTTAGGTCCACTAAAATCTCTCCATAGTCTTTGAAATGGCTTGAATCAGACCACATAACCTTCCAAAAAATCACATATGATACAAATAATAAAAATATATCTTGCAGTCTTTTTTATTGTTAAATTACCATCGCTACTATAAGCACCAAAAATCTCATAAAGGTGAAGGTGGGGACAGATTGTCTATCAGGTTTTTAGCTGAAGACGTCTTGCTATTAAGCTATTATTAGTACTGAAGTCTCACTATAGCTTGCAACTTTGTGAATAAAGTGAGAACTGTACTTACATGATGCCTTTTTCAGTGTACTATATTTAGAAATAGTGGTTTGGAAAGTACAAACAATACAGCCTTATGTATGCATTTTACTTAGAAAATGAAGCCAAGATTCCATTCATGTGTATTACAGTCAGGATTCTGTGAACAGTCAACACAAAATTGTACAAACAAAGGTTTGCATGAACACTTCAGAATCTGTTGTATTAAATGACTGAATCATTCACTTCCATAAACATTTCTTCATTTCAAAGGTTGCTACTGCAGAGACAAATTCAACAAATCTTTTAAAAACTCCAATATATTCAGAAAAATTTCATTTTTCTTCCAAATATGTAGCTATGTAAATTACCTGAGTCCTTACTAGCAGACCATTGATAGCAGAATGTAATTACGAATGAAGCCACAGGAAAGAACTGATCCTGCTCTACAGATGGAGAACTGAGTCACAGCGTGAACCAGGATAAAATTTTCAAGTCCTTCTGAGAAACATAAATGTCCGATTTCTCTACAAATACTATACAAAACATTCTCTTTTTTTCTGAAAAGATCCACCTAAGATGGATGTTTTCTTTAATCCTCCTTAAAAGTAATTTAGACATCTAAATTTGCTTTACTTAGAAATTCGCCTACAGGGTGGAGAATAGCCAAACTCTCACATTATTTACAACATCAGAACTCTAGTTTGAGTAGGTGGTAATTTTGAAATGCTCTGTACAGGATTAAAACAAAGGAAGAGCCTTCATCTGTTTAATTTGACAAGTGAAAAGTTCTCATTTATTTATTATTATTATTTAATAAAAGATCAAGTGAGAAAAGAAAAAAAATGAGGTTTCCACAGTGACTTGAAACTACTGGGCAAAAAATTGTATGAATGCAGCAGGTCACAGGAAAACACTCCCACTAGTTTTTCCATCACTTTCCCACCCTTCCAGTAAGTTGAGAATACCACTCTGAACTGTGCTTATAGGCCTCATTCACTTGGTTTTCATACCAGCTTCTGGAAAATAATGTTTATCTTCTAGCATTTTTCACATCCTATTTCAGGTTGGAAACAGAGCATGGCATACTAAAGACACCTTAAGCACTTTTATGTACCTTCTTAGATAAACGTTGGATAAATTTTTCAGTTAATGAATTCAGCTTATGTATTGCAGAAGAAGATAGCCTTTATTTTTTAGTGCCAGTAACCAAGCAAATGGTTCGATACAGTTTTTACTAGCTCCTGGCATAAGATTAAATTCTAACTTCACTTATCTCCAAAATAATCAATTCTACTGAATCGAACCTCTTGTTATTATTTAAGCCTTATATTTGTGAACGAAACTTAGCCCTTGTCCCAAAAAATATTTTTAAAGCTTTTTTTAATCTAGAATGAACTTAAGAACCCTGCTGTCATATATGAATTTCACATCTTATTCATTTAATCCAGACTCAAACATCCTAACCAGAACAAAAGAAAATAAGTTGTCATAAGTACATGAAAAGCCACATAGAAGCAAATATTGTAGAGTGCTACAGCACGCATGCTCCTTAGTTGTGTGGCATAAGGCAGCTCAAACTTACTCTTTGTTCTTTGGAGGAATAAAGACCATGTGAACGACAAGAGAGAAAGTATTCCACCCTTGTCTGATACTGTATGGTCAGGAGAGTAACTATAAGAGTACTAGTTTATTCTCAAAATATTACCTTGAACTGGAGTTCAGTCTAGCAGCCAGTGCATACTGATATTAGGCATTAAGCAGCAACAGTGCTTGCATGCTCAGGAACATGCAATCCCACTCCTGTCCTGGCTATAAAAACTATAAGTAGAACTAATAGTATTTGAAAAATAACACTGTTCTCAAACATTTTAGAGAAAAATCCCTCCTGAACAAACCATGCAAGCCAAAGAGATACCTGGATTTACTAGTGCAGAAAAGATATAAATGAGTAAGAATATACTCCTTATTTAGATGAATATCTGTGTTTGAATAAAATCATTATTTCTTTTTTCTGTTGACTTTTGATGTTTTGAAGTCTCTGTGTCATAGGGTGCAGGGAAGAAATATCTTCAAATTTTCATGGAAAAAATCCAAACCAAAACAAAAATTAAACACATCTAAATCTCACTCACCAATTTTGTCACCATTCAAGTCAATATACGTATTAGTCAAGTCCATTATACACAAGTAATCTTGGGAAAGATCTATTCATGTAACATTTTTCTCTTTCTAATATCTTCTAATATCTTGGTATGTCTCCTTCTCAAAAAAAGTTAATTTTCCTCAATTTATATATATAAATAATTTATTTGAAATTTTTGTTGATACTTTGGCATTTTCTCCGTCCCCTAGGAGCATTCCAAAATCCTTTGCTTTGCTCAATGAATCCTTAAATCTTACTTCACTCCTTTTTTTAAAAAATGAAAACCATTTTCTTTACTTGATGTCCTTATCTTTCAAAAAAAGTCTTAGTTTCCAGTAAGGAAGTAAATTTTTCAAAGCAGTTACCCTTGTAAAACAGAATGCAAAATCATTAGTTTGTATGTGGAACTATGATAACCAAATGTTCTCCACACCCCGCTCAAAAATGAACTGAGCAGAACCTGCAGCTGCTCAGAGATATTGGCAGTGATTTTCATGCCTGGGCTTCTGATTTTTATGTACGATTGCAGCAAAAGTATGCAAAGCTAAGGCATGGATTTGCATTTAGAACCAAAGTGTGACTTTTCAGAAATCTTTGCCTTGGCATTTTACTGCTTGATGTATACACTGAGCATATAAATACACACGAGTTTAAAATGATGGGCTTGCATTTGGAGGCTGAGCTGTTTCACAATGCCTCAGCTCATTTCAGGGTCATAAAAAGGAGAGAGCTAACTGCACTCAAGAGCTGTGCAGAACGTCACGTGCTGCACAGTAAAATGTTTAGGCAGATTTCAGGCTACAGACTTAATTTCTTCCCTGACGTAGTACTAACAAGCAAATATTACCATGCAGGGTTAACCTCTGCTTGACTCCATAGTGATCTAGCACGTTAAGCTGGGTGGTTAAAACCCGTTTGACATGCAGGCACTGTCATTTATGGTCTCTGTACATGTCCTCCAGAGAAGAACAAGGTGCAGTTGCCTGTTAGCTACTGTGCTTGAGCTCTTTACTTTTCGTCTTCCCTTCTAGCCAGCGTTCCCTGCCATTTTATCTGCAGGGTTGGCAAGGAGGGTCTTTCAGCCTTGGGCAAGGCATCAAGTTTTCTGGAGTTCAAATGAAGACCTAAAGGCATCCCAGAGGTTTGGGAGATGGCCCCCAGCATGGACACTCCCCTTTGGGTATGGCAGGGGAAAGAAAGTCCATCATAGCAGGTAAATGAGAGAAATGTCCTAATGTTATAGGAAAAAAAGTTTTAAATCTTGTGTAAAAATATATCAGCATCTATGTTTAAAAATTATTGATAAATTAGACTTTTTCATCTGGTCAAAATTTTGTAACCTTTTTAATGCAGTCCAATAGCCATTTCATAGAGTCCTTCTTAGGACAAATGTTCAGTACTGAAAAGTCCAGTTCAGCTCCCAAGCTAAAGTGATTATAGAAATAACAAATGAGAATTATTTAGTCTACTGTAAAACACTGGAATCGGGATATTCCACTACGACTAAAAAGTATACTAAAAGTAAAAGGAACTCTACATTTCTCAGATTAGATTGCTGAAGCTTCCTACTGATTCAGTGTTGCTCACTGTGGCACTGATAAACGCGCTCTCTCTAAGATAGGCATATTTCTTCCAGATTTTTGCTCACAAACCTTAAATGAGCAAACTGAAGGAGCCACATTGAATTTGGCTCTTGAACAAAGCGAAGACTAACTTTTCATCACTTGCATTTCAAACGTGCTAAGTAGAAATCAGCACAGTTTGCAAGAAGCTTAAGATGGATGGCTCTGCCTTGAAAGATGATTCACATTACACATATTAGAGCTTGATCTTTCAAGCTTTTTCTTGCTGTGACATCTATGGATGCTTTCCAACTCTCAGCAGGTGTTTAGGGCATCAGAAAACTAGCCCAATGTTTTACAACACAATGCAGTATTAAATTCTTCCAAATGAGAAATGTTACCAAAGTTTTACATTGCTTTAGAAAGGAACTGATACGACAGAGGAGGCAAAAAACCCCAACCCTCAAAACTTTGACAACTAGTAGGTGAAATTTACAAAGATTAGAGTACATAGGGAAGAAAAATCTGCTATGGAATCGTTATAACTACAAACACAGCATCTCATTCAGAAACATACTTACACATATTCTAAAATGCTAAGTCAGTCCCACATTTAAGGAAGTATTAAATTGCTTGGCAGCATTGGGGCCATGGATTCAGTATTGTTATTGCCAAGCATTCACACATGAAAAGTACGAAAATATATGAAAAGCGATTCTTCTGTGTAAGGGTTTTCTCCTCCTCAAAACTAAAATTTTCTTGCAAGATACTTCATCATACTTCTATTTTGTACAAGGTTACTCTTTAAAATATATTGCAGCAAGGTAAGGATGCTGTTTTAATATTTTTATATTTTTCCAATGTTAAAATGTTAGTTTTCTAACTGTACATATAGAAAGCTAAGAAGGAAAAATATCTCTTTAAATATTTCCATTTTTAAAAATAATATATTTTTATAATATATGATCTTGTAAAACAACTATTCTTACTTATACATAATTTTGATGTTATTGATGTGTGCATTCTGAATAGAAAAACACCAGCCAAAGACAATTAGATATTTTTATTTTCTAAGTATGTTTGGAATCTGTTTTGTAATTGGAGCTTGCCCTTTTATTGTAAAATGTATTTTCATATTTTCTCTTTAATACCAGGACAAATGAGACTAAAGCTTAGACTCCCATCCAAACATGTATGTGCAGGATCTTTAAAAAAAGTCTGATCAAAGCAATAAAACTATTGCCAAAAAAACCCCATAAGACCTTAAGTCATTAAAAAGCTCAAAATCACACACATACACGTACACACTGAGGTTGAGATGAAATATGCCAGTGGAAACTTTGACAGCAGGTAAGGCCCCAAAAACCTCATACTCCTTTTACCTGCCTTTATCTTGAACAGATCCAGAGTCAGTGAGGAAAATCAGGCTTACCTTCTGAATTGTTATGATTCCCTCTTGGGTGTCTTTGTCAACAGAAATTTTGAATACTCCCAAACCATCACCATCCACAATCTTATATTCCATTTCAGCATTAGCTCCCACATCTGCATCTGCAGCTTTTATCCTGGCCACCACAGAAGCCACTGGCAAAGACTCTGGGACATTATACTGATATGATCCTGTGAAATTTAAAAATTGAATGAATTCAGAGTCCTCTGGGACTGCAAGCTAAAAAAACTCTGGCCTTATTAAAATCTACCTTCCTTTAAATCATGGACTTGAAAATTTCTCTGGCTACCAGAATATATTATTTCATTTAAAATAAATTGCCTTTTTTGCTAGGTTTTCCTTGTGATACTCTCTAAGTACTATGGGCATAAGTCTTCCCTATGACCAGAGAAGTATAAGGTAAAGGCAAAAAACATAATTTAAAACCTGAATGCAAATCATTAAGTGAATGTACGCTATAGAGTTCCAATGCAGAAATTATTTTACTTTGTATTCCATAAAAGACAAAAAAAGCAAGCAAGTCAAATTTTATCAATATAAACTCTTATTATTTTATAATTGTATATCTTATTGTTTTATAATTGTATACCTTGATTAGGCAGTTTGTAATCTGAATATGACTAGAAACTGATATATATTAGTGTCTTTAACAGGTAGTGCACCATCTGCATTTCTGAAAATTCCATCTTTTTCATTCAAGTAGAAAATTATATATATGCTGTCAAAAGGGTATCTGTAGCCAATAACACCATCACCTTCAAAAATAATTTCAGGTATTCTATTATTATTTCAAGCAGTTGGTTGCTTGAAATAACAGGAAATCTATTATGTACAGATAATTCTTTTATATCACTGGAGGTGAGGCTGTAAGTAAACATGAATATATTCTTCACATTGTTTTAATTATACTTAGCAAGGCCTATTTTTGTTGGGTTTTCTTTAAGAAAAAAGCACACCAAACAGAATGCTATTAATAACTGAGCTCTTCAGGTTTGAGCGTACAACTGTGTACTCCTTTGGCTAGCGTGAGAGCCATGACTCCTTTTGGGCTCTTCTGAGACTCTAACTCCTTAGGAAACTCTATGCGCAAGAGAAATCCTGCTAAAATGCCAAAGGAATAGGAAAGATTAAGAGTCAAGTTAAAGAATCATGCTTCCTGAAGCTCAATCGGCAAGAGCTAAATATCTATTAAGGTGTATCCTTTTTATTCTTGTTATTCATAGATAGGCAGTAAAACACATCAATAAATGTACCTGCTGTACATCACTTCATTTCAACGAATCTGAAACATATTAGGTAAAACAGACTCTTCCAATGTATTAATAGTAGTACTAGCAGTAATAATAACAATAATAATAATAATATAATCTGCTGTCAGTGATACTCAAAGTGCTTTAACATCGAAGCCGAGCATTTTACTCTTTGTTTAGCAATAGTATGAGGTGTAAAGAAAATAACAAAGTTTAGAAATAATATTGCAAGCCATATTTTCACAAAGTAACTCACGTCGTGGGAAGCGGGGTGGGTTATCATTAACATCAGTCAGGGTGACGGTTACAGACGTAGTCCCCGATAATCCACCATTCTGCCCAACCATGTCCTTTGCTTGAATAACTAGCAGGTACTGGTCCTTGGCTTCTCTATCCATATTCGGAAGGGCAGTCTTGATAACACCTACATTAAGACAAGATATGTCAATGGTTGCACAAGGAAATAAAATACAATGAAAGCTAAGTTTGCTTGACTGATGGGGAGGTTGATCAATGAGATTGATGTGTCGATAGGTAGATTGATCGGTTAATAGATTGATCGATTAATAGATTGGTAGAGAGACTGGTAGATTGATTGAGGTATCAATAGGCTCCCTGATAGATCAATAGGGATTGGTTGATTGATTGATTGATTCAGGTAGCAGTGGATTAAAGGTAGCAGTGGATTAACGATGGCAACAAGAGAGGAATAAATTCATTTCAACACTAATACCACAATTTTTGACTAGCAGCTAAACTGACGTACTAAGGAGCTAAACTGACATACTACATACTTATTTAAAGTACTCACAAAACCCCAATTTTTGTTTAGTACTAGATCCTCTGGGTGATGCCATGCATGACTGTATTTTCCAAACATCTTCTCCCTGCACTACAGACTTTGTTATGCCTTGGGTAACACTCCCTTCTCTGGAAGATCTCGTCTTCTGTGTTTGATTTCCCATTCTTTTAGAGTTAGGAAGAAGAGATTATTCTGTATTAATTTTTAAGATTCCATGGTCAAGCTTAATTTCACAATGTTATTTATAGTCATTCACCATATTAATTCTTACTAATACTGATATCATGCCATTCTCCACGCAGATACGAACTTATTTTACCATATATTTGCTTTAACAATAACCAATTCTAAATTGAGACATTTTTTATTGATTAATGGAAATATTGTAATATCTGAAGAAGTTTTTGTTATATCCATCTGATGATCTGCATACAATTCATAATTGATTTGAAGTGAAAAGCAGAAGAAAGAGCTATGTTGCAACCTTTCAGTTCTGTTGATAGATCAGAAAATAAATAGGCCTTCTCAAAACGTGATGGTTTTATGAATATTTCATGCTCAGTACACAGTACAGCTGCTAACTCTGATTTCCAGAGAGGCAGCCGTTTACTCTACCAGCACTTAGTGTCAGCAGCAAAGGAAACATAAACAAACTAAATAAAGGAGAGGCACATTGGGACACATATCTCTTCATCTGATATTTTTTGAATGTTTAGTTAGAGTTTTATACCTTTCTTCCCTTATGAATGCAGGACTTGCCATTAATCATCTCTGGGATGAAACATTTATTTCACAAACAGACTGTCTGGCACTATTTCACCCATTTTACAAGACATATTAAAATACAATTAATGTAAAGTTTCTGAATGTTATTACTTCTACATTGTTTTTTTCTGGTCTGCTTCTTTTTCTACCATGGTTAAATTGCCAGGCATTGTTAGCAAATCATTTGGAAGCTAATTATCATGCACACAGGACATCTGAGTATCAATCAAAGTGAAAATGTATGCAAACATTTCAGTCTGAATTCTTAAAGATTTTGATTTAGCAGAAACTACCATATTATTGTTCAAGAGCTGTCTGCAGTCTTTATGACAATATATATTGTACATACATATACATGGAGAGACAGAGAAAGAGAAACTACTATAAATCATGCTCATCCAGGGGAAAGAAAGCGTTATATATCCCTACTGAAGATGAACCTGCTGCAATATGAAGATAGTACTAATACTTATTTCTGCAAAGTTAGATGTTGTTAAATACAGTGTGAACTTTCGGTGACAGCATTGGGATTCAGATCCGATTCACATCACAGATTCTTTGTGATAAAAAGAACAAATAGTTTGTTTCTGCTTTATCTCAACTTGTCCGTCTCTAAAATAAAGATTATAACTCTTCTCCATGTTGGTGCAAGTGAAGACTCAGGCACCAAACTGAACTGAGCAGAGTGAGAATCTATTTTCCATAGATACAGCAGAAGGAGGATTAAAGGTTGCACCTTGTCGTGGTTTAAAATATTCCCAAAATTTCATAAAAACTTTAAAAAAAGTTCCATCAAGAATTTGTTTTGAAACTGGCAGCAAAACATTATGTCAGATAAGGATGGGAGCATAATGCTTTTTTCTTCAAACTAATAAAGAGAAGATACATATCCAACAGAAAAACTGCAGTTGAAAAACTGGAATGGAGAGGCGATCATGCTGTAAATCTACACCTAAGGAAATCTGGCTATGTAACATTCAGATATTTCTAAAACAAACATCTGCAAAAAAACTTATTGACAACATCTTGACTTTTCACTGATCAGAGATAAAGCAATAGGCAGCAGACCGGAGAACTGGTAGATTGACAAGATGATAAAAATGCCCATTCCAGCAATGTCTGCTTGTCACATATCTCAGATGAGTGGTTTTAATAATCTATTCTGATGAATAAAAATTTAAAAGATCAACAGTATCCAAATGTATTAAATTAATCAAGAGACCACATTAATAAGTTCCTAGCAAGTTCTAATGCACATTTTCTTTTTTCTCAGGATTATGGCAGAGATTTCATGGAAAGTTACCTGTTTTGGGCTCCACAGAAAAGTAAGGTTGTCCTTGCAATATGCTGTAAACCACCCTAGCACTGTTGCCATAAGTAGGATCATCTGCATCGGTGGCTGTCACTTGAACCACAGAAGTACCTGCAAAATGTTTAAGAGACTACTGTACATAAAAGATCCAAAAATCTGGAGTACACTTACACAACATGCTGTGCCAATACTGAACAGTGTGAGGGAGCTTTTTCACAACTATTCATCATTTCCATGCCAATTCAGCTTAAAGTATAAGGTCCTCTTTGTAAGTCAGCAGTATCAGCTGTCATGGAGTACTGTCTTCCCAAATAGTCTCAGTCTTTGACTTAGAGCAAAAAAAGTCATCTTACTCAGTGCCTCCCCATCTCTGTCTCTGGGTTTGGTCAATAGAGGGTATGTGAATATTTCTTATATGATGGTGGTGCCTGAATTATGTTAAAGTATGAAATATAGTAATGGTTTCCCTTCGAGGAGAAATCTGCTTGCTCAAATTGTAATGAGTAGTTAGAGACTCAAATATACATACATATATATATATATGATATATTTTGATAATTGTACCCATACATATATAAAACTTAATTTTAACCTTTACCCTTTTATAAAGAGATGGTTAAAGAGTTTCTGTTTCAGCTCAGAGAAAAACTGGTGACAATCGTCTCTAAATTCCTTTAAAAAGTAGGAATTTCCTTCAGTAATCTGCCGTACTTAAGTATCAGTTATGGTAATAGATTGCTGCATAAACATTTCTTGAGCAAGAAATGTCTCTATGTTTACCAGAATAAGAAAGGAAAACATCTAACTGCTTTGCAAGAAGGGTGTATTTTCTGAGGATCTCATTCTGCATCCAGCTTCTATTCATTATGTTCTCTATATCAGTTCCCATTTCTTTTGTTCTGTACAACAGCTTCTATCATGTGTGCTGGGAGCAGCATAAAACAACACTTGGGAGCCAGGGCCTTGGCCATGGTCAGCCACCCTTTGATAGCCAGAAAGGATTATCTTTTCTCACTTGTCCGGAACACTGAGACTTTCCATTCAACAGCCTAGGGATCCATTTGGAGGTTTGGTTGAAAATTGTAGCAATTTGGCAGATGGCCAATAAAGGTCTTCTACAGAGGATCAGATTCCTTCATAAACTGGATTTAGACACACTTTTAACACAAAAATGAGAGCAGTAAGTCCAGAAAACACTCTTTAAGAACAAACTGCAAAAGCAAGCATCAAGGCGAACTTAACGTTAGTTGCATTCTGGTCAGTTTTATTTGAATTTTTTTCTGGAAAGCATGAGAGAAATCTCAGAAATTCTTCATGTCTGATATAGTATGTCCCCCATCCATTTTCCTCAACTTTTCAATTCTCAGTTAAGTAGAAGCTCATAAATGGGTCTTTGAAACAGGGTGAAGGTTTGGAGAAAGAAAGGATTAAGTGCAACACTTCATAAAATGGCACAGATTATAAAGGATGGGACTTGCTTGAATGAATTTTGACCAGAAATGATCATTCATAAGATAACTTTATTCACTTAAGTTATGGCCTACCTAACCCACATTCCTGATCTCTCTTCCTGAAGTATCAATGACAAAGTATTACGATTACAATTCTATTTTAAATGTAATTTTTCTCTCTTGCGGACTGCGTAATATTTTTGAACAGGAAAAAGGTTATTCTCAATCTGAAATTTCACATACAACTATTAAGTAGATGGAAAGTTGAAAAAGAAAATTGGTAGTTAATCCATCAAGTCATCTATCAGCTATGAGACTTAAAATACATCAATTTTCCGTTCACCAGTAACTAAAAGCTTTGATTCAATATGTCAAACTGATTTTACAGGTTACTCTATAATGTAATTTAATACCAAGACATATTTTAAACTTGTCAGTCTCCCTAGCTTTTGAGTACAAGGGTAACATAACGACTATTTGACATCTTGTGTTCTTTGTGAAAGCCAAGCTTACCACATTTACAAAATCTCTAAGCCCTGCCAATGAAGCTTACAATGTCTGCAAATATTGGTAAAAGTGCTTATAGACCTCGCAGACAATTACGTCTTTGCTCCTTGTTCTTGCTGCTTTCAAGGACTCAAGACCAATACAAGATCAAAGAAATTACAGGCTCTGCAATCCTAACACAGACATTTTGGAAATCCTGCAAGCTTAAAAGTGCTTGTTTGCTGTAGAAATCTATCGATGTAGCAAACAAACCCTCTATATACGTGAGATGAATAAAGTCAGTATCTGAACCTAATTGGCTCTCTCCTAAAACAAAGATTTGCCCATTCAAACACATAGATACTTTAGAAATGGAGGGGGGTGAGGGTGGTATTAGGTAGACAGTCTAACACCAAATTGTTCTGCGTTCATCCCACTTGAGTGCAATCAGCAACTAAAACACAGTGATACTTTTTGAGTCTCTTTGTGATAACCAACTTCTCTCAAACCTCACGGAAAGATCTTCTAGAACAACTGCTGCTGTCATTTACCAGTTGCACATGAAAACTTTGAGCTTCAAGACCCACACCAAGAGGGAGATTTCTGCGCAATATATTTTCTAAAAAGAACATGCAAGCTACCATAAGGTATGCTAACTATGTGAAAAGTCCTACACGCAGGAAAACAGTTCCAAGGAAACATAATGCACGGAAAGAGCAGTATGCGAAGATTTCCAGAGATGTTCCAGAGGAACCACATTTGTCTTGAAAACCAGATATTCCTTCAGAGGACTGTCATTGCAACACAGAGCTGTCCTAATTCTTCCTGCAATGGATTGATGTCAAATTTGTGTGCTTATCTTCCTTAAAAAAACCCGTAACCAATAAAGCTCCATGGACATTGATGGAAAGCTCAATAAATGTATAGATTCAGGAAAAACAGGTAGTTGCATCATAGTTCCAACTACATCATCTTACAAAGGGAGAATTTGTGTTGCGAAACTGAAATTATTTTCCTTCTGTTCTTGATCACTTTCCCCTACCTCATAACACAGACAGTGAACTGTCATATATGCATCCAAGATTAAGAATTACAGGTAACATTAACAAGCAGCACCACACTTTCACTCCACCCAACAAAGTGGGTGTCCCGATAAATCCTGTTTATGGCAGCATTTTTCAGAGCCCTAGACTGCAGGTGCAAACAGGACATTAACTCTACCCCATACTTTCATTAGTGACTTGCTACAACCTGTAGCTTCACAACTAGAACTTTAAATATTTCTTGCTTGTGTATCTGATATGGTTGAAAGAATAAATAGGGGCTATTTCCTGAAAAAGTGGTTTTCCCTCTCAGATATGTATTCCTCTTCAATTATTTTTCTCTACAGTTATGCCTTTATAACAAAGCTTGAATATCAGTTCATTAAAAAGAATTCTGCATGTAGCAACTTCACAAACTTTTCCAGCAATTGCAGTAAATACTGAGGGAAAATCCATGCTGTTAATCAAAGGGTCATCCACATACTCCTGACTGATACTAGCTAATAACACATGGAATTTTGTATGGCTGACACAGATTTCTGTAGGGCTTTTCCCAGAATTTTTAAGTTATCTTTAACCTAACCTTTCATAGATATTGGTAGATATTACAAATTTAAAATAAGCTGAGAACTTGACCTATTTAAGTTCTGATATCAGAGCAAAGGAAAGAGAGGAGTTTTTTCAAAGAGGACCTTGAATTTAGAACATTATTTTCACTTTAATTTATCAAAGTCAATATTCAGCAATGTTACCAACATGTTGCAGAGACCAACAATTTCTGTGATAGGGTCAGATAAAGGTAAACTTGTAAATTTGCTGAAGTTTATTTTGAGTTGGAGAATCTTCAAAGGGATCTTTTTTAATTATCTGAGTTTATTGCTTTCGAAACCTCTGCACAGAGCTTTTTAAAAAGTTTGCTAGTAATTTGTGCAGTATTTTACCAAAGTTTTTAAATTATTTTGTATAAGAAGTGCTGTGTGACTTTTGTTTTTAACATTGGTGAAATCACTTCAGGGAAAACTGGTTTCTAAAACTAGATAAACTCAACAAATGCTTATTTTTGAAACTACACAACCCCTAAACAATCTAATTTTAGCCATAGGAACAAATTAGAAATAGACCTATAAAGGCAGTCAGTTATTGAAGACATTGACTGATATTGATGATGTGTAATATGTGTAACGTACAAAACAATTCCATGATAGCAACACAATTTGACATGATATCAGATGCTATCAGAAATATTAAATATCTTCACTATCAAATTATCCATCGTACCTGGTTAATCCTTACAAGCAACAGCGCAGCCTGCTTCTGCTCTGCACCATTTCCTCCTCCTGTGATCCTGCCACTAGCCCTTACCCAGAGCTGGTGCAGCAATGCCTCCACAGACTTCACCCTCCAAGAGAGTGAGGGAGAAGAGGCAGCACCTGGAGGTTCTACCCTCTTTACCTCCTCTCTCTCTCTCTCTCCTCCTGCAGTCTTGTTAGGTCGCCTTCACTTGGGCACAAAGCCCAAGACTGGTTCCAACTTGGCAGCAAGGTCAAATAACTGACATTGTCTTCCACAGCACTCTTCTAGAGAAGCTGGCGGCTCATGGCTTAGATGGGAGTACACTTCACAGGCTAAAAAACTGTCTGGATGGCCAAGCTCAGACAGTTGTGATGAATGACGTTATATCCAGTTGGTGGCTGGTCACAAGCGGTGTTCCCCAGGGCTCCGGTTTAGGGCCAGTCTTGTTTATTATCTTTATCAATGATCTGGATGCCAGGGTTGAGTGCTCCCCCAGTAAGCTTGCAGATGACACCAAATTGGGCAGGAATGTCAACCTGCTAGAGGGAAGGAGGGCTCTTCAGAGGGACCTGGATAGGCTGGATCAATGGGCTGAAGCCATTTGTATGAGATTCAACAAGGCCAAGAACCAGACTCTGCACGTCGGTCACAACAACCCCATGCAGCACTACAGGGTTGAGGAGGTGTGGCTGGGAAGCTGCACAGTGGAAAAAGATCTGGGGATGATGGTTGACAGCCAACTGAACACAAGCCATCACTGTTCTCAGGTGACCAAGAAGGCCAATGGCACCCTGGTTTGTATCAGCAATGGTGTGCCTAACAAGAATAGGAATGTGATTGTGCCCCTGTGCTCAGCACTGGTGAGGCTGCACCTCGAGTGCTGGGTTCAGTTTTGGGCCCCTCGGTACACGAAGGACTGAGCCGCTGGAGCGTGTCCAGAGAAGGGCAATGAACCTGGTGAAGGTTCTGGAGAACAAGTCTTAAGAGGAGTGGCTGAGGGAACTGTGATTGCTTAGTCTGGAGAAGAGAAGGCTGAGGGGAAATCTTATCACTCTCTAGAACTGCCTGAAAGAAGGTTGTAGTGAGATGGGTGCTGGGCTCTTCTCCCAGGTGACAGGTGGTAGGACGAGAGGAAATGGCCTCAAGTTGCATCAGGGGAGGTTTAGACTGGACATTAGGAAAAAATTTCTTTACTGAAAGTGGTGAAGCACTGGAACAGACTGCCCAGGGAAGTGATGGTCTGGAGGTATTCAAAAAAAGTGTAGTTGTGGCACTTTGAGATGTGATTTAGTAGGTATGGCGGTGTTGGGCTAACAGATGGAACTGATGATCTTAGAGGTCTTTTCCAACCTTAACAATTCTATGATTCTACGATAAATTGAAGCAGAAGGGGCTTGTGACTGGGGAGAGACTTTCTCAAAACCCACTACACACTTGTACCAAAGATTTAAGCATAATTTAAAGTTTGGGGTTTTTTCCCTTTTTCTTCCCTTTGGTATAAAAATCAAATGTTTTTATCCATCTCAATCAGAAATAATAAATATGGCAAGAAAGACATTTGTTGTGCTGGATAACAAGAAAAGCTGTTGATATGTGTGGAGAGCAGGGAAGATTAAACAAAACCAGAAACTTTACCTACAGTTCCCTTGCTATAAGTCAAACAGATCAGTATCTAATATCAGATATTTTTTGGGTCAATATCACAGGAAAATTCTTTTAATACAATTTGAACTACGATTTGAAATCTCTTTGTTTGAAATATAACACTGCTAGATCTTCAATGTAATACACATGCTTTAAAAAAAAGTGCTATTATTTTTAGATAAGCCATATCTTTGAGGTTTTTGCTATGAACAGATTTACAGACCATCAAGATATTTATCCTACCCAAGATAATCAATATAATTAGACCTGACCCAAATATAATTTGAACGTGATTCAAAGTAACTTCAAATAACAAAATAGGTTGACTTCAATTAACCTTAGATAATGTCCTAAAATATTTGTCAAATAAAATACAGAATCATTATACTTGCATAACTATCCTTTAGGTTAAGGGTTATAGCTCTCCAAGCTTCACAGTTAATTTGGGTTTATAATCCTGTAATATCTTTCATTTTGTTTAATATTCAATTAAAAATCCTTGTCATGGATATAATTTTAAGCAAAATAGGAGAGAAATACTTTGTTTCTCCTTAATATTTCATGAATGCTCTAGGTGAGTAATTAAAAATTGCATTATATGAATAAACTATGAATCCGCGTGACTAAGACAAGTGCCACACAGGCAACTTCATGGTAATATTCTGTTCAGTAACAATGCAGTATTCAGTAGTTGTGTGACACAAATCATGAAGATGGTTAAAATGTACATTTTCAGGAACCTCATGAAGATGAAACTGCTCTTAGTCAACCCAAGTCCTAGACAGTACACATCTCAGCTAATAATTTTGCACAATATTGCACCTGTATTTGCTGCTGCGGTCCATATTGGAGAGAATTTTTTTCAGTCATTTATATGGTAAAGATTCAACAAAACATGCAAAAGCTTTTCATTTAGAAAAACAGTCCTATGTGCTCCACTGCACACTGTGCACTCCTCACGGATTGATTCCCAACATATTTTTGGAACAAATGGAGCATGGGTGAGGAGCAGCGGCATGGATTTGTGTATGTTGTAAACCTCATATATCTGTAGTAGTTGTCCATACGTCAATATGTCAGTATATCACACGACAGCGGTTACTCATGCAAAAGGGTAATATGGAGATACTGTTCTTCAGGGAACAAGACAAAGTGTAAAAACCAAATCATTTCTGCATGCTATAGCTCACTTAAATAATCTAATTCTAAATAAAATAAACAATGTTTAATATATATGTTTTTACAGAATATGTTTTTGAAGTGCTGAACATTTAGGTTTTACAGTTCTAGACTATCTGATTATATCAGTTTTTCCAAAGTGCAGCAGTAAAAAGTTCTCAGTACTATATCACAACTTTATCTCCTCTCTGATGCTCCTCAAAAGCTATGCTGCACTCCTTCCAAGGCTACTATGACCTCTTCAACCATCCACAGTGTTTGAGTGAGAATGAAGTGCCAAGTACCAAATTTTACTTCTTAGTAAAATAAATAAATAGAAAATTCATTAGCAATGTTTTACATCTAAATACATATGAAATACTATTGAGGACATTATAGCAAATTCTATAACGGCAGTCCTACTGTAAGAATATCAAATATTGATAGAGTTTAAAATAAGTCAAGGAAAGAAAATCCTAATTTTAACCACCATATAACTTCCTTAACATTCCCATACACATATTTCCTCTGAAACAGATGAAATTCTGCTTTTTTTAGCTTCATGCTTGCATTTATAATCTCAGGTTAAAGTAAAATTAACCAGAACATTTCTGGGCTACACTCCTATCTGGTCTGAATCAGTCAGCTTTCAAAAGAGTAGTGGTACTTGACAACAGATGAGCATTCGGTCTCTTTAAAATGAAGATGTAGAGGATTTGATGTTGAAATTCTTCCCTAATTCAAATTCAAGAAAAATTAGCATTTCTACTTCTCCCACAGAGGGTCTGAAGACTCTAAAAGCCATTCTGTCATTTCGCTGGGATTTTGAAACTATCTCAAGCTGTACACCAATCCCTGCTGCTTGGATATATTTTCCACAGAGCTGGATTTCAGTATTGGAAAAGATATACAGTAAACTGTTACTGATATATGCAACTCTTCCCAAAAAAATAAAAATTATGCTATACACTGGCAGGAATTTGAAGAGTTTAAGAATGGGCTTTATCTGAACAAAATGATACATTATCACTCTGAATACCATGGCATAGGTGTGAAACTTATTATTGTTAATGAGCATTACAAAAACAAAGCCTCTGGGCACTGGAATGAGAAATATACCATAAAATGCTTATCTGAGTCCCTACATAGCTATTTGAATTTCACAACATTTTTGAACTTAATGTAAAATGTTATTTCCAGTTAAGTCTTGAAATGTCTAAATGTTGCAGGTGCCTCATAGATAATTAAGCAGCTTAGTGCGATACAGTAAAAAAAAATGAAATTTTTAGAAAGGCAATAGGAACAAATTTCCCACAACACCAACAATGTATTTTGCACTTACCCACAGGAGACATCTCAGGAACTCCAGCAGTGTAAGGACCATCCAGAAATTTTGGCTCATTGTCATTGATGTCCTGAATCTTAATGACGAACTCAGATTCTGGCTCCACGGGTTTATTAGTCAGCCTATCTAGTGCTTGTGCTCGGAGTGTGTAGTAGGCCTGCTCTTCTCGATCCAGCCTCTTTGTAGCATGAATATCCCCCGTGTTCTCATCAATAATGAAAATGGAACTTGCCCCTTCTCCTGACAAGATGTATTTGATGGAACCATCTCCTTTATCAACATCAGAGTGAAGCTGGTGAAAAATTGATGAGAGATGAGATTAACTTACAAGACAGTCAGTGGCATGGAGATATGTAAAAATAATTCTAATGTCGAGCAGTAGTACATGAAAGTTTATTGTTCTTGGACAGATAAGCTGAATACTTATTGTGCACAGCCTGCGAGGGACCACCGGAATCTGTCAGCTTGCTCTTTTGAGCAAGATAATTTAATTTATTCCTGCAAACAATCTCATTTTTAAATGCATTTGATATTGTCTTACAGTCTTCTCATATCAGAGTTTTACATAGCCACACACATACGACTATAGAGGTGGCTATTCCTACCTGAATTTAACTAAATTGCTGCTTTCAGCTTATTATCATACCAAAGGGTGAAATTTCAAACAAATGTCACCATAAACTTAATGTCAGTGTGTGTTTGCTCCTGTACATGTATGGGAAACAACACATTGATTACCTCAGTGTTTACTGTGTAGAACAGTAAAACATATCATATTTTCTGTTACCTAATTCAAGAAAAATGCAGTCAGAGATAGACCAAGTATCCTATCAGTGCCTCAACTACGCAGGTCAAAAGTCAGGCGTAGTTTCTGCAGAACTACTTGTAGCAGGCATAAAACAAATGCGCCCCAGTAGGTCAGAATGTATTTTCCATTAGAAATGCAAGACAGATTTACAGAAAAAAAACCCTTTTTCCTCATCATGCAAGCTATTTTAAGTTACAGAGCAAAATTCTACAGGTTTTGAAACTCTTTTATGTCTACTGAATCTCACCTCCCAGTTACAGAATGCAGGTTCCAACAATTCCCATACAGTTTTCAAACTTGTATCGGCAATGTAATTGATCTGGACATCACATTAAAGTAACACAAACACATGATGTATTTAATATGGTACAAACGAAAACTACATCAGTAAAATTCAAAGTAATTGCTCGTTTGTTAAGAAGTGGATTATTACTTGTAAATAGCTGAAGACAATGTTAACGATATTCGGATTGTTTATGTCTCTTACCTACTGTGTACGTGCCCTAACTCCATGTCCTGTTGACTTTGGAGGTTACTCTATATTCAATAATCATCATAACTTGCTCCATTACTATTTTTTTTTCTCTCAGTTAGGAGTATCACTGAGATAGTAATCACTTCTAGAATACATGTTGAAAATTGCTGTCTCAGGCATAACTTAGCATAGCTGCAAAACCTTTTCCTATTTAAGTAGGGAAGTATTCGTGATCAGTTTTGAATTTTTCAGCTGGATAAAAAGCTGCTTATTTCTTACTCATTATTTCACTTACACTGTCTGGATATCTCATACTTACGCAATTACAGTGCGCTCCCTCTCTCTTTTAAGACAGAATTGGAGTTTGAGCTTTGGACTGGATCAAAAAACAGAACCAGGATGATTAAATCAGATTAAGTATGTAATTTCAAAATATGGCTTATCGTTATTCCGTTGCTACCTAACTGCTGAGATACCTAAGCAAACCTGAGATTTCTCTGGTGGAGATCTCCAAACATTTGAAGTCCTACTTCTCAGTGCATTTGGCAACAGTCAGTGTCGGCACTGTGAGAAGATCAAGGTAAAACATATCGCACATCCAGACTCTTTCAAGATCCACAGCACTGCATACTCCTCAAGCCTAAGGAACGGCAATTTTTTCAATTACCCATACCTCCACTCATCTCACAAATCTGGCAGGTTTTTTCAAACCTGGCTGGAAAAAGTACCCATCCTCCCCAGAAAGGAGCAGTGGCCTGTGCAAAAAAGAATGGTTTTGTCTTGCGTTTGATTTTGTTTTACTTGGGTTTTTTTATTTTCTTTTTCTAAGACCTAATTCAGGGTGCATACGTCTATGTGCTACAGAGTCATTGTGTGGGTTTCCCTACCTAGCCAGAGTCCTACAGTCTAAACTGAAATTTTGAGTATGACATTACCCAAGAAATTAAGTTACGGGATACAAAGATTCAATGCCTTTGTCTTCTTGAAGTGATTCAGTTTTCCCCGTATCACATATTTTAGCAGAACACTGGTGTTTCTGTGGCAGCTGAGGTTCTTCCATTCTCCTTCGTTAAAGCTGTTCCACCTTTCGTGGCATACTTAAGGATGTGTTGGATGAGAGAAAAGCAGATACCACCATACTCACCAGTTTATCTGAAGGTTAGAGATGTGCAAGTACATCTCTTCAGGCAGAGAAGGGAATGGATTCACGTCTCAACTTGCTGAGAGCAACACTGTGCTCTTTCATGCGGATGAAGCAAAGCCTATTAGTAGGCGAGAGTATAGCGCTCACACCTGGGTTTCACGCTACAGGGCTGCCTAGCCTTCCTTTCGCCTTATTTACATCCAGCCCTGTCCTGAATAACTTTCTAGAAGTGTTTTGAAAGAAAAGAGACTATCAGGGTGACTCCAGAAGTGTAAATCCTCAAAGATTCACATCCCAGAGAAAGAAGAAATTATGTAGCTTCAGCATTTCCCATTTGCTTACTCAGTGGCTCACCGATTAACATATTGTTTTTTAAGGAGTCCCAGTCTGAGGTCCATAAATCTCCTCACGAATTACACTAGAGTGGTTGGTGCCCTGGAGTGAAATGCTGAACAGAAGCCACTTTTTGGAACAATGCATTGGTAGAAAGCTGCTACCACATGGATTAGGAACGTGATTAGCAATGACCTTTGTTACTACAAGGTTGAGGCTCTGGGAGAACAAATTTCTTTTATCTTTTATTAAAACTTTTTTCTACCAAGCTTAAAAAAACAATGCTGGCCCATGCTCAAGTTAGTAATGCATCATTCACTACCTACTTAACCCTGGGAAGGTGTATAGCTCAAGATTTAGTTTATCTTTGGAACTACAGTACAATCATTTCTGTGTAAAGCACTCTAAAGAATTTATTTCAGCATTTTAATGTCTTTTAGTGTCAATTTGAGATAACTTAGAAGTACAATACAAGAGAACAATGTAAAAATAAACCAAACCAACAGAAGTCAAATGTATGTCTGCTGCAGTTTTTAGATCACCTTTACTCCAGTTCCCTCCAATATAATCCTTCAAAAGAGTGATCTTCAAAGACATTAATGGAAAGGCATCACTGCTTTGCAATCAGGAACAAAACTTTTGAATGCAGCAGTCCTGTACCATATTTTCAGCTCTGCTGCCATCAAATGGGACTTAAAAGCTATTTAGTTTAAAATCCTAGGAAGTGAGAAGAAATATTTTCCTTATAACCTTCACTTTCGAAAATACGTTGCACCTTAATTTTTTTTTTCTTTCTCTCCTTTTTTTCCCTCTGCGCATGCGTGTGTTTGTTTTTTACTGTTATTTTAAGACGTACATTTAAGAATGAAACATGGGATTAACCACATATTGTTATTTCTTCTTGTGACTGATTGGCAATAATTACACAGAATGATGCTATTCCCCAGGACAGCTGTACTTTACAGGAAAGCACCTATGGCAGTGACATCTACTAGCTTTTCCGTCACTGCTCCCACCTGCTACAGGCACATCCATGTAGGAGACAGAACTGAAGATCAGTCTATAGCTACACACAGGAACTATGGCTTTAGAAGTAGAAAGGAACAAGAGAAAGTTTCAAATTCTTGAAACAAGAGACACGGAGGATTCAAAGTTTCACTGGGTAAATGTCATTTGATCCCTTTCTGGAACATCCCAGACAAATTTTCTTTCAGAAGTAGTTCAGAGTAAATATTGTGAATAACAATAATTTCTCATTCTTGTGCCACTTACAAGCTCTTGTGTAAGAAGATGGAAATCCAGGCCATAGTGTAGGGAAATGAGTTTCAGTCCTCCCTCTGTCTTCTGAAAGAGGAATGCTATAGGTAATGATGGTTGCATATTTCCAAGTCATTTAATCCATTGCCATCTCCATGCAACACCCATGATGGTCACTCTTGAGTTTGCCTTGGCTTTCAAGAAACCTCATTGCCAATATGAGATTCATAATCCAATTATTATATGTGGATCCTATTTCTTCTTTGTTACATTCTACATCGATTTAACCTGAAGATTTTAAGTGCTTTGGTGTTGAGTGTTCCCTGCATTACACCACGTACAGGAAAGAGCACAGGAGAACAGAATAGGGAAGTAGCAAGCTTCTGCAAAGAGATTCAGCATTTTTAACAGGAGGATAACCTTTGGTTTTCTATGAAAGTAACAGAGAGTGAACAAATCTAATAAGAAAAGCCACGCGAGCTTTGTGGAGGCAGAAAGGGTCAGTGCTGATAAGAAATACACTTTTGTCTTAGAAGAGAATTTACTGAGTGCCCTCTACTTGTCTCTGAAATCATATAGAGGGCATTCATATCTTCTTAGGCCCAACTCCTAACACTCCTCTCAGTTTTAGAAAATGCTTAGTTAATTATGTGTGAGAGAAGGAAGCAGTCAGGTTTAGTGAGCAGCAAAGGCACTATTACCCTAAATCCTTCAATGAATGTAATTTTGTCCTCACTTAAATTTTTTGGGCCATGCAGCAAAAAAGCTTAGTATAGAGTCTCACTCAATACATTTTTACTTATTTGGACCCTTAGAATAATGCTTATTCTAGGAAAACCTAAATAAAAATTTTCCTTCAAGATCCCTAATATACAAAAGGTTCTGGATTTTGTCTATTTGTAGATATACATCCGTACATCCAGACGATGTAATTTTGCATCACTTGCCATTAAAGTATGCTAAAGTAGTACTTTCCAAAGAGAAGGACATTTATTTTTATCAGTAAGCAGAGGTATTGCACTGCATTAAAAGCAATTTATCTGGCCACAACTGATCTGTTTAAGGTCTGACAGGTTAGCTATTTCTCTGATTTTTCTGTTATGGAAACCTTAAAGCAAGTGCAACGTTCTTACGCTTCTCTTCTTTTTTCTTCCTCAAAGATCTATCTTTGCAGCTCCACCTCCCGTGGCAGCATGGCTAACGTTACATTGCAGAGACTACAGATTCTAGGTGAAGAAGAAAAGCATAGGGAAAAAATGAAGAGCTGCCGGGTTTTCAGCACCACCAGGATTAGAGAGGCGATAGTGACAAAGAGATGCACAGAGTAAACATGAGATGTTTCATACGTCTCCCTGAGACCACCAGAAATGTGCATTTGTTTGCAAAATAAAGGAAAACTATTCTCAAGGAGGATTTACGTTGCCTGCACCCTTTCTTTTCTCTCTATGAAAGTAATTGGAAAGGGAGGAGAGGAGTAAAAACTGCCTCCTCATGATTGCTCAGGCACCCATAGTTCTTGGCGATATGGAACTGACGCAACTGCAGCTTTATTCTTGCCTTCTCACTAAAAGCAAGCTGGGACTAGGAAGCAAAAAAAGACAAAAAAGAAGAAAAACAACAAGCCAGTAGCAATCTTCTCCTCCGTTTTATAACCACAACTTACTAGCAAAAAACAACTGAATGGATCGAGGGAGGAAGGCACTCTTGTCTTCATATACAACATGCCTCACACATATACTTTCTGAGAAGACTGAAAAAAGGAACTTGTCAAGTGTATACGGAATAAACATGTAATTGCCAGAAGATGACAATAAGTAGGTGTTTTGAGAGAAAAGACTTAATTTGGCTATTTCTATTAAACCTTGCTCATCACAATGGCCAGATTCTTAAAACTTCTGTTTGTTGCAACAGAAACAGGGTAATTTTGTTAACTATCAAAATAACTAAGGTTTCAACGTTGCTGATTTGGAACAATTTCAGTACAAATAATTTCTAATATTTAAAATTCAGCATAGATAATGGCATTAAGATATAAATAAAATCAAATCATCACACACACCATATTTCTCCAATATGTAAGGGCCTCACAAACACAATAGTTATTGACACAACTGTTGGTTTTGGAGAGAGCTATGAAACTCTCAGTTTTGTAAACTGCAACTGTATTTCAATATGAACAGCTTAAGTCATTGTTTTTAATTTCCTTTTCAACTCATTACAGAAGTCATGTGGAACGGAAACAGATTCCTCAACATTTTATTGATGTCAGCAAAGGCTTGTGATTCACATAATTGACTTCACACCCAGGCACTAGTGAAGGTATTACTCAGCAGGTAACGATTTTCTTATAAAAGTCTTTTTACCTGAAAAAGTTGAAAAAGTGATAAAGGAGCTCCTAGAGAGCTTTTGTTTGCTTTTGGTTTTATAAATTTATGTAAACCTATTGTATGTGCCAGGGCTCAGAAAGAAGTGTGCTGGTTTCTGTTCTGTGCATTCAGCATAACATAATACTGAGCACAAGAGAATAAGTCAGTACAAATGGCTATACCCAAAATCCGAACATTGTTAATTAGTTTGGAAAGAAGCAATACACTTGTAATGCTGCCACAGTTTCCTTGTCTCAGAAAATGTTGTCAGTATAGTAGGGAAACTGTATGGACAACTATGCCACGGCGGCACAATTTGCCACTTTGACATACCAGCAATTTCATGCACCGTTTTGTTACCTCCAGACTTTCTCCTTGTCAGGCAAGTGCAGAGATAGTCACGTGGGAATATAAGGTCCCATGTTGTAGACCAGAATATAAACACATATTTATCTAACACAAGAAGCTCATGACAGGCTTACTCAAAACGCAGTCAGCCTAGACAAGATTTCAGTTCTGTGTTGATCTAAAACCCTCAAAATTGCATCTAAAGCACTCAGAGCCAACCAAAGACCTAAGAGATGCTGAAACAATCAAAGTTTAAGACATTCCTGAGATCTCTTTGCCTCCAGAACTGTCCTTATAGGCTGCCTCAATTCAGACTGTCTCCGAACCCTCTTTTGTCTTGCAAAAGGCAATACTAGAGTTCTATGAATGATCACAAGGCAGTGTATCTACCCAGCATCATCAGAAATACAATTGGATAATGAGACGTTACCTACCACATCAGTGCATTTCACATGAAGGTAAAAACAGGGCATGTTTCTTTGGGAGTATCAATTGTGTCATCCCACAGCTTGTTCTTAATAAGCCTCCTGCAGGCATATTATATGTCACATGGTATGTTTTCACCTCTGAGATATTCATATTTAACAGTGCATATAAAGCCAGTGAGAACAAAGCTCCATCTACAATCAAGGCAGTCACGGAGGTGCATGATTAAGAAAGCATAGAATAAGACAGAAATAAAAGAAGGACAAAGAGGGAAGACGGAGAATTGCAATTAAAATCCACAAGAAGGAAAAAAAATCCACAAACAAACAAACAAACAAAAAACAAACCCCAAAGGGCACAAGAACATGGACAGGTCTGAAGGACCAGAAGAGAACTGGAATAGGAAAAAGACTGATGAAAGTCCTCAAATGAATATGATGACGCAGAGAAGATGAGGTAAGAGGAAGACAAAAGGAAGACTAACAATTTGAAATAGGAGAAAACAGGAAGGAAAAATAAGAAGTACAAATGAAAGAAAATGCTGAAGTAGTAAGTGGAGCTGATCATCTTCAGTGACTTCAGTGTTAGGCAAGAACAGTATTTTAGAGTAAAGCTACGTAGCTTTAACAGCATCTTTTTTTCATGTACTTTTTAATGCAATAGGAATTAAACAGGCTGATAACCTGAATCTGGTCAGGTGTCATTTTACTGAGGGTGTGTGTTACTACTCCAAATTCACTGACAAAAAAGCCTAAAAAAAAAAAAAAGAAGGTACAATTAAATTGTCTTTGATTTTAAAGGGATGAAACCAGAGGGGCAAACAGAAGAAACATGACTGATGAGCAGGGAGAGCAGCACAAGCATCAGCTTGTTCTGAATGAACTACATATCATTCTATTTTTTTTAAAAAAAATTTCTTATTTCTCGTATTAATGTAGTTTCTGAACGTTTTTGCTGTTACAGAATGTATGTTTCTGTGGCTAATAAATTAAAACAGTCAGAATTTTTATTAATTTCCTCAGACTTACTGCCTCTCATGACCAAACTTGGAATAAGCAGATGGGCTTTACTGTCTCCCCCTTCCCCCATGTTGTTTTCCCAGTAAAAGGTTCAGAAGTGTTGGTGGAAGAGTTTAGTAAAAAAATATGTAGCTCTTACATTCTTAAGTGACTGATCAGTGCTCCAGGAGGATAATAACCTTATTGCCTCAGCCATGTGAAATGAAGTGAATATTTAATTTGGCCAACCTTTTGGAAAAGGGGGGTGAAACAGGAAAAAGAACAGTGAAACTCCTTTAATTCCCTGATGATTAGTATTCAAACAAAATTAAAAATGGAAGTACTAAAATTCTAAAGCTTACACTTCATAACACTCCAGTTAGTATCTAAGTAAGCCCTCAAGGCTTCTAAGTGGAAGACAAAGTTCAAATGAAAGGTTCCTCTAGGAATAAGAGATACTGTCATCTAAAGGCTAGTGAGTTGAATAATTAATAGGAAATACTGAGAACTGGATGTGATAAGAGCAACCATGTCACATTTTTATAAGACATTTTTTCTCTTAATAACACTCAATTGTGTCTATAGTGTCCTCTGTCTCTCTGTATACTTATTTGCTTAGCTCTTTATACAGACAGCGATAGTCTATGTGTACACAAAGTATGCGACATTTAAGTGTTCTTATGTATACATACATATGGATCTGCACACATGGGAGCACGCACTCACATCTTCATGTTCCTAGTCTGTCTTCTTCCAATTTCTGCAGATGCTGTACTCACAAATCTGTGCCTTCTCCCCCTAGTTTTAATAAGAACACAAAATGCCCCGCGGCAAGAGGGAATTGTGCAGCCAGCCCATTAAGATTAGTGCAGCTACAGGAGGAACTCAGAAGCAGCTGCTGCTGTAGATGGAGCTGAGTGGGCATATGTAGCCGGCTGAGTATTCTTGAGGAGTTTTAATGGGCCATCATCATGACATGTCACTCTCCAAAATGACTATTTGTCATTCACACTCTTAAAAAGACAGTTTGGCAGCTCTGGGAGGAAAAAGCCATCTGTATAGTGTGCATCATCACGTACTAATTGCATAATATTTATCGGGATGGGGGGGGGCACGGGGGGGACAGCAGTACTGTATTGTAGCACCACCAAGAGCCTGCAGGCAACATAACACAAACCCAACAGAAATGGAAAATTAGACTCGCTTTCCCTTCACACACACTTCAAGCTTTTCAGAAATTATTTTGCAAGAATTTAGAATAGGGAAAAACATATCACCCTGTTTGTAAACAATATGCACACTGGAATTCTTACAGGCTTGTTCAGTATTCAGTTTTGGTTTGGTTTGAGGTTTTTTCCCTAACGACTCTCAGTCCACCAGCACTCACTCATTCTGAGTACTTCAGAAACAAATCTGTATCCCTGACAAACCAAATCAGGATTTGCTATCTGACTTACCATATAAAAACTGCTTCAGCTTTACTCAAAGATATTTATATTTTTATTAAAAAGCTAATGACACAAACCTCATTCATAAAAGTGCCTAAAACAATTACACTGTGAAAATATCATTGGCATGAAATTCTATTTATGAATTCCTGAACGTTTGTTCTTACCACCTGTATTTGGATCTCTACATTTACTTATTCTCCAGGAAAGAGACTGAGTTCTTTTCCATACAAACCAATAGCATTTTCACACGATCCATATCTATTCACAATACACCATACTACTTGCTGCTATATACTAAACCAATGTATTTACTGGTCCAGTGATTTGATTTATTTTGTTGCCAAGAAGCACCGAAGCTGTAAGACAAAATTCTTTTAAAGTCACTACTCTCTATTTCAGCAGTGTAATAAAATTCTCTCCCTGCATTCCTCACACATAGCTTTGATGAAATTGATCAGGCTTAAAAACTGTAGCATTGCAAATAAATACCAAAGACCCTAGTATACTTCGAAGAAGAATATCTCTGGGCTAGCAGATGTCCATGGGCTTGAAAAGTTTATGCACATGTAGCAATTTATAGAAAAAGAACCTTCAAGAAACTTCACTCATTCTTCTTCTCCAATTTCTTCCCCACTACACACAAAAAAATCTCTGAAAAATATTAATATACATACAATAGAGAACTGTTTCTTAAGCATACATTTTTCTTGAATGAAATACATATATGTATATATGCATAAATATAATTACAGTGATAAGAATATTTTTTGCTCTTATACCACCGTACATTGACAAAAATATGTTAATGCTTTCATTAATTATTTATGATTTTTAAGTCTTTTGTTAATGATCAGAGAATGCATGAATGCACTCTGCCTTATGGCACAGGGAAGAGGGAAAGAAAGGCGATGAAACAAGAAAGGCAACAGCAAAATATATACCTGCAATAATGCAAAATGAATGCTTGTATTTTCCCCCTGTTTCTGAAAACAGAAATAAGAAAAAATAATACAAATGTGCTGATCAGAAAGTTGTTTCTCCTACATTGCTTTTTCTATTTAGCCATGATAATTTGGTCCTAGGATTTCAACAACAGAAAATGACAGCATATTAGAGGATTTCTTTTTTCATACCTTACTCTGTAATCTAAAGAATTATCTGTAATAGTATTGAGCTGGAAAAATAGTCATACACACTTCTTGTTTGACTACCATATCAATAATACCACATTTACAAACAAAAATTCATTTGGTATTAAAGTATTTTCCGAGATATGTACTTCTACTGAATGTCTGTATTTTAGAGTGGAAATTATACCCCCCATATCGCCTCTTCTTTGTCAAACTACTGATCTATAATTTAGAGTGATTATCCTGTTTCGCTTCAACTATCCAAAATAGCTTGCAGCATTGCTTGGTTGATAATGATTTCTCTCACAGGAACCTGCTTCCAAAGAACATTAGTACCAAGGAATAGATACCCGGAGGGTGTAGAGCTTTTTTCTGTTGTTTTTGGTTTGGTCTTATGTTGTATCAATTCCTCAAATTTCATTTTCTCCTGAAAGTTTAATGCTACTAAAAATCCACTTGTAATCCTACCTTGCATGTTAGCGGGAAGCGCTGAAACCCTTACAGACTACAAGATGGGGATGTTCAGCCTGGAGGAGAGGATGCTGAGGGGAGACCTCATCACTGCCTACAACTGCCTGAAAGGAGGTTGTGATGGGGTGGGTGCTGGGCTCTTCTCACAAGTGACAGCGATAGGATGAGAGGAAATGGCCACAAGTTGTGCCAGGGGAGGTTCAGACTAGCCTACAGGAAAAACAGCTTCACTGAAACAGTGGTCAGGGATTGGCACAGGCTGCCCAGGGAGGTGGTGCAGTCGGCATACCTGGAGGTGTTTAAAAGATGGACAGATGAATTTCTTAGGGATATGGTTTAGTAAGGAAACAGGTAAGGTTGGACTCGATGATCTGAAAGGTCTTTTCCAACCGGATAATTCTATGATTCTATGACAACGATATAATATGTAAAGCAGTTAAAGTAACTACTGTGACTGATTTTGCCTGTAGAAGCTTATAAAGTACTGGACCACAGAAAACAGCACAATCTGACCATTACAATGATGAAACATTTACAACATAGAAAAAAATGTAATTAACTGGGTTCACAGCTATACTAACGTATTAATTCCCTGAAAGCAGTTAAGTTGTTGTTAAATAAAATTTATGAAACTTCATTTTTAACCTACATGGTAATATACATGTCAGGGCAACAGTGTTTGTTATTGTGTTTTTCCTCTTAAAAATTAAATTCCTATTGTCTTTATAAAGAAGTTCTATTTGTCAGGATAAATTCAAGACTTAGTGTTGACTTTCTGAGAGATTTATTGTCAACTTGAAATTGACAATTCTTCATATGATCATATTGATTATACATTATAAATGTTTTACACCATCAAGATATTTCTCAAAGCATTTCCACAAATCTAATCCCACAAGTATTCCCACTAAGATCAATTGGACAACTCCCATATTTGAAGTGCAAAATTAAGAATTTGACACAATTCCCATTCCACACATTATTAGTTCCTGGGAGAAAGTAACTACTGCTCAGAGCTGACAATGGATCAAGAAAATAAAGTAAGAACAGAGAATTCTGAATGTAAAAATTTACTATAACATTTTAATATGATTACATTCTTTCTTATGAAAAGGGCAACGATGAAAATCTATAGCAAAGCATTATAGTTTCATTGCTAGTATAATACAACACGAAAAACCAATGCATGACCAAATAAAAATGTAGTACTAGATATCTTCCTGTAGACACTCATCTCATGTCTTAAAATAAGTCCACTTAAGAAGTGCTGAAGAATCCCTTGGTTAACTTCTTATCTTAAAACACAAGTTACTGTTGTCAGTCTGTTTACTTTTCATTTCAAAGTTCTTTTTCAGTCTGGCTTGATTAAACACCCTAACATTATTGTAGTGATTTCTATTAACTGCTATGACCGATTCGTAACATTGCAGTTCAGTAAAGGTAAAATACTGAATGACAAATAAGTTCTTCTTTTTCAGTAGGCTATAGCATATCTTTTTTCTTTTTCCTCTTGCTCTAATGTGCCTCACTCAAGATGGTATATCACTTCAATTTTTACCCAGAAGGTTCTTTAAAATACATATCCATTCATCCATATATACTGGCTAGATAATTAACAGCCCATTGTTCAAAATTTAAAGAAGGAGTAGGAAAATTTAACCCTTTGCTATATCAAATTGAATTGCTATTTTAGAATCCTCTAAGTTAGGAAATCATCTTTATGCATGTACAGCATGTCATGACTTGCTTAACGCTCATAAAAGTCGGTACTAAGCATATGCCTAAGCACCTTTCCGAAATGGAGCCTTAATCCCTGTGCAAAGGAAGAGTACTTTAATGAACAGCAATGTGCATCACATAGACTAATTGTTAAGAAGCAGAACTGAAAGCTTAAGTGGTTCCATTACATAAATTCACACTGTAACTGTTCAGTATTCAGAACAAGCTGAATTAGGGTATGCACAGTAAATACGGACATTTGAAAGTCTACCTTAAAATGTTCAGATCATTTAAAGTGATCCTTTCTAAATAAATACTTTAAAAGGTTTGATTTCTTCTTAACTTCTTTTCTAACCATTCAAATTTGCAGTTCTGGCAGGCCTTCGGATATAACAAGACTGATCTCAAGATAGCAATTCATATTTTGATAGACATTTTTACTCCACAGGATTAAGGGCTGGGAAAGACATGCTTTTAATGTCTGTGTTTTATGCTGGTTTTTCGAAAAAAATTGAGGGGGAGGATAATGCATTAGTATCTTAAAACCGTCCCAAACTGCCTTAACATGAACAATACTAGGTTAATTGTAAAGCCTTCCAACTTAGAAGGATTTTAACAGCTGCATGTAATGGGAGTGCTCTCCTGGTGCCTTTTTCTATTTTGGTGAGTACAATGAGTGTTTAATAAAGACATTCTCATCAAATTCCTATGCAGTCATTACACCTTGTTTCCTTGAATCATATTTTGACATTTCAAATGATGAGAGAATATATTTACAGATTAAAATTTAAGTTCATCAAAAGTTTTTGCCATGTACAATGCTGATGCCAACCCAGGATTTTTTTATCTGTTCCTTGCATTTTCACCAGAACACATTCTTGCCGTGTTTCTTACTCACTGCCATTAAATGCTGGCAATTAAAATCAATCCACATGCCACCGATTAAGAAATTATGAGAAAATACTGAAATGGCAGGTATTATTCACATTGATCATGTATGCTTTCTGAATCTATATTAAAATTCAAATTGTGCAGACCTGTTTCTAATTCTGAAAGCCATCTGGATTCTACTGCAAATGTTCAAAGTCTTCCTTCAGAAACTCATTTCTGAAGGTTCCAGTACTTCACACATACTGAGAACTTTCGATTTATATAAAGACCCCTCTGATCAATTGAAACAACGTATCCTTTTGCTGCTATAAAAGACATTGCATAAGGCACAGAATTCAAATTCTTAGATGGTCCCTGATGAAATTAGAGTACTCTTATCTAATGATCATTTTCACATTGTTTCCATTCTGAGTAAGTTCTGATTCAATACAAATAAGAGCACACAAGGAGTTCCTTATGAGAACTCTCCCAGCTTCTGAAACATTGTGGTCAACTTGAAGGCACCGCAGTTATTCAGAAAAAATTCTTCACTGAAAGGGTGACTGGTCATTGGAATGCACTGCCCAGGGAGGTGGTGGAGTCACCACCCCTGGACGTGTTTAAAGAGAGATTGGATGAGGCACTTAGTGCCATGGTTTAGATGATGAGTAGGTGTTGGTGTTGGGTCATAGGTTGGACTCGATGATCTCAAAGGTCTTTTCCAGCCTTGTGATACTGTGATTAGTACTGTGTATTTCATTAACTGCAAACATGACCAGTCATCTGAATTCCCCCTCATCTATAAACCCTCAAATTTTTCAACTCAGATGACTGTTACTAGTTTGTGTATCATATTTCTTGTGTATACCATCAAACAGCTCGTAAACGGATCTTTTATTATGGTATCTGATTGTTTTACTACAGTATCTGATCGGTTTTATAACCAAAACTGAAAACACTGAATTACTCTTTGAGATTACAGTTTAAATCACTATAATACTTGTCCCCAGCATTCAAGACTGATCTTTGCTAAGTTTCACTTGACACAGCATGTAAACTTCTCTACCAGATTGTCTGAGCACTCTCAAAGCTTAATTGATCCAATTTGCATGTCTCATCCTGGCAGAACTGTGCATCATTTCTATCCTCTTGGACTAAGTGATCACAATCTAATCACTTTGTATACAAAGCAGATGGAAAGTTTCCAGCTCCTTTGCTATCCCCTTGCATGCATTCATATTAAAGCAATTCTAATTCAACAAGCAATCTGATCTTTCTGTATTTTTATAGGATTACTGTCTCATTGATTGGCCTTCTGTCACCAATTGTAGTGTTCAGAACTTTATACTCAAGGCATTTTCTCTTTTGTCTTACACCTTCTGTGTGGTCCATTAAAACGATCACTTAATTTAACAAACTGTGCTAAATATCTCCCCTTAGGGAAGCTCTATATGGGTTGGTGTAAATCAGCAGGGCTCTGTGTACTGGAAGGAGAGAACATTTTCCATCCACTGAATATCTGCTGCTATATTTATAAGGGAAAACAAATAATTAATTATAACCTCATTCATGAAATTCCAAGTCTTGTTCATATACAGTTTCTGCCAAAAATTTTGTATCTTTCAGAAGGGAAATGTTATTTTAAATTCGGTAAATATTTTCCAAACATTAACTGTTTCTACACATGAAACGGAGATCTCTTATTTATGTTGTTTTTCTATACATTTTCCCTTAAAAAATGTGAAATTGTCATTTAGATATAATAGGAGTTTAGTAAAATTATATTACTTACAAAAAAATGAAATACAGCTTGTGAAAATAAGACAAATAAATAAAAGCTTCTGCAAAGAAAAGTCACAAGCAGATCCAATAAACTAATGAGGATCAAGGATGTATAAACTTCAAATATCAGTAAAAATCAAACTTTGCAAAGTGAAGAGAAAATTCTACTTAATAATCTCACTTGTTCACAGCTGCAATTTATATTTCCTACTTGTCATGTTTATGTACACCTTCAAATGTCACTGTGTCTCTTCAGCCTTATTCTATTCCTCGCATTCTGAAGTGGTGAATTCTCTGTCTTCCTAATGGTTCCACAGTTTCTCTGCTCTTCAGGGAGTTTATGGTTGGCTAGTACTGGCTTATTTTTTTCCTACATACAACCCTTTTATTGCTTTTTCCTCTTTTGTTTTTGCCATTAATCTCTATTCGTATTTGCTCAATAAAATTTAGGAGTCAGCAGAAAGATTGCTTCTTGGGGTTTGTTTGTTTGTTTGTTTTTTCTAAATTTGTTTGCAGTGAAGAATACATGAGGAACTCTAAAGCACGTTGTCCACAGAAGTGATCAAACACTTGTGGTTGATGCTCATGACAGCATAGGATAAGGAATACCCTTCAGTCTAATCTGCAGGTGAAAGACTGGAAGGCAAAACCAATGCCTATATAAGAGAATAAACAAAACAGAATGCAGTATTAAATCCTCTAGTTTTTATCAAAGAGAAAGCATGGCGGTTCAGTAGTAGAGCTATGTTTTTATGTGTTCATACATACAAACATAGCAGTAAAAGCAAAAGGAGAGTAGTTCAATAGCAAATCTAGTGAATTCAATGTTAACTGGCAAAGAACAAACTGGATTAACCAAGTAAACCAATTTGATCATAAAAAAGCATTAAGAGAGTAAACAGGCTTCCTATTAATATGCTGCATACTGAAAAGTGGTAGTATAAAACTAGCAATGCCTTTCTGCAACTTGCATTTCAAACAGACTCAGACAAGTCATGCATTAGCTCCCTGTATTGCAGTCTTGACTGAGTCTCGTAAAGGCAAGTTCTTTCTTAGCAGGAAACAAATAATGGTTACATAAATAAGTAAAATCCCTGCTATCTGCAGATTCTGTTCTCATTGTAAAAATGTATGGTCCCATAGCTTACAACAGAGTTGTGCAGGTGTAAGTCAGTGGAACATAACAAACACGTCTTTGGATGACACTCGAGAAACAACAGAATGCAGTCTGCTTTCTCTCAGCCGTGTTAGCTCAGCAGGACTAATAGCAATAATAAATAGAAATAAAATTAGCACCAGAATAGGCAGGTGTGACTCACACACAATTCACCTACTGAGTAATGAAGTATAATTTTATACAATCACTTTTAAGACTAAATTTTCCACTATCCTATAAACAATCAGACACAAATTAGACCACTGTCTTGTATCTAGTAAAGACATCCTGGGTTTCTAAGCCAATGTGAAGACTTGTGCCCCTGAGCTGCATTTTCATGTGGCAACCTGCTGCTTCTTCTGACAGTCCCACACTCCACCCTGAAGGCATTTAAACCTTCATCTGAGGTAAAAAAAAAATAAAACTAGCAGTATGGAATGTTTTCCTTAAGCCCAGTCTTACAGCGAAACATCAGGAAGGGTCTATTGACCTTTGTCTTATTGTCTAATGAGACACATGACTTCAGGCATATGAAGAACAGAAAAACTCTTACTTTACCTTCCAAAACTTCACTCATAAAATAAAGTTATTTTCCACCAAACTTTATTAAATAGTATCTCACTACTTTACAGTTTAAGGAAAATCTCTTTTTTATTGCATTACTTCTGTTGCCACCAACGAAAACAAAAGATTACTTTGATTTTGAGAAGAGATAAGGAAAGCACTGAAAGTAATGTTCATCATCACTTATATTGAAAACTCCAACAGACCCAAATAGTTATGGGAAGAGAAGATCTGGTTTCACTCTGTTACTTTCTACAATGGTGCTTCTGAGCTCTTACTGGTTCTGTCAGATTTGTTATCTGTAAAGGTTATTCACAAGATTGTTTGACTCCAGGAAAACCTGCAATAACTGCTGATCATTTTGTTCACTGTAATAAATTTAACTCTTCTGACCTTGATGGCTAAGCTGCAGTATGTTTCCCCTGTATTTTGCTAATTACCTTGCAAAGTAATTTTCCAGAGAACTGAATCTCATCCACAACCTGTTAGCTCATCTTGTTACAGTCCAAAACTGTGTTCCAAGTTTGTCTTTGCAGCTTTAGTACACAGCATGCATGAGATGGTCAGAACTGGAAGGTGGACCACTGTATATCATACATCAAGATAAAATTATTTCAGAAGTAAAAGGAAATACTTTGAATTTTTAGTGTACTCCACAGATACAAATCCTTATATATTTAAAGTTAAGAGAAGAATCTGTCATGAAGCTAGACACCTTAATCTTTCTGTCTTCTTCATAGCCTCATTGCTGGCTTGGCGGATATTTTGGAAACAAGAGAAAGAACCTGGGCCCTCAGTCTGAATCCGCCCATGTGAAAAGCAGTCATTGATTTAATTTTGTGCTACTAGAAGTCAAACTAACAAAAAAACCCCTGAACACTCTGTAAATCTGATTTTGCCATCAGACTAGCAGAAAGGATCATCTTCTACCTAGTTCTATTTACTAAAATAACACACGAAGGGAAACTGTTGAATGTGATACTGTGGATTACATAGTATGGATAAAAATCTAATACTGACGGGACACTGAAATTAGTCTGCAGAAAAAGTTCTCGTGTAGCCTACAAATCAATTGACGGAAATACAGTAGCACGAAATGATGAATGTCAGAATATAAGTCTAGAAGGAGAGGTGTCTACTGAGGTTCTGAAGGACCTAGAAAACTCACGATTGTCATTATTTCATCTCCTTAACTCCATACACAAATTTACTTTCTAAAGTGTGGGCTGCCTTCCTTAATGGAAGACCAGAGCATTAATCCTTTATTTTCAATCAAAATCCTTTTCTCTTAATTTGGAAACAGTTTGGACATGGCCCAACTGCTGCCCTGACAGCTGCACATATTTGCATCCTTATATCCATCCCCTGAGAGCTCAGACTTGCTTAGATTCATTGAGATCTGCATGTTACTTTTTTGCCTATCCACACTCTATCTTGACACAGTAATTCTTGGAATCTCTAGGGATGAAAAGATTTTCTTTCTTGTCCTCTATTGTTTGGTGCCACCTTGCTCATGTTTTAGGGGGGTTTTGATCAAATTTCACATTCTCTACCCCTCTATAGTAATGTTTTATAAGAAATCTTTACATCTTTCCTTTTCTATCCTTTGCTTCCCTGTTCCCAGAAAGAAATATTAAATCAATTTTCTACTAGTTTTTGTCTTCATGATATTTGGGGTTGTTGCTGTCTTGTATCACAGATGTTATGTTGTACATAGCATCTTCTTCATTCAATCAGAAATGAACTTTACTTACCTTTTCGTCTCTTTGACCTGTTATCTGCTAGTCAACAGATCTAGTTTCCTGCACAATCCTCAGATCTGGGTGTTACTGGATCTCTGGGTAGCTGAGATCCAGTCCTTTCCCATCTGTGTTAACATAACTAAGTCAGTTAGCATTGCTACCTACAAGGTCTTCTCTCTTGAACCCCTCTGTGGCAGACTGATAGGACTTAAAATAACATATGCCACAAATACGTGCATATGGTATCCTTAGCAAAGAGCAAAGGGAGTCAAGACCTATACATATCATTGTTGTACCTTAATCTAAATTCATCCTTTCATTGACTGCTTTCGTATGTTCTTTTCAGCTTTACATCACATTCTTGAGTGAGAAAACATAGCATATTTCCTCATCATGGTCTTCGCATTCTCAGATTTACTCTTTTGGATGCTTTTTCTTCTCTTAAACTTTTTCAATCTCTATCTTCCTGCACTAAAATAGTTAAGACTAGAATCTTTATGTTGTCTTCCACTCTTAAGATAAATCTGAATTGAATAAATGTATTAATACAAGTGAGAATTATTTCTCAATGTAAGGTACCTCCATTGTTTCCCACACATATACACATATGTACACATCTATGTATAAGGTCTATCACTGCTATTACTCCAATTCCTGACAGTTTACTTCACAAAATCTCATCTGACATGGATTAATTCAGTCAAATAGAAAAATTAAAACAACTTTTTAAACATCTAATATTTCCTTTCTTTCCAAATTTTTGAAGAGGGACTGATACGTGTTCAGGATTACACTTGATTCAGCAGAAAGAATGAAACAGAAAAGCAATAAGGCAGACACGAGCTTGAAAAGAAACATACAAACTTGAATTGTGCAATTTGAACCATACAATGAGACAGGAAATAACAGTTCCACTTGCCTTATTTCCTGTTTAGCTGATGGTATAAGAGAGTGCTTTTGTTCAGGGCTTTTTATTGTCTGAAGAAATAAAGGGAATGAATAAAAGAGCAGAAAACGTGAACAGGGATCTGCAGTACTCTGTTGCAGTGCTGACTAATAAGGAAAAATTTTAGAAGTGTGAAATACGTATTGCTTGGTTAAACAACAGTTAAGTGGTAAAGGGTAATGTGGGTTAGGAGGACAGCAGTCTACGCGTGCATGAAGATTATGAACATCCAGGAGCAAGAGGAATTATTTAACAGTTTATATTAAAAACACTATGCAGTATTATAGTCCTGCAAGTTAAAAAAACCCAAACATATAAGTATGCCAAGTCCTTTCCCAAATGCCTACTCTGCCCATATAATCTGTAAATTTTAGAAGACAAGTATTTTGTTCATTTATGGCATTGCATTTATAGCATGATATGAAAACTTAAGAAATGACCATCTGCTTTTCCCAACTTTGTCTGAAAACTTTTCACTGTTATGGAATAACAAGCTAAACTTTGCCTAATACAGCACCTGCCTACCTTGTAAAGAAAACAAATTTCTTGATTTCCCAGTCAGCAGGGTTACAATTCGGTACCTCAGTCTGAAATGTTTAAGCAGCTTATCATCCTTACACATGTATACAAGTGCCAGATTTTGGAAGCATTTCAAATGGAAAATAACTTCATGGGCTTAATTCTTCTCTTACTCTCTCCACAGCAACAAAATTGCATATCATTACAGTCCTCAAGGTAATTTCTCATGATTTACAGAAATAGGGAAAGTAAATGGGATGGTACAACTGTGGTAACATTTTGTAGAATTTATGCAGCAAAATCTCCATATATCACTCAGAAAATGGCATTAAATTTATTTCTTTCCACTCAGAGAGTGTCAAAGAGTCCCCTGTGAAGTCAGTAGAACATTATGTCAGACCATCTACAGCTGTTGTCAACATATATCCTATTCACCCATATGAAACACCATAAAGCAGGTCTTCAGTGCTGTAAGAATACTATGTGACGGTATGAAAGGAAGGCACCATTTTTTTTACTGTCAAAATGTGGAATATGTTGCTACCTGTTGTCAACCAGTATTGCTCTTTTACTAACCTATAGAATAAAATATAAATTAAAAATTCAATTTTAAAGTGGCCAAATAGTTGTATTCTGAAATTTTTATTCTCAAATGGTCTACTAGGGTAAATAAAACTGTGCTCAAGATTCTGGATTAAATCATCAGTTACTCTATGTACAGCATAACTTAATAAGCAACATGTATTAAAAAACTGCTGCCGTCCTGAATGATTAAAACTACCTTCTTCTCCCAAGGGATCATTCTGAAAAAGAGAGGCTGGCACAGATCCAGTAAGGCATATTTTGTACTTTCTGGTACATGAATAATTGTGCATGAACTATTATATGCAAAAGAGTTTTATTTGTCTTCGTATTACAGTTCATCTGAAAGATAAAGTAATTTTTATTCTTTACTATGTAGTCTATGATTTATAGAGTATTACTACTGTACTATATGTTTTACACACACAAAAATAACAATGTTCTTTCTCAAAAGACAGGGCTGTGGTACCAGCAAATACTTCAATAGGGAAGAAATTATTAACAGTAGTAACTTTTTAGCTGTCAAAAACATCTGAATAAATTAATCCTAAATATAGTGTATAATTTTATGAGCATATTTGTTGATTTTGGTGATCAGCACCCTTTTATGTTGTGTTCTTTTGTTGTCAATAGAGCTTCTTCATCAGCCAAGTTTGCACCTAAAATCAGAAGGTTAAGATGGTTCCTGATTATAGACTGAGGTAAAGCAATTGATAGTTGACAGTGAGATTGGGTGCACCATCAGAAAGTCTACAGATGACACCAAGCTGAGTGGTGCAGTTGTCACACCAGAAGGATGGAATGTTACTCAGAGGACCCTGAAGCTGGAGAGGTGGGCCTATGTGAACTTCATGAGGTTCAACAAGGCCAAGTGCAAGATCCTACAGCTGGGTCGAGGCAATCCACAATTTCAATACAGGACGTGAGACAATATGATTGAGAGCAGCCCTGCAGAGAAGGACTTGGGGGTGCTGACTGATGAGAAGCTCAACATGAGCAGGGAACTGTTGGAATGCATCCAGAGGAGGGTACAAAGATGATGAGACTGCTGGACCACCTCTGCTATGATGACAGGCTGAGAGAGCTGGGATTGTTCAGCCAGGAGAAGAGAAGGCTCTGGGGAAACCTCATAGCAGCCTCCCAGTACCTGAAGGGGCTACAGGAAAGCTGTGGAGGGACTTTTTACAAGGGCTTGTAGTGATGGGACAAGGGGGAATGGCTTTAAATTGAAAGGGGCAAGATTTAGATTAGATAGATTAGACTTAGATTAGGAAGAAATTCTTTACAATAAGAGTGGTGAGGCACTGGCACAGGTTACCCAGGGAAGCTGTGGATGCCCTCTCCCTGGAGGTGTTCAAGGCCAGGCTGGATGGCGCATTGAGCAGCCTGGCCTGGTCAGGGGTGTTCCTGCCCATGACAGGGGGGAGCTGAATCTTTATGGTCCCTTCCAACCTAAACCATTCTATGATTCAATGATAGTTAGGTGTTGACAATATATTTTTAATATCATGTAAACAAAATTCCCTTATTTTTAGCCAGCTTACAGCCTTGAAGCTGTGAGAGATCAAGCATTGTGACCTCCTCAAATTTCTGTTTGTAGTGTAGGCTGGTTTTCACACCATGACCACGATTTGAACAGTTGGGACAGAGTTAGAGTTCTCTTAACAGCATAAACTCCACTGCTTTTCCTAAGAGCTATCTGTCCTTAATCTATGTGACAGTAAGTGTCTCTTCCAATGAAAAAGTGACAGAGAAGATGCTGGTATCATAAGGTAGCTAATCGTCATTCTGAAAGAAGCGAGCAAACTAGCAGAATGACTTCCTTTTTCTCTCAGCACTTACACCATTAGCACTTAGCTCAACCACTTCTTCTAGAGAAATGCATAACGCTAAGCAGAAAAGATTATACCGCAGAGATTTTCCAGCACCTATCACAAGTGTATTTATATAAAATCCAACTACTGGACATGAAAGAACCATTGCTTTATTTATTCAGGATCTCTAAATGTGTTGTCTCAGGTACTCCCCTTGACTGGCAAAGTCACCACTGAAAAACTGATGTGTACATAAGTACTATTTTATTAGGTGATTACTAAAAAAAACCAAACACCATCATAAAGAACAACAACAAAACAAACCACAACAACAATCCACTCCCTCCCCAACGATAATCTGGGGCAAAGAAGAAATTGAGCAGAAGAATTTTGACAAGGTAGCCATAATCCTGGCAGCACAGAAAATATTAAATACATGGAATGAATGTCCAGTGGGTCTGTAGACTGACACTTACATCTAACAGTACCGGTATAAGAAAAAAGGCAACATGGAAAATTTAGTGTGATAGCAGGCTACAAGATGCAAAACTTTAAAGCGTACGCAGTTTGATATTTTGAAAGCAATGGAAAAATATCCTTTATCTTCACTAGTCTGAAAGAAGTAGTCTCTCCACTTATGAATTTCAACTAACATAATCCATGAAGGATGGAAAATAAAAGCAGGAAATAACTCCTTGTTATCTGTTCACAGTTTTTAAAAATGTTGCATGATTCTCATTTTTAGAACAAATAATATTCTGGCTTCATAGCAAAGAACAATAATGAGCTATTTTTCTCAAGTTATTTTTGGGATGTTTACTAACATCTCCATATTTCTCTAGATTCTGTTGTTGCTTCTTAACTCACTATTGCCTCTTGTCTAGAAGATTTCTTCTCTGCCTTAGGGCAGAGGTTGTGTTTGTTTGCCCCATGTCTAGCACTGTGAGAATTTGGTTCATGACAGGACTTCCTTAGCCCTGGAATAATGCAAATACAGTTCTCGGTAGCCCCAGTTTTACTGTGCTGTATTTCCAACACCATTAATACACAAGTGTGAGACTAGAGGACTGAGGTAAAATGAAATATTAACTGACAGCCAATAGCATGAACTAGAGGACTAAAAACAAGCTCAGCAGATGAAGAGGAGAAGGAACATTAAAATACGGCTAAAAAACAGTCAGCTGAAGCAGCATGAACTTGACTGACATCAAAATTGTAAATCTTGCTCTCACAAAAAGAAGGCATTTTCTGATAATCATCCAAGCATACAGGAGACTTGCATCTACATCTCATTGAAAAATTAGCTTTTACTAATGCTTTTCTATTTTGTCAGAGACCCATAAACTGTAGTTTTAAATAATGCCCAACAGAAATTCAGAGCAGAGCACTGCAGGTAGAGACTATTAGTCTACTGAAATACAGAACTGCTATTACAGGATTATATAAATAGCATAGCTGTGCCATTGAATAAAAAGCTGAGATGAGCGCTACTTAATTTACGGATGTTGTCATCACCTTCTCTAACCTTCCTCTTCTGTAATGCCACATGTTAAGGATCAATGTTCTATATTATAGTAAAAGATCAAAAAGCTGCATGTTCTGGTTCAGTATCCAACCATAAGTCTCTCAACTTTATTATTGCTTCTAATAATGAAATTACATACAAATTGTGTTTTAGTGCTTGAGCATGTGAAATTGTCATCACTTTAAATCCCCGGCATAAAACCCATTTCTGTTTCCATTCAGCTACATGAGAAGACAACTTCCTATGAAAAGGGAAAGAGGAAATTACACTATAGCTCTGCAGGCTAATGAAATCAACCAGGAAAAAGCAGTAGATTTAAGGTTATCCCTTTGGATAATTCTTCCTGTGTGCCTTAATCTCACCATTCTCCCCAGAGACACTTTATCCCTGCATGCTAAGTAGGAAACATTCAGATTGTCGTTCAGCTCTCAGTTATTCAGGGTAATCCAAATAAAGTAAAGCATGGAAAAATGCAGAGCTCACAGTAACTATCCAGTGAAGGAAAGTGTGTGCTACTAGCAACTGCATAGTATAAGCTAAGGTGGTACCTTCATACCACTGCTGTACAGATGAAGCATCCCTTCACCAAGATCTATACAGTCCATCCACAAAGCAAGTAGGGAGGACTTGACTATTTTGTCTGTTCATATGTTTCATTTGCAGCACTTGAAGTAGAAAAACATTGACAGGAATGGTATGTTCCATTTTATTTAAAAGGTCAACTGTCATCAATTTTCATAGCACAAAACAACCAAGAGTTCCTGAGATGGATAAATATCAGAAATACAGTAGATTTGCTTTTCACTTTCATATAGGGCCCTTTGAGAGTGTATAAAACAAGAGTGCTTCAACGATTATGCTAAAAGTAAAGATAACATATATAGAAAAGGAGCAAAAATACAACAAAGGGGAAGTTTCTCTCTGAGTTATTATGCCATCTTTATTTTCTACAGTGTCCACAAAGACAGATGAAGAACAGTTGGCTTGGTTTGTATTTTTTTCTTTCCCTCAGAAGTACCTGAGGGGAAAAAAAAAGTGAAGAAAAAAACAAACCATGCAGAGCTACAGCTACTTTCAGCCAGGAGCTTAACTGCAGAGCAGACAAGAACATTTATCTTGTGCAAGACACTCTGAGGAGCAAGACACTTTGTGGAGCAAGACCCCAGGCTGAGGCTGGGCAGAGAGCACATGTCCCCACTGATTGCCTACAGAGGCAGCAGGAGGGACAGAGCCCTTCCAGGAATCACACCGGACCCACCTTGTGCTCCACTGTCCACAAATGAGGCAGCCTAGACGGTTTTACCTACATTAGTCTTCATAATTTCACCTCATCTCCTCTCTTCACAAAGCGTCAGTAAAACTGCTGTAGTGTAGTTTCTAGAAAGACAAAAAGCTATTTTGGCTAATTCCTATTCAGAGATCCTCAGCTCTTTCATTCACAGAGGAGCATCTCTTAAGTTTCTCAGCAGCTGATATTCCTGCATGTTGGTCTGATCTTGACTGAGTGGCCAGTGCTTCCACAGTACTCACCACCTAAAAGCACTTTAGCAAAGACAGTCAAAAAGTCATCAGCCACATCTGAAAATGTCAGGCTATGATCTAGGAAAAGAGTCCTGACTACATCTGTATGGCTTGATATAAGGTCACACCATAAATAAATAATGAATATGCAAATAAATCTATCGCCCTATTGACACTTTCATCAGCACCTCTGAAAAACAAAAAAAAAAAACAAATACAAAGAAACAGCCCCTGTCCAGCCTTCCCTCCAAAATGATGAGGCTGGAAAAAACAATCCACTTTCTATGCTGACAATAACATACAATTCTTGATATTTTGCTGATTGAAAAGCCCTTTCCCCACCCTGTCTTGGCAAAAACCAGTACACTCTCTTAAATGCACCAATTTTCAAGGAAATGTTTAAGATCACTGCATTTTCTCTTATGCATCACTCATTCTGTACTGCTCCAGAAAATAATAACGCAAATATTTGCTTTTATGCACTTTGGTCCATGTTTGAAAATTGAATCCAACAGTCTTTTTTATCTTAAAATAGAAGAAAAACAAAGAGGCAAATGAAAGAGAACTGGAAGGCTATGGCTGTAAAGTTCTGACAAACTACATGGTCTTACTCCACTCATTTAACACTTTTTCTTAATTTTACCAGATAGAAAATGCAGGTTAGAATGTATGTTTTCCTTCCCTATACATTATAAATAACAATAAAATGCAGGGCACTGTACAAGTTCCAAGCGTCATTTTTGAGAAGTACTAGAGAAGTACTAGTAAGCCTTCACATTGTAGTGAGGTTTCGGTGTGTGTCGGGGAGGGGGGAGGGGGGGGCAGGAAGAGTTGAACTTATAAGAGCTTGAAAATGTCCCTGTCTTCAACTATACCTAAATTTAGAGCCATTGGAATTGTAAAAGGATCTTTGGTTTGGATCCAAAAGAAAACAGTGAAGTCAGCCATCAATCAGCATCTCAAATGGAGTTCACAGTTTTGTCTCACTTCTGCTTTATTTGTGGGTTTCTTTCCATTTTTTTTTATTTTATAAGAAAAATGAAGCATTACTGGCCGAGACTTTATGTCATTGTGACCCTTTTGAGGAGATTAACACTCTCGTAGCAGAACACCGTTAAAAAAACCCAGAAAAAAAAAGACCAAAAAAAAAACCAACTGCAGCAACAGCAACAAAAAACCCACCACCAACAAAAAACTCGATCACACAGTCAAAAACAAACTCTGGACGTCTGATAGTTATGTAATAAAACCAAAAAAAACATAACAACAAAATTTTAAAGTTCTACTTTAACTGCACTCCTTTTTACCAATGCACACCTATATAGACTTTAATTACGTGATTGTAAACTGCTTTTCAAATATTCAATGTAATACTACACAGTTTTTCTTAATTTTTGGTGTTCATGTATTGAATAATTTAAAACGGCTCTGTACTATTATTTTGATGTCCAAATAGATTCCATTAAAGTCATTTATATGGAAAACACAGAGTAAGGCATTTCACAAAACGTATTACCAAGCAATAGTAAACATTTTCCAGAAAACTGAAGCCACCTGTGCTTCTAGCTGAATTAACATCATAGTTAACTGCCTCACCTCCAGCACGGGACAGCTGGAAATACAAACAGGTAAATGGACTGAATAGTTAAAAGCTTCAGCCCTTTAATAACCAATACATATGCTGTGCTGACAGACAGAAAGAACTTGTATCTGGTTCAGTCCACAATGTGATTACATGCTAAGCACCTCCCAAAAGGCACCCAGGATTACTCAGGATTGAATCCAAGATGATTAAAATTCATACCATGGAGAAGAAAGACCTGCATTAAAAAAAAGCAAAAAACCTCAGTCACCTCTGACTCCTATTAGTGTAAAACTAATGGAACTCCTCCAGAGATTTCTCCAGAGTGACACAAGAAACAGTCCCTTGCTGCCTTAAGGTAATAAACACATTTAAAAAAAACCCCAAACAAACAAAAAACATTCTGCCAATGCATGGATTTTAAGGCTGCAAGAAGGAAGGCTTTGATATACCTCAAGTATGGATCTGAAGTCTCATTAAACAAAAATACTGAAAAATTATTTTAAGTGAAAGACTCATCTTACTGAGGGAAACTGGAACTCTGTTACACTGTTTAAAGTGAATAGGATTTTACCCTCGCTGATCATATAATTGAAGAGTCAAAATGCACACACCCAGGAGGACAGAGCTAACAGGGAACGTGGAATTAACACTGGTATTTCATGATTTTTGAATGATTTGTGATGTAACTCCAATATTCTCCAAATGCTGGCTTCCAAACAGAATTGCCCAGGCCTTGTAAAACTGAACAGTGGAGGGGAGAAAATATTCGCTATTGCAGCTTCATTTGCCTGAGTGTTTCTGAAGCATTTTTATCTCACAACCCTTAAAATCTGTAGGAAGGTTCCTCGTTGCTGGATGTGTACTGGCACCCTGCAAAGTTTCCTTTGGCAGAGCAGGACTGACCTCCCCAGGAGCAGAGGACTCTGCAGAATACAAGGTAGAGTCTGGTTGCTGCTTCCACTTCACTTGATGAAAGAAGTCAGTCATGCCAGCTCTTTGCTGTAGCTTCCTCACCAAGGGGAAAGAAATAAAGAGGAAAAACAACCCCAAACAAAACAACCTTCCTAGCAGTCTTCTCAGTCTCTACCTGCCTGCAAAGGATTTGAAACAAGAACAGCAATATTTTCAAGGGGAGAAAGGGGAAGGAAAGCGACTGCTGCTCACTTCAGAGTGGTGCTACACATAACATATTAACATACAGAATGAAAATCACTTCTTCACCTCTTTGCTCCCCTGTGTGGGAATGCAGCTCCGGTCATGATTGCACCTCAGGAACCACACAGTAAAAAGTCTCTCCAGTGAGAAGGTTAGGAACTGGGCACGTCTTATCTTTTATGATGCTCAGCAAGGGCTCTATTTCCAGGAAGATGGGCTTCCTTTTGCAAGTGCAAATTTTTATCTGCTTTCCCTACAAAATGAATTGCTTGTACAAATGTGAGTTCCTGAGCCAACAATTCATACTGCTGATACAGAAGCAGGCTGGGCACAGAGTGTTGTTTCAGAAAAAATGGTTTGCCTTTCGGAACATATCTGCTTATGAATGCTAGGACTCCTGTAAAGGACAGGAAAGAGCAGACTGTGAAGCTAAAAATAACCACGTACATGCAAATATCATGTACTCTAGCGCTACCACAGCATTTTTGGCCATAATATAGCAATCGAATGAATATGAGAATCACTGCAGATCAAAAGCAGTCTTCAGCTGAGTATTTAAAACACTTCTTTTCCAGGAGAGAAATTCTAATTTGTAAGCCACATTTCCCTTTATACCAGTGAGGAATAATGCCAAATATGCCATTTTTCTTAAAGGCACAACAGAAGCTCCAACCTGAGAACAATTTTGAAAACCCAAAAAGCTAAGCAGCAGCTGCTTGGCATCAGATGGAAACTTACATAACCTAAAACTTAACAAAAACTTTCAGGACTGCTCTAATAAGAAATAATATTTCCAATTTTAGCACATTTTTATTAAGGTCTCAATTGTGCAAAATACCAACCCTGTTTCAGAAAAGCACCTAAACACAACAATTGCTGTAATTATGACAGCAGTTCTCCATTTAACTTGATTATTCAGTTGGCATGATTAAATTCTAAGCACTTGACTGTGTTAACACAAACATCAAGGTTTTTGTCTCAGTAGGACGAATTAAGCAAGCTGAAATTCATTGCTCTCGTATATCTGAAGCAGTGGATTTCAGATTACTTCATCTCCTTTTTTTGTAAGTATGCCATTTTGCCAAAAGCTGTTACTCCCTTGTTTTCCATGCATTTTCTAAATTTTACTGAGAAACTGTATTTATTGATTCTGATACTACACAGAAAAATGGGATTTTCTTTCAATAAGATGATTACACATAAATGTTACACAGAAACACAAGAGGGTGGTTTTTTTCCCTTATAATTGCTGAAGGAAGCATATTACCCACCAGCACAAGGCAGTGAATGAGCTAAGGCCTGGATTCACAGCTGTGCTCAGTGTGCTCCATGTGCGGCAACGGGCGCTCAAATGAGTCACTTGGGATGCCCTAATGTAAGGGCTTGTTCTGCATTGGCCTGGCGCCCATGAGGAGGAAGGTACAGGAGACTGTGTTGTGCTGTGCATGGAGGGCAGCAAGGCCCCCACGGTGCCAATCTGACAGCCAAGTAACATCAAAGCAAAGCAGTAGCACAGATATGCTCTCCTTTTTACTTGTCACACCCCCAGATGCCCGATGCTTTCTCTCTTGCCTTCAGTAGTGCTGACCTTTACGGAGCAAACAATACAGAACTTCTGTTTTCTAGGACTCGCTGTAAGGTCTTACAAGAGAATATTCACCCTCATATGTCTCTATTCCTATGTAAAATATGGATCCAATATGAGTAATAAAATATTTTATTTGTATCAATGGTGGTAAAACACTTTCATTGTCACACTGTACTTTGAAGAAGCATACCTAATACGGAGAGCTCTTAAAGAAAATTGTAAGAGGAATCAGGAATGTAATGTGTTGCCGTTTTGAAATGCTTAACATTTTCCTTTTTCAAACTATGAAACTTTGATCCATTCTGGTTTAAGTCAACCACGCTGATGGAATTAAAGTTTTCAGATTGCACCATATAAACACGCATATAAACATGCAAGCATCTGCACCCTCCAAAGTTTGTTTAAATACCCTACCTTTCCTACATAGAGTGGGTCTGTACCCATGTATTCTTCCAGCACAAAGAACTGATTCCAGACCCAGCTGCGTTTGGTTCTCGTCCTCCCTGATTGAAAGTAGGGCTTTGACCTGGACCTTGAGAGCTCTGCTTGATTCATCCCAGAAAGACACAGGAAAAGAGCTAGTATCTGCAGGAAATGGCAGAACTCCACTTTGCCCAACTTCATCTTGTTTTTTTCCCCGTGAAAGAAAAAAACCTTGACAAGAGCGGGCACAATTCCAGTTGTCTCAGTAGCTCTAGCCTCCGGCCAGGTGTCAGCTGAGAGTCCAGAGATAGTAATGTGTGGAGTGGTCGATTGGAAGAAGTCACCACTGTTGAACAGCCTTCACCAAAGAAATGGTGTAATAGATACCTACGCAGGAAAAAAAAGACAAGAACTGTTGTCAGAACTTTTTTTTTTTAATATAAGAATGCAAATTCTTTGCAGCTTTCACATATGCACCAAAAATGTTTATTTATGATTTCTCTCATCAGCAGCACAGTTGCGTTTACATAGTAAGTCTCTGAGATGCATTCCTTGGATGGTATTGCTCCTGCCAATACATCTGTATTTATAGCGATAAAGTTTTCTTAGACTGTTCTCTTAATACACCATTTTCCCCAGTACAAATCCTGAAATTTTTTCTCTTTAAAATAATCAAAGCAAACGTGGTTATTTACAGTTATTTGGTTTGATTTCTCCTCCTGTGTCTGCTACAGTCTGCTTTGTTTGCCATTACCATGATATAATTACAAACCAGCTACAGGCAGAAAGTTATATTAATGGCAAGGACATATGCTAGCTTAACTCTCTTCCATATAACTGAAAAGTAAAGCAAAGGAGTATAAGATGAATTGGAACAATCTGATTGATTCTTAGTCACAGTATACCAGATGTTCTGACTTTTCCCCATCTGAATCTGACCCGCTAAAAGACCTCAGAGTTGCCCCACTCATTTTTAATACATTCCTAAAGCAAATGTCAAGCACAGTAAGAAGCATGTTAGACTAGTTTATATACGTATACACAAAAATGTTCCAAAAGACTAGGGGATGATGTGATTCTGTATTTTCAATGAAACCTTGATTCAATGACAAATGATTTTTCAGCACTAACATACAGAATTTTTGTCTTTTTGTGCATGTCTGCTTTTACTTCAAAACGTTGATCATTTAATAATCGGTAGAACTCACCTAAAAAGAATAATCATTTGCAAAAAAACCCAAATCCAATCCATCAATACCTAAACAAATATTTTTTTCTGCCTTCTGCACTGTGACCCTTATTTGGCCAAGTGAAAATGTACACTTAATATGATGTTTTGAAAAGTTTAAGTTCTGTCAGTGAGAACCAAACATAGCTTTTCCTTTCAGGAGAATTACCTGCATTAACTCCAGGTAAACAATGCTCTCTCTGAAACAGGCATCCTCTTTGTCTCAGGCAGATGAGGATTATTTAAGTGCCAAACACAAGGTGAAAATGACGATGAAATTAAAACAGATAACAAGGCATTCATTCAGAGTGAACCTTTGCTACTTAGGAAGCCATGGAAGACAGATTTCATCCTTTCCACGTATAATTAATCCAAAAAGGCTAGATGTTAAATCACACATACACTAAGTGCCCTAGATACATTATCCTTACATCCCCACATGCCACTATTAAAACTGAGTGAAATGTGATCTTTTCTGTTTTCACTATGTCAGGCTCTTCTAGCTGCAGAACGCCTATGCATTGTGCTGCCAAAGGTACCTAGAGGGCAGAAACACGAAACAAATAAAAAGCTCTTCTGATTACAGGCTGTATTTAAAGCCTTTTTATAGTAATCCCTTCTGTGGTACTGCCCTGCACCAGAAAGGCTTTGCTTAGAGACTGGAGGGATAAACCACAAACCCACTGAGCGTGTTTGCTAAGCAGCAGCAATTTGAAAGCTTCCATATGTGAAAATCCAGCATCTCCCTCCAGGCAAAAAAAAAAAAAAAAAGAATAGGCAACGTCTCACCTAAAGACCTAAATTTTCAAATGCTACAGTAAGTCTCTCCAACACGGACCAAGGCTCCTTCCGCATCAGAATTAACATTCAGGTTAATCTCACTGGCAGAACATAATTTAAAATTATTAATCCCAACCAGTCATAGCTCAATTTTGATCATACTCTTTGGGTAAATCATGACCATATGACATAGTAATTACTGAGAGGGCTGCCATGAGTGGGTAGCTGTGCTTCCTTGGTGATACATTTACTTCCTGCTGCTCAGTTCAAAAAAGATAAGTGTTGTTTGTAGTAGAGGCTGTTTACATACCCTTTACTTTCCCTCACTGCCAAAGTTACATCAGGTTAAAGACAACTAATATTGATAAACTGTCAGTTTATTTCAAAGAACAAGAGGATTCTTATTTATTAGAGATAAAAATACAAAACAGATTTTCTTAAGCAATGTCACTAAAACATTTACAATATGTTAGTCTTGCCTTTAAGCAGTTTGAAATGTCTTGTTCTTGCTCTGAACAGACATTTCAAACCTAGAATTGCTCTAACCTTTATCTCAAATAGTGTTCTCTTATATCCTTTCTTTTACACCTGCAGGAGAGTATGAAAGCCACCATATGGAGTGCCATGGTCCTCAGCCACATACCACAGCACAGAACTGAAAAACACATCCAAAATACCAACTGAAAAACAGCCCATATGCTAGACAGTACAATCTGATGAAAAGCAGAATACTCACACCCCTCAGAAAAAAATTGTTGTCATTTACTCATTCTCAAAAACTTTCACCACACAGTCTTCAGAATTCCAATTATTTTTATTCAGCTGTGTGACAGCACTTTCAGCTCTTAAACACTCTTCTCTCCCTTCCTCCTCTTCTTCAGGATATATCTCCATATTCCTCTTAGAGTCCCCTTTTTTTAGGTTTTTATTTATAGTTCTTTCAGCACACTGCCTTTTGAGTGTGATACTTCCCAAAGCAAAAGTAAAAGTATCTAGTATTTAAATATCTTTTCAGGTTTAGGAATTAATTTATTTATTAAATTGCATTTCACCACCTTTCTTACTGAGACAGATATGTATATATTTATATGGATTTTTTATGGCTGTGTGTTAAAAAAATAAAACACTGTATTTCTGTCCAAGCATAACTAGCACTTCAACATCACCTGTTCTGTGAAGTCCATTAGTAAGAAGTTCACAAATCTACATAATCAACAATACATCATTCACAAAGCTGAAAACTAAAAGGTGCTATTATGTTGGGATTTTTCCTCATCAAGGCATAACTTCAGTGTTCAGGGTTGTACTTGCAGCAGCGGAAATGACTAACACTGACAGCAAAAGAGAGAATGCAGCACTCTGATTCCAGTGCCTTCTCTGTCGACTGGGTATACTGGCTTGAGTGTGAGGAGAAGGCAAATTTGACCTGTAACCATTTTGCCTTTTGCGTTTAAAGATGTGCTTTTATAAAGTAGTATCACTTTCTGCACAAAGAGGACTTGGAATACACAGAACTGAGAAGTATTTGCACGTGTAATTGATGTAATTAATTTCCTGCTACCCTAGGACATAATTGCACGTTTACATCTTCTTTCTGGGTCTCCAAAATGCTACTTCACTCCTCAAACAGGGACAAATACAATCTTCTCACTTACACTTTGCCTACGTAACTAATCTAGGCTTTAAAAATAAAATTAATTTGTCTGCTAGCATATTCAAAGGACTATGCTCTACTTTTCACATTCGAGCCTGAATTCCCTTTTTACTTTGTGTATAGCTGTTCACAATCACGAAAATTAAAAATATAAAGTATAACAACTGGTGCGCAATTCAAAGAGTATGTTATGTGATCTGAATTGTGCACACAGCATGTCTTACCAGACCTATCTGTGTGAACAGCTACAAGAATAAAAAAAACCCAGCTTGCTGATATACAAAACATCAGAAAGAATAATATCTGAAAAAACAATAACCCCCTTATTCAATATATATAAAACTTACATTTTCTCCCATCTGCTGCATAGAAACTGAACTATATTTAAGCCACTATCGAGTAGCAGAAGTGTTCTGGTGAACACTGCTAATCTGAAAAATGTTACTCTTCTACTTTGCCAAAACAATCTGCTAGTGTCAAAAAGACACTATTATGCACTGTCTCTGAGGGACAATCTTGATTTCTTGAAAACATTCAGATCATGAATCCTCAGCTTTAAGGAATAGTTCCACTCACTGCAAGCAATTAAGGGTAATTTACACCCACTGAAAATCTCTCTGAATATTTTGCTTCACTCCATAATTTCTGAAAGAACGCATCAAGACTAGTCCTCACTGTTCGTGTGTTGTAGTGAGCACCAGCTGATATGGACGAAACGTGTCTTCAGTCTTCTAGACATTCTCATGGAAGCCCTCTTTTCCCAGTCTTATAGAGCCATTCACTGTCTTGAGATCATATTCGTACCACCTCACCTTTGCAGCTAAAGTGCAAATTCCTACAGACTTCAACTCACACATTGCTACTGGTGTCACAGTGCCAGCTTAATCTACAAACTACATCATTTCCCTATCAATCTCTCACACCCAAGAAGAAATTTTGTCCTTCACTGTGTATTGTTCTAAAGTCTTCCCAAAGCACAAAATTGTTCGGGAAGAAATAGAAGTCCAAAATATTTTCCATAACTAAACTCTACCAGCCTGGATTATATTTCTCTATTTTGAAGCCTTGCTGTCAGCTCAGGGCATCCATTTAAGGTCCAACCAAAGAATACTCCACTCCCACTGCCTTCCCTCCACCCTGCTCCATTCTTCTCCTCTCATCAGATTGCTTGAATTTTTGATACCATTGCAAAACTTGGATCTCAGTTCTCTGGAAGTGCAGCCCAGACAACACTTGCTAGTAGATTTTCCTTAAGCTTGGTCAACATGTTACCCCATGTTTGGGATGCTTTTTCTCTACTTTAGTCATAAAATGAAATAAGATCTGGCACATTGAGATAATTTTGAGGGTGACTGTTGCCACTGGCTCTTAAACCGTGATCCCTCAAACACAGTGGAATCAGTAGGTGAGCCCCCTGGCAGCTGAACTATCCTCACGGAAATATTTATGTTTCGACATTCAATTCTACAATGCCCATTGGAAAGGGTGTCACTTTCTATGGCAGAGAAAATTGCTCTTTGTTAAGAGCCTGTAGCTCCTCAATGTCACACATCCTAAGTATCACGGGAGACTCTTTCAGAGGCATAGGAACTCTGATCCTTGCGTCCTTGAGACAAATGGTTTAGAGAACATAACATGTCTAATTACAATGTAGATTGCAATGTTTGGTTATCACTATTTTCAGGAAAAGAAAAAAAAAAAAAAAAAGAAAAAAGGAGGGTGTGGAGCAAGTGAGGTGGGGATCCTTCCATGAAATGAAGCTCTGCAAGTCAAGGCAGTACGATGAAACCTATTAAGTCCCTTGCGCCAGATGACATTACAACTACAGTCCACAACCTCCTGCCGCTAACTGGCCTAAATATTCACATGGGAGATCTGTAAATGTAGTGCACATGCTGCAGTCTGCATCTGGTTATCAAGCAAAAAAATATCACTGTTCCAAACATATGGTACTGTTACACTAAACTGTCTCAAACACCCCCTGACTCCGGTGAAAGGACCTGATGAGACAACAGAAAAACACTAGGCACACTTCAGTAAATTACATGGCTTCAGATAATGTAGAAAACCAGGCAACAGCTTTTGGTCTTTCACACTGCTCTGCACTTGATTGTAAGATTGTATGTGGCTAGAGTGCTAAGTTGTTTGGGTTGTTGGCAGGTTTCTTTTTTTCTCCAAGAAAAAAAATAAAAGATTTTTTTTTTTTTAATGTAATTCCCTCTATGTGAAAAGTGCTTTCTTGTTTTTTCACCTTGCTATAGTACATTTTATAGATCTAAGTCGCTGGAAAGGATTATGCTAATTTCATCAGTTATTGACAGGAAACCCTAGCAGTATTTGTATATCTGCAACCAATCAAATAAAATATTTAAATTTCCACAAGCTCGATTTCTGCAGCCTCTTTTAAGCTGAGGAATTTCACATAATACCTAGGTATGACTTTCTTGCAGAACCCCTGAATTCCCGGAGGAGGCACTCCTGCATTACTGCTTAGAGGTAAGCCTGGTTTGACAGGAAGAAATGAAGTAACCATCATCTATTTTATGCACTCTTCCTCAGCTATAATTTAATGATTTTTATTGCCATGAGAAAACAATACCCAGTCGTAGAACGAAAGCATACATGGGCAAACAAAAATGAGCATGATAAACTAAAGGAAACTGAATGGCTCTGGAAGGGCCTTCGCTGAAGAACTGCTGAGCAGATATTGAAACCAATAGCCAAAATCGTATATAGAAACTTTCTAGCCAACCTGTAATTAAAACTGTCTCCCAAGTAGTATATTCATTGCAAACTGTTTGAAGTTGAAAATATTTTCTATTTTCATTGGTCACTGGAGTCAACTGGTGAATGGAAGACATTTGAGAAAAGTCTTAGCCAGGTTTATAGCAAAGTGGGACTTCAACTAAAACAACCTAAGTTTTTGCATTAACTAACTGCAGAAGAAACAGAAAAATGTGGACACAACATGCACACACACAGAGTTATACACGAAAAGGATAGGCAAAAAACTGCACGGATGCTATATCCATTCTGCTCATCAGATAATGCATGGATAATCTGCAGTTATACAAATGTGCTACAATTATCCTTTTATATGGAAAGATAAGTATGCTTTGCTTTTAAATCAATAGCAAATAATCAAGAGTGCTTTGCTATTAAATCAGTAAAAGTAGACTTTGTTAAGAGAGTTGTGAGACTGTCATCTGACTCTTAATACAATTCTAATGACCTACATCAGCCTTTAATTACAGTGAAGTCTCCTATTGTAAGGGTGAAATGCCCTCTGATTAAAACTGCAGTCATTAATGGCTTCTTGCAAGAAAACAGTCTATATTACTGATGTTTGGGGTTTTATTCATGTTAACTGAAAGGCACGTCTAACATGCAGTGGCAGCTCAGATTATTACCTTTGATACTTCCCTAATAGATTAAAAGCTACCTGTAATATATTAAGTACTCAAACCCAAGATATTTAACATACTTAACATTAAAAGTTGTCAGTCAGCTTTTAGCTCCTTTGCTTTTCTCCCCTTGTTGTGGATTTTACTGCAATTGTTTTTTAAATCTTACTTAGCCTTTCTTCATGACCCTAAAAAAAAAAGTGTGTCTAGATTAGATCCCCTGGTAACTGCAGTCTGGAGAGTTAGAAAAGTGTGTACAAGGAGTTTAAACATCATTTCACATTTGGTCCCTGGATGGTTCTTACGGACTTGCTCGGCAGTTTTTTTGTTCTTTTTTCCCCCAAAGATGATAACATACTCATTGTACTGAACTAGCTTTGATGAGGCACAGTCATACTATTTCTAAACATCCTCACTTCACTTTGGCATCTTTAAAACTGTTATGATATTACTAAGAGGAAACCGGCATTATTTCCCAACTGATCTTTATTTGTTGACCTGTTGTGCCTTCAGAAGCTATACTCTAATTCAACTTGTTACTTATGCAACTGTCATGCTATTAATCTAGTTTGCCCATCTGAATAGCTCTTCACCTGAGATTATGCAGACCTGTCTTTTTCAGAAACAAAATAAGCACCTAGCTTTCGCAGGAACAATTCCCAGCAAAGTTCGAATAATGTAACATAGGAACAAACAGTAAATACAATAGGGGTAAAAAAAGTAAAGTCACACATCACTGACAAGGAGACACTGTTTCAGAAACTGGCATTCTTAAAGAGTTTGGCTCCTTTATTAATTTACTTCTTTGTCTTGGAAAAGCAATTTATTTTCTGCAAAGTTGTACAATCACCTATGTTTTAGCTGAAAAATGGCAAGGCGGTATGTCTTGTTAGAGAGACTATGAAGTATGTTCTGCCCTTTCAAGTCTGCTTTGACTTGAGAAGTTATCTATCGAAACACAAGATTTTATCCTTGCAATAGGAAAAGATTAAAGTATCAACGTTTCAGTTCCCAGCATCAGAGTGCCTCACTAGTGTCCACCTCCGGTCTCTCCTTAAATCCTCCAATCTGTCAGGGAAGCCATCGTTTGCAGAGTCCTGGCTCACCTGAACTACCTCACCTTTTGAAAAAGAATGAGTATAAAGGCTAAATCTTATCTCATTGAGGGATATTTTTTCCTCCGTTTAGCAACTAGAAGTCTGAGGATCCAGACCAGAAGCCACTTAATACCAGTGCATACAACCTATTATCGGAAAGCAGGACATGCCTGTGTGTGGATGTGTGGACAGACGGGGGTACGGGGTGGAGGGGGAAGGGTCAGTATCAAACAGCCAAGCACTGCAGAGCTAGCTTTACCAGCTGAATACTAATCAAAGAAACAAGCTCCCGTCACTTCAACATTTGCAAACTCTGGAACATCCCTGACATGAAAGGAGGAAAGCCCTGCGAAATAACTCGGGAAATTTCCTGGCCTCAGTAATCTCTTACTCTGTAGCATCAGTGCCGAACTCCAAGATTAAGCCAGGCAGCTGCCTTGGCTTGGCAGAAAGCACCCACATAGCCGGGACTTAGTGCTGCCCGAATTTTACAGAAGTCTGTGTTCCCCCCTTCTTCCACCCGACCTCCCCGCCTGCTTATGAGACTTTCTGCAAAGAGTCAGAGAGACGCTATTGTTCTCTTATTTTCTCAGAAGGTGCACAGACGCGTGCAGCGTTAGTGTTCCTGCTTCCCGTGGTTTCCCTGCCGCACCTGGCGCCTGTGCCCCTGCGGCCGCTCCCGGCCGCGCTGCCCGGGCCACCGCGCCGGCTCCTTCCCCTCGGCCCCGCGAGCGCAGGCGAAGGGGCACCGAGCGCGGCGCCCGCGCCGCCCTGCTGACTCCGCAGATCCGCATCCCTGCTGCCCAGCAGGAGCGTCCTGAGGGCACACAGCCCCTTCCTACAGCTGTTCCCATAGCCCCCCTACCTACGTGCGAGGGAAGGCACAGGTGCAGGCGACACTTACCTGCTCTCCCTCTCCCTCGGCTGCCCTGCGCAGCGGGTATTTTAATCCCAAGGGCCGGCGGTGCCTCCGCGGCGAAGTGTTGGCGGGATGCTGCCCGGGCGGGGGCCGGGCTGCGGGGCGCATGGGGGCTGCGCGCCCGCGCACTCGCCCGCACCCGCGGAGGTCGGAGCGCAGCTGCCGCTCCGCTCCGCTCCTCCTCCCCGGCGCGGCACGGGCAGCCGCTGGGCACACGGAGGGAGAAGTGGGTGCCGGTGCCAAGCTCAGCTCCGACTGGGTGCGGATCGTGGCTGCGGGAGGAGGAGGAAGAAGAGGGAGGGAAGGAGGAGGGGAGGGATGGAAGGAGGCAGAGGAGGTGGAGATGCTTCTCTGGGCAGGGGATCTCACCGCTCGGTGGCCAGAGCCGGCTGCCGGCACCGTCCGAGGTGCGCGGAGGAAGCACCGGCACTCTTTGTACCTCCCGAGGACCCGGCGGTGGCTATTGGAAAGGGAGCCAGGGAGGCAGCAGCCTGCCCAGCCCCGCTCCCCCCCGCCTCCCACCCTCCTCCTCCTTGACAGGATATACAGATGGAGCCCTTTGGATAAAAATCGGGAGCCGGGCTAGGGGGTGGGGCGGGAGCAAATCTATCACCCGATTTGCATTTGAAACGCGGAGATGAAGGAGAGAGTTTAAGAATTATTTTTTTTAACACACCCCACCCCCCATCCCCCTCCCCCAAGTCGTCCTGGAAGCTGCGATCAATTGAGCTCCCGAGGCGTGATAGCAAAGTCGCAAAACTAATCTGAACTTGCGGGGTCTGTGCTTTACAGTTTTGCCTTTCCAGTCTCCCCAGCCTAAAAACTTGCAAAATCCACACCTCCTACTCTGGCCCGTTCTCCTCTCCGGCGGTGGGGAAGCTGGGGGCAGCGAGGGGGCCGGGCTGGGGTCCCCTCTCCGGGTCCCAGGGAACCTGCCCCCAACCTGCTCAAGGGACCTAAACCCCCGCACCTTTGCTCCCCTGCACCTCTCCAGTGCTGCTGTCCCTCCTACCCGAGCGCTGTATAAATCGGGGGGGGGGGCGGGGGGGCAAGGAGGGAGGAGAGCATTAAAAAAAAAAAAAATACATGGAATAAATAAACCAGGTGCTTCCATCGAACAAACAGCAGAGAGAGGCGGCTGTGCCCGCGCTGGGGTTCTGCGCAGCGGTAGGAGGAGAAGGCGCACTGTCACGCTGGGGCTGGGGCTTGAGCATCATTCGAGCACAGCCCCGCAAACCCAGAGCTGCCCGGGGAAGCCTCCCTGGGAAATGAATACCTGCTTTGTTTGGACTTGGTCCCGCTGGGAAAGCGGCAGCGTGAACTTATTTCAGTACTGCTGAAGCCTTTTTGGGTCTGCGGAATGAAACAGGTCTACAGCTGAAACGTGATCACCCAGATGCCTCCTGAAAAATAAGGAAAAAAAAAAAAAAAAACAAAAACGGCAGAGGTTCCAAGTGTTGGCGGAGCTGCTGATCTGACATTTTCCACGGACAAAAATATTTTTAACACCTGCTGTTTTTAGAACAATGGATCATACCAAGGGCAACTGCAAGAAATGAGCCTTGGCCAGTATCTTTTGATTTCTAGCTTTATTAGAAAAGCATTCTCAACGTACTATGAAAAAGCTAATAATGCCCATTGATAATTAATTTTCATTCTTCTTATACATTATGCTGTGAAGTGTGTTGTCAACAATAATAAAGTAATGTGAGGATAAAGTTTAGATCACAAAGGACTTCTTTTAAATATAAGTTTAGTTTCTGGGTTTGTTTGCAGTCTTTGAATACCTAACTGCAAACAATTCATGCATATTCTAATAAATGTAATATGTAACTTCTGTGCGTTCCTTGTCTTCTGGCTTCATTTTCAGACATGTTCCAATGCCACCCTTCTAATCAGAGAAAGGCAGTTCAGCATCATGGCATTTGTGAACTGAAGAAGTGGTTTAAAGAGGGCAACTAGAAGCAATCTTCATTCTCCAAATTATGGAGCATCTGAGTGCATGGTTGCAAGGTAATAAGATGTATTCAGGCAAGAAAATCCTGAAACATGATTGCACACTGTTGCTTAACATTGTAATTAAAGATTCTTCTTTTCTTTGTCGTCCTCCCCCAATCCGTAATTCATCTTTCACAAGTTAATCAAAATAAGACTCTTTGCACTGATCCTTAGAGGACAAGGTTCAAGGACAAATTATCTTTTTTTCATCACTAAATATCACAAACACCTCTGTTGTATCTTCTTCCAAATTAATTCTGAGATGTAACCGGTATTTGGGAGCCTTATCTTTTCCTACTTAATTCAGTAGTTATGACTTCAATGATGAACATAGAACACTTTAAAATAAGAGAAAGAAAATCATTGTTTGGGATGGGATGATAAAAAAATATCTACATGAGGTCACGAGCTTCATAAACTTTACCCTAGCATCTTCAAACTTCTTCATTGCTCTTCAGGTTCAAAATAGTTTCACAACCACTTAAAATCTCTGTAAAGGAAGGATTGTTTCTCATTAATTTTGATTCTGATCCAGATATTACTGATGGAGAATTGGAATAGCCAATTACCACCCAATTAAAAAGCTTTCATGTGTAGACCTTCACAGAATATTTCATGATATTCCTACTGACTTAACAGACCTCTCTCAAGGATGTGCTTTATGTTCCAAAAATCTGTGTTCTCTCAAGCAAAACTTTTCATTAAACTCTATGTCTGTGAAAACATTTGAACTTATTTTCACTATGCTGGAAATAGGATAGATATTTTTGTCTGATTATTTTTCTAAATGCTTAAGCTGTCATGTCAAAATAAAATGTATTAAACCCTTTGACTTTCATGAGAGCAAAACAACTCAGTGACTCCAAGCAAAAAGTGTGACTAAGCAGACCAATTTAATTTCATTGCACAGGCAGAATAAAATATAAAGAAACAATTATTCTTAGTCATTTTTGGCAGTCTACCATTTTAGTCACATAAGCAAATATATATTTTTTTAATACAATTTGTTCTTGACTATCTTGGTGATGGGTTTTGCCAATGAGTCAGTCCGTTCCAATACATTGATCGGACCATTTTGGCTGTAATCCACACTTACAATGCTGTTGTCTTTCTTTCTAATGTATTTTGTACTGCATCCAGTCATCTTCAGAGGTATGGGTGTACTATTTCCGGAGGATAGTCTACGGTTTGTAAAATCAAGCATTGAACCGTGCTGGACTGACTTTTAGATGGGCCTTCTGAAGACTGACTACAAGCATCACAGAGTGCCTTGATACGGGCGCCTTTCCTGTCTTTTGACTTCTGAAAGTGTCAAGCATTCTCAGTACAAGTTCTTTTCACAGTACAAGTTGTGTTGCTGTTCTGTATAGTGGATCCATAGGGAGAATTAGGACCACAAAACCTGCTCTCAAACATGCTCTCAAGTGCTTCTTAGATGGTGAGAGCTTTGGAGGCTACTGCTTAGGGAGGATTTTGACCTGAGGCACAAAACGTAAAAGTTTACAGTTGTCCTCAGGCTCCTGAGCTGCTGACAGTCTCTTAACATTATAATTTCTACCTGTACACTCACAATGTTCATTCTGAAAAAAAGCAATGTCTGGTAACTGCTGCCTGGATGCTGGTAACTCATTGACTGTGTAGGCAGAAATAACTTCCATTATGCACTCAGCAACAGCTTGCAAAGTTCCTGCAATATGAGAATGTATTACACTCAGAGGCAAAATGCTAACTTTTTCTGAAAATATATATGGATATTAGGCTTTTGTGAGGCAAGTAGGAGAGCTTGCAGTTTAAGATCTCTTTTAAAGGAAAAGACTTCTTCCCACCGGGAGCGCATGTTGCTCTGTACAAATACTGCTTCCTCTACAAATGTCTCTTAGTTAAGGGCTTTTGCTGTCCAGAGATATTATTTACAGGTGGTTATAATTCTGATGTACATTTCTCAACTGCTGTATCACATTGGAAATCACTGTCCATTGCTTTGGTTACACTTGCTTGGATTCAAATCTAGAACTGAGCATTGCTTGTCTTCAGTCTTCTTTTGTTCTCATTTCTACCAATAGCAGAAGGAAAAACAAAAGGTCTATTGAAATTGAAGACACTGACTGCCTTTAACAAGATATTCAACACAGGAATGTGTCTGCCTTTCCATGTCCTTCCGTTTATGGCATAAATCCCTATTTTAAACTGATTTTTGGAGACACGTTGTTGTCTATATTCAAGAATTTTTTCCCACTCCCCATGGAGCCACAGTAATTATGATGACCTACCAAATAACTTCCAAAAATTCAACAACCTGTTCATTAGAAGATATTTTGCAGAATAGCCTCTAAAGATATGTCAGCCAAAAAAACCCAGACATGAACTATCTGTAGCAAATAACGATACTGGTGATTCAGTCGATGAAGTTGTGAGGTCTCTTTATGTATCCACAATCACCCATTCAACTTAGGAAGGGTTATCTTATCAATTAAACATTAACATCATGGCTATACATGTTCCTCTTTGGTTCCTCTGTATCTTCTCTTGAGTTTCCACAGTCGTCTTATGGTATATTTGGGCCTCATATACTGGCAAATCTAGTTAACTTAGTTACAAGAATGGTATTCTTCTTCAGAAGTAGAACAAGTAATCTGAGGCAATATAACTGTAAAAGTAATATGAAGTTACTGTTGGCTAAGGTAATAAATATGAATGCAGATAAAAATGGAGGTGATGTTGTCAGGAAGAACAGAGAAAGCAACAGAGGGAATTGTCAGAAAGGGACCTGAAAAGTTAAGAAACTAGATAGAAAGCAAGCCTGTTTAATTATAAGAAAGTTTCAAAATTGAAAGTTTCAAAATTAAAATTTTCTGCCATTGAGGGTAATTTATTAGTCACATAGCAGTAAAAACAGCACAAGGAGAAATCAATTGGAAAACAACTGCATGGAAAGAATTTTGAAAATCTTACAAGAAGACAGTGGCAAATCACAGGTAGGCTGTCAGAAGACTTAAAAAGAGAAATGGCGAATTTCATTGTGGTCACACAGGAATGGGCTATTTGCACAAGCAAGGATAGATGGCTTAAAAATCCCTAAGACCAGAATGTATGCTGTGTGGCCAGACTCCAGATGCTATTCATCATATTATAAGTGGATGTACCAAGCTGGCCAGCACTGAGATAGAATACAATAGGACAAAACTGGCAGTGTTGTGCGCTTTGCAAGAAGTGTGGATTACCAATGGAAGGGAGAGGGGAAAAAAAAAAAAGCAACAGCCAAAGAAAAGTGCTGAGAATAAAAGCATTAAAATTATTTTAGAAACATTAGATTTTTTTTTAAGCTAGGAATAAATAGTATAAGACAACTAAAAGGGAGGAAGAATGCTTAAAAAGGCCTTTTTTTCTGTTTCATTCAAGGAGATTGTTCAAATAAAATTGATAGGAAAGGCACAGTCAGGGCAGGAGCAGAAGAATATCCAGTCTCTGAGAAGTGCGAAGTGCCAACTACTTGTGTATCCTTGGACCTGCACTAACATTGCAGTGGTACTAAGTTAAACAGTAGCTCTGTAACAGACCTCACAGAGCTACATTTATGAGCATCTCTTGATGAACACAATAGTTCAAACTGTAAATAAATAAATCCACGAACGTTTGTGTCTTGGATTAATGTTTCGTGTCAGCAAGATCCTGCTGATGGAGCAGCATCATCACCAGTTTTATAATCAGCACTCCCTCTTTTTTTGATGTATCCAGAAAAACACACTAGGTTAGATAAGTTTCTGTTTGGATATTAAGTTCAATTGTGCAGGGCATTCACACTGTGGCACAACTACGGTCAATTTTTCAGAAGAATTGCAATCTAAACAGAAAATATTTGTCTGCTCCTATGAGAAGTTATACATAGGAAGTCCAGTTGACTGCAGGGAATTTGGCACACTTCAGGGGGCTGTTACTGTAAAGCAGTCATCTGAAACTCTGCAGCTAAGTGACCTGTGAAAAATGCCAATATATAGTCGTACACAAATAAACTAGTAACTGCCCATACACAGCAGGATGTATCACATCTTCATAATCTTGCACTGCCCACTCTCACAATTAGTTGATGTGAGTGCTGATGGAGACATGATTTGTTATGTCAATTTTCCACCCAGCTAGTGCATCCATCATTTTTTTTTTTTTATTCCTTAGGAAATACAACTCAGACATTACTTTTATACTTAAAATGTTAAAAACATTGTAAATTCCTTTATCCTGTCCAGCTTCTACATGTTCTTGGTATAGATTATGCATTCATTAAAATCAGTGGGAAAACATGTCTTGATTCCATTAGAGACGAATAGGTTTTATAGAAGATCTAAGTCAATGTTGGTTACAAAATTAGCTCAGAGTATGGAGCATGGCACTTGTGTCACTCCAACAGAAGGTAGTGGAAATCTCTGCCCATTGCTAAGAAGATGCAAGTCTCAAGGCATTACAACAACAACAGTTGTACTGCAAGAGTAAAAACAGAGTTTTATCAGTTCCTATTTCCTCCTACTTCTATCCATGCCTGTATGTGTAACGGAAGAAAAAAAAAAAGAGCTGCAGGCAGGTGAAAGAAAATTGCCATTCTTTGGAACCTGCTTCCTCCCACACTTAGCAGGTTAATGGCATAGTGCCCTAGCATCAGAAGAGCCATTCAGTGCCTTTCACTCTTTTAGTGTATTTGCTTCAGTCTGGCCTTTGGAGACATCAGGCACTGGTCAATAGGATGCTGTATCTAATGATTCAGCAACGCTGACCTCGGTGTTACTGGTCCTGCATGCCTTGTATTTTAGACAGAAGTACTGCTTTTGTTTTCTTTGATTTACTGCAGATTGTCATACAGGTTTCTGTTGTGAATTTTCTGAGACAATGTTTTTTTAGGTCAATCAAGGGACACAGACCGAGGACAAGTACCCTGATCTCAGTGTGAAGTAGCACCATACAGATAAATATTAATAATTTACTGCACGCATGCATACAATACATACGTAAATCAGCTACTTTAAGTCATGTCCTGTCATAGGAGCTTGTCTTCAACCATGCATATTCATGTTGCTTTGAACTTAATGACCATGGCTTGATCTACAAATATTCAGCAAAAATGGAGGCACTACAGGATTTCTTCCTGAGGATTCTAGCACTGTCTTCTTTGTCTAAAATTTTGCACTTCTACAAAACTTTATTGCTAATCTATGTAATTGAATAACTCTACTAGACTGCTTTTGAGTAGCTTTTATTTACTTTACTGTTGTTGCCTTAAAAATAGCGGAAGGCTGATAAGAATGGCTTCATGTATAGGATGCAGTATACCTCCTCGGTCTCAAGGCCAACAAAAGAATAGGTGTCTTTTGAGCAGCAGATGCCTGCAGGAGGATAATATACCTACCAGTTACTCAGCTGCTTCATCTGTCATTTTTATGAAGGCATGTCATGGTTGGACAGAGCAAAATTGCCTGTGAAAAGCTATGTGAGGAAAAAAAGGAGAGAGAACAGGTAACTGCCTCTTCCTAAGTGCTGGTTGAAATTAATGTTTATGGTGGGGTGGAGAGCATACAGGAAAACAAACATAACAAATAACTCTACAAAATATATCTTCATACAGTATCAGTCATCGCAATAGTGCTAAAATGCTGCAGCTGCTCCACTGCTATTACTAGTTGTTTCAAAAGACAAATTAATGTGGAAATTAGAAAGTAACAGATGTGAAACAATCTTAAGCATAAATTCCTTCACACTTCTTATTAACAGTGGTTAAGATTTCGGCTGTCAAACACCCTTTGTTTCAGAGAATAAAAGCAAACAAGGGAAAATTTAACTGTTCTTCAGTGTTGTAAGCCCACTGAGCTCTATAATTTGCTGAAGATTTGTTTTCTGACACTTTCTCCAGAAAAGGGAGAGAGAGGAGGGGGAAAAGTGTTTCTCCAAAAGCATTCTGATCCATAAAAAGACCCAACTGTCTGTGTTGGGAAACATGTCAAAACGCTTCTCTATTTAAGGCTTTTTTCTCTTTCAATAAAATGTCAGTACCTCTTTGAACAGATATTGTCCTTGGCCAAGACCCTAGTGAAAGGCAACAGATGTTGCTAAGATTGTACTCAGGCTATGCTCCATCCTGTTTCATTTATGAAAGGGAAAAAGAGAGAAAGAGAAGAAAACTTGCCTTAAATCACTGGACCATTTTGTACTTCAGCAAATCTGTTTGCACATGCTTGACTGGCCTCGCAGAAAAGGCTGAGCCTTTTGCATTCAGCCTGAGGTCAGTCCTAATGCTCTGTTCAGTGGTCCACACTCCTTTCACATGGAGCAGCTGCCTCTGATTGCTAGAACAAATTGAGGTGATTCAGGCCACCAGCAGGGCCGGGGTATAAGTGCTTTTCACCAGAAAGAGAGGGAAAGCCTTAGAACAGGACAACTGGGGCTGCCCACAATAAACCGTAGGATTAGATTTGATACACTCAATATTAAGACATGCTCTTGCTGAAAAGTAGGCCATAGTGACATAAACTACAAGACAGTTGGACTGAAAGAAGAGGAGAGAAAATGGTGTTCAAACATTTATTAAGTTACACCTAATTATTTAATTGAGGTATATTTCAAATAGGAACACTGACAGTTCAAGCTTTCTGTTTTATATTTAGCAGAATACTCTTGATGTTAGTGTGATTCAAGATCAGTCAAATCCCCACCCTCCCTCTCCAATATTATCTGAAACATTGTCTGCAAGTTCTCTAAACTATTTCTGAGATCAATTTACAGAGAAGAATAATCACCATTTCCTACCATATTATCAACCTGCTTCAGCTTTAGAGACTGGAAACTACTACAGAGCAGTTATCCAAGGGGGAAAAAAAAGAAATTAAAAGTAAAAAAAATGAAAAATGAGATGAAGATTTAATATTTACCTCTTTTTAAATTCTTTCTAATCTACCAAATGAGGTAAGAGCACATAGCGGGCATTAACAGCAAAAGATGAAGGCACAACCCCTCTCCACCCCTACCCCCATTTCCCCAGTGCAGCCAAGCTCCTGCAATTACTTGGTTCAGTCCCAGATATCAGATCACAGTATTTTCTTCTGTATGAAGGATCAGACCAATAGCTCTCTGAGGCTGAGGCCAAACAAAACAATACAGTACTGCATTAAGCCACGATATCAAGCACTTATCGCTTCAAAGGGAAGCATGCTCCGATGCCTCTGAAAGTAAAATTTCTACACATATCAAGGTAATTTTACCAGACTGGTGAAAAATGGATGTTTATGTTAATTCATAAAACCATGGATTTAAGATCAGGAGAAATTAGGAATTACCGCATTTAGTCTGGCTCTGCATTTAGATGGAATGGCTGGGTCTAACATGTGGCCTTTGAAGTACAGCTATCTGTGAGGTAGCTTGGTGAGCTGGAGAAGAAAGGAAAAAGATCTTGCTATTTACTCAATTAGCAGGTATAGAAACCAAAGCAAAGAGAAAAGTTATGTAAAAATCAGCCAGTTAACTCAGAAACACTGAGATACAGAAAAGAAAGTGTCCAAATGGTATGCTGCAGTCTTTGATAAATGTCTTCCACCAAAGAAGTCTTTTAACTCTTTTAATTACAGACACAAAACTCAAGTACATCTCAATTTGTCTTTATTTTTATTTTATTCTCTTACTTGCTATTATTTTCACACAGAAAATAGAAAAAAGAAACTTTTTAAAACAAAAAAAAGGAAGTTTGTATCTTCAACAAAAACTTCACCTCTTTTTTTCTTTAAAAACAATAATGAAATAAATATGTGTATCTTGAAATCTCTTTCATAGTGCTTCTTAAAGCTATCTTTTCTTTAAGACACTCGATATTCCAAGTGCGTGCCTTTTGAACAGCTGCATCTGAAAACTCACCCCCATTTGTAAGATGTGTGGTTTTCAGCTAGGCAAGAAGTGGAATTCTGTGTTTCAGTGTCACTGACAACAAAGCCAGCTAAAACATTGCTCTTTGCCGTCCTTCCTACTGTTGGACTACTGCTCACAGTCCTGTCAGCTGGGGTGACATCACATGCGTGAGGCTACATTATGTAATAGATCAGTTCAAGGATTCAAGTTAAATCAAGCAATAAAAAAAAAAGAGGAGCTTGTTTTATTTAGCATAGATTGCTTCCCTGATCCTCTTTAGAGCACAAGTCCATATGTAATTATGCAGAACAAAAAATAAGTGTGACAGGGCAGAAGCAAGCAAATTAAACTTACACTGTAAGTTTCAGAAACTTTGGGAAGCTCAATATGAAAGCTATTTAGGTACATCTGCTGGTACATTGCATGGCTGTTATCTCATTCTGCTCATGGGGGAAAGTGTTCCTCTTGCTAGTCTTTTCCCAAGCCTCTGCCACGTCATAGTTTACCAAAGTATAGATACCGAATAAGAAAGTGGAAGGAATTGAACCTTACCAAGTTCTTCAATGGTAAGTTCCATGGACATGGTCCTTCCTGGGATTAATCTCCTGAGAAAGATCTGAATCACTTCAGCGCGCTTCTGCCTGCACTTGCCAGATTTGTACAGCACGTAAGCAGGGATGTATGACTGACAGTGTCATGCACTGCTGAGGAGACCAGTTGAAAGGATATGGGCATTTGCCAGTTGTCAGTCTGAGGTGATACACACTTTTAATAAGCTAGGCACCAGGGAATAAAAATGGACTGAATTCATGCTTTGAAAGAAACAACTTCTCATCTGGGCTTTTACACAGTTTCTTCTTGTGCATACAAAAATAAAATAATATTAAGTGTGCAAAAGCTTACACCTGCACTTTCTGGGTAGCGAATCCTGTTTAAAAAATTAATATCACTTCCCATAAATTCATTTAGAGTATAGAAGTCTTAATATTCAGGTATGCACAGGTTTTTTTGTGCGATATCTAAAAAAACCCATGTATGTATATAGGCCTCAGCAGAATATAGCCTAAAACCCGAATACTCCAGCTCTTAAAATTTAAGCAGATAGGCTATTAAAAAACCAAAAAAAATTAAACCCCTCATCATCAGAGAGAATTCACAAATGCTTACTGCTATGCTGCGTTTTAATAGAGGTGCTATCCATATCACATCAATTTTAGTCCAGGTACTTTGAGTACTGATAGGTGTAGTCAAGAACCATACAAAGCTTAGTCTGATCTCTTGTGTGTCTATGACTCCTAACCGGAATCACTGACCAAAGATCCATGAGAATCTCTGATGAGTACAATATGAAAAGGAAAAAAAACCCTACAAAGCTTATTGTTACCTGGATTTTTAAATTATTAAATGTTTAGCACTACTTGGGATAGTTAAAATACGTAAGAGAAGCCAGCAATATAACTGATTTAGAATTTCAAGAGCCTTTTGGAAAAATTCTTCTTTTGAGGATAATAAGCAATGAGAGGGGATGATGCGCAGTCATGTTATGGATTAAAAACTAATTAGGAGGCAGAAAACAGAGTAGGAATGTATTCCAGCTCACAACCCAGAAGTGAGTGTCTTTACACAGCAGTGCCAGAGCAAACTTTATTTGCACCAAATTGTGTTCATTACTCTCCAGTATCCTTACAAGTTAAAGGAAAACCAAATCAAAACACTATTTCAGTCTTTCTTTTTTTCTTTTCCACAAGGACTGGGTATACAGTGATGTTCTGGTCTGTGTGTTATAGTTTTGTCCTTGACTATTTACATGGAAGAAAGAAGTTTTAAAGAAATTACAATATTTGCATAGTTTTTCTTATTCTACCTGAAGCAAGCTGATAGAAATCAAAGAAGAAAGTTCAGCTCTCAAGTGGCTTCTTTCTCTGCAGACGCCACAGGTTTCACTGGTTGTAATTGGCATACAGGACTAATTTAGTGTTTAAGTGAGGTGCCTACATTTGGTAGGCTGGCAATCTCAGTCAAACGAAGGACCCTCAAGAAGACTAGACAGCAGTTCAGGGATTTTGCCTGCTATGGATCAGTGGGAACCCTTTAAAGCAAACTGAGCTAATTCTATCCATTTCTAGCCCTTCATGGGGCTCGCATCCATAATGATTATTTGCTAACCAGAACCTCTGACACCTATTTGCATACAGCTCTGCTGAAGACATGGATGATCCTTGTAACACCGTGCCGGCATGCCCCCTTGAGAATTCATTATCTCAGTTTAGTTTACAAGTCTTACTCTGTTGGGCCCTTGAGGTCATCAGTTGCAGTTAGGAGCCTGAGGTAACTAACTTCACTACAAAGTAATAAACCTTTTACTGCACAGGTATCTACCATCCTACATCTTTTTAAAATTGAAGAGAGCCTGACAAGAGATACAGTGAATATAGCCTGAAATGCCAACACGTTATCAAGGGTTCATTCTTAGTTGTCCACTATCCTGATAGTCTTTGGACAGTGTCTATAAGACCTATGAAAAAACTATGAAAATGAAACACAAACTAAAAGATCTTGAAGACATTTTGTCTTGGTTTAATTTTACTCTCAGAATAAAAGGAATGATTTATGAGTGAGAGGATTAGCATATTGTTATAATTTCAGCTTGGTTTGGTTTGGTTTTTTTTCCCCCCTCCTCTTTCAGAAAATTTTTTCTTCCCTTGCTGGCAGTGGGGGGGGGGGGGGGGGGGGGGCAGGGGCCATTTCCAGGGAGACCGGGGCAGAGGTTGTGTCCCGTTTGCCCGGACATTTCCTTTCACTGGCTACGTCCCGGTCTCCGCCTCTTTCTCCATCTTGCTACCTAGAGAATAGTCGCGCTTTGCTACCTCTGCTTGCGTTGCTGTATTCTCTATCTCTCTGTCTTTATTTCCTTTCCCTCTCTGTGTGTGTGAGTGCGAGTGTGACCGATAACCATCTGGATCGGCGCTGAGGAGGAGGCTGCCCGGAGCGGAGCTGCGGCCTGGGAGAAGCTGCGCGCCCCGCGCCAGGGCTGCCCGGAGCGGAGCTGCAGCTTAAAGTGACGGCACCACCAGAGCTCGGGTACGGGACTCGATCCATATTAACAACTTAATCGCACTTGTTGTTGACTTTGTTCTGTTCTGTGCACACATACACTTAGAGCAAAGAACTGTTATCTGTTCTGCACAATCTCACAATCTCTGATTAAAATCATTGAGCATACTTTGGTTGGTTTGGTTGGTTTTTTTCATCCAAACTAAGACACATATGCAGAAAGTCTCACTCCACTATAATCCCCAGAATGTAAAATAAAACTTAAGAGAAGTATAAGAACATGGAGGAAAATTAGTTGACTGAAAGTGAAATGATGGATAATGGAGGTCATGATGGTTTAAGGGAACGAAAAACAGCTAAGGGTTGAAGTTTGCTTGCACACACCGTTATTCCTTGAGCATCCCTTGTATGATTATGAGAATTATGGCCTTGAGCATCCCTCATATCATTATGAGATTTATGGCAGCCCTCTGGTTCACTCAATTGCCTCTGTATACAACAGCTGCAAAATTTTCATCTTACACCTCTACCTGGAGAACACTGCTTTTTTGCACACAAGGTATAGAGTGTTGTATTTTTGTATATTGACACATACTGAATTATTCGATGCTTGGGGTTTGAATCTTGTTTGCAAACATAAAACTGTCAAAAGTGAGGACAGACTGTATGATATGGAGCGCCTATGGAGAGAGCTCCAGGATTCTAAAGCAGCTAACACCAGCCGCTTTCTCAGACAGAGATTCTGCTCCAGATAGTCTCTGGATCTGAATCAACATTGCAATTTCTATGCAAGAAGAGAATAAGGCAGTCATAGAACTCATTGTAAATTTGCAGGAACATTTCGAAGTGTATATAGTGTGGACACAATGTCACTTGTTTACCTTTCTAAAACCAATGATTGTTCTCCTCGACACAAGTTTTGCTGAAGAAGGGAGGCTGTATTAATTATTGAACAGTTTAAATGATATATACCGTGAAAGTGGGAAATACCTAGAGGAGTTACATGATATTATAGTAAAAATACATCTCCTTCTATGTAACAACGTTCTTTCTCAAAACATTTTATAAACATGAACTGATACTTATTTAATAGAATATACATTGACACATTTTTTCATTTGCGAATTACCCTTAACCATGTTACTTGAACGGCCAAGACAAACCAATGCTAAAAATTCCTTATAAAACTTCATTTAACCTCTTCAGCTTCCTTTTTGATGCAATAGTATTACTGACATCTTGAAATAAAAGATTTCACTATGGTTGAATTTAAATATAGTTCTCACCTGGCAGCCAAAATAGTACTCCTAACAGATCTAAAATCTGACACTCATAGTATTTTTAGTATTTTCTTTATCCTCCTTCTTCTTTTCCATTTATCATATTTTGAGATATGTCTATTCCATATTTATATATGTATGTTTATGCATCTGTGTGTGCATGAGCTTATATATATATTTATATGAATATTTCCTTCACTGCTTATCAGAAAAAGCTCTTACTGAAGACACGGAGAATTGTACTAGCCAACAAGTGAAGATTTAGAATACAGATGTCTCTCCAAGATAAAGTGTTCTATAAAGTAATAATTCCCATCTCCAGCCTATTTAAGCTTGGAAGATATGCCACTGGTTGAATATCAGAAAAAAAAAACCAACCCAAAATAGCTTCCTCCCAGTTCAGAAGTTTTTATTAATATATTAATTTACATGTAATACATTTTGACTTCCCTCCATACCTTATCTGGCACTTCTTTTGGTGTTATTCAGGTTAAAAATAAGTAAGGGGGGAGAAAAACCCCCCAAGCTGTAGGATAAGCTGAGACTAAGCCATCCTGAGAGCACACACTTCGTAAAGTACTTGAAATGCAATTTTGGTCTACTTTCACTATTTTCAGTTCAGAGCAAAACAGTATTCTCCATTTGGTTAGACTTCAAGTATGATTGTGATGCTTTTCCATTAGCAGATAGTTACAAAGATGATATAACTACTTTCCTGACTTAGAAGCCTCATACATATTTTATATTTTTACTTAGGACATTCAAAAGGGTTTGAATGTTGTTTCAAATCACAAATTTATAGATAAATTACACTATAAAAGGCAACTGCCACAGAAGTCTATGATATAACATATATGAAATATGGTTTTAATTAATGTATCAACTGCTCTTATAGAATAAAATAAATTTGATAATGTGTTTCCCTTCATAGAATAGCTAAGGATATACAGGTTGCCTGACCTTATCATCAGACAAAGTAAGAACACACCATTACTGCAGAAGAACTCTGCTGTATATTCACATTCAAAAGTATTTGTTCTTTAGCAGTCCAGTTATTTGGTCCAACAACAGTTCTTATCTTTTGAAATAAAGAGTACAGACGAAGTTAAGTGAAGAGTTCATCATAATGTAGCGGGGGAAACCTATCAAAAAGGAAAAGGAATAAGCCATAATTTAAGCATACTACAGTCACTTAAAAGTCTTAAAACATAAACCACAAGCCATGAAACCTGGCATATCCAATTACTTTTAAAATAAATTTTGGATTTATTTTCATGAAATTGAATTCTGAGTTTTGTTTTTTTTGTCACCCAAGTATCATTTATGAGAATCTTGAGGTCTTTTATATAGAGACTAAGAAGATTTCTTTGTATGAAGTAGAGGAAGAGGTAAAAAGTTTCTAGTGTTTTTCAATTCAATTTTTATTTTCCATTGATAAAAAATACAACCTTACAGACCCTAAACAGTATTTTTTCTTCTTGTTTTATGTTCAGTAAGTACAACAATCTTAACACAAAACCGATCTCAAGTAGTACACAAACTAATTTTATTCTTCAGAAATATCATGAATACACAGGGTCACTTTGTCCCAAGCACGGGCTCTAATTAGAGACATTATGGCAAAGGGCATTCCACTGATTATTGCTACAAGCCTCCTTCAAAAGAAAATGCATTTTAAAAGAGCGTTTCTTCTCAAATGAAAAGAAGAAAGAGCCTACAAAACTGATGTCTGGTGAGGTTACTACTTTCCTAGAGACATGAAGGAATTGAACTGGATATCAAATGCCCTCTATACTTTTGAAAATTGTAGCCATCTATCAAACACGGAAATCTATAAAAAGCAATTCAATGTGCTCATCTATTTTGCTGTAATGTAGAATGAAGAAACCTTGAGTAAAATGCTTAGTAATACATTTAAGAGACAAAAGAATATTTTAATGCAGTATACAAATAGTCAACAGGCATCTGTGTTTGCAAGAAGAAAATATTTATTAAAAAAAAGATGAAATAAAAGACAATCGGAGGCAATGTTATTTATTATGTAGAAATAAACCCCCTTAATATCTACTATGATTATTATTTTGCTGCATGTAAAGTAATAATCAGTGTACATTGGGAAGGCTACACCTCTCAGCCTCACGGCTGGCTGAAAAAAGCATTACAACGTGCATCTGAAATTGTGTGCAATGATCATCATTGCTAAAACTAATTTTAACTATGTGGAACACTGGGCTGATTTATTAAACCTGAACACATAATTTGTCCCTGGCAAAGCCATCCGTACTCAGATGAGTTAGTTTATAGTAAGAATGCCAATACTGTAAGATTTGCAGATTTGTGAAGATTCAGATATGTCATTTATTAAAATAAAATACGTGCATCATTCTACCTTTAGTTCTTAAAGTAGATTCTATGTATCTGGGAGATATATTATGAATGTTGCTGTCAAAACCTAGAATGAAAATATGCACTGAAAATAAGGAATGCAAGAATATGACAAATTTAGATAGTTGATTGATTCATCTAATATTGACCAAAAGTTTTGAGAAGTAATCAGAAATAAAAATGTAAATTCACTTTTTAAATCAATTCCTTTAGTTTGGAGGAAAAAATGCATCAAACCGATCTGCTGGGACATTACAAGTTGAATCAATAAAACCACACTATTTAGAATTACTGTAGATGCTAAATCAACACAAGCCCTATGAAGATGAGTGTTAAAGAGTTACATTAGAATGCATTTTATGTAACAAAATGCATTCACTAGTCTGCTCACTTAGCTTCTAAAATGAACGAGTGATATGCAATTTGTACATTGAAACAACTGCAAATAAAGCAAGTCCTCTGAAATCACACTAATTTTAATTGTAGAGCATATAAACTTAGACATGAAATGTTTTAAATTTTGTTGTATTTTGGCACATTAGCCTCTCTTTCTTTTCCAGAGAAATCCTCTGCTTCTCTCTGAATAGTTGTCCTTGTAACTGATGAACAATCTCTGAAAACATAAAATGTTCTGCTGGGCAGAGATCCCAGGTAAGGAAACACAGCAATTGGAGGATCCAATGACTGATAGAACTGTGTTTCAAGTCATCCACAGGGTCAGTTGTCTGTGACACAACAGCAAAGATTGATAAGAAGAAAATGTATTCTCCACTCAGCTCTCATTTGCTTGAGCCTGAGCATCAGGAATACAGCTCTACAAATTTATTGAATCTCCTCTTTAAAAAGAATTGCGTAAGCTGCATTTAACCTGGCCTTAGTTTTCTTCAGAGATTGCTCAGTAACTGATTTGCCCTCCACTTTTGTTTTGACCTCTATTTTTGTGTTGATTTGGGGATGTTCTACTGACAAATTTGCAGCAACACTGTTTTGCAGCAGCCTGTGCTGTATCTGAGCTCAGTGGAGAGACGGCACAGTATATATAGATCCAGGGCTGATATCCTCGCTGTGCCTAAGAGCAAGATCTGCTGTGAAATAGCTTTGAAGCCCTTTCCGCAATTTCTTAGATGCCTTAACCAAGACCACCCTTGCTTGTGGGAAATATCAATGGTCAGGAAACAAAAAATTCCTAAGAAATATTACCTTAGGCAGAATGTTATCTGCCTTAGTTTCCACCATACCATCAAAAGAGATTCCACGGGAACAACTGACATAACATCATTGGGTACAAGGCCAGGAAAGCCCACCCGTGTTTATTTTTGCAGTTAATGACGTTGTTTTGGCTTGTGATTCCTTTAAACCAGTTTGGATACACATTAGGCTTCATTCTTTTTGAAAGTTTTGCCAAAGAGAAGTTGTAGGAAATCATATCTGAAGAAGCCTGAGCTTCCTTCACATCATCAAAACAAAATCAGTTTTACTGAGTCTAGAAGTGAGATATCGATGCAGAGGAGAAAACATTTCAAACTGTAGATATCATTCACCAAAACCTGAGGAGCTGTCTTTCGACTCTCAAACACATGGTAACGCTTCTCCCTTAAAATTTTTTTCCATGGAATATATGATTAACCCTAGAAAACTTCATGCAGCGACTCTAATTCATATCAATAGTAAAATGAGGATTGACTTCTTGTCGCAACTGTTGCTTTTCAGATACAGTACTGGTGGCTACAGGCTTTTCAGAGGAGACTGTCTTTAACAGTGATTTCCAGTCATTTAAAGAGATAATTGAAATCCCTACTGCTTAAAATAACCCAGAAGTTGTGCTTAATATTAATTATGAATATTAGCATGATTTAATTCTGCAGTTGCTGCCATGTAAAAATCTCTGGATTCAATTAGTTGTACTTGAAGCACATAACTTCCTCAACAGAAATCACCTGCTTGTCTTAAGTAGGATCACGTGAACCATTTTACCTCAGAGAATTGCTTTTCACAAGCTTGCTCTGAGCTGCATATTCATTTATAGACTTCTGAAAATAAAAAGGATACTTTCCTCTTGTGTGAAACTTTCCACCTGAGGCTCAAAAAGTTCTTCCTGACACTTTTATTAAATTTCACAGTTTTACGATACAGAATGATCACTGTGATCTTACAGATAGCAGAACTTAGGGAAAAAACCTCAGATAACTTATATGACAGTAGAAGTCCTTAGCATGCACAGATTGAAGAACGGAGTAGATTATTAATATACATGTAAGCTAGGTGGTCATAGAAGCAGATTTCCATGTATTTATTAACAGAAATTAAAGATTTTTTACATTTGTCAGGAAAATTCCGACATGTATTTGAGCACACAAAAAAATGCCTGTCTGATGCATCCTGGACCCAGGGTTACAAGTAATGCTATGCAATATTTCTCTCTCCATCTTCCAGATAGAGACACAGCAGCCAGAGCTGGGTCCCAGGGAGCCAATAGACCTGTACCAGGAATTCAGTCTCCTCAGGTTAGTTCCAAGAAGCAGTCAACTACTTGCTCTACCTTCTCAAAAAACAGTGACCTTCTTGCTCGGAGCATGTTGTGGTCAGTTTTTTCTGAACTTAAGTGAGAAACTAGAGGAAGAAAAGGCAACACAAGCTACATTTTCACAGTATTCACAGGATTGGATGAAGAGGCATAACGGATCAGTCAGAACAGGCTAACTCATGTGGCATAATCCAGATAAATTATTTAGTGCAAGGTTTTAAGTATAAGTTTGGACATTATTTTGAAATACATCAGTCTTAGATTGATGTATTAAGAGATTGTGATTTTATTATTATTATTCTTTGGTCTAAATAAAGAAAAATATTGCAATGAAGGCACTCCAGAGGAGGGAACTTTGGGTTAGCATTACATTTTTAACATGTTGCTGTATTTCCAGAAAATTCCATTGAAGTCAATAACCTTGTTTTGCTTTCATATTGTCTAATTGAGTCCAATATTATTCTGGAATTTCTCTGGTGTCACCCCAAGCAAAAGGAAGTTGAAAATATTTGACCATGTTCCATAAAAGAAAACTATTACAATGTACTTTTTTTCTTACTACAGAAAAGATTAATTCACATGCAATGTGCCAGAATACTATATTTTACATTCCCACTTAGAAATATATACATGTACTCACTCTCACAAGAGTTTACAGTAGCTACAGTCAGATTTATGTCTCTGTGGAGCAATTTGAAAGAGTGTGATACAGGAACTAAGCTGAACATTAAGCCTGGAGGAGCTGTTAAGCAACAACGCTTTGCTGATTAAAACATGAACTTTATTTTAGTTTATTTAATTAATTTTGCATTTTGCTGGTTTATGTAAATTGACTCTTATGCATTTTTTATTAAATTTACTTTAGGCTCTAAATGAATATTTCAAGTTGCTATTGACAGGTTTTTATTGACATTCGAACCCATGTTGAATATATTGTCACATTTAATTCCCAACACAATTATGAAAAAACAGAGTTTCTCATTGGTCAAAGACAAGGATGGGGAGTCAGGAGGTATCTGCTGTGTACTCACTATGTAGGCTGAAAAGCTATAACTACTTTAGAGAGGGATCATGGTTCATTTTTGGAAGAGAAGCAACCCACAAACTTCCAATGCTTGGAAGAAGATACCTTGGAAGACCTAGTTAGATTGGCTCAAGCCAATGCTATGCCCCAAAACTGAATTAATTTGAAAGATGTTGCATTGTACTGTTATCGTGGATAGAAAGAGTTACCTGGAGGAAAATCCCAAACTTTCATTTCTATCTTCTATATAGTCATGATTCTATACATGTTTGAAGTGTTTAACATTTGCTTTACGAAACGGATTCAGCTCCGATATAAGCCAATGCAGTTTGTGTGACAGTTGTACTACAACACTGGGTACTCTTTAAAGTAAGAAGTTCTATCAATAATGACATTATTAAAAAGGACTGTTATCTTAGATTTTCAATGCAAGACAGACTGGAAATATGATCTTGTTACAGGACAGAAGTTATGAGTTCAATATCTAATATCCAGCTTCGTTACACGCTTTCTCGGCCAGCCAGGACTAGTGTCTCCATATTTCAGTCATCTCCCTTTCCCTCAAACTATATGCATTATTGCGATTAACTTGTTCTGTTTCTGTGTTCATCACCGCCACAACAGGACAATTACTTGGTGTTCTAAGACACTAGTGGTTTTTATTTTTTTTTATCTCATCTGAAACACTGTGCAGTCCAAGCACTGTCAACAAGTTCACCGTTATCTATGGCCAAGCTTGCTTTTCTTCATTTTAGGTTTTTCAATATTTTAAAAAATGCAAAGCTGGCAGCAGTAGAGAATGAAGCACATTTATCCACAGACTAGAAACATTAAGAAACTGATGTGCTTTAGACCATTTCACATCTGGAAATTTCTACAAGGTAGTTCAGCTCTCCAGTGTCTTCTCTTTTAAAGCCACTAACAAATAGTAACATCTGTTCTAATGACTTTTGCTGATTGGTATTGCCTGATGAATAGGAAACAGGCTGAAATCAGCAGTTCATTTTGTAGGCCAAGAACTGCAAGCAGAAATATGTCCAGGCAGTCAGGTCCTCTAAAAAGAAAGAGGTAAAATAGTCTTCTCTTGGGGCAGAAGGACTCACAATGTTGGCAGATGGCTGCTTTAGTCACAAGAAGTAGCCCTAATCGGGATGTTTGTGGAAAGACAGCTAGTTGTGAGGTCAGTGAAAAACGGTGTCAGCCGTGGAGTTAAATGATTAAGATAATAGAATGGCTTTTATCACCTTGCTTTAGGCTTTTTGTTGAAAATAAGATATGGTGTTCTTTTCTCTCTCCAGAAAATGATACTGTATTATAAGCTGTCCGCTGACCCTGTGACACAAGTGATAATAGTTACTGAGTTCATAAATGTGAGAGGTGTTCAAGAGTTATAGATGAACACAGTCATGAAGAAGTAGGAAGATGAAGAGGAAAAAAATAGATGTATTTTTAACGACTTTTTTAAAGAGAAAGGACAATAATCTACCCTGGATTTAGTATGCAGATCAATTTCTTTGTCTAATTTGGAAAATGACAGTGTATTATAAAGATGATGGGAATTCTGTTTATTTGTTTATTTCCTGATTGCTTTTCAGGAATAAATCTGGCAAATATTGTTACAAAATAATTTCTCTCTTCTTTCTTACATCTTCCTTTTTAAGGACTTGCTGAAATAAGGCCAACAGTTTTCCTTCTCACAGACTACCAAAAGAAAAGCAGTTATATGGGAAGAAATCTTTCTGAGGACACCATGCAGAGCAATCATGGTATGACAGAAAACAAATTCCAGATCTGAGAATGGGTAAAAGGATATACAGGAAGTTAAGTTAATGCACAGGGCGATTTTTTTTGCTCGGCTACTGGCTTCTCTCCTATGTTTCTGATAGGCTGTCTGAATATAGATGAAGGCTAATATGAGGTCCATGCTCTTATTAGTGTTAATACCTACAAGACAGAAGAATTTTTTTTTCACTAAAACAATGTTAATTATTAAAAACATGTACATTTTTTTTGAGGATCTCAAAATATTAAACTGAGAAGTAGGACACGTGCATTTAGTTAAAACATTACACTTAATAAAAATAGTGGTAAAGTGAAATTCCCAGTTGTTATAGTGGTCTGCTAAGGCTTTTCTCATCTGACTATGCTGCACAAAGGCAAAAGATAAGTGAACAAAATGTACTTTAGACACTTGCAGTTTCTGAAAGGAAGGTCCTTTGCCATTCTGTGAGGGCTTAAGTGTTTATTTTATGTGTAAGTGTAAATCCTCCCCAGAGAAAGCACTGGGGATGATGGAAGATTCCCTTCTATATCCTGAGACAAAAGATGTTGTTAAATGGCTCCCCGTGTAATTTGACATAGATTATTGTGAAAGTAATAAATGTAATGAAGAATGTCTACTGTTTAATATGTAGAATTTTTTTTTTTCACAGATTTTTGGAGAATCTCCTGGCCACTTTACGGAGTCATGCTTTTAACTCTGTTATTGCCAACAGATCATCCACGGTATCTTTTTTCTCTCTCATTTTTATTCTATTTTTTTTTTTAATGATGTGCACTTTTGCCCCACCCAGTGGCCATTACCTGAATTGCCAGCACTGCTTGGTTTTTTGAGGCGCTTTTCCCCCTCCCGACCTAGTCTACAGGGTGTATCCACCACTGAAAACTGAACAAAAGCAGCATCTGTCCCCTGTTGCTACCCTGAGTATATTAGGCTATCATTATCTGCAATGACACTACCATCTGTAACGTGCTCTGGAGCAAACGCAGTCACTGCCAGTAGCTTCGGCATCACAGGCAGATGCTTCATCACGCAAGAAGATGCGTGAAGCCAAAATATGCTATACGTGAATCCAAGTGCTTGAGAAGAGAGGGAGCAAAGGAGAGGGCAACGAGGAAATAAATGCTGTTCCTGTGTCTAATCAACAAAGATGGAAATAAGGAAGTATAGGCTAGGTCAGGTGCATTGCTCAATCGAAAAGTATAACAGGTATAAAAAAAGAGACTAATTTTATTGCAGTAGGAAATCTGAGAGTCTGTTTTACAAACTTTTATATCTGCCCTTTTTTCACAAGTACCTTACAAGTAATGGTTTCAAATTAAAGTAATACATAGAAGTTGTTTTTCTCAAAAATCCTGTCTTCACACATTTTTAACAGATAACGACACACACACACACATAAACACACACAAAGATGGGAAATATATACAAAGAATCTTTTCCCTCATATGATTTTCTTCTCTGTAAATCACAGAACTTTTATGTAGAACTCTATCTGCCTCTCCCTGACCCAATTTCTCTTACTGGACCTCATTGTCACAAGTGAAGGCACAAGTGCTAAATAGATACAAATAAATCTTTTCAGAAACTAGAGGCATTCTAGCCTTTTTTCTTTTTTTTTTTTTTTCTAGAGGTAGGAATGCAAACCCACATATTTCAACCAATCTCCTGCTTTCTCCACCTACGAGGCATATATGCAAAGAACAAAGTTCTGTTCTTATTATAAACCAGATGCTTACTGAATATGTGCATTGTAAGCACATATTGTCTATTACAACACGAGCTAAGTGTCTCAACCAAGACTGCCTCTTCAACATCATGTATTCTGTATTCATACAGCAAAAGAGAGCCACTATCAATAAAAATGTACTTTCCTTCCAGAATGAAATCTCTCTACAGAAGCTACTTCAATATTCTGTCTGTAAGGATGTTAACAACATCGATTTCCAGAAGTCCTCTAACATATGAGTAGCTACAGATCTGCATTTTGGTGTCATTTCTTCCCCACATGGTTTTTTCCTTCCCCCATGCATGGTCTCAGGAATGTACTGTGTGCCTTCCAGAAATGGACTGCATTGCTGCAGGTGAAATTCATCTGGTGAAATATGCAAAATGCATACCCTTTCACATGACAGCACACATATATGTTAGCAATATTTTGACCAATTTTGCATTTGCTTCATAAAAAAATTGGTCATTAAGTTCTGCACTGTTTTCCATAGAATTAAATATGGTTTTCTATAACTATGCTGAATTATATAATTAGCTTTAATCAACATTAAGCGTGGAAGAGAGGACTGTCTTAAATCTGTGTCACAATGCATAAAGACTGAAGGGTTATGGCTTCCCAATCCGCAAATTGTTGTATGTCACCCTCCAGTCCCTCTTTTATTGCACTACGAGGACATTGTCTCGTTGCAGGAAAGGAGGCAGTATCAAACAAAGCCTTTGTATTAAATGGTCCAGCACTGCCTCTATCAAGATTAAGTAGGTCATTTATAAGAGCCCTAGCACACACTGTATTTTGCAGTAGGATTTTGACACTGAACAGACAAGCAGCCATCCAGACAGCAGCTCTGATCACACTTTATAGAGACAATATTATTTTCAGAGACTCCCCTTTCGAAGAAGCATGAAGTATCTTTAACATGCCTAGATATGATACTTTCATTATGTTTTCTCGTATACTAAAGGTGTAAGCACTGTTTATACATCATCACAAGAGGTTTGTGATGATTTTCTGGGCATTTGTACAGGTTTTTTATAGTTTTCTATACATTGCTGTTTCTCTTCTAAAAAAATTTCCTATTGAAAAATACAGCCACAAAGGGTTAAGCCAGTTCAAGCTATTCCAAACTTGCCACATTTGTCTAGGGGAAGTTTCAGGGGGTTTGTCAATTTTAATTAGAAATGGCACAATGATTGTGCACAGTACAGAAGATTATCAGGGCTACTTGTTAAATTATAAAAGGCTGGCTAAGCTTTAGAGTGAAGCTAGTGTCCAAATTAGCAAATATGATAGTTTATAATTTATGCTTACAAAAATAATTGCTTTCTCCTGCTTTCTTTTTCAGATTGTATTCTTTATCTGAGAAAAATACCTATATAGATCTCCAACTAATTTTTATGAATTAAAACTGGGTTCACAACAATACAACCAAATATCCTGCCATGCCCTTTCGTATATATTATCTGTTTTTTAACATTTCTTATTTTTATGTTAAATTCAAAATTTTCCCTTTGCTGGAGGATAGTATGTTTTCACCACGGAAGGTAATTTTTTGTGAATTATTAGAAGAAACCTTGAACTGAAGACAAAAATGGATATCCATAAGAGGTGATATGCATAAGTGGAAAGAAAGGGAGGAATAGTCCACCATATACCTTTTCCGTTAGGACTGCCTGACGTGAAAGACAACTCCCTCTGCTCTAGCACTGGGGCAGAAGTCATATCTCTGTGTAGCAATGTGGCCTGCAGAAAACTAACCTGGCACTGGGCACTCATGAAGCTGAAGCATGGGCTCCTGCTTCATCCTCCATCATGCTTGGATAATATGCAGTGTTCTCTAATTTTGACCTGTGGGAAAACTGATTTCATGCCCAAGGTAATATGCTAGGTTTCTTGCCTGTAGAGTTAACTCAGGAGGCAACATAAAAACTTTATGAAAGCTAAGGAAAAGAAAGCTGAGGATGAAACTTCCCAGTTGTACAAGTCTGAACAATAATTTATGAAGAATCAGCCATCTACTAACACTGCTGATGGTCACTAGAAAGTTATAACACATTTCCTCTTTTAATCTCCAAGTATTAGCTTATATTGAAAGACAATTAAGAATACATTGGATAAGAAGCAAAATATATTTGCAAATAGATTTCAGGGTAATCTGTCACCAGTGAATGATCTGAAGCTTGACAAAAGTAGTTCTTAAGGTGTTATAAACAATTATTTCTAGCCTGCATGTTGGATTCACTGATTTATTTTTTGATATTTCTAAATCAAAAGTTCTCTTAGTTGAATAATTGCATGTGACCTCAAGCTCTATAGATAGTGCACTATTAGAAAAAAACCAGTTCAAGTCTCGTACGCTGAAGCAGAGACAAGTGAACCAATGACTTTCTGATTCCACAAAAGCACGTCCAATAAACTTCTGCATAACCCACCTGAAAGCTTCTAAGGCATAAAATAGGAACAGGAGTCAAAATCCAATTCCTCTGTACCAAGTTCAGCCTCTCTATTGATTATCTGATTTGCGTTGTCACCTGTGGGGCACAATAAATACAGCATGAGAGCATATGTTCACTGTTTGCAGTCATGTAGTCATCTCCCACCTACAACATGATCAACAACCAGATAGTTTGCTGAGGTCAGATGATTCCCAGGATATGTCAATCGGCAAGAGAAAGGGCCGGTGAAGAGATTATTTCTTCTGTATCTCTCTTTCCTCCCTCTCTTTCTTCTTCCCCTTCCTCCTCCCTCCGTTTCTCCCTCTCTCTCTCTTTCTCATATACTGTGATAACTGTCAAAACAGCATATCTGCATTAATTTATATTCAATCTAGAAATAATCTCTTATAAAGTACCTTATTAAAGAGTAAACCAGTATAATGATTAATTTCATTAGGCAACATTCTTCCCTGAAGGCTCCTGTTTGTAATGAAAATTTCAGACAATCTCTACCTAGGGAAGCAATATGTCTGCTAAAAGCATTGCAAAATAATTATCAAATGACAAAATATGACATACCAACATTTTTAGATGATTTAGTAATAATACTCACACATACATCCCTTTTTTTTCCTTTGTTACATTCAGGTTTTTCACACTGGAGAGCTCAAAATTACCATTAACGTAACTGAAACTTTACAATATTAAACCACTCTCATTAGAGCACACTGTCAACATGCAGAACAAACACAGCAAACTAGAGAATACTTAATTTTTAAAAGATTGCCACACATTGTGTATTCCAGAAATCAGTATGTGAGATGGTCACATTAATTTACAGAGTCTCTCTATGCCATATTAATTTAATGAAATCTTGACCATTTTGTTTATAAATTTTATCAAATGTAATAAATGGGGAAATTTCTCACCACACACACACAAAAAGGTTTTTCTTAAAAACTTCATTTAGAGACCTGAATAAAGCCCTTTGTGGAATCTGTAATAAGGAGCTTGTTTATACATATGTATTGCCTGAAAATGTCTTGATGCCAAGTCTCAAGAAAGACATGTTTCAAATTAGAATAATCTTCATTTTGGAGCAAGGGCTTAAGTTTACAGTGGACAATATTTTTTTCTTTGCTCTACACAGACAGCTATCTTCTTCTGTTGACAAAGAGCCATACTGAAGAGGCCTTGATCTGAAGGAATAAAGAATGTCTGCATTGTGCACACATTCTTGTGCTGAGTATTTACATTTGCCTACAAGAGTTTAGACTCCTGTAAACAGAGATTATGCAGTGGATCTGCCCTTACAAAGGTTTGGTTACTGTGTGAAAAAGCTAGCTGCTTCTGTCGCTTCCTTTATTGCTTATTTTCTTTTCACCCCTCAAGAATTCAGAGATAAAACATGTTTTGAACCCTTTTCAGATAAAGTTGCCTCATGCTCACAGTTCATCCTGTATCTCAACCTTTGCAGTTTGCTAGTTCCCTCTAATTTATTTAAATGCAAGCATTTTCCAGCATAGTTTTGTTCAGTTCTGTGTTGAAATGATTGCAAAAATATTCAATTTGCAGAATAGTATGTTAGTTCAGACTACAGAATGTCCATTCTAAGAGAAAAATTCTGATCATTCAGCAATGCAGCTCATCCTTTGAGTGTTCTACACAGGTCAGATGATGTCATCCCAACTGCCCTATTGTTGTGACTACCTGAGGCAGGAGTTGAGAAGGTAGAAGATAAGCAGGAGGAAAACATGTCTATCATGACACTATTTTTCCAATTTTTTTCTTTTAAATAAAATTGTTATCAACTTTAGGAAACTACTGGTTCCTTTTGATTTTTGCATACTTTTGAGAAAAGAGGATGCTTTTTTCTCAGTCTGTAGTTATTTTATTTTTAGCATTCAAAAAGGTGCGCAGCATTTGCAAGTTCACTATTGTATGTAAAATAGTTCATTCAGTAATTAAAATGCAATGATTGCCTTTACAAGTTCTCTATTTGCTCGCAGTTGCACATTGATATCAGAGACAACTTGAAATTACACTTTCCTTACCATAAGAAGGCATGGCGTGATTCATATTCCATACAGAGAAATGCATTAACCACCACTGCCACTCTCATTAACTCATGGATCTTTGCTTTAGAGCTGTATTTGATATGCTGTGTAGGATCATATTTCATGCACACTTGCACCATTATGTGTAGGTGCATTTGTCTTTTACCTTTCATTTCTCCTTTTTCATCATCTCCAAATGATGGGGCTAAATGAAAACCATTTCAATGAAGAATATAGTTATCATTCCTTAGCACTGTCTCAAGTACCTGAGATTTCCAGATGATTTCTGTAATCTTTGGATGGACACAGAGTGACTTTGTCTCTAGGTTCAGACAAGAACTAAGGTCTACTCCTCCCATTACAAAATGCAGAGTGTTTAAGTGCTATGGTAATTTATTTTGTCATTTTTAATACATAGCAGAGTATTCCAATTAAATGATTAGGACCAAAACTATAAGTCTTCCTAATCTGTTTCAAGGCCCTAATTTCTGCTTTGAAAATGTGTCTTCCAGTGCGTCCAGAAGTCTGCCAGTTCCTGTTGATGACCTTACTCCAGCCCAGTCCATGCTGGACTTGCAGATCCCACGGTAGCCCCAGCTTCTTCAGCACAGCGAGGCCGCGGGCTTGCTCGGGCTGCTGATCACAACTGCAGTGTGGCAGCATGGGAAAGGAGGAAAGGTGGCCTTTCACAAAGGTCTTTTCCCTAACATTCAAAGGAAATAGGCAGTTAAACCAGCTTCTGTTAAAACCGTGCTTTAAGTTGATGCTGTGTACCATAAAATGGCGAGAGTTCTTGCAGTGCACTGATTTAGGTACTTGGCATTTTCCAGCTGCATCCTGAAAATAAAGCATTTTGCAATGGTCTGCACCTAGCATGAAAGGGGAAACCTAGGTGTTAGAATATGAGTCATGCTGCACACTGCCACACTGCACAACCCAGACTCACCGTGCTTGTGCCCTCCCTGCCCAGTCACCCTCTTCTCTGCTCCACTAAATTGAATTTCAGCCTATTAAGCTCAGGATTCAAGCGAAAGAGCTTTAAAAAGGTTCCTTCATATTAATTTGAATGCCAAAGTATTCCATTAAAGGGGAGGAGGGGGGGAATTCAATAATATTAAGATGTGCAATATTTTGCCTAGTAAGGACCACAGGAATAATGAAAAAATGTTCATTATCTTATTCTGAAAAACTGTAAAATCTATCAAATGAATTGTTTGGTAAATATAGTCATAGATTTTCCAGTTAAGCTCATAGTACAAAAAAATAATATATACAAGATATTTTTAAATACTATATACAAAATGCAAGAAAATAGATTACATTTATAATTTGATGGATAGTATAATGAGACAGCAACAGAAACTATTGTTTTGAATGCACTTTGAGAGTTATAGTGCATGAAAGGATTGTTGGATTTCTATGGTTAATGTGGAGTTTATCTCCTGTGGATATTTCTAAGTGAGATTTAGGAACTGTTTGTTGCTCAAGATATTTAAGAAGGGGACTATTTATTTTATTTCCTTTGCACTTGATGAATTCTGACATATTTAAAAAATCCTCTAGTGAATTGTATTTAGAAATTATAATTTTAGCTCATCAAAATCATTAAATTTTATTCTTGCTGCTGCATTTTTTTAAAATGAAAACTTGCTCATATGAAAGTTCATAAAATTACAAGATATACGATTAAAGTTTGGTCAGGATTAGTTTAATTCTTTGTAATTGCTATTAATGTGTAGTGTCCACTTTTCCCCCTGTTGGATGCTGTTTATTTGATAAGCTTAACATCTAGCAATTACATTCACCATGCAAACGTGAAAATCAATAGCCAAATTCTCCACTAGAGCATCCTTTTTAGTTTCCATCAGGTTATACCAGGAGAAAATTCAACTTATCAAGTGTAATGTAATTAGTGTTGGGTTCTGTGAAGTCAAGGGCAGAAATCACTGAATATGATCCAAAGAAACCTGTGGTGTTTCTTCTAATCAGCACCCTTCCTGGATCCTTAGAGATTTAAGAGCAGCACTTAATGATACTTTGGGAATAATTCTGACTCAATGAAGAAGAATGATGTACAAACAGACAGTGTAAAGTGAGGAAGGCAGATTTATTCCGATATATTTGGATGCAGTATTCAATGGACTAAAGCCTTTCTGTGCATTACAAATGGGTGGTCAGCCTTTCTGTGATTATTCTTGAAAAAGAAAGCAAAACTTATTAAAAATTCGTACAGGTTTCCAAATACCTACCTGTATCACGGACCAGTTTAAGCTGCAATCCCAGTCTGTTGGTTAGCAGTTGGCTGATATTGTACTTTGTGGCACTGGACCTTTGTAATACCAAGCTTACGAATAAAACTACCTAAGAAGTAGGTTGTTTTCTATGTAAAATATTTGAGTTAAAAGATCACTAATTTTTTCAATAATAACTTCAACTTTTAGCAAATAGCTATATTCTTCTCCTGGGAGCTGAAAATTCAGTACATTAAAAAAATAGTCGTGTTACATGTTGGCCAAAAGTGCATCAAGGGGAAAAAGATTTGCTAATGAACCAAACCTACTGAGAGTAGTGGCATGAGACTTTTGAACACCCATGGGGCATTATTATCAGCAGATGTGAATAAAAACATTTCAGCCAAGTATTTTTGACATTCAGGTGTTTTGATTTTGCTGAATAGATGTAATTTTCTGCAGAGGGTAGCCGCATCTTTCTAATTTTGTTTTATTATTGTCAAAATCTATTAAATAGGTTTGAATAAAATATTTTTATGAAATACTTGTGAATATGCATTTCTTTCTTCTACTCTGCACCCTATCTCAAAACCAACTCTTATTTCACTGCTGTTGGATTTGTTTTGCTTCCTTGGTTTCACAGAGATGGAGCGTGCTTGAGAGAGAGCAGCTTTTCAAACACTGTATGCACTTTGACACTAACAAAAATAGTAAGAAAATAGAATAAACACAAAAATATAATTGCTTTTGCTGCATGACTGATTGCTTCCACAGCACAATTAAGCAGAAGGGAAAAATTGCATCTTTGGCAGTTAATTCAGGGTGTAGCACACCACTAATCCTCAGAGGACTTAATTTTTGGCTAAAACTAAACAAAGTATATTAAAAATATATCTGATCACTAGAAGACAAAAAGACTATGAAAACAAAGAAGGTGATAAATAAGCTACGCCTCATAAATCAGTGTCAGATCACAAAGAGATTGTTTTAACTAAAGCCACTCCTGCCTTGAGTTGAAGTGCTTTACTTGCAGAAAACATATTTGTCTTAGAGTGTTTTTTCCTTTTAACAAAACCATCATCAAACCATGCTGCAACACATTATTTATTTATTTCTGTGGAAGAATAGCTCATATATACAGGTGTGTGTACATACATACATACTATAAACTTACTTGGCTCATGCCAATCTATTGTTACTCCTTAGGTGGCAACAGTTTTATTCACTTAGGAGCTGTTACCTAGTTGCACTCTAGATTTCACTCACTATCTAATGTTGTATAATACATCTTTTGAGGCACAGCAGACCAGCATTTTCCTTATGAATGCTCTCCAGTTTATTACGAGGCCATAAAATGATCAAATAAAAGCACCCCTGAATCTGAGTTACAGAGCTGATTTTTTATTCATAGTGCACAGTTAGAGAAAATAGCATCAGAGGATGCTGATATTTTAATGCACTAAACACTGACATTTTAACTTTAGTTAATTTCCTTGTCTTCGCTTTAAAATAGGTGGACTGATTCAGTAGCACATGATTAAGGTTTGTGTTGTCTGTAAAAGAGGTAATTTTCATTTTAATTTTTGAATTTTTGTTTTCATTTTTTTGGAATCTACGTACAGCACGATAGCTCACTTCGACAAAACTGCTTAATAGTAGTAGTAGTAGAAGAAGAAGCAATAATAGTAGCAATGGTAATTGTAAAACCTTGCAAAAGCACTTTTCTACCAATGTAATATGATTCTCTTGAAAAATTAACTAGTTCCCACAAAAACACACACATAAAGAAAAAAGCCACACCAAAAAAACAAACTCTGAATCAAAAATACAGCCACGAATGAACTGAGGAGTCCTCTTTTTCTTTACAGCACCTGGCCTACCCAAACTGCGCCTTCCCTTCTCAGTGGGCTGTTATATATTGAAGACATTTAGTGACAGGCATTAGGATGAAAAACCGAGCTCTGCTTCCTCCAGGTGGCAGAGGTGAAATCAAATTGGTATTTCAGTATGCTCAGAGCAGTAAAATTTTTGTGAGTGTTATGGTATTTTTTCCTTAGCTTATCCTCTTATTTTGTTAAACCAAATACAGTTTTAAAGCCACTGAGGAAAACATCGTGCACTACTTACTACAGGTAAAGAACCACCAATGCAAGTGTGAAGCAAACCCATAATTATTGTTTGAGTTTAACCTTTATTTAGTCACTTATTTCTTGATTTATTTGTTTGTTTGTTTCTTGCTTATTTATTTATTTGTGTTAGTAATGCAGGCTTTTGAAAGAAAATGTATGTTCATTTATTTAGCTAATTGAAAGTTATTTGTAGAGGTCAGACAGCAGATGTTTGAGCAATTCATAAAGACATTATAACTGCTTTACCTGTTCTGTCCTGTACTTCCTCTGGTAAAGGAGATAATAATAATTCATTCCATCTTACAAGCATGCAATTTTTCCTGACAAAGTAGGATATGCTACCTAAATAATTAAAAAAATTATAAAAAGTCTGTCTTATGTGTTTTCTGACATGGTCTATGCAAACATCTCCCCAGTAACTGTGTCATGCCCCTAGTCTCTTCTTATTAAGAAACTTACTCATACCTCACTTTATTCTTGAAATAAGATAATGACAATCCTTAGGTTAAATCTTTTGTTCAGTTCTCTACACCGGTTCAGTCAAAGAGAAGATCTACTGCCTGCTGTGCGAAGATCTTCCTTACCAGGGCAAGAGAAGATGTTATATTGCAACATCTTAATCTCCTTGAATACGTTGTTTAGAAATATAAATTAAGAGAGAACAGGAAACATATCCAGCAGCATTCTTTTCTTAAAATTTATTTTTTCTTTAATTTGTACTCATTACTGAAAGAAAAGATGTCTAACCTTTGACTGTACCTAAGAAATCCCCCCCCAAATAGTTCTGCGTAAAAGTGGATCTCAGTAACAAAAGAATTTTGATTCAGTTGCCCAATAAGATAACTCCATTATCAGATTTTTGCCCTTTTTATAAATAATTACACTGATAAAACATTTAATTTATATTTGATATATTTTATGTTGAGAATTTATGCAAAGTGGTCAGTGATTTATTTCAAAATTTCCAATACAAAATTCCAGTTAATCACATTCTCTGTGAACATTCTGAATATGCACACCCTCGCGCACGCACACAAACAGAGTGAGACCCAGCAGCTCCAGTGAGCTTCAGATCCAAATTTTATCTAAAGATAGACTCCTGTGGTCCAATATGCTGATAAATTGCACAAAAGCATACAGGAGACGATGGACATGACAAAAGATGGTAGGCAATAACAGCAAAAGAGGTGGGTTAGGAATTAAGAAACTAAGCCCAAGACATGCTAATTCATAGTTATATGTGGAAGTCTGAATATAAGCATGAATTACAACACACAGACTTAAAAACATAGGGTCAAACTGGGAAAACCAAATCTATTTAATTGAGCAAGTAGTTAAAGACAGGTATAGATAGGGAATAGATAGGGTAGGAATAGATGGGATGGATAAGGCATCCAACATCCAACAAAATAACACAGAAAAGTTACCATGAAATAATATTTTTATCTTGGCATCTTTTGTCCCCTCTCTTTGTCAAATGAAACACACATGGAAATACAATGACATGTACTTAAGAGAATAGGTACTAAAAATAACAAAGTTTTAAGCATTCTAATGGGAAGTGACTTACTGAGTATATATTTTCTATATAAAAGAATAAGTTAATGTCACAGAACCAGCTTAAGTATTTTTGACATAAAATTAACTGTCTTCCTGAAAAAAAAATGAAGGAAAAAACATATAACGGTTAAAAAATACTTAAAATTCCTTTTGTATTTATATATTTGTTTGTATTTTAAATAAAGTAAGTATACTACAATTTGCTGTGTAACCCTGAATGACTGGAATTCCCCACTGAAGGCTTATAGAAATATTAGAAAGCTGAAAGACACCTCATGATTTTCAAATCTCGAATAATTTAAAATATTTCAACAACTACACAGGTCATATCTTAGACACTTACATATCATATTATCACTATGCAATGATCGAATGATTGAATGGTGGCTAATCTGCACCAGCAGAATACATCAGCAACTGTACAGGAGGATCATGATTTTCTACAGGATGGAGACAGGATAAGCATAGGATTATGAAGACATTTGTAGCACCATACTTCGTTGGCACTTTGTAGCCAGAACATTCTGAATATGCACACGCACACAAACAAAGAGTGAGACCCAGCAGCTCCAGTGAGCTTCAGATCCAAATTTTATCTAAGAAGTACACCACCTTTTGATCAAGTGTTTTCATGAGGCTCACTCTCTAACACCGTATAAAAGGAGACTGTGCTTTGAAAGGATTTTCTAGTAACCAGACATGGGGGAATTCAGTGATTATTTTTTTTTTCCAAAATGTGTGTGTATGTATGTTGGTATTCCTTCTCATATTGCAAACCCCAACATATTTTACAGTCTGAAAATGAACACAAAACTATTTGCATAACATCTGCACTGCTTGGAGGGTTGGAACACTACAGCAATTAGATCTGTAGTCTATAACATTCCCTTGCAATTCCGACAACTACTACAGATGATGTAATTTAATGTTTAGTTAAAACAGAAGATTTATTTTTCCTTTATTACTAATGCTGTATCAGAAACCTTTTACTACACTGTTTTATTTTTAGGCATGTAGCTATAAAATATTTGCCATATATATTTTTTAAAGGATGCTAATTTAATCTGTTTAGTATGTGTTTGCATCTAGAGCGTGTTCTAATTTGACAAATTTTACACAGCTGTCACTCTATGGCCTATAAACTGTATGCATGCTATATAAGTAAAACCTTTAATGAACAATATTCACATGCAAAAGTTGCTAATAAAATGCTAGCATAGCAACACCTGCCAACACCTCTACAATTATAAGTCTGTGTCAGCACTTCAATTATAAAGTATCTCCTAATTTAGAGGATCATAACTTGACAGTAAAAATTCATTCTGTGTTGCAAGTTGACATGTAAGGACTCAGTTCAAAGCATTTTTACTAATACAAGTCTAAATTGGTTTAGGTATCGTAAAGTTATAGGAGACTACAGTGAAAAAGGAAGACACTCTGTGGATGCTTTTTCATCACTACTGTAGCTCAAATGCTTTGAAAGGTAAGTCCGCAAATACTACAGTTGTTTATGCGTAATTAGGATTAGTGACTGATTTTTTTTTTATTAATGTGGCAGTAAGATCTGAGCTTTTAAACTTCCCAGAGTTATATTTCTTTTGATTATTTCTAGGATGCATATTTATCGGTAATGTTAAGTATGATACGTTGATTGTTTAGTATATTCATTTTCAAATGCATCAATTGACTGCTGAAACAGACCATGGCAGTACATGTGTGAACCTGCAGACAAAGGTTCTCTCAATAATAACATATCACTTACTGATAGCATTTACATGAATCTCAAGCTTCCAAAGTGTGCATTGACACAATTGTTCCAGCTGAGAAATTACCACCTGCTGTGTCAATAATCAGCGTATCGAAGTTGCCTATTGCTCTGCACTAAAACTGTAACTGCTAACTACTGCTAAGATATAGAAATACCTATTGTGGAAAGGAAATAATTTTCAGTTTGTGACAGGGTTAGGATCCACTGAGGGAGAGAAAAGATAAGGATTTTATTCTATCCTTAGAAGGGTGATTGTGAGAGGAAAATATATCAATAACAACTAGAACCGTTCTGTGACCTTGCAAAGAATATTCCTCTCCATCACTCTTTCTAGCCCTTTCATACTGTTTTCAAAGCCCAAAAAGACTGCAAAGCACTATGAAGAACTCCTAGAGTCCAACAGTTACATGGAATGATGTGCAAAGGTTTGCATTGACTTATTCTGGTGCCTGATGGGAAAAAGCATCTATGCTCGACTGGGAAAGTAAGGAGAATCACCTCTAATCAAGGCCAGAATACTTTGGGCAGCCCGAGGTCCTGGAGGAGGGAGAGCTGCTCAATAGTAGCCACATGCCAGTTTATGGGGCCTTTACACAGAGCTGCTCTTCATCCTGGACATGTTACCACATGAACATGTCCGTGTCACATCTAGTGCATGGCAGAAGGTGGTCCAAGTGTACCTACAACTGCTGTCAAAAAACTATGCAGTCAAAAAGACAGTTCCTGAAATTATTTTCAAAGGAATATGTCACACCTGTGCGGTGTACAACCACATTAACCCTCTTGTGGGCAAGGCAGCTCTTTCCTTGGTGAGAAACCTGTCTGGAGCTTTGCTTACACAGATGGAAGCATTTCTGTCATGAGTTCAGCTGCAAGTGTCAGATCTCTAGTGTTGCAAGCAGATGAAATATCTTGCATTGTTGTGCCAGTAGCAGGTCCTGGGGGTTTAATCCAAACACATTGTGCTGTCTTGAAGTAATCCCTTTAAATTTTTTAAAAGGATCTGCAGATAGATTGTTATTGGGTGGTGTAAAGCTTGTAAACTATTTCAAAATTAATGCCAATGTCGCTTTACAAGTAAGGAAAACCTATGTACTGGGGCAACAAAGCTGGTCCAAAAAAAGACAAGGAAGATGTAAATAAAGAAGATGGAATTGCTTTATAATTATTCGCTTCCATGTATGGCTATCACTGCTAAACCGCTTTTGGCTGGAAATAGTGCCAGCCATATTAGTATAGGAATCACATATCACACAGTATCACTGTATCATAAGGTTGGAAAAGACCTTTGAGATCATCGAGTCCAACCTATGACCCAACACCTACACCTACTCCTACTTGTCGACTACACCATGGCACTAAGAGCCTCATCCAATTTCTCCTTGAACACCTCCAGGGACGGTGACTCCACCACCTCCCCGGGCAGCGCATTCCAATGGCCAATCACCCTCTCAGTAAACAACTTCTTCCTAAAGTCAAGCCATCCCATATCACTCTTCAGGACTCATTATTTTACAGGAGGCTTTTAATTGGTAGCTGTTTTCTCTATTGTTTCTCACAGTGTCTTAAAGTATCAGATGTCTAGATATTGTAAGTGCCCCTAACTGTAATTTACAGAATCACCAAATCACAGGATCATTTAGTGAAGTCATCATTTTTTTCCACCATATTTAAGAGGTCACAGGTACACACTTTGTAGTCTGTGATTGATGTGATTTATGGACAATTCAGTCAACATTTATACCACATGCTATTTCTTCTGCTGCTCTGTTGTTTCATCTAGAAAGCTTTGAAACAACAACAACTGGAAAAAAGAGTGCTCCTCCATATTATACTGAAGACACAGCAATTTACTTCAGTCTTTCTAGAAAGGTAAAATTTTAACTTCCTCAATTAATTCTCTTCACTCGCCATAGTGGCATGCTGATGGCCTGAAAATACACTTGAAAGAAATTTGAACTGTTAGATAGCCATGTAAAGGAATCCTCATTTGGACCCTTTCTTATGCATATCAAGAAATACCAAAACATTCTATTAATTATTAAAATTGACTTAACTCGTGAAGCTCATGTTTTGTGTCCCTCATTGAAACCTGAACATTTTTCTACCTTTTCTGCTGATTGCAGCATTCAAGCCTATCAGCCAAGGACAGTTCATCAGTGCTTCACAAACACAGCAAAGGTCATGGCCTGAATGTTTGGACTTGCATTTTATTCAAACATACAAATGAATACTTCAGTTATCTATGTAAGACATTAGAAAACAACTTTTCAGCACCCTCTAGCGATGCATCACCAAATCAGAATGTTCTGGAAAATTAAGCAGCCAGGGAGACAACCATGATCTGAAGAAAATCACTTTTGACACTACTGTGATGCAGAAGGTGTCCATTTTCGCTGTTCCAATCTTATAAGGTAATTTATGAAGACTTGATTTCTCCAAGGCTCTTATAAACAAAAATCCATTTCCTTGACCTTAAATCATTACTGAGTAGTAATGAGGAACTGAATTGATTTTGTCTTTGAAAAGACTTTGTTAATATAAAATCAAATATTTTTTTATGTATGTTAAGACCCTAAACTGACACGTGTGGAATGTCTAAATCCCCTTTATTCCTTCTGACTTAGAACTATCATTGTTCAGTTCTTCCTGTGTCAGCATGTTCCTACAGCATGAAGATGTGATAGCAGACACTTGACAGCTGAAAGATTTGCTTCACTGTATGAAAGTATTTGAGCATGACTTTTGGAGTTGAGTATAATTTGCCTCCTCAGCATTTAAACTTTTCTTAAGATCAACTCACGTCCTAGGGTTATAAGTAATTTCCCCCCTTATAACAGCCATAGCCCACCTGCTAATAGAGAACCATAGATATGAGTGTAAAAAATAGGATTTACTGCTGATTCATGTCCAAAATCATTACCATCTAGTTTAGGAAGTGTTAATGGTAGTTTATGCTTATGGAAAGGCAAAAATGTGTAGCAAGGTATTGATGGGTTTTGGTGGTTTTGTTATTGCATTAATGTCTATGTTGCTATAAATAGAAATGCTGCACATGATAGACTCATCTGTTTAGCAGGATAGCTCTGGATTTACCATATCATGTAAATCAAAGCTTAGATTATGGAATTTTGCATTTTTTTTCTCTCCAATGAAACATCATACACCTCTAACAAATTAATAAGAAGCATATTTTTTTTGTGATTCTTGGCCTTCAGATTTAAATTGCTTATAAATGCTGACATACAGCTACTCATTCTGTAAAGTGATGCTTTGCCGTGAGATATGATACTTCTTTCTCTCCTAGATCTGCATATATAGTACCTAAAGAAGTATAATTTAAATATAATGATCTAGCTGAGACCTCAAGGAGATGTGATGGTTTGGGTTGTTTTGCTGCATTTAGAAGTGTGCCAGTTTATCTTGCAGTGAAAAGTCAGTAATGTAGTTTTCTCAGAAAAAGAAACCATACTGACTTCTTTCATCCTCTCAACTCTTTCCTCTAAAATAAAGGTTGCCATAATAGCAACTTATTTGGTATTGATACATACTATGAAATGTAGTCTCCTCTTAACCTCTTTTATCCACTCATAAATGCTGAATAGGTTCATCTGTCCCTTCCCTTTCCCAATCTGATCACAAAACAATTTTAAGAAAGGTTTTGTTTGTAAAGCTTTCTTGAATTCAGCATTTCTTGTACCACATATATTGTTTACATAAGTAAATGTCAATTAGAACAGTGAAACATAGACTTTCTTAGAGAAACATATTTTCCGCATGCTATGGTTCATTTGTTGTCCCCTGTATCCTTACATACAGCCAGTTTAAAACCTTCTTCAGTACTTACTGTTGCTACCTGGTTTTGAATTTGCCAAAATAAATGATACATAAGAAAATGAAACATTTTGAAACATTGTTGTACAGCAAATTTGAAAATTAAATAAATAAATAAATAAAAAGAGCATTTCATAGAATGGCTAATAACTAGTACACAGTATTTAGTTAATAACTAACTTTATTGGGGAAAGATCACTAAAATAAGCAGAAAAGCATTATTATATAGTACATTTATTAAGACAGTAGAAAAAAATTATATATAATACATATGTACTATATGTAATTGCAACAGAGCTATTTCTTCAGGAAGAAGAAACACTATTTTTTCCAACAGAATACATTTACTTTTTAAGGGCCTAGAAGAGAAGTCAAAGGCCTGCCTGAATCCTTGTCACTTCAGATTTCTGTACCCGAAAGAAAATTTAAGAACATTTGTCATGTAAAATGAAGTGACTGCTATGAAAATAACATTACGGAACTAGCAGTAAAAGGTATAAGTGTCTAACACACGTTCTGTGACCTTTAAGGCCCAACACAAGAGTGGTTTCATACTATGAACATACCGGACCTCCACACAACTCCGTTTGTTTTATAGTTGGCTTAGATTAAGTCTTCTCCTTGCTTTTCCTTTGCTAGTGTTCTCTCTCTTGGTTAAGTTCACGCTATAAGGAAGTGGCAACACCTAACATTGAAAGAAGTTTATTCACTACATAGAATCAACCACTACAGAATCAGCTGGATCATACGTGCAGGACTGAAAGATTATGTGAATCTTCAGAATTCTTTAACGTACCGACGGACATACTGCTTTACCTATTCCGCATAATTATTATTATACCACAACCTATTTCTGTCCAAGAAATTATTTCTCACTTCTGATAATTCACCTAAAGAAACTTCTTCGCATCCACCTGCAGCTTGTTCCAAGATGATTAAAAAAGGCATCCTACTCCATCCTTTCCTTAATTTCCTCCTCCATTAAAAGTATAGTTTTTCTAGATGCTTCAATAAACTCATTGAGATGTCTAAATGTTGTTTTGATTTAACTTAAGTAATTTCTATACCCTTACAGGCACACATGCATCCAAATTCTGTTAATTTTAGAAGCCTCATTCACAAATGGTTCACAGCATGCCAATTCATTCCATCCCAGGAAGTTTTCAAAGATCAGATCTCCTCAAAGACCATACTGAAGATCACATTATTTCCTTTGCTCAGGTTTAAGAACACTAGGGAAAGTGTGTCTTTTTGCATTTTTTCAATGCTAATTTGTTATCAAAGATTCGTTAAGTTTTTCATTTCAATAGAAATGTCATTTCAAGTCTCTATATTTTACTGCTTTGAAAAGAATAAGTTCAAATTTTATTTCCATGTCTTTAGGGGAGACTACTGAGATAGAAATATTTGCTTCATGTAAAAATTGTATGTGGAACTTATTAGGCTACATATTGATTGTCCTCTACTATGTCTGCAGTGTAGTTAGTCTCCATATAGTTATCAGAGATAGGACTTTATAAATTATAACCAGGAAGAGGAGGTACAATGTATTTCATTCTGTTTCTTTTTCCTTCCACTTTTGAAGAAATTACAGAAATTGCCAAACAGCACAATGAAGTGGTAATGTCTGACAAATTCTTTCTTTCTGGCTAATGATTCAGTGGGCATCTTGTTATTACTTAGTGTTACTTCAATCCCAAGCACACAGATTGGGTTTTTTATATTACTTCAGAGTTTAGAGCTCTTAATAAAACTGTACACCATTGCTGGTATTCTCTATTCAGCAAAGCATTACTTTTATACATAGATCTCAAATTCTTAGTATTCACATCCTGTTCAGTGCTTTCAGGAAATGCAAAAATACAGTTTTCCATGTTGTGATATAGGTCATACAGGTGTTAATTTTTTTTTTAGCATGAGACTGAATTTGTTCTATAGTACAAGACACGACATAACCCATGGATATATTTCTAGTTGCTTTTCATCCTCAATTATTTTTTCATCAGTTGTCATTAAATAGTCTTAAGTCAGCTTTCTTTGTTTAATCCGTAGTCTCATTTATGGACAGGAACCCAGCACATAAAGCATTTTACAAACTTGCGAAAAAAATTCCTAGAGACCTTTAATTTAAGTTCCAAATTATGCCTGATGGCGATTTTCTCATTAGTTATTTTTATTGTCATCATCTCTGGTAACCTAGAAATTGGATTAAAGTCTGCAGAGATTTTTGTTTCACCTTTCTTAGATCACTGTGTGTTTTGGCTGACTTGTATTTTTATCTGCATCAAAGGCAGGGAAAAAAAGAAATATGTACTTACTGCTTCATATAACTCATGCATAAGGAAAGAAAATGCTTGAATAACAAGCATTCACAGCATCCTGTTCTTCCACTGAATTGTTACTGATGCATCTCCAAAGGCTTCTCAGTGTGGTCTGATTTAAAATGTACTTTGAAGCAGCTACAAGCTTGTCTCGGGCTAATTATCAAGTAACAACACACACCATACTTGACAAGTTGCATCATTTCTAAGTAGAGTAAGTCTCACTCGTCTGTTTTGTTTTGTTTTTTTGATAGTAAAGCTAATCCTGACCTTAAGGCATGTGAATAAATCTCATGTCCGACAGCCTGCTGAAACAGCTTCTGGAAAGACATCCAGCTATTTGTCATGTTCATAGCTGATAATATCTCCTGTGAAATGATATCAATTAAAGACAGGTAAATAAAACAGTGTGATGAGAAAGTCTTTTAGCATTTCAGCATAATTAAAAGGTGAGGAGAAGGAGGAAAATACTAAGGAAAAGTCTGACGACTTATCTGTACTTACAGGAAAATGAAGTTAAGAAGTCTTGTAAAATTTAAAGAAAATCTACTTAGTACTGATGAGAGTCCGTAAGTCCGTTGGTTTCAATGGGGTTAGTACATGATATGAAAGTTTACTCGGGAAGAATGAAAGTTGATAACAACTTACATCCAGTTAAGGGCTCTAAACAGCTAAGACTTGTGCCTCACTGTCTCTCCTGTACAAGCACATCCCTTCTAGATCCTGCTTTTGGATAGATCCTTTTGAGGATACTTTTTCTTTTGTTCTGTTTGCAAACAGCAGAAGAACTCTGTTTCCCTTAAAGAAGAAGAGAGGTTGTCCAACCCTCTTGTCCATTAAGTTATTCAGCAGTTTGACTGTCTTGAGGTTTGTTCACTGACTTTGAGGTCCAGGATTGCAGGCACTGAAATTATGATGGGTCAATTCAAAGTAGTGCTCCAATCAAATGCGTAGAACCACTCATAAATATTTCAGCAATTTGATCATATCTGTGAAATACTGAGGCTGATTTTGATGCAGCTGAAGCACTTAAATGCATTTTACTCTTTACCTTGATGATGGCACATAAAGTACAAATGTGTAAATTCTCATTTAACAATTTGTCTTTCAAAACTTTGTCTTTATGAGGAGGCTGCTAGACTTCTGCCTTAACTTATCATTGTCTAAATGAATGTAATGTAACAGAAAAAGAGTATTGGAGGTTTAGGAGTTCCTAAACGTTCCTAAACGTTACGATGCAGATTTGGATAATATTTATCTAGGCTATACATGACGAGGTGAAGAAAGGGTTGTGATTACTTTCGGCAAAGACGAATACTAAAAATTTTAAACAACATAAATGAAAATTCATTCTTTCTAGGCTTGTTCTTCCACTGCTGCTGAAGAAACATAACCACAAAGTAGACAGAGAGTTGTTTTAGCTCTTTGCTTTAATCAAGTGCACCTGTGAGATTACATTTCCCTAATTTTCACAGCTGGCATTAAAATGGATTTAGCTAGCTAGCAGGAGATTTAAAAGTAGCCTTTCAAGTTCACCTTTAAAAAGCTATATTAGCTTTGCCTAGTAGCCTGTTTAGTAATGCAGCATACAGCATACCTGGCTTTACACAGGACTAGAGATCAAATCTAACCTCATAAATCTTCCAGTTCATGACTACAGGAAGCTGTCAAAAACTAGATGTTGTTTCATTCTCCAGGGGCTGGTGTACTGCTCTGGATCTCTCTTAAGTGCCCTCTAGCAGCTGATCGCCAAAATGTGTAATAGCCTTGGGAAGGACTACACTACCCTTTTGACCCCAGAGGTAATATTTTGATAGGGCATGACCTTAATAAGACTACTAGAATAAAAGCCTAGCAATGAGAGTAAAGGAAAACCTTTTCTGAATAACAAAAAGCTGAAGAAAACATTTTCTGCACACTCCATAAATTATTACATTTACCTCTGGCAAGTGCATTTAGAGAAAATCGTGTTCTGAATCACATTTTGGGATACTAAGATTCAATACTAGTTGCTAACCCAGAAAGACTAGCTTACAAGCAAATGCTGGGCAAAATTCTACTGCTTTCACTCCGTTTGATCATTATTTGACCAACAAGTCCTGCTGAATACAAATGGCAACCCTTACCAATTTTACTGACAATAGATTCTGAATCAGTATTTGTAACCCTATTACTTGACCACTACAAGTAAAATCTGACAAATCACTTTCTTTTTCCATTCCCTTTACAGCCTTGTGTCACAGATAATGTATTGTTTTCTTTGAGCCTTACCGCTAATACAGTTCCCTGCTGTACACTGTGGGAAAGTGTTGTCATCTGGGCCACTGGGTCCATGATGAGCTTAATTTCTGTACGATGCCAGAGAAGTTAAATGGTTTACATAGTGTGAAGAAACAATTAAGCTGCCTAGAAGCTACATGATGCATAGCAAAATAATAGGTAAGAGGACAGAAGCTTCAAAGTGAGCTAGATTTGCTGTCCAAACAGGCAATTTGGAGTGGCTGAAGTGATGGTGAAGGGCACATTAGTGTAAAATTTCACAGTAGCAAAACATTTTCAGCAATGACATTGTGATGCTGCTTTTTCAGTGCTAATTTTTTTTTCCTTTATCATCACCGTAGTCTAAAAGCACTTGTTTGTATATCATTAAATATTACTTCATGCAGATTTACCTCATTTTGTTCTGTAGGAATTTGTAAACTAAGTGCAGATTTCAAATTAAATGAAAAAGTTCAAGGAAATTTCTTGGACTTTGCAACCTGTAGGAAACACAGCTTGAGAGGCTGAGTGTCCTTGAAAACAACCGAGACACTTTCTGCAAATTCTGTCCCTGATTTAAGCAGTGTTTTCATTTCCCACTAAAAGCTATGGTGCAAAAGCCTCAAAGATCAGCTCCAGCTACTTTGACATCTGCTGAGAGTGGTCTTATAAGTAAGTTCCATCAAAACTTAGATAACTGCTAGGAGTGTAAATTAGATTTTGAAGAAGTGCTAGTTCTTAAAAGTTCCACATTTATTTCAAGAAGTCGAATATATTTTCCCTTAATTGAAACAACAACACAGTATATAAATTGTTTATGGATTACATTAAAGCTCATAAATTAATTTGGCTAATTTTTTCATGACAACAAATATTCAGGCCATGGTATGCTTATTTACATGTGACCCTTTAGATAAGAATTGTGTTTGTTCTGCTTATTGCTCATGAAAATCACAAGCAAAAGAATAGTGAAATGTCTGCATAATCCTTTTTGTGGCTGAAATATAAACCTAGCTTTTTAGAGTTTATATAGATTCTAGTTCCATAATATTTGAATTTTTTCCCAAGATAATTAGATTAGCATACCAAGGCTCCTAATGGAATCTTCAGCTCTGCTCCCTCAGTCATTGTGTGAAACTAATTGGGGAAGGTTTGTTTGTTTATGATTGTAGGGAAAATGATAGCTGCTATTGTGAATGTTATTCTAATTATTGTAGAAAATATTTGTCAGAGAGGATGTATGGAGATGCAGGCAGGCTTTGAGACATTTCTAGACTTCCCTGAAAACTCATTCTACACCAAGATCTTCCCGTACCTACTATTCAGCTGTCATAAATCTATCTTTCTTGTAACGTGATCTGAGGTATCAGTAATGAAGATAGTATATTTCTTAACAGAGACTCCACGAGAACTAAGATTTAGAAGCATTTGGAAGTTAATTTCTAGTACAGAATACGGATTTGTTTGCTTATGGCAACCTACACCTGTAAGAGCAGGGTCTTGAGACAGAAAAGAAAAAATGTACAATTTTTTCAAATATGAAAAATAATAGTAAGACCATTCTGGTGCATAAATCATTGTGCACAGATTCTCATTAGATGTAAAGAATGTTGTACTAAGCAGTAAAGTCGTTCTTGAAATGAAAGAGATCGTTTATCAAGTTGTTCAACGAGAATCAAAACCAAATAGATTACATAATTGCATAAGACTTATTTCCATAGGAAATCAGGCCAAAAAAAAGAACCTATTTCTACTCAACGCTAGTGCTATCTCATCATTGAAGCTTGATAATAAAGCCCTGCACCTCTTTGATGAAAAGGAGCTGCCATTTCCAATGGAAGTATGTGACACTGGTTTTGAGAGTTCAAGTCAGACTGTGTGTGGGACACATGCTCTTCATATAAGAACTTCACCTGAAGCATCTGAGAAATTTTGCACAGATATTGACTGCTAAAATCATTGATGTATAGGATATAATGTGTTACCACAAAAATAGATTTTTTTTAAGTTGTGTGCTATAAATGCTGTTTGAAAAGCAAACTCTTCAGAATCAGTCAGTAGTAGTTGCTTATAGCGATACAGCATATTTGAAGGTATCTGAGAAGATAGGTATTATTATTCAATCTTACAGTTTGTACAACTAAGACACAGAGAAATTATATGGCTTAGGCAGTGGTCATTTGGAAAGGCACTGTGGAAGAGTCTTCATGGCCTTCTGCTCACCAACAGAGGGTAACTGAATTCTCTAATATCAGCAGATCATTAAGATTACTCTAAGAAAACAAAGTCTGTTCATTACCCTAGTAATCCTGTCTGGATGAAGGAAACAGGAATGACCAAGGATAGTTTCTTCTCTATGGGAAAGACCAGGAGCAGCATCTATGGGTGTTTGGACCACATCATTATAACACAGAAAAAGCATTCAAAAATCATAGGCTCCTGCCACACACCCAACCTCCACAGCCTCTCGTGACAGCCTCTCTGTCAGACTTGTGAATATCCTCATAAGTCAAATAACAGACAGTGACACAAGTGAAGTAATGAAGCCTGCCCCTTGGGACTGGGCATGTGTGTGTGCAAGTACTCGTGTATGCATGACTAGTTGTTAGTGTACATAACCTCATATACAAAGCTGAAATCAATGGATGTACTTTTAGTGTAAGCCAGCCCTCGCACTGGTGTGTGATTCTGCCAGCTTTCCATTGTTCTTGTTGTGCATGATATTAATTTTATTTATGTCTTCCTAGTTATGTATTATGATCTTTTGAGGAATCACTTTTTCAAATATCTATAGAGTGAGGGAAGCTTGCAGGAAGCTACAGGGTTGACTCTGGAGACTAATCCTATTTGCAGCATGTGAGCAGTTGGGATCCTGTGGCTCATGGAAGCACTGAGAGAAATGAACAATGAGGAGGTATCCCAAGGGCCAAAGAAGATTGAGGAGCATCTTTTATAACTCAAAAGACACCAACTCAAACATGTATAAGCACAGATGCAAATAATAACTTCAGGATTATAGTTAAAAGTGGTGGAGATATTTGTAAATGTATATGTATGTTTGCATGTACATCTGTGTCAATTTTTCCTGGTTCAGGCACCCATCTATAGCAACCACTACAATTCAGTATTGGCTTCTGATGTCTGAAAAGTTGGGCACAGGTATCTCCTGTTTTGCCTCATCTCTAGATACCACTTCAGATCTGTAAGAAACATGGGCAAAACAAAGCCCTCCAAGAGGAAATTCTCCTTGTCACTATTGGCAGAAGAGAGAGTCTGTAGGTTTGGGGGTTTTTGTTTGCTTTTTATATAGATATTGGTCAAACTGCAAATATTACTGCTCCCCACAAATCTTCTTTCACATAAATCAGATCCCATATTCCATTTAATAATAAGAAATTATTTTTAAATAGTCTGTGGTTTTTTATTGAACTGAAGGCATTGAGCCACTTTCTGTTATCTGTTTTCTAAATATTTTAATACAATTTTAATATGATAAACTATGATTAGTAAATCCTTCAAGCAGTGACCAGCTTTGAAGATTTCTCACTAAGCCTTTAAAGTGGAAGACTTCACTACAGATGGAATTTTCCAAGACCTAGAAACAAAAAAAGTTCTTAGCAACAAAGGCTCATTATGAAAAAATTAATAATAAAAAGAAAGGACTCAGCAGTCTAGAAGCAAAAATGGTTCCTTTATCTCTCTTGAAATGTCAAGACCAATCAGGCAAATGATTATGTGATAATATATATCAACAAGCAAGAGGACATCAGAAGAAATGCAATGATCAAAGAATGTAAATGTTTCTTTTCATAGCTAAAGATAATTCTGCAAGGTGTCTCACACTTGAGAGGAGGCAAAATGCCATCATAAGATGTGCAGAATACAATTACACATGTAGTCATGGTGACATATTATGAAGGTATACTGATATAAAGTAAGGTGAGACCTAGAGGTACCAAACGGCTTTAAGCAGACTTACAGAATACCTAAATCATTACCCCTGGAAGGTGTTTATTTTCACCGAGCAAGGTGAGTTGCATGGAAGTGTCTGAGGATGATAGAAAAACTCTCAGTAAGTGGAGAGGAAAAGATGTAATTACACATTCATCCACTGTATAATTTCAGTGTGTGTCAGCATCTTGAATGTTATATGCAGTTCTGGTCCCTTCATCTGAAAAAGAATATAGCAGAACTGGGAAAAGCTCAGAGACAGCAACAAGAAAGATAAAAGGTATGGAACAGCTTCTGAACAAGCAAAGATAGAACAAGTAAGTCTTCCCAGCCAGGAAGAGAAATGACTGAGGGGTTGCATGATGGAGCTGTATAAATATTGTGACTGGCACAGAGTCAGAGAAGAAGGAATGATTTTTCTTTCTATCTTACATAAAAAACTGGAGGCCATAATGAAACTAGCAAGTGCTATTTTTGAAACAAAGAAACAACAAAAAAATATTCACACAATGTGTAGGTAGAGGCTTCACAGCTTGCCACAGGAGCCTCAACATGCTAAAAATTTATGTGGCTTCAGAAAAGGAAAAACACTTGGTCCCTTGAATCAGGAAAGTCAAGAGCTACAGACTGCTGGATAACAGTAATCAGGAAAATTATTTTTATTTATATATTTGTCCTTCCCTTTTGCTCTTCTGTGGACAACTGGTGCTGGTGACAGCTGGAGACAGAGCTCTACACTTTTTTCTCTTCCTCAGTACAGCCACTCCTTCACCCTTGTTTGGACCCTTGGCATTAGGCACTGAGTTCTCTAGTCTTCCCACCCAAGGTAGACTTGATAATGTCAGAAAATACGGTTGTATTTACTCATTTTTGGCATTGCAATAAAGTAATAATGAATCTTCCTTAAAGCTCAATGAAATCCCAACAGATATGAGATCATTTTAAAGCTATATGGAGCCAATTTTTTCTTCACTCCACAGTCAGCAAGATCCAGCAGAATATGACAGGGCAGAGAAAGGCTTAGTATTTTTTCTGTTATTACTTCACACACGACTAAATATGTATTTATCAAATGTTTTGTTTCCTAACCTCATATTTTCACTGCCAAGACTACAGCATACAGATGAAAAATGTGTCATGAAAATTACAAATGGGTGAATAGGCTATGGGGAAATGCTGTATGTAATGAATTAAATCTGCAGATTAGATAGAGAATACTAATGAGTTTAAACAATATCAGATCGTGGTCCTCAGATTCACCAGAATCACTGAGCCAGAGCAGGCAAGTTTGTGTTCTCTCATACTTTCTATCTCTCTTTCTTCTTCCTCTGCAGCCTGAACAGATTAATTGCTGGTTCAGTGCAAGGTTAATAATCACTACCGACTGCCAGATTCACTTAAGAGTTTACAGAAGAGATATTAACAACACACTGATATTGCAAAGCTTGGGATTTCTGTGAGGTCATCTCTACCAGGAAAAGAGGGAACGGAGGCAGACCCAGATCTACCACAGCAGTTTAGCTAGTTTACAAATTATGCCTCTTCCCTGTCCTAATGTAACTGAGCATCAAAAATGGATTTAGAAAGGAAGGAGACTGGAAGGGTGACATACAGATTTCATTCTTTATTCTGAAATAGTTTGATGAAGATATTAATATCCTGAAACATTTTATTGATGCTATTAATATTGAGTGGTTAATTTTCTGGAGGATCATGAATTAGGAAAATCATAGGAGCCGAGTCATAGAAATAAAGTTTCTCTGTATGTGCGCGTGTATATGTGTTAGAGGAGGGGTGGGAGAGAAGAATAAGGGATATTATGAGCTGTTGGACTGTCAGGGAGGAAAATTCTTAAAGAATAGTACAGCAGTAAATCAGGCCTAAGATGCACTTCTTAATAGCTAAACCACTATTTTGTTTTTTCTTATTTGGAAAGTAATGTAGCAGATCCTGCAAAGTAATTGAAAATCTGAGAGTTCCAAGGACAATGTCCTGTAGTGATTAAGACCTGTGCTTCTTCCAGACGCATATCGGGGAATCTGAAATGACTCACTGAAGAGAAAAAACAAACAAACAAACAAATAAACCTTATTATCATCTTATTGATGCAGTCCTGCTTACTGTAACAACTGCTGAGATGATGAAGGTTGATGCACCTTTGAATATCAGTACCTTGTTTGGCCGATGGGAGTTTATTTAAGAACCCAGAAGACGGTAGTGTTTACCCTACCTCTTTATCTCACGCATCCGCTCCCTCAGCTTTCTGTGGACAGGTGGCTGCTGCACTGGATCAGTTAGGCAGAAAGTCATATTGTTTCCTGCTGTGGCATTGTTCACTGTTGCCTGCCCCAGGCATTAGTGCTCATGGTCCCTGGGCTGCCCTAGCATTGGTGTCTACCCATTCCCCACACCACCAGGAGGTTTCCCTACTTCCAGGAGCGTACTTCCAGTCAGGAGTTTCACCTTCATCCACCTGAAACTAGTTCTTCTTTTGGGGAACCCTTCTCTTGGGCACCAACTCTTCTTTCCAAGCCCTTGAAAGCCCCGCTCTTCCCAGTCTAATAGTCTGTGGGCAGAACTCTATAACACGTGATGAGCCTTCAAATTGGTGACTCAATCTTGTGCCTCTGGAGGGTTCAGGATGTGCCACTTGTTTTTAATCTGTCTTTTATTAAAATTTACCGTCTGTTCTCGTTACAACCAGGAAGCAACAGCCCTTTGTCAGGGAGTTTGAAATTTCAGTTTGGATGTTCAGTTTCAGCACACGCGCGTTCAATTCTTAGCTGCCTGTTAGCATTCACAATTTACTTTCTTTTTTTTTTTCCTATGATACTTTCATAGGAAAATCTTTAGGACTTAAACACAAGTCGTATTAGAGAGACAGCATTTGAGTCTGAGTCAGGCTTCTGCTTCAAATCTAGTAGAATGCACCTTCTTAAAACATCTTCGACTGTGTCCCTTCCAGAGTGACAAACAGATGGTTTTGTTCTGTTTCATCACCGAGGCCTTTGCTGAATGAAAGGCAACACTGAATGACCCATGAGCCTCAGTCAGCTTCACTGACAGTTTTTGTGCTTCAGTTGTTTGTAACATTAGGTGCAATGATGCAGAAAAAAACTACAAAGAATAAATTAAAAAAAAAAAGACAAAGTTTTTCTAAAGTTACTTTCAAAGCACAATCCTGCTCAGAGAAATAGATCTTAACATTTGGCCTTTCAATGTTACAGTCTTCAGTCCCTTATTTTTCAGCAAGGTAATTCTTTTTGTCCTGATGATTTAACATACAGTAGAGATGGAGACCAAGTCATGTCATGCCCAAATTCATAACTGTTTGATGAACTCTGAGTCCAGAGAAATTATTGATTTTTGGTAGCTATTAGTTGTATATCAATCCGAGAAAACAAAACAATAGCATTTTGCAAACTGATTTTGTTTGACCTTCTCACCAGATACATATATATGGGTACATACATAATTTATGTATTTGCTATTCAGTGACTTGTTTTTATTATAAATCTTCATAAGCCACTATTCACAAGCAATTAATGTACTTCCTAATGTTCAGCTTGTCAAATAGGATTTTCTTTTGAGTTCCTAGCAGAATTTGCTTCTCCAGATGCAGTGGCACCGAAACCTATACCTAAAGAGGGTTCAGGTTCCATGAATGGAAATCCATCTGAGTTGCTCCCACACTTATAATACCTCGTTTTCCTGTGGGAAATACACTCAGTCTTGACTCCACTAATACAAAACAGAAGAAAAGAGCAGATCTATCTTTGACATGTCACAGGAGAAAAAAACAGCTTTTCTGAAAGAACCTGTCTTTCCTACTCTGCTGTGTGGCATATTGCTGCATCACTATTCCTCTTTGAGCATAGCATGGAGTACTCTGGAACTGTTCCAACAGTACCTCTTTTTGTCATATCTCAACCCTTGTTATTACCAAACTTTAGTTCACCCTCCCTGCAAATTGTTACTGGCAGAAATGCAAAGTTCCAAACCGGAGTTTTAACTTTCCCTTGTTTACCCATATACTTGTAAAAATCACAAGAGAATTAAACATTAGATTCTTCCATTTATTTCCCATTTCATATCTTTTAAACTCAATTCTTGAGTTTAATATACTGCATTTGACCCCAGGCTAAGTAAGTGATCTATGCCTTGCAAAAGCTTATTATAACCAGAGCATCTGGAGATGGACGAGGAAAAAGACTCAAAGTTCTAAAATCATAGAACTAAAATCACAAAAAAAGTGTAACATCATGTGTGGGTTTTAGACTACTTTCTTTGTAATTTGTAAACTTAGTTTTTTGCTTTATGAATAGATTCTAAGTGAAGTTGAAAAATATACTTGAATACGGATCTCTATCTTCATATCTAAAATTATACACCAAGCATAGTACTAGCAGAAATTTTTTGTCCTGGAACCAATCCCTTTCTGTTGTTTTATTACTCTTCTTATTTTTGAGTTCATAATCTGTTGAATAGTGACAGTTTGAACAGAATTTTTAGAAAATTCATGAGAACCTGCATGAGCATAGAGTGCTTTAACATAAAGCTAGATTTATTTAGGCCCTGATCGTGCAAGCATTATCCACAAGATGAACTAAGAAGAGTACACAAGACTGAGTTGAATGGCTATGGATTTTAATGTAACCTCTTTGGCTTTTCAGGAATTTGCAACTTTCAGGAATAGAATAGCCAGGTCCACCATCAACCCAGAAAAAAAATACACCTCAGAGAGAGATAATGAACATCATCAAAGATTTATCCTAATGAAAACTGAGCACCGTAGACTGTCATAGAAGAATAATGAAAATGCTATTTTCGAATCAGGCAGAGGTCTGGGTTTAGTAAACAGATCTTTGGTCTAATCACTGCTGTTAATCACTCATCTGACTGAGTAATTGTAAGTAGTAAAGAGAACTTTATACATTCTGATCCAGTAAGGAGAAAAACCAACCAACCAAACTTCAACTGTTCAGGAAAGATACTTCCCAATGACTACAGTGAAAACAGCATAAACATTTTCTTGAGTCACATTCTCAACACGAAACTGAGCTGCTGGTCTTGTTTTGGAGTGATTTTAATTATCAAGTTCCAAAATATTATAACTAATACATGTTATAATATGAGAAAACTTTAAAATCCATGTGTTCTTACACTTGACCTGTTTGATGACACCTTGTTTCCACAGCTGTGCCACTTTTGACTACAATTGAAGTTCAGTAGAATAGGGACTTCTGAATGCAGTTCTCAAATCCTCAGAAGTTTGCTTTTCCTCCTAATTCACTATGACATTACTGTTAAAATTAAAACATTAGTTTTCTCATATTGCTTGGCTTTCAGTGGAAGGGTTAGATGCCCTACTCATACTCAATCCATATTTTTTCAATACGGCCTCTGAAATTATCCAATAACATAATATTTCACGGTAGCACCAGTTTGGATTCTATCCAAAATGAACATGAAAAGATCTTACACTCTCTGTCTTGTTCGGAGTGCTACATGCTTATATTTTTCATAGACTTAGTCACTCCTGTTTAATCTACCCTATCTCATCATTGAAGCAGCATTTATCAAGGAGGAAGGCTGATCTGACACTTTTTGGAGTAATCTCCAACTGAATTACCTCTCTTTCTGTAGAATTACCAACATGCTTCCTGGGAGACAAATGAGACTGGCAGACTGTAGGTGGTGAGCAGCAAACACATGGACCTGCTGCTACTACACATCTACGGAGAGTTAAGAGCACTCCGCATGCAGTTATGATTGATGCTAGTACAACCTTGGTAAACATGCTCCGTAGGTAGACAGCTTCAATAAATGTGCTTTAGAAACATAGCTCCTGCTAGGCAGAACAGGGACTCTTAAACAAGGAAAAAAATCAATATTTCACATAACTTTCTACTGTAAATTGCAAGTTCTCATTAACCTTTTCAGTTCCATCATGACAAAAAAAGAACTAATTTAGCAATGAAATGTCAATTCAGCCTAAAATGAATCTTGCTGAAATCTAATTTAAGAACTCTGGGTCTTACCTTATCAAAATATCTTCATTTAAATGCATACTTTGACTTTTGTTGCTATACCAATATAATTTGAAAAGCAAGCTTTCAACAGTAATGTGGAGGTTGAAGGAAAGTATGTAGTGGGAGCAAGACAGGAAATGAAGGACAAGGCTAGCTTTTCCGTTGAATTCTGCACTGGTTTGGTTTTATTACTTTAACCTAACTCTTTCATTAATTATTCATCAAATAATGCAATACATATTTTACTGTGTTTCAAGCAGAAGTCTAGATTTAAAAATCACACTGAACCTGTTATTCTGAATAATTATAAGTGCTTTCATCTGTGACACTTGAAAATGCTGATTTATTTAGAAGTTTCTGTTCAGAATTTATGTAGAACTAGGAACATCTAATAATAACCTGGTGGTTGGTAAATGAGCACTGCTGTCCCAGTGAAAAAGCCAGTGGATTAAGCTTGATAAAATAAAATTTAAAAAAAAATTAAGTTCAGCAATTCCTCTGCTGCCGTCATCCACTCCTGAATGTGTTCCTACTGAGTTTGTTATTACAAAGTCTGGCAGATGTTGCTATACCGATGGCAAATTTCTTATATTTATACCACTTAAAATGTGCGATTTCAGGTCAGTTAACTAGGCTGTCAACAGAGCCAGACTTCTAAGCATGTGCTTAACCTCAAACTGACTTAGAACAATGAAAATGGGACTGCTATAAATAGTAAATAGAAGTGGTGAGGCACCTGGTTGAACTGGGGCCTTGGAAGGAGCTGGGATTCAGCACAACAAGCAGCACACCATATTAAAGTTCCTTATGTGATCCTGCCTGGGAGGTACTGCATCACATGTGTAACTTCTCTATAGGAGTCTAATTCTGCTTATAACGATACACCAGCAAGTGATTAACCAGATTAAGGAAGAAAAACCAAACACCGACCCGTTTCACTGCCAGTATTTGCAGTCTGTAGATGGAGGACAGTCGTTCGAGCTGTAACATATATTCCAGTGATAACAAACAACTGTAAGAAGTTAGGGAAAATGTTTTGTACTTTGGTATATGTACACCTTCGTCCTACATGAAGTTGGTGCATAGTTTTTCTCTCTATGATATATCCATTCTGTCAAGGTATTTTACTTCTGCTGCTTTTCCTGGATATTTTGGTTTTCCTTCTTTTTTTTTCCTTTTTTTTTTTCAGGAGAACTTTTTTCCTGAACGTCTTAGTAGCAGCTGTCATGTTGGGACCTTTCTAAAAAAATTACCATTCAAAATGCCTAGAATACAAACAATGTCTCACATATAATTGTAGTTTCTACCTCACCATCGGTTAAATTTTTCAATTATACTTTTCCTTACAGTTACATTAGAAATGAAGCTCTTTCCTAGGATTAAATACTTTGACATTTCTTTTCATTTCAAACTAGGTTGAATATTTGACTTACGAAGCAACATTTTTGATTCTATAAATATTTTTCATTCAAAAATATGAAAACCTTTGTCACACCTTTGTCACTCTGTTGACAATACAGCAGAGCATACTAAAATGAAGTCCTGGTGTAAAATGTTCAGCGCTTTGGTGAATAGCAAACTCTCCTGCTATGACAAAATTTCTAATGCCTTAGAACAAGCATCGCGAAGAAGCTTATATTTCACCTCCTGTGTTACCACTGTCATGTTAGGTGATTACGTGGAAGGTGGCAATATCTCCACAGCCTGTTAAAAATAAAACACTGTCCAACTTCTAGACTCACAATGGACTTTCAGAATCAGTTTTTAGTGTTTAACGCATTCCTAAGTGCATCCCAACAGTATCTCTAGACAAGAGACAGTATTTCAGTTACAGACATGTCTTTGTCTTTTTATTGTGTTTGGTTTAGCGTTTCTGGTTCCATCTCCAACATTTTTTAAAAAAATAAAAATAAAGAAGGTCCTTGGTGCGTATGGGAAAGGTCTTCAGGTTTTTAGCACATACATGGAATAACAAGTTCAGCAATGTAACTGACAAGCTCCAGACATGAATCCATCATAGCAAGTTATTTTACTAAATCCTATCAGTGAGATTATGCAGATGTGTTTGGAAATGTATTCCCAACTCATCTTTCAAATCTGTGTTTACATAGGACAGCACCTAAGTAATCAACTGTTTGATTGCCAGATCACAAGATTCTCAATACTCTGTGTTTACTAGTAGCAATTGCTGACTCAGGTGTCAGAATAACACTGCTTAACAGCCAAGTATCTTCTCCCTCTAGTAGGTGGGGAAGGTGTGCAGGTTGCTTAGAGGGATAAAGGCAATTGAAATACAAGAAGCACACAAGGAAATGAAAAATGAAACACTTCCTTTCAAATATGGTGAAGTCATGCAAGAAGAGACAGTGATACGAGGTCTATGGAATAGGCAAGGATTTCCTAACCTGCTCTAATTCACTAGCATGAATCCACTACCTTAAAAACAAAAGGCGGTCCAGAATCAAAAATTTTAAGACCATAAATGTGTGTGAAAAAATAAAGAGGAATATCAATTACCTTTCTCTGACAATTCAGCCTTACATATTTGCATGTTAAGTGTCAGAAAAATAATTTTCTGTACCTTTGTACATTCCTTTATAATTATCGTACATTGCCATATTTTAAGCTTATTTTCTCTGTATTAATTAGGCTCAAAAATAGAGTTGAGTTTGGATAATATAAGAAAAATAAAATCTTTTTATGAAAGCTTCTATCAGCCAACTATCATACTATATGTTTGAGAAACTATTTGTCTTCACTATAATGATACTGCCAAATTGTTGGAAGGATAATAAAACAGTCTTTTGCAAGGCACAATGTTGGCATTACATAAGCTGATTATACTGCATAAGATAATTAGCTCTGTTACATAAGCTAATTAGATGGGACAAACTAATTTAGTGACTTAAGAACCTACTTTCTAGTAAATTTTAATATGTTCATAATGCCTTTTAAAAATGTATTTATTTGGGAGTAGAAACTGGAAACAGTATTCTAGTTGTGTCACCTGGTCCCTTAGGAAACACCCTGATCTCTGCCCTGAATTGGATCACTTGTTCATTTCTGATGGGAGGCTGGTGGACTTCTTTCAAAAAAGTTGACAAGTGACCTGCAAGCTTCCAGTAAGAGATTACCAATCCATGGGCACATCTCTGAAAAGTAGGTATTTTCTGCTGACAGATAGTGTCTACAGCAACCCACTTCCATGTTAACAATACACATTTTGATCACTAGTTTCATCCATCCCTTCTTGATCCTGTTAGATTAGATATGCTTTGTAATGAGAAAAGGTAAGGACCTATTGAACAGCTATTAAATAACAAATAAATGAATGGATACATAGAGGTTAGAATAAGCTTATAAAAGAAACAAGCCATCTAATACACGTTGAATGTATATATTGAAAACTAACATAAAAAGAATTGATTTTAAAAGCTACAGGAAGTCTTATGCCGTAAATATTATAGAAATATTAGGATACGGAGCCAGAGATACAAATTTCTTGGAAAAAACTTTTCTCAGATAACTCCTTCAAGTTCTCGTGATCTTCTTCTATTTCTCCTCTCAGATATAATAGATTTGGCTTCCATCATTAATTCAGGGCAAATACATTATTAGAGGATTGTCTGAGGTTAATGCTTCTCTTATTTAAAGACTTCTCCTCTGTTTAATTCCCCACATTCTCTTCATAGCAAAATGAAGAGGTCTAGTACGTGATAGTACCAGCCAATCATTCAACATGCCAAAAGTGAATACTGTATTTTTTTATGATTTATAATATTTCATTTAAGATAATGAAATATTAATTTTCACATGTGCTATTAAATCTTTTAACACTGTTGCATTCTCAAGTCTCATAGACTATAGACATTCTGCTAAAAGCAACAAGCCTGGCCCTATTCTCTGGTCCTAAGACCAAGTGGCATAGACTGGCATCATACGCAATATACAACACTCGGTACTCAGTCTCCTCTGAACCCTATATAATGTCCTTCTATCCCTAAAACAGCATTAATTTGTGTGTGTCGCATTCCAAATATATCAAATAAGACAGTGTCTGTGTTGCAGCTCTTTAGAATAATGTTTTTGTAGCAGTTAACAGAGAGCGTAAATTATGCCTGCCTAAGTGTAACATCAGAGTGTGTGAGCGTGCAAAGTTTGCTGGATGATACTAGAACAACTTGGAGGCAGTGATCTCGTATAATCTTTTCAAAAGAAATGATCTGTAGTGATTGCTGCTGCACGCCGCCTCCTGAACAGTCTCTGGACGTTGTCTCATACAGCTCTAGTTAGGAGTGGCCAAGATTGAGCATCTCAAGAAATAAGGACAGTATTTGGAATATCTTTTAGTTACTTGTAGTGTTGCATCACTTAGAGATCCTCAGACAGAGCTGTCTGCTCAAACAGGCATCAGAACTGACTGGTTGAACAAGGGAAAGCACAAGTATAACTGAATGTAACAGATAAAAGCAGTGTTCACCTTAAAGAAATGTAAAGCTTAAAACCCCATATTTTCATACTAATAAAGTAGAGAAGAGGAAATGTAATCTTAAAATTTATATAACAGTTCAAAAAGTTATGAGATTTTTTTAAAAAAAATTACATTGTTTTTTTGTCAGGCTTCATGTTTTTGAGTTCTAGAAATTTGCTTACACAAACACAGCTAAACAGAAACAAAATTCCTATGCCACCTCTTTTTCTTTTCTGAGCATTTAAATAAGACATATAGTGTCAAAACTTTCAAATAAAATCTCAGCATTTTCAAATATTTGCAAGAACCTGTGGAAATTGTTTTCCAGAATTCTGTGAGGCCCTGGACATTTGCGATAATGTTTAATAAAACTGTCAAACTTGGGACTTTATCTAGAAAAAACACCGATTCACACTGCTCTGTTCCACTGTCATTCTGGGCATGGAATGCGATCCTTTCTCATTGGTTGCATAGAATGAAGTTCTTGTATGCGGCAGATTCAAGCCAGATTGGCTCAGAGTGCAGAGGTTGTACTCCTGGGGCAGTCAGTAATAGAAGTTTGCACATAACGCTAGAAGTACTTAAAAGAGGCATGGTCGAAAGACTCGTGAAACATGCAGTGTTCCCTAAACATGTTTCATTTCTGAACTATGACCTGCTTTCTTAGTTCTAGTTTTCTCTTCCAAGTGCCTTCTGTGTGTTATTCCTTGTTGTCTCTTTGAAGGAGCTCTAGGACTAGGCACCATCCTTAAATTATCATTCCAAACCTGTAAAAAGAATTCGAAGGAAGGTTATCTAAAGAAGTGGTTCCAGGTAGGACCAAACTCCAAAATAATTTAGTGGCACTCCAGTTTACTAAATTCATTTTAAACGTGGCAGTTGCAATAGCTAGAAATCATTGAGGCTATATAACAATGTTGGCAAGGCTAATTTCACATCAATAAAAGATCTAGACATTGTAGGAAATCTAATATAGTATATATTTAAATGGATAGAACCCAAATTGTAAATCTCTTTTTTCCTCTTGGATATTTCAGTACATCTTATTTGTAGACATAATTCCAAATAGAGTCTGACAAAGAAACACTAGTGGCTATACCTTGTGCAGTGGAGTCTTTGCACAGTGAATTCATTATATATGTTTTCTCTTTTATTTATGGCTCTTATTTGTATTTACTCTGATCACGGTGACCACCAAGTAAAACACGGGAACTTAGCACAGGAAGACAGCTGATGAAGTGAAATCTGGTACTTTTTTCATGACTTCATTGCCATTAAAGCTGTAGTTGCAAAAAATAAAACTTTTAGTTAAAATCATATCTAGGAATGTGATGCTCACATTTGCATTCTAAAAATGAAGACTTCTTAAGACAAATTCCCTTTCTGCCTTTGAACTTAAATCTTGATGAATAACTGAGTCAAATGAATTATATGTATCTGATATAAGGGCAGACAGCTCAAGTACTCAATTAAAATGGCATAAGGTTATGGTTTTGTGGATTTTTTTACTCATGTAGGAGTTTGTGTAGCTCTCTAGACTGCAATAAAATTGTCTTCGATTACAAATAGGTGGAAGTTTTTATTTTATTTTGTCCTCCCACACACACACATAGGTAACCAGAATTACTGCTAATGGATTATAAATGCACATAACAAGAAAGAAGACTGTTGAAATGTGATTTTATACTGCAGGTACACTGAAAATTCACAGTCATATCTGTAAGCTGTTCCTTATATATTTTAAAGAATTGTGCACTTAATTCATGTAATTAACAATCCATTAAAGATAACATTAAATGTAAGTTTTGCTGTCTGTTTTAGTCATTGTGAACAGGTTTAGAATAGCTGCACAATAAATAAAAACTGAACAGAGTATGATTTTTTTGTGTGTACAGGATTCTGCCACTGAATGATGTTGAGTTCACTGGCATAGCATTTGCAAAGTCAGAGTAACTGTGGCATTATAAATGTGGGAATTTGACTGTGTAGTAAGGCACTTCATCACAGATCCAAATCTAGACGGTTTTCAGATTTTTTTAAATTATTTTAGCTCCTAAACAAACAAATTCCTCCTAGAGAGACCTCTGAAAAGGATTCGGAGGACACCAGAAGAGCAGTTATAGTGTTAGATTTCAACAGGTTTGAACTATTGGAAGTCTTGATGTTTGATCTGAGGTAGCAGTGCTAACCCTAATCACAATGTAAAAACCCACATCAACTGAGATGTGAACTTCTATTTAAAAGAAAGGAAATCTGAATAACTGGTATCACCATCACTTATTTTCATTCTGCAGACCTAGAAATATATGACTGTGTTTTGTTCCTAAATGTTTTGTGCCAATATATTTTGAATAAACATAGATTTTCAAAGATGTAGTATAGGACATATAAAAAAAAAGTTCGCAAGAAGTAAAACCCACACATAATTGTTTCAAAAATTTAGCTGGATAAGTACTGTAGTCAGAGCACAGATTGGTCATGAGCAGATCAATTCATTTATCATCAACAGACAATTGTCTCCAAGCCACATTTAACAGATTGTGACTTTCCAGAAAACCCAGGTCTCTGGTATCGGGGTCTAACACAAACTAAACTGCTATTTTGGATGAATGAAAGACTTGGAAAAAAAGTTGATGACATCCTATGACTCATCTGCTATGAGTAGATAACATTTAACCTGCTCGAACAGCTAAACACAGTGTTCACATTGGCTTTATCAGCCACCATAAATCTATGAAAAATGAGATAGAAAAATAATCAAAATGACATTTAAAACACAAGAAGGAAACTAGTTACATTTGTGTTATATATTTTTAACCTTTCTCATTCTCTTGAAAGGTGAGGAGGAAGGAAGGGGAGCAGAAAAGAGAAAAGGGGGAAGGAAAAAGGCAAATTTCTCTTCTATTTATTGCAAGCTTTAAATCTACATAACTCTGTTTCACTGACCCACTATGTAATGCAACTGTCCAGTTAACTGGTGAGGAGCTGGGGGTTTGGTTTATGTTTTGGGTTGCCTTTTTTAAAAAATATACCTATTTAAATACTAGATATATATAACTGTCCATGGTAATAATAAAATTAAGGCTGTCTCGGGCATTAAAGGCTGGATAATGCAAAATAATATTGGGACACATAACTTCAATATTGAGTTGGGTCACAAACAACTGGCGTTAGAAAGTTTTGTATAACTTCAAGGCTTGATAAAAAACATCTTACAATTATTACTTTTATTTGTGGTTATTAGAGTTGTATTAAAATTTTCAGCAGCTGTTTTAAAAAAAGAAACTTGTGACACAGAAAAAGGAGAGTGAGAGCACTCATAGTAACCAGGAAATCAAAGACAATCACAGCTGAATGAAGTGGATGGATGTTTTCTTTTCTCATATACCATGAAAAGAACTGCAAGTCACACCAAGCAGTCAGTAATATTGTCTTCAAAAATACAATTCTGTATGTTTGGACATCAAAATTATAGTAAAATAACCTTAAAGTGGAAAGAATTTAGCTGAGTCTTGCAAGAAACTTCCTACAATAAAATCCTCTAAGTTTGGTGAGGATTGCTAGGGAAAGCAGTAATGTGATCCAAAAAGCAGCAAAATAAAACACTAACATATGCAGAATGAAATAAATAGCTTTGTTGGAAGGGATCTGGACAAAGGGTTAATTTTTCAAAATGGATAAGGAATAAGCAGGCTCATTCCCTTTTTCAGATATAACATCAGAATCTCTGGGCTTAATCTCCTGGCAAATTATTGAAGTTAAAACAATCAAATCAAGTCAGCAATCATGAAGATAAACTGAAATGACAAATTAGGATTTTTTTTTTTAGAATTCTGTGATAAGATTAATCATACAACTAGCTTACTCGTGATCCTCTCTTTGATGTTCACAATGCGTAACTGCTGGGAGAATTGAAATCAGTGAAGATAACTTTCATTTTTTTTGAAAGGCATACTATTTTAAGGTAAAAAATGTAAGTGATAGGGTATCAATACTGAAAAATACAGTCCTTCTTTCCTTCCTAGTAGAGGATTAGTTTTAAAAGTTTCACTTGGGAACTTCCTAAGACTAGAGAGAAGCAATTCAGCAACATCATAAAAAGAGAGAATAACAATTTTGCTAGAAATTGCCATACCATGAAGGGGGAGATGGGGGGAAAGTAAGTGTAAGGCTATTGCATCATTTACTTCTTTAGTAATAAAACCACTGAAGTATAAAACCAAAGTTCACAACACATTGCGTATTCCTCAACGAGAATTGACTAAAATGATTCAGTGATTGAATCTCACTGATTCTCTAAAATGACACAAGGGCATTGTTTAGTAAAGCCAAACTGAAAATTCAAAACACATTTCTTTTTCTCAAGTCTTAGAATACAAACTAGGATATTGAGTAGAAGTGATTTGCTTAATATCTATGATACAAAAGAGGATCCTAAGTCAACCTCATCATTCTGTTTCTGTGTCCCAAGCTGATTACAGAAAGGAAATATACGCAGTTACAATCCAATGAATGATTCTCATTCTTCATCTCTGTTGAAAATATTGTGAATTATTCATAAAAAAACTTCATCAAAAGGGGGAAAAAAAAGAAGCCGGGTTATTTTTTATAACATTTCACCTCTGTATTTTCAGAAGTGGAAATATAACGCCAGGTTTGAGTTTTTCAATATTTATGTTTATGCATGTATATTCTCAGAGACTCAGTTTACAATGTAATGTACACTGTGATCCAACATAATTTAGTATATCTCAAAAGAATGCATGATTTACTAGCCCTAATGAATGCAGTAGTTCAAGCTTTCTTCCATCTGGACTTTTGTTATTCTGCAGTACATTTGAGAACAATCTGGGGTTTCACTGTGCTACCACATGATATTTCATATAAATTCTAAAGAGATTTTTCATTTTCAAGAACCCTTGATTAATGTCTTTGTTTGCCCAGTTCCTTCTGCTGGCTCTTAATTGTTTCCTGTATTAACATTTTTAATGAATTTAGAGCCAAAGTCTATTAAAAAATAAATCTATAATTCCACAGTAAAAGTTGTCAGATTTAGGATTTTTCTAATCCCTTTAGCTGCAGAATTCCCAGGATTCCTGGTTGACAGCAAGTTTTTGGTCCAATTTCCTGTGAGAAAATCCAAATTTCCCTCATTACGCCTAGCTAGGACCTTGTGTAAAGTGATAATAAAATATCGCACTGCTTATAGAACATTTCACACGTTCAAAGCTTTAGGGAAATAGTAACTAATTAAATGAGTTGGACCTTCTTGTTGTAAATGCTGTTCACAGAGCATGCTCATTTCTGTCAGGATTGATCTTTCAGTGCTAATACCAAAATGACATTTACTGCAGCTTGACAGAGCATTTATCAATATTGAAATAGCTGAGAAAAGCTTGAAGCTGCCAAACTAAGGGACAATTTAAGAAATTAAATGCAAATCTCAAGGACTCTTACCTAGAAATTCTACATTAGTCTAAGTCACATTCACGATTACAGAGGATATACCAGTCTTGTATGTGCTTCTTAAATATTATGGTAACAAAGGTAGCAGTAAATAACACACCAAGCACTTACTTTAAATCCTGAATGTGATTTTTCTTTTATTTTCTTATTTTTTCCCAACAAGCATCCACCTCACAACTATCTTTAGGCAAGCAAACAATGTTTTACAGTTTTGTTGGGATTTTACGGCACTGCTGAGAGCGGCTGAAACGAGATTGTTAACATTTTCATGGAAATTATATGTACTGACAATGTTTTTTCTTAGGATAGGTTTTTCTTTCCCTTCAGTTTTGCTCCAGAGTTCTGGGAAGACTGCATCCTAAGAGTCTATTTCTTATACTAGTATTCTCGGGATGCTGTGACTGCACCTTCTCCAGGCTGGTTCTGGGCTTGGGAGGTATAACTGAGACACAAAGGTACCAAGTTGATTTGCTGATGGGGACAATAAAACAGCTGAGTAGCTGCTTTTACTGTAGAATCATGGGAAAGGGGAGAAAAAAGAAATTCTGTCTCTCATCTGCCTTGGGACACTTTTGAAATTATAGAACGTACCAGGCAATCCAGGTGGGTCTGCAATGCATCTTAGTTTCAAAACAGAGACAGAAATCAACAGTAAGAGAGTGTTGAACTTCAGAATACCTCTCTCATGAACCACCCTTTGCTTACTTTTCAGACCCAAGAGCCTAAACATAACTGACCGCACAAAATAGTTAAGAACCAGATATTAAGGATGATAATTGGATTAACTACACCAATGCCTTAATGTTTATTACCTGTTAGACTTACACCTATTGCACCTAATTGTTATTAATCATATTGCAAATAGAAGGAAGACTAAAGATGTGACACACAAAACAAGTAGCTTTTACTGTTTGGGGCTAAAATCCATCATTCAGTTTTATGGGTAGAAAACATATGGCTGCTAATTAGCATTTCTGTCCAAGTATGTAACCCTTCAAGACAGCATTGTGCAATACAGGGGATGTAAATACCGATTCTAAGAAAATCATGAAGTATTTCAGTGATAATATTTTGAGACATCTTAGTCAGGCTTGTTTCCATTTGGGCTTCAAGTATGAAAAATTGTTGTGATTCCAAGTACCTTTCCAAAACTTTGTAAGGACCTTGATGTGAGTTCCACATTGGCATGTGATATTATTACAGTTAGACATTTGGATCAATATATATGAAACATTGGCAAAAGAAATAGAGGTGTAAAACATAAAAGCTTCAGTACTTCGTATGCTTTCGCATTGGGAAAAGAAGACAACAAATAATACATAAAAACATATTAAAAAGTGTTTAAATAGCAAAGTGAAAGACATAATATGATTACAAATTATTTTCTATGCTTTTGTTGCTGTGTCTAAGAAAACATATATTATTACATTAAATTGCTGCATTTTATAATTACCAGCAAATGTTCGGTTTGAAATAAGACAACCTTAACTAACAGAGATGACAAATTTGTAATTGTCTGTAAGAGTATTATTGATGAATACTTTGGACAGCATAACTGTAGACATAATTATAGTATTTTCATCTGATCCAAGCATACATAGAAAGACTGGACAACTGCATAAATGTAGCACTACATTTTTCCATCAAAATCTGCCTCTACACAAATACAAGTGCCTTATAAGTTCAGTAGCCAATCTAATTCCAAAGTGACTTTTCAAAAAAAAAAAGTGTAATATTTAGTATGAATAATGGTAGCTAAACCGACTTTTTAATGAAATGAATTGCTTCTTGCTGAAATGCAAATTTAAAATACAATTTAAGACATCTAAAAATAGATGAACTTCTATTTCAAAAGAACATGACTCCTAAAGTTTCAAAACACATCCCTTTTTATGATTTTATGATATCAGCAGAGAAGTGGTGAATTACCCAACATGGCACACTTGAAAAGATGTGCTTGGAAAGGGTGCTCGGCCTCCTTGTCTAGATCATGTTTTTTACAAGTAGCATTGGACCAGGTCATCCTTGAGGTCTCTTCCAACCTGGTACTCTATGATTCTATGACTGATTTTATCCAAAACTATTTGGTACTGTGATTTAAATTTATTTTCCTTTGTAAAACAATCTTTTGGTTATTAACCAGAGAGATAAAGCAAATGTAACTATAGAGACTCAAGGAAAACACAGGATAGATGTGTTCTGTTTCTTTTATTAGTATAGATATGTTATTCTCAGACTACTGAACTATACTTAAAAATAGAAAAACTACAGTGAACTTGAATTGAAATTCCATAGCTGTTTCAACAGGCACTGAAATGTTAGCACAAAACTTCTATAGAAATAAAACTGTAGTTAAGTCAATGGAGAGATTCTATAAGGAATATTCATGACTTTATTTGCAGAAATGATGCCTAATATTAGGAAAAATACATAGAAATGATATTTTTAGATCATTCACATTTAAGGTCAGACACGTCAGTATTGCAAGCCAGCTCAAGAACCTAAGTATCTCTTTTATGTCAATAGTTAGCAGACCTTATTAACAATTAGATCATCTTAACAAAGCCTACATATTGCTTGAACATTTGGAAAAAGAACAGCATTATTAGAGATGATTCCCCAATTTCCTCATTCATATTCACATTGCTGAATAAATTCTGAATCTTAGTATGCATAATGTTTATCATTTTTTGAGTCTTTAGGTGCTTCATATGATTCTCACCTTCAAGCAGGACATTGAATACTGTGTCCAGTTCTGGGCCCCTCAGTTTAAGAAAGATGTTGAGATGCTGGGGTGCGTCCAGAGGACAGCAACGAGGATGGTGATTTGGAGCACATGCCCTATGAGGAGCGACTGAGGGAGCTGGGGTTGTTTAGCCTGGAGAAGAGGAGGCTCAGGGGAGACCTTATTGCTCTCTACAACTCTAAAAGGAGGTTGTAGTCAGGCGGGGGTTGGTCTCTTCTCTCGGGCGACCAGTGACAGAACAAGAGGACATGGTCTCAAGCTTCGCCAGGGGAGGTTTAGGCTCGATATTAGGAAAAAATTCTTCACTGAGAGGGTGTTTGGCCATTGGAATGTGCTGCCCAGGGAGGTGGTGGAGTCACCATCCCTGGAGGTGTTTAAGAGAGATTGGATGAGGCACTTAGTGCCATGGTTTAGATGATGAGTAGGTGTAGATGTTGGGTCATAGGCTGGACTCGATGATCTCAAAGGTCTTTTCCAGTCTTGTGATATTGTGATACTGTGATAAGTCTATACATTTTACCTTTCTTGTAGGTAGAAAAGGAAATACCATTCATTCTTGCTTGAAGACTTCCATAGAAAGGAAGTATCAGGGAAAAAATCTCCTTTATGCAAATCTCCAAATGAGTCTTTTAGAACACTATGAGTCAGGGGCGCAGACCACCTTGTTATTATTTAGATACAAGAAATGGACTTTTAAGGTGAGATGTCTCAGTTTATAATGTAGAAATTCAGGAGCAGGAATCCAGTCACAGACTACATAGAAAATGTCTGTAATATATGAAGTAACTAATCTCGTATTATAAGGCATTAGTCATCACAAACTCTGATATTGTAGATGTAAGTCGTAAAGTTCAAACTGTCTTACTTACTTTGCACACAGAGACTGAGCTTTGACTGTTCTTTACAACTAGTTCTCCTGAAACGTGTCTAATCCTGGCCTGAGCCACATGTACCCTACCAAAAGGCTTCAGCATTTCCCTCCCTTCCCTCAAGGAAGGGTTTCAGCCAACTGTGAGACCAAAACGTCTGAGATGTCTTGTGTCCAGATGACTCGCCAGTCAGGCAGCTGAAGTACTCAGCACATACTCCACTTCTTTCCCTTCCTATTTCTTTTCCCCAATTCTACTGCAAAATAAAGCATGAGCTTATAGTAAGAAAAAGAAAAAATGCAACCACCCACCCAACCAACAAAAACGCCAAACTCCCCCAAAACTGAGACAGTATGTCCCTTTTTTCAAAAAGCCAACTCAGACCCAAAGCTGATAAGATGTACAAAACTATGCAATAAAGTTAACTTAGTGTTAATTTAGCTGTCTGTCACAGATTATATTCCTTCCTTGTACAGTTCCCTCTCAGCATTAAGATCACCAGAAATGACAAAATCCAAAAAAAAATATCAAAGGCAGCAAGCTGATTTAGGCATTCTTGGATATACTGAGACGTAGAATTAAGGTGACAATATAAAGAGTAACATGCTTTAGTTACAGTGGCAGTGTCTATATGCTTGTATTGTTTACCTAGCAGGAAGATGTCCATCATTTAAGGAAATTTAGCCTCAAAAAAAATATCTTTCAAAATTACACACTTAGCTAAAAAATATATCCATTAAGGGTTGTGCTGAATATAGCAAATTCAGTAATACACAGCTGTGGGAAAAAATCCAAATTTTAAAAAAGAAATCACAAATTGTCGTAATTCATTCCTGTTGAATTTTCAAAATATATGAAAAAATGCCTAAGTGATTTCCAAATACTGATAAAGAACTGCAGTATGACAGTATCGATCCTAGTTCCTGTATCAATGTTAAAGAAAGCAGTAAAATTTGAGGAACAAAGGAAACATTACAGACATTCTTATTGCTGATATATTAATGTAATCTCCACTAGAAATGTACCTACTGTGTCAGAGATGTTTCTGTTCACACTATGAATAGTATTCTTGCCCCCTGGGGTTACCTTAGCGTTATATTTATTTATATTTTCCTGTGTCATTTAAATGTAGTGATTAAACCAACTATTGTAACATTTCACAAAAAGCAAATATCTTTTTCAACTTCTTTAAAAAGAAGTGAGCAGTAAGCAAAAATACTGGGGAGAAACAGCTCTCATGAGAGGACCTATGTTTGTCACAGGATATTCCCAAGATAAAAACAATTCCAGCTTCGAAGACCTTAACAGCAAAGAGCTGCCCCATCAAAAAATGCTAATCACAACATAACCTGAAAATGGTCAAACAGCCTCTGGCATGTGAATTTTAGGAACATCTGGAGTACCAGTTCTGGACCGCTCAGTTTAAGAAAGATGTTGAGATGCTGGAATGTGTCCAGAGGAGAGCAACAAGGATGGTGAAGGGGCTGGAGCACTGAGGAGCGACTGAGGGAGCTGGAGTTGTTTAGCCTGGAGAAGCCGAGGCTCAGGGGAAACCTTATTGCTCTCTACAACTACCTAAAAGGAGGCTGTAGTCAGGCAGGGGTTGGTCTCTTCTGTCAGGCAACTGGTGACAGAACAAGAGGACACGGTCTCAAGCTTCGCCAGGGGAGATTTAGGCTTGACATTAGGAAGAAGTTCTTCACTGAGAGGGTGGTTGGCCATTGGAATGCGCTGCCTAGGGAGGTGGTCGAATCACCGTCCCTGGAGGTGTTTAAAGAGAGATTGGATGAGACACTTAGTGCCATGGTTTAGATGATGAGTAGGTGTAGGTGTTGGGTCATAGGCTGGACTCGACGATCTCAAAGGTCTTTTCCAGCATTGTGATCCTCTGATACTGTGATACTGTGATATATATTGCAGACAGTGATATTGAAGTTAGATGCAAATGGCATCACATATTGTTACAAACATCAGTGGCACCAGTGTAAGATGCAGTTCAGCATCATTAATAGGGGTTATGAACATCAGCTACAGCCTTGTGACAAATACTGAGGTAGGTTGGCCAGGTGATATAGTGGCATTTAACCACAGTTACCTCTCAGGGCAAAATTTTAATGCCAAGATAAAGCTGAGTAATAGCTTTAGTAGGATGACCTAAAAAGTTCAGCCAACTCAAAACTGCCTCCTTGCTGGCCTTGCTCCCTAAGATCTACCCCAGTTAAAAACGTAGTGTTTGTCTTTTCCTGTCCTAGGAACCATAAGTATCAATAACAAATCTGTATGTTGGATTTTAAAGTAAAATGCCACATAAAGAAAGGAACTGCTTCCTGCCCCTTGTTTAATTAACCTTTCCTATTTTTGAAGCAGAACAGCACTTTCACAAGATAAGCATAAGTTCAACACTATAAGCCATTTTTGATCTCTTGAGCTACAGTAACTCATACTCACCGTAGGACAGGAGTAGTCATTAATGATTAGATGAAAATACTTCTCTCTTCTCTACCCCTCCATTTACCTGCTTTGCAAAGGAAAATTAAAAATCTTGAAAAGACTTTGCTGGTGTTTCACATCATAATTCCAGTTACTGTTTCCTAAAAAACTGGGCTACATGCTGTAGTGAAGAAGGATTTTTGTAAACTATGACAAAAGGAAAAGTGACTTGTTTTTCCAAGATGACACAAGATCTTCGTGCTCCAAGAGAAGGGCCATCTCTGACCGGAGAATGTTGTACAACTGCAGTTAACACAGTACAGTGACTGAGCAAAAAAGCCTTTAAGCAGACTTAACTAGCTCAATCACAGTACCATGTCTATGTGTTTTCTAGGTCACAATAGCTATGTGTCCTAATGGCTTGCTGCATTAACAAAGCTTAGTATTAACTATCAAAAAACCCAAACTCCAAAACAAAAATGTATCCCAACACCTCTCTATTGCTGCTATTGAAAATGTGGTTAACCCCTTGACATCAACATATTTGGCTACAAACCGTAATTCCAGGCGTGATGGTGCAATTCATTTTCTCAAGAATGGATGTTTAGTATTTTTCAGTAGGGTACTGCATCTATAAAGGAGCACTAGTTCATTGACTTCCATCCCTTTCATGCAGGCTGTATAATATTTATTTAGCTCAGAGATAATCATAGGACTTGTGATCCTGGCCTGATGTGTGCACAACAAACTGTCATATAGTAGTTATTGATCTTCATAAGAGCACACCCATTTCTAATCCCTCCCAAAGAGATCAAAATCTGGAACTAAAACGTATTGCATGAAGAAAACAGAAAGTACCAAGGGTATCATCTTGCAAAAACCAGAAATTCATTAGCTAGAATCATGTTAGCTTGGTGGGAAAATATCCAAATGACCTTAGGATCTTCAATGTCAATGAAAGCAAATGGCATTTGGGGATATGGGCAGAGAGATATGTTGCTTGCTTCAGATGTGGAAGTGCACTTTGAAGTAGCTGAAGATTAATTACCAGGAGTACTGAACATCAGTAGAAGCTGTGGGTTTTTTGCTTTCTTAAAATAATGACTAACATGCTTCACCAAGCCAAAGCCTGAGTGCACCACAATGGAGGCATCCCAGGTATCTGCCGTCTCTGACACAAATAAGTAACTTCAAACACTATAATGTCTGAAAAATTTACTATGGTAATGTAGCTGATTACTAAACTATATAGACTATATGAATTCCCTGAATGACTTCATCCTTGAAAATATTGTATTGATTTTTAAAAATTCATGGACTCTAGGCCTACTCGTAGCCATTCCCATAGTTCTTCTCTGAACACTTAGCATCCATAGATATAATTTTGTATACACAGCTGAATGCAAAGTCAGAGTTTGGGGTTCATCTGGCCAAATGCAGTTATTTTCGACTAAACTAATATTCTACTTAATTTCTATAGTCAGTAGAGAGATGTAGGTTGATATTTATCTCAGACTTGCGTAGATGTTTAAATCATACCCTAAAATCACTGCTTATCTCTATTGAATGTCACAGTTACTGTCTAGGGACTTCCTTGTATGCTGATTTCTACAAAATAGGCTTTTGACTTTAGTTGAAGTAAAACACACACTTTGTTATCCTTTTTGCTTTACATTTTCCTCCTTTTAATTATAAAACTCACCAAGTTTTATGAAAGTGCTGTTATAGTCTTCCTCTGACTTCAACTCCATAATGAAAAAGTTAAGTAAGAAAAGCAAGATGTGCTCTTGGGAAACAAACAAACAAAACACATCACCCCCGCCCGCCGCCCCAAAATAAACAAAATCTGAAACAACAACAACAAAAACAAACACAAAAGCCACAAAAAAATCCAACAAACAAACAAACAAAAAGTCAACCAAGCCTGACAGCAGGATGCAACCACTTCTTTCCAACATACATGAGGCAACGATGAGGGAAGTACTAAAAGTCAGAGGAAAATTATCAAGCCAGATGGTTGGTGAAACTGTGACAAAATGACAGCAAAATGAGAAACTTAACAAAAATGAGCAATTGTCTAAAGGAAGTTTATGCAAGACACTGGAAATTAAATTATAAAGAACCAGATCAAATAAAACAATACTATTGGAAGATACAGAAGCCAAAAGATCAGAAAAATTTGGACTGAGACAATAGAGGTGATGTAGAAACAGATGTTTCTCTGTGGCAAATTGATGAAGAGCCACATGAGTAGGGTGAAAAGCTACTAAATATACAACTTGCTGACATCATTGGTGTGTGATTTTTAGGTTTGTTTTGTTGGGTTTTGGTTGATTGGTTGTGTTTTGGGGCTTTTTCGGGTTTTTTTGTAAGAGGCATCAAGAGCTCCTAGAGACAAAGAGAAAAAATAGTCAAAACTTCTGCACAAAGTAGTGGTGGTAATAATCATAAAGGCATTCCACCCTCTGCAGTGACTTTTGTAATAGACTTCAAAGTACCATGCAAACATTAATTAACCCTTTCACGTCTCTGAGGTAAGTGAGGTTTTGCAGTCTGCTTATAGATAAGAGATTAAAAAATGTCGCAAAACCAAACTTCACAAAACCCAACCCAAGACTTTGTTACTAAGTACAGAATAATGCTCTAGGATGTAATTCTACTAGTCAATCTCTATTACTCATTTGAAAAAAAAGACCTCAATTCAAATGTTGATGGCTGGAATATTTATTCATTTTCATACTAAAATATTCTTACTGTAGGTCTGTAGACACACACTCATAAGTGTCACATAATTTTATTGTAAACAATTGTGATATTTATAAAGAAAACAGATGCCACTTAGTATATGAATGTATAGTGTAAAAACTAATGTGCTACTGTCACTGGAAGTAAAGATTCTGTAGATGAGCAAGTTGTCATTTCTTTTTTTATATATAACTTTAAAATATGTATAACTTTATAAATGCAACAAAAAATACCTATCCAAATGAGAAAAATGGAAATTTAATGCGTTCTGACAAGTACACAGGTGAACTCAAAGTTATGACATGCTTGGAGCATGAAGGATCTTTTCAACAGCTACCAGTGACAGCACATAGCAAAGAGGTTTTGCCATGAGAGGGGCAAATTGAACGTTTCAATACTGAGCATAAATGAATGTGCACATGGAGAAGTCTTATTGACAGTCAATTTGTAAGATACTAATGATTATTAAGGTACTTTCTAAACACAGTTTACTCCAATTGAGGAGTGGTTTTTTAGGAAATTGTTCAAGACTATTCACATGATTTCATTTTGTTAGATTTTGTGGTTAATTTCTTTTTTCAGAGCAGTTAAAGTATATCCTTTTTTGGACTTTGGAAACAAATTTCTAGATTATCCCTACTTTCTCTGCTTTCATTTCCAGTCTAGAGCAGTTTCAGAGCACATGACCCGGATACTTTCTGAAAGAAATTAAGGAACAAAATAAATTTCAAAAGCACCCCTAGTACATTCCATGTTCTAAGTGCATCCCCCCTATAGAAACAGAATAGAGCTAGTCCCAAGGATGAGCTGGGAATATGCATAATGAGGCTGCCAGGTCCTCTGCACCTCTTCTACAAGTCACCTTGTTGGCTATTGTCTGTTAGGTTTGCATAGTTACTGTGGACAAAGCTGGAGCCAAACTAGTTTAATTGTGCCTTTGATTCAGTGATACTACATCAGCAGGGGTTTTGTTGAAACTGTGTCTACAATATATCCAAAATATAGTAATAAATTCAATTATTTTCAAAATTAAAGCAATAGACAAACTCTCACTGCTTACAGCCATTTTGTAGAACACTCGTTACTGGTCTTAGAGAGGAAAAAATGTGTTTTGAACTAAGAATATTTGTTTTCATTTTCCAGTTGCATAGGAAAGTTAGTGGCATGGACTCCATTATGATTCTCACATTATTTAGGGCTACAAAACAGAAATATCCCACTGCAAGGAGCAATCTGGCCATAGTTGTTATTCTTGGGCTTATAATACTTAAAACTGACTACGCTATCTCTATCCCAAATATTTTCGGTTTAGTCATATTATTTAAAACACTATAATTCTTGGAATACTTCTTAAAAAACAGAGTCCATCTATTTCAAGAAGGGAAGAAATTAGATCAAAATTAGTTGTCCTGGTTTCTGCTGGGACAGTCAGTTTTCTTCTAAGTAGCTGCACTTGTCAGTGGTTGCAGTGTTTTAGGTTCAATGCGAGAAGTGTTCATAACACCTATTATATACTGTTGTTACTTGGTGATGTTTGTGTTCATCTGGGATAGAATTAATTTTCTTCTCAGTTACTGCTGTTTCTCTAGATTTTGGTATGAGAAGAATGCTGAAAAATAACTGTTGTTTTGGATTGTTGTTAAGAAAACCACGGACTTCCTCAGTTTCCCATCTTCACAAGTAGAGAAGATGTAAAAAGCTAGGAAAAGCAGAGCCAGGACAGCTGACCCAAAGGAGCCAACAGAATTATTCCAGATAATGTCAAACTCCACATATAAGTGGGACAACCCTTCTTCTCAGTGTCCTTTGGGGCCCTGATCATCCTTTCCCTCCTGCTGTCCAGTTCCCCTCCACTGTGATCTCTGCGTTCACTGGAATTGCTGTGCTCACAGTGTTCACCAGCTGGTGCTCATTGCTGGGAGCAGACATTTCATTGACCACTACTTGGGCTAAGAATATTTTCATATATCAAATTATTATTGGCAATAATAGTTGTTATTGTTTCATTAACACTGTTTTTATTTCAGCCCATGACTTTTTAATTTCATTTCCCTTTTCTTCTCAGTTGGGGAGGGTTGACTGGGTGATAGAGCGATTGTATAGTCTTTTGCTGCTGGGTAAGGGCTAAATGGTGACAGAAGTCTAAGATCAGTATGAAACACACACAGTGTAACAAATAGGAACATTCATGGTAATGACATAAGTGATTCAGTGAATTTACTCCTTTCTCCTCATGAAAAGATGATTAAATTTTTACCAGATGTGTCCAATTTTAGAACATATTTGAGATGTCTCATTGTTATTTTGAAGTCCATTTACTTGAGCATTCTCCCCCACTCCTTTTTGGTTCTACATACAGTTGGGTTTGAAATTTTTAAATAATAATAAAACTATACATGGGGTAACTTGAAATGTTTCACAAAGCTGCTTTGAGAGGTTCTTTGGAGAACGAGTTGCCAGAAATAGAAAGAACTAGGGGAGAAATAACAGGGAAATACAAAAGTTAAACTGCATGTTGTCTTTCCGTAGCTGCAAGTGGCATGCCTAGCTGAAACTAAAGAAAGAATTTCAAGCTACAGCTGTGTCCTGGGTAAAATGCTTAGTGTAAGCCATGTTAGATCTAGGGGACAATTTTATACGAATGGAATATGTACCAAAAAAAGGTAATCTGGCAAAAAGAAGTGGTTTTGCAGCTTAAATTATGCCTTTTTGGAAGGTACGTGAACAAATTGGAATCTCACTGATTTTTGGAAGTGCAAGAAAGAAAATATATCTAGTGTTGGTTATAGTCAGTAAGAGTAAATGAGAAGGGCTGGAAAGGAGCCAGAGGAGACTGACAACTGGCAAGTGGTAAGAATAGGAATGACTTCCCGTGGAATATAGCGTTAGGAACTGGGAAGATCATAGTCCCCTCAGATCTTGGCAAATTTACATCTTCCAGAAAGTCAGCTGGATTTAACAGCATGGCAACATCCTGCACAGTTGGGGGCAACAAAAAGAAATTTGAAGCTGGTGTTCCTTTCCTGCTGAGTTTTACATCTCCAGTTGAGAGGCAGCAGGCAGCCCCAGCAGAGTACCTTTATGTGTGTACTTGTTTCATGTCAAAATAGGGAATAAACTGTTGGAGTAGTGCAGCAACAGAGAGAAAGCTTGAGGTTTTCTGAAAGAAGATCACCAGCTGCACAGATAAAATGTTCTGCTGGGAAAACACAGGACTAATATTCCAAGGACTTTTATGAGGACACAGTAACACTATAATGAGAAAAGAATGGGCAAAACAAGTAGATAATGAGTTGGTACTACCGTAGTTATTACAGGGGAGCTGAGACACTGCAAAAAATGCTGGGGAGATGAATGAGGCATGCCATCAGGGACAAATATGAAGCTTAATGGTCTATATGAAGTAGAAATTTTATTTCTAAAATGGCATATTGGGCAAATAGAGACTTGTCACCTAAGTAGGAAAGAAGAAAGAAACAGAATACTATCCATCTCAGAGCAAAAGATACCACACATGTTCCTCTGCCAGAATTTTTCAGGCACTGAAAAATACTAGAATTTCTTTCTTTTTTTTATATTACTTCTGTATACTTGTTTGTTTATACTATTAAGTATACTATTAATGAGATTTTTTTTTCTATTTATTTGAACATTTCTTAATCCAATAGATTCAGGGCATACATACCAAGAAAGACCAGTCCATCATAACCAAAGGAATCAGCAATTCAGATACTGTAGCCTTCTAGATTCAGCTGTGTCTTCTCTTTATGGCATTTCCTTCTTGAAAGTTCTGAAAAAAAAGTATTCCCAATAAAAGACTGGGACTTAAGACAGTTTGCATCATCATAAATATGTCAGTTTATGAAACACTATCACCATAGGAAACAGACTTATTATAAGGAATATTAGCTTCCACAAGACAGTTGCTTATAACATTCAATTGATTTAAAGAAAAAAAAAAAGTCCATATTATTTCAAGAAAATAAGTTTGTAATAAAGTTGAATGGATCTTCATTTTATTTATTCCATTTTCATGACTGAAAACTTGAGAAAAACAGATAAAAAACATTAAGTTGGATGAAATTATATCTTGCAGTCTCGTGTCCAACTTTGCCTGTTCCCTGCTAGTATTTTTAAGTATTTATCAGTTCTATCATTTCTTCTGTGAAATGTGTGCCCCCAAAAAGTACATTGGAAAGTCTTGCACGAGGACAGGAGATTTGCCACTCACAGTAAAGAATACAATCTGAGATGACTTTTCTCTAAGATGTATTTTACATCTAATATGTACTTTACATCTTAAAATGTGTATGTAAAAAACAATGAAGTCACCCAGACCAGCAAAATGCAACATGTGAAGCTGACACAATAATTTCATCAGAGGAGTCGGTGATTGAATTTAGCATGGCCAGGCATGAAGACATGAAGAACAGTATCTGTGTTCATATATTAGAAGGGATGTAGTCAGAATTTCAGCACATAAGAAAGACTCTATAGGAACAGAAGACAAACAAAATAAAAATTAAAAAAAATGTTTATAGAATATAAAAAGATTCTTTCTTGTGTTTTCCTGATCAATACTACAAATTATATTTTATTTGATTTCCTCTTCCATTGTTCTTACTGGTTCTGTTATTTAGTAACAGCTCCAGAAGTCATAATAATTAATTTTATTTGATTTGATTTGGCAATGACATTTTAATAACATTAAAAGCTTATAATTAATATTCAAATTTTAAATTATTTTAGTGAGCTAAGGAAATATTTCTTACATACAAAATAGTCATTAAAGGGAAAGTGTTGCTACCCTGGTTATACTTCATTTCAATTTTGTCACAAATAACAATTTATTCACTACTTCTTAATTTTCTTGCCATCTTGAAGTTAAGAAATGAAAAGATATTTCTTCATGCACAACATCACTTACATTTGGAAACTCCAGATATTACTATATATGATATATCTTTTTAGAAGAATCCAGTAACCAAGTGTATTTTGGGCTCTCCCCAGAAAGCCTTGGCTCTTGCTTGAGCACTACTATTTCCTCGATTCCTGTGTTTATGCATTCCCACATCAGTGAAACAAAACTAATCCAAACTGTGAAATACTGAGCTCTGTTCACTAGCATTGTGTGAACTGAATAAGAAATTGAATCCACAAAGTCATTTCAAGTGTATATAATTAGACTATTAAAAATATACTTTGAATGTTCCTACTCTCCAACTGCCTTGTTTTGAATGTCTGTTATAAAAGATTTCCATAGGTATCGCTATAACTTACATTACAAACTACAACTCTTGCTCCATCAGCTTAAATTTAGCTACCTATAGGGAACTTCATCAATTTGCAACCTGACAAGTTTCACCAACAGTCACCTCCTGGAAGTATCTCCTGTCTGGAGAGCATTTCATGGTGTGCTCATCTTCAAGGCTGTGCTTAAATTGCAGAAGTAAGGTTTTAAGTGCATGGTGCGATATACTTTATCTGTTCTACCACGTCAGCGGAACTTCTTCAGCTGTCTAACAATGTTTGCTTACTTCTACAGATGGAGACAAAACAAAAAATTATGTTAAAAGGAAAATATCAGCAGGCATTCTACCTGTCATCAGGTGTTTGGAAACAGCAGGGATTCCACGTTTGTTTCCTGTAATACCTGTAATTACCACCCTTAGACTTGCTGTAATGATGACACAGCAGGTGGCAATTTGTATTTCTTAGTGCTGTGATGTTCCTTATTAGTGGTGCCATTTTGGAATAAGATCCAAGGTACCTACCTCAAGTTGGAAGTTTGTATAAACAGTTCTCTTGATTTTCTTTCATCAGGTGACAAACACTTCTGTTAGCATTATCCACCAAATATACAAATTCTAACAGCATTTGCACCCAGGTAGCCTTTCTTTTGCAGTTCTACACAAAACCATCCTCAATCAGATGTAACAAAATTTGGTTGCAGATGGTTCTATCAATCTAACTTTTTTCTTCTTCTCACAAGTATACATTTAAACTGAACTTAATGTTTTGTGAAAGTTGCTGATGTGAAAGTCCTTGAACTTGAGGCTCTTCCGTTCCTGTAGAACAGATCTGCTACTGCACAGAGAGAGAGACTTTCAGCTCTCATTTTTCCCCTATCTTTAAATTCTTCATACTTCTTCAGGAATTTAAACATATATACACAGAGATTGAGTTAATTTTACATAACATTCTCTATTGTAGGATCAGCTCAAATTATTAATGAATAATTCACTATTAGTGAATATAAATAATACATACTATTTAAAGAAATACTATTGATTACTTTCAGGTTTTTAATTGAATTATTTTAAAACAGTACTCTTCAGTTATGGTAAGCCTTTCTTAAGTAGTAAACCCCTTTAGGGTTTCTCCACAGAACTGCATAACAATAATACACCAAAACAGTGATATACTTTTTTACTTAATGCTACCTGCTGTCAAACAAACAAGTTAACTCAGCGAACATACAAAATCACATTTCTCTCTCATCTCATTCTTATCACCATATGATATGTATAGCAATTCCTATTTCTCTTGCCAAGATTAAGAAATATATATTCATGTTTTATCTGAACTATTAATTTTTAAAATCTTTGTCATATCATTGGCAGTTGACTTTATCTACTGGCTGGTTGAAATATAAAGGTGTGCTAGTATATTTTTTTAAAAGGATCTGTATGTTTTTACTCCTAGGAAACACTGAAGGAAAGTGAAGAGAAATAAACCTGGGAAATGAATAGATAACTGTATTTGCTAACAATTAATTAAAATCCACAGGACTGATCAAATATGAAAAAGTGTTCCAAATTACAGGATTTTGTAGTCAATCAACACAACCATATTTCATAACTTGTCTTCTTCAGGCATAAACACACAACTGATATCAATATCCATCCATATACTGTAAAACATGCAAAACTATTGTCTAATTTCCACTGAGACTATAAGTTAATTAAACAATAACACATATTTTAAGATCATTCCTCACAGAGATTATATTCCTGAAAATCAGAAAGCTGGATGAAACCTAAATGATAGAATATGTGCAGAAGTGACAAATGAATAATAAAAGGGATGTTGCTATAGTTATTTTTATTATTTATTCTCTACATTGCATATTTAATTTTGTATATTTGAGTAAAGATCATATATAAATTCTATTTAAATGCTGAAGTAATGTACATCATCATCCTTTCCTTTTCTTTTTATATATCTGTAGGCTATTTTTAATGATATTAAATATTGAAGGTTTTATTTTGAATCTGCGTTTCCTTCCTGTGCTTATACACTAATTGCTGCATAATTTCATCTAAATGCCAATGTCCGCGTTGTTTGGATAGTCTACTATATCACTGTACCTTTCTTGGAAGTGCTCAGGACCATAAATTAACTCTAATTTCCACTGCATTCTCTAATTAGCAATTATCGATGAGCTGAACATTTAAAACCAGAGCTACACGTTTTCAGCTAGTGACAAACACTTCACAAAATCTTTGCAATTTTATGAGTAATGGCAACTCATGTTTCAAGGGCATCAGGCACCATATATTTCACAACTGTGGTCAGATGAATTCCTTGGCATTGTGTCTCAGCCAGAGGCCTGTCTCTACCACCTGCGCTTTTAAGTGTGTAGATGAGGATACAATCAAAACTACCTCGCCTGGGAACCGAATATGAAGGTACTAAAATAGTGTAACTAACAACAGCATTTAAGTGTTTTGTAGCACTGTGACAGCATAGCCAGACACAACGTGTAAGCATTTTATGTAAATATGAGAGCACTGTGACCACCAACGAGGCTAAGAAGGATGGATGTAGATGAAGGGAGAAGGTATTCAAGAAGCTGCAAGATAAAGAACAAGCAAACAGAAGCTGAAAGATAAAGAACAAGATGAACAGAGGGAATGCTAATAAGCAGGACATCCTGCCAAATACCCTAGGAATCTTCTCTTTATTTCACCGAAGGGCTTTACAGCCCAGTCACCCTGACCTTAACATCTCAGTACCATCAAGGACCATGGTCATCGTCCTGACCTATACTGTACGAGCTCCAGAACACTGTGTGCTCACTCCTGGCTTCAGACACAACTGTTACGGAGTAACAGTTTTGTGTAAGCAGTGAGTTCACAATGGTAACGATTATTAATGTGTAGGAGTAAACCATTAGCAGGCAGTGTGTTTTTAATGAATGAATGAATCTCTAAAATCTCTTTTTGTTCTTGAATTTTGAAACTGGCCTGATTTATCAGACTTCTAAATACTCACATCACTGCAATCTCTAATCCTCTAACTGAAATGCGTGTACATATATTCAGTTGTAAAAATATATAAACCTTTGTAACACATTATTTTTAGGGCTGTCATAAGGAGAAACATAAACTACACAGAAGATACAGACCCTCTAGAACACCCATAGCACCCTTGCTTTGTAAACAGAAACAGTTTTCTCTAAGGTTTACCCAAGCCAAAAAGAAAACTGACAAAGCTTGATAGGGTTTTTTTCCAGCATCACAGAACTAAAACTGTTAATGAGCTTTGTAAGATAAGTCTTCAGTCCTTCTTAGTCTGTATAATAGGGAAAAGTCATATGTTGTATCGCTGCTGATGAATGCTTTTACTATGAGTAACTTCTAAATGTGAGGTTCTTGTAGTACTGTGCTAACTTTGAAAACAAATTTCTAATTGTCAACTGGATAATCTGCAAATGTAAAAACATCTTCAAATTTATGTCTGGTATCTCTGCCTATATTTATGCTCATTTTTGAATGCCTCAGTTCTGTAACATTGAAATCAGGAAATAAAGCATGTACTTTAGGTTTTAGGACTACTATGTTTTAAGGAGGAATCCCAAATAGTTCTGTGTTACTACATCTGTATAGGTATTCCAATAATGTCTTTAGAATTTTCAAGGTAAAATGATAATAAATTGCATAGTAGATTCCTTATAAGAACAAAAACAACAGGATAATTTTTCTGGCTTTGTAGTGGCTAAATGTCTTGTGAAGTTCCAAATTAAAAATTTGCTTTTGCATGATGTGCTACAATCATTTACTGTTGCACTGGGGAAAACAACAACAAGGCAAAGTTCTAAAGGAATAATGCATTCATCCTTTCTTTTCTCATTTTTGAACAGTAATCCAGTGTGCTTGTCTGAAAAGATGGAGACTGGCGAGAAAGCTCTATTGATCCAAATCCATCTCCCACTCCAAAATGAATAATGCCTACGAGCAAACTGACTTCAAAGAGACACATTGATTTGAAGAGCATTTAAACTGAGAGAGTATGTGTGTGTGTAGTGAAGAATTCTTCTAAAATAACTAAATGCAGACTACCAAATTTAACACAGTAAAAAGATATTGTAGAAATGATGCTGTTGGTCGGGAATCAGAGACACATAACACTCATGGTAGAGGTTATATGTGGTGCTTTATTCGAGGCCCGGGAACCAGGGGTACGCACCCAAATCTGGTTCAACTTATCCCGCAGTCCCGTCTCTCTTTTATCCTTAAGCGATTTCACAATCACATACATATCCATTATATTACATCATTCGCCTATACATATGTATCACCTATCCCGCTTCTCATGTTAATTAAGTCTCCTCCCCTTTGCATCTGCGCAATGCCTCTTGGTGGTGGTCATTGGTGGTTGTGGGGATGAAGTAAGTAGTCTTCCTCAGGGCTGAACTTTTCACTTTTCTAGAGTTGGGCAACTTCCAACCCTCTTGTTACTGCTAGTTCTTCAGTTACCGGTCTCATCCAGTTCGGTATCTTGGTTACTTTACTTTATCTTAACCTTTATTTGCTTGACTGTATTCTTTGAATACTCTATTCTTCCAAGGTCTGTAGTCTTCTCCTTTTAAGGTAATACATAGTTAGGTACTCCTTTAATATATAGCCATTTCCCCAGCTCCCATCGGTTTCTAAATTTTTAACTTATAAGATCGCAAAATATCATAAAACAATCTATTACTAATATAAGGCTGATCACCAGATTCACAACCTAATTGATTATAGGTCAGTTTTCAATATCCTATTCCTACAATGCTGTATGATGGTTAGCAGAGCCCTCAGCAGTCCTTTCACATCCATGCTCATTTAGGGAGCTCATGTTGGCCAAAGGCAGTCCCTAGTTTTCACAAGAAAAGTAAAAGGTTTCTAGAGAACCAAGATTAGAAAATGCACAAAACTGGACAATATTTGTCTTCAACTTTGTCTTTGACTTGTTAATTTATGAGGTAATCTGGGAGTCTGTCAGAAAAGTTAAAACAGTAAAAACCAAACTCATACACTTAATAGATTCATTGTAACATAATTTCCCCTTCTTTCCCACCGTTGCACTGTTTACAAAAAATGTGACAAAGCAGTATTCTTTAGAATACAGGAGAATAATAGTTATTTTTGCAGTCTAGATTTTGTCAGCCTCTCATGAACAGCTCCTGCAAGGAGTACTTTTTATGAGCCATGGAGTGAATTTATAACCACTGTGAATAAATATGAAAACTGGATAAAAACAACAGAAAACTTGGTTCTTTTCCTGCTGAACTGTCAGAACTAGTGAGAGAATGATTGGCAAGTTTGTTAGCACTACCTGAAAACTGATAAAGTCGTACAGAAATCATATTAAATATGTAGAATGTTAATTATAAGTAACAGTATTTTTCGAACGAGAATCAATATTTAAGATTATTTCAAGATTTATAAACATATTTTCAAGAGTTGTTGGAGAAACTAATTTTCCTTTTTGATTTAAAGTCTATCATCCACTAATATTTTCCTTCAGTTTCTGAGTATTGCAAGGTAAACATAAATTTGCTACAATTCCCAGCTTCTTTTTATATCTAGTCCAAAAATCCTGTTTCTCTGTTGTGAGTGGGTATTGCTGACTGAGTCAAATGTACTTGATTCTCATTGCACACTGCAGTAGGTGAGCATATAATATGCAAACCAGATGAAATGCAAACCTATAACCTACTCCATGAATCGGGAACGTTTTAATCTGTGTCCTCTCAAAAATACCCTTTTTTGTGAGAAGGAGGAAGCACAGTAAATGAGAATTAGGCCCACTAAGTATACTGAATATATTTAAGAGAAACATGTTTAACAAAAGAGGACTAAGAGTGAAACTTAACTTAGTCATGCATTCTTTTCAAATCATACAGTTCTGAAGTGCTCAGTTCTCTAAGGGCTTTTTCATGTTACTTTGAGCAGAATAGCATTTGTAATGGGCTATTTTAACTTTTTGTAATTTCTATTAGGTTGCCTCCTTTGTGAGGTCCACGTCCTTGTCAACACCTTCAGAAGAAATCGATACAACCGAGAGGAATGCATTCACTGTACTCACAGTTGTGAATTAAGGAGTGATGATAACTTGTTCAATCTCAGTAACTGCTCTCTAACAAATCTGTCACTGTTAGAAAAACACAAGCACTTTCCAAATAATCAACAATGATCACTTATATACAAATACAGGCTTAAACCAGAGTATTTGTAATTTATGGCTAAAGTTAGACAATTTTCAAGTTCCTATCTACCACAGAGTCAACTCTCAAAAGTGCATGATAATCCTTTATGATACTAGGAAATTATATTTTCAGATAAATATCCTGTCTATGATAAAACTGAGACATTTCCATCTTTTGCTCTCAGTAATCTTTGCAGTTACAGGTTTTGTATGCAAACTCTCTTTGATTTTCCTACTGTGTAGTACTTTATTTGGTTCAGCTCTCATTTCCAGATCTGCAAGAAATTTACTTTAATGTTACTTTGAACCTTGGCTTCCTGTCCTGGAAAATGGCCTTCAGACTAGGCTTCTCCACTGTTTCTTGACCCGGTGTAATCTTTGGCTTTTTTAGACCACAGACTTGAGCTTCTCCCATTTATGAGTCCTAGTCCTAGATTGTGATGCCATTATTCCAGCTCTACTACGGAAAAATGAAATTTCTGGAGCACATTTCTTGCAGAACATATCTCTCCCTGTGCGCACACCTCCACTCGCCCCCCACCCCCAGTCAATAATAAATTGAAGTAAACGCCTCTATGTCTTTAGAAGCAGGCATGACATGTAGGAAAAATGAAATTTGTTCCCATTGCACGAGAATCCTGCATTTTTTTTATTACCTGTTTTAAAAAAAAAAGAACTAAAAACCTGAAGTGATGTAAACTGGACTACTTCTTTGAAAGGCTTATGCTGGGAAACTACTTTTTTTTCTTTTTTCTTTTTGTTTTTCTTTCCACACACTCAAGTGTCTTTCTTACATCCCTTTAGAGATGTTACTGTTGGTGAGGAAAGTGCCAAAAGGTTTCATCACTTTGTTCAGAAAAGTGATACAGCCAGCTGGAGCAAAAAGCTTGTTAGAAAATTAATGGAAACCCTTTGCCTTTAAAGCTAAAAGCAGTGCCTACTTTCCTAAAATTTTCAAGGAGAAATTTAGCCGAGCCATAGGTTTAATATTATTCATAAGATGCTGATTTGTTTTTCAATGACATAGATTGATATTGTGCAACTAAATAAGAGTCTAACAGCATTAGAGATGCTAAAAATTGAACAGGGATTGGAAAAGGAGGTCACGTAGGTAACTGACAGTCATTTTAATGCCAGGATCTAATGCCAGATGGTCCTAGAAACAATTTCAGTGAGTCTTTTAAAGATAAGCTTGTATCCTGTGGCTTCTAATGTTCAATTATTTTTTAAACTCAAAAATCATAGCAGGACACAATCAGACATGTTGCAGCATTAAATAAATAGAGAAGAAAAGAAAAAAAAGGAGTTCTAGATCACTTTCAGGTACAAAAGTGTCACAATGGAAGGTTTTGCACTTTGATGGGATGTGTCAATGCAGGTATAAATTTTGAACGTGAGACTATAGACTCCTTTTTCTCCACTCTTTTTGGAAATGTATGAGCTGCAAAATCAGTTGGCCCCAATTACTAACTTTGGGAGAAAGAAAATAGACTAGAAGAATTGTCATTAACTCAATATTTCCCAAAGAGGTGAGTGATATAAATACTACATTAGTTAGATCAGAGTTGAAAATGAAGGTAAGCTCTGCTGCTGCTGCAAATATAACCTGTTTTCCGGATTTGTGGGTCTCAGTCTTTGGTGCATGCCTGTGTCTTTGCTGAAAATGTTAAAAATTGACAGAAGGCTACCTGAAATGTGTTGTACCTATGTGTTCTACCTTCAGTCACTGAGCCAAAAGACACTTCACAACTAAAGATTCTTTACAAACTACCAACAGTGCCTATATGCAATTATCAGGAAACAAATCCTCTTCTCTTCTATCCTTATCATCTTTAATGTTTGTTAGAAATATTGGGAGGCAGAAAGGAACAAATTTGTTTTTAAAAAAAATTGATACTTAAAACATTTTTTTCTAATTCACAGTTTGTCTACTTTTTTATCCTTTTTTTATATTATATCATTTGATTTATTTCCTATTATGCCATGGTATGCTATGTAAAGCCTTTTTGTTATGCATTTTATAGATTGAAAAATTAAGGAATGATGACAGGTATGATGATCTTGATATATCCCAAGATAAAATGAAATCACTGAATTTCAGCAATAAGTCATTGTAATATAAATTGACTGTGAAACTTCCAAATGAAGAGTCATGGAAATAAAAGAAATATTTTTAAGGGTAGTTTTATTGAATGGGAATTGCCTTGGAGAATAAGCTGTTAAGATAAAAGCCACTAAGTTGGAAAACGTGTAAGTGGGATTAGTTATCATTAAATTCACACGTAAAATGAAGATACAGAGTGTTCTTCCTAAGGGCTTGTCAATAAAAAACGGTTTCTCAGGATCAAAATTTAGAATTTAATTTTGATTCATATCTATGTTAGTACTCAATTGAAATACATTAAAGTTATTGTTATCTGTTTAATTTATTTCCTAATGTAATAACAACCTGATCTACCTGTCCATCCACATGGAAAGAAAGAGAAATATCTACCTCTGCTTGCCTACATGCCTCAGGAATCCAGCAAGAAAACTGTATCTCAGAGGAATGTACGTGAGGCTTGAACCTTGCTTATGTAATGTTGATTATGAACCAGTGATAGTCCTAGGCTGTCCTTAAGGTCACTGTTCTCAGTTTGGCAATTTTGGTTAACAAGGATAACATTTGGTTAACAAGGATAACATTACACTTTGACATTTGTGTCTTGATTTGTTACAGTAAACTCAAAGAAACATACTTTTTTATAAGGAACTTAACTATCGTTGCAGGCTTTCCTCAAAAAAAAAAGTATTGCACATTTATATTTACTCATGGGATAGCTGTAAAGTGCTTTTAAAATTCAATAACATTTTTTAATCTTTTTTTTTAATTTCCTTAGTAAAAACTTCTAAATGAAAAAGTACAGATTTCTTGTAAAAACATCTTCTGTTGTACGTATGCTTTTCATTGGTACTCTGCAGGACATGTTTTTCTAAAAAGCAGACAGAACAGCCTGAGTGTAACTAGTTATGGAACATGAAAGAAAAACTCCAAGTAATTTTCCCTTTTACTAAGTAGATAACATCCACATAGGATGCTTAGAAAGCTTGTTCTAGCACAATTAATTTTGGTTTAGCTTTTTTTATTTAGCTTATAATATCTTTACTGTTTCATACAGCAATGTCACAGTAAAGGTTTGAACCAATATTCATGGTGATCCCAAAATATAAATTTCACTTCTTTCCATACCTTACGTCATGATTCATACATTACAGAAATATTTTTAAGGACAGCAATGCAAATTCACTGATAATTCCTACCTCTAGTAGACTTGTTAATCTCTTCAAGAAAGATCATTTGAATGGACAATGTTACTGTAAAAAAGTCAGTCCCTATACCTTTAGTTATCCATATGCACTTACTGTGTTAAGGGGAATGTTAGCACGCTGATTTGGTTATAGAAAATATATATTACCATTTCCAGACCTGTATGTCAAATATCAGTTAAACAATCCATTTGAAGTCTCCTTTAGAAATCTGAGATAAATTGCATTTGAGACAAATCACAGTTCACATCAATTGTAGCAGTGGGAGTTGGGGTTATACAGCATACTTGGTCTCTCAAAGATTCTGAAATATGGACTTAGGAAGTTGTTGATGGATACAAATAGCAATGAATAATTGTTAAAAGATATGAATTACATGTCAACCTGATTAAGACATTAGTAGCTATGCCTTCATTTATCTCGTTGTAATAGAGTGCAGGTAATAGAGAAGACTGGAAACACAATTAACAAATGAAGGAGGAAATAATGAAAAATAATTAAAAGTAATAACTTAAATGAAGCGTGTAAAGATAAAAAGATTGAGAATATTGTCATTTCCAGTCTTTTAAAGTAATACTGGCTTCTATCACTCCTAGTACCTGTCTGATAATATTGGAGTGTTCCTTTGCCTGCTCATGCAGATCAATTAGCCCAGTAGCCTGGCTTTTTTAGTTGGCTCACACTCCGAACTGCCTTTATGTATTAAGACAAATCCACTTGTTCTACTCACTAGCCATATTCTTAGGATTAGTTCGTTTCCTTTCTTACTTTTATTCTGGTGATATTCCGAAAGTCACCCAGAGGCTGTTGCCCAAGTTCCTCTTTTCTGCTTTTCCCTTTTATTATCTTTCAGGTTTTAAGACAGGTTTGTCACAGACCTGCAGTACATACCAAGGGGCTCGAGAAGGTGGAAAGGACACGTTTCAGAACAAAAGCAATTAAAAAGTGTGAAAATGAGAATGATAAAGCAGTTTGAAGTCTCTAGTGATAAAGATAAATTAGATATGTGAGTACTCTTGGCATTCCATATTCTAGCATGGGATTTACCAAACACATCTGGCAAAAACAGTGCTTGCCTTCTTCAAGGATTGTTTTAACAAATAGTTTTCTCTTACTCCTACCTTCAATTTGAAGCCTATATTACAGAGTTTCTTGAATGACTGATGACCGTTGTTGTTCATAAATACTGTGGTCAACAGCAGCAGAAAAACAGTCGTCAGTCAAAAGAAATATCCTTTCTGAGGCAAATCACTTCTGGGCTGGGCCAGTATGGACAGAGAAAAAAAAAAAGATGCTTCCTTCCTTTAATATCCTATACATCGTAGAAGATTGTGATCTTACCAAGAAGGTACAGAAGATGACTTTGGACTTCAGATTCTGTTTAACTTCCACAATAAGATTTTATCAATTTTGAAATAATTAGAAACGCTTCTAAAAAAAGTATGAGGTTAGAGAAACTATGGACTTAACATAGGACTACAAACATAAAATCACATTTTACAATGAAGGTGCTCCAAAGTCTGTAAAATTAATGATTTTAAGACAAATATGAGCCCAAAAACCCAAACGAGCTGTTTACAGTACCTATAAATATCATTCTAAAGATAACCATAGAAATGAAATTGTGTGACCGCTTTTAGTTCATTTTGAACATGAGTTTAAAATTACAAGATCATCAGTTTAGTATATCAAAACCATATTGAATCATATTACTGTCTCAATGAACAGAATCTGAAAAATGAGAGGCTGACTTGGCCAAAAAAACGTGGATGAGAACAATGAAGTCTATTTTAGAACTGAGGATTTTCCCTACTTGATCATCTCACACACTCACTTCAACACTCCCCGTGTTCAGCTTCCCATAAGAGAGAAGCCTGATGGTTCAGGACAACCAAGCAGAAAGCTGTGTTTGTTTCTGCTGTACCGCTGCTTGCCATTACCTACATTAGGCATTAGCAGCCATTGACCCTGAACCCTGCTGCACTGTTTTCTGTGCATTTCCCTCAGGTTCCCCCACTTCCAAGACCCTTTCTCTACATAGGTTCTTCACCTTCACCTCTCTGAGACCAATTCTGGTTTGGGGTAACCCTTCACTTGGGCATCAGCTCTTTCTTCCAGGTCTTGAAGGCACCACTTTTCCCAGTGTAAATAGTCTATGTGTAGAAGGAAAACATATGATGAGCCTCCGAACTGGTGATGCTGTCCCATGCCTCTGTATTACCTGGATATTAGGAAAAGGTTCTTCACCCAGAGGGTGATGAAGCACTGGAACAGCTCCCCAGGGAAGCAGTCACAGCACCAAACCTGACAATGTTCCAGAAGTATCTCAACAACACCCTCAGACACATGGTGTGAATGTTGGGGTGATCCTATGCAGGGACAGGAGTTGTGGGTCCCTTTGAACTCAGGACGTTCTATGATTCAGGCTGTGCCACTTGTTTCTAGTGTGAGTGTTATCAAAATTTGCCACCAGCCGGTCCTGGTCCCCGACAGCAAATAGCAGGCTTCTGTTTAGGGCTTCAAAACTTCAGTTTTCAGACATTCACCCTCCCCAAACACATACATCTGCACTCAGATATTGCTGCCCGACTTTAAGCTTTTTCCTACCTATAACATAAGCACTGACTAATATTATAAACTTTGAAAACTGCACAGGCCAGATCATCTCCAGTTTTCTGAGTACATCTTCACAATAAACATTGTTACGTAACAATCAATATCTAAAACTTTCATCTCTTTCCACAGATGATATTTTCGTGTTGGATTTAGTAGAAATGAAAATGCACTGCTCAGCTTCTTTACTTCAGCATTTTTTATTTATTACTTATGTAATCTGGAATAGAGTTTTTTGAGTCCAACTTTTATTAATATTTGTCTATATAATATATAAAATCTTTTCATGCTTAAACTTAATTATTTAATTATTGGTTTTGTGATCATATATAATGAGTAAGACTTACTGTGTGATAAGCTGATTTAACTATGCTGCTTTTCTAAAATGGATCATTCCTTATATTTTGTTGGTTATGTACTTTGTGAAATACAATTAGCCAGAGCAAACCAAAATTGGTAGCAACTAAATGTAAAAGAGGATCTCCATTACTTTGGATATCAATAATTCTGATTAAATGTAGTTGCAATTTTATAATTCTAAGACATTTAAAGGATATTAAAAAAAAGAAGAATGAAATAAGATTCAGTATAGAGCATGTTATTTTATTAGCTATTTGAAGTGTCATCCGTGTTTTGCAGGAAACACTGAACATAATTTTGAGCAGCACATTCTGTATTATTAAAATAATAATCTGCAGAAAATATATCCAGATGAAAGAAGCAATTCAGAGTTTCCTTCAGATTTCTGAAAAAAATCATCTTCTATTTCTTCTTGTAAACTACTAAGATATTTGTGACTACTTTTTTGGTTTGTTTCTTTTATACATTTTAAACAGCAGATTTTTTGATGTAGAACTGCATTTGAATTGGGAAGGGTTTGAGTTTAGATATTTACTTTCATTTTATTTCTTACACTTAAAAACAGACACAGATTTATTACTTTATACACCCAAAACAGATTTTACCTTAATCTTCCACATTCTATTATTTAAAGTGAGTGAAAATTCCTTAATCAAGTTAGGTGTAAAAACTGCCTAACATAGAGCCGAGCACTCGGGTTTCTTAAGTACCACCATACAGAGATCATGAACTGTGTTACTTTAATTTGTTTCACTTGGTACTTGTACCGGTAATTTTCTGATACTAATACTTGTAGAATGGCATGAGCTTCCCACAACTACCTTTTAGTATGTTTGCTTCCCCGTTCTTAGAACTGTTGCCTCTGAGGCAGGCAAGAATAAGAGGGGTCAGTGATGTTATGTCAGCACACCCAGCTGAAGTGGCAGAGAGAGTATTATTTTGGAAGGTTTACTCTGTTAAGAACCATTGGCTCTTGGTGATTTTTTTTTTTATTTTCCTATCTATGCACACTCTTGTATGTGCTCTGTAGGACAAGAAGACCACATACATTCACTACATTAATTGTTCTGTATTGCACAGACACACCCCTCCACCCAACAACTCTCAATGGCCACAGAAAAATGTCCAAATTTGACTTTGAATAGTGAAATACAAGTAGTCTTGCAGAGCTACAGGTGTTTCTAACATTTTTCAATGAAAATGCCATTTCCTACTTTAAAAAAATCCAGATTATACAATGATAAAATCTAGCAATAATTTCCATGAGTTAGGTTTCCAGTTTTCTCTGATAAACTCGTTGTGTATTAAATAGTTTCTGCGTTTGGTAAAATATGCGGACAATGTTAATATTGATCATGTAAAATGATGTTGCTGCATTAATGTAAATGCTAGAAACAAATCTCTTTCTAAATATACTTATCAATAGTTTTAACCTGATTGTGTTAAAGACTATTGAGCTTGCTTTAATACACTTTTATGAGGGTTTGCACTTGTGTGGCAATATTGCTTTTAGTTATGTCAATACACGTTTTCTGACATAGTAAAGGCATTTATTGACTGCAAATAAACAGTAAGAAGTTGATTAATTGTAGAGTTAATGGAGCCACAGTTTTTCACAATTTTGAGATGAGGTATGTACTTTTGATAATTAAAATAAAAATATACCCTATAGCTTTGAACATGAATTAATAAATACCTTTATTAGAGACTTTTTAGATTAAAGAAATATTTTAGGTCTTTCTCTGCCTTGCAACATATTAGTTCATTTATGTCATTGAAGGGAAATAATATAATTACTTTTTTCAAAAGAGGATCAGGAAACCTCAAAACTGGAGACGCTGTTCTTAATTTTATAGAGAATTAAAATTGTGCTTCCTGTGGAGTAATATTGTGCCTAACTATTCAAAATAATTTCTTTTTTATACTGAAATGCATTCTGACTTTTCTTCTGTCATATCTGTAGAGAGTTATGAGTCATGTCTACATGAAAAATATGTATCATTTTTCTTACAAAGGAGAAACATATAGCTTGGTATTTACCATTTGTCAGAAAACATAGAAATTAGTTGCATGAAAGAAATACCTTTGAGTTTACAAGCACAAAAATAGATCTTATAATTCAAAACTATCAACTACTCACAGCTCTTCCTAATGGAAATCGTAAGCAAAAAATTACTATCCTTGGTTTTCATAATCTGTACCCATGCATAGCCTGAAGATCCTTCCTACTGTAAGGATATCTTTATGCTAGCTTAATCATTTAAGTAAAATTTACCTGTCAAAAATAAACCCTTCATCAACTGAAACAAATGCATAAATTTTTAGCTGAGTCCTTTCCTTGGAAAGCTCTGTAGGAAGAACCAGGCTGGGAAGACAAGGAGATAAAGTTATTCGCATAAAAGCACAGCTGGAATGCATACTGCTCTGCCTTGGGATGGATGCTGAACCAACTGAGATCTTATGGGTAAGTATTAAAGAGAGGAAAGGCTGGATGATATTCTAGTGGATGTCTTCTACAGGCCATCTGATCAAGAAGAACAAGTGAGTCAGGCCTTCTACAGACAGCTACAAGCAGCGTCATGTTTTCAGGTCCTGATCCTCAAAGAGAACTTCAGACACTGCAACGTCTGTTGAAGGGACAGCAGCACAGCATGACGTCAGCAATGCAGGAGGCTACTGGAGGGCATCGATGACAATTTCCTGATCCAAGTGATAAAGGAGCCAGCAACTGGTCTGCTGGTTCTCATGCTCACAAACAAGGAAGGACTCATTGGAGATGTGAAGTTTGAAGGCAGCCTTCCCTGCCAAGCAGCCTTCCCTGCCTTGGCTGTAGTGACCATGAGATGGTGGAGTTCAAGATACTCAGAGGAGAGAGCAGGGCAAAAAGCAAGATCACAACAGTGGCCTCTTCAAGGATCTGCTCTGTAGATTCCTATCGAATAAGGTCTCGGAGGGAAGAGGGACCCGTGAAAGCTGGTTCATTTCCAATGTTTGCCTTTTCCAAGGTCAAGAGTAGTCCATCCCAAGGAGCAGGAAATCAAGCCAAAACACAAGGAGGCCTCTATTGGTGAGCAAGAGACTCCTGGCAAAATACAGACATAAGATGGAAGCATACAGAGAGTGGAAGCAAGGACAGGTATCTTAGTAGAAAATAAAGCCACTCTTCTAGCATGCAGAGATGCAGCTGAGAAAACCAAAACCCACCTGGAACTGAATGTGGTGAGAGATTTCAAAGACAAGAAGGTCTTCTGTAAATACATAAGTGGTAAAAGGAAAACTAGGGAGAATTTAGACCCACTATCCAATGGGACAGAGGAACCTGGTGACAGAGAATATGTAAAAGGAAGAGATCCTGAATGCCTTCTTCATGTTTGTATTCACTAGCAAGGCCAGTCATCTGGAGTCCAAAGCCCCAAAGACTAGGCAGAAAGGCTCAGGCATCCTTGGTAGAAGAGGATCAGGTCAGAGAATACTCAAGCAAATTGTGTGTAAATAAGTCGATGGACCCTGATGGGATACAACCATGAGTGCAGAGGGAGCTGGAAAATGTCATTGTAAGCTACTCTTGACAATATCTGAATGATCGTGGCAACTGGGAAAAGTATCCAAAGATTGGAGGAAAGTGTATGTCACTCCTGTCTTCAAAAGGGAAACAAGGACAACTCAGGCCCAGTCAGCCTTAAATCAATCCCTGGGATGATGGTGGAAAAACTAATCCTGGAAACCATTTTCACTTTTTTTCTAGTGAATTCACACTTGACCAGCCTGCTGATACCATTCCGTGATGCAATGACTGGCTTGGTAGGCAAGGGGAGAGCAGTGGATATTGTCTTCTTTGACTTTAGTAAGGCCTTGAATGCTGTCGCCCATAAGATCCTCCTACACAAGGTGATGAAGTAAGAACTGGCTGGGCAGGCAAGGAGGTGGACTGAGAACTGTCTGGGTGGCTGACCTCAGAGGGTGCTGCTCGGTTGTATATGAATCCCAGTTGGAGGCGAGTTGCTAGTAAGTAGTCCAGGGGTCAATAATGTGAGTAATTCTGTTCAAGATTTTCATTAGTGGTCTGAATGATGCGATAAAGTGTACCCTCAGCAATTCTGTTGGTAACACAAAACTGTGGGTACTTGTTGGTACACCAGAGGGTTATGCTGCCGTTTACAGGGAAATCAACAAGCTGGAGAAATGGGCTGACAGGAATCTCAAAAAGATCAGGAAGAGAAAGTACAAAGTCTAGCACCTGGGGAGGAGCAACCCCAGGCACCAGTACATGCTGGGGGTCACCCAGTTGGAAAGAAGCTTTGCAAAAAAAGGATATGAGGTTTCTGGTGGTCACAAAGCTTGACAGGAGCCAGCAATGTGCCATTCCTGAATCCTGTCCTACATTACGCGAAGTATTGCCAGCAGGTCAAGGAAAGTGATCTTTCCCTTCAGTTCTGGTGAGGCCTTACCCGGAGTACTGGGTCCAGTTCTGTTCTCCCCAGTACAAGAGAGACATGGACATACTGCAGAGTCCAGCAAAGAGCCACCAAGATAATGAAGGGACTGGAGTATCTCTCCTATGAGGAATGGCTGAGAAAGTTAGGACAGTTTAGTCTGAAGAAGGCTCAGAGGGGGGATCTTAGCAATGAATATGAACACCTGAAGGACAGAGCCAGACTCTGTTGTCCAGTAACAGAGGCAATGAGCACACACTGAAGCACAAGAGATTGTGTATCCTTCATCTTTGGAGGTATTCAAAAGCTGTTTGGACATGGTCCCGGGCAAATGTCTCTAGGTGCCCCTGCTAGAACAGAGGAGGTGGACAGGATGGCCTCCAGAGTTCTTTCCAATCTCAACTATTCTGTAATACTCTGATTCTGAGGAAGTTAGCCTTTTTCATCAAGTAAGTGGCAAAAAAGGACAACCTACAGATTCAAACTAAATATTTCTTCTGTGACACCGGAATGCACAGGTGAAGGAACACTCACACATGATGCAGATGTTTTTGTTCCACCTTCCAACAAAGTAACAAATGCTTAGAAAAAAATTCAGTGTCTGTCTCTCAAGTCCACAGTAATCCATGTCTTAGGAACCCCCAGTGTTGTCCTATGACATTTGAGATTTTAAAGTGTTTGCCATAAGACTTTAAACTTTGTTATTATTGTAACAACTTTAAAAGTTTATTTTTTTAAAATGTGTTATTATTTTTAGCATCTGTATGTTACACACAAAGCCAGACCTGCGACAAAATTATTAGGGAGGTATTACTCTAAACTGAGCAGGACTGGAGCATTAGCTCAGCCAACAGTACCTTGTCTCTACAATGGGAAGGCATTTGATCTCCTATTGAATTTCTGACAGGAGGTTGAATCCATGACATCTCTTGTCCCTAAGAATAAGACATACTAGTACATTCTCCAAAGATTTAAGTCCGATTTAAGTCCAATTTCCTTTTTCTGTCAGAAGCAGAATGCTAAGTCCTTGCTTCAGTGCCACTGCATGGGTGCAAAGAGAAGGTACAGAGTCTGCCTGGGATGACATTATGAAGCTGACTGTCCTCACAGCAGCCCATAAGGTACTGTCCTTCACATTTCTAGCTAAAGCAGTGTTGATAACATGCCGGCATTTTGACTACTGCTGAACAGTTTTTGTAAAGTGTCAAGGCTTTCCTTGTCTCTCTTCACCACCCCCTAAAGGCCACTAGAATGAGTGGGGGAAGAAGCTGTGAGGGGACATGACTGAGACAGCTGCCCTCAACTGATCAAAGAGGTACCCCATATCCATATTACAGAATCACAGAATCACAGAAACATCTGGTTGGAAAAGACCTCTGAGATCATCGAGTCCAACCGTACCCGCCCCCTTGCTAAACCACGTCCCTAAGAAACTCATCCACATCATGCTTAGCAGTAAAAGCTAGGGAAAGGAGGAGCAAGTAGTGGACATTAAGTATTATGGCATCCTTCTTCCTAAGTAGTTGTTACAAGTGATGGAGCCCTGCTGTCCTGGAAATGGCTAAACACTTGCCTGCCAATGGGACATAGTGAATGGATATCTTATTTTGATTTGCTTGCACTTTGCCTGTTAAACTGTCTTTATTTCAATCCACAAGTTCTCTCACTTTTACTCTAACAATTCTCTACCCCATTCCACAGGTAAGGGTGAGTGAGCACCTGTGTGTGGCTGAGCTGCCTACGAGGGTTGACCCACAGTTTCCCGAATTCAACCAACACATTTGCTGAGACCCTGCTTTCCAAAAAGTGGCAGGACATCCACCTGCCAATAGGAATCATTGAATAAATTTCTGGTTTTTCCTTCCTTGTAATGCAGGCTGTGTTTTTCTTATGAAATTGTTTTTATCTCAAACCATGAGGGATTTTTTGTATCTTATTCTCCCCTGCCCATCCTACTGAGGAGAAGGAGTGAAAGAATGATTGCATGGGCACCTGACAATTGACTAAGATCAAATTGCCACAGGGAATAACATCTCCATCTGTAAAGGCATTTTTTGAATATAAGTTTACTTCACTCTCCCAAGGTAATTTGGAAATACTCCCCTACATCCATTTAAAGCCCTTACTACATATCTGTGCAGTTATCTTCTGAGAGTTTCCCGGGTACTTTACATATTATGCAAGGACATCATATTTCCCATGGCAATACTGTCACGTGTACTGACTTACTCACAGATTTATTAAATCCCCTTTACAATGAAGAATTACCTAACATCTACAGAGTCATTTAAATAATTTCCTATAGTAGTTAAATCCTTTCTCTTAAAAATTTAAGCTCACTACTTTACAACAGGCCAAATTAGATTAATTATTTTAGAGTAACTATTTTAAATATTGTTTTGTTTTCACCATGCTGGAAAGTTTTAAAAGTATTTGCTTCAAAACATATTTTTCAGCTGGTATCATGTGGTCTTAAGTGTGATATCGAATGGATCTACAAAGTGTACTGCCACTAAGTAAGATATGTGATTTCACAAAATCCAATCAGGAGGATTGTCAAGCCTCAGCAAATTCCTTACCTGATGCTTTCAAGGGTTGTTTTCAAAAGTAAAATAATACAAGCTTATCTCTGAAATGTCATGACCAGAGCATATATTTCCTCAAAGGAAATATGTCAAAGAGAGATATGTAAAGGATATAATACAAGATCTTTCTTTTACAATTATATTATCTATAAATCAATAAGCTTTCAGAACTGAAACAAATAGACTGTTTTCTGCCATAACTCTCGTGCTTAAAATGGAAAACATTCTTCGTCATTATCTCCTCAAAATATGCCACAGGGTTCTCCAAAAGATTCTGCTATCAAGACCTCAAACAACAATATCAGGAAAACTATCCCCAAGGAGAAACTTTAATTTTGAGAAAGTATATGACTGAATGCCCTCCTCTTTATAGATAAGCCCTTGATCGGAGCTATGGTGATTTCAAACTGAACAAAAGGCCAACAAAATTCTTTTCCTCCAGATTTATTTCTTAACTACCTTTCACTCACAACGTGCATTACAATTGTCAGGTGGCTCTAGTCACACTTATGTACTCAAACTTTCATTACATCAAAATGTAAAAAGGTCACAAAAGTCATCAACTCCTCAGGTGCAAGTCTAGGAGGAGACTCAACTCCTCACATTTGCCAATAATGAATAGTTTCAGTCTGCATACGTTCTCTCAAATTGGAATTTTGTTTTCTGTCTGTAGGGAAATGCAATAATCTGTCTACTGGATAAAGCGATTGGTATTTGAAAACACTCTAGAAAGCTTTATAGCAACGCATCATCTCCTGCAAATCTCCATCTGATATTATTACAGTTTGTAGCACATTTCAGGGCTGAAATGAATGTAATGGAAGAAAAGATCATTGGTTTAACCCTGTACATAGCATACAGTATTCTGAATTACTGTAAATCAGGATTAAGAAAACAGTGTTTCTTGTTTCATTTATACAATGCAACATTTCTACATTAATAACCAACATCCTGACTAGTTCTGTAGAAAGATGCAATTCAAGCACATTCATCTAGGAATCCTCCTCTCAGTTGTGAAGATTTTCATTAAGTTCAGAAAACTCAGTTTTCATAGCAATTCTAGCTCAAGAAATCAGAGGTCAACATTTGAACACATTTTTTTATTTTCAACAAATTTTATAACATTTTTATTATAGTTAACCTTAAGGCTTTATAAAAATGGGGCTTACACGGCCTTTTTAAATTCCATAGCTGCATTATTTGTACAATTAATAGTAAACATAATCCCTTTTCCAGGATATATTGGAGGGGGAAATAGTATGAAACACTTGTCTTATATTAAGACTAAGAGATTGTATATTTTCTGAAGTCATCCTGAAATTTCTCAGTGTGTTCATATATATCACAGTATCACAGTATCATAATGTTGGAAAAGACCTCTGAGATCATCGAGTCCAACCTATGACCCAACACCTACACCTACTCCATCTGGTCAACTACACCATGGCACTAAGTGCCTCATCCAATCTCTCCTTAAACACCTCCAGGGACGGTGACTCCACCACCTCCCTGGGTAGCGCATTCCAATGGCCAATCACCCTCTCAGTAAAGAACTTCTTCCTGATGTCAAGCCTAAACCTCCCCTGGTGAAGTTTGAGACCGTGTCCTCTTGTTCTGTCACTGGTCGCCTGAGAGAAGAGACCAACCCCTGTCTGACTACAACCTCCCTTTAGGTAGTTGTAGAGGGCAATAAGGTCTCCCCTGAGCCTCCTCCAGGCTAAACAACCCCAGCTCCCTCAGTCGCTCTTCATAAGGCTTGTGCACCATCCCCGTCGCTCTCCTCTGGACACATTCCAGCATCTATATCCCTCTGTGTAATTAAAGCAAATTTTTTCTTTTCCCTCAGCTACTGTGTACATCAAAAATTGCTCAAATTTCTGCATACATAATCTTGTTTGAAAAAAAAAAAGATTAAGTGAATGAGAAGGTTGGTGTGAGGTCGGGATTTTTTTGTCTGGTTTGTTTACATGTGTCACTGGACAGAATCATGTCTCACACACAGAGTTTATACAAATATATTTCAGAACTGTCATACAATAAATCTGGTCCTTAAATGAGAAAGTAACTTTAAAAATTAAACTCATACGTTTAGTTTACATATATATTTCAGGGAACTTCCTTTTCCAAATCATAAAAACTTATTTCATCCTGTCTTTTGCTAGGCAGTTTGGGCATTTGTTCTCTTTTCTCTTCTCCTAGACTGTTAATTTTGATGGAATATTCATTCTCTATGACATTGAAAGGTTAAGAAAATTAAAGTGAAATGTTAATTTTATATTGATTCATATCAAACTGAAATATCCTTCAGCAATTAATTGAAAGAAAACGTGCTATGTGAAGTCCATCAAACCTTTTTTTTGGGGGGGGGGGGGTCTCTTCTTAAGGGCTTTTAGTTCAGAAGCTTAATGAGCTCATTCTGTCATTCCACCTGACTCCATAATTGTCACATGTTTTCCATACTGAGCTGTGGCTAATCCAGAAGGGAAACCATAACAGAGTGCTGGAAATGAAATCTGGCTTTCTAAAATGTTGTGGTACACATGTAAAACTGCCTAAATAGGAAGTTTCCTACACTGCTCAACACACACAAATCTGGTCTGCTTGAAAACAACAGCAGTTTTCCCACTGCTTTCAGTGAAACCGTGCTTCAGAAAAATCTACAACCTACGCGTAGGTTTTTGTGAAAGGGAGGCTCTAATGACATCACCAAGCTGTGGAAGCTGCAGGGGAAAGTTTGCTTGTTGGTGCCTTCATATTTTAATTAGAAAATATCGGTCTCCTGGGCTTATAGGCAACCTTCAGCTATGTTAAATTCAAGTATTTTTCACTGGGGAAGGAAAAAAGCAACCCAATCTACATATTCAATATAATATAGCTGAATCATTTAAAATCAAAATTATCTGAATTCTGTGAGTTTAAATCTTTAAGAGAGATGACATTTAAGAGTATAACTGTTAACATATGCCACTAATATTTTGCTTTTTAATTTAGCTTTCTTAGAGCTCACAAAATATAATGGAGGATTTACAGGTACCAAATGTATCATTAGAGTATTCCTAAAAAAAAAGTTTTATTACAGTAATAGCAATTTCATATTTCTTTAATCTCATTTGCATGAGTAAAGAATATGCGTAGATATAATTTAATGAATTAATAATTACTCTTAAGTTCTACATACTGTTCTGCCACCATGGTAGCAGCATCAATGAGAGAGCTTTCAAATACAGATTACTTAAAATAGTTTATTTCTAGCACTTTTATAAGTGATGAGATATTTCTTGTTATAAAATACATTTTGACTGTATATCTGATGGCACACTTTGGTAGAAATAAATCATATCCGTTTAGCAGCTAAATGGCTGTTAGGGAGATATTGCAGACCAATAGTTATTATGAGAATATATTTGTTCCCGTAACTCTTTCAAATAACATCTGTTGTTGGAAAGAGGAATATGGCTTCATGTTTTGGTTGCGTGGCTGAGAACAAATCTGTTTAATTGCATACAAGATGGGAGCTGTTCTGCACTGAAAACTGAAGTAATGCTCTATAATTTATCTGTATAGGAGGCATTTCCATACAGTGTTGACATTACTAAACAGCTAAAGTTATTAAGTTACTTTGTCATGTGGAAACTTTTATACCACAGTAAGTATGGTCTCTTTTTTTGTGTGTGGTTTATTTTACAGTTTCAAAAGCAACAAAAGCTAAAGTTAAAGAATCTTTTTCACTTTGGTGATGTAACTATTGCACAGAGTATTCTATGGCAGTATAATTAAGGCTTTCATAAATATTAAAACAAAAAAACTAAACCCCATCCAGTCTCAAAGAACTGTGGTCTTCCATTCACTTAGGCCACTTAGGCCACAGATCAAATTATCTTCCATTTGCTTTCATTTGCAATAGCATCCAAGGCACATTTTCTTCTATTCCTCTTCAAATGATGAATGTCACTCTTAAGTTTTGTTTCACCCACATCTGTGATGACCTCAAATCCTTAATCAAAGTGAACTTCCTTTGGTTTAGTTATCATCTTTCCCATATATCCACATTCTTTTCACATTCCTTTTGGGGTATATGGGAAATGCCTAATTAGTGCAAGTGTTATACTGAAGTGTGAGTCAAAGTGAAGAAATCATGGGTGTTCAAAAACACATAGGCAAAAAAGTATGTGTAGGGGCAGAGGCACTGTTGGCTTTTGTTTCCTTGAGCCTTCAGTTTTTTGTAATTCAAAAACTGTGAACGCCTTCTATAGCATCAAAGGGAATCCAATGAACTTTAATATCAACATTTATCAAATTATTTTACATACACATAACTTCTAGAAATGGAATCAACATACAAAACTTTAATAAATCCTAAACATGGAATAACGTTTCTTTATGTATTATTCTAACTATTTGCTTTTGTTTATAACTGAATGTTTAAAAATCAGAAAGAAGAGTAATATCAACACAGATTGAAACCATTCATTAAGACCTAATGGTGTGCTACATTCCTCGCCTGTGCTGCTATGCTTTTGTTGGTTCCCAGTGGGGTGGCTACAGGAAAACAGGTCCTTGTAAACACTCCCCAGGCCCTTCTCACTCTCAAACCGTGCCTTGCATCTCCTTGAGAGAGCAACCCCAGTCAGCACCAGGTGAGGAGGCTTTCCAACATTTTAAGAGCACAAATGACTGAGAAAAATAACTAACCTTGAGTCCTGAGGTGTACTTCCTGGCACTGCTTAATTTATAGGCAGTGGAGCCTTGGAGTGCCTTTTGCAACTGAGGAAGGACAAGTGCCTAGTCTCAAATATGGAACAGGTTCAGCCCTTAGTTACCCTCACTCGTCCGCTTTTCTCCAAGTGAATCTTGGCTTACAGTTGGGCATCAGTCGTGTATCACACATTGCATTGTCACATCACAAGGAAAAGATGAGAATGAGACCCAGGGGACAGCAGAGCATGTGAAGCCAGTGGAAAGGCTAACAGCATTCATGTAGAGAAGGGGGAAAATTGTTCTTACTTCCAGGTGAAGCAAAATTTTGCTATTTTTTTCTGTTTTAGTGCCTTTTTCAGCATGTTAGTGAATATGGTACACTCTGTTTGCCAATATCCTAAAGTTCATATCTGCATACAAATTTTGAAAGATATTGTATCTGAAATAGTTAAAATGAGGTATCTCTGTCTTTTTTTCAAACTAGTTATATAACTGTTAATGAAAATTACAAGACATTTTAGGGTGACAAATAATACATGACAAGGTGTGTGTTACTGTGAGATAGCGTGCATCTCGGAGGCATGGTGACATATGCCTTGGAGTGTCTTAGTGCAATTATAAAATGGCTCAGAGTCAGAATTTTTCAAAAGAAGATTCATGTGTTCATAGCTATCCAGAAGAGAAACATGACTAATTTGTTACTGTAATGATTACTGACAGATTTAGAAGGGGAAATACAATACTGGTTTAATAGTCTGATAATTTTCATAGTTTTCTGACATAAGCATTACATTTATTGTTCTATGGGACTGGACTCCTGCCAAGGTCTCTGTTATGACAGTCTTAAACAGCACTATAGCTGGTACTAGCAATCTGTAGTGAAATGTTTGCTAACAGCAAAAATATTGAATTAATTCATTCCAATTTTTTTCCAATTGGGCAGTCACAGTTTAATTATCGTATATTTATCACCCTTGACTGAGTTTCAGATTTGGACTCTTGTTTTCTTAAAGGGCAATGATATTATCCTTGAAATTGTGAGGGTTTTTGTAGATGGGTAAGGAGAATTCTATTCTTTGAAGCCACTGGTCTCTATTCAGTATGGGTAGTGGGAAATGGTTAGATCATGGCTACTCGGAAAATACATGAGCAAAAATAGGTGAAACAACATGGCAGAGAATTAATCCTCCCTATCTCCTTCTCCTCCCCTTACCCCCCAGGGACTGCTTGAGGAATAAGAACCAGGTGTTGAAAATCTGTTCCCACTGTGCTCTGGGAGTATTGTTGCAGTTATGATAGCTCACACTCTTGGATGAGCCCTCCACATAGAGGCACATTTGTTATATATTAGAATGTTAGACACAGAATTCTGCACATATTAGCAAGACTAATTATAATTTCCACTATGATTACCTGTCCATGTTACAGGATGTTCCATTATGCATTTCTTTGTATCATTTTTAAAACAAAAAGTATGACAGCTATAGCATTGTAGGTGTTTCTTACTTCTTCCAATATAACTAGAAATCAAACTATGAGACAAATTAAGCAAAGAAAATAGATTCTTTTCTTTTTTCTTATATGTATTCTGAGATGCTAACATCTGTAATCTGTTTACTAAAAGTAGCATTTGTTTCTCGGGTTTTTGTGCTAACAAAAGGAAGGAGAGCAGGGGTTGACTATATCTTTGCAATACATTTTCTGACTGTCTTAATGTCTAGGTGAACATTTTTAGAAGGAGTAGCTTTTACAACACCTCTCTTGTTTTCTGGTGTTGACTTCAGGTAAACACATAAACTTCTACTAGCAATGATTGCTGCATGTAAGGGTCTATAAAAATAAAAAAGTCACAGATACTTAGCAATCAGTTGAGACTGTGAGAGAACACATTGACATTTATAATACAATTAAAAAAGTTTATATGGAGACTATGCATGTGTTTTAATAATACAGAATTTCTTATAATATCCTAATATGAAACTTTATATGAAATATACTTACGGCTTGCAAGAGAAAATCTAACTCTGTTGAATATATAACCATTTTACTATGTTCATCTCTTTCCATATTCATCGTGATACAGTTGTTTTAATTTTATTGGAAATATTTTCTGGAATATTACACCTTTCATTGGTGTACTCATGCTATTGCATATCAAAAATTTTTTGTGCATGCCCATCAAACTACAGTTAGCAGAAATAGAAATACGATGTTAGATCAGGCCAGCTTCTCTAGAGTACAGTCAGGACTCTCTTCATTCCAGACTGTCTCTGTAGATCTGACCAAGATCCTTATTGATTGTACTTAAAAGAAGTGTAATATCTCACGTAACTTTTCATTGACCAGTATGAAGTGAGTTAATGCCGTCACTCCTGATCATGGTGATGGTATTCATGTCCTGAAATACTGCTACAAATGGTCTGTTACCGTCAAGCTCTGCCAGTGGTCACAATGAAACAGATGAGACTGATGAAAAATTATGATGAATACAGTAATAAGTTATTACAGTGATAAATTCAGAACAGACAAAGTGCAACAAGAAAAAGAAACCCTTTAATCTTATATTGGAATGAGATGCTTCAAAGCATCAGATAAGTGTGAAACATTAACGTTGGACCTTTTTCTTCTCAGAAATGAATGGGCAAGAACTATTGCCATCTAGACTCTAAATACGGGTCATGTAACACATCAAAAGCTCCGAGTGGGTTACCCAGGTGGTCCCCTTCCTTTCCATGACTAAAGATCTCATGAAATTGCAATCCATTTTTACCTCCGCTTTCCCTGCTTCAGTGTTTCAGAGAAAACAAGAATGCATATTATGTAATGTGCTACTGTACATCAGTAACTGGGAAGAGGGGATTTAGAATTCTGGTCCCACAAACAGAAACTTCTCTTTAATTAGAATATATAGTGATGATTTTCTAGAGAGAGGTTGTATTCCTTGAAACTAATGTCCAGTCTTCTATATGATGATTACTATTATTTTAAAAGTAAGAAATAAATTACAGTTGAGTAAAGGAGTGGAATATCCAGGAACAGGGCCCTCAGATAAGAAATGAAGGAAAAAGAAGTGTTCACATTGCTTGATGTAACTCTTCTGAATTACCAGGATAGTCTTCTAAAATTCTGGATTTGGGCGAGGCTGACAGAAGGAGGTGAATAATATTGGGTAAATACTTGGGTTGCCTAATACTCTGCGTCATGAGAGATGCAAGAGAAATGTACCTCTTATCATAGAAGGAATTCAGCAAGAGTAATCTGTAAAATTGTGCAAGTTACACACTTAACATTACATTATCTTACTTTATAATGATCATATATGAAAAGTCTCTCATAGTCTTAATTTTTTCATTTGTCTGTGTTATGGCTCAACTCCAACCAATCTGCTTGGCAGTATTTGGCAGGGGCTGCGGGGAGTGCAGGTTTCTTTTGTAGGTTTGTGCATCAGTCCGGAGTGATGACAAATCACTCCAGGGGTATACTTAAAGTCTCAGTATTTATTTTCAACTCAGTCAGAGTTAAAGCTCTTTACTTTCAACTCAATCAAAACAACAACTCAAATTCCAATCTATACTTTGAAGGCAGTTGAACTTACAACAGTTTACAGAAAGAACCTGGGTACCACCGAATTCACCCTAGAATGCCAGGGGAAAAGAAGTGTGTTAGAATCAGGAGAGAGAATAAGGAGAGAACGAGGCAGAGAGGGAGAACAAAAGAGAAGTAGCAGGAAAAAAGAGAAATATAACATAAAAATAATCACCACCTCAATGCAATCCAACAGCCGTTTCCTCAGAAAACAAGGCCCGTGGAGCAGAGGACACACACTTGTGCTTCTTGGCAGGGCTTATTAGCTCTTAGCGTCGGGCGAGTGGTCTCATCGTGCCTGCACTGTTTCTCTGTATGGAAAGTTCTTGAATTGGGGCATGAGCAGGAGTTCCTCCAGGGAGGTTCCTAAATTGGGGCTAGGGGCTCCAGAGGCAACTGGCAGTTCAACGGGCTCAAGGCACAGCTGCCAGTTCAATGGACCCTTGCCAGAAAATCCTTTATATGAATCCTGGGTGCAGGGTGCACGTGTGCAGTCGGGGGTTCTCCTGCCTATTCAGCATGTGCTAATCCCTCTGCCACAGCAGCCCAGGACAGATCATTGCGGGGAGGTGGGGGAAGGCAGGGAGCAACACCTGCTCCTGCACCTCCCTCTCTCTCCTCTGCTGCTGCCAAACTACACCAAGATGATGTTTAAGACATACAGACAAAAGTTGATCTTTACAGCCTATTGCTCATTTTCTGACTACTTTCTTCTGTAAACTTTGTTGCTGTTTGAGCTAACTGCATGTAAGGATTAGAAATGTTAAAACAACAAAGCAAAAGAAAGATAAAAATTTCCTACTGCTAAGATTATTGCTGATTTTTGTAAGGCAGGTAATTTTATTCAATATTGTAGCACGTAAAGATGTATTGTGGGATTTTTTAGGACTACAAGCTAATAGAAAATATAACTTAAAAAGTTATCATAAATCATAAAGAAGTTTTTAATCTACTATCTGGTCAAAATTTCAAATGTAAAAAGGATAAAAGAATGGAAAAAATAGAAAAAAATCCTGAGTTTCAAGTTAAGTAATTCATTTGAATGTAATAGAAGTTTTTTGTTCTGAAAATACAACACTAATCAAAAGGAAAATCTAATTTCCTGGGGCTGCAAGATATATGAAGTTTAATCATTATTTACTATCTAAGGATGGAGCTCTAAAAGATGTTGTATTTACACTTGTGATGCAGCTGTGTATCAGGGCTGTATCGATGTGCATATCCCATATACTCGGCGACTGGCTTCGTGGGCAGTGCAGGAACTCAACAGGTGGTATCTGCACAGTTGAGAATGGGTTGGTTGAAGACAATGGGCTAGTTGGATTCCTGTACTTCTTCACAAGCAGCTTACTAATTATTATTACATCACCTCTACAGGTGGCAACTTAGGATAGTCCCTGAGATTTCCCCAGGTGGTTCCTGCTTGCATAGGCCAACAAAATGATGCTATTTGTATACGTCCATGCACTGTTGATCAACATGTGGGGTGGAGAACCAGGACACCCCAGGAACTTTCTTGTAGTTCAGTGATTTCTGTGTAGGAAATGCGTTGAACATAGTTTAAAATAGAACATAACAGATAGCCAAGCATATGTTGAAAGGCCAGCTGAGTTACCAAAGATCACCAGAACAGCAGTTCAGGCAGTCTCACCTAATCTGGGTAAAGACGTCATGTCAGGGACTCTTTGAACAGTCACCCTGGTCATCATCCAGATCGCAACTGTTCATCCTGTTTGAGAAACTGGGTTGCTTACGTGAGCTTGTATGTTTTTTTACAGTCTGTGAATGTCTGTGTAACACAGGTATACTGTGAAAACTGGAATCTATCTTGTATTTTATGATTTCTCTGCACTCACCATAGATTTTTGTAGGGAAATATTAAATTAGTTTTCATTCTCATATAAAAAATATTGAATCATAATTACCTCTTTGGGTTTTTTTATATATATATTTTAAATTCTTTTCAACTATTCCAACAAGGCTTTTTTTGATTTTTTTTGTCGCATTCACAAAGACCTAGAACTTCTAACTACAGAAACCATAAACTCTCATAATCATAACTAAAATTATCAGGAAATATTTATGGTAATGAGGAAGTTACAGTCACTTCTTTCCGTACTAAACATTAACAAATGTATAAAACTTTTAACACTGAAAAATGAAATTTCAAGAAATGAATACTGTTTCTATGTTGGTTGCTGTAACAGTTGTTATGATCGTAGAACATATCGTCATTATTTTATTCAGAGAAGAATATCTACTCAATGCTTGAGCTTCAGAAAGGTTAAATCAGGTAAAATAAACCTCTCTAAATCCTACTATATCTAACTTATAAATGGGGCAATTTGAAAAACAGTAAAAACAACTATCCAGGGGAATGTGTGTCTGAGGAGTATCACTTAAAGCCACTTTTGCTCTGAGAGCACAAGAATCTTAACAAAGCAGGATAGTGGGATAAGGAGAAGAGAATATTCAGGGTATTGATCACTTCAAATTGGAGGCCTGTTTTTCTCTAATTCAGATCCTAGTACAATCCTTAATTTCTTAGATGATATTTAGAATAAATGCACTTATTAAACTGTTTCATATACAAGATGTTAATAATCTAAGTCTGAAGCGACAGTTCATTTAACATTTTATGTTATGTATACAAGGATAAAACTCGGCTGTGATAAGTGTGATAGATAAATAATGTAGGCTGTGCAATACTTAGCCTATGTACTTACATATAAATTAGAACACTTCAAACCAGTAAGTTTTATGCTCCATCACAAATCATCCTTGCAGCAAACAAAATTCTAGGCTTGCAAAAGCAGTCAAATAACTTGATTTACGTACCAATACTAAAATATATACATACAAATCAGCTTCCAAATCTTATTAGAGAAAATTCTTATATCACTCTAAATAGTATTTCAGGCATCAAGTGACTTTTTACAATCAAGGTACTATGTTTTGTGTACTCTTGGTTAAAAAAAAAATAAATTATTGACGAATTGAAGATATAACCTTGACTACACTGAAATCGACATAGGTAAATTCATCTGGTATGTACACCCCATGTTAGAACTCTAGCATGTTCAGTAGGATAGTAGATCAAACATAAATCTGATCTGAGGGAATGGCAGGAAGATGTGCCAGGGGAGGTGTAGGTTGGATATTAGGAAGAGGTTCTTCACCCAGCGGGTGGCGGAGCACTGGAACAGCTCCTCAGGGAAGCAGTCACGACACCAAGCCTGACAATACTGAAGAAGCAGTTGGACAGTGCCCTCAGACACACGGTGTGAATGTTGGGATTGTCCTACGCAGGGATGGGAGTTGGACTTGGTGATCCGTGTGGAACCTTTCCAACTCAGGTCATTCTGTGATTCTATGATTCTATTATAAATCTATCTGATGTAAAAGCACAGTTCTGCCATATCAAACAGGCCTAATGGACTTTGTATGAATAAGAATAGAAATTCTGCTGGTTTAAGGTGGCTAATCCATGATATTGGATTTCTATATTATTCTAAATGCAGGAATAATTATAGTATTGGAATGCTATAGGAGAGTAAATCATAAATAAATACATTAATATTTTGGAGATAAACATCATAATTTTTAATAAACTTTGTGCTGAGTTTGCCTTGTAGGCTTTTTTGCAGCTTGGTCAAAGTAGGTAAAAAACTTGTTTAGGTCAAAATACCCAGCCGAAGCCTAATCATATACTGTGTTTAAGTGCAGAAAACCTCAGAAGACTGATCCCAGTAAGGAGTCCCCCTGCCAACAAGGTTACAGGATTTTCTGATAATTTTCTGGAATGTTTTTTTGTGATTCCCTTTCATTTGCATCTACATGACTCCTAGCTACTCAACTCTGCTAAATAACAGAACGTCTTCAGACCAAATAGTTTAGTCACTGCCTGATCACATAGGTAACATATGCTTCTGATGATGACTTTTATTTTCTCAGCTAGATCGCTACAAGAATAAATCTATATCATTGTAGTATTTAATCAGAATGAACACAAAACCTCTATCAGCTCAAAATGGTCAGACTACTCAATGTCTATGAAGACATATGACTGGCACTTAAAACAAGATGTGGAGCTACTATGAAAAGGTATTAGATCAAATGAGAGATTTCAAAAGATATTTATTCCACTGGTTAGCGTGACTACTCCACCAATAATCTTAATATAGCAAAGCAACACTTGTATCAAGTTTATCCAACCATAAACAAGAGAAATGGAAAATTAATGTGATACTTTCCTTCTCTTCTCTTCTCTTGATCTTTGACCACTGACCTATGAGCATAGAGTGCCCTTGTCAGAGTAACAGATACGTGTAGGAAGCATCTGTAAATTAGAAAGTTTGAAATACATCAGCTCTGCTGTTTCAGGAGACGATTTGTTAATATAACTGTCAATTTGTTAATTTATCTCATCATAGAGCTGGCATTGCAATGTAGCTGAAAAAATTGATAGCTTTTTAGAATTAAATCTTGGGAAAAGCTTTTCAAATATGTGAAAATATAAGCCATATGATTTTAATTAGTCACAATTTGATCCCTTTATTTAGAGGGATAATCATATTAACAAAATTTATAACTTATTCAATTGATTTTCAGGAAACACTCAGTTTCCCAAATGTTGTCTCTGAAAAATTAATCTAAAAATAATGCTTTCAAAAATTATATCACAGCCTAGATCTAGCCGTATGAGTCACATAAAACATAAAAAGTTTCATGTTAATTAGAATCATGCTCATTTAGAATTTGTGATCCAAGTAGACACACATATTCCAGATATATGATTCTAGATGGACTTACCAGATAGGGCCAATTAAAGCTAAAAGCTCTTTAATGCTGGATTCTACATAAAGAAGGTAATGTTACATACCAAGTCCTGTTATGGGTGAATTATATACACAAAGTTTAGAATTTATTACTAGTTCAATTTATGCCTTAATAGTTAACAGGCCCGAATTATCTAACTAATACAGAAATGCTTCCTATTTAACATAGTTAAATTGTTATACAAAAAATTCCTTATCCTCTGGTGGTTTGCCCATCTTTTCATTATCCCAAATTCAAAGCTGTTGTTTCAGTCTTCCTCAGAAAGAAAGAGGGAAGGATTCAAACAAGCATCTTTGCTGGGAGAAGCATGATGTTTTTATTAGCATCACCTTCTTTCTCAGAATTGCATCTGCTTGTGGCTATTTTTATATTTTTCCTTAGCCCAGTCTGCTTCTTTCTCACTGGATCCCAGATAAACTTCTATAATTACAGAGCTGCCCCAACCCTAAGCCTCCTGAAGGAGGTCATACATAACTACCTAGGTCTGCTAGACCAATTACCATTAAAGATATTTAGAAAGGTTAAGATAAAACAAGTGAGAAAATAGTCACCTGGTGACTAGACTGTTGTCAAAACAAGTGAGAATGAACTCAGGCAAAGCAAGTTCGGAAAACCCTTGAGACCTTGCAATGCAAGGTTAGTAGACCTGTAGCTTCCCTGCTGATGGCATAAGATCAAGAGACTTATATTAAATTAATAATAATGCCAGATGTTACCAATTTCTCTGTGCCTCAGTGTCCTCTCTTCTAAATGTGGCTGTTAATACTGCCTTATCTCAAACAGATATTAAAGTTTAAAATAACATCACCTACGGTAAGAGCCCTATGAAGTTATATCTTAAATATCCAATTCAACAAAACCAATTAACTAAAAGCAATGCACACACAGAGTTACAGTGCTTTCAAGAGCACATCTCAGGAAGAATGACAAAATATTTCAGGGTGACCCGATCCTGCAGCTGAGAGCAGGGAGGGTACAGAGAAGGGCAACTAGGGCAACTATAGTGATGGATCATCTGTCCTATGTCACTCTGCAGTGTGAAGAGGAGAGGACAGAAGGAGCAGGATTTACTGAGACTTAAAAAATCAAGGATACAGTAGATAAGCTGAAACCGGGATTGTTGTTCTCCAAATCCTAGAATATAAGATATAATACACAATTTATAAGACTAGTTGGAGATTGGCTTAAAATTAATAAAAGAATATTTCTCTGCAGAGAAGGTAATGAATTTCTGAAGCCTGATGCCATATAGGAGGCCTGAGAGGCACACAGTATCTTCAAGTTCAAAATGGGAGTAGAGAAATTTGTGGACAAGTACCCAAACAAATCCAGAAATTGCTAAGAAGAGATATAATCTCTAAAATCCATAAGATGTCACTTCTGGGTGACAAGGAACCATAAAAATGGCTAGACTTGCATGCTTTTTCTAAATAGCATTTTCTATTGCAAGTGTACAAGGCAGAATTAAGGCTGGGAAGAGCAGTGGTTCTGCCTTATCTTCTTAAGTACTTTATTGGTAGGCAGAACTGTGTCTTTCTAGCCTTTACTGGTTTCAGGTATCACATCAAACTTTCTTCTGAAATCCAGTTTTCTTCATTCCATACTCTTACTATAAAGGCTATGAGTCAGCAATTTGCAGGCAAATTCTCGAGGTCCTGCAGAATTTCACCAAGCCAGTTATCTCATCATGAACATTCCTGTTGAATTTTGAGTTCTATGATTTAGATATCATGCCAATGTTGAAGGCTAAATTGGTAGCCCAGCTCAAGTGCCTGTACACTAACGCACACAGCACAGGCAGCAAACAGGAGAAACTGGAAGCCATTCTGCAGCTGGAAGCCATTCTGCAGCAGAACTTAGTCACCATCACAGAAACGTGATGCAATGACTGGAGTACTGCAATAGATGGCCATAAGCTCTTCAGAAGGGATAAGAAAGGAAGGGGGGGTGGTGGGGTGGCTCTGTTAGGGAGGGGCTCAGTTGTACAGAGATCAATGATTGTGCTTGTGTCAAGGTCAAGGTCAAGTGCTTATGCATAAGGAGCCAACAAGACAGGTATCCTCCTGCTGAGAGTCTATTATAGACCACCTCAGCAGGATGAAGTGGTTGGTGACGCATTCTGCAAGTGGCTGGCAAAAGTCTCACAATCATTACATGTTGTTCTCATGGGGAGACTTCAACTTACTGGACATCAGCTGGAAATACAACACAGCAAAGAGGAAACAATCTAGAAGTATGTGGAGTATGTGGAAGATAAATTTTTGGCACTCCTATGATCAGGTGACTCACCTACTGGATGAGGGAAAGGCTGTGGAAGTTTTCTACCTGGTCTTCAGTAAAGCCTTTGACATTGTTTCTCACAGCATTCTCCTAGAGAAGCTGGTGGCTCATGGCTTAGACAGATGTACCCTTTGCTGGTTAAAAAACTGTCTGGATGGCCAAGCCCAGAGAGCTGTGGTGAATGGAGTCAAATCCAGTTGGTGGTTGGTCACATACAGTGTTCCCCAGGGCTCAGAGTTGGGGCCAGCCTTGTTTAACATCTTTATCAATGATTCGGATGATAGGATTGAACGCTCCCTCAGTAAGTTTGCAGATGACACAAAATTAGGTGGGCACATTGATCTGCTTGAGGGCAGGAAGGACCTGCAGAGGGATCTGGACAGGCTGGATTGATGGACTGAGGCAAATTGTAGGAGATTCAGCAAGGCCAGGTTCCAAGTCCTGCAAGTCAGTCACAACAACCCCATGCAATGCTACAAGCTTGGGGAAGTGCAGCTGGAAAGCTGCCTGGAGAAAAAGCACACAGAGGGGCTGGTTAACAGCCAGCCGAATGTGAGCCAGCAGTGCACTTAAGGTGACCAAGAAGGCCAGCAGCATCCTGACTTGTTTGAAAAATGGTGTGCCCAGCAGGATCAGGGAAATGACCATGCCCCTGTACTGGGCACTGGTGGGAATACTGTGTTCAGTTTTGGGCCCCTCAGTACAAATAGACATTGAGTGTGTCCAGAGGAGAGCAAAGAAGCTGGAGAAGGGGCTGAAGCAAAAGTCCTACGAGGAGCAACTGAGGGAACTGGGGCTATTTAGCCTGGAGAAGAGGAAGCTGAGGAGAGATCTGATCACTTTCTGCAAATACCTGAAAGGAGGTTGTAGTGAGGTGGGTTTTGGTCTCTTCTCCCAAATGATAGGACAAGAGGAAGTGGCCTCAAGTTGTGCAAGGGGAAGTTCAGATTAGATAGTAGAAAAAAATTCTTTACCGAAAGAGTGGTCAAGCATTGGAACAAGCTGCCAAATAAAGTATTGGGGTCCCCTTCCCTGGAGGTGTTCAGAAAGTCTCTTGATGTGGCACTCCAGGACATGGTTAGGTAGGCATGGTGGTATTGGGCTGATGGTTGGAATTGATGATCTTAGAGCTCTTTTCTAACCTCAATGATTCTATGATTCTGTGCTTCTAACTCTTAAGAGCACAAAGCTTCCTCTTACACTGTAATACAGAAAGCTCAAATACAAGATGAAAACAGCTGCCATGGGTTCTCTTGTGGCAATAAGCTCTACATATTGCATTTTTTCCAGAATGTTCAACTCCTTTCAAACCATAGGTCTGAAATTTTAAAGTAAATGCAGCTGTATAATTTAATAAGCAGTATTTAAATGCTTTTTTATGACAGTTTAATATCAGAGAAGTTACTTGCAAATACAAAAGCATATGGGCTATGTACAAACGCATAACTCATAAGTTTTCAGTAAAATAGATAACAGTATTGCATTTATGACAGAGAGGAACCACTGATTAGACAAGCTGTTTCTAAAGTACATTTAATCAGATTTAAACTATGTAATTAAGGGTTAAATCTCTGGGGCTTTTTGATTTTTTAGGGTCTCGTGGTTTGTGCTTTTTTAAAATTTGTTAGGCACCTTCTATGTGTAAAGAACTCAAATGTGGTCCGTATCTGTTGTACAACATGCTGTAGCTTTTTAAGGCTTTTCTCAACATCACACGTACATTTTTCGCTGCATAGATAACGTCATAGCAAAGCATCTCATTCTATACTATGAGATTATCTCAAAACTAACTATCTCAAGAGAAGCTGTCTTGCATAATATTTTGTATTTTGTTACACTGTCCTAAAAGAGGAAGTATTGTATCTTATTTCTGCTTTCTATTGATGACAAGAGAATTTTTTCTTCAAATTCTCAGTCCTTTAGTGAAAAGCAGTATCAGCTGTGCATTCACCTGCATTTCTGCAAATTTGAAAATCTTCTACATATGATATATGCAACTATATTACAGTCACATTTTAAAAGGCTTGTAATGTAGCATCAGAATATGTGATCAAAAATTGTTCCTTGTTTTATGCTCTAAATAATCTCCTCTGTCTCTTTCATGATAAAAGAATTGCCACTTCAAAAATGCCTGGTACCTGCCTTCCATCAAGACCTTTCTATTGCTGAGCACTTTTGCGAGCTAGAAAAATTAGTTATCAGATTCCTTTTCTTCACAACTACTTTCACATATAAGAGACTAAAACACTTTAGAAGACAGCAAATTACAATTTGCCTTGTCTGACATCCCAACTCCTAGCCAGCAAGAATCCCAAGTCAGTTCTTTTGGTGATGCAAATCAAACCAATTTTATCTGTCTTGTTTTATACTAACTTGGAATACAGCTCAAAAATTTTGTGTTGGATTAAAGATTAAAGCTAGATCAGAAGTATTCATTATTACTTAGATGTTCACTTACTGCTTTTCATTTACATAACAGAGAAATTCATGTACTTCACCACATTTAGTCAAATAAAAAAATGTAATGGTAATAAAATATTTGTTGATGACAAAAATATGATGTAAAAATAGTAGGTTACTGTGTGTTTATCCTGTATGCATTGTACAAGTAACAAACCCCATCAATTTGTACTTAGCCTTTTTTTAAATTATTACCTTGCAATGTATGGTGAAGGGTCTGTTCTTAAGGCTTCTAATCATCCTCTCTGCAAATGCTGTAGTATACTATCAAGGGAGACGGGTACTTCATTTCTGAGACTTTCTTCTCATTTCAGCCTACGGTTTTAAATATCTGTATTCCACCTGGGTTGCTTACTCTAACCTTTCTTTCTGCAATAGCAATGAGGTGTAACTGTAAGAATGTTAGAAATAACAAATTCCCATCTTTTTCAAGGTTAAAAAGAACATTATTTTTTTTACATAAAGGCCCAATGACGGTACTCATATATACCCCAAAATGACAAATCCCTACTCCCCAAATACTTGCACACACCAGTACTTTCAGTGGATTATTTATTTCAATCCTGAGGTGAACTTTTATCATTATTTGATATACCCAGTGATAGCTGAGAAAATATGAGAATAGTGTCTGTGACCAGAAGGCGGCATTTAGCTGACATACATTCCCAGTCATTTTCTTATATTCATAAATTTACAGTCACTCACAGATACATTCAGTGAAGCACGTTCAATTCCTGCAGACTGAACTGTGTCTAGAAAACACAACAATGGTCTTCAATCTGAAAATAGACCTTTACTGCATTTTGTACTGTACTGAATGCTAGTATGGTGCAGATATCAGAATGATTTAAACTTCAATTTTCTCTCCAGCCTGCAGTTCAGAAAACTCTTACCCTCCCCCAATTTTCCTCTAAGACAATATAAGTGGTACAGCACTTTTGTGGAAATGAGAGGCTAGTTGCTGGCACTTTGAATGTAGAAATTAATTAGCATTTCCATAGCAGTGTAAATAGCAGTCCCTGGAGGCACACAGTGGAGATAATGAACATCAAGATTAACAATACACATTACAAACACCAGACTATTATTACACCTTAATGACATGAAAATGAACAGTCTTCAAGTAGTTAAAAGATGCTGTGTAACAACAGACTTCTCTAGGCTATGAACTGGATTAGGGAAATATAGAGCTGTTTCACATAGAGACACAGCATGGTTTTACCTAGCAGGCTATTTTACAGGGGAATTTTTCAAAGGGCATGACTGGAAAGACATAATCCATAACCATAAATATTTCTCAGTCATGTCCAGACTTCCACCAGTCTTTCATTTTTTGACTATATAACACATTAATGGAAAATAATAGCATAGAATCATAGAATGGTTTAGGTTGGAAGGGACTTTAAAGTTTACCGAGTTCTAACCCCCCTGTCCTGGGCAGGGACACCTTTTACTGGATCAGGTCACTCAAAGCCCCATCCAACCTGGCCTTGATCACTTCCAGGGATGGGATATCCACAACTTCGCTGGACAACTTGTGCCAGTGTCTCACCACCCTCACTGTAAAAAAGTGTCTTACTAATATCTAATCTAAATCTCCCCTCTTTCAACTTAAAACCTTTACCCCTCATCCTTTCACTACTCTCCCTGATAAAAAGCCACTCCTCAGCTTTCCTGTAGGCACGCTTTAAGTCCCGGAAGGCTGCTATAAGATCTCTAGCCTAAACAAGCCCAACTCTCTCAGCCTGTCCTCATAGGGGAGGTGCTCCAGCCCTCTAATCATCGTCATGGCCCTCCTCTGGACTCACTCTAACAGATCTATGCACTCCCTGTGCTGAGGACTCCAGAATTGAAAGCAGTACTCTAGGTGAAGGGGAGAACCACCTCTCTCAGCTTGCTGCTCACACTTCTTTTGATGCAGCCCCGGATACTAGTCAGTCTGATGAAATATGGGAAGTGATGATGTGGGGTATCCAAATTCATATCACAAATTCCAGGTAAAATATCCATCTTTCCTCCTTTCTATAATCGCACTGGGTGCTGGCTATGTTTCAAAGCCAGTCAAAACACTTGCTTCAAATAGGATCTTTTAAATTAACCTACTTTAGTTTATTCACAGCCTGATTAAACAGATAATTAAAAGTTACAGATGCATAGCAGTACTAAATTACTGTAGCTTGAATGCTTTTGTGAGAAAGATTATTAGTCTGTCAGATACTGGCAAGGACCCAGGTGGCTACGATGATGAAGATCTACCAAGGTTCAATATTTTGCTGTCTTCAACATATTTTTTTCTGAATTTCTTTTAATTAATTTAAGCAACAGTAGGAAGCCAGGAGTGCTTGTCAAGCCGGTATGAGGTTAGTAGGCTTTGAGTTTGAGTCATTCCTCACCGAGTGGCACCAGGGAAAAGATTGTGTATATCTATATTCACAGTACAGTCTTTGCAGCTGAATAATTCTATTTAGCTCTACAGGAAACTGACTTGTCTTCAAAAATTTCCTACACTCTGCAGACACTTGTTAAGAAATAATGACAGAAAATGGCCTTTATTACTGTAGTTCAAAGACAAGATTCAAAGCAGAGATAAAGTAGGTGACTCCCAATTTTCAGTTTCTGTGATGTTAGCCTACAGGAAAAGCCTGTAATTGGGATCCACGGGATTCTGCATTCTGCAAAACAGCAGCAGTGAACCGTTGGCACAGACATAGATTTGGACTGACATAAAAAGTAATGTGCTTACAACGCGTTTTAAAATTCATTTTGTACCGGTTGCAAAGCAAAGATTTCTCCCTGTCTACTGTTTCTGAAACTACAGACTAACTTGGGTATTTATTCTTTGATTTCTGAAATCCTCAGAACGAGTGTTTAAGTGCTTTATTTAGCTGTGAAGCTGGATCCTTTTCTATCTGATATTCAAAAATTCATCAAGAATAGGGAATACAGAAATGTAAAACTTGAAATGATTGAATGAACCATCCAAAAGGTTGAAATACGGGTCTAGACAACACTTTTAAGTGGTAGACAGAGAAACTGACTCAGAGTTATTTCCTTATTACTTGCGCTGTTTACATGCCTGTGAACTAAATTACAGTTTTAGGTTTAAAAATGCATAAAATAAACCAAGAAGCATTTAATTAAAAGACCACATCTGTCAAAATATTTATTTTTTTGCAGTTCCAAAAATATTATTCAGAACATCAGAAATCTCTTGTGGAATTTCATAGTATGTGAAGTTTCACATTTCACATGCAAATTTTATTCTACAGGAGGAAACAATAAAGTCTTGACAAAGTCTAATCTGCAGTAGATTAATTACAAAAGGCCATATGTGGCCTAGTAGATATGACTGCATTACTAGCCAAAGGCCACAGGCTGCGTTGAACAGTCAGCGCTCAGTCTCTGGGCTCCATTGGCCTTGCCTGAGACTGAACTAGTTTCAGCTGGTTTTGAAAGTGCCAAGAACCACAGGAAGGAGCAGTGCAGGTGGGCTGCCTTTTAGTTTAAACCCTATAATCCCCAATGCAACACGGGCCTGACTGAGCTAGAGAGTCAGCTGATGGCAAATGGCAGCCTCTGAGGGTAGCTGGGTCCTGGGGAGGGTACAGAACCACTCTTTATCTAGAAGTACCTGAGAGAGGAGCTGGGGCTGCGACAAAAAAAGAAGAAGGGAAATACCCCCCCCAAAACAAACACCCCCCCACCCCCAAAACTCCCACACCTAAAAAAGTAGCCCAGAGCAGATCCAAAACAAGAACTAAAACCTCACTGTGATCATCACGTACTCCTCAGAGGGAGGTACTGAGGGTGCGGATGATTTGGCACAATACTGCCTTTCATTTTTGAAAGAGAGAGAAATCATTAGATGTGGAACAGGGAACATGTCACCAGAGAAAAGGAGAGGATACGTCGTAGTTTTAGGATAACCATTTTAACCGTGTTATTACTGAGGTTTTTCCTGATGCTTGACATTGGGGCTTGACTGGTGGTAAAGAACGCATATTAAAGATTGAATACATTTTCAATTGTCAAAGTGTCACAGAATCCAGACATAAAGATTCTCTGTCATAACCTAGACATAAAGGCCAAAATAATTAAAAGCTACTCATAATTTTGAATGCTTTATTTAGTCTATGTCCATTTGTATTTCCTTTAAAAGGATGAGTTCTGAAACTGTGGAAACTGATCTTTGTCGAGGCACTATAAATTTGGCAACAACACCTCTGAAATTAGAGATATTACAAAAGATTTTAGTGGACAAAAAAATTTATTTGCAAGTTAACAATTTACCTCTTTCCATACTATTGCACTTAAAGAGCTATGTTGTGTGTTTCATATGCTGATTTGTCTTTAGTCTGTAAGCAAAGTCATATACTGTCTGTTTGCACCCAAGTCAGAAAGCTTTTGGTTTTCTGTGTGGGAGCAACACAGTACATAATACTAATCATATATGTGTTGATTTTCTTCCTTTTTACCTTCTGCTGGGATCTTAACTCATGAATCTTAAAGAACAGAAAATTATTTCATTTCTTCAACTGTGGTCAGAGTCAAAAGAGTAATTAATTTTAAAAAGAAAGGAGCTGTAGACACAAATCTTTTCGAAAACTGCTGAACTGTAAGAAAACAAAAATACCATGAGAATTCCTTACTTTTCTTGCTTGTCTTAACTTTTTCTCACAAATACGGCACTTGTTTGTAATATACCCCTGTTCTACCAGGTTTCAAACATAGCAATCATCATGTGAGGGAACCTGTTCAATACCTAAGCAATCTAACTGTGTTTGATAAGAAATTGTTACAAGCTAAGGTGTCACTAATTATTTTTTGTGAAATGCAGAGGAGTACTGGCCTTTATAATTGTGCTTTTAACTGGTCTTTCCTGCTTTACCAAAGAATTTTGCAACTGCACAAAACATTGTTCCTTAACGCAGAATGAAGAGGTCAGCTTAACTGCACTAGCTAAACCTCAAAGAGAACTATGCAGTGTGCCTGTGGCATTTTCATGCACTCACATGAAGAATGCTACCTTACAAATAGTGCACTTTAAATTACATTTTACCTGCTGCGAAGACCTGTGTAATTCTGCAGTGAAATATGTTTTCATTTGGATGTTGTCAGTTCCTCAAAGGTAAAAGTAGTAGGCATTGTTCCAAAAGAAATCAATACATAATATTTTGTTAGAAGGCATTAGTAGGGAAAAACAAGTAGGACTGGTAAGGATGTCTTTATGAAGATGTCAGAGATAGGGCAATTCCAGGTAGGTTTGTTTATGCTGTTATTTATTACCGTGCTTAACGTAAAAAATGCAAGGTACTTCCATAAAAGTAGAACACTTATCTTGCTGATATCCTAATACTTCAAAGGCAACACATGAAATAAATGAATTCTTAATTTTCTCTTTAAAATTCCACTGCCTACATTTTAGAAAGCTGAAATGAGAAAGTTATTAATCTCACGTCTCTTCACGATGCATTTTACTGTGTTTCTGTAGGTGCAAATATGATTTCTCCAGGAAACTTGCACTAAGGATCTTGGATCCTAGATGTAATGTTACCAATGTTAATTAACCTTAATTCTGTCATTTCAGTCAAATGATCAGAGCAGTAGATTTTCTTTTGAGTCATGTTAATATATTAATTCACAAAACCTGATCACGAAGTATTGAAGGAAGAGTGGAGGAAAGGCAACAACTTAATAACAAATACATTTATTTCAACACCTTTTCTGGTTTCTCTCTGTAATCCAGAACACCGAGTATAAAATTTTTCACAGATAGGAAAAAAAAAAAAAAAAAATATGCAAAAAGCTGTATTACATATTACAATAAACCAAGACCAGGCATGTTTAGTGTAATATCCTGTCTCAAAAGGATTAGCAAGTTATTCCTGCTTTGCACTTGTGGTTCATCCCACCATCTATTCTTCAGTTCTTTTCTACTAACTATGGCCACCAGTGGTTTAAAACTTCAGCATTTTTTAAATGTTTCAGTGACCTGAAAAAAAAAAGCCACATAACTGGAATTAAAGTATAACACCAATTTCCAGTCCTGTATTTTGTATTTAATAGATCTATCATCAATTAAATAAGGACATATGTTAGATGAATTCTATGACCAAATACATTTCTCTGATCTGAATCCATCCATCTACATTGCTAAAAGGCCATGAAATAGCTTCTTTGATATTTTATTATCACTGAGCTGTAAAATTTAACAGCAGAGCCAACAGTAGCTGAAATTCTCTCTTTAGGGAAAAGGACAATATGCAAGATTTAAAGCCCAAGTGACAAGAAATTCAAAAGCAGAAAATGGATGCTTAGAAAGAAACTTTGTCAGTAAAAACCATTAGCAAAACATGCCAAAATCAAAAGGCTTCCCTTTCAACAAAATAATCCTTTGATAGTTTTCAAATTCCAAGTGCCCATTTTTTCTTCTGAAAGTGACTATGCTTAATGCAAATTTGTTCTGTGCTCTCTGCTTTAACTAAGCAAAACAGTCAAGAAGAGCATTTCAATTCAGATTCATTTGCCGCATCACCCATCACTTGCATAGAGTAAGTGCTGAGGATGTCAGGATTGTCACAAACAAATCTTGTTGTTGTTCATGGAAAATGAGTATTTAGAAAAACAATAAAAGCAATTTCAAGAACCAGGAAATAATAAATGTGCAACAACTTTTGATAGTTGACTTGATTGTTTTGATTCTTCCAGGCAAGAAAGCGCAAAGAGAGACAGGGACCCAGCAAGGTATGTTTACTTGAATGTGGACTTACCAATAATTTTTAAATCTAAGGTGCTGTTCTTTACTGCGGAAAAGTTCTCCACCTCTGACACGAGCACTAGCTATTTTGTGGGTGCTGACCCCACAAAACACAAACCACAGAAATCTTCAAAAACAGATCATGTCAGGGTGAATGACATTAAAAATGAAATTATCTGGGGTTTTTTGTAAGCTATTTAAAAAGCACTGTTGCTGGGAATGTGAATTTCTTTTGTGTCCAGGCTATCAACATTCACTGATTTAAGAGTACACTTGAAAAATGTCTGTTTTCCTTTGCCCCACAGGAAATTTCCTCTCTGATTCCAAAGTGGCAAATGACAGTCCTAAGAAAAAAACCAATACTAGCAGTTTAGAAAGCTAGCATAAGAGTAATTTTTCTTATAAATAAACAACTTCAAGTATATCCATTCATTTTATAAAGTATTGTATAATGCAATTTTCAACAGGTCTGTAGATCACTGTTAATTAGTCACAGTGATGTGGTTTACTAGGGCTGTTAGCACGCTCAAGTCAAGTTAGACCCCCTACAGAGCTGTGACTTTTTCAGCTGCTGCAAATCAAAAGGTGGAATCTAAGTATGTTAGGAAAGACAAACTCTGTGTACCTTTCCTGTGGCTGCGTTTATGCACATAAATCTTGAAGTCCTTCTTCACTAGGAAATTTATCAGTATGAATGACAAAAGATGACATTACAGTATCACAGTATCATAAGGTTGGAAAAGACCTTTAAGATCATCGAGTCCAACCTATGACCCAACACCTACACCTACTCCTACTTGTCAAGTACACCATGTCACTAAGAGCCTCATCCAATCTCTCCTTAAACACCTCCAGGGACGGTGACTCCACCACCTCCCCAGGCATCTTCCTCCTGGTCAGGCAGTCTGTAACATGCTCCAACCAGGATGTCAGTCTTGCTTGCCCCTCTTACTCTTTCTTACGCATAGACACTCAATGTGGACATTCTCACTCTTAATATTTTTTTCTCAGGTCAAAGAAGATTTCATAACGTTCGCAGTGCTTAGCTCGGTGGATTGCCATGTAGTTGTAAAGCCAGTACTGTTTTGTATCAGGTGTTTTTCAAAAGGTTAGAAAAATGCATCTGAACTATATTCCTTTATGTCACGGTTGGTATCTCATCAAATGTGTGAGTTTTTTTAGATAAGGTCTTACTTAGGTGACTGATATGCGGTTCTCCACTGAGGCTTCTCTTGATTGCAACATATTTACCGTTACTGTTGGTCAATACAAAATATCGGAGAGCATATAGGTATGGTACAGACCTACAGTAGGTCTAATCATATTCTTATAGAGAACTGACTTGAGAGTCCTTGGCATCACACCACAGTGATTTCATGTTTCACTGAGACTCTTTTGGTAAGTCTTAACCTTGCCCCAACTGTTGTCTTTTAGTAGCTTATCAATCTTTTTGAAAGAACATGAAAGATATTTATTGATCATTATTCATTTAATGACAGTTAAGTAAAAAAACTATGTATACATAATCCTGCAGTTCCAATCTCATTATGGGTAAACAAATAAATAAAAACTTGTATAGTCATATAAAAAAAATCTCTCTCACAAATAATTTAACATGAGTAACTGAACAAGAGAAGGAAAGGGAGAAGAAAAGCAAACAAGCAAGCAAGTAAACAGTATTTTCTAACAATAAATTCATGCTTTTTGTGTAAATCCAGATTAACTCTCTTTTATTAATTAAATCTTTGAGCCATGTAAATAAAAGTAAAGATATTAGTTAAAATATTTATAGAAATACGGCATATAAAATGCATCAAATATTTCTGACATATCTAAATTACACTCTCTTTAAGCAACTGCCTCCAGCTCAGGTCAGTAAAATAATAAAAGATGTGTTTAATCCAGCTGAAAGAAACTCACATGCATAAAATTAATAATTCACATACTCTTTCTAAAGAAAAGTGGTAATATTATGCAAAAGTAACTTTTACCACCTCCTAATATAAGGTTTCAAAATACATACATTTTTTAAGGTGAGATTGGTTGTAAAGCAAATCCTAAAAAGATTACATTCTGCCATTTGGGAGTGATTGTTATTTGTTCTATTTTGGGTTACAAATCCTCTTTTTTATTCTCTAAAATAATTTAACCAATGAATTATGGATAACAAAGGCTATTTCCATCTTCTGACCTATTATGATTGTCAGATCTTTTCAGATTTCACAAGCTAAAATTAGTTTGGATCTAATCTATACTTCAGGCAAATTAATACTCTTTAGGAAAACATCAAGCATTGCTCATGTTTGTGATTTTTCTTTTTGTGGGTACTGGTGAAATTCCGGCACCTGGCATTAAAAGGATATGTGCTGTTAAATAGGTTTTATTCTTTTCTCTCGAGATGTGTATAATTGAGGTCTTGACCACTCACAGTCATCAAAGGTTCCATAGTTATGGTTTGGGGAAGCTGATGTCTTGGTCATATTTCATTTTCTCTTCTTACTTTCTGGATTTCATCTGGAAACAACAGTCTTTCTTGCTATTGGTCTGCCAGCAGGTTTTCTGGGTGCTGTTGTACAAGTTGCTGTGCTTTGTTGCAGTGGTGGGTAAAGATTTCCAAGGCATGAAAGCATCAAACTCTCAAGAATCCCAGGGAGGTCCACAAAGTACACCTAGACCACAGCTAGCGAGACCTAGTTTTCCCCCCACTTAAGACTCAGAAGCTGGGAGCCAAGAAAGCCTGTAGAAATGTTTAAACTACATACATCGATTCAGGAAGAACTCAGAGTGCTGAGGATTTTAAAGGGCTCTTAACTCAAAAATTATCAGGAAAAATATTACAGTTTTATGTGTTAAAATATTTTTACCTCTTCACTGTGTATTGCAGTCTATTGTAACTTGAGACAGAGGTGTATGGGTTCTTATTTTAACTCTGCTTCAAATAAATTTTGCTTTTTCCTGCTGATAGTTCAACACATCTAACAACAAGCATTCCTTTCCAAGTGGTTTCATTTTGATGATGCTTAATTCAAACATTGTTAGTACTTTGCAATTGGTGTGAATTTATTCCTCTCAGTTCCATAATATCTTTCTTGAGTGTTTTCACGAAGTACTACTAGCAGTACTGATTTTGCTTTTGTAATATTGATTTATTTTTAAAATATATTTGTTTATAATTTCTGAAAAAATCAGTTGGTTACTTTTTTATGTCATACAGATGAACTCATCAGCTGAACTATGGTTTCTAAATGTAGTGTTCCATTCAATTTGTAGCATTTTGTCACTTGCTAGTATTCCCAAAACCTTGCAAGTTTTTAAAATTTATGTTAACTTGTGAAAAACCCAAACCAAACAAATCCCAACAACAACAAGAAAAACAAAGACAAAGTCTGAGTGGCACATTTTGTTCTGTTACTTCATAAGAATATAGTGGTGCAGATCAGAGAGGAGTACGACTTTGTAGAGCCTCAATAAATAACATAAATCCTTCCACCTATGTGATAAGTCAAATATATTACTGCAGGAAATACAGTATGAACTTTCAGGCATTAAAATACTTTTCAATTCCAAGTTTACCAGTGAGGGTTGGTATTATTCACACTTCAGATTTTTCTTTTTCTCACTCATGGAACATCAGGCCATACACTTTAATTTCAATGGACATTTGAGTTGTCTCAGGAGGTGTTTCTTTTTATTTATTGTATTTTTAATAAAGTAAGTCTCTGGATGTTTTATTCTTTGAAGTTACGAACTAGTCTTCCTAGCTATTGAAAAGATATGCAAGTCACTACAAATTTAACTTTGTTCCAAAAATGATATATTCTCTCTGTCAAACACAATAAAAACATCTCAATAACTTTACAAAGTAAAAAAAGATGAACAATGCAATATGTGTCTGTTTTAGGAATGCAGATAATGCAGATGTCAGAGCCAACGATAAGTCAAAATACCATCACATATCTGAACCCTTACACACACCAAACAAACTCACTGTCTACTTTAATTCATAAACCTTCAGCTCTTCCTCTGGGTTATTATTCATACTGAAATATCTACTGCAACAGTCATGCTAGTTCTATTTTGGATGAAACCAAAGTTTCAAAGGATTTTGCAGATTTTACACAAAGCATCTTTACACAATATTTTATCTCTGTTTTGCAGAAAGTTTTGTTATGTTATTATCCTATTTTTTCCTCAAATTCTCATTTGGCTCAAATTCTTAATACTACAAAGATTTTTAAGCTGTGATTGAAATGTTGACTAAATCTTAGGCTGATGTAGAATGGCGTTGGTTTCATATTAGCTGAATGGTTACCTGGTTTAAAAGGCCCTTCCTCTTCCTCTTGTGAATGTTAGAGGTGTTTAATTTACAGCTAATTTATGAGCTTATGAATTTCGTGGTGTGATGTTCATAGAAATTTCATCAAATTTATATGCTTGTGTTATTCAAACAGTTTAAAATATTTTTTAAAATTTCTAGAATATTATTTTTAGTGATGTACTTAATATTTATAACAATACTCTAGGATCTTATTCATCATTCATTATTTGATCAAAAGTCTGCAAAATGTTCCAAATAAACACTGTAGAGTTGTGCTGGTAAACAACTGAAGGCTACAGTCATCCACTAGGCACTGCTAATAATTATTTTCTGAAGAATATGCAAATAATCGCATCAATGTGTAATTCCTATCCATAGCCCTTCCCATTTTATTATCTGTACAGGATGCAGTAAAAATATTCCCATCCATCTTCGGGGTATATTTAGGGTTTAATTTCTTCTGCCACGAATAATTCTTTTGGTTTCATCTCACTCCCAGTACAATAAAGCTCTTTTACAATGAGCCTCCAGTGATCATCAGACCTTTTAGTTCTACAGAACCACCCACATTCTGATTAAAGTTTCACTACACCACACCTTCTGTGATTTTCTCACTATGCTATTTTTTACTACATTTTTTGTCATTTCACAGAGATACAAAGCTCCAAACCTGTAGTGCTATCATCAGCTTTCCAAACTTTCTGATTTATAGTTCTTAGTAGACTTGAAGTGAATGAAAACTCAGTCCAAAAGAAGGATAGATGTACCTCTGTTTACTTAAAAAAGTCCTTAAATATTTCCTAAGTATTCCACCTGCTTTCAAATGAAATTAATTATACTTTTGCCTGTTGTACCTAAATAACATCCAGGTATGAAATGCCTCAGATATACAGCAAGAAATCTAAGATGGAAGGTATGTGATTTAATTAGCTGAAGTTTTATCACAATTCATGGGGGACTATGCAGTAGTAAACTCGGCAGTACTAGTCCCTTTGATGAGAGATCTTGTTAAAAATCTTTTGAAAATCCAGGTAGACTTCTTTGTTTTCATCCACAGAAGTTTGCTGAGAGCTTGCTGAGGGCTCTCTCATTTTTCCCAGTCTTTCCAGAGAGGCTTTTTCCACTTCATCAAATATCGCTCTTCACCTCTTGTTACAAAGCAGGAGTAGCAAGTGATTTTGAATATCTGAGATAATCACTTTCAGAAGGTAATTACAACTTGTCTGTTTCCTCTGATTTACATGTCTTCTGGCTCTGTCTCCATCAGGGCTCCATTCCAAGACGCTAGAGGGATCTGAATGCAGTGCACAAAGGCACACTTCATAGCCAAGGATGCAGAAAGTGGCTCTTGACTGTTGTTTCACTTTAATTTCTCGAACACCATCCATATCATTGACACGGACTGGAAAGATAACATGCCTTGCTGATTTTTTTTCTTCTTACTTTTTTCTTATTTTAGGAATCTCTGGATGTTATTTCTGAAAAATCACTGCAACTGGAAACTCAACTCAGTTTCCTGTTTCTTTACAGATTAAATATATAAAATATATTTTACAGAACAATTACACAAATGGGCCTTTGATAAAGCACTTATTAGAACATAGACATTTCTCATTACTCCATATGACTTTTGTATCTGAATTCAGGTTGCATTCATTTTACAGTAAAGGTAGGATTAAATGGAACCTGAAAACAGAAAATTGGTTTTCCCCAAACTGCCCGCATTGCAATGAATATGTGTAACATTCTCAGTATGATTCCCTATTTCATGAATGAACCTCTCCCCCACATGTGAAGATCAAATTAAAATAAACTCTTCTCCCTTATTGTTTTTTAATTTTTTAAATCCTAAACAATAGAGATACCCACAAAACCAGCAATATAAGAACAGAAATGTAAATAAATACCACAAGTAAGCATCAGATAAGAGAGAAACGAGTTCTTGAATGTCAGATCCTTTACTATTGCAGCTTTCCTCTTACAGATTCTTGAGAGTCCTTCAGATCAAGTAGGGCAAAGTATTTTAATCTGCTGAAGCAGTCCATAACCTTAATGCTTGTAGATGGCAATTCTAAAGAAAATAATTTACTTCTTTTAACAAAATTTTAAGAGTCTGAACATACTTCAATTATAATCTTTCTATGAAAATCCAGAATTATTACTATCTTTTTCAAGTAAGAAAGGTTAAGTCCACTTTCAATTAATTCTCCTGGATAAGTTCATGGGAGAAAAATCTAGCCGTATTTTCAGTGCAAACACACCACTTGCTTAAATTTGGGATTTTCTAGGAGACTAGCAAAGTATATTTTTTTGTGTCTTTATAAGATTATGTATTCACTAACAGTACGGCAGGATCAGCCCTGGCCACGGAATGCCAGCACCTAGAAGAGCCACTACTATGTCCTTAGCAACACCAACTTAGAAAAAGATTCAGATTCTTGTTCTGCTACTGAGCCTAAAGGGATTATAACATCTTCTCTAAACTAGAAGATATTGGGGAACACACTTTACCAGGATTAAGTGACTAGTCATTTTGAATTGTTCCCAACAGTTCCCTGGGGTTCAGTTACACAACTCACACCAAGCACATAACTATTAAATTTACAATTAATTATAAGCAATAAAATAATAAAATAAGTACAGAGTAAAATTATTAAAATACTGAAAAAGCACTTTTTGGACTGCAAGCATGCATTGCCAGCCCATATCCAATTTTTCATTCACCTGCATCCCTGAGTCCTTCTCACAGAGCTGCTTTTAGTCTGTTCATCACTCAGTTTCTACTGATACTGGGGTTTGCCATGACCTCACTGTCAAGGGGTGCTTAGCCTTGTTGAACTTCATCAGGTTCACATGGGACGGTTCATCAAGGTCCTTTTGGAGGGCATGCCTTTCCCTCTAACACATCTTTTGCTTGGTGTCATCTTTCATTAAATACCCAGGACTTTGTGAGGGATTATCAGAGGTCTTATAGAAGTCCAGGTGGCTTTTCCCTTGCCCACTAAGGTAGTCATTCTATCATCGTAAGCCACTAGGTTATTCAGGCATGATTCACCTTTGGTGAAGTCATGTTGCCTGTCTCTAATCTCCTCCCTGTCTTCCATGCATTTCAGTATGTCTTCCAGGAGGATCTGCTCTGTGATATTACCAGGCACTGAGGTGAGACTGACGAATCAGTAGTTCCCAGGGTCCTACTTACGGTCTTTTTTAAAAATGGATGTGATATTCCCTTTTCTCCGGTCACTGTTGATTTCACCTACCTGCAGTGAATTTGATGGAGAGTCATTTAGCAACTACATCAGCCAATTTCCTCAGGACCCTGGGACGCATCTCATCAGATCCCATGCACTGGTGTTATGTTCAGGTTCCTCAGGCTGTCATGAACATGATCTTCTCATTCTTCATTCCAGGGGACTTCATTCCTCTGGCCTCTGCCTTGAGGTAAAGTGACCTGAGGGATTTGTCTTTCAAATAAACTTAATTAAGCAAAAGGCATGCTGATTGTTTTTAAAAAATGTCACAGAGAGCCAGGCTCAAAGAATTATATACAGACAAAAGACTTGGAGCATCCTCTCTTTTATTCCTCCCTACCTCAATAATAACAGTAAAAATAGCAATAACATCTACAACATAAATTAAAACAGTTTACATATTATTTATGATAATAAAATAATTTTATAGAAAAAGAAAAAATAAAATGTCGCTAATAACATTTATTTTTACTACATTTATCTTACTGAAAGCACATTTTCTAAAAACATTGCAGAAATTTTTATTACCTACATATATTTCTGGGTGAAGAAAGAGGAGGAAAAATGTATCAAAACTTCCAGATAGACAAACTAATTTTGAGAATAGAATAAACTTTAAATACCTACAGATAAACTTTTGTGCAATACTGATCTGAGGCAGATCACAAGGTAGTAAACACAATTCGATACAGTATCTTATTGAGTGTGGTAGAATTATAAGCTTCGCCTCAGTAAAAACAGAAACTAAATGCAGACATAAACAAAATCCTTAACTCTTACCTGAACATAAGGATACCGAAAGTAAAAACTGTCATTTTATTACCATTAGAAAACTTTTAGACCTGCATACAGACCCTGCATCTATGAAATGTCTGATAGGAACAACACATTGACAAAATTAGTTGTTCAGTGTTTCAAGGGCAGAATTAAAACTTTCATCCACTACAGACAAAGATCAATGGAAGGTGTTCTTATACATAAATAAAAAAAATGGAAGTACGAAATACTTAGCGCTGACCTTCTCCACTGCTTCCTTTTGTCCTCTGTTTCCCTAGGTAGGCCATTTGCACCTGATAAACATTTGATGTAGAAACAACACAGCAAGAGTAAAACAAAATAACAACTGCCACTGGGACAGTGTCTAGCTCAGAAAACCCGAATGGGTTTCATAGTGACTTTTGCAGCCATCTTCTCACAGAGAACATTTTAAGAAAACCTGAGGCTATAGTGTACATATTCAGCATATGAGTGTTCATTGTTACACATTCCTAAATCTTATACAACTCATCACTATTTGTTATACTCTGTGCTAGATTATTTTACCAGGCAGAAACTTTTCTATGAAGTCAAAGACAACCAGGATGAAAATTGAGAATAAGATCCTGGCTTTTCTCACCTTAGTGGGAATTTCACCATTGACTTCAGAAAAGTTGAGATTTCACCCCTGATGCTTAACCCTCATTAAGAGTGGATATGCAGATGTTCAGTACTGTAAGATTACACTGAATATATATATAAAGAATATAATTTATTGACTGTTACCTTAAAAATTGTGCAGACATTAAAATCTATTGTGATATACCCCTAAGAACCCATGAGTTTTCAGTTTTCAGTTAGCATATTTCCTTCTGTTAGCAAGAAAGAGATAGATAGATTTTGAGATGTAAAATTAAAGAAATGTGGAAAGCAATTTTTTAAAAATAGAAATCTGACATTGATCCAGTTCACAATGAGCAGCTATATGAATTAACAAACAACGCCAATGGAGAAACAAATTCTTGGTCACAATTATTTTTTGGAAGAAAAGCAAAATAAAAATGGAGCCATATGGACTTGCTTAATGAGAAATTACAGTGTATAATATGCTTCTTTGATTTTCTGTGGCTTATGCAATCAATTTTTTTAAATCTAATGAATAAAAAAAAATGCATATAACACTCTCACCATCTGCATTAAGGACCACACTAGAAGTAGTGCTCCAAACCTTCACAGGGGTTGTACTTCTATGTAGCATAGGTTTAGTGATCATCTAGTGCTGCATTAAATACAGAAAAAGAATCAAAAGGTACATAAATAATATTTTCCTTTGTGAAGGTGACATAGTGGGTGGCACAAAAAGTAATCCTTTCTTATTTTCAGGTCTATCTTCTCACAGTTCCTTCCAAGCCATGGTTTGAAAGAAATTTATTTTAAAAGAGATTAGGAATGTTTATGTTATCCTGCCATCACAGGATATCCATGCACAGCAACTCTAAACAAACTAGAGACATGTCTTCAGCACCTCTCTTTTTGTGCTTTTGCCTAGGCAGCAGCAGAACAGCCTAAAGTGCCTCCTCGCTGGCTGTGACCTGCCTTGCCTGTAAAATCTCTGGAGGCAATGGCATTTTTTAAGAACAAATGGTAATCTTTTCTTATATATTTACTACTGATCACTGCTTCAGCAAGGTGTCCATGGCTATTTGTTCAAGTTAACAGACAAAATAATATCTAACAATATTACAAACCTTTTTGAATTAGTTTAGCTAGGGTCTGGAATTCTGTTAACACAACTCTGAAGGAGAAGTAAGTGTTTTAATGCTTGGATCTTCAGCCTCGTGTGAAGCAAATATAGGTGGTTCTCTCAACTGGAGATTAGTCTATAGATTAGAGGAAAAGGGAAGCCTTGTTTAAATATTATGCACTAACCTGGTAAATGTAGAATCAGCTTTGATTTCCTCCATGACTTTAAGCATGTCTTTTAGGTGAAATATCACAAAATGATTTAAATATCTTATCTCTTTGCAGATTTGAGTAAATCAGTAAACTAGCAAGGTTCTGCATCTTTACCTCACGGAAGTAGCTGTGCGTGATAAAACAGAGTATGAGGGAATGACAGGTTAATGTACATCAATGGGAAACACAAAATCCTGCAAGAAACAGTAAGAGTTTGAACTATCCCTTTGTCTGACTCTGAGTAGCCTGTTTTCATTGTAAAACACCTGCATACATTTTGTTCACCCAACAGCCCAAGACAGAAATTTTCAGCCAACTGTACCAGCTGCAGTAGCTCAATCACTTATTTCAGCCAATTTCTGCAAAGACAAAATGTAACTTTTGAAATCTTGGGAGAGATCTAATTTTTTATTAAAACAGACAATTTAGAATTATTCTATTTAACTCTGCTTATCAAGTTCTGCTTAGTTTACACTCAGCTACTAGAATTGTGATAAAACCGATTGTTAAAAGAAAGGCTATATAGGAGAGCAGAGGAGTAAATCTTGTTCTCCTTAGTTCTTCCAACATTACTGAGGACGATTTTATGTTGAAAACGGTCTGGTTGTTTCCGAAGAGAGAGCAAACCAGAGTTCTACTGAACAGTGTGAATAAAAATAGAAAAATCTTCTTGTCAATCAATAGCATATTCCGTGGGAAAAATCAGAAATATAATGGTGTTCCCAAAATGTACCAAACCTGCAATTAATATAAGAAGGTATAAAAACCAAAATGACACAGGTGTATAGTTCAGTCACTCAACAGAATATCCAGTTTCCTCCAAAACAGCATACCTGTATATTCATATCGTGCTGTTTTCTTTGTACTGTTTATGTTCCTGAAGGGAAAATAGCTAGTAGGTTTCCTTCATATTCATAGAGCAAACAAATTAAACCACCACTGTTCAGTTGCTTTCATTTTTATTGATCCCTTCTCAATTATTTTATGCAAGCAACGGTTTACCATACTATTATAATGGAGTAATACAACCTTTTTTATGCCTACTTTTTTTGAAGTTATGGGTCATACAAGCTGAAAAAAAATACATGAATCAAAATCACATTAAAATATACTGCTTTTTAGATATTGAACAGTCAGCAGTAATTCCTATTGTTTAGCTATGTTTTATTAGCAAAAAACCAGAGTCAAATTCATCCCCAGTGCAAACACTTTGGAGAGAAGAATGAATTTGCCCTATTGATTTAAACAAAAAGATTTAGTCTGTTGTAGAAATGAAGGACATTTGCCCTTATTGCCCATAGCACACATTCTTACAGTCAAACATAAACTAAAGCACATGCAGAATAAAAAAAATATGACCCCTTCAATCTGGCTTTTTAAAAGATGTATTTAAAATGAATCATGATAAGGGCCTGTACAGACTCCAGTAGAGCCTACAACGTTAAAAAAAATACTAAACAAAATCAGTGGCACCTTTTGTAAACAGCCATCGAGTATTACAAACACAAAAGTCTAACTGCTTATTCAGCTCCCATTCATCAAGGGAATTTTGCTCCTGGCTTAGCTGAGGTGTCATTTCCATTCAAATTAAAGAACTAGAAGTTTACTTTTCCAGCCCCAGGCTACCTTACGTGTGTTCTAATGTCCCTTCTGCCTAATTCTCCTATCAGTCTTAGTCACCATAGAATAAGAAATCCTGGAAAATGGGAGACAGAAACTTACAGCCAACAGCAAGAAAATTGCATTTTGTATAGATTACAAAACTGTATTAAATAGGAGTGTCACAAGAGCCTTTAATTTGCATTTTTTTGTCCTTTCGTGTTTTGTTTTTTTTTTTCCTGTGTTTTTTTTTTATTTTGGGGTTTGTTTTGGTTTGGTTTGGTTTTTTTTTCTGCTCAGCCTGTAAGGATCTACACTAAGGAAAAGTAAGACTTGGTTTATTTGTTTGTGTGTTGTGTCTTAAACACTTGTCCTAATGTGAACCTGTGGGTGCTTGGGGCTTTCAGCAGTTTGGCACCTTTCTGCCCGGGTGTCTGGGGGATGTGGTGAGGGAAGGGAGGGGGCTTTGCACCTTGTGAATAGGCTAAAACTGGTAAATCTTTCTGACTGGGTTGAAGAGTCAAGAGTATCCCTGACTGGACATGTACGCCCAAAGAGTTTTAAGCAGTGGCTGTTCTAGCAAGGTTCCTTTCCACTGCGAGTGACTTCTAAAACTCCAAGGCCCAATTCTGAAACCTTTCTCTGCATGCCTTGTATGCTAACGGAGGGCTGAACATTGTCTATAAATAACCCATGCTAAAAAGGTCATTTGCACGCCTGCTGCCATGTGGACCATGTTTTCTGCTGAAACCTTCGCTGTATCCATTTGAATGATGAATCATTTTTCTATTATATTCCTCTTTTCCTACTCACTATCTACCTCTCTTCCTTTTGCAATTAACATCACTTCTTCTTGACATTTTTAGGTAACGATGACTGGATTTGGGCTGTTGCTATTTGTACAAACCAGCCTGTTTCTGAGTTGGATTGTCTGTGTGTGATTTTGAGCCATTGCTCTTTTGTAAGGGACCAACTTTTTGCCAAGTCCTTGTAAATTGTTGCGCCTTTGACTGAGTTCAAAGTAAAGAATGGAATTTTGGGTAAACGCTTTAAATGACTGACTGCTGCTGCTTCCAGGCTGCTGTGCAAATACTCAAAAGATCCTACTCTGCCCCCTGCTGAGCAGGACAGAGGCAGAACAGGACTATCATTAAGACTAGTATTAAGCAAAATTTTCAAGATTTAATGTCTTCTGTAAAATTATTGAATCATAGAATATCTCAAGTTGGAAGGGACCATGTGACTAAGAGATTTTCCAGTTGCTCCTTAAACTCTGACAGGCTTGGTGTCACGATCACTTTGTTGGGGAATTTGCTCCAGCGACTGACCACCTTCTCAGTGAAGAAGCTTTTCCTAATGCCCAGGGTAGAAACTCCTGTGAAACAAAGTACTGAATAGCCAGATAAGCTTAGGATGTTCAGATCTGAAGATAACACAATTACTAAGGCATGTAAATCTTTATTGAGTTCTAATGGCCTTCAGCAACTTAGTTTCTGTTGATTAAAACTGGTTACATGACATCTTTAAAGTATTCATATTAGCAAATAGGCAATAGTTACATTTCTCATATCAATGTGGCTAACATCTATATGCTCAGCTCTCTGTAGCATGACAAACTTCCCATTCTAACTTTAAAAATATATAAGCTTAAGAAATAATTACAGGAATAGTAGTAATTTCATGTCCTATATTAATGCCAGATTAAAATGTTGTAAGTAAGCAACTTTCACTCACAACATCCTACAAATTTCTTTACTCATTGGAACGTCTTAATTTCTACTGTAGGTAACAAAGACGACCCTCTCCTTTAGGAAAATCTGTGAGGAATCCAAGTCATAATATTTATGATTTTTAGGGCAGCATTACTATTTTGAAGTATGAGTAATAATGAATAGTTCAGTGTATTAAATTGAAAGTTTAGTACTTGCATATGCATGTTAGCAAACATCATCTAACAGAATTCAAGTCTGATAAATCTCCTTATTAGAGAGATACAGAACAGACCTATTTCAAACTGCAATCAGAATTCTTTTGACTTCAATGGATTTTTAGTCAAGTCATTTGAGAAAACAGTTTTTGATAATTTGGCTACTCCACTAGGTTAAGTTCCTGTGGAATTTATAAAAAACAACAACAACTCTAGAACAATGCCACTACAATGAAATTTTCTAGTTTTTTTCCAAAGTTCAACAGAAGGATTATAATTTCCTAATAAAATACATGCTTTCAGGGTAATCGTTTGCAATTGTATTTCTTTCAAATTCTGTTGGAGTTTTCCAAAGGAAAGTCAGCATTAGAACTCAGAGTTTGAGAGTTCTAAATCCTGTCTATAATCCATTTTAATCTACCAGACCATATTGCTTTCATAACTAACCTTCCTGTCATTTATGGTGACTGACTGAGGAAAACTGAAGATTAAAGAGTCCCCAGTGAGATCAAGGATCCCAACTGCATATTTTAGTAAGTGATATGAGAGAGTCTCCCTGATATTTTACCAATTACTGAGCCCTGCATGGGGAGTCACTAGTGAAATTCTATGTGAGCTTAAAAACCTCCATGTTATTTACTTTCACTGACAGACCAAATTCAGGAGTGAGTTGTAAAGCAATCATGTTCTGTTAATGGAAAAAAAAAAAAAAGAATTCTGAAGTGCTAATATGTATCTTCCAGTCTTGTATAAACTTCTGTCTTTCACGCTCTCCTATTTTGATTTAATACAATTGTCTTGTTTGGAGCCTTTCTGTTTCTCTGTTCAGCACTGGAACATTTCTAAGGAGCAGAATCTTGCCCTTCCTTCGTCCTCAAAATGTCTGTAACAACATCACTCAAGCCTGTTTTCTTCATTTCTGCCTCTTTCTCTAAGAGGCACTACCCAGAGACTTACATCAATGTGCATTACATCTTCGTGAACTGATCATATCTTAAACTGCAATACACTAAAATCTGTGGGAAAGAACTACTCTGAAAACTGAAAAAAATTCTTTCATCTGTCAATATTTTTATGTACGAGAAGTTGATTGTCAATTACTATAAAGCATAAAACAAATAGTAATACATATGTACAAGTCATAGTCCTGTAAAAGAAGTAATTAAATCTGTTTTAAGATTGAGACTTGAAGCTTAAAATTGCAAGTTACCTTACTTATTTTGATTTTAGATCCCTAGTATTTTTATTTGAATGTGTCCCATTACCTTTCAGAGTTGAAGTATGTGCATAGGGAAGCCACTGTAAAAGGCAGTAGGGGTTGCTCCTCACTTGGGAACCAGCTAGCCTGTTCATGGGATCATCTTTGCTCAAGAGCCTGGGTGTACTTCGTTGATAATGCAGAAGGATGGGAAAATCCATTGTGTACCCCTTAAGAGATTTAACCTTGGTGGAAAATAATCCATTATTGAGTTGTATGTTGTAGAAAGAAATACAGCAGTACCACTTGAACCAGTGGAGAATGACTTTCATAAGGAACAAGACAGCGTGACGGTGATGAGAACAAAGCCAGTCTTGGTGCTCAACAATGCAATATGCTGCTTCTCCCGTCCTGAGCAATCATCTCAACAAGTACGGCTCAAACTAATCAACTATTCCTATAGACTTTTGAGAGGAGCATTAAATGGTAGGATATCTGTGTAGACATACCTCAAGGGAGAGGGAATGAGAATGTATAAATAAAATTGATAAGAATGCATAAACCTGTTAGCTACAAAGGTGGTTTAAATAAGTAATATATGTTGTGAGCGGTGGTAAGAGGGTATTTTGGGAATGACACTACAATGGAAAAGAACAAGAAAGGTATGGGACAGAAAGATCAAATGTAATGCAGTGTGGATTACATAAATAAGTAGAAAGGTTTGTGTAGAGTGTAGAAAAGAAACAGAATTTAAATGGGACGGTCAGAGAATTCTTAGAAATGTCAAGCAATGTGAAGCAGAGTATGATAGAAATGATACGGAATAAGGTGTGGAGATTGTACTGGGCCTAACTGGGATGGAGCCAGCTTTCTTCAGAGCAGCCTCTTCAGTTCTATGCTTTGAAATTAGGGCTCAAACAGTGTTTATAATACATCAGTGTTTTGGGTATTGATAAAGAGTGCTTGCACAACATCAAGATTTCTCTCCCCTCCCCAGGTACCCTTGGCCGTAGCCAGTATGCTGGAAGTGGAGTAGAGATTGAGAGGGAACACAGCCAGTGACTCCAAATGACCAGAGCTGTATTACATACCACATAACTTTGTGCTCAGCGATAAAAGCTGAAGGAAAGGAAGAGTAAGGTGGGGATATGCATGGTTATTGTGTTTGTCTTTCAAAGCAAACATTACATATACTGAGGTCCTGCTTTCCTGGAGGTGTCTGGACATCTGCGGGTGGTTGGGAAATAGTGAATGAATTCCTCTTGACTTGTTTGCACAGGCAGGTTTTGCTTTCTGTATTAAACTGACATTTTGATCAATTCACGACTCCTCTTTTTCCTTCTACTTTTCTCTTTTTACTTTGGTCCCACAAGAGAAGCAAGTGAGAGGTACTTTTGGAGTTTGGCAATGACCAAGGTCAACACATCACAGTCTTTCAAGAGGTGTATCACAGCCTCTGAACAATCTTACCACGGAAGTATTTTAAAATAAAAACAAGCTATGTCCCAGAATTACTGGTCTGAAAACCCTGGAAAAAAACAAGTTATAACCCAACTGCATGTGGACAGTAGCTTAGTGAGACTAAAAGCTTAAAGATCTCTTTCTTCCAATTTTGCACCCATGTGTTCTGTGTTTTCTCTCTATTGACTTCTTATTAAAAAACAAATAGTAGTTCTAGAGTTAATGTTTTATGGTTTAAATTAATTGCTTAATAATTAAAGTTTCTATGATACCTTGTAAAAGAAGAAAAGGAAATCCCTCCCTTGTGAGCATCCTCAGCTAAGCAGTCCAGTTTTGCTGCTTCTGAAGAGGAGTGTAACTAAAAGTTTGCCTGAATTAAAACCACTGAATTTGATGCCACACACGGGAGACCCTCTTTTTGGACTTATTTTCTTTCACAAAGATCCTGAGAACTTCTTTTGAAACTGTTCTCCTCATTCACAGCCCAGTATAAGCTTAATATTAGACGTATGTTCCAGCTTTCAGTGAAATATTCTGCCAAGAAGTTAAATAATCCATTTTCATTTGAAGGTTATGCCAGACCATTACAGGAACTGCCACCAGACTATTTTTTCCTCACTTAAAATCTTATTTTGACAAATTTCCTGTATTGTGGCCTGGTAGTATTATGCTATTTGATGTCCTGCCATTCTTCTATTACTGTCAAGGAAATTGTTGCTGACAAAATTTTTCTGAAATGTAATGACTGAAAAACCAGAAACATTATATCATATGACGCAGTCATGCAAAATTGTCCTAAACATTTATTAACACTGACATAAAATTGATTTGCTCACTCTCAGTAGGATGATTGGCAATAATTTTAAAGTCAGTAATATTTTACCTAGAAATATGATTATGCGAGACAAAGTTGATATAAATATTTAATCGCTCAAAAGCAGAGTGAATACAAGAGGTGTATATCAAAATGCAAACTTAGCAGGACATTTTGCTTTTGAAGTTTCTTTAGAAACAATTGTGTCTGCATAGAGAGTTATCGAGCCTCCTAACACACAGAAAGCAGGTATTTCTCATCTCAATTTCATAAAAAAAAGTAAGAACTTGTTCAAGACCATAGGATGTGTCTACCCCCTGCATGTTTTCCACAATAATAATTGTAGTAATAATTTTCAATGGTAATCATGACAGGCTTAATCTATCACTCTTCCATGTCATAAAAACAAGCATTCAGATTCCATCACAAAAAAATGATACAAAATATTCAGCACCTACTAACCAGTACTGGTGCTCTAGCAGGTAGAGTTATAGTTGCCTTTTCTTTCTGCTGGACTCCAGAACTTCTTTAAATCATGCACTAATTAATTTTAAAAATTTGAGCTGGTAGTTTTATTTTTATTGAAAATATTGATATTAGTATCACACAGTGGACTGAAAAAGACCCCGTGCTTCATAAGGTTATTGTAAACATTTAAATTAAATTAGATGTCAACTATTATTGGCATATCTGAAAGCTATCTAATGTTAATGAATTTTTTATGGCTTTAGTGCTAAAGCATCTTTTTTATCTTAAAAATCTAGAATCCTTTTTTTTTTTTAAAAAAAGAGGTATATAGATTTTTTTGAAATAAAAATACTGCTGGATTTTCAAGAGAGATGATGGACGTTCTTGTGTTGAAAATTTGACCCGAATGCCTGAAAGTATTGTTTGAGCCAAAGACATAAAGACTGAAAGATATCACTGATATAATATAGTCTGATTTCTTCAGAAATAACAACAGACTACTTTTCATAATCCTGAGTTACTCCAGTAGTTGATTGCCCTTCTTGTCAAATTACAAGGTATTAAAAGATCTCACAAGAGGGACTAGAAAGCTCATTTCTCATCTAGACACTGACATTTCTTTGAAAGGTGCTTAGGCTAGAAAGTATTGTTTGGAGATAGGAGATGTCAGACAGCAGCTGCTGCTTTGAAAAATTCTACCTCAAGATAAAATTCTTGTCTATGAACTTTACAGGGTGAGTATACACTGCTTTTGGGCTCCTTGCTTACTGTCCTGAAGCTTTCCAGATTTGCAGAAAGTTTTCACCTCAGTTATAGTTTCAATATAGCTTCCCCTTGCTGGAAACACCCCTTCTTGACTGGACTCCCCACAAGCCTTTCATATGAAGAAATGGTACTCTTCTTCAAAGCTGAATTCCCTTAACCTTTTCTTTCAATCTTGTCACATTCTAAGCAAGACAAAAAAATATAGCCCTGCAAAAAGTTGACCTAGATGGTCTTGCCTGAAAGAAGTCAACCTCCATAAATATATATGGGTTAAAATCAGAAATACCTTAAATTTTGGTTCTTGTTTATTAACTGTAACTAGAATAATAATAAGTAACATTAGGGAAATTGACTGTACATTGGCATGTTTGTAACAGCAGAAAACAGGATAACTGAAATCTAGCTTCTAGTTTTGGTAGACCACAGTAAGCAGTCAGGTTTTCTTCAACATCCTTGTTAATTTTACAACAAAAAGCATGGTGTATCTTATGAGTTTTTTACAGCTTTGTCTACCCCTACACAGTAGAGAGTGACAAACTGGTAGATTTCCTTAATATTTAAATTATTTCAGTAAAAATATGATGATATTTCACATTAAAAATATATATTTTCCCTTCTTTAGTCTTATCTCCTTAAAAAGATACAAACTAAAAAAAATAAGAAAAACTCAAAAGCTAGAGATGGACATTAGCATAGCAGTTGCACTAAGTCTCATAGGGATTTTATTGTTGCTTTTGACTTCATTTACATGTTGACACAGTAGGGATACATGATAGCACAACTTCTAAGCCTATGAAACTGAGAAAGAGATTGAAAGTATCTAACCAGTGGATGCTTTCCCATGTTGTGCCTTGGGTATTAGAGTTCTTTTTGATTTGTTTTCACTGTTTAGCTTGGTTAGAATTGACGGTACTTCTACTTTCTACTCTCGGTTATTTTGATTGGGTTTCTTTATTTTGCTTACCCACACCACTAATACATACAAATAGTCCCCACTTTGTAACCACTTTTAGTATTTGAAATTCCTACTACCTGGACAGAAATAAACAAACAACTAAACAATAACAACAACTCAGCTGCCTAAAAACTGTTCTATAATTTTATTCTTTCTTTTTTCAGTTCTCAGTCCTTGTATTTCTTAGTTTTGCCTCTGACTGTTTAAAGCAAATATGAGAAGATTTTATTACTGTCACTAGCACTTGCTGCAGGTTTGAACAACGACTGATACATTTGGATTATTTGCAAAGTATTTGGTATGTAAAATATATTAGAACATTTCTACTCTGTGACACTGGATGAAGATAACTGGATATTGGATAGGTCGATGGATCAAATGATGAGAAAATCTCAGCAGATTAGGAGTTTCAGCTCAATTGATCCAAAGCTTATCTTCTAACTTGTCCTGTCTACACCCACCTTACACCATTTTAACACTATTGCAGGGGAGTGCTTGCACGAAGCTAGGTATAAGAAGAATGAGATGGACAGATACAGTCTAACAAAAAAACCCCAAGGTAATTATATCTATAGTGGTATAGTGAGGAAATCCAAGCCAGGAACCATCCAAATATAGCATTTAAATTCCACATGTTGTCCTGATAATTACTGAAGTTTGAGTACCTAGTTTATAGACAACACAATTTACTAATTAAATTTGCATCTGATATATGGTTGACAGATGGCAACCCATAGGACATAAATTGTGTCCTATATAAGGAACTAATTTAATTTTGTGAGTGATGCCAAGCCTGTGGCCACTGATTTGAGCCAAAACAGTGGTCACCAGACTCATGCTGACTATGTGGATATTAAGTGGACAGTTACCAGTTACAGCAAGAGGCAGTTGGTGTATGCAGTAATATATCCAGGGGATACCTAGGAGGAAACAGGTGCTCCTGTTGTTTCAGGCCATTACTTCAGCCTGACACTACATTTCCCCCATGTTGCCTGCCACAGTTTTATGCTAGTGCATAGCATACACTGTGACTCTGCATCATGTGCAGTAGAAAATATACTTATCCCAATAATTAACCTATACTCCCCCTGTGAAGTACACCACTTACCCTTGGCTGACATGAAGAAATGAAAAACACACAACAATGAAAAGCTAACGGTTTAGTTCTGCAGACATACCACGCATACAATGGGAAATACAGGAGTGAGCTTGTATCCTTGAGTGTCTTGTGCATAGATCTCAGTCCAGTGGACATGGCTAGCCTAGTTTGCATAGAAAGAAAAAGACAGCGTTCATGCACATTTGTAAATAAATCTTCCACCAAATATATACTTGGCAATCAGGGGTCAGGATGCCCCGCAGGGAAAGAAATGATGGGTCAATATATTACTTAACTGTAGGTCAAAATATGTTGCAAATTGCATTTTATCCGTCACTGGAAATTTTCCATTTTAATAGTAGTGGATTATATTCTATTTTTTAATTGCAGGGATCCATCTAGCCTTTCCTGGTAATTTGAATCAGGAAATGGTAATTGGAAAAGACAGATTTCTATAAAAAATAATGTTACAGAATTTCAACTCAATTATGAGATGACATTGCATTCACAAATGCAGTCCAGTGTGTATGTAAGAAGGAACTGACCATCTGTTTTATTATTCACACATATGTCCGCATGGATAAAAGATGTTCAGAACTGTTTAAAGTATTAATCTGTTAAATAATGAAGGTGTGTATATGTTCATTGAACTGGGTACATTAGTTTATGTATTGATTTGCATTACGTATATATTTTGTAAAGAAGTTTGTCAAAACATAAGTGGAGTATTTTCATTTAAGTTAAATTAACAGAGTCACACCTACTGTACATTTTTTGCAGGGTTGTGAGTTTTCTTGTGCTGGGTTTCATTCCATTGATATCATCAATACAATCTGCTGTCATACTGCAGGTAACTACTTTTCAAACTGCAAAATAACCTCTTTCTAGACCAAAACCTCCTCCTCTGCAGCAACAACACAAATATTTTTCTGATGACTGTCTCTATGCTGTAATTTGTGTGAATCTCTGGTCCAAATAAACGATTTCTCCTAGAGTTTTATTTCATCCTTTAATGTTCCTATAACTTTCATGGTGGATAATTTACACTACAGCTGTTTTGGAGAGGGCCTGCGACTCGGGGAGGGCTAACACAAGGTTAAATAGCTATTTCATGTGCTATTTGCCCACACCAATTACTCAATTGCCACTGGGGAAATAAGGGTCATAGCAGATAAATACAAGCGTATGTTTTGTTTTCCTCTTTTGATCCTCCAAGCACATGATTCTCTCCTTTATTTTCTATAAGTTGCTCAGCTGACCTCCATCACATGGTTAGAAAGTGCTTATCAGTGTAGAACATGCAGGAGGAATTATGTGGGCATAGCATCTTGGAAGCAGTGGAAAACGACTAAGCTTGCAGGTTGTTAAAATACACTAGGATATAGCACCAGGTTCAGTAAGAATCTGGAAAGACACCCCCAGTACAACCTTAATTAGGAAGATCACAGAAAATCTTTCTGTGGGACAAAGATCTGCCTACATCAAATAAAGAAAACTGGAAAACAATTTCAATATTAAAATTAATCATGAATAAATTCAGTTTTATTCTTGTGAAGTTGAGTTGGATAAATATTGATATTTCGGAAAAAAACATAGTAGATGTTGATGTTATTGGAAGATAAATATTTCACTTCCTTATTCCCTATGGGAAATGAAGACACTTACAAGCAATTGCAGTATCTTCTGAAAATAATAATAATTTGAAAATTATGTTTTTCTTGAGAAAATCAATTCAACAGGAAACTCCAGAGGAACTATAGTAGAAAATTTGCTTTAATATCACACTTCATATAGAACTGAACAGTACACACTGTTTCTTTTATTTATTTTTTTAGCTATACTACTATAATATGTGCATACTTGCCTAGTTTTCTTAGAATAATTCTTCATATAAATACATTGAAATGAAGAACTGTGATCAGCTATTTTTCATTTGAGTATGAACCATTTGGCAAATGTTCAAAATGAAGTTTTTGTGGCATATTTCTTTTCATCCTCTAAGTTTCAATTCAGTGATTTTCCAACTTATATGAAAATAAAGGAAAAATACATTGAGAGTAGTAGTTTTCTTGAAGGAATAATAATTTCCTTGGGGAATACATTAAGGAAATACCATTTACTTCAGCAAAATAACTGGTTTTCTCCTCTGTGTATTTCTCAGAATCATCAAATATAAAATAAAGTTATCTTAGTTTTGAGTTCATTATTTAAAATGTTACTTATATTCAGATATAATGCATTTTGTAAATTTGAATATGTTTACTTTTAAATTAAGTTTTTAACACTACTTCTGCCTTCAATAACTTCATTTGAATTCAGTGATTTCACATCAAAACAGATTTCTATCTGAATGTTATTACATCAAGAAAATATTTTTTTCCGTGATAGGTGTATGAATCATAGAACCATAGAATCATAGAATAATCTGGTCAAAAAAGACCTCTGAAATCGAGTACAACTGTGGCCGTCCCCCTACTAAACCATTTCCCTAAGAAACTCATATAAAAGTGTTTTAATTATCTCCAGGGACAGTGACTCCACCACCTCCCTGGGCAGCCTGTGCCAATCCCTGACCACCCTCCCAGTGAAGAAATTCTCCCTAATGTCCAGTCTAAACCTCCCCTGGCACAACTTGTGGCCATTTCCTCTCGTCCTATCGCTGTCACTTGTGAGAAGAGCCCAGCACCCACCCCGTCACAACCTCCTTTCAGGTTGTTGTAGACAGTGATGAGGTCTCCCCTCAGCCTCCTCTTCTCCAAGCTGAACAACCCCAGTTCCCTCAGTCTCTCCTCACAGGACTTGTTCTCCAGTCCCTCCCCAGTCTCGTTGCCCTTCTCTGGACGTGCTCCAGCCCCTCAATGTCCTTCCTGTAGTGAGGGGCCCAAAACTGAACCCAGCACTCGAGGTGCGGCCTCAGCAGTGCTGAGCACAGGGGCACAATCACCTCCCTGCTCCTGCTGGCCACGCTGTGTCTGATACAGGCCAAGATGCCATTGGCCCTCTTGGCCACCTGGACCACTGCTGGCTCATGTTCTGCCAGCTGTCAACCAACACCCCCAGGTCCTTCCCTGCCAGGCAGCTCTCCAGCCACTCTTCCCCAAGCCTGTAACGCTGCACGGGGTTGTTGTGACCCAAATGGAGGACTCTGCACTTGGCCTTGCTGAACCTCATCCCTTTGGTCTCAGCCCATCGCTCCAGCCTGTCCAGATCCCTCTGCAGAGCGTCCCTTCCTTCAAGCAGATCCACACTTGCACCCAGCTTGGTGTCGTCTGCAAACTTGCTGAGAGTGCACTCAATGCCTTCATCCAGATCACTGATAAAGATGTTAAACAGGACTGGACCCAGCACTGAACCCTGGGGAACACCATTCATGACCGGTTTCCAATTGGATTTAATTCCATTTACCACAACCCTTTGGGCCCGGCCATCCAGCCAGTTTTTAACCCAACAGAGGATGTGTCTGTCCAAGCCCATGGCAGCCAGTTTCTCCAGCAGAATGCTGCGAGAAACAGTGTCAAAGGCTTTACTGACGTCCAGGTACACCACATCCACAGTCTTTCCCTCATCCGTTAAATTGGTAACCTTGTCCTGGAAGACCAGATTGCTCTGGCAGGACCTTCCTTTCATAAACCCATGTTGGCTGGGCCTGATCACTGGGTTGTCCCTCACGTGCTGTATGATAGCACTCACGATGATTTGCTCCATAACCTTCCCTGGTACCGAGGTCAGACTGACAGGCCTGTAGTTCCCTGGATCCTCCCTCCGACCCTTCTTGTAAATGGGTGTAACACTTGCCAGTCTCCAGTCAAGCAGCACTTCCCCAGTCAGCCAGGACTGCTGGGAGATGAGGGAAAGGGGTTTGGCAAGGACCTCTGACAACTCCCTCAATATCCTCTTGTGGATCCCATCTGGCCCCATAGACTTGTGTGTGTCTATTTGGCCAAGCAGATCTCTAACGAAATCTTCCTGAATCCTGGGAGCTTCATTCTCTCTGTCTTCTGGCTCAGGGGGCTGAGTATCCCAAGAACATCTCACCTTACTGTTAAAGACCGAGGCAAAGAAGGCATTAAGTACCTCTGCCTTGTCCTCATCCCTCATGACAACCGTCCCTCCTGCATCCAGTAAAGGAGGGGGATTATCCTTGGTCCTCCTGTTGTTGTTAATATATTTGAAGAAACAGTATTTATTGTCTTCCACCAAACTGGCCAGTTGAAGTTCTAGTTGGGCTTTAGCTCTTCTAAGTTTCTCTCTACGTGATCTCACCTCACCCTTGTAGTCGTCCTGGGATGCCTGTCCCCTCTTCCAAAGCTCATAGGCTTTTCTTCCTGAGATCAATACAAAGCTCTCCACTCAGCCAAGCTGGATTTCTTCCCTGACAACTCATTTTACGGCACATGGGGATGGCGTGCGTTTGTGCCACCAGGATTTCCTTCTTGAGGAGCATCCAGCCCTCCTGTGCTCCTTTGTCCTTTAGAACTGCCTCCCAATGAACTGTATCAAGCAGCCTTCTAAACAGCTCCAAGTCTGCCCTTCAGAAATTCGAGGTGGCAGTTCTGCTGACCCCGCTCCGTACTCCTCCAAGAAATGAGAATTCTATCATCTGGTGATCACTGTGCCCTAGGTGTCTTCCAACAGTCACCTCTTCCACGAGGCCTTCTCTGTTCACAATCAGCAGATCCAGTCCGGCACCTTCTCTAGTTGGGTTCACTCACCAGTTGTGTTAGGAAGGTGTCTCCATACGTTCAATGAATCTCCTGGACTGTTTCCTTTCTGTTGTATTATACTTCCAGCAGATATCTGGAAGGCTGAAATCCCCAAGAAGAATGACAACCAGCAATCAGGAGACTTCTTCCAGTTGCTTGTAGAAGAGCTCATGTTTCTTCATCCTGGCTGGGTGGCTGATAACGGACTTCTACCACTATATCTGGCTTACTGCACAGTCCACTGATTTTAACCCATAAGTAACTACTACTCTGTATCATATAGTGTCTATGTTTAGCCCATATGTGGTATCTAAATAATAAGCAAATGTTCTATCACACAATGACCCTTTCTGACTTGAGGAGAGAAATCAGAAAAACAGAGGAAGAACCAGGGATTTAAATAGGAACAGCTTTGATTAAACAATAAAAAATAATGCCAATACTAATACTATAAACAAAGCTATGCTCAGCCCGTATAGTGGTCATGTGCACTGCCAGCACTGACCACCAGAAGGCAGATGTAGCAAACACAGCATTTCTGGCAAGGAAAACAGACACCAAGGGCAGAAGGACAAGAAGGACCTCCCCGGGATACTGGCCATCAGAAAGGAGGGGAGTCCATGGCCAACATCCTGCTCATATGTGGATTGTGATGTTCATGGTATGGAATCCTTTCATCGGCCAGCTTGGGTCAGCTGTCTTGGTCCCACTCCTCTCAGCTTTATACACCTGTGTACTCGTAAAACTTGGGAATTTGAGAAAATTCTTTGGATTCTGTGGAAACGGCATTCCATGGCTGACCCAAAAACTCAAACAGAATGTCTTATCACTTGTATTCCCAATCTAAACTTCATGCTGTAGCTAAGTAAACATGTAGTTACTTAGAAAAGTAACTTTCTGAAAAAAAAATTGTTTCTATCCCAGCCAAAACTACGACTCACAGCAATGTCACTTTTAATATTTCAGTAAGTCTTATAATTTTCTTAAAAGTCCATGTTGTCCAATTTTTTTAGTGACAATCTGGCTAAAGTAATTCTAATCACAGAAATCAAAATATGAAGTTAAGCTTCTGAAATGTAGCGTATGCTGCTGAATTAAATATATTCCTTTTTATGGTTTGCCAAAATGATTTTTTAGAGAAGATATTATTTATAATCAGCTAATTACCCATGAAGTCTTTTATTGAAACACATCTTTCAATTAATGGACAATACTGTCAATGTTAGTAAACATAAGAATTTCCTGCCTGATTTCAAGGCTGGAGCAGAGAAAACTTTTAGAACACTCTTAGAAAATGCAAAATAGCACTCACAAAGTATCTTCAGGAACACACACATATTTCAATACATTCAGTTTTGCAAAGATGAAAGTTAACCTGTAATTTTCAAACTGTTGTTTGGCAGACACAGAGAGCTGTTATCCGACCTTTAAAATCAAATTACAAGTTGTGTGTATCACTTTCCCCTCCCTGGGCTGTGGCATGGGTAGTGTGGATCAACTCTGCTGCGGGATGGCAATGACGTGTATTGAGGTTTGGGAACCATCTCCTTGCTGACCTCCACCCACTGCCTTGGTCCTGACATCCCTGCTTGGTCACTCCAAGGCTGTGCCTGATGCTGGATCCCAGCACCGGTTTTGCTCTTCTCTCCTTACTGAGGTACTATGGGACTGCATCCCACCTCGATGGTATTCCTGCCCTGCCAGACGTGCTATCACTCACAGCTACCAGATAACCTCCCTCGTGGAGCTACATGCCCTCACTGCTCCCTGACACACTGCTCCAGGGGATTTTAACACAAACGACAACTCCTATGATGACCGAGTGCATGAGATCGTGTACTGAAACGCAGAAAACAGCAGAGCGTGCCTGATATATGAAATATCTCCAGTTAATTTAAAACATACTGGCAAAGTCAGAACCCTATGATCATAATGCATTTCTTGAATTTCAGATATTCCTAATGTAATCTCAATGCTGCATTTAAAATAATGAGGCAGGCACCAGACATGCCCCTTCTGTTGTGTAACAATGAAGTATTACCAAAAGTATGTTAACATTTATATGGATTAAGACATCAGTGGTAATGGAGAAAAATGCATTCTTTTCAACACAATATGTAACTGAGTAGCGTTTTTTTAAAACAGAAATAAGAGGCAATGTATTATCAAAGCTTTTTTGTATCCTTTGAGTTAAGGGTGACTCTCACAAAGCAACAGCATTTAATTTGCCATTACAATTAATTGATCTATATGAATGGTTACAGATAATACTGTGCTTTTCCTGCTTTTGCAGCAGCCTCTTCATTTTTTTTCTGTAATTCACATTTCTTAGCAATGGCAGTGTCAACAAATTTGTTCTTGGAAACTCTGTTGCAATTATTTTATGATGGCCTCCATTTGCATCCTGTCGTTTTTGACTATGAGGAACTGAGAATATTCTTCTGAAAGAAAAAAAGAGAAAACTTCTGTCTAGTTACTTAAAAGCCATATTCATCAATTCATGAATAATAATTTCTCCATTCATTCTGTGGAATCTCTTTTATTAAGTCGCTATATCTAGTTTTTTTGGTGAGATGTTACTGTTGTAGACACATGACCATGAAATTCTGCTGTGGATGCAATTCAGTCCAAAAGAAGCATTACTTTGCCCCTTTTGTGGTCGTCAAACCTGCTGTCCAGCCCATACTGTGCAACAGCTCTCTTTTATAGCCTCACATAAGCAAGAGCTAGTTCTTGAAAATAAGTTCTAAGTTCCCTTCCCAGTAAAATACAGGAGCTGTTTCTATTCCATATATTTTTTTCTTTCTTCCCAAGTCCTTTCAATAGGTATTCTGAAGAAAGCACAATGGAAAAAGAGTTTATTTCGTTTTTAAGCTCCAGAAATGCCCATAAGCTTCTTTTCCACATCCAGTAGACTAAAAAATTTTAATTACCAGCCGCTCAGAGAACAAAAATTCATTAAATTTCTCATTTTCTCCAAGTAGTAGCAACTCTAGTGCCAACAGTCATCCTTGGATAATGTCAAAATATTGAGGAAATAAATTACACCAGTACACAAACAACATGGTTTGGAGGTCATATGCCCCACGCAGGGTTTTTTAAAAGAAATCATCCTTCTTTTCCCCACCAAATACATGATATTCACATTTACTCTCTTTTTGCTTACATTTGTCGAAAGAACAACAGTTGTCAAGAAGAATTTATTAAGTGAAAACAGAAAATTACCCATCTATTTATAATGGGTAAAGATAGTAAAATAACGTGTTTGAGGCAGACTATGGTTTAGCAAAGCAGGTACTACTGTGTGCCAGCTCTGCAAGATATGAACGCCAGTTTGTGGGAAGTAGTTTTTCAATAGCAGCATCTGGCTTTTCGACAGACTCTCCAGGCTGTATCTCCAGCAGATTCATTTTCCTCTAAGTTGACCACTTGGCTATGTCATTTGTTGGATGAATAGTCTGCTTTGCTCCAAAAACTAACCTTTTATACCGCCTGTCCTCTTGATTCTCAGCTTCTCTATTGTGATTTTTGTATGTAAACATGCTTGATAGCAACTTAGTCTGTGAGCAGTCTCTCTAGTAGCAATAAGTTTCTTCAAAAAGTTGTCCTGAAGAGATTTGTCAGCATGGATCTGCTAGTGTAATCATTCCAGAAATCCCTTTTCAGAAAGACAGAGGTTATATCGACACAAGCCTTCTTTAGGGGGTAAAACTAATATCAGTTTCCCAAATAAAATAATAAGCTGTATCAACAGAGAAGGGATTTTTTCTATGTGGACCTGCACCTTTACTGCAATATTTTCCGATGTAAGTATATTGATTTAAGGTTTCTACCAGCACACTCCAGAATCTGCACAGGTACACTAGAAAATAACACAGATACATATGAAGCATTTAATTTATTTGAGCTTCTGGTATGTATTTCTTCAGATTCAGAAAATGCAGTGTTTATTTATTGCAGTCATACAATCAAACCAAACATATCATAGCAAAATTTTGTTAATTACTTTTTTCTGCATTGGACTACTAGATTTATTCATTTATAGAAAAAATAAAAATAACAGGTTTTTTTTAAAGAAATGTAATTTTTTTAAGCTGGGCAATATTTTCACTTGTTGAACTACCTTATACAGAAGTTTAAGATTTTTTTGTCAATTTAATATGAAATTACTTGCAAAAATAATTTCATAAGCACTTTTCCATAACAGTGTATCCAGTAAATGTGTGTTACCATATTTACCTATTGGCACTATTCGTGAAAAATAAAATAGAGATAATGATAAAGGGAATTTGTAACAGAAGGATTTATTTCCTCTCTTATGTTTACATGTGTAAAATACATGGCTATTTCACCTAATATTAATCTCCCAAAATATTCTGGAGCCCTCCAGTGCAGTGATTCTGGCACTGTGATTAGCAGAGCACTAAAAGCAAGGCTTGCTGTGTTTTCAAATGCTGACACGACCATAGTCTCAGTTCCATCATTATAAATAGAATTTAACATGCTCTGAAAACATGCCCTTTGAAACTGATGCCAACATCATTATATATTCCAACAGCAAATAGGTTTTTTAAAACCACGCAAACTTGTTTTTGGTATTTTTTTAATATAGAAATTTGAGGAGAGGGGGTAAGGTTGAGCAACACAATGTACAGAAAGACAAGACAGTTTTACCATCTCATGAATTATAACAATGTCTAACACTCTGTACTTTGTAATGCCTTAGGGCTCTTTCTTCAAGCAACTAATTTATGCCTCTGTAGATTGGAAATACTTATTTCTTTTTATAATGATTGACAAGCTGTGGATTTTATTCTGTAGAATATATTATAAAATCCTGTGTTGTGCAATGCAATAGGGAAAATTTGATACTATTAGCATTTTATGTAAATATATTTGGAAACAAGAATTACCCATGAAAAGAGAGATTTGAAATTTAAAAAAAAAAAAAAGAGAGCTTATTCTCCCTTTTATTTCCGTCAACTCTATACTGTATCAATGGATGCCAACCCTTTCACATCAATACTGGCATGGAATTTGACTGAAAATTTGTCTAGAAAGGTGTGCCTTCAAATTAAGAGTCTAAGCAGGAGAAATATCCATTTTAACATCTTGTATATCTACACTAAGAGCAAAGACATAAGTTGCCACCAAATAAGAACATGTTTATTGATCACAATACATAAGCATGGATGTGCATCAGGGAAAACAAAACAAAACAGAATTGTTTTCTAGAAAAGTAAATGTGTCTTGTATATACATAATTAGCATTGTGGATGAGGATTTAAGTCTACAACACTCTGAAGATTTTCTGGAAGATAAGCGAAACAAGGCAAAATGTAATTTGCATTCAACAGTCTTAAGACAGATTACAGGATCCAGATCATCTATGACTTCCCAGCTTGACATTCAATAATATAGAAAAATAGAAGCTTGACCTTAATTTGGAACTACGCTTGCTGAGATCATGAACAATAATAGCAAAATATAGAAGACAAAGAAATTGACCAAACTATACATTGTTTTTATATCCCATTTTTTATACCCCATTGTATGCAATTCTCACTTAGCCACAAGAAATGTTGTCTCAAATGAATAATCGAGTTCTTGGGGAGTGGGATTTCCTGCTTCATCAGATAGATAGACAAAATATGTATTTACAATCTTTTCCCTATACAGTCACATATAAACAAGAGTCATGAAAATTCATAAGTGGTTTTAGGTCAACAAAAAGTTGACTTTGACTAGGGCAAATAGAATAGAGAAAAATAATTTAAAAATAATCCAAATGTTTCATTTTTACAGTTTAAACAGATAACATTTCTAATTTCAAAACAATTGTCTCTCAGAAATTACCTGTATGTAAGAATTACAACAACAAAAAAAGCATAAAATGTTCATCATTTATTTCTAAAATGAACTTAATAGTTCAAATAGAGTTTAGATCAGATGCAAGATGATTTTTTGTGCAGGAGACATTTAAAGGTAGAAAAAAAGAAGACAAAGGTGGTCAGCGCCTTACAGTCATTTTCTCCTGGAGGCATCAGAGGCTGCAACATGGGACCTGTCACAGTGGCAGGAGCTGAGACCATGAATGTCACTATCTCAGTCCAGATCTGCTCTTCATGAAAATATCAAAAAAGCTAAATATAATATTACTGAAAAAGTATAATTTAACAATTTTTTTTGTAATCTTAGATTGTAGATAATGGGGTGGGACGGGGACAGGGAGAAATACGTCTTCCTGAGGTTCGTAGAATAGATTCGTAGAATAGATTCATAGAATAGATTCATAGAAGGGTTTATGTTGGAATGAACCTTAAAGATTATCCAGTTCCAACCCCTCTGCCATGAGCAGGGACACCTTCCACTAGATCAAGTTGCTCAAAGCCTTATCCAGCCTGGCCTTGAACATCTACAGAGATGGGGCTTTCACAACTTCTCTGGGCAGTCTTTCCCAGTGCCTCACTAGCCTCACAGGAAAACATTCTTCCTAATATGTAATCTAAATCTCCCCTCTTTAAGCTTAAAAACATTATCCCTCATCCTATCACTGCACTCCATGATAAAGAGACCCTCCTCATCTTTCCTGTAGCCCCATTTAAGTATGGGAAGGCTGCTATAAGGTCTCCCCCTTGAGCCTTCTCTTCTCTAGGCTGAACAAGTCCAACTCTTTCAGTCAGTCCTTGCATGAGAGGTGCTCCAGCCCTCTGAACATTTTTGTGGCCCTCTAGACTCACTCTAACAGATGCATGTCCATCCTGTGCTGAGGCCTCCAGAACTGTATGTGGTACTCCAGGTGAGGTCTTAAGAGAGCAGAGCAAAAGGGGGAAAATCATCTCCCTCAAACTGCTGATCACAATTCTATTGATGCAGCTCAGGATAAGGTTGACTTTCTGTGTTGCAAGAACACGTTGCCTGCTCATGTTAAGCTTCTCATCTTCTAGCATCCCCAAGTCCTTCTCTTCAGGGCTACTCTCAATCTGTTTACCACCCAGCCTATATTTGTGGTTGGGATTGCCCTGACCCAAGTATAGAACCTTGCACTTGACCTTATTGAACTTCATGAAGTTCATACAGGAACACCTCTCAAGCCTGTCAAGGTTCCTTTGAATGTCATCCCTTCCCTCCAGCATGTCAGCTGTGCCATTCAGCTTGGTGTAGTTGGCAAACTTGATGAGGGTGACATCAATCACTCTGTCTATACCTCCAATACAGATGTTAAACAATAGGAGTCCCACTATAAACCTCTGAGGAATGCCACTTGTCATCTGTCTCCACTTGGACATTTAAGCACTGACCATAACAACTTAAGTGTGATCATCCAGCCAATTCCTATGCACTGAGCAGTCCACCCATCAAATCCATGTCTCTCCACACTATAGACCCATTGTAGACTGCCACCAAATTCATCAGGCATGATTTGCCCTTATTAAAGCCATGTTGGCTATCACCAATCACCTCCTTATTTTCCATGTGCCTCAGCTCCATGATCTTGCCAGGCACAGAGGTGAGACTAACTTGCCTGTAGTTCTTTTCTTCCTTTTTTAAAATTGGAGTTATATTTCCCTTCTTCCAGTCAGTGGGAACTTCACTGGACTACCATGACTTCTCAAATATGATGGACAGTAACTTCTCAACTTCGTCCATCAGTTCCTTCAGGAGCTGTGGATGTATTTCATCAGGTCCCATGGACTTGTGCACCTTGCACATCATCCTTTTCTAAAGTGGGCTGTACTTTGATTTCCCAGTCATGTCTTTGCCTTCTGTGGTGGTGTGGCTTAAGTCCTTGCTTGTGAAGACTGAGGCAAAAAAGTCATTGAGTACCTTAGACTTCTGCATATCCTAAGTAACTAAGTATCCCACTTCATCTTCCCTTTATCACTGCCATACTTACAGAAGTTTGTCTTGTTCTCCTTGACATCCTTGGCCCAATTTAATTCTATCAGAGGTTTAGCTTTTTTAACCTGATCCCTGCCTGGCTGCTCAGACAATTTCTCTATGCTCCTCCTGAGCTACCTGCCCTTGTTTGCACCCTCTGTAGGCTTCTTGTTCGAGTTTAAGTTTGTCCAGGAGTTCCTTGCTCATCCATGTGGCCTCCTGACATTTCCTCTTTGTTGGGATGCATTGCTCCTGAGTTTAGAGGAGGTGATCCTTGAATATTAACCAGCTTTCTTGGACCCTTCCCCCTTCCAGGGCTTTATCCCTTACCATGCAGATTACTGAATCGACCAAAGTCTGCTCTTGTAAGATCCAGGACAGCAAGCTTGCTGTGTGCTCTCCCCACTGCCTTAAGGATCTTGAATTCCACCATTTCATGGTGGTCGCTGCTGCCAAGACTTCCCTTGAGTTTCACATTCCCCATCAGCCCTTCCTTGTTTGTGAGAACAAGGTCCAGTATAGCTCTTCTCCTGATCAGCTCTTCTATCACTCAGAGAAGGAAATTACCATCAATGCATTCCAGGAACTTCCTGGATTGCTTGTTCCCTGCTGTGTTGTCTCTTCAATAGATACGGGGGTAGTTGAAATCTCTCGTGAAGACCAGGGCTTGAGAATGCGAGAGTGCACCTGTCTGTCTATAGAGAGCCTCATTGACTCACTCTACCTTGTTCTCAAACTTCTTTTCTTTTAGGCCAAGTGGCAGTTTAGGGGAAAGATTTACCACAGGACATGAATCTTTGAAATACAGGTTGATTTGAAAACTCAAACGCAGGCAATCTGCCAATAATTTCACATGATTTCCTCAGCAGGAGGATCCTACAGCCTGTTCACCACACTCTCCCATGTCTTTTCATGGACTGCAGACAAAATCTCATGAAAAAATAAATGCATAGTTATAGTAACAACTGGGATAAAAAAGTTTCTGGTAAGCACTTCCACAGATCTCCACAGCTCTGCAAGAAAGCATTTGCAAACAATAATATTGTTTAATTCACCTGGTTCTTGCATTGGATGAGATGAAGGATGCTTGCTCCATACACACCCTCTCCAATCCACTCACAGAATCACAGAATGGTAGGGTTAGAAAGGACCTCTGGAGACCATCTAGTCCAACCTCTCTGCTAAAACAGGTTCACCTACAGCATGTTGCACAGGATCGCATCCAGGAGGGTTTTGAATATCTCCAGAGAAGATCCCACAACCTCTCTAGGCAGCCTGTCCCACTGCTCTGTCATCCTTACAGTAAAGACGTTTTTCCACATATTCGGATGTTAATTCCTCTGTTCCAGCCAGTACTTGTTGCCCCCTCTCCTGTTGGTAGGCATCAGTGGAAAGACTCTGACCACATCCTCTTGACATCCCCCCTTTAGATATTTATAAGCATTGACAAGGTCCCCCTCAATCTTAGTCTTATCTTCTCCAGGCTAAACACACACACACATCTCTTAACCTCTCATCATAAGAGAGATGCTCCAGCCCCCTAATCGTTTTTGTGCTCCTCCCCTGGACTCTCTCCAGTAGCTCCTTGTCTTTCTGGAGCTGGGCAGCCCAGAACTGGACACAGTCTTCCAGATGCAGCCTCACTAGGGCAGAGCAGAGAGGGAGAATAACCTCTCCCAACCTACCAGCCACACTCTTAGTGCGCACCAGGTTACCATTGGCCTTCTTGGCTATGAGGACACATTGCTGGCTCCTGGTTAGCTTGCTGCCCACCAGGGACTCCCAGGTCCTTCTCTGCAAAGCTGCTTTCCAGTAGGTCATCCCCTGACCTGTGTTGGTGCATGGATCTATTCCTCCCTAGATGCAGGGCTCTACACTTGCCTTTGTTCAGCTTCATTAAGCTCCTCTCCACCCAGCTGTCTGTCTTGGCTGTGTCTCGCTGGATGGCAGCACAGCCTTCTGGTGTATGAGCCACCACTCCCAGTTTTGTGTCATCAGCACACTTGCTGAGGGTGATCTCTGTCCCCTCATGTAAGTCACCAATGAATACGTTGAACAAGACAGGATCCAGTACTGATCCCTGGGGAGCATCACTGGCCGCAAGCTTCAAACCAGACTCTGCTTATCACACTCTTCTTGATGTGCTCCAGGATACACTTGGCCTTCTTGATCACAAGGGCACATTGCTGGCTTTGTTGGTTCTAACACTCCATCACATTCCTAATTTCCTCTTTTAGAGTGTCTTCCCTCATTTCTCATATGGGAGAATTATTTTTTGAATGTGTGGGATATCTATGTTTTAGCAGGATCAGACAGTAAAAAAACTCCAAATGCCACACAGTGCCTTACATATCCTTATGCAGAGCTTTGAAAAAGACTGTATTTTATTGGATTTACTGCTGGTGCAGACTTGATTGTATTAATATCATCCCTTACTCTTTCTCTGATCTAAGCACATCACCCCCAAAACAACACCTCTTGTCTCCTAATACTGCTAATACCTTCACTTTCTGCCAGGTACTCAATAGAGTAATTATCAGAGGATTTGTACTTCCAGACCAAGCTGCTGGAACTCTGGCTATCTTTTAGGATGTATAGCTCAGTCAGGAGACATTAGAGACCTGTTGACACCTGACAGGGAAGAAACATGTGAAAATTGGTGAAACAAACATCTATCAAAATACACTTACTCCTCTATCCACGGCAGGCAGTAGTACCTGCAGTCAGGCTATAGATTTGTTCCCATCCTCGTGCAGGATTGCTATTCTAGTACACGATGAGACAGTTGTAACTGCTTATATGATTGAATGTTCGGTGCTCTGTAGCCTTCTGACATTGGGTTAGGTCATCTGGATTCGGCCCTCTGCCCTAAGCCCACTACATTATTTTTTTAAAGTAAAACCCCTTTCAGAGAGGTGCCAGATTGATTATGCTCCTCTTCTCTGCTCTGTTGAGAACCCACTTGCAGTACTATGTCCAGCTCTGGAGTCCCCAGCACAGAAAAGACCTGTTGGAGTGGGTCCAGAGGAGGAGTGCCACAAAAATCATTAGAGGGATGAAACACCTCTCCTACAAGGAAAGACTGAGAGAGCTGAGGTGGATCAGCCTAGAGAAAAGAAGGCTCCCAGAAGGCCTTATTGTGAGTTTTCAATACCTAAAGGGGGTTAATAATAAAGTTGAATACAAACTATTTAGTAGGACTTGATGCTGTAGGACAAGAGGATATGGTTTTCAGCTAAAAGAGGGAAGATTTAGACTAGATATAAGGAAGAAATCTTTCAGAGTGAAGGTGCTTAAACACTGGAATGCCCGGACAGGTGGTAGAATCCCCACCCTTGGAAACACTAAAGGTCAGGTTGGACTGGGCTCTGAGCATCCCGATCTAGTTGAAGATGACTCTGCTCATTGCAAGGGGGGTTGGACTAGATGACCTTTAACGGTCCTTTCCAACACAAACTGTTTCATGATTCTATGATTTCTTCTGCTAGATGTTCACCAACACATATTCCTCAGTGCTCCACTTTCCAGACACTTAAGCCAATAAAGCCTTTTTTCTCATCTTTGAAACTTTAAAATATTCACCTTTGGTGATTTTCTTCTTACCCAACATGAAGCAATTGAAATTAAATCGTTAAGTAGTGCTACCTCATGAAAATGTATCATTGGAAGAATTGTCCAGTTACAAGATCAGATACCATGAAACTTCAATGTTTTCATCATTTACAAAGACTTCAGAGAAAAATATTAAACAGATTAAATTTTAAGATATTAATAAGATTAGGCCTAAGACTGCATTAGGTAGCTTCAGCACAAGAATCTGCACTGCCTTCAGCAGCAATACAATTTATCCACTATACACGACATCATTAGTGTCACCTTTTCCTCAGCAGTTTTGTTATACGTCTCTAATTGAGAAACTTACAACTTGGCCAAGAGCATTTCCTCTGAGCTGAAACTTGGAGTCAAAATCAAGAAAAGCAATAAAAGCACTAGTTCATTTTCACACATTTTTCTAAGAGTGAGCTTAATCAGCCCTAATACTTTAGAATTTTAAGAATTTCCCAATCATGACCTTATAATATTATTACACACCATCGCTGAGACCTGCAGTTTGGAGGATAGGATTTCTTACGTGATTACAGAGAGGTAAAGGGAATTTTCCAAACCAGAACTGAAAAACTTGAGAAGAAACTGGGAGAATTTGAAATGGGGAGCTTCTTATTTAAAAGAATTTTTTCTGTACCTTGGCCATGTAAATCCTGCTGATCAGTGCTCAAAAGACAAGCTGACAAGTTTAAGAACACATTAAAAAGTCAATTTTGATTTGCCTACACTGACTGTGTTGATGAGCCACCACCTCACAGTGAAATTTATGTCTTAAAACCAGCAATTTCTTTTCTTATGGTAAGAAAATAGAGATGGAATTTGAAGGCTCAAGGAGTTTTAAATGAAAACTAGAATTATTTTTCAGTTTAAAGTCTTATCACAGTTAAGTAGTGGTATAAGTAGATGCATTTTAAATTAGTTCATAAGAGATCAAATAAAAGTACTCATATTAATTCCCTTGCTGTTCTGCATTGTCAAAACAAAAAAGGCAGCCCTAGTGTTAATGACTTGGAGAGACATTATTTAGTAATTCACAGTAACAATGAGTCTATATGTCAAGTTCCTAAAACATTAAGAGAAGAATTTTGCTTTACTCTATTTGTGAAGTCATGGTCCATCTGCAGTTTGATTTTTATGAAGTAATGCAACAAATAAAATTTTAATTCGAAGGAAAATAATATTTCTGATTTCTTTGCATCTAATATGACCCAGAAATTCCTGTGAAGGAAAAGATTGACATCTAGTCATTATAGTAACATTATAAGAGGCTAGACTCATAAGTTTTGTTGGATGATACAATAGATGAGGAGCTCTGGTATCAAAGGTTATCTGAGATGTATATTGACAGACTGTGTCTCATGAGTCTCCTGGTTCTGCATTTTTTCTCCTTTGGATTGTTCTTAGGACTTCACCTTTGTGTAAAAATCACTTCTCCTCCCGACCTGCACCTCTTCTCATAAAGTAATACTGCCTCTGTCAACTTGTCAAACTGGCTTCCTGCAGCAGGACAAATCTAATGTTTCAACCACAAGGTAACGTACTCACTTTCAGTTCCCCTTCACAGTTTAGGAGAATATATCCTGAATGTAGCTGCAACATCCATTAGAAATTATATTTTGTGTCACAATAAATGATTGCAAAGGGTTTTGCTCTGCTTCACTTGCTCTGAATTCTGAATGACCTACATCCCTTTTTCCTAGCCATCAAAAAAGAGACAGCCTTAATGAGAAAATGTCATTTTTTAATAATTTGTCTCCTCCTTTTGCAAAATAAATCCATAAATGTGATCTTCTAAACATCTACTGTGTAACCATGAAAGTTTGATCTGCATGCTCATGAATCTGGTAGCTGCCAATTTACTCTCTGTGTAGCTATAACTACAGTATTTTTTAGTAAAGGTCAAACAGGCAAATTCAAAATCTCTGCAATGAAAGGCATGTCAAAAAATGCTATTGTAAAGTTGTGTCCATATATACATTTACTTTACATCTCGCAATGTATTTCAGACATAGAATTAACCATCAGAAATTGCTGCAGATATCTGTATACAGAAGATGAACAGTTCAAGAAACTGATTATGAAATACTTGGGATAGTTACAGGGTTTTGGCTAACTCAGTCTGTCAAGGACTGCGAGCAATGCTGGATACTCTGTCCCAGCAAAATCCTATCTAGGTCCAGGATGCCTAAAAGGTATGGACATATTCTTTTTCAGATTTTCAGTTTCCATGATGATTCACTATATTTACCCCACAAAATATGTGACTAGAGAATGTAACATGTACTGTGCTGGGCTAGACACTGTAGTCTCTGCTCAAAATAGATGACAATCTAAGCAATATGTGCAATAATAAATTTATATGACATGTATGGTTATCAAGTAATCATTAGAACAGAGTTCAGTGTCTAAAAATCTAGATTGAAATGGTTATTTTTTAGAAAACAACACCCCCCCAGCATTATTCATTTATTGCAATCTTGTCATCTTTCTGTTTTTACTTTTATATTTTGAAAATATACAGTACACCAGTTCACAATTCAACTGTGTGTTACAATAATCTCAATAAGGAGAGTTAAAGTTTGATCATGGTTGAAGACTTCATGCTTTACTTTTGAAATATGGCAAAAGAGAGCTTTGCTTAAGCATGTTTCTGACACATCTACAGGTATAATTTTTAATGTTTTCTTTGTAAAATGAAATCTAAATTGTCAACAGTTTATCTGAAATAGCATAAAGAATATCACCATAGCATAATTGTCATGCATTTGAAGAACAAGTTAAAGTCTGAAGTTTCATAGCTGCTTTACTTCCTGTTAATCTATGGATTATTATTGTAACCCTTATTTCTGGGTTTTTTTTTTCCTTTTAGAGAAAAGTTTGAGTAAATTTACAAACTTCTGCATTTGGCATCTTAGTTTATATTTCTCAGCTTTGTTTAGTGCTATTTCTGTGGTACCAAATCATCATTTACATTATTTTAAAAAGGTTATTAAACTTTTATAAAACAACAGGAAGGAAGTGAATTACGGATTCATATTACTATTGATAGAATAGTCAAAATAACAGCCTTGCAAAAAAACAAGTCGTATATCTGGTTTACCTAGTAAAGCAGCAGTAACCACCCCCATTAGTTTTTCTCCTTAGCAATGAAGCCATGCCAAACCAGGAGATGTTATCATTTTAAACAACCAAGATTTTCAAGTTACATTCATGTCATAAGTTACATGCAGGAAGTTCTTTCAGGTTTTGTAATTTATCCTGAGAGTCAGTAGGATTTTGCAGCACAAGATCCTGGAATATTCTGACTTTAGCACTGACTATGTTAAACTCCGTAAGGCAAAGACTTGGCCCTCCTTAATGTCCATCATTAGTGTAATTGAGACACAATATAGCACAGACAATAATACATGGCAAGTAGCAGTTAGGAAAGGATGCTGCAAATGACAGGAGAATATTTTTCACAGTTACAGGGATAAGCTGTTCGTCTGGGCAGTGATGGAACCCACTTTCTTGTCAGACCAAGAGTATCATGGACCTTTTTTAGCAGGTATTTGCTAACTGGAACTTAGATCCTGCACAGTCTTAGGAGGAAAGCCAATGATTTAAACATCTTATTGTATTTATTGTTAGTTTTCTAGGTTTCTAAGTCTAAAATCAAGCCTTTTGTACATTGTAGAAATATATTTCTGTGTCAGCATCTACAATATCTCACTGCATAGAATTATTTTGCAATCCCTAATCTGATCAGTACTTTACTTGCTGCCAATATATCTACGCTGACAACATGAATATATTTCTTGTCAGTGTATTAGGAACAAACTCAGGCCATTTTTAAATTTGTGCAATAATGAGGAAGTTATTCTGGATAGAAAAATACTCTGTTCTTATGGTAGAACTCAGTTCAAATTACAACTAAATTCTTCCTCGTTATGTGCTGTACAGCTATATAAATTTAGTGTTCATTAAATCTCTTACAGAGGACCTGGAACACACATATATCCCCTTCTAGCCTGTTGATGGATAATAGCAATGAAAGTATTGTGATATAGCTTTGCTTCACTGTTATGGTGGGAAGTGTATTTCAAAACCTTATATTCCTATCTGCTTGCATTTGCTCAACGAGAAGTGGCTTCTTTTTATAAGTCACTGTTATTCTATTGATTTCAAATCAGCTGTGTCAGTTTACATCCAGTGAAAGTCATGTGCAGTCTATAAATATTTTAGGTGAAGTGAATTCTGCCCTTAATTTGTATTTTGAGCTGAAAAAAACCTCACAACTTTTACTTTGCATTAAGGTTAAATGTCTTAGTTTAGATGAACACTAAGATATGTTACCAGTTAGGGTTTTTTTCTTCCTTTCAGACCATTCAAGAATTGTGTAAACATGTAAAGAAAATTTGAAGGAGTAACTTGGGGTTTCTTCTTATTAAGGATGTATGGCGCAATAAGTGAAAAAATAATGCAACTTTTAATATGACAAACCCTAAAAAACGACTCGAGCTGTAGAAGGGTGTGGATGCTTACATTTGAATGTTTTCAGGACACCTGTGACTTAACACTTCAGTGTGAATATAATTTTTGTTTCAAAAAGTACAGCAAACCTTAGGTAGTATAAATGAGTTTAGAAAATTACACAGGCATTGCTAATAACTTGGATGTTCCTATTTAGCCATTCTGATTTGAAAACAAGTGAGTTTGTGTTGCTGTTTTCTTTAATGTATAGTATTAAATAGATAAAAAAATAGTATATCAAAGAGAATGCAAATGTACCAAAATATTTTATTACAAAATAAGAAAGGTAGAGATGTGTGTCTTCTACTCAGGAAAAGAAGGAATACCAGTGTGTACATGGATTTTCTGATCACTAAACCTTTATGTAGTTTAGCAGTGCAAAGAGAATTGTAGCACACCATATTAATATATCAGGTGGAGGTAGACTTTCACCTAGAAAAATACTTTCAAGAATTTTAGAATGAAATCCTGGTCTGAATGTTCTTTTTATTTATTTACATATGTGGTGTCAAATTCAAAAGTGATAAGCAAAATTACTACATATGGCACTAGAGAGTAGAAGAGAGACTGGAAAACCAGCCAATTCAATGTAGAAGTCCAAAAAGCAGAAGACAATTCATAAACCTCTGAAGGTTTGTGCTGTAATATTGGAAACTCATTAACTTGTCTTGTAAATAATCTACAAATGCATCACTGAGAAGAGCGATGATACTTAACTAGTTTAGCTTCAATATTCACCTTTAGAAGATGCAAAAGTAAATATCATACTTTTCCTGATTGTGTTCTCTGGATTTTGATGGAAATTCAGCATGCACTGTACTGGTACAAAGTACAATAGTGTTAGAAGTAAACTAAGTAAGTAAACTAAGAGATTTTGTGAATATAAGACACTCATATTCCTCTAAAAGAAAGCTACAATGAAGACAGGGGAAAAGTTTGCTTCTCTTAATGCAATCTGTTTTATTGCTTTGCGAGCTGTGCCAATTAAATGGTAAATCTATACTTCTACCTAAATTTGAAATTTTTGATTTTCGAAATTTTTGATTTTCGAAATTTTTGATTTTCTAAATTTTTATAATCTTTAACTACTTAAATTTGATTCCACTTTTGTACTCTGCTTCCTTAGAAGGCATCTTTCAATTTTGTCTAGTGAGTTTAAGGGAGTGTATGAATTATGTTAATGTAGAGGTAAACCTAAGCTGTGCAGCTAGTGATGAATCTAAATGATGCTACTTGTGCTCATATTTACTCGCTGTCCTTTCTTGCCAAAGTTTCAGCATAAATTGTTACTTTATTTTGGCATTAATTCTTTGAAATAAATGTTAGGTTTGAAGAACATAATTTAAGTGATAGAAGTGTTCATTTTGTGCAATAGAAGAACTGTGGTAATGGGCTTCTTCAGAAAATATAGTTGAAGAACAATAGGATTTTCTTAAAATATACTTATGGTTGGTAAACATAAGCAGCTTAAATTATAGCTTTTGATCTTAAGGTCTTTATGTCTTACACAACACAGTGTGTGACAATGTATTTTATTTTTTGTATGAGAACATATGATTTCACTAGCAACATTTTTGAACACTCTGAGATGGTAAGCAGCCAGTAGTTTAAGGCACATCTTGCTTATGAAATAAAAGGTCACTCCTTAGTAATGTTTCTTGTATCAATCTGCATTTCTAATACATGCAACTGTACACTGAGAGTTAGTTTTACATTATTGAATTGATGGTGATTAGGTGGTTTTGAGTAGTAGATCCAGTAGCAATAATAGGAGACGTGATCTACAAAGGAAAGCTAGGTGATATTAGGAGATTGTTCTGTTTATTGACCTAAGGAGTCAGCAAAAGGATTGTTACTGTGCCATGGGCGACATGGACTTCATCAAACTTATGCCGCTTCTGCTGCTAATTTATGCTAAGCAAGATAATGAAAAGTACTGATGGTAGAGAAGCGCTAAAGTATCGTAGGTATCTATTATAATTAATGCAGATGGCATTTAAATTCAGAAAGGGAAGAAAAATTGGGAAAGTGAGCACTTTTAGTGCCTTTCAGAGCACTTCAGTGTTCAAAACTCAGCAAGTAATGAAGCCAAAACAAAAACTTGTCAAATATATGGCACTAAACAAAAAAAGAAGACTGAGCAAAGAAGACTGTTGGGTTCAGGCGAGCAAATACTGCTTGCGACTCATTGCAAGCAGGAAGAAATGGAATGAAAACATTCACTAGTGTTTAACTTTAAACATTTTTATCACCTGTAAATAGAACGGGCAGGTACACTGTTCAAAATGTGTTCTCTTTAGTAGTGTCATTTTAACTGACTACAGAAAAAAATAACAGGAAGAGGAAAACGTTCTGTTAACTTATTTTTTTATCTACATTTACAGCAAATACAGAACACACTGGACACCTAATATAAAAAGAATGAGCCAACACCATGTATTTTAACTCTTCAGACTGACACAGTAAAAGAAAAAAAAGTCTGTACAACAAATCATTCTTTTGAAGTAGCAAAATAAGACTATTTGAATGAACCCTGCATTTGTTGGGCATTCATAAGGACTCATATCCACACTGGTCTTTCTGATCTGAGCAAAAAATCACAGCCGCTACATCTACTCAGGTGAAACACACTGAAGGAATTGACTCAAATACAGAAAACATTGCCAATGTACAGAACTGATTTTTGTTTCTATATCTACCATATCCAATACAGGCGCATAGCCACAGGTTTTGTATCTGCCAGTAAATCTGAATTAATATAAAAACAAGTATCATTACCCTACTGCACTGGTAAGAGTCTTTGTAGATTCCGTCTGCAGTGTAATGCTAATGTAGAAATTAACAACATAACTTCTAATGCTGTTGAGAATTTATTATGTGTTCAGAAGGGTAATTATCATCAGGCAGGATCATGTGTAGGAGAAAGATGCTGAGGAATGAGCTGTCAATAAGGACTTTAGTAATGGAGAGTAGGCTAACATGTTAATTATTCTCTAAAGTTTAATTTACTTCCTTTTGTTTTCACTTCAAGTCCTCTCTTTAGTGTCTACATGGGTTGGAATATTGTCCGCTGTTTCCTGTTTCATTGCTCACACTTCTGCATGTGCACTAGAAATGAAAAGCCACTGGATCATCAAACTACTTTTTAAAAAAGTTATTATGGTGTAAAGCATGGAGCTATTCGTTATTTTACTAAAAAATAAGAAATATATAGGCCAACACTCACATGGGTGCTGAAGTATAATACCTACTGGACCCTAAGTATTGTCATGAACATTCATCAAGCTCAAATTCAACTTAATGAAACTATCTTAAGTGGTAGGAGTATTTAGATGGAATCAAGGGCAGGAATGGTAGAATCAAGTCCAAGTGACTGGGAGTACTCAGAGAAATGCTATATTTTATTTGACCTTTCTCAGGTATTTAGAAGAAAAAATACGGAAATAACTTGGACCTACGATTCTTTTTCCTCAGCCAAAAGTATATATAAAAATTGCTGATAGTGACATTTGTAGGATAAGTGCAGTTGGCAGTGAAATTTGGAAATTGCGTTTCATTAAAGTTTAATGAGCGCTGTGCAGGAAGACTGCAAATACTGCTCTGTGCTAATATGTCACTGTAACAATTGTCATGTGCCAGCCAGCTCAAAGATAATGATACCCAGGGATAACATTTCTTTCCATCTTGTTTTTTCCCAAAATATTTGTGGGCTAGATAAAGCATTCCCACTTTGTCCTCCCATCCCCCTTCCAGCAAAAGCTTTCATTATGACCAGAAGAAAATACATTCATGCATTTATTATATCTCCTTATCTTGTTAATGATCTCCAATTCTTGCATCACTGAATGAGTAGGTTTTATATGCTGAGTGTTAATGTAGCTGATGCTTAATGTAACTCTATGCATTGTATCCTCACTGGAAAAGATCGCCATGCTATTGAAATACAGACATGGCTTCTGCAGCTCCCTTGTCTTTGTTTTAAATTGAACTGGACAACACTTAAAAATTGATAGAAAGCTATGTTGGAAGTTCTGTATGTATTTTTGGAATTTGCTTTATAAGCAATTATTATGCAGTCAGAGGGTTAGATGCAGAAGGCAGCCTTGCAGCTGCTTTCTTACATCGCTTTAAGAAAACAAAGTGTTGTCAGTCTGTGGGATAATGGTTCATTGCAGTTATTTCAAAAGTAATATAGATTACCAGAAAGTGGAAGCAGCTGTCAGGAGGCTTGGCCAGATAAATGGGATTCATTTATGCTCCATACACTGCTGCACGTGAAACAACTCAGGAAAGAAATATGGATTCTCTTCTACCTTAAGGTCATAACTGTGTTGTTCTCAGCAGGCAGGAGGCGAGTCTGGCTGCAACTTTATATGAATCAGATAGCAGATAACTTGAGACCAGCCGGGCCCTTGTCTTTTAGCAGATGCATAAACTGATTCAACAGGAGCTGTGCAATCATTGGGTCCTCATAAAAAATATTATGGTTGTTGAAGTTATGCTACATAGAGACTGTGAACTGATGATTTAGACTTTTGGGACTTAATAATGATTTTAATAATTTAACCATGAATATTTAATAGTAATTTGGTTTTAACACTTCATATTTTTTAAAAATTAAACTTTACAATTTTCAATATTTTCTTACGTCTTATTAAGCATTAATATTTGATTTGTTTAAAAAGCTTTTTCAGTAAGATTTGAAAGTTTTAAACCGCGTTAATAAGGAGGTTTTGACTTATTCTGTAAGTTGTATATTTTAATAACTGCCAGGTATAGACCCTTCATTTCTGTAAAAGATATTAAAGTGTCATATTTTTCTCCAGGAGAAAGTACAAAGAAAAGTAAGAATGAAATCCACCTTCTGTGTTACATACAGTTTAGGTCCACTGTCCTGCATGAGGAGACTGCTACATGACAAGCACTGCTACATTTCCACATTATAAGAGTTTAGCAGAATAAATATGCCGCTCTATACTACACAAACACATAACAAGCACATACACAAAGTATGCTCAAATAGAGCACTCCTCCTTTTCTGACAGAACGATATATCTGAGGTTTTCAGCCAATATCGGTTAACTTGGCTGAAGGGACTGAACCATGGATAAGGCCACAAACACTTAGTTCATTACAGGATATTTATTTTCCTTTTCTTTTGTTTCTGATCACCTTCATGAAACAAAGGTAAAATTCTTGAGTCAATCAAAGTGGGAGTGCTTGAGTTTCATAAGGCTATATTCGAGAACAGGTTTTTGAGTGTTTCAGGGACAGTTTTAGCAAAAGGAGGAGCTTTATTGTGTACTGTATTGTAGTTTCAAGTAGGAGTAGGTGTAGGTGTTGGGTCATAGGTTGGACTCGATGATCTCAAAGGTCTTTTCCAACCTTATGATACTGTGATACTGAGATACTGAGGTTGCCTGGGTTTATTGAATGTAACTATTACATTTTTCTGTTCTCTGTGACCTAAGTTCTCATGAACAGTCTCTGGCAGTCTGTTTGTCCTTCCACAAATATTTTTATCAGCAAAGTTTTCCTTTCATACTGGTTTATTTAAAAGCTGCAAATAGCTCAGTATGCCTGTTCAAATCACTTCCAAACCCACACTGTGATCACAGACATTTTGCAGGTTCTTACAAGACTGGAGACAATGCTCTCCACATTTCTGAGCAGCCGTATTGCCTCTATAGGAAACACCATGCCTACTGATTTGCTGCTGCTGCCCACGTAAGATTCACTTGCACATTTCTTCAAATGCATGAGAAATTTTAGTCCTTTCTGAGACTGCAGTAGAATTCTCAGCAAAATAACCATTTCTGGAAACTTTAAAGAAAATTTTTCATAGAGTGCATAATGATTTGAATCCAGTTTATGTTACTTAGTGGAGAGAAAGAAACTGGAGGCAAAGCAAAATTATAATATCTAGGACACTTCTGAGGTATCATGATTGTGGACCCTGAAAATCTGAGTTGTATTCAAAGGACAGCTCTACATACTTCTAAAAAGGAAACTTTTGTCATGAGTGCCACTTTAGAGAAACAGCATGCCTTAACAAACATCTTGATCCATATGACAATTCAGAAGATATCAAGATCATACTACGGTATGTACACACATACCAACTTCACTGCTTTTTACCTGATTTCTTAAAGACCCCTCCATGTTTTTTAAGATTCAGAGACTTAATATACCTATTTCCTTAACTGTACTTCTGTCCATTGTTCAAATACTATAAATTTTCAATTTTCCAAGTATCGCAATACATAAGTAATGGGGTGAAACTCCTTTCTGTTATTTAGGAATCCAACAACATGTCTTATAAACCTGAGCATGTGACAGATTGCTTTAGCTTCCACATAACGAAAGCATGCACATAACCTTCTGTATGATATACATCTGTTTATAAGATTTTTTAGTATTCTACCTAGACTGTAATACATGATTTCCTTATTTACTTGCCTTGTTCACTCTATGTTAAAAGTCCATTGAGGAAGTAGCATCGCAGCTATCAATAATCATTTATTCAAGTATTAGTCCTTAGGGTTAGCCAGATACAGTCCAGGAAACTGTTCATAAAGATCTTCTGGTTTATATTTTTTTTGTGTATGGAATATGCAAAACACCTCGAAAGTAAGATGCAAAAAATCATGACAGTTACAAGCAGAGAATATGAGTTGTCTATTTTTCCAAAAGGCCACCAATTATCTGACCAGTGTATAAACAATTCTGTTAAGATGAAAGGTAATATTACTGGGAATACGCTAACAAGGAACCAAATATCTTGGTCACAGTTTCAATCAGTTTTTGAATGCATGAAAAGAATGGAAATGTCTTAGGCCTAAGAAAATTAACTTGCTAATGATTCCTGCATAAAAGTTGATATAGAATGTTTATGAAGTGGACATTGCATACAAGAAATTATGCATTCACATCACTTCAACGAGGAAATTTCTGTCGACTACTGTCAAATATAAGATACTGCCTTTAATAAAATTATTTTTTCAACTTTTCATTACATACAATCTACTTCAATTGAGAGCCTCTAAATGTTTTAGTGACAAAAAAAACCTATCTGTCTATTAAATGAACAATCTAGGTATATATTAGTATTAATCACATATATTTTCATGTCTCATTTAATCCAATATATTTGGAAAAATTGTGCATACTCCAACATTCTGTGTAACAGAAATTCCCCGTGTATTTCTAGAAAAAGTGCTTAATGTAACCAAGAGTAGCAAGATGGAATGTCCTCTATGCACTCTGGGACAAACAAAACAGCAATGCTTTCCATAGAGTATTTTTAATGCCAAACTTGAGTGTTTTATTTTTAATAAATAAAATGTAATTAACTCTTTATATTTATAATCTTACAGCACCTTGAGGGCATTAATTGGCCAAAGTTGTGTTGTTACACCTCTTCTATACACAGCTGATATTACACTTGGAGGAACTAAAGGCTCTTACCTGACTGGCTACATGGCCAAGGATGAGTCCCCTTTAGTTTGCATTGCCAGTCCTATGTGTATGGAAGGAAGCTGTGCTAAAAGACTGTCATTGCCCTTGCCAGATCTAAGTATAGTAGGTGACATTATGACCATATCTTTACTTTCATTCATATGGGGCTGAGCTGGCACAGTAAGAAAATAAAAACTCCTAAACGAGCAAGTAGAGGGGTTTTTTTTCTTTTTATCTGAAATGAGGCAAAGGGGAGAGGGATTTTAAGCTGCAGTTGCTTAAGCAGCAGTTTTTTTGACATGGGACCAATTGCAGGATTGTAAGGTAGTGTAACGTCATTTGCACAATGATAAAAAGGACAAAGAGTGTGCAGATTTATGAAACAACTGAGTTTAAATTGCAGGAGGCCTACTCTACCTTAATACCTGAGATTAATTAAACCAAAAATTTGGGTGTTTTTTATAAAAAAAAGCTCACATATTCTTTATCAAAGACATAAATACACTCTTCAGATGATGTCTGGAATGCTCTTGGACTTGTCAGAAGTTTTCTCACATTTATCATGTGTAATGTCAGCAGGGTCTTGAATAGAATTTTTTAGTGAGGAAAACTTACACCTGTGACCTTGATGCAGTGTTAACCTTTTCATTTGATAATTTTTCTCCTCTTTGTGATAGATTTTGAAAGTATGGGGTAAGAGTCTCTGATTAATTCAGTGATCTTTTCTTGCTGAGATCTCAGCCTTCTTTGACAGGTGAGTCATTTTAAAAATCCACACCACCACTTATACAAATCCTAGTTACTTTTATTGCAGCCATCTATTTCTGATCTGCAGTAGATGAATCAGCTTCATTCATTCTGCTAAGATCACAGCAATATTGATTTCTTAATGTTCCCATATCAATAAAATTACTCTATTTAGCACATTGTATCTGAGCCACCCTAAGCATTACACAACTAATTTTGGCTTGTCTAGTGGTCACTCGCAAGAAAAAGGCTTGTTGTAACCCAATCTGACAGTAATGAAGAAATCCAGACAACCTGAAGGATCTCTTAGCATCTTGATACTGAGCTATTATAACACCTGAAGAGACAAAGGTTGATCTGATGTGGAAATGCAGAGGGTAACCTCCCAAGAGCAAAATATTGTCAATAGCCATAAAACTGGACTTGGGAGAGAAAAACAGGGGTGATGCAGAGGGAGGGGGCGAGATGCAAGATTTGCTAAGCAGGACACTTTCTTGATGGGTCAATCAACCAGCTGCAATGGAGCAATTACAGAATTTCCAGCAAGCTTGTGTAACCATGCTGATACTGTCTTACGTGCAAAAATCAGTACAGTGCTTGTAGCAAGTTGTGTCAGTGTTAATTGGTGTAACTGAATGCTGAAGTGTTTCAAATTACTCTATGTGACTTAGGAGAAAAGCAAACGTTATATGTGGATTTCTACACCTTATTTTTTTTAAGAATGCATGGCCTTGAATGACCAGTGGAAACAACCTTGTCACAAATATTTGTATAAATTCGAAAACATCTCCATCACATTTTTTAAGAGTTCATTTAAATTTTTACAGTCTTACTGACAGTTTCAAAGTAAGGGATACACAATTGTGGTAAAATAAACCAAAACTCTAGATCTGGCTATCTGTGGTGTGTATATTTGTATATGCAGTTTGTAGCTTAGGATATTTATCTTTTGATGAATGTGACTTACTTTAATATTAACTTTTCCTTTAGAGACCAATCTTTGCATAAGGCCTAAGCAAATAGGGCCTTTTTTAATCGTTGCTTCTTTATATAATATTCTGCTTTCAATTCAGTAAAATCCCTGTGTGCCTTCAGAAGGCTGAAGATGAAGTAATTCTAGTCTTAAAAGTGAATTTTTTTCTGATATTAGTGGAATTGCGTTGTATGTTTCCAGGCACACTGGTAATAAACTACACCTCCATATTGATTTCTTTAGCATAGATATATGTGTTATGTGGGTGAATGGTCTTATTAATATTCATTACATTCTAAATAGCTCTATTTTTAATGTATCTATTTAGGAAATGAATAATTCATGCATGTATAGGAAGCTCAGTGCTGTCACTTATAGCCTAGACCTTTGGTGATCTAAGAAGTTATTTGAACTGAAGGACACGCTAAGATGTGCAAAGCATTTGAACACTGCTCAGCTTCCTGCCATCAAGGGCATTTTTTATTGCTGAGAATTTCACTGACTCATCACTCTCCTTGAAGCACACATTCTCAAATATGCTTTAGTGGAACTGTACATATAATTTACTTATGCACACGTTCTTTACAAAAACTAAAATAGTTATGATTTTTTCAATGTATAATAGGTGTGTGGGTCACTTGTAAGGTTTCTTATCCACATATGTGGTGGTAATTGGTGATAATGGTGATTTTGGACAACGTGATGTGTATGCAAGTTACTGTCACAGAGGCAGATTTGCATTGTAGAAGACACTCCTGTCATTTTTAGTCCTGCCTTAGGCTTTGTATGTCCCTTGCATCAGGTCTTCATTCTTAGTGTTTAAGAATCCACACCATTTAGTTTCTACTCTTAGAACACATATCTATTTACTATGTATGCAGGACTGGTAATTATGGGCCTAAACTGTACTTAGTTTCTGGCTGTAGAAGAAATGTAACTGATGCTTGTATGAGTGATTATGATTAATTTTATATGATATAGAATTATAATTAATAACACAATATTTATGATCAATTATTTGTAAAGACACTAAAAGCTGCTAATATTTTTATGATGATCTTAAAAGTTATATCTGTTAATATATTAGTTTCCTAGCAGATTACTTTGTTTGGAATAAACTTAAACTTTATTACAAAATTTTGAAATTTCTTTTGAAGTTCTTTTTGACATGATCAAAGATCAAATTTCAAGAAATAATGAGACTTAAAATGAGAAAACCAAAAACATGCAAAAATGCATCTTTCCAGTTTGCACTGCTCAGAAAGCAAATTGTCCATGAAAATTATGTTTGATAGACTTTTTTATTATTATTATTTAAACAGTTCTTTTAATTGTAGTTCATGTAAAGAAACAGTTTCATCCACTTCTACCATACAGAATATTAAGAATTGTCTACGCCATATGGACATATCTATAATTTTCCCTTATCGTGCCTTGTTCACACATACAATCAGAGTAGAAAAAGTTCCTCAATAGTTTCACCTTTGAGAGTTCTGTGAAAATATCCAGCTTTAGTCTTTATGCTGAAGCTGAGCATAGCTTCTTTTCACGGTTAGTGTGCAAGACTTCCAGCCTTCTTTCAAATGTTCGTAGTGGAGACATGCCTTCAGAAGAAACCAGGTAAAAACTAATGGTCATGCTCAAGTAGGTAAAGAAGAACAGGTTCATAATAGGATGAAACTCATTTCATGTCTGCAGAACAAGAAAAGGACAGATTTCATTTCTTTGTCTACGGAGGAAAGGTGAGAAAAAAGGTGAAAAGAGCACTCTCAAATACCTGCGTCATCCCTGAAATCATGGTTTCTACAAAAAGATTGACTGATCAAAACCTTGCTGACCTATCCCTTCATTCCTATTAAAACAGCCTCCTGCTGCTGTGCTATGTATTGGAAAACCTTTTTATGTGACATTAATTGTGGACTCAGAATGCCTTCAGCAGTCTGCACACAGATTTTCAGCTATATGAAGGTCTATTTTATGTTATGGCCCAGTGGATTTTTTTCACAAGTGTATCCTAGTATTTATTTCAGTCCAGTCTCTTCATAAGACCAGGTATGGAAATCCACACGAAACTTTCATGACAAGGCTCAGAAATTTAATGATAAATCATAAAATAAAAGTTCTCCTGTGCATTTGTAGTGCAAGATGATATCCAGGAATACCTCTGTTTCATAGATGAAGAAAGAAAAGGAGAAAAGGTCTGAAACCACAAGAAGTCTGACAAAAAATAGTGTGACAGTACTGTCATGATACGCAAAGAGACCACACAGCAGAATGCAACTTACCCCTAAAAAAATTACATTAATTTGACTTTAGAATATCTGTAGATACTATTGCAATAATAATGTGATGTCAAATTATCCGGGGGGAATTTCTATTCCAACTCCACTGAAAACTTTTGTCAGATCATTAGAGTCTTTCAAAGAGAACTCTGACCTCTATGTCTTATAATACACTGTTATCAAAAGCAAACTAGCTAGGCAAAGAAAGAGAAGGACTACAGAGGGAAACATCTTCTGGTAGCCCCATCAACAACACCTAATTCAACATATAAGACAGTATCAAAGTGTTTGTTTCATTGTTGCTAATGGATTTATTTCATAGGCACAGAGTTTTGTCTACTTTCTATTTTGATTTTGCTGTAGTCTGTGTATGGGGAGGTTCCTAACAGCTGTGTGAAGTAGAAATGTTAAACTCTGCAGGGGTTCTGGTGAAAAAGCTGGATGATCAGTACATTTCATTATTATTTTGTAGTTTGTTGTGTCTAATGTTCACAGCAGAAGGATAATGTCCCCATGAAATGCTGACCTGATGTGTTAAATAATATGGCACATATACAGCCTTCATTGTGCAGTTTAATCTAGAAAAAAATCTTGTCCGAGTGTGGCCTGACCAGTTCAAAAGAAAAGAAGAATAAAAGATTGGTTTGCAATCCATATTTCACAGATTAAGAGAATGATATGGGTTAGAAAGGACCTCTGGAGACCATCTAGTCCAACCTCTCTGCTAAAACAGGTTCACCTACAGCAGGTTGCACAGGATCGCATCCAGGAGGGTTTTGAATATCTCCAGAGAAGATCCCACAACCTCTCTAGGCAGCCTGTCCCACTGCTCTGTCATCCTTACAGTAAAGACGTTTTTCCACATATTCGGATGGAAATTCCTCTGTTCCAGCCTGTACTTGTTGCCTTCTCCTGGGCATCAGTGGAAAGACTCTGACCACGTCCTCTTGACATCCCCCCTTTAGATATTTATAAGCATTGACAAGGTCCCCCTCAATCTTAGTCTTATTTCTCCAGGCTAAACACACACACACACATAACCTCTCATCATAAGAGAGATGCTCCAGCCCCCTAATCGTTTTTGTGCTCCTCCCCTGGACTCTCTCCAGTAGCTCCTTGTCTTTCTGGAGCTGGGCAGCCCAGAACTGGACACAGTCTTCCGGATGCAGCCTCACTAGGGCAGAGCAGAGAGGGAGAATAACCTCTCCCAACCTACCAGCCACACTCTTAGTGCACACCGGGATATCATTTGCCTTCTTGGCTATGAGGGCACATTGCTGGCTCCTGGTTAGCTTGCTGCCCACCAGGACTCCCAGGTCCTTCTCTGCAGAGCTGCTTTCCAGTAAATCCATGCACCAATACAGGTCATGTATTGGTGCATGGATTTACTGATCCCCTGACCTAACCTAAATTTATTGGAAAGTAGCTCTACTTTCCTGCAGAGCTGCTTTCCAATAAATCCATGCACCAATACAGGTTAGCCGCTGTCCTGTATTGGTGCATGGATTTATTTCTCCCTAGATGCAGGGCTCTACACTTGCCTTTGTTCAGCTTCATTAGGCTCCTCTCCACCCAGCTGTCTGTCTTGGCTGTGTCTCGCTGGATGGCAGCACAGCCTTCTGGTGTATGAGCCACCACTCCCAGTTTTGTGTCATCAGCACACTTGCTGAGGGTGATCTCTGTCCCCTCATGTAAGTCACCAATGAATACGTTGAACAAGACAGGATCCAGTACTGATCCCTGGGGAGCATCACTGGCCGCAAGCTTCAAACCAGACTCTGCACAGCCAGTCACAACCCTCAGAGCTCTGCCATTCAGCCAGTTCTCAATCCATCTCAGTGTTTACTGATCTAACTCGTACTTCCTAAGCCTACCTATGAGAATGTTATGTGAGACATTGTCAAAAGCCTTCCTGAAGTCAAGGTAGACGACATTCACTTCTCTCCCATCATGTATCCAGCCAGTTATGCCATCATAGAAGGTTTTCTGATTGGTCAAGCATGATTTCTCTATGGTGAATCTATGTTGACCACTCCCAATAACCTTATTTTCCTCCAGATGCTTAAAGATAATATCCAGAATGAGGTGTTCCATTACCTCTCCAGGGATTGAGTTGGGACTAACTAATCTGTAGTTTCCTGGTTCCTCCTTCTTGACCTTTTTAAAGACTGGAGTGACACTGGCTTTCCTCCAGTCCTTAGGCACCTCTCCTGTTCTCCATGATCATGCAAAGATAATGGAGAGTGGCTTAGCAGTAATATCTGCCAGCTCTGTCAGCCCTTATGGATGCACCCCATCAGGGCTCATGGATTTGTGAGTGTCCTATTTGCCTAAATGACCTCTCATTCGATCTTCCTTGACCGAGGGGAAGTCTTCCTTTCTCCAGACTTTCTTTCCTCCAGGATCTAGGATTCCTGAAGGCTGGTCTTAGAAGACTGAAGCATAGAAGGCATTCAGCAATTTGATCTCTGCACCCTCCATCACTAGGGCACCCACCCCATTCAGCAGCAGACCTATATTTCCCCCAGTCTTCCTTTTGCTACTGTTATACTTGATGATTCCCTTGTTATCCTTGATGCCCCTTACCAGATTTACTTCCAAGTGGACCTTAGCCTTCCTTATTGCATTTCTGCTTACTCTGACACCTTTCCTACATTCACAGGAATTGGGCAGTCCCTTTTTCCACATTCTGTACACTTCCTTCTCCCGTTTGAGTTTTTGCAGAAGTTCCTTGCTCATTCATGGAGGCCTTCTGCCTCCTTTGCTTGATTTCTTACTCCTAGGAATGCATTGATCTTGAGCTTGGAGAAAGTGGTGCTTGAATATTAACTAGCTGTCTTGGAACTCCTTCCGTTCTAGAGACCTTAACCAAGGGATTCCTCTGTGTAGGTCTTTGAAGAGGTTAAATTCTGCTCTTCTGAAGTCCAGGCTTGTAAAACTGCTAATTGTTCTGCTTCTCCCACACAGGATCCTGAACTCCACCATCTCATGGTCACTGCAGCCAAGGCTGCCTCCAACTTTCACATCCACAACCAGACTTCCTTTGTTTATTAGTACAATGTTCAGCAGCACTCCTTGTTGACTTCTTCACCAACTGATGTCAAAAAGTTACCACCAATGCTCTGCAGGAATCTCTTGCACTGTGTATGCTTAGCTGTGTTGTCTTTCCAGCAAATATCAGGGTGGTTGAAGTCCCCAATGAGAAACAGGGCTTGTAATCATATGGCTACTTTCAGCTGTCTGCAGAAGACCTCATCAGCTGCCTCTTCCTGTTCAGGTGTCCTGTAGCAAACATTCACAACAGTGTCACCCGTATTAGCTTGTCCCTTAATTCTTTCCCACAAGCACTTTTTCTCATTCTTCGTCTACTCCTAGGTAGTGCTTGATAGTTTCCAGTTGATCTCTCACATAAAGAGCAACCCCATCACCTCACCTTGCTGGTCTGTCTATTCTAAAAAGCACAAAGCCATCCCTGACAGCACTTCAGTTGTGTGAGTTATCCCACTATGTCTCTGTAACTACAATGAGGTTGAAGCCCTGCAACCACACAGAAGACCTCTGTTTCTCCCCGTTTCTTCCCTGTGCTGCATGCTTTGGTGTACTGGCATTTCAGAAAGGTAATTTCCTGCATAGGGAGCTGGGAGGCAGACAGGCCTTGAAAAAGCCCCAAATGCTGTCAGTCTCATTAGTTCTGACCCACAGTCCAAACTATTGCTATAGACAGAACTGTCAGTGTACCATGACCACAAAACCTTTAGTTTCTTATTTCGTACTGCAAACTAAAAACAGGGAAAAAGCGTGCGTTACCTTGAAAACAAGGGAAACGAATATTTCTTCCTGACATATTGTTAAAAAAGTAGGAAACCTCACACTTTCAGCTCACAGAGAGATTCTACAAAATTCAACAACCTTCTCTGCCTCTTATATCTTGTAGAAGCAATTTGCATTCTGTCATGTTCTCTCACACATGGTGTTCAAACAATTAAAAGAAAATTGCACCCATTTTGCTTAGTGTAGCAGGCTGAAAATTTCACAGAAGTACTTCTCAGCATGAATAAACTGTGAAATGCTTTTGAAAATAAGTTTTTTAATGATAATTGACATTAAAACCTTTATTTTCTAATACATTTCACAGTTTGTGCTTGTCGGGAAGTACATGTTTTCTTTGAAACTTTCTGCTTGCTACACTGAACAGAAGTGATACATTTTCTAAAGAAAAGAAAACTAGTGAAACTTTTTTATGTACTGAAAAAAATTACTATCCAAGGCTTACAAGAAACTCTCCTAACTTTCTCCCCATGCCTCATTTTCATATTCATCTAGGTAGCTGTAAAACACAGAAAACAAGAGGCTTATATAGACTGCGGCGCATCTTCTTTCAAGTGCCTGAGACAGGAAAAGAACTTCCTCACACCATAAATCTAACTTAGATAGCATGAAAAAAAGTGCCATTCTCTCTCCTTTCTTCACCCAGTAACCCTCCCTCTTGTCAGAGCTGTGATCAACCGTGTAAACGGACAACAGAGTAACAGTAAAATCAATGGCAAACAAAAAGTTCTTAAGTGACACATTTTGTAAATGAGAATACAAATTGGTTTGGAAGGGAGGCAGGCACCCAAAAGGATTCGGTTGTGCAAATAAACTGAGCTTCCTAGGTAAGGAGAACTTTTAACAACAAGGCACATAGTTAATGCCTTCTCTTCCTAACCAGGCTTGATAGCACAAGTCAGACATAAAGTCCTATCATCAACAAACACAAATATTTGTGCAACACACAAATAAATGGAGGAGAGGTGGACAATTCTTTGGTTTCTTGAGCAAAATACTCCATGATCTTAATGAATTAAGTAACTACTTTGGGAACAAGAATATGGAAACAGCCATTCCTTTTCCTCAATAAGCTAAAGTACTGTTAACTTGAACAGATGTTCATTTCTGAGAGGAAATACCTGAAAGAAAATTACTAAAATAAACTGTGGGACATATGGATGTTGTGCCAACAGAGAGCAAATGCTTGCTGAAGATTATGAAAACTTTAAAAATGACCTTTTCACAGTTCTGGAGGTCAACAGTTTTTGTGCTTCACGAGAGCAAAAGTATCACTAAAACATATTTGAATAGTCAAAACCAGGTAATACTTTTACTTCCTCCTCCCTTCCCATCCTCTTATTGCATATTAACAGAAAGTAAGTGAAAACCTGTTGTATCTGTATTCTGTACTTTTCTATAGGACTTCAGTTTTAAGTTAGAACTATATCTAAATCATTCCTGCAGATGTCCATCCAACCTTTTCCTGGAGTTTCTGGACTGTCCTAGGCCATCTGTTTTCAAGTTTAAGTGTCTGTACCACTAGAAGTTTTTTCTTGACTTCTGACCCAAATCTCCTCACTGAAGTTTAAAAATGTTACATCTTATTCTATCCGCATCGTCTTCAAAAATATTCGCATCCTCTTTAAAAGCAACCTTCATGTGTTTGAACATTGTTATCATGTTTTCCCTTCAGATTGCTTAAGATTAAATGGACCTTAATTTGTTAACTCTTTCCTCAAAGAAAACTTATATGTTTTCTTTGCTTTTCAACATTCTCCTCACTTCCTTGTGGATAAGCTGGAAAAGCTGGTTTTTTATAAATATGTTGTCCTGGCTGGACATACTAGCCCAGCTGAGGGCTTACAGGCTGTTATGTCCATTTGCTGTAGCGTTTCCTTTTGTGCTTCAGCTTTTTTTTATTTTTGTCCCTAAATATTTATGTCATCCTTTTATATTTGTTCTGCATTGTAATTTAGCCTTGTTTCCCTGTGGTGTGCATTTCATTAATGGATGTCATGTTACTGAATATCTCATGAGTTGATTGTTGGTTATGGCTTGACCTCACATTTTTGTTTATAGTTTTATATTAAATTCAAAGGCAAGTCAGAGTTTGGTATGTCTTGGTGCTTTACTTAATTAATTATCTTTTAATAGAGATTTTTCACATTTTAGTATTGGTTAATTTAACTTTCCACATGACAAAGGTTTTGTTTGATTTTTTAAAATATTAAATGGAGACAGGAAGGGGCTGTCAAAAAAAAATCGACCCTCCTCAATCTTCGAATTCTTACTTTTTCTTCTTTTCATTTTTTCCTTATTATTCACTAAGGGAAGAAACATAGGAGTTTAACTGTGTAGATGATGTCTGTCTGACTGTTTAAGTGAAGAGCCATGGCCAGATTCATCTTTAGTAATTATTTCTGGTCAGCGTGAAGGCTGAACCTTTGGGGAGCACAGACATCCCTGAAAGGCCCTAATGAAGTGCAGCACAAGCTGAGTGGGTTGCCTTGGGCCAAGCTCTCGGTAAGGTACTTCTTTCCATTGCAAGGCAAGGAAGACAATGACCTGCTAAACAAATATTCTCAGTATTTCTATAGATAAGGATGACACATTCAGAATACTCACCTGACAATTAAGAAATCAAACTTACAGAGGTAAGACAGGAGACTGTAATGGTTTCTCCAATTAATGACATATTTATCTTCCTGATAACAATATTAAAATAAAATTATAATATAAACTTTCAACACTGTCTGTCAGATCTAAATATTCTTTGACTGTTAATAAAAGTATTTTATTAAAATATAAGTTTTGAATGACTGGTAAGATGGAAAAGAAAGTATGTATTCAGAGTCACAGACTTGGCCATTTTCATCTAACTTTATTCTAATACTGCTTACACACTGAGCATGAACTCAGATGACCTGATATATTTTGAAAACCAAGCTAAGAAATTTTGCCATTTTTGCTCAAGGAAAATACTAATACATGGACTTCAACTTTCACATTTGTGACTGTGAGTATCTAGTGTGATACTGTATGTTTAGAGGCCAACACAGGAAAATCTAAATGCTACAGAGATTTGCAAAGTGATGCAATGAAAAAATACCACATTTTAGAATACCACCAGCTAAGTGAAAGTTAGAGAGCCACACTCAGGGTCCTAAATTGAATCAGGAAAAGGAACATAATCTGTTTCTTATGTCTCAGGAAGTGATTCAATTGTGTGAGGGTGATATATTTCACATATAAGTCAAATATACCTAATACTATTTCATGGTGGAAGCTTCGTCAAAGGAGTTTTAAACTTACTCACATTCCTTAAAGCTTAAAACTTACTCACATAATTGAAAAGTTATTTTCCTAGAATTCTCAAGAGTTTCAATCTTGACTGAAGTTTTCGAAAGTAGTTCAAAGACAGAGATATCATGCTTTTAGGAGAACATTAACATTGTGTTTTCAACCACAGAATATTCCACTTGAAAGCACAGTGAAGCACTTTACCAGCAAAATCTTGTTCCATGGGATTTACCTTGTTCTGTTAAAGACAAAATAAAAAATGGCAGACAGAAGTACCTGAAAAACACTTAAATTTCTTAAGTATAATCCAAACCTTAGCAACATAAAATGCATTCAAAATTTATTTTTCTGCTACTTGTACGTGTACCCTATGCTTTTTCAAATACCCACTATGGGGTTTTTTGTAAAAATACAACCCAAACAAAACCAAACCAAACCACTGCAGCAAAGTTGACTACGTTATTCCGCTCATGGTTTTGCTGCCTGTGTTAACGTGGCTTTGTGAAGAACTCTTCATCCTCCGCTATTTGGAAGAAGTCAGGTGTGATTAGAGGAATACTGTCTTTATAGATAAGTCTTTGATCTCGAACTACTTTTAGTAAGAATAAGAAGATGATATGGAAGCCATACTCAAAAATGTATGTAGAGCTTAAAGTATCCATACTTGAGCAACAGATAAATAGGTTATTTTTTATACCCACATTGGAACATCAAATTTTAGATGAATTATCAAAAGAAATTGGCTGGAGCACAAATCATGCTTTTTACTGACCTGTTATTTCTCTTCATGCTTACTGGCTGCACACAGACATGAATCAAAACACTTACAAATAAGATGTTTTTCTCTCTACCTGGACACAGAGAACTGCCTTTAAGTCTCATTTTATTCTTCCTCAGTATAAAATGATTGATTGATTGCTCACAGCTTGCATGACTCCCTGCTGCCCTAGATCCATCTCCGCTCTTCACACTCCATACAGTTCTTGCATCGTTGACTTTCTGCCAGCCATTTTGCTGCCAGTGCATGAGCTGACATTTAATGATCTTTAGATGCAGTAACATCACATTTATCACTCTTTATCGGTTGTGACAGACCTAAATTCAAATGCAAACATGAAATGCAGACTGAATCCTATCCAAATAGTGAGTGCCATTCACAAAAGCATGTTGAAAAAGAAGTGAAAATTACCTGCTTCCTATTATTTTCAAGTACAAATAGCATTTTTTTAGTCCACTCTAAAATATTCTTCTTTGTAGTTTTTAGGGAAAACTCATTCAGCTTCAAAAATCATATTTATTTGGATGTTTGAATGTTACTGAATTGTCAGTATTCCCAGATTTTATGATTTCAAATTAATCCAGTCCCAAGCTTCGCGTGAAAAATCCCAGGAGCACATTGATCTCTATGATTATTCTACCTTCAACTACTATGCAAAGAACAGTTCCTCCCTTCTGAATTTCGATATTACAATCCTTGACACAGCTATTTTTATTGCAAGTGTCAAAGAATAAGACAGGTTTGGTCTGATTTTATCCTTCTTCCTCCCTAGCCAGCACCTAACATTTTCCAGACACAAATGCTCACCCAGAGGACATTCATCTTTCTTTGCATGTGGTCTGGATCAGTGCTCTTTACTAACACACCTTTAGTAGCTGGGCATCTCTTTCTAGTTAATACCATGCTCTTCAAGCAATAAATGTAGACTTCATGACTTCAGATATGACAATAAGTATCTGTGTCTGTTGTTCAGCAATTAGAGGAGAAATAAGAGAATTAAGAGAAAAACATATTTGCTTATCTGACTTAAGTATCTGTTTTCTCCCGCCCTGCTGATACCTCTCAGCATCTTCTATCGCTTTGAGATACTACACATCAGCACGGCATTTCTGTTATACTGAGTTGTGTGACTGAAATTAGACCTTACCAAGACTTTTGTCCTTCATCTCAGAATGTAAGATGACATTAGTCACAGTAGAAGGATTGTTAGTTTATATATATATATATATATACATATATATAGTTTTCATATATAATTGATCACCATTGGGTGGGAATGGGAATTCATGCTTTCCAGATGTATTTTGTGGATTTTCTCCAGAACCAGAGTAGGTTGCATTTGATCTTCAGTGTGCTGGTATAACTAATGCATGTCCATCCCCTAGCATGTGTTTACAGATGTTAGTAATTACAGCACTGTATATGACAGAAAACTGGATTGTGTTGTTTTATTATTATTTACCACTACGGACGATCTTTACTAAACCATTAATTCTCTGATATGATAACTCATTAGAAACACGCTTTCTTGAAGTGAATGGAAAGGAAAAAATGAAACGACCTGTTTCAAACCTCAAAGAAATCTGTGGGAAGTTGCCAGTGTAATTCTACATACCAGACATCAAAATTTGATGTAACAAATTCCCTTTCACAGTGCATGAAAGTTGATGAAAAAAGCTCATGGTTGAACCTGAGCTTGGGAATCCGTACTCTACGCCCAGAGCATATCCAGATATAAAAGCATTGTTTTAAAGTATCTCTTGCTAATACAGTTTTGCTTCAAATGTGGCCCCTTCGCTGGATTAACGTCTTGCTCCTCTTGCCTTTTTACTTCACTCTCCTACTGCCTAGAACATACTTACAGCTTTCCAGCTTTTATTCTTTCATCTTCATATGTCTTACAATATTTATTCCACCTAGTTTTATCCTTACCTGACTGGGATGAATGTTTGCAAAGGGAGGAAAAGCTTTCAATGCTCTTCTATGCAGTGGAAATCTCTGCACATTTCCTCCCAGTTGTTCCACAGGTGGGGTTGGGAGTGGAAGGTGGTGGGCGGAGGTGGAACAAGGCGTGCTTTTCCACAGACCAGACTTTTACTAACCAGAGTCACTGGCTGTAGCTATTACAATTTATAAAGTCCATAGTCAGTTTGAATAGCAAACAGCCACCAACTTTGGACTTCCATATTACTACTGAGGTGTTAACTCTTGATTTTCTTACATTCTGGAAATTGTTATGAATTTCTACATTGTCCATCTGTCACTTGTTTTTTAAAAAACTTTCTGCCTGCCTCCTTGGGAAGAAAATATAATATCCTGGAAACAGCTGAAATTTATCAAGAAACAGCAAGGTTTGGCACAAAGGGTGATCTCTTAAGACATCATTACCCTCTGAAAAAATGTATTTGAGGTTGTCCATAGAAAAAGAAGTTATGGGTTAGCTTGGAAGCCAACCTAATTATAATTGATTTACCTTATTGTTTAAGGTTGTTGGTACATCTGTTAAAAAAACATTAGTTTTTCCAAACTTCAGAATTTTTACTTGGACATTTTTGTATCACTTGATCAGCACTTGTCTTCCCTAGTTCTTTATTTGGAAAACAGGGTGTTCACATGGTCCTGATCAAAAGACCATTCATAGGACAAGTATGAAGACCAGGAACTCACCTCAAAATCAGAGAAACCAAAGGAGATAGCTCTGTCATTTCTTGAGAATTCCCAGGTTTACACCAATCCACTTTTTCTTTGACTATTTGATCTTTTCCAATGACAGCAAAAAAGTATTTTCATAAATCTAGGTGTATTAAGCAATATTTCTCTTCTGCCATCAGAATAAATTCTCAGAACTAAATACACATTAAAGGGAGTTTATTTTCCTTAAACTAGAAATGACTTACTTTGGTTAATGATTAATGTGGATATAGAAGCCTCTTGCAGTACCCCAGTGCAGGCACAACTGATGTTGCCCTCATTGTCTGGTTTAATAGAACACTTCTTTCCACATCAGCCAGCACAAGTGTGTTTCACAGTCTCTTAATGAATTTTTTCAATGCCTGTTGGTAATAATATTTGCTACTGATCATCATAAATAGCGAGATGGTTTGTCCTGGATGATTGTGAAATTCTGATGCTTAGAACAACTTTAAAGATATTTCCATTATTTGTTTCCATCTGTAGTGACACTGGTATGCTGTAGGATCACAGAAAAACAAAGGAGCCCAAATAATGTCACTGCAGACCTCACATTTAGCCATGAAGCTCAAATTTACATGTTTTCAGAAAAATAATAGATTCTCCTTTCCAGTACTTTTGAAGAAAAATATATCTGTAATGTAGAATCCATTAGAAAAATATATATAGGAAAAAAAGACCTTTATCAAAAGTAAGGATAATCCAATTCTGAAAAGCATTTCTGTAATCACTCTGACAGCCCTGATGTTATTCTGGATTTGCATATTCTCTTCTGTTTATATAATAGAGCTAGAGTGAGACCTGATAACTGAGTTAAAGCTAACTACACATGACAGTGTTCATGACACTTAATTCTAATGATTTTTTTTTTCTTCTAATGACTAAATCATTAAAAAATTCTTCTTCAAAATGGAAGGTTTTTTTTCCCCTGTGACCTTTTAATATATTTCAGTATGGTCCTTGAGGAAGGAGGTTGGTTCAAAATGATGTTTTTGAAGTTGGTCATGAACAAATGAGAGGTTCCATTCTGTTCACACTAGTTTCCTGTATCTCCTCTCCCTGCTGCTTTCAGCCCTAAGAGATGAAAACAAAACAAAACAAAAATACAAAACCAACCAACCAAAAATAAACACACACAATCACAAAACAAACCACAGAAAACAAACCACAAACAAAGCAGTATAATCAATCCTGAATATTTATTTACCCTCCCCATAAGAGGATATATGTGTTTCTGTATCACTGGATTTTAAACTATAAATGCTAAAAGTCATGAAAATCTCTGCAAGTTATGTAACTAATGGACTGTGATTTGGAGGGCTAGACATCTACTATGGGAATGTGCTTAGGTTCAGGCTGGTCTACACTGGGGGGTCCTCAAAAGATCTCCTTTCCTACTTTCCCTTTTCTGTCAGGGCATGCACCTTTTTATTAAAAAAACACTTTATTTTGGAAAGACGAATGTATTGATCCACTGGCCTAAATACTGGCAGACCTATTTCATTACACAGGACTGTTGCAAAAAGTGGTTATATATATATTTTGTGGTGCTACAGTATTCTGTGACTGAGGCATTTTGTGATTATTTATTATACTTTAAAATATGTTTCTGTTCATTTTCCAGGGCCACCCAGTATATTGTTTGCTGACTGGATTAAATCTTGTTGATTTTAACTGAAGTGTAGAAAATTAATGTGCATAAAGACTTAGACTTAGTCACAATATGTTTTTCCTACAAAGATGATTAAAATCTTTTCTTAATGATATGTTTTAAGACTCCTAACTCTTAGCGGGCTTTCTAATGAGGAGAACTTAAGAAAACCTTGAGAGATGATGTACAATTTCTGACTTCAAATATACACACCTCATTGATTATTTCATGTGTATTTTGGATGGATTTTTTTCCCCTACATTTTTTATCCCTTAGGCAACAACCCTTTGCCATGCTGACATATGCCAGATGTCTAAAGCCTCTCTGCTGGATGTAAGTGTTTTCTGAAGACAAAAATCAACAGCTTATCACCATACTGTGAACTTTAGTTAAAAATGAAGTCTTAAAGTCAGTGCAAAGATGACTATATCATTCTTCCTCCTGGAAAATCTGTGCATAATTTCTTTCTTTCTGTTTCATTTCATTTTGCACATTGGAAGCACCTTACTTTACTAACGTGAACCCTTAAAGGCACACAAAATTCATATTTTTAAATACGTTGGTGTTTAGGTGTTTGGAATTGATGTTTTAGTGACATGGAAAGGATGTTTTTTCCATTGAACACACCAAATCCACTTGTTTAGTGATGTGGGTTTTTTCCAAAAGCAACATATATCAACTTCACACATGTGAAAGTGATATTGAAGACTACATGTACATACTCACACCTATACAAATGCATACACCTATATATCCATGTATACATACATATCAGTTGGTGAGAACTGGCAGCAAGGACAGGAAGTTCTGCAGTCAAGCGCTAGATCAAGACAGGCAGGTGGTCCCCAGAGAGAGGGAAGCCATGGGTGAGTATTTCCTGGCTCTTGGAAGCGGCAGCTCTCTCATGGGCAGCTGATACATAGGGGGCGTTCTCTGAAGCATCTGTGAGAGATATAAACAGCCCTTAAGGAGCACCAGAGCCAGAAGCACAGCAAACAGGTGCAGGCAAACAGGACATGTTGCCTCAGAAGGGTGTGGTGAGGCAGCTCATGCAGGCAGGGAGAGCAGGCAAGAGTGTTCAGGGAAGGTGTGTGGGCAGGTCACTGGACCTCAGCCAGAAGTACCAGGGAACCGTGGTGTTTCCACTTGGCAGAAAAATAAGACCTCTCCAAGTTCTGCACCAGCTGTGACCCATACAGCCTCCCAGATAGAGCCCCAGTGGGTGCACACTGCCACCCAGATGTTGGGCTGCAGGGCACATGGCCCTCTTGCACTGGTATCAAACTCCAGTGGGGAATTCATCTGTGGGAGGTGTGTTCGGGTGGAGGAGCTCCTCCTTTTGGTGATGGAACTCAGGAAGGACGTGAGAAGGCTGAGGACCAACAGGGAGTGTGAGAGGAAGATTGACTACTGGAAAGACACCCTATGCTCGCTGTCTCAGAGCCAATAGGCAGGCATGCCTTGTGTGACAGAGGACTTCCCACGCTCTCTCCATTCAAGAGATCAGATAAATTTAGGGGATGGAGAGGAATGTCAGCAAATCCCTGCCCAGAGCAACAGTCGTGTCTCCCCTGTGTCAACCTCATCCTCTCAGGTTTCCTTGCCTGATAGATATGAAGCTCTGCACATGGAACCAAACCTTAATGTGGATGTTGGGTTTCACAGCCTAGAAACATTCCCTAGAAATATTCGCTAGACCAGACCCATTACATAGGGAAGTCTGCTGCCTTCCTGGGGCCTTGCTTAAATATGTGGAAAGAAAACTTTTAACTCCAGTTAGGCCAATGGATTATTATTCATTATTGATTTTACAAGTAGGCAGTACTGAAAACTGAACAAGAAATCTGAGGGTGATTAAAAGGGACTTCAGGGCCCTGTGACAAATGGTGAAGGAATCAGGTGTACAGGTATTGTTCTCCTCTGTCATTCCTGTTACAGAGAATGATGAGGGAAGGAGTAGGAAGAACCAGGAGATAAAGGACTGGCTCTGAACTCGGTGTAAGGAGCAGAACTTTGGATGTTTTGACCATGGGTTGGCCTATCTTGCTGACAAAAGATGGGGTACACCTGTTCTTGAGGGGCAAAAGGATGCTTACCAAGCAGTTATCAGGGCTCATCAATAGAGCTTTAAACGAGATGTGAATGGGGAGAGGGACAAGACCAGACTTGATAGAAAATCCTGGAAACGGCACTTCAGTAACTGAGGGACAGTGTTGCTAGCGAAGCCCTTTGGGTCTGCTACCTCAGAGGAAGTGGTGGCATTCCAAGTGGCAGTAAAGATGCAAAGGTTATTGATGGATTAGAAACTACAGTGAGTAGTCACTTAGGAACTAAAAGTAGTCCCCTCAAGAGTGTGGTGGGACCAACAGCTCAACTGAAGTGTATCTACACCAATGCACACAGCATAAGCAACAAACAGGGGGAGCTAGAAGTCATTGTAAGGAGAAAAACCTATGATATAATTACCACCATGGAAACGTGGGATGACTTGCATAACTGCAGTGCTGTCATTGTTGGCTAAAAATTATTCAGGTGGGATATGCAAGGAAGGAGAGGCAATGGGGTAGCCCTCTACATTAGAGAGTGTTTTGATTGCCTTGAGCTCAATGATGGTGGAGATAGGGTTGAGTATCTATGGGCAAAAATCAATGTAACGCCAATAATAAGGAAGATATCATGGTGGGAGTCTGCTATAGACCACCCAGCCAAGAAGAAGAAACTGATGAGATATTCTACAAATGACTGGGAAAAATCCCACAATTGCTAGCCCTTGTTCTTGTGGGAGACTTCAACATACCAGATGTCTGCTGGGAGTATAATACGGCAGAAAGGAAACAGTCTAGCAAGTTCCTGTGGAGTGTATGGAAGACAACTTCATGACACAACTGGTGAGTGAACTGACTAGGGAAAGTTTCCTGCTGAACCCGTTGCTTGTGAACAGAGAAGGCTGTGTGGGAGATGTGATGGTTAGACAGCACCTGGAGCGCAGTGATCACAAGATGATAGAATTCTCAGTTCTTGGAGAAGCAAGAAGGGAAATCAGCAGAACAGCCACCTTGGACTTCTGTAGGCCAGATTTTGGACTGTTTAGAAGGCTGGTTGATGAAATTCCTTGGGAGAATTAAAGAGCAAAGGAGCCCGAGAGGGCTGGACGCTCTTCAGGAAGGAAATCCTGGCAGTGCAAGATCAGGCCATCCCCACGTGGGGAAGAAAACTGTCTTTGCTGAGCAGAGAGCTTTGGGTGGATCTTGTGAAAAAGAGGAAAGCCTATGAACTATGGAAAAAGGGGCAGGTACCTCAGGAGGCCTAGAGGGAACCCCGTGCAGTGTTACAGGCTTGGGGAAGAGTGGCTAGAAAGCTGCCTGCTAGAGAAGGACCTGTGGGTGTTGGCTGACAGTCAGATGAACATGACCCGGCAGTGGCCCAGGTGGCCAAGAGGGCCAATGGCATCTTGGCCTGTGTCAGACACAGCGTGGCCAGCAGGAGCAGGGAGGTGATTGTGCCCCTGTGCTCAGCACTGCTGAGGCCACAACTCGCGTGCTGGGTTCAGTTTTGGGCCCCTCACTACAGGAAGGACATTGAGGGGCTGGAGAGCATCCAGAGAAGGGTGAGGCTGGTGAGGGGGCTGGAGAACAAGTCCTGTAAGGAGAGACTGAGGGACCTGGGGTTGTTTAGTCTGGAGAAAAGGAGGCTGAGGGGAGACCTCATCCCTGTCTACAACTGCCTAAAGGAGGTTGTCAAAAGGCAGATGTTGTGATAGGTGATAGGATGAGAGGAAATGGCCTCAAGTTGCACCAGGGGAGGTTCAGATTAGACATCAGGAAAAATGTCTTCACCAAAAGGGTTATCAAGCACTTGAACAGGCTGCCCAGGGAGGTGGTTGAGTCACCATCACTGGAGGTGTTTAAGAGACAGGTAGATGAAGTGCTCAGGGATGTGGTTTAGTAGTGGACATGTACGGCTGGACTTAAAGATCTCAAAAGTCCTTTCCAACCAAGTGATCCCATGATTCTATGACTCTATATATGTAGATATATACACGTATGTATAACTAATTAAATATAAAACTGATAAAAACATGTATAAACTATTCTACTACTACAAATTACAGATACACCTGTAACCTATATATATATGTACACACGTATTCACAAATACATCATCTCTAAAAGTTGTTTCAGTTGGATAGTGTGCTGAATATTTAAAAGATTACACATGATGGCTTAAACTCCCTGATGCCTTTTGTCACAATACCAGAAGAGAGGGAAAAAATTCATTGTCTCTCTGTTTGAGGTCTTTACTTACAATATGAGAGAAGCCTCCAAGGGGGCACAGTGAAGTTTTGTTTGTCAGTTGCATTTGTTCTTTTGATCATTTAAGCCTGTATTTTCAGGAGTTTCATTAATTCTGGCTGCCGAACTGAAAGAGTGATTTGAAAAATTGTTCAACCCTCAGCACACATTTTAACTTTAAGCCAAAATGCTTCTCGAAATTCTGCCTGCGTGGTCTCAGCTTCAGCATTTGCCAGTCAAAGGACCCAGCTAGAACACACAGTAGAAAATGTGAATGGGTCTCCCAGAATTGCACTCACCAAGAAAAAATAAAAAATTGTTGCCTACCTCAAATACCTCAAAGACATCTCAGTCTTCAAGGTTTTCATTTTGACATCTTATGTTTGACATCAGTAAACAAACTATGATAATAAAGATCTAACATTAAGAAGACAGCGTTCTGACATCCAGTGAAGACTGTTCCTGTAAAGGTGGAAGGACGGGGCCCAGTCAAGCATTCTAAGGCAAAAAAGTTTTCATTTCCACTTCAGCTTTGTTTTACTTAACTTTTTTTAGAATTATTTAACAGCTAAGGTCTCTTTATTTAATAATAGCTCAAAGCTTGTTTTTTAATGTCAGTATCCCTTGTAATTATTTTAAAGTAGCAGATTGTCAATTTCTAGTTTGGGTACTGATCATATCTCATCACTTCTGTGTTGTTGTGATGTTTTCTTGGAATCACAGTGCTTAAAGCTAGATGACTGCCCAGCTGCTGAATAATGAAAAGAATAAAGTGCCTATTGCCTGGCAAAATTTGAAATTATCTGCAGGGTGATTACTACTAAAAAGGAAACAAAGTAGTAGTGGAGCATTTGAGAAAGAGTCTTAACACTGAAGAAGAAATGTGTCACACCTGTAGGTTGGTTTTTGAATGTTTTTTTCACTTAAAGCTTGGTTTCAAGAGATATAAGTTTCCTCTCTCTTTGCTTGTCCATCTCTGGTTTTATGTTACTTGTGTCAACTACTTCTGCAGGGTAAAACAGTAATTAATCTGGTTGAAAATGATCATTGAATGCTCACATATATGCTGAGACAAAAAAAATGGATCTATGATGTTTCACATTGCTACAAAGAGTTAAAAGCAAGTTTATCTTTTATGTTAGTATTTTGTTTCATTGGTTTTTGACAAGCTCTTCATATATGACATTTATTCTGACCATTATGACACAGAAAAAATGAGACTATGCCTGTAACTCTTTTTATTTAACAAATTAAGAAAATCAACTACTATCACCTTGAAAATAGTTCCTTTCTGAGTTGACTCACAGCTGCACATGATGCTACCAAAGCTCAAAGCAATTCTACAGTTTATTTTCTGAAAGGCTGTTGAGAATCTCCATTAGTTTTGCTTTCATGTCTTCTACTGACAAAAACTGGGTTTCTTTGAGCACCAACTTGAAGTTTAGGAAGAGGCAGAAATCACAGGGAGTCAGGTTTGGTGAGTAAGGTTGGTGCTCAAGCACAATGCTATTGTGATTAGCTGAAGAACTACTTCACAACCAAAGCATTATATGCTGCCACGTTGCCTTGATGTAAACCCACTGTTCACTCTTGTACACCGACATTTTCCAACTAACGATAAGAAAACAGCTATATTTGAACACGCGTCCATTCATACAGGGTGAAGTGATCAAGCTGAGCTTTACCTCACTGTTACAAGTTAGAACATATTCTACAACAATCTCTTTGTCTCTCCCCTCCTACTCCTGGTTTCCAAGCTATAGCGTTACTCTTGTGGTTTTTTGTTTCAGACCTCATATATCATGCTTAACTACAGACCTGGGAGTCCTCGCTTTGCCATTCAAAACCATGTAACATTGGCAGCAGGGGAACACCAGGAATGAGCTATTTATGTAAGCCCGCCAGTCAACAAGACTTGACAGGTCTGCAGCTACACCCAGGAAGGAGGAAAAGGAACCTTGAGATGAGCTAAAGTGCAGAAGAAGGGCTTGTTAATTACCCCTGCTGACCTGGTGAGAAGCGGGACTGAAGCTGCTGAGTGTATGACACCAGATGGATTGGGTAAAGATCTTGCCAACCTGCACCACTGTACCAACTCTGTAAACTATTTCACTCATGCAGCTGATGCATGAAAGCCAATCGGTACCTACACATTTACAAGCAAAGAAAATGCAAATTGTCAAGATAGTTTTCAACACCAGGATTCATTGCTGGTCATTTCAGTTTTAGCTCCTGCTTCCTCTTTTTCTCAGAGACAGGGCATGTGGGCAGCTATGAGTCTTCCCTTTTTTGGTTGGTTTTTTTTTTAGTTTTTTTTTTTCTAGAGACATTTCTGCAACATTTCATAAGACTATCCTTTCTATGGGGAAAAAAGTCATTTGCATATTCAAACCTTTAAAATGTCATCTCTTTCTTACAGCATATCTAATCAATGTCACCTGCAGAACAGGACACACAAGGTTCCTGTAAGGGCCAGACTCTATTTGCCAGCTGGACTATCCAAGTAATGCCCTTTATGACAGTATTCACAAGGTTCACAACAGAGTTGCTTTGGTAATTATGAGACAACTTTAGTAAAGAAGTGCAGACAGGTCACAGATTGCAGAGTGACAATGACAATTCAACTGGAACAAACAGTAATCTCTAAGGTGCTTCAGTTCCTGCCATTCTAAATGAAGTTCTTTACTCAAAGTAAAATAAACCATAACCTATTCCTCTGAGCACAGGGCATTGTGTTCCCTATCCTTTTGAAATGCAGACAGTCACTTCTTCATTCACATGATTTTGTGGAGAATAAAGGAGGCATAAAGGATTTTTTCAAATATCCTTTTCATTCGTGGCTTGTAGCAAACATTATCGATATTGGGAACAAGGAAGAGGAATCACTGTGAGGCCAAAAGCAAACCATGAGGCATGCAAAAAAATAAAAATAGGAAAAAAATCTGTACTAAGAGGATAGAAGATCAGAGAGCTAGATTATAGGATGAAAGAAGGTTATGAAGCAGAGAAGTTCAGGTTGCAGGAGATTTGTGAGGAATAGCTTAGGAGCATGAAAATGAATGAAAAAGAGTAAAGATAAAAAATATAGCTCTCTGAATTCTGAATATTCAGAATATCTGAATTCAGAAGTAAAGATTTCTGAAACATTTAGAACAAAATAATCCAGGAGACTTTCTGTTCATTCATGAGTCATTTATTAATATTAGTCTGCAAAATCTTTATGTAGCATCAACCCACATGATATAGTCAAAGCACAAGGACAGGTGGAAAAGACTTTTTATGACAATAAGATTTTCAGCTAAATGTGTTTATATGAATTAATAATGTAATATTTTTACACTGACATTGACTTTAGTTAGCCAGTTATACTGCCAATGGCTCCAAGAAAGTTTCATTCAGATACGAGTTTCAATTACTATTTACATTCTAGAGTTCCTCTGTTACACCAGAAATTCACCTAACAACAGATTTTTGAAACATTTTTCTGTGTTTAATGATTTAATTGCATTTTTTAAAGTATCTGCACACTTAATTTCCGTTGATTTCTAATGACTGAAATACCATAAAATCATAGAATAGTTTGGGTTGGAAGGGAAGATTAAAGGTCATCTAGTCCAATCCGCTTGCAGTGAACAGGGACATCTGCAAATAGATCAGATTGCTCAGAGCCCAGTCAGCCAGACCTTGAATATTTCCAGGGATGGGGCTTCTACCGCCTCTCTGGGCAACCTGTGCCAGTGTTTCATCACCCTCACTGTAAAAAATGTCTTCCTTTTGTCTCGTCTAAGTCTTCCCTCTTCTAGTTTGAAACCATTACTTCTTGTCCTATAGCAACAGGTCCTGCTAAAAAGTTTGTACTCATCTTTCCTGTAAGGCCCCTTTAAGTATTGAAAGGTAAAAATAAGGTGTCCTTGGAGCCTTCTGTTCTCCAGGAGAAGATATTTCCTCGTAGGTGAGATGTTCCATCCTTCTGATCATTTTTGTGGCCCTCCTCTGGTCTCTATGTCTCTTCCGTGCTGAGGACTCCAGAGCTGGACACAGTATTCCAGATGAGGTGTCACTGGACTGGTGTAGAGGAGCAGAATCACCTCCCTTGACCTGCTAGTCATGCTTCTTTTGATGCAGCCCAGGATATGATTGGCCTTCTGGGCTACAAGTGCACATTGCCAGCTCATGCCCAGTTTTTCACTCAACAGTCCCCCTAAGTCCTTGTCAGAATGACATCTTTAAGAGTTCTATGTCTAGCTGTCACCTGCTTTTGACAAACCTTACATTTTTATCTTTAAGGTCCTTACTTTCCTTAAAAATTTGTCTTTTAGTTCTGTGTTGAATTGTATTTTTTCTAAATACAGTTTTTCTCCTCTCAGAGTATTGAGAGAATGTAAAGAGCACAAAGACATATTTTTTGAAAGTTTTTACACATCCATTCCTTCATGAAATTATGTAGAGTACTTAAATGCCTTTGGAATTTTTTCCTTACAAAATTAATCCATACACAAACCATAGAGATTTTCTGTTTGTAGGTGTAAGAGCCATCCTAGCTACTATGCAGCCAGCTCTACTGCTTTTGGAGTCAATTACATAACTTCCTTTGGGCTTTGGTAGAAGGAAGACTGGGAACACAAGCTGCTGCCAATTTAATTGATTTAACTCTCAGTTTCTTGCTGTGACCAAACAAATCTGCTTCATAGCAAATGTGGGGCTCAGACTTTTCTTCCCTTCTCTTCTAATTTTCCTCAGTGGTCCAATAGCTTCCCATCTATCCCTGCCACTCTTCCCTCTGTCTTTTCTTGGCTGGGAGCCATTGAACTCTTTAACGTGTTCACTCTGCCACCATCACTCATTAACATCTTGCTGATAACCTTGTCAGTGAATATTGATAGGCTCAACCCCAATATATTATTTAGTAGTCACTAAGTTAATCAAGTTTCTTTTAATGTTCAAACAGCCTGTATAGTAATGGAGAGAGGAAGGCCATATTTCTCACCATTGCTTGTGATGTTATTAATCCATTGTTTATAACTTAAAGAGAGAAACACATTATTGACCCCTGGCATTTATGCCGTGTTACTATTGCAGGCTGCAGCAGGCTGTTACTATTCTGCTAAAGCAACTGAAGTAACAATAGAGAGCATTCACAATCCTTATAAATTTTTCATTCTAGAGTTAGTTTGCAGAAAACAAAACACATTATTTTGTCATAATATTCAAATTCAAGTCTCCTTTCGCATGGTGACTTCTTAAACAAGAATTTCAGCATTTATGTATTAGAATTCAATCTAGGAGATAAAGTACTTGTATACCGCCATTAACACTTCTTCTTGGATCTCACCTAGATATCGAAGCAGTATCAGATCTCTGCAATGCCAGCAGGAGATTTTGACTTAGCAAACTGGTAAATTTGCTTAGCAGAATCACTGCTACACATAGCACAGCTTTCCAGAGGAGTTTAGACTTTTAAATCTGAATGGACTTATAAATATTTTTTCTCTTACTGTTTGATATTCATTATCAATGACTCTTCTGGATCAGAATCACATCTGAAATATATTCAAACAAGACAGTGGCTAATTTGGGATATCTGTATATTATTGTTACTTGTCCACAAATTACTAACCTGGGATGTAATTCAGAAAGTGCTGTAAACCTTCAGTAACTTTGTTTCTTCCATAAAAAAACAGTACACTTGCCACTGACCTCTGATTTTGTCCAGTGGTGTGATGAACTGGATAGAGTAACCGATCACTCTGAAAACTCTGGTGAGAGGAATGAATGCAGTTGTAGCTAAATCAGCTGTGCTACCTGTTTGATGAATCTTAGTATCACTCCGCAGAGTGTAGCCAAAAGACAGTGGAACATTTCACAATGGAATATTGACCTTGTTTTAATGTAATTACACACTGAAATTGTGTTATACTTACTTAGAATTTCACCCGCCTCTACAGGAACTGCTTTTCATCTTCCTTACACAAGCGAGTATTTAACACATTTGATTGGAATGTAAAATTCAGTTGCTTGCTTATAATAAATGTGTACGTTTCTGTTCTCTTATGTATTGTATATGTATATATACATATATGAATACTATAGGACAGATGAGGGTCATTTTATCTTCAAATATGTTACATATAAATGTAAGCTCTTCATAATTTTTACTTTCACAGAGACAACTATTGTTAATATGAAGGTTATCCAAAAAAACCAATTGTAATCTATCTGGCTTTATACTTTCCCATAAAAGTTCTTTAAATACTTGTAAAGTTACAGGAAAGTATTACATTTTTATATTTTGTTATTTGTAGTTGGGAAACTAATTAGGGTAGAATAAGAATATTTTCTTAAGGTAGAAGTGGTGTGTCCAAGACTAATAAAACTCACAAAATAAAACATGGGTACAGGGCACAGGGAAATTTGTGGTGAGAAGATAAGTTTACATCCCCAAAGTGCCATTTAGGATCAGAAGCCTTAAAAAAAAGTATTTTCCTGGTTCAGGGAGTAGATGAGTAAAATTAAAGCAATCTTGGATGAACACCAGAATTTAAATTGCAATGTGTTTCATGTTTTCCCCTCTTTCTGCCTCCCTCCCTGCGAAAGCTTGGCAGTTCCATTATTATGGCAATCAAGCTGTCGTGTTCTTACATCATATATCATCACCAAGAAAACTAATTTCAGAATCTCAACATGTTTGCAACTCTCTGGAGATAGTTCTTGCTGGTAATGATGAATGGATTGCAGAAACACAGTCATTCTATGCTCTAGGAACCTTTGGACCTGAGGGAAAAATAAAGTCTTGGTTAATGTTCAGACTAGTTCCCTATGCCATCAAATGTTTTTAGGTAGGAAAAGCAGTGCTGTGTTTTCCCTTGCTGCTTCTCACTCCACTTGAACGAGGTGACATCCTATTGCAGGTCTCCTATAGGTATTGTAAGGGTTCAGGGAGACTTTAAGACACTTAGAGAAAGTTAAATCAACTGTTTAATTATTGTTTTGTTACCCTAGTTGGGTTTATAGTGCATTTCACTTCAGTAGGTTTACGCAATATAGTCAAATCTAAGCATTACTTCAGCTTCTCATACAAACATTTCAGACAGAAAGCCGAGATCATTTATTTAGTATTTGTAGAATGCAGTAATCAGTTCTTGGAGCCAACTTTCTTATCCACAAACAAGAATTTTAAATATTTTAAAAATAAAAATAAGCCACATCCAAAGTTTTTTGTAATGTTTAGTAAAAAAAGGAACTCTAACCTTGCAAATAGTACACCTCATCACCTTGTACAACTTTTACACATTTCACATTGCCTCTGCCTAAAAAGGAAGGAATTTCAAGATATTTAGGAAGAATTCATTAATCTTCAATAAAGACCATGTGAATAAGGTGCTTAAGTGCACTGAAATTACTGATTAATTATCTTTGACTTTGTGAGACCATCACTTTTTCTTTGACAGAATTGTCTAGTAGGTATGTAAGATGTAGTACAACTGTAGCAATGCAGGGTGTGTCTTTCATCCTGTGAAAACATTCACCTTTCTTATAAGAGAATGAAATTATAAGATCACTGTAGAACAATGGTTTTTTGCTTCCAAACAATGGTAATGTACTTCCTGATACCACATTGTATTCAGTATTTGAACTACAGTGCAAAACAGTTGCACCTCTTTATAAGGAAAGTTACATCACACAAAAATATATAGGCAATGTTTTTCTCCTCCAAAGAACTGCAGAACTAGAAACTACAAATACTTTTTTTTTCTTCTGCCTTGAGCGGTGTTTCTTTACAAAAAGGCATGAGACTGCTATTTTCTTCAAAGTCTGAGGAAAACGTCTCTAAAGAGAGTATTTATATACATATATTCTAATTGTAAGCTTTCTCTCTATGTGGTACTTTTGTTTCAGATAAAGTGCATTGTACTATCCCTGGGGACAATTTAACTACTAAGTATTCCAGCTTTGAGTTGAACTTTCAGATATCACCTTATTTAAATAGCCATATGGCAATATAGGATTATATTCATGTGTTTATAAGTCAGGCCAGCTGAAAGATGAAGAGGAAAGCTACTTTGGATTTTAATACAGTACATAAAGTAACCCACTACGGTAACTGAAAATAATTAAACATAGAAATGATAAGTCATCCTCATGGAAAATCAGTTCCTGTTGTTCTTAACATTTAAAGGAAATTAATTCCTTGTCTTAAATGAGCCCTTCAACAAATTGCAAGAAAATGTTTAATTTTATGGGCATTCTTGTTTTCATTTCTTCAAAGATGAAACTGAGAAATGGAAGATATAAATCCAAACAATTTTGCTTAATCTTAGGATTTTATACATTTTTGGTATAAATCAAGATAACTGCCCTGCTCCTTTAAAGAATGTTGATATCGACATTGAACAGTCAGGGATGCAGAAAGTCAGGTTTTCTTCTCATTTTTTTTCCTGATTTGAACTGGTTTGAAACAGACTGTTTGAAGCTTTAACACACATACAGTGGGAGTCAAAAGGGTTCAGAGTAAGGTACAAGAGGTCTTCTTTCACAGAGCCGTTTTCTGAATGAGAACATTAGATTGCAGAAAAAGTAAATGCGTGGTTTATTTCACTGTTCTTTTCTTGTTAATCACACCAACCAGAGAAAGCTTGTGAAGATTTTATTATCTAAGATAGTGATTCTGCAAATGCTTGATTTTAAAGAGTATCTTCTTTCATGACAGTGCACCACGGAGACAGTTACTAAGTACACCTATAAAGTTATTGTTGTAAATCATTTGTTGGATCAAGTGAGCTCTAAGTGAGCGGAAAACCAATTGAGTTATTATTTTTTATTTCTGTACTCCTGCAGCAAGAATTTATAAGAGCTGGAATATGTGAAAGAGTGGAGACTGAGTAGTGGTAACCTGTGGCTGTAGCTATGTATATCTGCTAGGCATGGAGGTCCCTTTCAGTACCTCAGCCTCATTGACAGAAATGGGATGGTGGCCATCCCTTTAAAAAAAAATTGTATATAACAGCAAAGCCTTCAGTGTTTTTTTATTGTCTTTTGATTTAATGCATGTTTACCTTGTTTTAACATCGTCATTTGACCAATGGGTTTTGGCTCTGAGGTCATTTTCCTACCTAAACTTCAGAGCATGCATTTGAAATGCACTCTAAAACGTCTTCTTTACTATGCTGGCAACCATTAGCATCCATGTTTACTACAGAATTTAGTAACCCCTTTCAGATATTGTGCATTATGATCACATCTCCTCTGTCTGTGTGCCTGTGTATATGTATATGCACTTGTGTATTTTTCTGTGCACACATATGAGGTTCCTATATGTGTATGTATTTGTGCATGCTCTGTACTGGCCTTCAGATGGAAATAAATAAGGAGAACCAGCTCTTTAAGAAGGCTGACTCCTCAAAACAATGTAACTGAAACCAAATTATCCATAACACCAATCCTTCTTCCAATATTACAATATTTTCGTTTTTATATTTATTCATTCACTTGTTACATTAACATTCGTCATACCTATGTATTTCAGCAACTTTCCATTACTCACTGACATTTGGTTGTCAGCAACTGCAAATACCTTTGATGGAAATATAAACCACTCCCAGTTGCATGTTTCAATCATTGGCATAAGAAGATATGGTACTAGACAAATTGCTTTGTGACCTGAAGAAGAGTCAGGGTACTCACTCATAAACTTCAAAAAACCCTTAGCAGTCAACAAGGCTTTGGAAAGCCGACTCACAAACATCAAGCAAAACAATGTTGCAGCTTTTTTGTGTGATATTTGCTAATTACACAAGCAAATGGATCCCAGCACTGCAGAAAGCTATGCTGATACTGAAGACTCCCTTCTTGCCGATCTTTGTCCCAATTAATTAGAATATGCTGGTGAGGACTAACATTTAAGAGGTTCTCCAGCCCTTTACGCTAACATTCAGCTTTCATTGAAACTATTGGGACCTTGGCTGAAAGTGAGAGCCACATATATAGGAAGCAAGGATGCTGTAAGAGGTTAATTTCTGGGCACTGATGCTTCTAGAATGTTATGTTTTCTTGTTGGACCTCAGAGGTGACAATGACAGCATGTAACATATATACTCCTTTTTCTGCCTATCATCCAATAGATCATTGGGTAGGTGCTCTCTGACAATGTATGACTTCTTAAATTTTCGGCATTTCTGCTTTTGAAGGATGAAAACAGGTTTTACCTCTGCGTGTGTGCATGTACACACACAGATATATATAGACCTGTTTATCAACTCATAAAGATTTGATATTTTCCACTACAAAGAATGTGATAAAAGGCTGTCATGGCAAAACTCCAAGCATTATCCAAAGCCCAGGTGCGTGTACTTTGCAATTTAAGCCTGCAAGAATGTTGTTTCACTTTGTTCTTTGCTTTCCTGAGGAAAATTAATTTTCAGATTTTCAGGTTCTGCAGTTGTTATATAGGGATATTTTGAAGCATCAACTACATGAAAAATATCAAGTCCTGTTGGAATTATATAAAGTAAATTTGTTTTAGTTGTCTGCTGTGCTATTCTAGAGACTGATGTAAACTCTGCTTGCAAATTCCACTTGGTTTAAACCAAATGAAATAGCATTCTGCTGAAGATGTTCATTTCAAATAGGACAAGTGGTGAGAAACTGCCTTTGGATTACAAAGAACACATGGACAACTCCAAAATACAGACAATAAAACACATAATTACCAACAAAATGATGCTCTGATAGAACAGAATGTAAATTATATTTGGTTTTCATGCTTCTCAGGCATTTGTGAGAGACAAGTAAGTGATCACTGAAACTCAGGTTTGTTTATTAACCTGGTGGCAATGAAGCCTGACTTTAGTCAAATAATCCGGTAGGTACACATTGTGAAGCCAGTGATGTATTTTCTTCTTTGTGGCAAGTGGATGTTCTGAAATGATCTACTTTCAGTCAGAGCAAACAGACTTTCTCAAGGTTCCAGTCTGCTGTAAAGCTTTTTTTTGTCTCATGATAATTCCATCAGATTCATGTGAAGATTTATAGTACCTTTGGCACTTTGCTGCTGTTTTGTATTTTTATCAGTGTGTCTTACCGTTAATGGGTATTGTCAAGAACAAAGCTTAAAGAATATCTTAATAATGGGGTAAGCTACTGCGTTGATTTTAATTGAGTTTCAATGACTGTAAACCAGGGTGAGACTTAGCATAATTCTCAGTACACCTGTTACAATCTCTTTTGCCTCACACTGAAATAAGTTCTGAAAACCAGGTCATCTGTGGAGGTGTTGTTTATTTAAATACCTGACAAGTGCTTCTGTATTGCCAGGAGATATAACTCAAAAAACATGAAAAGGGGTAGAGAATTAGTAAATGACTTAATTATATTTTGGAAAGAATGTGCCAAATCATTCCATAAGCTATAAAGAAAAAGTCTCACTACCACACGACAGAAAATTTGTTGGAGCAAAGAACTAATTATGAAAGTTGTCATAACTGCACATTCTGCATTAGTCTAGTGCTGTGACCAGAGCACCCTGGAGAAATTCCATACCTTTCATAAGAAGTCTCTATTACCAAGGTTGCTAGGAATGCAAACTCAGACTTTAAATAGAAATCTTGTAGTGAAAAAGAAGCAGTATTTTCAGTACCTGCTCTTTTATTTGCATTCTCAGTGAGGTATATATGTTGCTTCTGCTCTGATGATTCTGAACTTAAAAAAAAAAAAAAAAATGGCAGAAGATTAGTTTATACAAGTGTATTTTTAGGACTGTTAATTAATTTTATTAACTTTCTAGTTACAAAATACATCAGTCATTTTTAAAAAAATTACATGACAGTTCTGTTGTTGTTACTACTATTTATAATCAGAAAATTTAGCAGAAAATCTGTTTCAATGTACATTTCCTAGAGCTTTTGTGTTTCAGAAAAGGAGGGGAAAAGAACTTAGGGCAGAAGGGGTTTTTGACAAAGAAGAAGTTTTTCTAAAAGTAGGAAAAAGAAAATAATTTCTTTATACTGACAGCACAGGAATAGTTATTTCTGAATTGATGGCGTTTCAGGGCCAGAGCCCAGCAGGTGTTAATCACCACGTTACCATTCTCCCTAGTCTACTGCAATTTCTCCCAGGAGGACTGGTCCCTGAGTTTTGCCGTTATGTATTTAAGAACTCAGGAAAATTAAACACTTTAAATAATTTTCAAAATCTCACACACCTACTCATAGTCCAATCCAGTTGAACAACAGCAAGTAAGAAGTTTAGCAGTTCATTTCTCTTTGAGAGTGGAGGAATGCATTTTATATATTAAATAGATGAAAAATGTAGGTTACAATGTGAATAATTCTCAATCTTGTCAATGGTTGAACCTGAAAATGAAATAGACTTGAAATTAAATAGAATAAAAACAAAAAATAATTACTGTGTTGTAAACCTGTAGATTAGTGTGTTTCAATGGGTTTTCAGATAATACATGAGTTTTAAGGGTGAAAGAACAGTATTTGTTTAAGATTGTACTGACTGTTTCAGAATTGTCTGAATGTCTCTTCATGTCTCCCTCTAACCTCAGGGATAGTGATCTGTCTAGTGAAATTGTAATTACTATACAAGCTTGTGGCTGAAATGAAAATTCACCTTTAAAGATTCGAATGAAGGTTACCTTCTAACCTCAACAAAACGAAAACTTTTGGGTTGTCCTTCAGATAGACTACAGATAGGTGAAGTGACAAGGTTCTTACCTCAGCATCAGTTAAGACAAATCCTTTCAGGAATTACACTTTCTTAAATAAGTAATTCAGCCTAGAGAGTCAAAGATATCTAAATATCTAATTCCACTCAGTTTTGTTGGAACTAATGCAATTAACTGCTTTCAAAATCTGGATTTGAACATCTATTTGACCACTCATAGAAAGAAATGAAAATACTTCTAATAATCACTACACACACATTGGGGCTTTTTTCTGCTTATGGGAAAACTTACGTATGCAAAGGGGTAAATGGCAAGGTGGAAAATATACTTCTCCAATTAGCTGTACATTGTAGGAGTTAAACTTGGATACCTAGGGTTTGATATTTATTCTCCACTGAAAAACATACGTAGCTAAATAAACACTTTCAAATGAGTTCAGAGCAAATACACTGCTTTCAGACAGAGAAACATCTCAAACCATGTAAGAGGAAGACTTCATCATCATTTGCTTCAGAAAAGTTATTTCAGGACTGCTTTTAAGACAAGCTTTGCAGCTTGCTTCCTATTATGTTTATCTTTTCTTATCAACATGCTAAGAACAAGTTATCATGACTACCATGATGTTTAGGCCACGTGTAAAGTTTGTTTTTGAGAATCATTCTTACTATGAATTTTTTTTTCTTGACTCTAGACGTGTTTGGTCTAAGTCAGTGGAGGTCAATTTTACTTTCATTTTGCTCTGACTGTGGAAAATTTTTTTTTACATTTTTAATGTAAATCATATGAGTGAATTTGGGATCTGGATTAAGATGTGAAGAGCTAAAGTTTTCTTGTGAATATCTGTTTTTCTTGGGTCATTTTCATTATTTCTCTTGGCCATTGATTGAATATGTGTGTTTTATAGACAAATGTTTCCTTCTTCCATACCTCAGATATGAAAACTTATTTAGAAGTAGAGAAGGACTTACAACAGTCCTCATCTGAACAAACTCAGACTCTTGGGAATTTACCTCTGCATTTAAAATATTTCACAACCGCTCTTTATCTTCGTGAAATGATTTAAAATACCAAATGTATTTTGAAAGAAGATTGATACATTATGATGTAGGCTTGTCTCAGACGTTAAGATAATATAGACTCCAGGTGCTACAAAAACATTTGGCAGGAATTTTTGTGGAGGTTAACCACGCCTCATGATTGGAAAGAAAGCAGCAAGAAGGTTTTGCAAGAAGATCCACGGAAAAGTGTCAGTTCTCCCCTGAACTTCAGCACCCTGCCTCTGTGCTGCTGGGAAAAAAGTAACACGTGTTGAGTGGAATTTGTGATAGACTTCTACTACATAAACTGTAGTAACTGTATTTGTTAAGGGAATGACTAGAACTGAAAAGAATGGCTGAAAAGATGTAATTTCTCCCCAGAACAAGAAATAATGTTTTGGCTCCATCTTTTTCCTTCCTAGGTCAAAAATCACCTTTGTCAGATGGTTTAGCAAAGGTATCTTCCACTGAAAGGATATGATAGAATGGAAAAGTAGATGATTACACTTCAACATGAGAAATTATGTACTAGAATATCTTGAAAAGTAAATAGATTTATAGGAATTGCAAAAACTCATAGAAGGAAAGTGATTCTGGCCCAGAGATTTCAGTACCATAATACCATTGCCAACAACAGTAATCTAATCACTGGCTGTGAGAAGATGCTGGCCCCTCTTTCATTTCCAGCCTACAATTCTAAGTGGCCTTAATATAAATTCTTTAAATTTTGAAGTGTACACTCCTATTACATTCATGTTCAAGACAGATATTCTAAATTAATATAAAATCACTATGGCTAAACATTTTCTTAAGAATAACTTTCTTGTAATTGACAATAAGATCCTTAAGCTCATAAAAAAATTAGTGTAGCAACTAAATTTGCACATATAGCCTTTGTACTATCTATGAGTAACAGTAAAATTTTACTTCATTATAGCAGTACAATTTGAAAGTTTAATAAATAATTAACATAGATTGTAATAAGCATACTGCAGAGTGGAGCTCATGCGCTTTAATTACGTATAAGTTCATCTGCAAAATGTGTTGCAACTGCTTATCAATCTGCTTTATAACCAAACTTTCTCCAGTCAGATGCTGTAATGTGCAATTAGCCAGTGGCAACAGTGATTGTTGAAAGCTGATCAGCTACTTATAAACGTAATCCTAATATAAAATGTGTTCAAGAGAACCTTCACACCGAAAGTTATTTTTAAGACACAAAATGCAAATACATAGCCTTCCCAGTGCTAGAATTATTTAAATGCTAAAAATCTATGCACAAATAAAGTTTCAGACAAAAATCAAAAATACAGGTTTATACATTTTTATTACAATATATATGAAAATGGTATTCTTCCACTCTCATCTGTTGGTAACATGCTGAAGTACAACCCCCAAAAAATGCTGATTCCAAAGAAGGTTTTTTCACTTGGTCAATATAATATTTTTTTCCAGATAAAGCACATAATTTTTGCTGCTTTTTTTCTTTTTTAAAATGTAGTCTTACCAGCATCTTTGGCCAGATCAGAGGTGAGTGCAATGTTTTTACCAATATTAAAGGTTTTCCATACTGATAAAATGTGGGTTCCACAGCCTGGAAAGAAATTTCCTTTGACACATACAAGCCTATGTCTTTCTGCAAGGAGCAAAACCCAGCACAGTATTAGTATTAGATATTGCATATTGCAACCTACATGGTATTTGTGCTTTTTAAATCAAGTTTATGTGAGTTCTGAGGGGCAGAAGAGGAGACTTTGTACTTTAACATGACACTTTCACAGCTACTACTTAGCTTTTACAAAGCTGGAGGCAAAATAGAGAATGTTGAGGCAGGTCTTCTACCTTCCAGATCTGTGTAACATGATATCTAGATCTAGATGGTTTCTAACAGGAAGAGAAAAACTTTCATTAATGAGTTTTATGTTTTTACATTGGAACAATTAGTAATATTTCTCAACATTTTTTTTTTCTTGGTGAATGCATACAGAAAAGTAGTATTGTTACAGTTTCCATGAAAAGAATTCAGCCATATCTTCTAAGATTAACTGCACTGCTATACTGTGACACTATTATTTTCACAAATAGGGAACATCTTTTTTTTTTTTTCAATATATTAGGATCAATATATGGTTCCTTCAGTCTACTGTCATAATTAGATTAACAATCACCTTGTATCAATTTTGTCAGCATTGGCAAAATCAATCCAATTTATTCTACTGAAAAGAAACAAAAGAATTTCCCTTTAACTGTTTGACCCTGAAAAAACCTCTCGATGAAGACTGAATTACATATAAATTGAGTGATGGGCAAACAAACTGCAAAAAATCTACTTTCAGGATTAGATTGGCCCTTATCTCAGCCAGATGCTCATTCTAAAGTGAAATGATGACAGTTTAAAATGAACATGTTATTAATATCTCTTTTTTACCCCTTACTAATCAACTTTACATGTAAGAACAGAAATTATCACATTGTAAAACTGTAAGTGCTCTGCTTGAGCAATTGATTTTCAGGACATAAGCAAGGAGAGCCTAGCTTTAAACAATTTGAGGAAATATAACTAGTTTTCATACTACCCCAGTCTTCCCTCTCTTCCAGGTTATTTAAAAGTGTAATAATCTACAAGAAAGGTCTCATTTTTCAGTATTGCTATACCAATTGACACCACTTTTACTTGCATTTCTTAGGTATGGATATTTACTCTTCACATCTCAAGCCTAGTTACACAGAAAACAACAACTGAGAAGAATGTAAGTGTTGCTTTTTATTATGCCAGAAGTTGGCATAGCATTTGTTAAAAACCCATTTTGATTCATGTTAAAAAAAAAGATGTGCTTTCTACCATGACTTATATCACATGTTCAGTTCAGACTGTGTAATGATTGATGCTCAGTGCCTGTCTTAGTTGGGTATGGCCACTAATTATGACCGTAGTAACAAATACCAAGGATATAGAAGCCGAGAAACTATGCTTACTTTAAATAGCATTCCTGCATCATGAGCGTAGTTGACCAAAGAGCAGCCATATGCTGGTAATAGTGTATGTCGTGTTGGTACTATGTCAAGGAGAATGAGTTTAACTGCTTTAGTTAAGTGTATGTCCTGAAAAAGTAAGGACCCATGAAGATGAATGACATCCAAAAATGGTCCATGGAAGCAGTCAATAGTCTAGGATTACAGCAAGTCATTGAGTATAAAGACATGCAACTTATTTTCATGTGATATTAGTGCTGAAAATTTGCTTTTTTGTCTCTCTTACAGCTTGCTACAATTGAAAATTAGCTTTCTTCTTACAGCACTGAGGATCTCTACAAGCACTGATGTTTGTTAATTACCATGGAGTGAATCATTGACCAGTTTTGAACATGTAAAGTGTTTCCAAGTCAGAAAGTTTTGATGATGGATCAAAGCTAACTGGAACAATTTTTCCTACTGATGTTTCTGAGAGTAAGCTTTGATTTTCTATGTTGATTTGTACTATGGGCACCAATAACATTCATTATAAGTATGTTCATTTTAGGGTTGTTACTGATTTTTGATATTTCTTATGCTTAAAATGAAGAATGTTTATTGCAATTTTAATACTATCAGAATCAATATTGACTTAAAAGCACTCATCCTATGCTTAGTAGAAAGGTGAGCATTTCAGGTTATAGTACTCCTACATAACTCTTAAAAACCTAAATTGCATAGGAATGTTCCATTTAATATTTCACTTAATTAGGCTTTTTTTGTCTGCTTTTCTTAGAACTGAATGAAATTAAAAATAATATAGTGCAATATATTACAATTGAAAACTTTATATTTCAAAATACATCAGTCAGTCAATTCTGACCACTGACTGAAATAAAAGTATGTGTTGTAACACTTAAATTCCTTAGGGCCTGGGACATCTGATTACTCTCTGTCTCTAAAAATAGCATTAAATTAGCTTGAATTTATGTATAGATTTCAGGAGTGATGAGATCAAAGCTTTGCATATACTTAGAGGAAACCTAATTTTCCAAGGAGAAGGGATTTAAATCTGCTGTGTCCTAGAGAGTAGTTTCACGGCTAATGCCACCTGTTTGATGAATGTATTCTATTTTGGCTCCAGTAAACCAGTAAATAAAGTGGTTTGTAATCAGGTATCTTAGATACCAGGATGTAAAACTTTCTTCATCTTCCACATATTAAGAGAAATTAGAAAGCTGCACACACCTGGAATAATGGTAAAATACATAAAAATGGTCATATAACCAAGGAGAGAAAAGTGATGACCTCCATTTAAAAATCTGGTGGTCAGTCACCTATAGGACAAATCTTAAATGTAATTAGCAAAGCTGTCTAGATTTCATTCAACTTTTTTTTTTTTTGTGGTATTGACAGTGCTAACACAAGTTCTGAATCTCACACAGGACTGAGCCATGCAGTACACATGAGACCAAAATATTATTCTCTAGCAAGGAAAAAAACAGTACCTAAATTACCTCAAAATATTCTGGCTAATCAGGATTAGTAGTGGGGTTTGTATGGATGGGTCTTAATATGACTATTCATTAATTTTGCTGAATAAAGCTATCATGGGGATATTTCAAGTTTCATATCAAACAATAATTTTGATTTGTTTGTTTTTAACTGAAAATCCACTAATCCTACTATCCATCTAAACCTGACTCCTCAAAATCAACTTGAAATCTAAATGTCAGTCTCAGTAATTAACACTAATCAATATTCTGACACAAGACAATTGGTTATTTTAGCCACACAAAATTACAGTTCCAGTTTGTTCTACCTCTTTTAATAGCTCTACAGGGGACATAATTATGAAGAGGAATCAGAGCCGGGACAGTTGCTCCATTAGTTTTAATTAATGGATTTCAGTGGACTTCAGCTCAAGCTGGTGAATCTCTGGTAAAATATGAAAGTGTGCCCTGGAAAAGCATACCGTTGAAGACAGTATCTTTTTTCACAGATTCACTGTTTCAGTGAGCGTGAAACAGCAGTACAAAGTTAATTTTAATTGTTGGATTTGTATAGGAAAAAATTACTAGCATCACCCAACTCTGTGACATACTCTACCAGCTTTTACTTTGGACTGTAAAAATAGTAAAGAACAGTACTGTGTTAATGCTTGTGCCATTTGTGGTCCTTAAACATGGCATTATTTTTGGATATACACCAATGGATCACTCTTATTCTCTCTTTTCTTCTCTGTCTTTTGGTTTTCTTTCTCAGGCAAAAACTTTCTCATACTCTTCTTAACTGAATAGCCCAATTACAAATGTCATATGGCTTTATAGCTTTTTACCTTCTGGATGGAAGAGTCAGAGGTACAAGATGTGTTCAAAGCTTCTTTATAACAGCTACAAAGCCTGAGGTGAGACTATCCTACCCACACCTTTCCCCTCATTATATGGGGATGCCAGCTGGCAGGTTCACATAGTCTACAGGTATACTGAATCCAGTTCTTGCAATTGACTGACCTGTTTGCACCCTCAGAAAGTCTTTTTCTCAGCACTGCATCCTCTCATGCAGGGAATATGCATCCTCCCACCCAAGGCAGATGACTACTGGTTTGGTCGTGGTTAACGCATCATGTGGCTGTGAACTACAGGCTGAATCTATGCCCCAAAAGGGCAAACATCACACAAGTGCTTGGTTGATTCTAAGCCGTGGGCAACAGATAAGCTATGAAATCCAGTTTTCAGATCAGTGGAAGATGAATATTTATCAAAGGAGGTGCTGATTGAGCAAGTTATTAAATTAGTCCAAATCTTTTAAATGATTACATAAATGTACTAAATCAACTGATTTAGAAGTTAAAAAATATTTTCAAAAGTTCTGCTAGAAAACTATTTCTCTTTTTTCATGTCTCTGCTTTAAAACATATGGGTAGGACAAAATTTCAAATAGCAGAATGGTAGTTGTGGTGTAACACAAGTACTATGTTGAAATGAGGATGAGCAAACAATTGTCAGTCATCACCTAGCCCGACTTGAGTTTTACATTGCTGGGTAGAGTGAAAGGCACCAGTTCTTGGGAAGAAATGCTTGAGGATTACAGATAATCCTTCCAATTTCAGCTTTGGTAACTCAAACAATTAGTATTTTTGAAAGAAGTGGTGTGCATATAAAATAAAGAATGTTTATTTCTGCCATGGGAAAAATTTTCAGAAGTGTGAAAGTTTAGTATTTATTGCCTATTGTTGTGGTTTGGGATTTTTCCAAGGAATTTTTCTTCCTCTTGCCAATAAAGGGAATTTCAGCAGACGCGAGGGGGGATTGGGAGAGAACGTTTACGGGGACGTTTCCAGTTTTTAGTGTTCACGTCTTGTACATATATGCTTCTGCACTAATTGAGAGAACACATTGATGAAAGTATATATTTACCCATGCTTAAACATCTTTCCTCATATGGCTTGGTAGTCAATGCAAAGCATTGTATTTCATCTGGGAAGAACTGCTAAGGGAAGGAATGCGTTGATGGAGGTAAATGCAAAGTCTCTAGTACAGAAATCAGGAATGGAGGTAACAGTATTTGAGGAAGATATCAATAGTCAAATCTAGGCTGTGTGACATGAAACCAAAGAGGGAAACGACATACAAAGAAGGCAAAATAACTCAAGATAGAAACTGGCTGCTGGATGTTGAGAAATCAAGAATCTGAAGAAGACTTACAATTTGCACGTTAAAGGTCTGTATCCATATGAGTTGCTTTAGAAGTTAAATAGAAAGTACGCATCATATGTGTGAACTTGTAAATTTTTTGTTGAAGGAATAACAAAAAATACATAAATGTAAAACCTCACACTTCTAAGCCTAATCAGTCCTGACAAGGCTGATAAAATTCCAGTTTTGCATTATGTTCAGTATCAATCATGAAATTAAAAGCTCTGACTGGTATAAACATTTCAACTTAGTTCTGACCTGCATTTTCTCAGTGGTCTCAGTGGTCAGGCAGATGTACGTGGATCCTGACCGAAACAAAAATAATGAAGCTATGCAGCTTGTTTGAAATAATTGTTTTCCCTACTCTGGAAGACTTCAATTATCTAAGCTCAGCACACACTTATAGAGGTACATTCAGAAATGTTGTAAGTCTTACCACTTGATTTTTTTTTTTTTTTGATATACGCCTGTGAATTCAGTAAATAAAAATTTTTATACTTCATGTTGGTCATACTGTTTGCTTTTCAGTGCAGAAAAAAACCTGACAGAGAATATTCAGACAAAATGTTTCTAAATAGAAGAGGGAAGTTTCTAGAAGCGGTTAGAGTACGTTTTCACAGTTTGCCTATACTCTTGCTATTCCAGTCAAGAACACTGATTACTCTGGTGGTCTCTTCCAGCCTCTTTCTCCTTTTCTTCATGAAAACCTTTGAAAAGTTGTTGCATTTCAGTTCAAGGAGGGGGTTGTGCGGGACTCAAATCTGAAACTTCAAATTCTTTCCTGAAACACCTTCTCCCCTTTCTTATCTCAAAAGAGGATTGCTTGTGATATGTCAAACCAAAACAAACATTTCCTTCAAGAAAGTTATGTTTCTTAGAGAAAAAGGTGAGCTTTTCTCCTCACACACTGCTTTTCTTTTTCCAAACTACCCAACAGTGCACAAATAAAAGTAGCCTGTTTTTTTCCCTCTTTACCCTTTTAAGTCCTTGGTGTAATTAAAGAACAAGCGCCTGCACTGCAAGTAATCCTAACCTACTAGAACATGCCATTCAATTCTTTGGCTTCACTGCCAAAGTTACCAGCAATTCAACTTATTGATGAGGAAATGTACTTGCTTGTGGTGATATAAAAACTAGCAGCGGGCAGTGGGAAAATGTTCTCAGCTTAAAAGCATACAAACAAACTTTCAAATTAAATAGCTTTCTTATTTTTTTGGGGGATTAAAATATTTTTATTTAGCCATATTTCGAAGTAGTGAACAAGTGAAGAAAAAAACCCACATTCTTTAAAAAACAATCAATTTGTTTGGAATGAAGTTAAATGCATAAAGTCTCAATTCTTTAGCTCAGGGAAATTCTTAGTCAATAGAACTTTATTCAGTTGCATGGGCCCTGCCTTTCACAACATCTTGTGAATGAGGAGTCCGTATATTGAAGTATTAATTAACCAGATATAAGTGCTAAGTCACTGAAACAAGCATGAACAAGAGGGTGTTTTGAAAGTTTTAGGAGTTTTGTATCCCTAGAACCTAATACAATTTTTTTGCGTGAAGTTTAATTCAATCTGCAGGGAGCTGTTTCTTTGTGCTAGAAACTGTGTGCTGGCCTTCCCACTCCTTGCATATTTACAGACACCGTCATGTGCTATGTTTAAAGCAAAACTGACAGTGACTCTCCAGATCCTGTCAAATCACCTGAAAACTATCCTCATTTTATTTCTTGCCTCTGGAAAAGCCTCAGAGAACAAATGGGTCTTGTGGCATGTCTGAGAAATCGGCAAGATTCAGGCTCCAATGAACCGAGGCAGGGAGCAAATCCTACAGTTAAGGACCCATCACTGATTATACCCTGACTCCAGCCCCTTGTGATTAAACCAGGAGCCTGTTACCTTGAGCACGCTAGATGATCTCAACTGTCATGGTGTCATTTTTAAACACCTCAATGCACAGTGTCCCAGCACAGCTTGACAGGGACAGGTGTTATTGTTGAGATCATTTGCATGCAGGAGACTGTATGTGTTCACTGAGCCATTTGCAGCCTCATCCTCCAGGAACTGAAAATACAAACAATAAGCCCATTATAACCTAAGAATAATGAGATTTTTGTGGATAAAATAATTTCTGATCCTCATATTGCAGCATCTGTAAATTTTTGCTACTTTCTACAAAACTGTGCTTGTATTGTTACATGTTTATGGTCATTTGTATATCTCTTAGCACCGTACCATTAGAGGGGATCAGTTGCATAGAGAAGGTGAGTTGCATTGTGGTAAAAACAGGTATCAATAGAAACTGTCTGGATCTGAAAAGCAGACCCCATCCTGCAAAAGTTTTGTTGGGCTGGGAATAACAATGATTAAGAGACTCCCATCCTTTTCTACTCAATGGTCTGTGATCTGTGAACACTGGGTCACTTCAATACTGTAAGAAAGTGTCTGAAATTCCATAAATGTATGTGATCACACAAATGTTAATACTTCAATTAATAAAAGACAGCATTTATCATTAAAGGCAGAACAACTATGTGAAATTCACATTTATTTCCAGAAAACTCATGTTTACCAAAGTTTCATAACACCTCAGAACACTACTCACTAACGAATTTAAAACAAATATATTTTCATGTTTTTTGCATTTGCTTACGTTTGAGGGCACTTCCTATCCTTGAAATTTGTCATATGCATAACAATTCATGCAGCTATGAATATAATTCAGTATATACATTCAATTCAATAATATAAGGAATCAAGTCGAGTTTTTCAGGCTCAGGAGTCAATCTTCTGAGTTCAAGTTGTTGTACAAATAAAAGTTATAATGAAAGCTCAGAGGTATATCAAAGATTTTACTAAATTTATACTCTTATGAATTAGGCAGAGTCTAGTCGAGGCTCTAAGACTCCAATTTGGAAATAAATTAAGAACCTAAGGAATTAAGTAAGTGCTTTTACTGGGTTGATTATAGTCTAAAACTGGACAACACTGAGCCCATGGATTTCCATTACAGTGAAGGAACTGTTTAGATGTGCATGTCCTAATTAAGAAGGGCAGTCTAAGTAACAACTTCAGATAGTTTCAAAATTAACTAACAAGCAAGCGTATATGCTTATAAGCAAACAAAATCCAAGAACACAATGTACCTGTAAACAATAATTTTTAGATATTCAGGAAGATATGAACATGTGTAATTGTAGTTAAAATTAAGAATATTTTCTAAATAAAGTGAAGTCATGATTTTCATCATGGTTTAGATGAGCATGTCTACTCCAGTAATAAATCCGTGATTACTTGTACCCATATCCTACAATAGGTATCTGTATTTTTCCCTAAGACAATTAGGAAGCATAAAAATATGACTAAGCATCATACAATACAGTATAGAGGAAAGGTACTGTCTGATTTATATTTGCTTATTGTGATAATGATTTGCATTCATCACTTACAGTGATTTAAATCCACCATAACTGTTATAAACCTTCTACAATTAAGATGAACCAAAAGATGTTAAAAAAATGTTACTTGACAATTACTTTTGATAATGAAAATGATATTTCAGAATGTGATTCTTATGTTGTCTTAATATTGCTGCTGCTGCAATTTACAGAAGTATAAATTATCAAGAAAACTTTTATTCCACTTAGCTTGAGAGAAAATACTGGTATTAACCTAGCACTTTTAGTTTCTTTCAGTCTTGCATAAATGAAATGTTCCTTGATCATCCTTTATTTCTGATATTACATCTCAGTTTCATTTTTCTAACAGGTTCCCCATAACAATACCCCTTGAAAAACACCCCTCCATTTTTGAGGAAAGGGAAAAGGCTGCTAAGAAAAGGCTTTATGTATTTTGAAAGAATAGCTAGAAAAACACAGAAGAAAAAATGCAGTTTTTAGTTCTATGATGTTGACTTTGAGCTTTTAGATACTGCTGTTGGTTAAAAAAATTTTATTTGCCTTCCACTGAGTTCTTCATTTGGGATTCAAGCTGACAGATTCAGATGGGTGTAAAGAGCAGTGTACACCCCCTTGTGCTAGGGTGTAAATAACCTCAGTTTCAGAATTAAGAGCCATGTGGCCCAATCAAAACAGAAAAATGAGGCCAGTTTTAACTAGAGGTAAAGGCATAAAGTCGTTGAAATGTCATGGCAAGTAGGTGTACTTTTTGAAAACTATTTCAAGGTCTATTGTACTTAATTACAGAAAGATAAGATCATTTATGAAACGTAGCACCTTTTAACAATGAATACCAAAAAATTATTAGATAAATTTTGGAAAAAATACTGGTAGCAAGTGATACAGCTTTTTGAAAGTTTTATCAAATTAGCAAGGTTCCAGAAAAAGTAAAGAAGGAATACATGATGGGAAAATATGACTGGATCCAATGTCATTAATGAAGATTGCAGTTAGGAGGTATTTTCCTAAAAAGTACTTTCAATAAGATCCTTGAAGATGTCAATTATGATGCTTTTTTCCTTGACTTTTCTCAAGTTCTAAGTCAATTATAATATAAGTGTGGGTTGAGAAATGTTGTCTAGTCTGGTTACTGATCTTAAAGCAAATTGACCTGCTCTGGAAATAATTGAACTAGCTTTATGTCATATGAATACCTGAAGGCATTTAGAAGGCACTCTACACACTTCACTAATGATATCTATTTCTTAAGGTTATTTAACTTTAAAACATTTTTCTACAATATTTTTTTATGTAAAATATTCATCAGTAATGTTTTATTGCAATACTAAGTAAGGCAGCTGTAATATTTTGACTATCAAATTTTAAAATTTATCTCCAAGGATTTCAAGTATTCCTCACATAATATATCTGGGTTTTAAAATTTGCATGACTAGCTAATTTAAAATTGTGGACGGTGGTAAATTACTTTTTTTCTGAAGCACATTCACATAGCTCCTTCCTGGCTCCACTGAAGTCTCTGTGTATTTGCAGTCTTGTCTGCTAGCGTTAATGCTAAGAAATATTTATTTCCTGCAAAATATACGTAGCTAAGAGTGGGTGAGAAGCCTATTCTACCATGAACACAATTAGTAGATCTAATTTGCACATGCTGTTCCTGGAGTAACCAGCTGTTCCTGCCAAACCAGCTTGACAAAAGCAGTTGATTTACACAGCTATGTTGAGGAGATCCTCTGAAAACAACAGCTAAAGCCCCAAAATAGCCTATACCTAATTAGCTAGTCATTAGCAGCAACAGCATTTTCAAAGAATAAGGCTAAATAAAGAAAAAAGATCAAATCTAAGTCTGATAGATTAAGTTTTATAGAAATCATAAAGTTCAGTGGGGTTTTGCTCCAAAATAGCCACAGCTAAAATGTAATTGTTAAAATACGCCATCAAATTACTAATGAAGTAAACTGAAAACACCTCTGGTCAATCCTGGACTGAAAGTTCACAACATTTAGGGTTAACTTCAGAAAAGTTTTTATGTTACATGGTTTAGCTCAAAAGTCATAAGTATTGGTCTTTTTGGATCTGTATTTTTTCAAAATCTAGAATTAGGTATTTATGTTCTTACATGGCACGTATAATAGTATCTACCAGTAGAATTAATAAACAACATGCAGAGTAGTTCTCACCTATTTCTCACCTTTCTCATTTTCTCTATCTGTAAATCAGAGCAATCAGGAATGATCCTGCCATGCCAAACAAGGCACGTTTAAGAGGAAAGCATAGACCTAATGTGTCTAGTGGAATTGGTAACTGTTTACCTTCACTGAGAGCTGGCACATGTTCACCACACCAGTTTTGTGTGGAAGATCATTTTGTTGCTTATAAAAGAATACAAGCATCTCTTTGCACATATTCTTTCCCATGGAGAGGCAGATGGATTTGGTATCTAGTATTTCTCAGTATCCTTTCTGTAAAAGGGGCACAAGTAGGGACCTGTTTGCCACTGCAGTATGTGTTGCTAATTTCCTGTCCATACTTCCCTATTCTATCGTGCAAAATTTTAATCTTGAGTAACTCTGACCTGGCAGTGTTCTGCAGAGGCTGCTCTCCTTCCCAAGGAGACAGGAGTTCATTCTCTTTCTTGGAAGATGAAAGGCATAGTAACAACGGTGTTTAAAAAATAGTGTTTAAAAAATCACCTGTGAGAATTTTTGGAGAGCTGGGTAATACATATGAAAACATTTTTTGTTTGTAGGTTTACTACTGGAAATCAGCACACATATGGAATAACAACATCAATACATTAATTCATGAAGTGATTATGTGTTTAACCTCACATCCTGAAAAGCTCAAAGAAATTGCCTTTGTGGCTGACATAAAAAAATGAGGTCAATTTGGAAAAAAACAAAACATGAAAGACTGGAAGTGTTTAGGAGTATTTAATTTAGCTGAAATTTCAAAAACATTTTAATAAGATGAAAATTACTCAGCTACATTAAAATTTGAGGTTTTTTATACCCAAAAGGGTAAATATTTTGGCAATAGTTTCAAGTTTTAATGAAAATTTATGAATTGCTGTTAGTTGACAGGTAGGTAAACCTGTATGTGTGTGTGTGCCTAGGAATAATTATATTTTTTGGCTCTGGAAAGGGTAACATACAAGCAATATGTACCCTAAAATTTATAATTTTTTTTCCAAAAGCTACGTGGCAAAAATTTTCACATCACACCTTCTTAATACACATTCTACTGTTGTTAATCATGGTCTTTTCACGGACCTGAACACAGACTTCAATTATACAATAAGGAGTTGCAGAGACTTTGTTGATGAGGCACCTTGGGGTTGGTTATACCAGCGGAATCCAGCCAAGACCTTGGACTGACCTTTTACAAATTATAATAAACAGAGTATTTGAACCAGAGAAGTATTTTGCCTTAAGCTTATGTTTGAAATGAAGTTAAGTTCTGACTACTTATAACTTTCATTTATTAAAAGAAAGTTATGTTTGGCCAAGACAGGGAATATAACATTGTGCAATATTGTTATTAAATTATGTATTTAATTTTTAAAAAGTCATGTCAGTGTTTATATACATTTTCTTCCATCTAATACTGCATTTTTCTTTAATATTCTTTAATTTTCTTTTAAAATTACCTGATCTAATAATTTTCATTCAGAATTGGCTTAATTTATTCTTCTGGTCCTAGGATGTTTCCAATAAGCATAGAACAATATTCCATATGGAGATATGATGGAATGGTTCAAATATACTATGCAGCTCTTCTGCTTCACATGCAGTCCTAGTACACCACAGCGAAGGAACTGCTGCTGACACAGGCCCATATTTTCGTTCTGACACGAGCAACACCGAAGTCTCTGGAAATAAACTGCATTTGGTTTTTCATAAACCCATCGCAACTTGGAGATGTCCTTTCTTGGAAGATATCTTAGGGAAAGAAGATCTAACAAAGATGACAGTGAAAGTTGGAACAAAATAATTGCTCACTTGAAAATACTGGAATATTCCCCGTGAGGTGCAGGATATGCAGTCATTCATATTCACTAATTTGTATGTTGACACAGTTGCTGATTGCCCAGTGGAAGTGAGAAAACAATTAGTCATCTAAAGAAGATTTCATATTTAGTTACTATAACACTAAAATACGATCACAGTAATAATTTACATGCAATACTAATTAATGGAGAGTTGTGTGCTGAAATACAGAATAACAGTATATGTGTTTTCTCAACATTTGAGAAAAAAACCCTCAACTCTTCTTTTCATAGATCTGTTGTTGGAGTTTTTTAGTTCTCTTATATTACCTCCTGCTTTATTACTAAGATAGTGATAACCAACAGAATCTGAAAATGTTTAAGAACAGTAGAGTGGTTTGCTAATGGAAAATTACCTTTTTGTTTTAGTCTAGAATTAATTAGAATCTCATTTATTTTCCTCTTAAATGTATCCAAGCATAAGGTAAACTAACCATAACACATATATTTTGGGGAAAAATAGTTGTAGGAATAAATAGTGACAGTTATTCATAATAATTAAGTTAACTTTAAAGAAGAACTAGGAAAGAAGCCTCATGTGACTACTGCTGGAACAAACGGTTTCAGGTGCACCACAAAGTGATAGAAGTGGTAAAATATTAAACAGATGTATTGTCTTCCAGGTGCAAGGTCCATAGAAGAAAAGATTATTTCCAGTCTCATTTCAGTTGTAATTGAACTATTCCCAGAGAAAGATAAATTTTCACTAAATTGCACCATGGCATTTTCATGGTTTTGTCTTGGCTTAATACTGCGTGAATTAAGTGCCTGAAATATTCCATTCCTTTCAGTACAGGGAGATGCACATGGAAACCTGAAAGCTTAGAAGTAAAATTGAAATTAAGTATAAGACATGAAAATACTCATGACCTTTCAAAGCAAAAAGACCCAAACACAAAAAAAGTAAAAAAAAAAAATCACAAACCTTTTCCTGCCCCCTTTTAGGTAACTTAAAATTGAATATATCAAAACTCATCTTTTGTTTTCTACTGTGTACACATCATATCGGAGAAGTCAGCATATGCCTTCCTGAATTCACTTTTTACTGAATGCTACAATTTCTTCAGTGATTTCATCTTATTATGAACTGTACAGTACTGTAACAAACCACAACACTTCATTTCTTTTCCAATACACTAATCTTTTGCAGAATTAATAACTAGTAATTACTCTACTGCATGTTTGTCCTTTCACAGAACTTGAATCAGATACTAAAAATGTTTCCATTTCAGGAAAAAGGACTTTAAAGGATTGTGATACATTTTGAATTGCAAATTGTGAATTGTGATTGTGAATAGAATCTTCCTGATGGCAGATGCAGAGAAGGAGTTTTGTTTCCTTTTTTTCCCAGCAAATTCAGATTCCTGAACAAACTTCATTTAGACCATGGTTTCCATTGCTTTATTGTTCTTTGCATTAGGATCTAAAAAACCACCATTAATTGACTGTTCCCACCCCACCACCTGCGTTGCACACCAGGATTCCCTGGACTCTAGCTGGCCCCAGTGGCTACTTGACTAGCTTTGGCACAGTGAGACTGAAGGTTAGAGGCCAGCACCACAGCGGTGGAGCCACACCAGGAGCCTGGGACCTGCAGGGACAGGCAAGTGTTGCATTGCCAGTGGAGCAGTACGCAGCCCCTGGCAGTGCACATGTCAGCCTGCTCTGAGCCAGGAGAGGACTTTGCCAGATGCATAGCTCCTGCTGACTGTTCAGCCTCCCGCTTGATGACTGTAGGCAAGGACCAGATTTTGCTTGTAACACTTGCTTTTCAGCTTGCAAGTCAGGAACACGGTTTCTGAGCTTTTAGTAAAAGATCAATAAACAGGTGACACTTAATCCTCCTCAGTCCCTCATTTTGCTGAGGCGTGAGACTGCAAAATGGTCTTTTACAACAGAAATTTCACAATACAAACAGTAAGTGCATCTGTGAGTTGAGATACATGTGATACCACACTCCTTTTTCTATTTTTTTTTTGTCTCTCTGGTTAAATTCAAGAAAAGGAATTTAGTTGTAAATCTGCCTCTGTGTTTTAGTGGTAATCCACAGTTGGGCGACAATTTACCATGATCCTTGTTATGCCATATTTAGCAGTGAGTTTAATTGCTGAACAGCTACAAAACTCTTTTAACATTTTTGCTCAGACTTGTTTTAAACAAAAGATCATCTTGGCCCAAAAGGCAACATTTTTCTTTGATTTCATGTGTTTGTGACAAAGAGGAAATGATGAAAATTAGAATCTACATTTCATGAGTTTTATTAAGCTGGAAATCATAGCAAAACTCCTGTGATTCCTCAGAATTCAACGTCTTAGGGCACCACCCAATAGTTGCATGACATCATTAATTTCCTTCCCTTTGACGAAGGAAGTTTAAATCCACGTTATCTACTGCCCAGGAATATGCATAGTTCATTATAAAGAAATGTGGGCAGATTTTAGGTGTTCCACCTGCTCCTTTTCTGCGGGATTTTTTTCTTTATTTGTTTGTTTTAGAAATACAGAATGACAGGTTCACAGATACACAGGTTTTATGCCCTGGTATCCTACCTAGTTGGATGCAAAATAATTAGAATACTTTGTCCCTAGTAACACTTAAAACCACAAAAAAGTGTAAAGTCCCTAATTTACCCAGTTCTTTGCTCTTTATTCTTCGCTTTTGTGTAAGATGAATCAAATGAATTAAAATGTTTCAGATCTGATAAATATCTTCTCTGAAATAAAATGAAAGTTTTCTTACTCGTTCATTTTGAACAAAACTTAGAGGTTCCTGCCTGCTTGTTTTGCTACCAGGCTGAAGAATGAATTACTGCAAAGACTATGCAGGAGTATTCCAGCATATTTTTCTTAATGCTCCAGGAGGGAAGAGGTAAGTAATTTCTTTTTGTAGTTAAGACACAAGTTCTTAATTTCTTTTGCTTTTAAGCCTTAAATTTGTATTTCATGTCAGTGATTTCAGAGCATCCATTGATTTTTTTTTTATGTTAACATGTTATTGTATAAACAGAAACTCGTTACTTTCCAAAATCTTAATGATTTTCTTTATCTATACACTAATAATAGATAAATTCTCAGACACAGTGCTCTGGGCTACAAAGAGCCAAGTATTTTACAATTGCAGTTACTCTAAAGTGTTCTGAATCTCCTCTTATTAAAAAAAAAAGTCTCTTTTGACAATCACAAAATATTTATTCTGTACTATAGGGGTGTATTTAAAAATAAATCCCAAACAACCCAGCTCTAGGACTGTCTTTCCCTCACAATGACAAGTCAAATTATGGTTTGCACTATTGTGAATCTGATATGATTTCTTAGGTCATGCTTTCTCCCTTGCTGCTCCTACAGTTTCTTAAAGCCAAGCATGATCTAATAATCATAGAACCACAGAATGGTTTCAGCTGGAGGGGACTTCAAAGCCCAGGTAGTTCCACCCCCCTGCCATGGGCAGGGACACCTCCCACCAGACCAGGCTGCTCAAGGCCCCATCCAACCTGGCCTTGAACACTTCCACGGAGGGGTATCCAACAGCTTCCCTGGGCAACCTGTGCCAGTGTCTCACCACCCTTATCAGGAAGAATTTATTAATGTCTAATCTAAATCTTTCCCCTTCCAATTTAAAGCCATCCCCTCATCCCATCAGTACACCCCCTTGTAAAAAGTCCCTCCCCAGCTTTCTTATAGGCCTCCTTCAGGTACTGGAAAGCTGCTATGAGGTTTCCCCAGAGCCGCCTTCTCTCCAGGCTGAACAAGCCCAACTCTCTCAGCCTGCCCTCATAGCAGAGGTGCTCCAGCCCTCAGCATCTTTGTAGCCTCCTCTGGACCTGTTCCAGCAGTTCCATATCCTCTTTACGTCGGGGAATACAGAACTGGATGCAATATTTAAGGTGGGGTCTCACAAGAGCGGACTAAAGGGGGAGAATCACCTCCCTCCCTGCTGGCCACGCTTCTTTTGGTGCAGCCCAGGACACAGTTGGCCTTCTGGACTGTGAGAACACATTGTCAGCTCATGTCGAGCTCCTCATTACTCGGCACCCCAAGGTCCTTCTCTGCAGGGCTGCTCTCAATCACATCATCCCCCATCCTGTACTGAAACCGTGGATTGCCTTGACCCAGGTGTAGGACCTTGCTCTTGGCACTGTTGAAATCAATAAATACGCTCATAAAATTATACAATATATTCAGGATTAATCCTTTCAGATATTTTTAACTTAGCTAAAAAGTTACAATCATTAATAATTCCTTCCCTATTCAAGTATTTGCTGGTGCCACAGCCCTGTGTTTTGAGAAAGAATATTGCTATTTTTGTGTGTGTAAAATGTAGTACAGTATTAATACTCTATATGTCACATTTTTCTGAAGGATATAGGCTCTCTGAAAGGTTTAGTAGAGGTTCATGAAGAAACCTAATCAACCACAGCTTTGAACACAGAAGTTTGCATTGAGCAACCAGTTAATGAAGTACTAAATGCCAAAACCTTAAGGACAGCTTGAGGGAGAATCACTGTTCCTGCTTTTTTCATTAGATCCATCTCTATGCATTGTGTACTGCAAAATCATTGTCTAGATGGTCACCTGAATCTGACCCAGCTTGGCAGGTTTTATATGCATGGACCTTATTCTAAATAGGATTTAAAAAAAAATAAAAAAGGATAGGAGGAGGGAGATGTCACAATCCATTATATCAAGCTTTACTGAAACCAGAAGGGCTCAATCTTTATATATGAATGAACAATGTTGCACCTATATGTAAAAGCAAGATTTGAAAATCTAACAATGCTGAATATTCAGATACACACTATTGAATAGCAATTATTTACTTCCTCTAACACTTTCATTTTGATCTTTCCAAGAGAAAGAAGGTTCTTGTGAGCAGCAGGCTGTTCTCTACTTCAAATTCAGAAAGGTCTCAAAAAGAGAGAGGAAAGGTTACCTGTAGCACTTTAAACTTTAATGTACAGATTCTGATAATTTTGATTTAGGAGCTTTTGAAAGCTACTGTAGGCCATAGATTGCAAAACAAGTAAAATAGAAAGCTAGTGTACAATTATGCGTCTGCATTTATTGGATTTGAACTCAGCAGGGAACACGTCCAGCTGAAGAGGCTGTAACAATCAGATGGTACATGAAATTCGGTTAGCTCTGCTTGGCAGAAAGGTTGAGGAATTACCTGTATGTCCAGATTGGAATGTTTTGGATTAATTTTGTTTCCCAAAATTCTTGCCTATATATTACAGGAAATTTTTAGAAATTATGTTCATGATTTACAGTCATGCTTCCCTGTGCAGATATTATTCACTTCTAAGCTGTCCATGAAAAAAATTTAATCATCACTCTGCATATGTTTTTTAGATTAAAAATTTTATGCTAAGCTTTGTGTACTAGTAATGTGTCAGGGGTTGGGTTTTTTATTTGTTGTTGTTGGTGGTGGTGGTGTTGTCATTCTGAATTCATGGCTTTCTCTTCTATAGTGGTGAAAGGCATTTCTGCTCTGCTGTTTCCTTGGGAGATTTCATCATGCAGAATAAATTATGTGGATACCTCAAATTATGTTGGGTATATGACCTACATTGGCAGCTAATTCATGAAATAGGCTGCTTAAAATGGACATAGTCAAATAAAATACCTTCAGGATAAAATGGGGCTGTAATTTCTAATTATGCAAAACAAGAAGTGTCTAATGCATTCATCCGATAAACAGGTAACTAATCTGCAGCTACAATTAGGAAGTTTATATAATCTATTTCAAAAAGTTTTAATTAAAGTTGGTTCAATGAGCTGTTTAAGATGATACTTTTATTTTCTATTTACAAAATCACTGCATTATATGATGGCATAAAAACACAGAATGTGCTGTGCAGACTTCAGAGGACACAACATTGACAGATGGACACGCATTAACTTTGAAACTAAGGAAAAATATAGGTGATACAGCAGCTTTGTACAGCTTTGCACACCAAGAACATACTGATTCAGAATGTCAGGTCCTTTAAGTAAAAGCAACAGGAAGTTAAGGCTCAAGTGTGCATGAGAACTATTATTTAGTGACTGAAGCTAATTCTGAATTTGTCCTGAATCTCTTTTTGAGTTTATAGGATTCATATCTTCTTCCAGAGTCCTCTTTGTCACCAGTAGAATCAAAGTATTAGTAAGCAATTGTCTCACAAGACTGTAGCAAGTACTGATTAACAACTGTTTACTCAGAGATTTAAAGATATTGGGTCAGATGGTTTCTTTTTTCTCTCACTGTTTTCATTGTAACTCTTAGATGATGAATTATTATTTTTTAGAATCTAGTTACTGAGGAGAGGATTTTTAAATGTCCTACTCCCTTCTGCTACAAAACAGGAAAGTGTACCAGATGATGTTATATCCTGTTGTTACATGGCACCTTAAAGGAGGTGGGCAAGCAGAACGGGCTGGGAGAGCTGAACTACGACTTGAGTCTGTAAGGTCAGTCCCACTGTATATAAAATCTTTATTAACAGCCTACTTCCTCCTCTAAAAGAAACAGCATCTGAGATTTGCCACCAGAATGGAGACTAATTTTTGTAATTTAAGAGAAATCATAGTACAAACATGATTACCCAAGAAGATAGATATCTAATAACTTTGAAAAAGAGTAAATATTCCAAAAGGTTTTTTTCATTTATGCCCACACTGGAAAATACTGCAGCATAGTTATAAATCTGCTTTGAAAATATCTGCCACAGAAAATACTCTTTATGCGAACTTCATGGCGGAACGTGCTGATGCACTTTTTCTCCTGCTTCATTGTTAAATAGCCTTTTAAACCTGTCTGTGGTGAAAAAATAATTTTGATTATTCCAGACAATCTCAAATCCTATTTGGAAATCAGCAAAACAGCTCATGACTCCTGCCCGGCTGGCTTCATACTACAGTCCAACCTTCCTTCAACCCCACCTAGCCTAAAGGTTTATGAAATATCAAAGAAATCCTACAAGGAATCAGAATTAACTATGTTCAAAGGATGAGATCTCAAACTTGTAGGTACCAAACTATAAACCCCTTGATGTTTCCTCTGCCTTTTGTTTTACAGATGCTTGGGGACCAACATCCCTTCAGGTGGGAACTGGGTGGTGGAGAAGAAAAGATCAAATTCTTTATAATGAAAAGACATCCTTTCCAAATTAATTTTTATTTTCTTTTTAAATATGTTGATATATTTGCTGTGGAAACAACAGAAAATTAATCCAGCTAACCTAGTACAAGACAATTGTGCTGTTTACATTTTTACTGGAAGTAAACTAACTCTAGTAACTGTTACTAAACCAGCTGAAACAAAATTGGATATGATTTCTTGCTTCATATTCGGAAACTCATAAGGATGAAGTATGTTTCTTCTCAAGAAATATTTCTAAAATGATGGCTCAAAAACTTATTAAAAGGTAAGACAGAGCAATTCTAATCTCTTCAGAAGATCACTGCAGACCAGATTCCTGATTAGGGTGGGTCATAAGAGCTTTAACTCATTAGAATTGTCATTATGTAAATCATGAACTTGCCTGTATTGTTCTGTGCATTTTTTTTTCTGGTCACCATGTGATGAAGATAGAGACTAGTTTATAGGTCTCAGTACTCTCTCCCCAGTGGGAAGCCTTGACCTCCATGAGGGACTTCTCTCTGTAGCCAGCTTGTCACGCTGACTTCGTATGAACTCCATGATGTGAATTAATGACCCTAAACTCAAGTTCGGGTGCCTGCAGTAGGGAGCATTAGCCTGAGGTGTGTGCTTCTCCTACTGAGAGGAGCATAAATATGTGCAAGCCAGAGAGGAGTTTTGACCTGACATTGAAAATCCCTGCCCAGCCTATGGGGATGGCTAACAGGGGAGGCTGGTTGTTTTTTATGACTGATACGTGTATGTAAAAAAAGCAAAATATCGAAATCCTGCTCAGTGCGTGGTTCACAAGGAGACTCAGTTACAAACGTTGCTTTCAAAAAATCGTGCTGGAAGTCACACAAAATATAACAAGGTATAGTAGGGAACAAATGAGAAAGGATTTAGTGTTACCAACAACATTTTTTCTCATACGTGCTTAGTTTGAAGCTTCTCCCTTTCAGTAAGAGAAGGGGTTTAGTAGTCAGTAATCCATGCTGAACACTTATCCTGTCATCATCTAGTGACAGTGTTCTCCTTTCCCCCTTTAATACCCACAAATAAATTAAAAATTTACTAGATATTGAGATCGAAAGAATGGATTAGCCCATCCGACTTGGATTTCATATATGATATATTGTATACATTGAAAGTGAGAATGGATTAATCCATATACTCAAATTTCTTCTGCAGAAGCAGCAGGAAATCTTCATTTAACCTTTCCCCCTCTGATTTATTCCTTCTTCAATCTTATCTACATTTAGACTATCAAGTTAAATAAATATAAGATGCTGCAAGAGAAAATTTAAATAATCCATAAGAAAAACAATTTTTAAAAAGTACACTACATTTGAATGTAATTATGAATTTACCTTCTTTTTACTTCTGTTATCTGTATTCTTTGATATGTCTCACGAATAAAAGATAATAAAAGTCAGCAAAACTACAAAGGAAAAAAATGACAAAGTTATGCAGTTAAATGTACTGCTAGTACTGTTTTTGACAACACTTTAGGGTGTCAAAAAAGTGTGAACTTGCAGTTGTGTTCATATATATAGACTATATAACTTGCAACACACTGTAACTTCCATAAAGGGATGTAGTTTCTTACTAAATTCTCCATCAACAAATTATAATGCAACACATGGCTAATCATAATGCTTGTGAGGATGACTCTAGATCACACTGAAGTGACCCTTTCGTCTGCAAGATGCAGCTGTTAGCATTGTTCAACTGTTAGAGCAGTGCAGATCTCCAAATGGTAATTGACTATTGACTTGTTGAAAATATTTTAGGAATGTTAAGACTTGTTTTTATCTTTCAGTATTTTAAAATATTTATAGGAGTAGTATTCTGATTTTCCCTCCTCTTCTTCTCCTCTTCCTCTCCCGAAGAAGGACTAACCATTCAGGACATGTTTAAAGTACAGAAACCACATCCAGTTGCAACTCTTACGTATTTGATTCAGTTGGCAGAGTTTTGGCTCACACAGACTTTTGCAAATCTTTAGCTTGTGTATTACATCCAAAAAAGATATTTTAAGGTGATTTTGTCCAATTTCCTTGTGCATTAAGGACAGATGACAAATAATTAGCTTGCCTATAGTTCTATCTTATTTAGTCATTGACACGTGGTATGTTTCTATTAATAGCCTCTTTTATATCTTACTCCTGGGAATAATGTTGTAGTGAAAGAAAAATCAATACCAGTTTAGACTTTAGTGTCTTCTTTGGACAAAACAACTTAAGATAAAACTTCCATAAATGACCTTTTCAGAGATGGCCTCAGTCAATGACCCAAGATGTAGCAAAAGAAATCATCAAATAGATAATCTTAAGGCTCCCAAACACTAACTGCTTTACTCACAGGTAGTAAAAGGTTGGAAATTGGATTTGGTTCATCCTTGGTATTAGTTCCTTTCAGTTTCACTCTGTAAAATATTATTGATGCTACAGAGAAAGAACTTTTGATAAATATACTAAAAAGCCTAAATCAATAGTTCTTTTGCAGAAAGATACCTGGAAAAAATAATAATATAGAAAATCAATTGTCCCTTAGTCAGGTGAGATTTCGGTTCTCCATCATTCAAAATATTAGAAAAGTATCAGCAGCAACTGCTTCTGACACTTTAACTGTGAGGTAACTTATGCTCATGTGGAATGTTTCTATTGTTAATTTATTTATGCGTCTCATGGAAAGGGTGCACGTATTCACGCCACTGATGGGTGAAAGAGAGAGATGGCAACCAGTATAACCTGGACTGCATAAAAAGGAGTGAGTGTTATTCTGGGGAACATTACTGGAAGGATTATATTCTTACTCACTCACCTCTCTCTATGTAAAGCTGCAGCAGAGAAAAATCCGGTGTTATTGTTTTCTGACGGAGGACTACAGCTTAGGTAGAACTGAGTGAAGTGCTGTTCTCTGTGCGTGTTAACAAGAGGCAAGAAAAAAACCAGAAAAGTAACTTTTATTCACAGATTTTTAGAAATATCACTAACTATATTCTTGGGGAATGGGGGGGAGGGGTGTTTGGTTAGGGTGTTTTTTAATATAAAAACATTACAGACAAACTAGTAGAAGCATAAGGCTGATCTTCAATGTTCTTACTCAGTATTTATTTCTAACAACTGAAAAATGATGCGTATCTGTGCATATGTGTATGTCCCTTTCAGAATAAATATCTTTTGTTTGTTTATTTGTTTCTCCTATAAAATAGTCAGTAGGTTACTAAGCAAAATTCAGAAGAGAGTGAGCAGCAATCCTGAGGTAACAAATCAGTACTCAGGTGTGGTGTGGAAATAGTACTTGATGATAAGGCAGACGGAAGGTGAATTGCTAGTCCTCAGAAACATTGTCATAATATGAAGTTGAGATACTTTCCTGGATGTTAAGGTATATTTTATAAACTCTGTTTTCAGTCCACTTTATTGGATGATGAATCACAATTTCATAAAATTTACAGGTTCCAAATGAGATGTTCTCATTATTTTAGAATGAAGAAATTTTTTTTTAACTATCTAATGGCTATTATTCAATTTTTGTTTCAAAGTAGGGTCAGAGTAATATGCTATTTTTGTTGCCTTTTTACATTAGGGATTATGAATGGGCTGTGTAATTAATTTTGAAGCCATTGTTCTAGATCAGGGATGTCAAACTCACGTCTTCTGCTGTTCTCCTGCTCCTGCAGCATAACACATGTCACACACGCTGCACACGTGACTGGTGTGCTGGCAGGAGCATAGGGGAAGGAGCTCGGCGCTGCCGCAGAGTTGAAACAAGGGGCTGGGCCGGATAAAACAAGGTGGAGGGCCAGATCCGGCCTGCGAGCCAAGAGTCTGACACCCCTATTCTAGGTTATACTTTATTAAGATTCTTGTGAAAATATTTGTTCTTCTGTCTATGAAACTGCAACGAATAGAAAAGCGTTAAAATACCCTCTTCACTAATATCTGATGTCAAAAGACCATAGACATAATATTGATTCTCGTTCTAGATGACTTGGGCAAGACTGTAATCTTCATGCAAGTGTAGATACTTTCTAAGTAATGTGAAATACAATAAAAAATAAACAGATGCATTTTTATAGCATATAGAAGATTGGATGGACTTAAGAGTAAGCATTCATAGCTATTTAATTATTTTTTAAAAACTTTAATAAAATCTGCTGTATTAACAAAGCTTAAAAATCACACAAACCACAGAAAATGCATTTAATATGAGATGAAAACTCACTTAACTTGATTATTTTGTAATATTTAATAAACCTGTATAGACAAAAGTACAGACAATTTTTAATGCAGCTGTGAAAATTACTTTATTCTGGAAAAAAGAAAAAAAGATAACAAAAAACCCCCAAACAAACACAAAACCTCAGCTCCTGGGATTTGGACTCTAAATGAGTCCATGCACTACGTTTATGTATGTAGCATATTGGTGAGGATTCTGCTATTTGTATGTACAGCCTGTGGAGGAGACAAGCCATCACTGGTCTCTTATGCAGCTAATCGTGAATCAAACAGGCATCAGTATTTTCTTTCTGATCTTGCTATATTCTGTGCCTAAATGATTTGATAAAGACTGGCCCATTGGCAATATGATATGAAGAGATTATCTGGGATTTGCTTTGTAAGAGAAGATTGTCTAATGAGTAGGTTATTGAATGAATCACGGTAGCATTTAGTACTGATAATGGATTTAAACCCTGAGTTACTCAGATAAAGCGGAGAATCCCACTGCCATCTCAACCAAATCTGTATGTGAGTTTAATATTCTGATATTTCCTGATAGGATGTAGTTTGATTTCATTCAGTGCAGAAAAAAGACATTCTTAAGACCAATTAAAAGTTCCTAATATTTCATTGTTACAAAATTGGCTATGAGATAGCTGTTAGAACAAAAGATAACACTAGACATTTTGGAAGGTATAAAAGATGCTACGATTAATTTTAAAGTATTTATGAACTAATTTATGTTTTTACCTTTGAAATAATATGCACAAGCAAGAGCTCTAAGCCTATGATCTGACTGGCTTTCCTGGCAGGTACTACTCTGATAGAAACACAAACCTGGGGGCACATTGAATATTCTGCACCAAGGCTCTCTGTAAGCCACTTAAAGTAGTAGTTTGAAGGTCACAAGTATGCCACGTGAAAAATTAACCTACATTCATAGCTATAAGTGGCAGCTGTTCCTGACCTGCCTTAAATATAAGTGCAGGCAGCTTATATCATAAATAGAAAGAAAAATCCTGTTTTTCTTTTTAGTTCAGATTTCATCTTCTGCAATGTTTACGACTATTTGAGTCAGTGTTTGTGTGTTCCTCTGTGATATTGTGTTTGGCTACGCTGAAAACATACAAACTAGTCCTTTTCTTGTGATATTTAAGAAAGCACAAAATCTGTGTTGATGGTATACATTAATTTGCAGAATAAATATAGAAGCCTACTGAAATAACTGGCATTATATCCTTACTTTAAACATTGGTTTGTTCTGTTCTTCTATGATAGGTAGTTAATGAATTAAGGCCCAATGCCAGACCATATTGAAAACCAGCAGTTACTCTCTTCAAAATTATGTAAAGAATAAATTAAAACATGAGGGATGGGATTTTATTTTCTCTTATTTCTTTCAATAATATTCACCCTTATTTTTTTTTAAAAAGGCAAAATTATAGCAGAAGTCATTTTCCAGTACTTTCTTTAATGTTACTTCATTTATTAGCTTTAAAGATAGATATAAAACATCTTTCTATAAAATTATTTGCGAATTATTCTGGAGTACGGTCAAAGACAAAATTAGCCTGAGCCTCAGTGACAGACAGCATTATCTAGATACACCGCTAACAGAAAAATACTCTATCTCTGTAAAGTATCCTCCTGCAGCAACACTGCCTTTCCATGTATTCTATCAGGCAGTATCCTGAAGGTAAACAGATTTAATCTGTTCAGCAGTGAAGAAACAGGAGGAAGTCTGTCAAAATTTTGAGATGGAATTCGTGTAGGCATCAGAAATTGCCCAGTAAAAGTAATGGGGTCGAGACAGCACCATCACGGTTACTCTCTCAAAGACCTTTCACCAGGAGACCTTTCTCCTTTCAGCTGCTGGAGTTAACGGGGGCATTTGCTCATTTCTCAATGATCCCATTTAATGCAGGCAGAGAATCATGTTGTACCTTTTGTAAGTTTGCAGGTGGGTTTTTTTAGGGTTTTTTTTTATTTTGGTTTTGGGTTTTGTTTTGTTTGTTTTTTCACTGCAGTGGGTGAAAGTTGAAGATGCAAAAGCTTAGGGCGTGTTTTAAAATCTAGAGCACTCAGCATTGTCCCAGTTCTACTGTCATGAAGTTTTAGGGCTCACATGAATAGGAGTGCAGGTAGTGCAGCGATGGTGTCTTTTAAGTCTTACTTATGACATTTCTTTGTAATGGCAAAATATACTCCTTTCTAATAAAGATCATTGAACAGCTTAAAACTGAGGGCATTAAGGTATCAGAATAACTTCTAACTATTTAAGTTTTATGTGTTTTTACAAGTAGACTTGCACCCATGAAAATACTGAAATATGTTATAACCCATCTAGAGGATTCTGTTATTTCGCCCCACCAATCCCATCTCCTAGAATTTAACAAGGGCTTAAAATGATAGTTTTAATATGTTTCTATATAATTACTCTTAAAATAATGTATGGGATTTACTAGAGGCTAATTTTCCTTATATATTTTTTTTAGAGCCAAACTTCTAGATTTCTGTTAAATTCTGCATGCACATAATTTCCTAGTATGTATCAAAGATAGTAAAAAGGAAATACCAAGATGATCACTTTCTGTCAAATTCTAGACTATTTTCTCATAATATTAATATTATGACAACCAAATTAATTTTTAAAAAGTGCTTTCTGAATGATTGCTAATTTTAAACAAAGCCCTGAGGATGAAATGCATTAAGCCATAAGGCATAAAAGTCTCACATTAAGAAGACTACCCCAGATAAAATAAGAATTAAACTGATTCACCCTGAATTAGTCAGATTTTGATGTTTGTTGAATTGGGAAAAAGTTACCAGATTGTATATTTGAGCACGTAGTATTCCCACTATAGGAGAATTGTAAAGTACTTATAAAAATGTACATATTTCATGAAGGACAGTATTGGACTCTACAACCCCAGAAGACATATGGAAAAGGAAGAGTAGACAATATTTTTGATCACCAGATAAGAGCTCCCTTTGATGAGACTGTTCTTAAATTTCAGTCCTCTTCCTATACATTACATGCATTAGAGAGATACATCTGAAATGCTGCTATGGGAAGGTTAGCATTTACTCATTTAATATTGTGTGATAAGAATAGCAAGTTAATCGGTCCCTGCAGCATAAAAGATTAAAGTTCACAAAGTGGTAGTGCATGAGAGAGAAGCCACGACCAGCTCTCTCCAAGATCCGCATTTGCTGGAGGCATGTAAAGCAACTTATTGCACAGATAGATTTGTCTCAGCTTGGAGTGATCTTAACACACATAATTTCTAGTAAATGTGAAATTAATAAAACAAAAATAGAAAAGGGAAAAATCTGAAGGTAGGCATTTCAACAGAGAGATTTAGGTTTGATATTAGAAAATGGTTTTCTAAGCATTGGAATAATCTAAGAAAATTAAGAGTTTTCCATCAATCATTGTACATTGAGAGAGAGTAGACAGCCCAGCATGAGCAGTCTAGGAGTGGAACTAGGCAAGATCGCTTCTCAGAAATTTCCATGGTTCAATTTTCCATAATGCTGAGTAAAAAAACAGTAACCTAACACCTCTTGTATAGGTGTTGAACTTTCATTAGCTGCAGATCTAGAAAAGATTTGTGGAGAATTAGTCTTTTATAAGACAATGAATCTTTAAAATATTATCATGGACTCAACTTCTTTATTCAACACTAAATTACCTGATTGAGAAGAATTAAATTAAGAGACATTAGAAGGGAAGAGAATGCAGATATGTAATACAGAAAAGATGAGGCACAAAAAGGAAAGTAGAAAAGCAAAAAGGTTATCTTTTTATATAGTGCTATTTAAAACATGCTATCCTGCTACGTGTTAGTTCATATTTGTCTAATAAGGAAGATGTACTTCTAGTTTTGTTGAGGCAGGGTAGCTATGTGGCACTCAGTTCCTTCATTGTAACTTGTCTTTTGTTCTGATTGACAAAAATGCATCTGTGTACTTTTTTACAGGTTTAATATGGTAAAGTCTCCTTCTTTACCCACCAGAGCTTCTCATTTATGAATATATGTTCTAATAAGAAGAGCACCTATTCTCTTTGGTTTAGTCTAGAAAAGGATTTCCTGGATCAGACATATTTCTCCTATCCCCTACTCAAATATCAGTGGTTATCAAAATAAAACAACTACTTAGAAGTACACTTACTTCCAACTTCATATTCTTCAAGGATGCACTGTTTGACTTTTTGTGTCTTGCGTCTACGGCCCACTTACTTTTCAGTAATGGAAATGAAGATTGCTACCTGATTTTGAACAAACTGAAAACTTTCTATCTTTAGTTTCTCCCTCCAATTTACTGGCAAGTGGAGTGATGTTTCCATTAATTTGTTCTGTACCTAGATGTCTTACAGTGACAGATTCTCAAAAGAAAAGTCAACAAACTGAACAAATATTGCTGTCTTTGTCAAAAAAAAAAAAAAGTGTAAATGAACAAGGAGATGTAAAGAACAGATATAAAATATAGGATAGAGGGAAACTGTTGCCAAGGCAGTAGGAAAAGGAAGCACATTTATTAAAGTGTTAATGGATGACCGGATAAGATACACCTGAATAGTTGTATTTAATGTCTTTCCAAGCTACAGTAAAACTGACTTTCCCACACTCTTTCAAATCCTTTTCTTTTTTAGCATTTGTCATGTGTTTTGTCTCGAACAAGTTGAAATGCTCAAAAGTGATAATGATTCCTCCTTTCTCAAGGAAAGGCTTTGTTTGTGCTTGTGTGAAAACATGTGCTTATAAACAGACATACCTACTTGCTCTCCTTGGCCTAATAAATGTATTCCTGTGCTACTCCTGCTTCTCATCTTTAGAACAGATATATATGTACTTTTTACTAGCTAGTACCTTAAGGTTGAAAATGCTTTTTGTTGGTGTAGTATCTCCAAAATACAGTACCGTAGCTGACTTTATTTTGATGACATAAAATGCAGTTAGACCAAGACACTTTGACAGCTTCTTTAAAAAATTTTCTAAATCTGGACCAAAAGAAACTGTATTTCCTCAGCCTTTGCTTTGGATGTTTGAAGTCATCAACTTCATGGGTAAAAAGAGACACCCGAACACCAAGAAATTCCTACTTCGTGCAGCAAGATACAGTATGTTTTGGACAGGGTGACACAACTTCCAGAAAAGTTTGAGACTAACCATCACATAAAATCTTGTGTTGCATCACAGAATGAATGTTTCAAATGTAGCATCTGTACAGGCATTTCTGTCATCCATTATTAACATTCTCCCAGGTTGAGAAGGTAGCACAGCTTGGGCTTTCAATCTTCCTGTTACACATTAATACTTTAAGCCTGGGTGAAAATTCATACCAATGGTGAAGATGGCCTTGTGCTGTTTGAGATATTGTCAAGCGGGAATAGACTGAGATGACAGGTTATTTAATATAGGGTCCTGGTTACCTATCTGATACATGCACTGTTGATATGATTATTGTATGTCCTTTGTAGGTTAGAACCACTTGAGACAACTCTTGAGACATAAGGCATGGTTTTGTAACAGCTTGCATTTTATGTAACTACTCACACGTAAAAGCAAGAGCAAAGAAAATGTAAAATGCTACCTGAGCTGGAAGCACTTTATACCCTCTCTACCTTATTTATGGCTTTATTCTTTCCTTTCTTGTCGTGTAATATTTTTGTACTCATTTTTCATTCATATAATAAAAGAGAATAAGTGCTTTGGATGATCCCAGTTTTACTTGACAAGAAAGGAACCTTTCTTTCATTTTCAAAAATCTTGAGAGAAAACAGCAAAATAACAAGACGAGACTTGAATTGAACTCTCCAGTTAGGAACAATCTGGCTTATCCAGTCATTTAATTTAGCCAATAATTGATAAGTGCAACACTCATGCAGGATAGGAAGATAGACACTCAGTTTCTTGGTATTTTCAGAGACCTGAAATTCTATTTCTTAGGAATTTCAAAACTTTAAGTAATGTTTTTGTGGGTTACCTTGCCATCTCTGATAAATTTCTTTTAGTCTATTCACATGGGATAACTGAATACGGACAGTGATTTGAGTTTAAGCATTTACCTAGTATGTAAATATTTACACCCTTTCACCCAATCCAGTAAGTAAATTCCGAATTCTTTACAGAAAGAGGAGCAGAAGAGTTTGAAAACAAACTTCCTTAGAGTACTGTGGAGCACTCTTACAAGTGCAATGCAAGGTTTCAAATATTTGTCCTACATTACCAAGGAAAGAATGTGGCTAGTAACGTCTTTTTCTAGATCTGTGAACTTAGCTTATTTCTTAATTATTTTGATGGAACTATTGCATTAAGTCAATTTTTCAAGTTGCTTCAGCTCCTACAAAACCAAGGCAAGGAGGGAAGGGAAGGGAAGGGAAGGGAAGGGAAGGGAAGGGAAGGGAAGGGAAGGGAAGGGAAGGGAAGGGAAGGGAAGGGAAGGGAAGGGAAGGGAAGGGAAGGGAAGGGAAGGGAAGGGAAGGGAAGGGAAGGGAAGGGAAGGGAAGGGAAGGGAAGGGAAGGGAAGGGAAGGGAAGGGAAGGGAAGGGAAGGGAAGGGAAGGGAAGGGAAGGGAAGGGAAGGGAAGGAAAAAGGTGTGTATCAAACAAAAGCATGACACACTGACAACTTTATGAATTGAGTAGATTTCAAAGGATCGTAGAACCATAGAATGATTTGGATTGAAAAGGATGTTAAAGTTCATCTAGTTCCAACCCTCTTGCCATGGACAGAGAGACTTTCCACTAGATCAGATTACTCAAAGCCTCATCCTTCCTGACCTTGAATACCTCCAGGTATGGGGCATCCACAACCTCTTTAGGCAAACTGTGTCAGTGCCTCACCATCCTCACACTAAAAAAATTTCTTTCTAATATCTAATCTAGATCTACTCTCTTTCAGCTTAAAACCATTGGCCTTCATCCTATCACTACATTCCCTGATAAGGAGACCCTCCTTGTCTTTCCTGTAGACCCCTTTGGATGGTTAGAAGGCTGCTGTAAGTTCTTCCCAGTAAGTTCTTCTTATGCAGCCAAGTGTATTGTACTTTTAAACACCTTTTTATCATAAATCTACTGATAATTTTCAAAATTTATAGTAAAGAAAATAATTTTGTATATTTTTAGCCTCTATACTATATGACAACATCATGCATTGAATGCATTTCAGAGCCTTCTTTGCTGCCCTAATTCCCTACTTCATCTTCAAGCGTAATAAACCAAGCCAATATAAATGCTGCCTCTAAACCAAGGACATATTAACTAATACCTTCTCTTACCTGGCACATTTGATGACTGATATCGTTATAGGCAAGATGGAACTATCATACCGAACTAAGAATACACTGTAAGTCTAATAAAGATTTTAAAAATCTAATCAAAACACAACAATTAGTATTAGTCCTGTTCACAGTATCACAGAATCACAAGGCTGGAAAAGACCTTTGAGATCATAGAGTCCAGCCTATGACCCAACACCAACACCTACTCATCATCTAAACCATGGCACTAAGTGCCTCATCCAATCTCTCTTTAAACACCTCCACGGACAGTGACTCTACCACCTCCCTAGGCAGCGCATTCCAATGGCCAATCACCCTTTCAGTGAAGAATTTTTTCCTAATATCGAGCCTAAACCTCTGACAAAGCTTGAGACCATGTCTTCTTGTTCTGTCACCGGTCGCCTGAGAGAAGAGACCAACCCCCACCTGACTACAGCCTCCTTTTATGTAGTTGTAGAGAGCGATAAGGTCTTCCCTGAGCCTCCCCTTCTCCAGGCTAAACAACCCCAGCTCCCTCAGTCGCTCCTCATAGGGCTTGTGCTCCAGCCCCTTCACCATCCTCGTTGCTCTCCTCTGGACGCACTCCAGCATCTCAACATCCTTCTTAAAATGAGGGGCCCAGAACTGGACACAGCACTCAAGGTGCAGCCTGACCAGTGCCGAGTATAAGGGAATGATAACTTCCCTAGTCCTGCTGGCCACACTATTCCTGATGCAGGCCAGGATCTCGTTGTCCTTCTTGGCCACTTGGGCACGCTGCTGGCTCATGTTGAGTTTCCTGTCCACCAGCACTCCCAAGCGCCTTTCTGCCTGACTGCTCTCCAGCCACTCTGTCCCCAGCCTGTAGCTCTGCATGGGGTTGTTGTGTCCAAAGTGCAGAACCCGGCACTTGGACTTGTTAAACCTCATGCTATTGGACTCAGCCCATGTCTCCAGCCTGTCACGGTTCCTCTGTAGGGGGCCCTCCTACCTTCTAGCAGATCGGCACTTCCTCCCAGCTTGGTGTCATCTGCGAACTTGCTGATGAAGGACTCAATCCCCTCATCCAGATCATCAGTGAAGATATTAAACAGGACCAGGCCCAGCACCGAACCCTGGGGGACGCCACTAGTGACTGGCTGCCAACTGGATGAGGCACCATTCACTACCACTCTTTGGGCTTGGCCATCCAACCAATTCCTAATCCAGCACAGAACATTCCCGTCCAAGCCACGGGCTGACAGCTTCTCCAGGAGTCTGATGTGGGAGACAGTGTCAAAGGCCTTGCTGAAGTCCAGGAACACCACATCCACAGCCTTCCTCTCATCCACCAGGCGAGTCACACGGTCATAAAAGGAGATCAGGTTGGTCAGGCAGGACCTGCCCCTCCTAAATCCAAGCTGGCTGGGTCTGATCTCTCCCTCATTCTGCAGGTGCTGCATGATTGCTCCCAGGATTATTCGCTCCATAATTTTGCCTGGAACCGAGGTCAGGCTGACAGGTCTGTAATCACCTGGATCGTCCCTAAGGCCCTTCTTGTGGATGGGCGTCATGTTGACCAACTTCCAGTCATCCAGGACCTCTCCAGTGAGCCAGGACTGTTGATAAATGATGGAAAGCGGCTTAGCAAGCTCATCTGCCAGCTCTCTCATCACCCTAGGGTGGATCCCATCTGTCCCCATAGACTTATGAGGATCCAAGTGGCTCAGCAGGTCTCTAACTTCTTCCTCCTGGATGACAGGGGGGCTATATTACACCCTTAGCCCATCCACCACTTCAAAAAACCAGCTGTCCAGTGAACAATCGGCCCTAGTATTGAAAACGGAGGTAAAGAAGGCACTAATTCCCAGTCTCTGTCAGACTAGTGCTGTACTGAGGATCACCAGGCGAAGCTAGAACTGGAGAGCCCATAGGCACTGCTCCTCTCAGCAACTGCTAAACCAGGCTGAACTCAGCTGGGGCCACAGCAAACCCAGGCGAACTTTGAAACGCTGTGCTGCTGGGGGAGTGTAAAGCCTGCAAGCTCTTAGGAGTCCCTGCAAGTCACGTTTCCTGGGCTACATTGAGAGCTCTTGATGACGTGTCACCTGAGAGAGAACTGGTCCAGCAGAAGGCACAACTGTGGCAGTTTTTTTGTAGCAAGATATACCCACTTCAGCACTTCTCCAGGTAAGGCAGGAGAAGTGTACAGAAGTACTTGGGATTTATACGGTTATTGAATATTTTGTTACAGCTCCTCCTGTAAAGCTGACAGAAAATGTAGGTTAGCACTTTTGCTGCTGATGACTTTTTTGGTCCTTGGGATTTACTTGGTAACACAATTTTTTCCTCTGTATTATGTCTGATAAGATAGAACAAGAGACGTCTAAGACAGGGGTCATGCTCTTCCGAATTGCAACAGTTAATATGAACTGTCAGCCTGCAGCTGTTAATGTTAACACTGCTCTTGGCAGAACAAATCTTCAGCTAATGCATAGAGTATAAGAGTTTGAGAATTTTAGAGGACAGTCAGCAGAGAATTCAAACATTTTGTTTTCTACTATGATTTTCTATCTTAAATGTCAGATTAATAAAATCTTATAAAGCATTGTGTGTAAAATGAACATTGCATAGCTGTTATTCTTCCTTTGAAAATGAAGATTTTGGCTTCAAGAATTACTTGGCAAGCAATTTAAATTTCCCTAGTGAAGAGTTAATTTATTTAAGCCTTCATGTTGCTTTTTTTATTATTTTTTTTTTTTTTTTTAGCATTCTTTTAGAAAATATTTGCAGAGGCTTCCTGATAGCAACTGGGTAACTTGAAATTTGTAAAAACAGATGTTAGATTACTTTCCTGTTTCTAAAGTTGTCAGGTAGTACCTGTTTTTCACTTTTGTCCTGATATATTTCTGCACTTTTGGACAACAGAACGAAACTCCTTGAAATTGTTAACTCCTTGAAATTGTTAAGCAAAAGTGATACATTACTGAAATTCAGCATACATCAGTGAATAAAAAAGGAGAATCAGGGTGGCCCCTGAAGGCAGCTGAGATTAGAAGCCCCCACCTCAGATATTCCGCCTGACTCACTCTCTTAGGAAAGGTAAAGAAGAAACAATTAAGCCTACCAGTTCCTGGGGCTGGAGTCAGAACAGGAAAGTAAATAAGCTTTTACTCCAAGCAAATAAGAGACGGGCTTTTAGTGTAAGGTTATGAGATATCTCAGACTGGTACCTCTTGGACTAGAGAATGACACCCCTTCACTTCTTTAACTGACCCCTCTGTAAATGAGACACTCTCCTCAACAGTGGGGTTTTTTTCATCTACAATAAACACTAGTCGTATTTTGAGAGCTACAATAAAAGACATTGCTATATGTCAGTTGAAATGAGAACATCCAGTTCACTATTTGTGAAATATTTTTTCAACTTAGACCACTATATCTAGAAGGCAGGTGAAATGTCAACAAAGCATGAGTAGGTATTTTATGAAAAGTGGGTTTAATTATTTGTGTTAGTGGGCCTTTTAGGATGCTGAAAGTAGCTGTTAGTCTCTATAAGTAAAGTTTCTTTTTAAAGACATTGTTCAGGCTATATTTTTATAAATTGATAGAAAAGGTTGGCAATATGAAACACTTGGCACCCAATCACAGTCAGACAGATCAAAGCTAAAAGTTATGTCAACATCTTACACAAATGGGAGAGAAGAATTACTTGAAAGGAGAAGCACTGCACCATAAAACAAGATATAAGCATGAACAGCTAATTACTGTAGATTCTGGAAAGCTTAAAATGATTCAGAGAAAGCCACACATAGGAGACTCAGAACTGCACAGGAGCCTCCCAACAGCAGTGACATAAAAGGGATCAGATGCACAAATTAGAAGGATGCATATAAAGAGAGAAAACTAGTTTTAACATATAATATTGAGTCTTCCATAGTGATTCTTGCTCTTAATGTTTGCTTTATTCCCTCTAGGGTTTAAAGAAAATGTATAAAAGTCATTCTCCGCATTTTTATACCCTAAGTTTTTGATTTGATTTTCTTTTCACCATGAGGTTTTCCATACTGTTGATAGTTGAAAAAGATTCATGTAGACTTTTTAATCTTCTATTATTTTCTTTTTTTCTTCTCATCTAGACATAATTTTCTGCTTTTGCAGTACTGCCCTTGGTCCTGGTTTTCCCTTCATGGGAAAATTCCTTTCCTTTTCCAGATTAAGTTAATTTTTCCTTAGGGTATTTGATTCTGATTTACTGGCTTGGAGAGAAATCTACAAATTTATAGAAGCATTTCATATTCAAGCAACTGCTTCCTTGTGAACTGAAAAACTGACAACAATGTGATTTTTACTTATTTATATGCATCTAAATGTAGCTAATGCTTTGTCTGACACTAAAGTGGTCCTAGAATTTTCTTTAGCTGTGACACCTTTATCCATTGTCAGCTGTAATTTTTTCCTCCAAGAATAAAGTGTTTCCTCTCCAGAACAAATGGGAAAAGTTTTAAAAGGATATTCTCCATTCTTTTTATAATATTAATTGCAAGTAAATTAAGAAAATGAAGGCCACTGGCCCTGTTATTTTTAATTGTAAAATAATCCTGAATGTAAAACAATGGCAAATGAAGCTATCTTCACTCTGTTCAGTAACCAAAGAAAACATGTTGATCCATCCAGAAAGGATATTCATTTCATTGTATTGCATTGTAACTTTATATAGTCGCATGTTCAGAACTTCGATTTCACCAAAATGACTGTGTAAACAGCTTAAATTCTATACCTTTCCCAAGGCTAGGTCAATATTTTCATGTATAAATTGAAATATTGTCACTTTAATTTTATTTCATTTCAGTCACACAACCTAATGTTTTACTACTGAGAAATAATAATGAGTGTTTCTTTGTGAAGATCCTTGCTGATAATCATAGTAATTTTTTAAAAGGAAGGATATAAACTAAGAGCTATCCGGTCCATCTAGTGATGGTTCAGAATTGCTCATTGTAATGTTTTTAGTCTTTTGTTCAATTTTGTTTTAAAAGCCCTGTGTAACATGGCTTCCACTATTTCCATGGGGAGACCATTCAATTTAGAAAAGAAATAATGACAGCTCTTAAGTGGGTTCCCCCAGCCCCCAGCCTTAATTGAGGCTCACTGAACGATCAGCTTCCTTTGGGCATATTTGATCAAGGTGACATTAGAAAACACTGGGAAGTGAATGCACTGCTTTAAAATATTCACGCTAAAAATTCCACCCTAAACCAGAGAAATTTAAAACAGTCATTGCACAGAGTGCATTTAGTTTGAGGCTGTATCTTTTAAAAGATATCCCTGTGGAAAAGGATACTGACATTCACACATGTAAGAGTTTCGGTCTATAATCTATTAAAATATATATATATATATATAACACTAAGATCTTTATTTCCTCTCAAAGAATGTTAAGCTTGCAAACATTCAGTAAGCTTGCAACATGTAGTAGCATACGTGTTGTGTTTTGCTGGGTTTGGATGATGATGTTCCATACACTTTTTCTAAATGTTCAGATTTGATTGTGCATACTTTATTTCCATTACTTTATTTCTGATGGCAGCCCAGAGTTGTCACTCTCTGACCTGGCCTTGTTTTCCTCCTTTTCCTGGCCAGTCGTGCCTGCACATAGACATTCTGTCATCCCCATGGAACCGATCTGAAAGTTGTCTTAGGCTATGTTTATTCCACTAAATTAACAGTGCCAGGGAATGTTTTGAGGACAGGCATTCAGTCATTCGTAGGGGTAAATTTACAGAGCAGTACCCGACGGTTTGTGAAGGGCCTTTCCTTCTCCTTCAATACCCTTCTCCATCTGCTATACGCTGCTAAAGGTTTGACTTCTGTCTCTATCAGTGACAACAACCACTGCCTTCTGAAGACGCGCTCTAACAAGTGCTTCTGCGTGTTTCCTCAGGCAGATACTGTGAGCCTCAGTAAAGCCACCTCTCTCTTGTCTTCTAAATTTCTTGGATTTCTCTTCTGTGACATAGTCAAATCATTGAAATAAAATAAGATAATAGAACAAAATAAGGCAAAACAAATAGACAGCAAGTAGATAGTTTTTGTGTCGAGATCACTACATACCACACTGGTCCCTGGTACAATATAACTCCTTTTCCTTCCCTTCTGAGAGTATCCATGTCATTTATTGTCTCTGTTCTGAGGGGTCATGGTCCTCTGTCTCAGATAGATGCTTTACCTTCATATAATTTATATGAAGCCTAATTTATTATAAGCCAAACTGATATAACCACAGTTAACGTGAAGGACTGTCACAACTGTCTTAAAAAGAAATGTTACCTTTATTTTATTTTATTTATTTATTCTGTATGCATGAGGGAAGAGAACAAAGTAATATTTCTAAGATGTTCTTTACATATCCATCTCTGCTCAGCCATTTGAGGAATTAGGAATTAAATGTACATTTATATAGTGGCATATATATACACACAGGACTTTCACTGACAACAAAATACATATTGGGTACTTGAGGACTCAAAAATATTAGATTCAAATAGGTTTTATTTTCATTACAGAGCATTACATTTCCAGAACTCTATTTGAAATACTTATTTGTTGTAATATGACTGAATTATCAAGTTTCAACATTTCTAGGAATGCCAAGACATTCTAATTTGACATTGCTAAAATGAAAAAAAATCTAGCTTATCAATTATAAATGAGTAAAAAATAATGTTGATATAAAGAAACATGCCTGAAAGAAAAAAATGTATTTGCAAAAGATCTTATTTGACCTGATTTTCATTTATTAGTTATCTTTTTTTTCCCAAATATTGATGTTTTTCCTAATGAAAAAATATCTAAGATATGGAGTCTCTTACCTAAATCACATAGGAAGGAAAAGCAAGGAAAACAAGTTCTAAAGGAATATAATACTTATTTTATCAAGAAAAACCTTGCAATAGTTTTTCAAATAATTGAATATTTCTTTTTATTTATTTATTTTTCATTAGAATGTGTTTTCCCATATTATTGGTATGAAATGATGCTCTATTGTAGCCATATGTGTTGTTCAGTATGTTCTGTATAAAAATATATAGAAGTCTGTAGAAACAAATAGACAACAGCAGATGAAATAGAAATCTGCACATTTACTCTGTAATTCTTGAGAAATAAATGTACAGAGAGAATATAAATTAGCTCCCATTAGCTGGTTAGCAGAGAGGGATTTGCATAAATGAGCAAAAAAAAGTATACGGTATTTGTAATTCTCCATGCTTTATCCATGTTCTATGATTGGCTGAGACAATTCAATTTCAGTATAATAATTAAAAGCTACATGGCCTAATGGGAACATTCAGACATTTAAGAAGATAGTAAATTTTCCTTAGCATTGTAAGTTAGAAAAATACATTAAATTAGCATATCAAAATACTATGCATTGCCACAATATGTTTTAGCCAGTTGTCAAGGTGAAATGTGCCACAATCATAATTCAATATTTCCTACAGATATGGTTGTTTATAAAGCAGTAAAAGTTCAGTAAAGGAAGAATAGAAAATAAAACTTCCATTATATTTTGCAATGCAGCTTTTGAGGTGTTCTTCCTTTCTTTCCTCTGTTTTCTTTTTCCATGCAAGGATACCCAGATCATCTGCCTGCTAATACATCAAAGCGCTGTTTAACTGAATGCTATTTTTGAAGCCTTTAATACCAAATTTGAACTGAATAACCCAGTTCAGGAATCATATAATAATAAAGATGCAGTGGATCCTTTTTTTAAGATGTGCTGATCATTACACAGTGTCATTCTGAAGCTGGTTTTCTTTTGGCGTTTATGTATGCATCTGCACACATGAAGGCCATTGAAGAAACAATTGTGTTCCTGCTCATTGCAAAGTCTCTTAAATGCCAATTAGATGACATTAACAGTTTATTGATGTGGTAAGAGCAATATTATTTTTTATCTAGGGAAAACAAGGACTACAGTCTAGAAGCTGCTTCATCAAACGTGACTTTCAGTTACTGTGTGATTTGTAGTTGCATTACTTATATGAAACATCATTGTGCCTTAACCAATTTGATCAACGGGCATGCGGAGAACTGATAGTTTTCTAGTTTCTCTTCCTCTGTCTCGCTTCACTTCCCTTCCATACCATAATATAATCTATAAATGTATGCATTATAAAAGTTGAAGTCTTTTATAAGCAGGGTGATTCTATATGTATGACTGTATGTGAAAGAATTGGAAGCAATGAATGCTACTAAAATTTTGAACAAGAATTTGATCTTCTCTTGAATTTAATTTTTTATTACCTGGAAAATGTATTCCAAATCTGTGTATCAGTTACTATTGTTCTAGTTTTGAAGAAAACTTATCTTTCTTAAGCTCTGAAAGTCTGTGCACAATGTAATATGTGTATATAGATATTTAATCCAGAACTTATTTACACCATTTTGAAATTACATTATTTAGTTAAAGAGAAATCAATCTATACTAGTATTGCTCTGATGTGCGTCTGTCGTATCTTCGAGTGCAAGATCAATTGGTAGTGAAGCCAAGAAATGTCCAATTGTATGTAATCTATGCATTTGTAATATAAATGTAGGTAATATCTACTTCAAGATGGACATTTTGTGCTCAAAAAGTAAAAATATATGAAATATAAACCACAAATTAGAAAAAATATGTCAATTATAAATAGCTTTGGAATATTTAAATTTTGTGAAGAAACCTTTTATTTCCAGAAGAAGCCAATTATGTTGTAGCTTTCTCGATTTTTTTTGCAGTCTTAAGCCTGTTTCAGAGATGAGGAGCTCTAAGTTTGCTAGCGAGTACATAAGGAAAAAGAATGTTAAATACAGGAGTCAAATTTTGTACTGATGGAAAGGGATGCAATTCCATGGATTTTGATGAAGCTGAAAACACAAACATCAACTGGGAATTCATCTTAGCTATTTAATAACAATCTTGTTTAAGAGTCATTTTAAAACCTTAACATATGAGCTGAAAAAGAAATACTAACATTTTTCAATTGAATAAATATATTACTAAAATTGTTTTAATATTATAGTGGATTGACTGTGGCTGGCTGCCAGGTGCCCACCCAGCTGCTCACTTGCTCCTTCTCCACAACAGGATGGGGGAAAAAATAAGATCAAGGTCAAGGTAAAGATTGGGAGATTGCTTGCCAGTTACTGTCAAGGGCAAACCAGGCTCAATTTCAAGAAGATTAATTTATTGCCAATTAAAACTAGAGTAAGATAGTGAGAAACAGAAACAAAACTAACACACACATACGCATGTATCCCGCTTCAGATCAGGCTCAACTTTATTTCTACGTTCATGACTTCTCTACCTCCTTCCCCCACCCAAGCAGAGCAGTGGGGAATAGGGGTTATGGTCAGTCCGTAACGGTGCCCCCTTCCTTCTCACATCTTTTTCCCTAATCCAGCATGGCTCCTTCTCACAGGCCGCTGTCCTTCATGAGCTATGCCAGCATTGTTCCACTCCATCAGGTACAGTCCTTCAGGAATGGACTCCTCCACAGGCCACAGCTTCTGTCAGAAAACATTGCTGTGTGGGCTCCTCTTCATGGGCTGCAGCTCCTGCCACGAACCTGCTACTTAGGGAACTCCCCATGGGCTGCAGCTTCTGTTAGGGCACGTCCGCTCGTTGTGGTGTGGGGTCTTCCATGCGCCACTGTGTGATTATCTACTCCAGTGTGTTCCTCCATGGGCTGTAGGAGGACAATCTCTTCTACCAACCTTTTCTCTATGGACTGCAGGAGAATCCCTGCTCCTGCAACTGCAGCACCTCCTTCCTTCACCTTAATGTTTACAGAGCTGTTTCTCTCACAGTTTTTTTTTTTCATTCTTTTCCCACATAGCCTCTGTGCAGCATTTCTTACCCTTTCTTACATATGTTTTCCCACTGAGGCCACCATCTTGGATCAGCTGTATCTTACAAAGGGTCCTCTCGAACTGACTGGAACCAGCTGCGTTTGGTACAGGGTAGCCCTGGCCTCTGCTCACAGTGGGCACCCCGCAGCCCCACTTCCCTGCCAACACCTCTGCACATGCAACCTATACAATGACTTCTGCTTTTTCAATGATATCTACTGTAAAATAGTAGTAAAACCAACAACAACAATAATAGTCATAATAATAGTAGTAGTAGCAGCTGAGTAATTAAATTCTACTATCATTATTTTTCCAAAGTTAAATTTTTAAGTGATGCACATATACAATTCAGTGGGCTTAAATGTATCTGACCCTTTTGCTGGTGCAGAATTCTTAAGCCAGGGAGCTGATGTTCACTGAGAATTTCATATTTTGCCTTACCTAATAAAAATAAGACTTTTATGTAGTTTCCTGAAATGCAACTAAACTATTAATCATATCTCTCATTTACAGTAGCTTTACTGCAAAATAGCGTCAGGAAAATTTGTAGAAAGGAGCAATAAAGGCAGTAAGTAGGGCAACCTGATTTCACGGAGGTGGTGAGAATCCATCTTATTAAAATATGATGTCTTCGGAAATACGTCCTTCACAACTTGATCCTAAAACATGGTATCTAGCAGGCATTTTGCATGCCAGTGTGATGACTGATGATCTTAGGTATCATTTTAAATTGACCTTTTTGCCTTTATGCATCAAATGTAGGGGACTGACTTCTTCATAATCAGAAAATGAATATGTTGCAGTTTAAAAATTAAAAGCTTTTTGAATGATGTTGTTTTTAATTTACTTGAAGTGATAAATCATCTTATGACTTTCTGCAAAGGATGTTGTGTAAATGTTTTGTATTCAAGATTGGGTCACAAAGCACCCTCTACTTTAGTCTCTTGACTGCCATTTTTTTCACTTCCAAAATGATGTAATGAAATCGGTTGCAGCACATGCATACAGTGAATATAGATATTTTCTGCTTGATACCATCTTATTACAATCGGTGCAATACCCAGCATTACCTTTGATGTTCAGACATTGATATGTTGCTGTAAAGTAAATAGTACCAAAATAAGGTCCATGTGTACAATAGTGTTCAATTTTAAACAACTCAGTCCTACTAGTAGGGAAATTATATTTTAAGGTTGGCTAGAAAGCCACCTCCTTTTTCACAATGTAGATTAATGTAAATCCCAGTCGTAAGACAGCCAGATTGTTATTACGTTGGAAAAAAAATAACATAATTGAAGTCAGAGGCAAGGTTCACTTTCTTAAACAAGTTTTAATTTAGAGTGTAGCAAAAATAAATATTCCGTAGCGTTAGTTAAAAACCTCTACACACTAAGTATATTTTTCCTATAGCAGTTTTATTTTCACTTCCCTGCTGTTACATTGTTTTCATCCGCCATGAGTCAAAACTAAAAACTGCACTGACCTGCACGGCTCTTCTACAATGTGGTTAAGTGTTCCTAAGGGACTATTTTTTGAAGCTATTAAGCCCTTTTGGTTTGTAACCTCAGACACAGTTAACCTTGGGCAGAAGCTGTATCGTTGTCTTTAGTCAGAAATATAGGGGTAATCACATTAGACGAGAAAATGACCACATCTAGTCTGGTCTCCTCTATCAGATAACAGTTAAGAAAAAAAGGAAGTACCAAAAAAAATGTACAATACAATTTTCTGAGCAATCACAAATGACTCAGCCTGACAATGTAAGAAATTCCTCTTAACGCCAGAAAATTTAAACGGTAGCATGCCGTAAAGAATAGAAATACTCTCTAATCAGAGAAAAAAAAATCCTTTGTAATATAAAATGAATGATCATGTTATTATTTTAAGAATTATTTTAATCCTAGTCTTAATCTATAGTATCTGGAGGTATTAAATTTCACATAATGAGCACATTGTATAAATCAAATTAAAACAATTTCTTGCCTTCCAGCTTCAATAAATGCACCTAGCTTCTCCTGATTTCCCTTTTGAGTACTGAAAGTAAGCTCTGAACTGATCTGTTTGTCTTCTTTACTCATTTACTACAGTGTCATCCCTTGTCTAAATTGTCCCAGTTATGATCTGTTCTATTTTCATCAATGAGGTTTTCTAGTGGAACTGAAAATTAAAATGGCAGCTGTGTGAAAGTTTGTTGCTGATAAAATCCTGTCTGAGAATGACAATAGTAAATTTAAATGTTCTGTCTATGTACTATGAAGATCACTACCCTGTGGTGTCTCGGGAGAATAAGGCTTTTATTTTAAAAAGCACTTGCAACTTCTTCTATGCAGAGGAATTTGATTACATAAAATTTTATGTTGAATTCTATGTTTGAAAGGCTTTTGTTTGCTAAACAAGTATTAATGCATAGAGCAGCTGAAAATATTGGTTACATTATCAGCATGTTGGACAAAAGGAATGCCATCCCAAGCAATCCTAACAGGCTTAAGAGGTGGGCCAATGCAAACCTCAAGAAGTGCAACAAGGCCAAGAACAAGGTCCTACACATAGGTCTGGGCAACCTCTGGCATCAATATATCTGTGAGATGAAGAAATTGAAACCAGTCCTGACGAAAAAAACTCAGGGGTGCTGGTGAATGAAAAACTGGACATGAACCAACAATGTATGCTTGCAGACCAAAAGACCAAACCATATCCATGATCAAGCAGGTTGAGAGAGGTGATTTTGCCCCTCTGCTGTGCCCTGGTGAACCCCTACGTAGAGTATCATGCCCAGTTCTGGAACCTCAGCTGAGAAAATACATCTTCTCATATTTTATTTTTTCTTTTGTTAAATGAAAAATAGCGCTGACTGAGAAATACATGAGAACAACTATCTACCAGGTTATCTTTTTAGTTATATAGAATTAAAAAAAATATATATACATGTAATAGCAAGTTTTATACTTCTGTCTTATATATTTTAAGTTTGGTCGGGTTTTTTGAATTTCACATATTTCTTATAATACCCACGTTTTATGATTTGTTAGGGAAGACAGTATTAAGGCAGCTATTTGTTTTTACAAGTTCTAAAATTGACTGTCACTGTATTTGTTCTTTGCTTCATGTTAATTTATCATTACGTCTAATCTTCTGTTTATTTATTCTGAGTCAACATTCTTTGTTCTTTGAGTCTTCGTACTCTCTTATCATTGTTTTAATACTTTTTAGAAATTAATAGGAAGAAGTGACAAAAGCATCTACAAAGCTTAAATGAATAAGTTGTTCTCTTTTGCCTGATAATATTTCCTCCTTCTTCTAACCCTCCCTTTTAGAATTTTTTTCTTTTTTTTTTTCCTAACAATAAATAAATAGGAGAGGACTTCAGCTATTTTTTAATGTAAGTATATGGTATTTCCTATGAATCCTGGGATTATTTTAAGATTCTCACACCACAGCTACTCCGAAAAAGCTCCTTTTGTAAAAGATTCTGCCCATTGGAAAGATATCACAAATATTTTTTTAACAAAGGCTTATTTTCCAAACAAGTATAAACTTTTAAAGTGTGTCAGTTGTAGCTCCTAAAGTGTTCTGTACAGAGCTTTCAAGACTGTTTTCTACTTCCACTAAATCAAAGATCTTTTTTACACTCCATAGAAGACAAACTTACAGCTGTCCTGTTCAGAAACTGAGTTACCGTCTCCAGATGACCCATGACTGATAAATTACTTATGAATCCTGCTTGCTGTCATGACTTATTAATGTCCAAAAGCCCTTTTAGTGTCTTACAAACACTTTCATGAAAATCTTGTTGTAGAACACTAAAAACAAGCTATTGGAAGTGCATCTCTTGAGGTCCTTGATATTTTATTCCTTAATTGAAGCCAGTGCCTTAGAATTTCTGCAATATCCACACATTTACATGCTGTGTTAATCTTTTACTTTAGAGTGCCTTGAACAATGGATAAGAGAAAGCAAAGTTTTTAGGAATTTCCTAAAATTTAACAAGAATCTGAACAGTCCATAGGAGATGTGGGGCAAGATACAGAAAGAAGGTGTAGGGATAGTAAAGCAGAGTTCAGGAGGTTTTAATTTGTATTCCAATTGGCTCTCTCTCTCTGGACTGATTCAGATAAAATAAATCAGGAGATGATGTTTGTCCTTTTTTCCCCCGTAGCTCAACATTCAGAATATTCAGAAGCAGACCAAAAAAAAGATATGAGAAACTCCATCCCTTACTCTGCCTATGAGGATAGAAAATTGCAACAAATATTCTATTTACCAGGTAACGAGGCACTTAACATCTCTTCTAACGCAAGCTGCCTAAATCACATTGAATACTAAATGTGAGTTGGCCCATAAATATCTAGGAAGAAAGAGCGAGGGTATCCAACCTTGTGATATAATGCCAAGCAGGACATGACAAGAGATGAGGCTGGACTTACGTTCCCCACATTTAGCCTATATTACTTAGCAGTTCATTGTAGATGCACCCTAGGATATCAGACACATCCACACAAATTGGCCAACAGGACACTATTTGCAAGAGAACTATTTTAGTGTCTCTAATGCTGTTTTACTTTCCAACAGACCTTCACGACAATTGAAAGACAACAGCATAGTCCAGCTCAAATTGAAGACTGTAGTTTGGATGGCCCCTCACTTATCTGTCTATTCTTGAAAATACCCACTTCAAGTACTGCAAAGCTCATACACTCCTGTATACTGAAAAATATTTGGTGAACAAATAGGTCTGTGGAATCTTCCCTTGCCTAAGAACAAAGACTGGAAAGCACAGGTGGGGCCAATCTTATTATGAAGATATGAGTTTATTTATGAAAACGTCTAGACTTGTCTTGAAAAGTGTATACAGCCATAGTGGAAAACTTAACAATCTTGGAATTTCCTCAGAAGCAGCACGGTCTGGTGAAGAACCTCCATGCATAGTTACCCAGTAACACTTTCATAAGCTCCTCAGGTCTTGTACCGCTAAATCTGGTACAGTTATTCCACATTGGAACTTGGTTTTGCAAATGCTACACAAAATAAACAAACAAACAAACAAACACATCAGGATTTCTGCATTATGCTGGGGTACCATGGAAAAGAAAAATTAAAGCAGTTCAAACTTTATCAAAATATTTAACAATTCTTGTCACAATCTTATTTACTGACAAAAGATTATAGCCAGAAATACTGATATCTCAGCCCAATTGCTGTTCTTTTAGCATGGAATTATAAGAAAGAATGTAATATGGTGTAACAGAGTAACTGCAATTGCAATAATACATTTCTTCAGTTGCAATTGCACATAGATCTGAGCACCATACATTCAAAAACTAGATACTCATGCAATGTCAAAGATAGAGAGATATCAATGATTCTGGAAAATATTTATATTAAAGGCAACACTTAACTATTTTCATTTATTTAAAACCATTTACAGAGAAATGCCATGTAAGAAACGGTCAGGCAGGTTCAAGATGCACAGGCAGCTTTGACTATTCTTAAAAACAGAGATTCTAAGTATAGAAAAACATGTTCTGTGTAAGTGCTGGAGTTCCTTAAGGGTCTTGCTTCATTCCATAAGAACTTTTAACAGTGTTTTCAGTATCAAGAAAGCTACCAAAGCAAGTATGTGAGCTGAAAGCTTCCTAGACATGTAAACGTCTTTCCAACACTGTTAAAAATGTACTGAACTTATGAAAATAAACTCTTATTAAGAGCTCAAAATAGCTAGGCAAAAGGGCTTATGCTTAAGTCACTAAAGGCTAAATCAGTTTTACTTATGTATTCTTGGTCACACCAACACTGGTCTTCATTGATGAATGAAATACTTGTGTTTCATACTTACCCTCATTCAAAAATACGTAAGTTCAAAATAAAATTTTAAAATCGTGTTTAGGAAGTTCACCCAGGAGGATTAAATTCTTATAGTTAAAACAGAGAGAACGATCACGAGTTGTAAACACGAAATCACTGAGCTACCTGAAAAGTTACTAGGGCTCCATTTCTGTGGTATTATTGCCCAAGTATTATATTAATAACGTGCCAAAAATAAGCCAAGGTTCCTCAGTAGCTGATGCAAAAACAAAAGCAACAAATCCTCAACATTTCTCTTGACCTATGAAGTCAATTGTACCTGATGAAAAACTCATGTCACAAAGGAATAAACACTCCTTTCCTTCTCCTTTTACTCAAGAAACCAAAAGTAGTAGCTAATAGGCAGGTTTTGATGAGTAGAACCTTAATTAATTAAAAGAGGTGTGTAATTTGGTTGTGAGGAGATTTATGCAAATAACAGATTTTTCAATGCAGAAGTAAAGTGTTTCCAATTAAAACAATAAGATTTGCTGTTGTCTTTTTAGTGATTACATTCTCTTAGCTAGTGCTACTATGACTTATCTCAAAACAATCTTTGAGGTGAGAAATGTAGATATGTCTAAATCTGTACTTTAATTTTTGAAAGGCTGCAACTGTCGTCTGAATTGGACTTGAACTGGAAAAAAATTTTCATCCCAGGCCTTTATTTCTTTTGGAAACTAAAACAATCAGTAAATAATATTTAGGACACTGAGTCACATAGTGAGTTTTTTCCAACAGTTTACTGAAAACAAGAAATGATAGCTAACTGATCATGAACTGAACCACTGCTGTGTAATTTCTATGGTAACTATTGTGCCATTTTCTGTTAGACTGAAAGAAGATGTAATGACACTATATGAAAGGTTAGTTCAATTAAAATGCGTGTCTGATTTTTAATTTTATTTTTCTTTAAAGAACATGTAAAATGTAGGTGGAAAATTCAGTCATTTCTCTAATTAATACCATTAAAAGTTCTTTTTTTTTTTTTTATTGCTCACTAGTAATAACTTCTGTCAAAATATGTCCAGTTTGTAAGTCCTCATGCATCTTACTTCCCAGATCTGCCCTTCTAAAGCTAGTTAGGCATTGTGTTAAAGATAGATAAATATGAATACAATTACTAAGGGGTTAATAGGACAGATAAATCTTTTATTATGTCTTTAACTGAATGTTGTAGATAAAGAAGTCAATACTATGTTCATAGTCATGGCTATCTCTAGTATCTCCCCCGAGATGTTTTTTATTCATAGTTATAACATGTTTATAATGGTTATTAGTCATTAATATAATTCTATATAGGACTTTCATAAAAAAAATGTTTCTGAAAGACAGAACTTGCTTTTATGAAAGTAAAAAAGATACTTCCATGTGTTTGAAGTGTTTCCTTCCAAATGTGCTTTCTTGAGGCTGCTAAAATTGAAACTGTTCTGCCAGTGTGGGTGGTTTCTATGCATTGTCTTAGTCTTGATTACTTTATGAATTCAACAAACATTATAAACAAACAAACAATATCAATAAGCAGTCATGGCCTACTCATTTTCTCCTCTTTGAGATTAGTGCACTAAATTATAATCATGAGCTAATTAAAAATAGGAGGTTCTCTGGGGAGCTAACAGTAAGTTGTACAACATTAACTTATAGGAAAAATGGTTAGGAATAAAATTCAACACAACTTGATTTTTACCGTTATTAATAATACATTATAAAAAGTTGTCTTCCTCTCAATACAAGGATCCTTGAATTAGTTATAAAAGCCATTCATCCAATAAAATCTATCCTGTGATTGCTTTCTAGGGATTTCCCCTTGCTAATTACTGTAAAATGTTTTGTTAACTTACAAATTGCTATAATTTGTTCTAAGACACTATATTTTGAGTCAGCATGGGCCTGAAAGTCTGTTTATGTGTTCCTCTTGCAGGAAATTACAGAAAATATGAGACTGTATAACATTTAAGAAAAAAGAAATCCTGTTTCTTGTTTTTTCTTCAAAATGAATGTTCAGAACACAATCATAAATAGACAACACAGATTTAAATGTAGTGGTTTTGAGGCTAAAATGCCCAGCCTTTTCAGGCACAATTCTGACTGTAAGATTATTTCTGTATTCCCCAATGACTTTTCAATTTTATTTTAACCTAATCGCAAAACTGGCATTGGAAGAAGTCAACACTTTCCTTCCTTCAAAGTACATGGAATATTGGCACTGTGTTGATGGATTCTCAGCTGATTTAATTATGCCCTGTAAGATAACTGAATCAGTCAGAACAAATGCATGAAATATTTCATCTGGAACTGACACAATACTGTTTTGGTTATGTTTTGGTTTTGTTTTTTGCTTTTCCACCAAATTGAAGAATCAGGTTTTTGCACAGCATTAATCCCCACCATTATCTCCATCTCGTGACACTGGATTTTCACTAGGCCTGTATTAGGTTTGATTTCACAAAGAATGGATTAGGACAGACTTACTTCTAAGGATTAGACTTGGCTTTCCCAACAGTTTTTTAGAGAAACATAATCAACTTGGCCTACAAATTGTTTGTGTTATAAATAATTAAGTGGCTTTCTTTTACCGACATCACATGATTGACTTAAATCTGTGTAAACTGAGAGACCCAATGTCCACCTTTCATTTAGGAAAAATATGTCCAATAATGTTAATCCTGTATATAGTTGATGCAGCTGAAACAATAATAGCCTCAATCTCTATTATTGGGATACTTTAAAACCCCAAATACAGTCATGTGCCAGCAAATATCATCCTTTTTCCCCCTAGACTTTGTTTCTAAAGAAAGCATAGCTGGGCTTATGACAAAAAGCAAAGAAGCAAGAAAAAATGAAAGCTATAACATAGCCTTGAGGAAAAACTTGAGAAAGAAAGCTTTTTCAAATTGAATACTGGCTAGTAGATCATAGCCTGTTTTTTGATTCACCTATTTTCAAGGGAAAAGATCTTTGTATAGTCTTTCACAATAAACGGTTTTCATCAAGTATGTTGGACATAACTCATTTTATCTTAATTAAAAGAAGATCCTAAACCACCCGTTCTGTCTACTTAGATTAAAATGTGTTTCACATTTATATCCCATCCTCCGTTAACTAGATCTGATTTTTATTTTTTTCAGTGGTTAAACTCTATGGATATTACAATTTGATTGAAGCATTTATATCTCTATAGTAAAGAAGATTTTATCTTTCTTAAGAAAACCGCAACAACTTACTATGAAGTGATAAAAGAAGTCTACATTTGAAATTTACTTATTAATAATTTATTATTTATTTAGAATATTTTTTTTACTTTTTAATTAGAAGACATTCTGTTGAAATAAAAAAAAGTTAAAGTTTCAATGGATATTCCTCATTCAGGTCTCTAAAATGCTGGCTATCCAACAACAACTTTATAGAAATGGGATCATGGACCTATGGAGCATTTCAAGGTCAAAGTTTTGATGATTTTTATGAATAGGTTGGTTTTAAATTCAGTTCCATCTTAAACAGAATGCCAGATGGCATGGTAAATAATAAAAGGAAAAATAAGTGTTTTGCACAAGCTGACTGCAAAAAAGTGGATAGTCCCGCAAATTACAGAAGGGACCCTTCTAAACAGAAATGGAGTTTAAGAACTAACGGGAAGTAGAAAGGATTTAATCTTTTTTGTAGATATACTATTGCTGTTTATTGTTGGCTATCCTCAGAAGGGAGGTTTTCAAAGGCACAAATGTCAGTCAGAAGCCCAAATCCCATTCCTTGGAAGTCAGTAGCTGTTCGGCACCAAGCTGGTACTGATGCCTTTGAAAATGTTCCCTAAGTGCCAGATTCCTTAAGATGTTGAGCACCAATCAACAGGAGATGGGGCTGCTCAGCACTTCAAGAGATCAAGCCCACAACGTCTCTTACGGCATTCACCTCACATCAAAAGGAACTCAGTTGCTGTTTAATTGATATTGTTGCTTTAAGATAATGCTTTTCTTTGGGAACGCTGTATTCTGTCTTAGTACATATTAACATCTTATATCCTCACTTGGGCTTTTAGTTCCTGCATTTGCTGCGGGTTTGACATGTCTTAACTTGAAAGGAATTTATTTTCTTAGCTTTAATGGCTGTATCATCTGTTCCTTTTAGTTTTATCTCATACATATATATAAAAAACCCCACAGAAAGTTAAAAAAAAAAATCCTGGCAGCCTCCTATACAGAAACTACTTTAGCATTATGTCAATAATGAAACTCACTTGCAGTGTCAAGTGCTGTCACTCTCAAAGACACAGTGAGCCTGACGTAGACAGCAGGGAATAATGACATTCTTTCAAAAACGGACGAGGACAAAAAATATATTCATTATGTATATGCATTGATAAATACAAAGTTGACTGGATGAGAGACAAGTAATTTTAAAAATGTAATATTGCCTCTTATGTGACATCCAACTAGTAACTTAGGCATTGCTTCATCAGAAAAAGAATATTTATGCTGAGTTTTGAACCTGTAGAGTACAGTCCTATTCAGCAAAGTCTGTGCATGTGCCATTCTGTATTTGCAGAGAAGCAGGAGCGATAGGTATCAGTTTATGGAAGTCAGATTAGAAGACATAATTCCCAACATTAATTTGAGTGTTTTTAAGCATGTAGATTTGCCCCAGAGTCAAAGACAACTAATAAGAGTTTCAGTATTTGGGATGATACCCTTCATCCTGATATTCAATGCCTTTTTATAACCCTTTAATTTCTGACAGAATAATTCCAGTCTTTCTTGTCCTTCCTGCTAGGAGTTGCTCAGCGCTGTGAAGCTCGCACACAATTGCATTTCCTCTTTTAGATCAGATATATAGAGAGTTCCCTGCTTGCCTCATCACTCCTGCTAATAGTGCTACATTGTAAGGTCGCTTTGTCATTTTTTCATGGTAAGTCATGAACATGTAGCAGTTTTCTGGGCCTTGTTAGTAAATGCAGACCTAACCTGTTGTCGTGGGTTGACCCTAGCTGGCCATGAGGTGCCCACCAAAGCCACTGTTCAGCCACTCAGCTGAACAGGAGAGAAAAAATGTAACAAAGGCTTGTGGGTCAAGATAAGGGCAGGGAGAGATCATTCACCAACTACTGCCACAGGTAAAAGAGACTCGACTTGTGGAATATTAATTTAGATTATTAGCACTCAAATTAGAGTAGGATCACGAGAAATAATTAAAAAATCTTCAACCACCTTCCCCTCACTCCTCCCTTCATCTCGGGCTCAACTACCCTTCCAGTTTTCTATACCTCCTCCCCCACAGAAGTGCAGGAAGATGGGGAATATGGGTTGCAGTCAGTTCATCACGTCTCTCTTACTCCATCCTCCTCAGAGGGAGGACTTCTCACATTCTTCCCTTGATACAGCCTGGGGGTTCTTCCCATGGGAATCCTTTCATGAACATCTCCAAAGTGAGTCCTTCCCACAGGCTGCAGCTCTTTATGAACTGCTCTCATGTGGGTCCTTTCCGTGGGGTGCAGTCCTTAAGGAACAGAGTGCTCCAGCTGGCTCCTCCGTGGAGTCACAGGTCCTGGTGGAAAACCTGCTCTGGTGTGGGTTCCACTCTCCATAGGGCCACAGGTCCTGCCATAAGCCTATTCCTGCGTGGGCTTGCCATGTGGTCAGAGCCTCCTTCGGACACTCACCTGCTTCAGCATGGGGTCCTCCACAGGCTGCTGGTGGATGTCTGCTCCACTGTTGACCTCCATGGGCTGAAGGAGGACAGCCTTCACTACAGGATACAGGGTTGTATAGAATTTATTGCATTTGTTCTCAAAAAATTCTCTCTCCAGGTCTAATCTGTTTATAACATCCTACTCAGATCTCATCTGTTATTTTTATTGCATATTTTGAAGATGCATATCCAATACAACTCTGAACAACTCTCTAACAATTTTTATGAGGAGCAGCTGAGGGAACTGGGGTTGTTTAACCTGGTGAAAAGGAGACTGAAGGGAGACTGTGTCATTCTCTAGAGCTACCTGAGAGGAGGTGGATATTGTTATCTTCTCCCAGGTAACAAGTGATAGGACAAAAGGAAATAGCTTCAAGTTGCACCAGGGGAGGTTTAGACTGGATATTAGGAAAAATTTCCTCACCAAAATAATTGTCAAGCATTGGAACAGGTTACCCAGGGAAGTGGTGTAGTTGCCATCCCTGGAGGTATTTCAAAGATTTGTAGATGTAGATGTTTAGGGATATGGTTTAGTGGTGACTTGGGAGTACTAGGTTAAGAGCTGGACCGGATGATTTTAAAGGTCTTTTCCAAACTAAACGTTTCTATGTTTCTATAATCAATCTAACTATGCTTTATGCACAAATGTGAGATTATCGTTCCAAGGGATCTAATTTTGTGTCCATTGCTGTTGTTACCCTGGAGACTCACTTTGCAAAATTCATGAAATATTACAATTCACACAGAAAAATAATTACAAGGACAGTATACAAATTAAAAAAAACCAAAGTACTTCAAAAATAGTCATAGCTTTTTCATGTGAGATAGTTAAAAATTCCCACACTCGCTATTTAACAACAGTCTGACAGTCATTCTAGCATTTTATAGCATTTTTAGGGTTTTGGTAATAATGACCGTTATCACATCATGAATCACGAAAATCACATTTAAGTCATTTGCATGTGTAAGATTTCACTGTCTCCTCCCTGTTTCTTCAAGAGTTCTTACATTTTGCCAATGGTGAAAGGCGGCAAAAATCTTCTGATTAGGATTTGAATTTATTAGCACCATTTCACAATTTCATAATTGAAGATAGCACATACTTCATGATTCCAGCCACATTCTCTTAAAAGTATTGAACTGTATCCTCCCTTACACATTTCTGAAAAACACATCTCCATCATGACAGTGATGTTCAGTTATTATTTCTGATGCTATAAGTAGTACTGTAAAGAAAGGTCTGCGTTAAACTGAGAGAAAGCCATTCCACTCATTTATAAAATGAAGCACTTTACCAAATTTGTGGTCTCTGAGAATGTTAAATCTTCCTAAGCTGAACATGCTGTGAGATAAAGAAAAATCTCTGATTGTAAATTTATTAAAAGCATATCCATAAAAATAATCTACCACTTTAATTCCAAGCTTAAATCATGATACTTTTGTATCCTCTATGCAAGTGAAAAATGGAAACAAGGAAAAAACCCAAAATGAGAGAATTCAATGTAAACAAGCTACCAACTTAACACTCATAAATATGCTTTTCCTTAGAGCAGCAAACCTGAAGTCATGTAGTTTTAGAGCCAAAGCCGTATAAAGAAGGGTTACAAAATCATATGTAAAGGAACAGATGATAGTGATGATATGTGAGAAAGTATTATAGATCTCATATTCATTTATTTTAAAATTTTCAGTACTTCGGCTAAAGAAAACTTTACTACTATAGGATAACTGTTCAAAGTCAATTTACATCAACCAATAACAATGCACCTATAAAAAATTCCAAAGCTTGAGGAAATATCAATACAATAAAATATCATATTTAAGAATTTTTATTTGATTGACTTACTGATTGAAGATTCTCCAAAGGGTGGAATTTGGTTTATGCACCCAAACATTAATAAATTTATACGGAAAAATAATCTGAAAATTTTAGATAAAATTTTCTCATAGGAAAACTATATTTTGTGGTTTAGAGTTTATTTTGATGTCAACATTACTTTAAAATAAGTTGAAATAAAAGTCTTTAGTACTTCATTTCGCCTTTGGTAAAAGTGTATTATTCCAGTTTTGCCAGTAACATGCTTTATCTTCACTATTATGTTAAAATATTTGATTTTCATATTTAATGACATACTTGATTATGGTTCATCTTATCAAAATGACAGAAAATTATCCTAAATTAATGGTTTCAGTATTTCGGAATTCCCATTCAATGGAAAATGTGCAGATTTTCTTGCAATTGTAGCGAAAAACCAAATTTGAAACATTAAATTATCCAATGGAAAGGAAATTATGTCTTCACTTCTGTGAACTTGTTTACTTATCTGAATTGTTGCGACAGCGTATTTTTGATGTTATCAGTGTATGATCAGCTCCACGCCTTCATGCAACATTCTGTGATTTGGACTGAACCATTCATCTTTCCCAGCAAATCTACAGTGTGGTTCCACAAATGCCCAGGACATGTAATTTGGTTAGGTCTGGCCCCCGTTCAGCCCTACCAGTCACAGGGCTTGAGAACCAGACACTGCCTATGGACTGCCTGTGCAAATGCCTACAGGGTCTGTTGCTCCTATGACATCCTCAGAAGCCGGGTGTGCTGATGTGTAGAGCACAAAATTCGGAGCTACACGTACAGTTTACCTATCTAGCTATCCTGATGCTTTTCAGAAAAACAATAAACGTACAGCTCTTGGTGTTTTGTCACAGTTTTAGTTGTGGGGTTTTTATGATAAAAGGGAAAAAGGAAGAAAGAAAGAGGAGGTGGGAGAGTGGGATGAGGAAGGAGATTTGATTAAGTTTACAACTGTTTTCTACTTTACTTTTTACTGTGTTATGCTTTTACTCAAAATCTTGCCAGTGTCTTTGGGAGAACTGTTGTACGTCCTTCTCTATACTATCTTTACCTGCTCATAACAGAATGCCTCCCTGAGCGTCCTGAAAGTGAGCAGGCTGGTAAAGATGACATTCTTCTTTATTTTCTCAATAAAATAATTTCTATAAAAGTGCTTCCTCTAGATTTCTTTATCATTGAACTAATACACTTACAGCTAATATATGCCTTCCTTGCTTGACAACTTCCCATAAATCTGTGCTCTTTCTTCTTCAATCCATTAAAGGTGGTAGTCTCTCCAAGTGACGTTTCCTCTTTTCCTGTTATTTAAAATATCCATAACCAAGTAATTTGCTGAAACATACTTTTGTCTTGCTGCTTGCAAAAAGCTTGACAGTAGCTAAACAGCTGTGCCCACTGTTTATCACCACTGCTGCTTGTAATTTTCTAATTATTACCTTATGTTACTCTCATCTGCTGGCTTCCTATCCTCTAAAAGCACTATAAGGTCATCTTTTTGTATTCTTTTTTGATATAGAGATTTATTTATGTACACAGACACACATGCATAGGTAAATACTTTTTGCCAACATTACTGTGCTGTGAATAGTTAGTGCTGAAAAACAAAGGTGGGGAAAAAAGAGTAAAGGGAAAAACTTTCTGGGTACCTTCTGCCTCTCTTTAGGATCTTCCTAACTGTGATGTAACAGACCGAGCTGAGTTATAGTAGCAATAAACTTTGCTAAATCAAGATGTAGAGAAAGCTGTCTGGCTTCCTAACAAAATTTGCAGTACTGTTGTGCAGTATCTGTGCTAGGGATACTGTTTTCTGGCTGACTTTATGAATTGATTGATCCTCCTATTTTTCCACAGCAGAGCACATAAGGCTCAGGTCAAGCAGACCTTCTCACAGAGTTGATGCCCTGCTAAGTGCTTAGGTTACTAAATGGGCAAGCCAAGAATTCATTTTTCAAATTCAGCAACAAATTCATTTTAAGTATTTGTATACTCTGCAGTTACAGAACACGAGGAATCTCTCTACCAGGTTCACCAAATAAAAATGCTCAGGAGAGTTCCATTTGAAAGACTTCAGGGCTTAACTTCTACTGTTATCTGGGATATTTCCTTCTTTCTTACAAGGTACAAATGATTGGCAGCTCACTCAAAGCTGGTATATGGCAAAAATAATGTGTCAAATAACTAAAAAAGTTTCTGTAGCTTTTGGTCAAACAGGCTGTCCAACTCTACCATTAAAATGAATGCTGTCAAAAACTGAATAGTGTTTTGACAACAGTGTAATTTTCCTCCATCATCTTAGATCATTTTTCAGATACATTTTGTTAAGATTTTTTCTATCTGTTTGTAGAATGCATACTGTAATCTTCAGAAAGTATTTTCTAACTCAAAATTTCTCTAAGAAATATTTTCTATTGAGAGATATAAATCCAGTCAACTACCTTATAAACATGGAGAGCAAAACAATACTGAAAGGAAAATATATTTGTTATGTTTAACTATCATATTTGTTTATTATTTTTTTATTTATCACCACAAGCAAGAAAATTAAATACAATTTACACAACTGATTAAATTTACCAACTGATAGTCAGCCAATAGAATAACTGATAAAGAGCTTTGAAGACAAATTGTTCTGAGAAATAGAAAGAAATACACAAAATCTCATCACTTGCATTTCATTCAAACATTTTGAATCTAGCTCACCATAAAGTGTTTTCAATTAAGTGAAAGCAAAATGACTAAACTAAATGAGTTGATATCTCATATTCTTTTGTTCAGGAACTCTTTTTTTTTTTTGCATGGAAATCACTAATTGGTCTAAGACTATGAACAATATTTTAAGTGAATGAAAGCTTTCCAAGTTATGATGATATGCTTGCACCTTTTAATAAATTACAATCTACCTAAATAAGTTTGGCCTTTTATTATACGCTACTTTAAGATGTTATTTAAAATGTCATTTTTTTTTAAACCTTGAAACAGGCATAAAATTATTCTTAGCCTTATACTTGGAAGTGGTCATGTGAGAAAGTTTTATCATGAGATATTTTTTATCTGTCATATAATCTCTAAATAGCAGAAATGCAAAGATTATTGCTTTGCTTATTTTCTTTAAAAAAAAATTTCAAAAATAAGAACACATTTAAAGGAATTGTCCTTAAGCTTAAAATATTTCTGTCAATCTTAATATTTTGCTTTTGGCGTTTTATGAAAACTACAAACATTTCTTTTAAAAAATAAAGACAAATATTAATATTTTTCTAGTTTTTGTCTCACACAAGTGTTTTTTACTTATTTATTTATTTTATCCCAAAGGAAATTTCCATTTTTAATCTAAATAAACCAATAATATTGGTTGAACAAATCTGCTTGACAAAGGAACCAATCAGAAAATTAACATATATTGTCTACTCTTTTCTTCACTCATCTTTTCAACGTGTGCATCACAGATTTTACTTTGAGAACCTGCACATGTCAAAAGCATTATCCTCATGATCAAATTCCCCTGAACTCCATCACCTCTATGAAATCTATCAGTCTTAATCACCTCCTCTGCCTCTCACATTTCAAGTGAGAGGCATACACGCATGTCCTCAGACACAATGTAGGACTGGTCTTCCATCATTTGAGAAATTGTCACCAAATTGACTTTATCAATGCACTTGATGATAGCTTTCAAGCTATGATAGATGACGCAGCATGTTGGAACTGAAGCAGGAATGCTGACAACCATCTATCTACCTTCAATTTCCAGAAGCTTTGTCACAAAAGAAACCATTACAGACAATAAACACATAAACTTAAATCTCTTTTTCCATTCATCCTTTGAAAGTTGAGACAAAATATATTTTACCTCAAGACAAGGTATTTAAAAGTATAGCTTACCTCTGCCTTCATTGCCTCCTTGTAGTGTCCAAATGACCACCACTCCTGAGCCAGCTGCAACCTGCTGAGAAAATTCCCAGTAAACATTGAAACAGACCGAACACCACTGCAGCCTAATGTGGAAAGAAAGAAAAATATACTTGCAAAGCATTGGGATTTTGTGAGATTTTTTCCTGTGTGTTCCTTCTAGTATCTATGTGTTGCTGAAGCCTCAGGGTTTCTATCCTGCTTTTCTGTTGTCTCACATCAATTAATCTACATGCTTTTTGTTGAGATGTTCGTATTACTACACTGTGAAAGATTTTGGATTAATAAACATTTTCATTTTCTTCTTTATTTTAGCTCTCAGTCTTAGCACAGGCCTGCTCTTCCCCTCTCCCCCAGCCCAAATCAATATTTGTGAGCTTTCCTCCTTACACTGATAGACTGTTTCCATTCTGTCTCACCAGCAGATCTGAAAACCTACAGTACCCTGCGAGTCTATGATGTCAACTGTACCTCATACGCTATTCATTGTTTGACTATTTTTCAGGCAGATATAGTCATCTATTCACACCACTTTTTTATTTTATTTTTGTAGTGTAGGATGAGAGAATGTCTTCATTCCAGCCATCACTTTTTACTCCTCGCTCCTTCTTAGTATTGCTACAGTCTGCTCTGGCATTAAACCTAGTAGGGGTAATTGTAAGGGAGAACTGAAAATGCTGGCAATGAAAATAAATCCATGCAGAACAGAAAGTTGTGTTCATTTTTCATAAAAGTAAGAATGTGACCAGGATAAGAAAAACAACTTTGTGAAGATTTCCTTGAGGAGGATTGCCAATACTTCAACGTGAAAATTGTGTCTGTTAAGATTTAAGTGGAATTAAATATTCTTTTTTAAAACCACTCTCAAGGAGTGGCACAAAGCTCCATAATAAAGTATCTAGTTGTACTGGATTTCATTTACTCTTAATCGGTTCTTTTTATAGAGGGAATGACTTTTCTGTAGTCTACTGCATAATGAGCGACACTCATTGAGTGACTGTGATGGATATGATGCACAGAGCCTGCTTGTCCAGAGGAGCTCTTAATCACCACTCCAACAGGACTTCGCAGTGTGGTAATTGCACTGCAATCCAAGATATGATTACAGAGAAACTCTGGAAAAAGAAAAGAAAACAAAAACAAGATTAGAATTTATTACAAGAAAAAAATGCAGTATAAATAACAGGACGTCATGCCCCATTTATAGGAGAGAGTAGACTAAGAGAATAATATGTTCCAAAGTAGTTTTAGGATTTAGATTTCAATCCCTTCAGTGTTTAACTTCTTTGTCTAATACAGACCTTCTACACAACTTTTAGTTGAAACATTTGTGCACAGATCTGCAAGTATCTAGACACCTCCACACAGAGAACAGCCAAACAAAGTCAGACCAAAAAGCTTTCCATTCCGGATCCTATCTCTAACAGCAGCCGTTGGCAGATGCTAGAGAAAAAGCAGAAGATTCAGACAAGCACATATGATATTCACTTGTTATCTTTCAATATTCTTCAGGGCTCTGTGATATTCTGACTCAAAAAAAATTGTCTGCTTTTGAGACTTTTCTTCCATTAATTAACTGTTTATGAACCTGTGTAAACTCTTAGCATCCGTAACATTATGTAGCCAGGACACCTGCAGATCATTCATGCATTTTACATACTGAATGAAGAGCTACCCTCTCTTTTTTATTCCCCAAAATCTGTCTTCCCTTTACTTCAACAAATACCTGCTCATTCTTGTATTCACAGAGACAGTGGTCAGGGAATCCTTATTTGCCCTCACCGTGCTGCTCCTCATTTTGTCGACTTCTGTTAAATTTCCTTATATGTAACTTTGTCTGAACATTTTTTCAGTTGTATTTCATTCTATTGATGACAGAGAAAAATGACAGATACTAACATTCATTGGACTATTTAACCATCCAACCTATTATGCTATTAGGCATCTACCTATTCCCCATTAGTAGAAGGGAATTAGCAATATTAACTTCACAATTTTCAGTGACAAGAGGGAACAGACAACGGAAAGTGTGAGGTCCTGTGGAAATGGCAACTACATAAGCTCTGCAAATCAGATGAAAGGTCATTCTCAGTGTGGTCATGTGGATGACATAACTGTGCTGTATTGAACCTCTAAAAGTCATGAGATTATGTGACAGTAGTGTCACTTACACCTTTTTTCCTTCTAAGTCAGTAACAACATGTAGTTAATAACTGACACATACAGAGCATTGTCTTACAGTTATTGTTTTCAATCATGAGAATTAAAAAGTTAAGAGAAACAAGCTTAAAGTTATACAAATGTAAGTTATCACCAAAGATACAACAGCTTCTGGAGGTATTAGTTTCATGCACAAGGCACTATGGGCAAGAGATCTTTGTTTGGTTTTTTTCTGGAAGGCATCTAAATGACATGAGCTAAATAAAAACGTAGTAATGTTTATGTCTAAATGGTTGTTTGCAAACACAACTATGAATTTTATATATGAAACAAATGCTTGTACAAATATGATTACAGCATTAGTGGCCATTTGTGAAAACCTGGCCCTTTTAACCAAACAGAAAGCAGATTGTAAACTGTTTCCTCATTAGAACATGCTAACATTAAACTAGCTTAATATATTGGTGTTCATTTCAAATCACAAAGACAGAAAATCTCAACATATGTTGGTGCAATACAAGTAATAAATATCAAGTCCCCAGAGCTGAATTTATAGCATTTACAGGTATGTTTTAGGAATAGACAAATGTTTATTTGTTTTATTTTGAAGGAAGTGAAGACAGGGTGTATGAATATATAATTCCCTGTATGACTTCTCTGTGCAAATTGATTCAGTTTGATTGATGCAAATGGATTTCTTTTCCTTTTATTTTTGGCAAATTTGTTTCATAAAACTCATACTCTCTGCTCAGTTCAAGAACACACCACCTATTGGAGGAAATAAGTTCTTATTCCTCTAGGAAAAAAAACCCTGCATTGAACATGGTCTCAAAGCTATTTTAAGCGAGTAACAGCATGCAGGTCAAGCAACACGCTACCTCCTGTTCCCTGGAAATCCATGTCTTCAAGAATTCAGGCACTTACTGACAGAAATCATCAGTGAACAATGCAATACCATACTTCAAATATCAAGGAAAACATCTGGTCATAAGTGACAAAAATGAAAGGGAAAAAGTATAGCTTTTCCTTATTTCATGTCAAGAAGTATGTTTTAGGAATGAAACTGACTATACAGTCACACATTTTGTAATATGTCACATCAACACCAGTAAAATGTCATAAAATACCAAGAACTACCAGAAAGCAAGGAAGTCCTATGTGCCAACTCCTGCTCCCAAAATTGACAGTCCTTTTCAAGTGACACGCAGGATTAAAAAGAATAGAGTGAATCCTGGGAGCAGATGTTAGAACCTAAATCTCCTGCTGCCAGCTAAGCACCCTCATTGTTATCTTCTTCCGTCAGTCTTTTTCTTCTATTAATTCTCCTGCAATTCTCCTAAATTTTGGATTATTTCTGCCAGAGAAGTAAAGAGCTCTTCTTTCAGACATTTCTTTTTGAATTCCTATCATCCCCATCTCGCCCCACAAGTTTGCATTCAGACTTGTTCCCTTTCAGACTCCTTTACCACATTCTCGGGAGATGTGGTCTTGAACCTTGTCTGATTGATCAGAATATTAAACCTTCATATACAGGTTTCTGAGCAGGTGTTTTAACTACGAACTTATAATAGCAAATCACAAATAAACTAAATATTACCTTTTTACCTGGCTACATTTGCAAGAAAGTAATCTTTTTCTTTATGCATGCTCTGAGCATACTGCTAATATCAAGATCTCTTAAAGTTGTAGATTTTGTTCTATCATATTGAGAGGACTGTTCTATTGAGATTGATTCTATTGAGATTGTTCTATTCAACAGGATTGGCCACATGCAGATCGGGACAATCTGGGCTTGCAAAACTTAAACAGCCAGGTCTTGAAAATGTTTGTGTTGAAAGCAATCAGAGAGTATGAAGAAGTTGAAGAGACGGATAGTTCCTGTAAAATGAGGTTTCTGAAAAGATTTCTAATTTATGTCTTTGGAGTCGGAAATATAATGCTTAGTGAAGTTCTGGTTTAGTTTTCAAGACAAAAGGGTGAACATGTAAAGAGACTGCAGATCCTCTCCTTCTTTTTCACAAAGAAGAATGCAGGCTAAAAGGCAGCTATGCTTTCTTTGCAATGAGACAGAGCATCTGTGTTGTGTGTTATTTTACCTGTCTGAGACTTCAGACAGAAAAAAAAATCACAATTAAATTCCCCTTGTTTCATGTTAAAGGGGGTTTATGCCATTTCTGTTACTATAAGTGACATTCTATATTAAATTAGTTTTGTGTAAGGTAGTAGTATCCATTAAGAACCTCAATGTATTTAGTTTTCTGGCTGCATGCTATGATACTGAACATGAAATTTTATTTTTCAGTATTTGTTTTTTCCCCAATATCTTCATATAACCTATGCTTGTGATTTCAGAGCCAGTCTCATGATTCTTCCTAGTATCAAGTGTAGAAAATCTGTAGATACACAGATGGATTACGAGCCAAGAGACAGGCCTCTTTTCACAGATTTCAGGGAGCCTTTTGTATGGTTCTTCACCTCTTCTGCATTATTTCTCTATTCTGCAAAATGAAGGTACAAGGACAAAGTCAGATCCTTTGCAAGATGGAGCACAGAGGTTCTCACATTCAGATGTGTTTGAAGGTAAGTTTCAAACATCAGCTAGCCAAAATTATTTGTTATTAAGAATTACCAAATATTTTGTGGAACTGTGATTTCATTCACTAAAACTGAACTCCAGTGTACAGTTAATAGCCACATGCTGAGATCAATCTAAAATTTTCATCTCCCTGAAGCCTTCTAACTATATATCTATTGAATAAACATATAGAAATATATTTTAATTAAGCTAACCTTTAAAAATTATTCTCAAAACAATCAACAGACTGGAGGGAAATCGCTAGTGTGGTGTAGTAGTTTCTGCAGGTCTGCCATACCAAATCCAATAATGCATGTCTGTGCTGACATTCAAGATTGAGAGCTACAATACTTTTATAATCTGTTTTTAAGTAATTAGGCACCTATTCATCCAAGAAAATCTACATATCTGTTCTTTGCAACACGTATTTCCACTGATGATTTGAAAAACTAGAGATGTTAGATCACACAAGTCCAAACATTACCATCCAAAAATTAATTGAGTCATAAACAAAAAGGAAAAAACAGATCAAGACATTCTTTTAATATACTTTCAATACACTGTTTAGTCTTTGTGTCTGACTATCACCTGGGCAGTGATCTGCTGTTAAAAGCTACTGAGTTGCATTTTAAAACTCCCTGGTAAATGCTGGATCCCACTTGGACAGGGATACTGTTGAAAAAGAATGGAAATTAGGGGAATGAGAACACCAAGTTTCCCTTAAATTTCCCCAAGTTCATGTACAATGTCATATTCAAATGGTTTTACTGCGAAATGCAGTTACTGCTCCCAGGAAAGCAATATGGTTGCCATGAAAGAACCCTGTTCTACCTAAGTGGAATGTTCTGCTTTGCTGGACTGGAGAATAAGGTGGCACAGCCAGGCTCTGTCACAAGGATAGGCGTGGAACTGTGAAGATAACCACATAGCTGCTATCAAGAAAGATGGATCTCAACTGCTGTTACAGCAACCATGGTGAAGTTGTGTCCTTTAGCTGATTTTTGCTCATTATAATGTCATTTTAATACCAAAACACACCTCCATCACAAAGGCTGCCCACACCGCCGAGGAATGATCACTCCCAACTTGGCATGCACTTTAAATTTTCTTGATTATACCTTTAAACATGAAGAGAGAGATTTTTACACCAATCAAGAATAAAAGGGTATATGTTTAAAGTCACTCAAGCTCCATTCGAAGCGAAAGAAACCTCCTAAAAATGAAACACAAATAGGGAAGTGTAGAGACGATCTCTACCAGAAGGAACATCTGGGATCAGCTGGCAAACTGGACACATTCTTCCCTCCCATAGGGACACCTATTGGGTAAGAGCTCTGTTATGCACTCTTATCTACTAACATCACACTGGCTGCTAGTGCTTATCAGTGCTTGGGGGTTGACTGTATATTGCTCCAGATCTGTTTTCAAAGTCAATATCTTATCACCAGCTACAATCAAATCCCTATCCTGCCATGAATCTATATAATAAAATCGGTTTTTATACATATCCAAGTTTCTGGAAACTTTAAGACTAGATATAAGGGATTTGTTCCAGTGATGCTGTCAGCACGATCCTGGCAGGCTGACCAAATTGTAAAGGATCTGAGGAGATTCCCCTGTTTTCCCTTACTCTGAAAAAATGTGACAGAGTCATTGACCGTCTTCAAATTCTGAGACTCTTCAGTGCTCTTTTTTGAGTTCCAGAACATTAGCAAATGTTAATTACATTTGGTGTTTTTCTTAAAATCTCGGTAATATCTGTATGCCATGCACGGTCTCCAGAAGGAATTGTTTTCAGCAAGTGTGCTATGAGGGTATTATTGGTAGGCACAACTTTCTAGTATGTCTGTATGGTATTCCAATTTCTCAACCGAATGTTTGTGGCAGGACATCTCCACACGTTAAGTGTGCATTAGGCATTGGATGGAATCAAATAGATGTACACATATTCCTTTCATTATGGAATATGTTACTGAATTTTGCAGCTCTCTAAAATGCAGAAATGAAGTGTGTCACAGTCACATTTAGCTGACACTTTTTAAGGGCCATTACAAAGATGGTTATAAATCCCAGTGTGGATATGCTGTTCAAGATCAGCAGGCCAGGGCTATGAACCTTAAAATCATTAACAATGCTAATTTTCCTTAGACAGAGAAACAGAGCTATAAAGCTGTCAGTGATTATGAAGGGTTTGTTTCTCTATTAATAGTATTTTTGTTAATCTAACCTTACAGATACGCATAGTTGTCCTGCTTCACACATAGCGACGATAACAGAGCGGTTATAATAGGGAATAGTGAAGAGAAGGAAAGGATATAGAGGAAGAAACAGGTGTGCCTACCAGAGTGACACATCGGGAAAGTATTTGTCCAGACAATTGCTGCTGCTGCCCCCAAATAAGGGTTATCGATCTGTCAAGATTTAGCCAGAAGCAGCAACTACTAGAAGAAATCAGAACATTTGGAAAAAGGTAAATTGATGTAGGAAAATAGCCTACAGCTTGAAAATAAAACAATTTTAAACCAGCTGAATTCTGAGATGTCATGAATGTAGGAATTAAAATGTTCTGTAATACTTGAAAATCCTAAATATAGTTTTCAAGCATTTTCCAAACTTTGATTTTTAAATAGAAACAAAACATCAAATTGTTTAAAACTTAATTGTATTAAGTTTGTCATAGGGCAGGAAAACTGCACAGCAAAGAGAAGCTGAGTCTAAAGACCTGTGTCTACCATAAACTCAGATTTCACTGAAAATAGTAGGAGTTCCCATTCACAGGTTTGCATAGAAGTTAGTCCAGGCATGAATTTGATGCAAATTTTTGCATCCCATTCATCTTCGCTAAGATTTGCAAGAGTTGAAATCCTTTTTTATTTCAAGTTTATCCTCTTTTTTGGGACATAGGAAGTACTGAAGTAGCATAAGGTATTGTTCCTGTTCACCATTCTGCACAGGGATGGGACACTCTTTGGTTTGGTTTCTGGGTTTGGTGGTTTTTTTTCCTTTTTTATCAACCTTGATGGTGTAAGAATGATTTGGGTGAAAAGCAAAATCTCTGGTTCTATGAGGTTTCCAGACATACCTTTTGCTAAATTACACCTGGAATAAAGAGTTGTTTTCCACATGTTTTACCACTGGGTAGCTGTAGAAATCAATGCACTTGATTGCAGCTCGTACATTCATATCACGGAACCCATTTTACGTCGCTAATAAGAGCAGCCTGACATTAGCTCAAAGATAAAAGCAATCACTTAAGCTCTTCCCATTTGCTTAGTTTTTAAGCGCCAAACGTTACCTCCTGCATAGATATTCATAGGGAATGAACCAAAGGGGACATAAAATTCTGTGAGCTTCCCTTTGCAAAGATTTCTTAAATCTTTTTCTTTGAAAGGTGAAGTTTTGAGGGTTGTGGAATGCCCTGCTTTTCCTTTCTGCTGCTTTTCTGGCCTCTTGTGAGCTACGTCTGTACCTCTTTGAAAGGGGCACAGATATCGACCTTCAGTTCAGTTTCACCAAATAGCTGAAACTCCGGCGTGTTTGTTTGTATAGATATAGATGTATATGAAATACACTTGTGTGAAACTATGTATAGTGATCAAGTCATCAAGATGCGAATACAGACTGAAGTGTGTCAAACACAGAACACTAAGAAGGCTTTAGCAAGTTTCTCAGGAATACACAGTGACACAAAGAGACTGGTATTACTTTTTGTACTGATTACTGAAATACGGGCCAGAGGACAGTATCAAACGCTCCTTAAGGCATACTTTATGCATTCATATAACTGACCCTAGAGTGGCTGTAAAGCAGCAACCTACATATCCCACATATTCCCCTCTAGGGAAAGCACATGGACTAATTTATTTGCCGTGTCATCCATGTCACATTGTCAGAAAGTGTTATGAGATACTTGGAAAAGCATTCACACAGGCAGAAAAGGACATTCCTCACTGCCCCAAAAAATAATGGGAGAAATATGCCTGGGCCTTCAAAAATGCATCAGCTGGTACCCATGCTCAAAAATCAAACTAGTCAAGGAAACGTTGCAGGAGGATTTGCTCCAGTGCACAGGCTGTGACAAACAAGCTGAAAGAATTTAAGAAAGTCTTCAGTAAAAGACTAAAGATTAGCTAAGACAAATAAGTTTATTTCTTGTTTTGTACATTTGCTCTTTAGGTACCCTACATGGCGGGGAAAATAATAACTAAAACTTGGAGCTGAAAAAGCTTTGTAGACGTAGTAATAAGGTAGTGTAACAGAGTGCTGAGATACTTAAGCCAGCATTTAGTAAGGTAGATATGAAGAGATGGAACCCACAGCTGGGTAGAACTTGGTGAAACTGAAAACGAAGGGTAGATTTACTTTGCATTGTTAAGTTTGATTCTTACCACAGCTAGCAATGTCCTCTTTATTGAAGTCTAATTGCAGGCCCTTATAATTCATTTTAGCTAGTTTATTGTACACAGATCCCTCAAGGTGCTGATGTGAACACAGGGAAACTACTGTCTTAAAACTTTGTTACAAGGGAAAGCAGACTTTTAGAGATCAGAGTGCAGATCATAGAATTATGGTATCATTTAGTTTGAAAAAGACCTTTAAGATTATACACTCCCACTCTTAACCTAGCACTGCCAAGTCCATCATCAAATCATGTTCCGAAGTGTCACAGGTACACATTTTTCAAATACCTCCAGGAACAGTGATTCCACCACTTCCCTGGACAGCTCGTTCCAATGCCCAACAACCTTTTGATTAACACATTTTTCATAATATCCAGTCTAACAAAAGGCCACTCTCCTTTTTTCCCTGACTTCCAGCCCAAACTCTTCGTTTAGCCAGGTCGGACTTCTTACCTTCCAGCTCTTTTTTTCAGTGAGATAGGGAAGACTATCTGAGACAGCAAGACTCTGATTTTATCGAGAAAGGAGCAAAGAAAATAAGTCTCCATCTATATAAAGTATACATGTGTCGAATGGATATCAACCATCCCACAAGAATAACAGTGTGATTATATATTTTGTATGAAATACGTTTATGCTTCTGTATATACAGGGCAAACTTCTATATTTTAACATTGCCATATATTTTTGTACTACTTTTTTTTTTTTCATGATTAAATATGGGATAGGAGATTTGCAATATTCCTAAGAAAACAGATACAAAGTTTAATTTGAGAACTATCATGATAAAGTGGGGAGTAGAAAGTGTTTTTCTCCTATTTGTGCCATTTATTTTTAGTAAAAAAGCAAGCCTTTGTCTAATACAGAATTTGTGGTATTTATTCCTCTCACTCTTAACATGAGTATAGTTTCCTTGGGTGTTGCCATTGCCGGATTTTTTTTCTATTTTTCCTTCGCTCCCTCCTTCCCATCTGTACTGAAGCACTTCTCAGCACAATTCAGCCAGGAGGGCTGGAGAGCAGCTGTCTCCACTGTTCATGCCAGTGGTTTGCCAGGAGGGCACGCTTCTGCATGGGTTCCTTGGTTTTCCTCCCCCTACCTTTTAGGTGTGATCTCACAGGTTTTTAAATGCTAAGTATAATTTAAATCAAGACCAATTGAGTTCACCTTTCCCCTGAGCAGCTAAACAGTGTTTTTATTTCTGACACTGCTAGGTTTTATGAAAGTATTATATGGAAGCTTACTTTCAAGCCACTAAAATGACAATATAAATTCAATGCCGTGGTAATAATTTATCACTTTATGAAAATGACAGACTATATAAATGATAAGACTGAAGGGCTCTGGGAGATATCTGAGGGGTTTTATCATTTATTTATGGACTTATGTAATATGATGGACTAACTGCTGAAGGAGGAATACAAAGACGTTTCATCTAACAAGTTGATTTAGTGCTTCCTCTTTCCTGATCAATGACATCTCCTATGTTTAGAAAAGACTAAAGAACTCCAGAGAGAAGTGTTTGGGCTTGTTTATTAAAACAAGTCAGAAAATATGTAGGCTTAGTTATACTGCTACAATTATCTCTGTGAATAAGGTATAATTATTAAATCTTTAGCTAATGTGTATGTTGCTATAAATGGCACTACACTTAAAAGGGATATCTCTCACAGAGTACTGTAGCTGTTAAGAAACTTGTCAGTAAGAAACAGAGACTTAGGAGTACAAGGATATGCAGAATCACTACTCATATGCAAACTGATGCATGATGAAAGGAGATTTAAAGATATTAATAAAATATTGAAGCACTAATTTCTTGGTATGCATTGTAGAAGAAATATATTTGTGGTGGTGGTGGTTTTCACTTCTTATATTATGTTACAATAAGACATTTATTCCCTGCACTCTTTTGCTCAGTTCTAAACTATACATACAAAACTAGGTAGCAAAACATGCCATATTTACCTTTCCACCAGGTACTAGTCTAAACTCATTCCACTTAGATCAGACTGACTGTAATTAAATCCTTTGTGAGCTTCAGCTCTTGGGGTTTTTTTGGTGGAATGAAAGAAAACTCTGCTTAAGGTAATGTAAAACATAAATGTAAGTGCTAAATATAGCATCACATTTGTCTGTGTAGGATGCTAGTTTCACTTCTTTCAACTACGTAGTTTATGGTGATGATAGCTTGTAGTGTACAAGATCTATGTCAAACATGAAGCTTCAGAACATACATACATTTAGCCTCTACATGTCACCTTTCTAAGCAGTAAATATCCAGGAAAGTACAGCTGATATCTTAGATAACATAGCTTAGACTGAACAAAGTGCCCTGCTTAACTGAATATGACTGTCTGTACTTGGGTATAAGAAGTTAGCTGAGGAAAACAGAGATTATAGCATGTCCCTATGACAAATCTATCCTCATCATATTTCAATCCCAAAGCAACACCACCTATGTCTACCATCATTTTAGTCGATAGGTATAGTTGACACTGAGACAGCTATCTCAGGGAACAGAAATGTTAGCCTTTTTGAATTGCAACAAATTTCACAGGCTGTGCTACATTGGCCTTGTACAATCTGCAGTAAAAGGAATGATAACTCAAACTAATCCCAATTCCATAACTTCAAGAGATAACTTGTAAACCCCCAGTTGTCTTCCCAGCTTGCTAATTCTGCAGACTAGTTTTCAAATTGTTCTGCAAACATAGAATTTTGTGTGATTAAACTGCTGATATTCCTTCCTTCATTTTCTGAGCAAATACGGGGAAGCTATGAGAACTTTGATCTATGTGGGACAGCTGGAGCTGAGGTCACTTAACAGAGATGTAGATATGGTAGGACCTTAAACTCTGTCAGTGACTTTTGGGACTGTATTGGGTCCAGGTGCCCAGGTGCTCACCACAGGGGGCTGCAGCAGAGACTTCTGCGAGAAGACACAAGGATTTCCCCATGATGAACACAGACCTTTCCAATCACTCCAACAGACCTCCCGCAGGGCACAGCTGAGCCCCTCAACCAAGATAGTGGCACCTCTGGGAAAGAGTATTTAAGAAAGGGCAAAATGCTGTGCAGAATCTGTGAGAGAGGGTAAGAAAAATGTGAAAGAAATAGCCTTCTGGACACCAAAGAGAAAAAGACGGAGAGAAGGTGCTCTAGTTGCCAATGCAGAGATTCCCCTCCAGCCCATGGTGAAGCCCATGGTTAAGTAGGTCATCCTCCATGGAAATCCACATTCGAGTGCATATCCACGTTGCGGCCTAGAGAGGTTCCCATGCCACAGCAGGTGGATGTATCAAGAAGGAAGTTACAGCCTGTGCAGAGTCCATTCTGGAGCAGGCTCCTGGCAGGGGCTGCAGCCCATGGAGAAGAGCCCATGCAGGAGCAGGCTTTTTTGTCAGGACCTGTAGCCTGTGGGAGACCTATGCTAAAGCAGTCTGTTCCCCAAGGACTGTACCCTGTGAAAGAGGACCCATACCGGGGAAATCCCTGAAAGACTGCAGCCAGTGACAAAGACCCATATCTGAGCAGTTCATGAAGAAATGTATCCAGTGGGAGGACCTTGAATGGGGCAGTCTGTCCCTGAAGGTCTGTACCCAGTGGAAAGGACCCACAGGGGACCAGATTGTAAAAGACTGCAGCCCTGGGAAGGACTAACATTGGAGCAACATAAAAGTGCGAGGAGGAAGGAGGAACTGTTATGGACACAACCCCCCATTCCCTAATCCCCTGTTCCACTCTGAGGAGAGGAGGTAGAGAAATCAGGAGGGACATAGTGCCTGGGAAGGATGGTGGAAAGGTGATTTTTTTACTTTTAACACTGTTGCCCACTATTCCACTCTCTTTTTAATTGGCAATAATTTAAAACAACATTCCCCAAGCTGAGTCTGATTTTCTGTTGATGGTAATTGATAGGAAATATCCCTGTCTTTATGTTAACCCACAAGATTTTAATCTTATTTCCTCCCCTTGCCCTGTTGAAGAGATGTAGTGAGTGAGATGAAGTGACAGAGTGACTTGGTGGGCAGTCAGCCAAGGACAATCCTCCAGAGGGATATTGCTGGAATATTTCTATTAACTACTTTATTTGTTTATGAATGTCCTTGTGGAAGATGGAATTCTTGTGATTAGGTACATTTCTTAGTGCTGAAATGATGTCTACTGTCTCACAATACTTAAGGATTGTCAGACCTCTTTCTTCAATAAAAGGACAGCATATTTCAAAAAAAAAGAGGCACATGTTATAAGAAAAACGCTGGAAGCATCTGGGATTTCTTTCCTGCTTGCAAAAGAAAACTACTATGTCACTCGCTAGAAACTGCAGAATAACTCAGCTGTAAAGTTGCAATGCAGAGCACAAGAAACACTACATATACCTTGGCAGCATTTTCTTGTCTATAAACACTGTTTCAGATCCATTTGAGGGAAAAAGATTTGTTTACTCTCTTTTATGGCATGGGGAAAGATTAAGAGGCTGTATGTTCTATACAGTTTTCATTAGAGTTCTTAGGACATCCTATTTCCAATTCAGAGAAGATAATTTCAGATTGTGAATGTATTATAGATCTGGAACACTTTCAGTTTCCTGATTCCAGATAGGCATCCTGACTCCACTCCAAATCTGTAACGATAAAAAGTCCCCAAATGCACTTCTTCTCATTCTCACTTGCACAGGAAGAAAGCACAAACCCATAGAGCAAATAGTATCAGCAGCATGTGCTCAATCCAGCACTTAAGGGACCTGGAAACTGAAGTTCCCTGAACACAGCTGTAGCAAGAAAATGTAGACGGTCTTAGGGACTTTGAGGCCAGTATAATATTTAGAAAACCTTTAGATTGTTGGTCCCGGGCATGGAATTGTATTGTGTATTCTGGGCACTGAGATCCTCTGTACTGGGTATGAGAAAAGTCAGTTGCTCTACATAGGATGAAAACAGTACTGTGATCAAAAGCGATACTACCAAACTTATGTAATGGTTGACAAGAGCAAGATGTCTCTTTGTGCTCGGGTAGGGTTCTCAGGGATTCAGAGAAGCAGTTCTACCCATTTGCGATTCAGAACTTTAGACTTCCTACTGAAAATAGGTGACAGCATCGTTATTTTTCAAAGAACTGAGTAGAGATAATTTTTACCTTCAGAAGTATAGCAGAGAGTGGATATTGTAGTCCTTCCCTATTATATCTTAATGATTTAAATGCTCAGGAAATGAGCAGAAATACGAGATGTTTGAGTACAGGCACAGCTGCATGTGTTACACAGAGTTTGTGACAAGCTCAAGACTGATGGAAGCGGCTGGTGAGCCCAGATCCCCAGCTCTGGGAAGAAAGGAACATTCTGTGGCCTTTAAACTAGTCATCCGGAGGTCTTCCCTTGACCGTGTGGCAAACCCAGCTGACTGCACCCTGCAGTGTGAGCACACTGGGGATCCATTGCTATTTACTGCCTCTGACTGCTCCCACAGGGCTGTCTCTCCAAAAACATAAGGACATTGTGATGCACCTGTCAGCCAGGTGAAGGTTTGGGTACGTAGCTGGTGGGTTCAGGAATATTGGCCATTGTGATCTGTGATGGCAGCAGCACTGTACCCTTTTATGAAAACCTGGGTAATTAGGATTTCTTTTTTGGCTGAGAAAGTGCCTAGTTATCTGTTACTTGTGTAGAGTGTGACATCACCAATTGATTTTTTAAGCCACACTTTAAAGCATCAATTAGTTTTTGTGACATTTTCCAGGACCACATATCAGACTGAGCTGCTTTGTGAACTCGGAGGAAAAATTACTTTTTAAATCCTCACTAATATTAGACTGAGCTGTATAGCTGTCTGCAGGCCTATGGGGAGTCACAACATCTGGGAAAATATGAGACGTACAAGAGGCCGTCTAGGAAGCAATACACTGCTTTGTTATGAGTAAAAGCTTCAGGTATCCAGAAACTAGAAGGGATGACTTGAGTGGCCAGTCCCACAAAATGAATAAACAAACACTAAGTGAAATGAGTTATGTGCAGCATTTGTTTATACATGTCTTCATCTCCCAAAAACATGCTTAAGAAGTCTATTTGCAAAATTTCTTATGTCATCCTCAGAAAAAAATATATTTATTTGGTTATTTCCAGTTAGTGTTTTCCCCAGGTTTAATGACAGGGATTGTTAAATTCATGTCTACTCAATAAGTTATTTTTAATATCTAAATATACAAATAGTAACGTATAGAAAGTTAAAAAAGATACTTTAAATAAGACAATAAGAAGTTTCACGAAAATACATGAAAAAACTATGTATAAGATTCTTTCTTCCACAGATTATGTATTTGAAAAATATAAAAATATCTTTGTAGAGTAGATGTTACAAAATAAGATAACATTCTGGTGTTTCATTTGTTGCATACCTCGATTATCCTGTTGTATACAAAAAAAAATCCAAGAAAAATATCCTGCAGTTTACACATATAACGTGGGCAATCTTAATAAAAATATTTCATTAAATATTTCCATTATAAATAGAAATAAAGCAATTCTTGTTATATTCTTATAGTGTCATTTTACAAAGGGAAATCATCAGAGCAGCGGGTACTGCATATGTCCATTCGTTCCATCCTAGTATATTTACAGAGAGGCAGGAAAGCTCACACTTGGAAGAAACAAATCTCTCAACAGTGTCTGCGTGAGGAAATGGTAATTTGGCTATGTAATTAAATTGCAATGTGTTCAGTTAGCAGATGTGAGCAAATAAAGAGAAAACCAAATTTAGGTTTTGCACCAATTGCTCTTTTATAGGCTTGCTTGTTTTCAAGGACTCCCTATGATCTTTTCTAATTTGTTTGGTGGTGAAAACATGAGGCATGGCTTTGTACACCTTCCAGCTGCAGCACTGTGGTTTGCCAACAGATGGCATGATGTATTTCCATTACTAGGTGTATCCCACAAGATGATTATCTGCCGGTTCAAATCATCAGATTTAAGCATGTGTTTGAATTTGCATAGCAGTACCACTAAATCTCGTCTTTCCTGCTGTGTTAGAGGCTCTGGTTTTTTCCACTATGGTAAGAGAGCAGCAACCTATAATCATGTAATGTCAAATTACTTAGGTATATAATCACAGTGGGGCAAAATATTCCTGAACTGTTATTATGGAACCTGTTCACTATGGTGTTGTCCAAAAAAGCTAGCCAAATGTATTCAATTTTAAGTGTAAATGGTCCTGGACAAATAAGTTAAATTACTCTCTAGCACTGCGCTGCACATATTTAACCCAATAAATTTCTTAATATTCTTTCGTTATTTCTAGCCTGCACAGCTGAAGAAAAGTTATAAACAGTTACATGAGAAGGATGCTACATTAATTAGTCGTATGAAATAGGAGGGTGACGTAGGATGCAGAATTGTGGGAAGTACATACTGGTTACTCAGTGAATGTCAATACTGGACACAGGCTACGTCTTCACGATGTAGTCAAATGTTGAGCATGGAAATTGTGAGAGTTCCCCTTTATCTGCAAACTGAGTTCAGCACTAATCATGGAAGTGCAACAGATCCCTCTGTGTTTTAAAATTAACAATCAAAGCTCTGAAATGCATTCTTCTTCAGCAAGTACTTTTTTCAGGACTTTTTTGTGATGGTGCAGAAGAAGATGAGACATTACCTAGATGTCCAGAGGAGCAGTGCAGGGAATGGATGCCATGCTAGGAGTTAATTTTGTATCTCAGTAGGATTTGGAGATTAATCTTCAGTTTCAATATATAGGTGGTAAAATATATGTGAAATAGAGGATGTTTAATGAAAGATTTTACTGAACTGAACAAGCTAAACAGGACCAGTCCAAACCATATGCTGGAGGGTCAATAGCCACACAGGACAACCATATTCAACTTTCATTTAAGATAAAATCTTGTGAACTCTTCACAATTTCTTCTATGCTTGTTGTTAATGATATCAGTAGAAAAGCTGATACATGAAGTTGAATAAAAAGTATCCTATCTGTTAGACTGTCTAGCGTAAAGGTTCAACTGCTAAAATCCTTGTCACCATTTCCTATAAAGGGAATTTGCTGTTGGCATATAATCTTTGATCTTGATGACTTTTTGTCTTACCATAATTGAAGTTATACTTTTTATTTTGCTGGTTTACTACCTTGTTTGGAGACTTTTCAGCTTATCAGGATTAACACCACTTAAAATGTTGCAGTTTGGTTTTGTAATGTCCTATTTCTTTATTTCATGGCTTGCAGAAATATAAGAGTACTATGTCAATAGAAATACCTTTACCAACAAAATCCATAATCTCATAAAAAATATTAAGTTAGGTCGACAAGTTTTGAGTTGTGTAAGCCCACAGCCTGTTAGTAAAAATGTTGCCTTATTTCACTTTTTCAAGTCCTGTTTCAGCCAGTGTTATTTTCTTTAGGATCAATACTAGGGCTGGTTTGGGTCACCAGGCAGAAAAGTACAAAGGAAAACAGGTCACGGTCTAATCATTCCCCACACCTTCTTCACTACAAATTACTTGAAGTGGAAAATATCTAGAGAACTTGAATCACTTTCCATGTCAAACTGTTTTGAAGACTGGACAGGTCTTTGGAGAATGTATGATTTTCATGTTCACTGCTCAGACTTCAGATCCTTCACTTGTAAGTGTGGTGTTTCCCAGAGCAAGAATGCATTAACTCCTGGATAGACAAAAAGTCATGGGTCTTTCCAGTGCTTGGACTGGAGTATAATGACCCTTCGGAGATGGAAAATACTTTGTTCCTGAGATAAGATGTTCACTGGAAAGGAAGGAAGAATATTCACCAAACATTAACATTTAACAATGATTTCTCTTACATTTTTCTGTAGGCTTAAAAGAAATTACGCTTGTTTGAGGAAAGGGCATAGAAAGAAAGAATACAAGACCCTGCTCAATGAGATGGAGTCTATTAGAAGCAGAGAGACATTGACAAATGCTTTAAAGATTTCAGGAAGAAAGATGGTCACTTCTGTGCTTTAACTGACAAAGACTGTTGAGATGACATTCTGATACAATAACTTTGCTTTTCTATCTACAACTGCACTGAAAGGCCAGTTTATTTTAGAAATACTGCCTTATCTAGCTGTGACTTACAGTTAGGTGATACTATGTCTCTTTAAAAGAAGAGCTCTTTATTCAATGTAGATTTAACTCTTTTGAAGAGGTCACATATTAAGCAACTTTATCCTCAGCACTGGAGCTCCAGAAGCCAGAGGAACTTAACTATACACATGGACTAAACCCAGAACAATTTTTAAATATTTACATAAAAAGAATAAGGGGAAAAAAACCACAAAAACCCCAAACCCCCAAACATTTGCACAAATCTGTGGTAAAGGTTGATTTAGGATGGCAGAGTAGAGGAAGCAAATCTTTTTCTTGTCTTAGCAAGTTTTGGATACTACCCAAGCTCATTTTTTCACGACTCAGGGTAACCTGGCAAACAACACATGAGTGGAAGGCAGGACCCTACAGGGTGTTAAACAGACGTGAGCTTGTAAGCTTTCACTTGGCAAAGTGGTAGCACTTTATGTGAATATACCAAGCTGGATGTTTTCACACCTAGTATTAGAAGATTCCCAAATTTCTCTCAAACAGAACCTTTAGGTTCAGCAGGAAAAGCCATGAGGAGAAGCATGATGCTTTAATAGAAAGATGTCTGGGTTGCAGTAAAGATAACAAATAGTCAGAGGTTGTGAAGTGGAATGGAAAAGGGCCATATACTGTATAAGTCTTTCCACTGTTTAGTCAGATGAGACCAGGCAATATTCAGATCAATTTGCAAAGCCCTTTACAGCTCTCCTGCAAGAGACAAGGACTGAAATAATGTCATTTAATATATTTTATTATTGCTATATATTCTAATATATTATAAAACCCTGTAGTTGTTATAAATGCAGTGTGTATCTTTATGACAGAATTTGTTAGCTTTTTATAATTATAGATATGATGCATTGCTTCCTTTTTTTTTTTCTTTGAAGGAACCTGAGTAGTAAATGTATGCTAAGAATAAGTCTTATCATTAAAGCTTCTTGAACTACTTATTTTGCATGCCTTGTTTTCTTGACTGCAAGCCTCAACACACTGAGAGTCACTATGTGCATGGTTCCTCCTACATCATGTTAATCATGCTGTGCAAGACTGCAGGTTGTCTTATTTCTCCAACAAAGAAGCTCCTATCAACACACAGTACACTTGTACCGCTGCACAGTAGTAGTAACCATTTCTGGTTTTGTTTATTCCTAATCTCTGTCTTTCCTTTTGACGTTTTGAAGTATTCATACATCTTTACAACCACCAGAGCTTTAAAGCTAAGCAACTGACACATTTGCAAACAAATTGTTCAAAGGAAGCATGCATACATTTACTTTCTCAAGTGCCTCCAGCTGATTAAGCTTAAGGCCAAATTCTGCTCCTGTGAGCAGAACACAGGAAGAAGTATTTTGCCTACAGGAACTGTGGGAATCTTTCCTTTCTCACTCTGTCAGAAGGTCCTGAGGTACCAAGGCCACAGCTGCTATCATAATGCTAAGCTTGAGGCAGTATAGTTACATAAATTACTGCTTCTTATCCCTTGCACGTTTCTTGAGCAACAAATGCTTTTTTTTAAAGCCACTGGTTCCATGTTTTCCAGCCGTTTGTGTATTTGAATGCATCAGTCACTGTGTACTAAGCTGTTCTGGAAGGTTTCTTCCCCCGAAATGGATGTGGCCTGGTAGTCCTACCACACCCTGCTGCTTCTGTGCTCTGAGCAGGTGTGTTTCTCTCCCTCACAAACTTAGCATTTACCTTAATGCAGGGTGCAGCACTGAATCTCAGGAGGTGCTTACTCACGTCAATGGCAAGCAGAATTTCCCTTCGCAAAACCACCATCTGAGTATGATAATTGTGTATGAAGTATGTACTTACCTGGAAGCTCCTGTAGAAATTAAAAATATCTGCCAGGTGGATACAGATGGCTAAAATTCTCTTCCTCCTATGGGAACTCTGTGCATTACAGTCAAGCTCCTTTTGATTGCTCTTCTCACAGCTCCTAAGTCATGCTGTCCTGCAGTTGTTCCTGTTCAGGAAGGTTGGTATAAACACTTCCACTTTAGATTCTCCACCATATCATTGCTAGCATGCTTTCTAGAGGTAAACTCAATCTAAGTAGCGTCCAGGACATCATGGTAAGAACTTGTTTATAAGGAATGTACCCATTTGTATCTCAGCTTTTTTATTAATAAATTGACCATTAGCAGCTTGCAAATTTGGAACTCCATGAAGCACACTATAGAAGATGATAACCATCAACCAGTACTTAAATTAAGTTACTCTATGATTTTAAGGCCCTGAACACATTCTTTATCAGTGGTTTTGAATTGACTGCCAACTATTGGCTACTGACGGGTGTTGCTGTGAGCTGAAGTGAGGCCTCAGCTTTCAGCCATTACTCAAGTATTGCAGCTATATCTGTGCTTGGTTATGTATTCAGTCAATCCAGAACCTTGACCCGCGGATTTGACTTCTTCACTGGACCAGCCTGCACTTGCTGAACGCTTACCTCTGAGTTGCAGCCTTACTTTTAGTGAAATATGGTTGTTCTTCTCTCCAGAATGAGCATTTCTCAGATTTTTTTAGGGATATAATGTTTAAGTATTTGGTGACTTTTTAATAACATTCTCTAAATGCCATAGATATCTAATGTGACATCTGGTCCAGGAAGAAAGGATATTGAATTGTTGCTAGACATTTCCAGGGGCTTTATTCATCTGAGTCCCCCGCTCAGTGGAGTTCAGAAGGACAGTTTCCTATTTAAAGATTTGACTTGACCCTTTGCCATCAGCTCTTTTGCTACTCTTATATGCACAGGAATATTTAACAAGTTCTATTAGCACTGACATATTCACCATATTGTAGTTGGTGTTGATCTCACAAATAATTTTGTGTTTCTTGCAGAGAATGGGTAATAGAATGGGCAAAACCCATATTCTCAGAGACAGAAAGCTCAGCATAAAAATGCAGTTAGGGAGCACAGAAAAGAGCAGAGCTGCTATCAGCACAGAGATCCAAAAGAACTGATTTGCCAGAATGCCATTCCAAGCCCATGACCACAGCATTAGTAATGGTGCAAGAGTACGGAGTGCACCTGAGCCCTATGCTCGTTAACCCTTCGGGTTAATGTGCAGCTCACAAACATAAAGGGTCTCTGTGTGTGGTACAGGAGAATGGAGAAAGGAAAGCCAGCATGAGGAAACAAACGCAGTGGGAACAACTCAAGGAAAAGACAGAGTCCTTTTGGTTCTTAAAATGAATTGAACATTGTTTTTCTCCCACACACAACTGTAAAAAAAGTGAATGAAGAAAAGCATTCCAAAAGAGAAATAAATTTGCATAGCTATGGCTTCGAATCTAACACATATTTAGTTTAGCTATCAACAAAATAATTCTCTGATAAGGAAACTGCTGAACAGTAGAAACATTTGATCTCAAATTTGTCCAAATTCCAGGTCTGATTGTCTTTATTTTCCCATCAATGGCCAAGGTAAAGTGACCAGATGTCTCAATTAGATTGCACAAGTACCAGTTTTTAATAGACTGGCCCAATTTTCACCGATTTCTTTTTTTATTCTGCCACTGATCTCCCTTCAGTACAAAAATGGCTAATTCACAGACTCTGCTCCTCCTCCTCTGTATGTTATATCTACAGTAGATGATCAAATTCTCATTAACAGGGGGGAGACCACAGCCTGGCACCTGCAAAATGTTTTCAAATATGACTGCTTAATGTCTCTTGGCAGTGCTGGTTTGTAACAGGAAGCCAAATCGTGGTGCAGCCAAGGACGCATTGCATGAGATCTCTATCCCCAGGCAATTTAACTTGGACACAACAGATTTGGAATGCAGCTTCACTTTCCTCTGCTGCCCTTTGCTCGTTCCCATTTCACCCTCTTCAGCACTCCTTTTTTCCTGTCCATCATGGTCTACCCTCACCATTCCCTTTCAATCCCTCATTTTCATCTTCCAGAAGGAGAGGCTGGGCCCTTTGCAAAGCTTGTCTTACGGGATTACATGAATAAGGAGAAAGATTCTGCTGTTGTTACATTTGGAGAACATAAATTGTTCCTGAAATGCATGCGATTCAGGTAGGCAAGATAATAACCAAGATTTTATCTCTTGGTTAAAGCTGTATCCAGCACAGCAATTAGAGTTATCAGGCTTCTGATAATCTTTATAGAGAGATTTTAATTGTTTATGACCATTTTCATTAAACTAAGACATGCAGTGGTGTTAGCTGTCTTGATTCTGTTTAATATATCCCACTATTTATGATATTTTGCATATACACAGTATTTGTGCAGTTTCAACAGTCCTTTGCTCTCTGTTCTAATCAATGAGTAGAAGATGCTATTTGATCATTTTTCATTCAAAAGAAGGCATGCAAAGAAAGGGAATGCTGCACTGTGCTATCAGTACAGCTTTTGTTCCATACAAGTTAATCTTGTGAAGCATCTTGGAGTTTTTGATCAGTCTAAAATACAGAACATTTGCTTGAAATAGGACTTTTGTCTATTTATCTATAAGTTCTAAATGAGATGATAATACAAGCTTCTCCAGCTCTTTAATAATGAATGCTTTTATGTCATTTTATCTGCATAGGAATATAGTAAATGAAATCAAAGCACCATGAACCAAAAGATGGTTCTGTGTACTTTCAAACCTTCCTATACATACTCACTGCAGAAATACAGTATGGTATATTGCTGTTATCAAACTCAGTGCTTGCTGCTGCATTCACTGAACTCGTACCTAATTAATGCTCCTATTCACTTTAGGATCAGAAAGGTCAATGCTGCAGCATTTGAGTGTTTCAGCAAAGATTTGTCTCTATGATCTTATATTTTGCCATGTAATTACTGGCAATGAAGGCTCCATGGGTCCTTCCAGTTGCATATAAACCTAACTTCAGTTGGATTAAGCACAGCGTATTTATTTTAACTTAGACATGCCAAGTCCAAGCACTCCAATTTCATCTATTTTGAGTGTTTAGGCTTCTGCTTCATATCAAGATTTGTCAACCGGATATTTGTAGCTGGCATATTTATCTTAATTCAGATATCTCCTTATTGTAGTACAGCATGTGGAAATGCGAATGATCTTTTGAAAACTGAAGTTTTACTACAGTTCATTGATGACATTCCATTGCTAGATGGACATCTAAACATAAAGTGATAAAAAAATCACTTTTTTTTAAAAAAAAGTAATTAAAAATAAAACAACTAATCTGTTCAGAGCAAGAGAGTGTAAGTTACAGATCAACACTTTTCTCTGCCTCTCGTAAGAATGATGATGGATAACATAACAAAATATGTCAGCATACTAAAAACCACTGCCTGAACAGTTTGGTATCATTAGCAACACCAGTACTGTACTTCATATCCCTCTCTGCTTTCTTTGATGGACTGCACTCTTTCTTCTAAATGTATGTAAATGGTAATATATAGCAGGCTCTCTGGTCTTTGCTCTGATCTGTGCTGGTCCCTGGTCTGGGCTGGCTCTCCGCACTTTCTACTGCATTGCATTCCCCATCACAACAATAAGCAAAACTGATGTCTCGCAGCCTGCTTCCAACAAGCAGGCACTAGAGTCCTAGGCACCCAAAGTAGGCAGGTTGGGAGGAGACAGTAATTCAGACAGCTACAAGTCTGCCTCTGAAGCATACAACACTTTTCGTTCCTAATAATAGTTCATGCTTCAGCTACAATACTTTTGTAAACCACTCAACTAAAAAGACAATACTGTAATAGTGTAGGAATGAGAGATACTTTCCCTCTTGTTACTGACAGGAAAGCTTTGTTTTTAGAAAGCTGCTAGATTTAGAATCAGAAACTTTGTGCTTTAAATAGTTCCTATAAAATATACTTATATGTTTATATTTCTTGTGGAAAATGTTGCTGAAAAATATTCAGGTGAAATATCAGTCCTTGGCAGATAGTTGTTTAAATAGGTCTGGGTTTGATTGCCTACTTTTTAACAAATCCGTATTTTCTTAACTGAAATGTAACCTTTCATGTGAGACTTGCTATTTTGCTGAAAGCCTTGTTTTCAGGGAAAAAAATGATAAAAAATATTCAGGTTTCAAATGAACTCCATAATGCTCACAAATATCACAATTTTATTAAGAAAGTGTGTAAGAGTTCCTTTTTCAGAATGCAAGATCCTAAAAGTAAATGCTTCTGTGAGAACCTTGGTGTCCTGTGTGGGAAAAAAAATCACAATGTCACAGTATCACAGTATCACAAGGCTGGAAAAGACCTTTGAGATCATCAAGTGCAGCCTATGACCCAACACCAACACCTACTCATCATCTAAACCATGGCACTAAGTGCCTCATCCAGTCTCTCTTTAAACACTTCTACCACCTCCCCAGGCAGCGCATTCCAATGACCAATCACCCTTTCAATATGCTTACATAATGTCAATCAGTTTATTGGAAATTTGTAAAATAGTTCAAAAACATATTTTTTTTTAATGAAAATCCCACTTTACTAAGCCTATTCTTGTGACTTTGGTAAGAACTGATTCATGTTTCTTGAAAGTTTAGTGTTGATTGCGTTATGAATTAGAAGCTATATGTAAACGTGTGGTACGATTAAGTTCTAATATATTCAGTAAGACTGAACAATAGATTGTAAGGTGTTTTTACATTTACAAGAGAGCTAAGAGCTTTTCCTCTACTTTAGAAAGACTTTCCCCTGTGTTTCTGATATTATCATAGAAGATTTCTGAGAAAGTGGCCAAGCTTAAATTTGAAACCTGAAAAACATACTAACACATTGCAAGTAAATACCAGTGTACCAAAAATTTGATTATCACGTTCTCCTGATCAATTCAATAAAATAGAAAATGAGAAATAATAAAAAACCCCTTTTTCTTTATATTAAACAGACTCCCTATAAATGCTTACAATTAGATGTACTCCATGCCCGTGTTCTCTTATACACATTGGGGAAAAACATTCTTCCTGGATAATATTATTACATATACCACCTACTGGCCTAAAGTATCAGACTAATCAACAGACACTGGATGCTAACTGCTACACACATTGCAAGTTTCGGTCGCTGTTTAGACAAGTATTTAAGCAGATACGAATCCCACCTCATTCCAAAGTTAAGTACATGATTAAATGCTTTGCTGAATGGAGATGGACTCTGAAACAAGTATTTCAGCTCCTGACATCAGTCAGATCTGTGTCCTCCAAGGATCCAAATCGAGACATCTATTAACGTTATTGTATTTCAAATCAGTCTTGGAATATGCAGGACTTTCCAGTTACTCTGAGCTATTTTAGTCAATTGAGAAAATAACTTCATATAATTTGAAATTGCTGCTACCTTATTAACAAATTAGTGGTCATTCTTCTTGACTGCTACATTATTTCATTGATAATCCATTTCTCTCCTGGAGCCTGTAACAACCAGATACTTTATGCTACAGTCAGTCTTACCTTAACCAAGTAAATTAATTGTCACTACTTGCCACACAAAGAAAGTGAAGCAAATTAAAGATGTCCTTTTAGGATTTAAAAAAAAAAAAAAAAAAAATCCATTCTTTTCCCTTCATGCAGCTTTTTTTAAAGGAAAATGAGCTGATCAAATACATCCAGTCCATAAACTTCACTGACATGTACCATTAAGTTATGACATAAACCCTTATGTTAAAAGTCTCTACATGTGACACACCTTAAAGCTATCAATGATATAAATCTTATGAAGTGAAAGTTAAAGCTATTTTGGTTATCTTGTGTTGGAGGAATATTTAAACTGTGAACCCACACAGATAAAAGAGAGAAATTCAAGAATTTACTCACATATTAATGAACAACAAACTTGCTAGCAGATTATGCTTTTATTTTTATCACAGATGCTTCGATCTCATTCTTTAAAATACAGTAGTGGGGGGAATATTGGTAGGGGCATAACCTTGGTTTTCCTTGAAATTCAATTCTGTTAAACACAAATCCTCAGATTACCTCTGCAGCTTTCACCATGTTACCAATCATGTCTGTTCAATATAACACTCTTCTTTTTTCTTTTTCATAAAACAACAGATTATTCAGATATTCTCTCTAAACCAGTCTAACCATGTATTAAATCATCTTGCAAATTCCTCAAAATGATGTTTTCCTGACATATTTCTTTAGCAGTACAAAATCCAAACGTGACAAGGAATAAAGCTCTTTGATACAAAGAGCTGGTCCTATAGACAGATCCCCACTGGGCAGATGGTTATTTTTAATAGTCTGACCTAATTTCTTACTAGTGATCCAGGGACAGCATAAGGCGCTATGGAGGAACTGGTCTATTGTGTAGATATTCATAACAGCACCATTCGTTGGTCAAGTTCAGTTTTAATAAAGCCCACTAACGTCTACTGTCACAACAGTTAAGGATTCTGTGGATGGGAAGACTTATTATGACTGATGTATCATTTAATATCAAGCCAAACTAGCAATTTATGGAGCTGAGGAAAGCCTTCAGAAAGTGTTTTTTGTATGACTACTGAACTGTGTCCGATTCCTTCACAGCATTTTCTTATTGCATCTTCTGTCTTCTAATATATGTTGTTAGACTTGAATGTAACCAAACTGACTTATCTTTTTCTTCCCCATCTTTCTCCCATTCTCATTCCCTCAGTTCCTCTTCCATTTCTCATTTTATCTTCTAGAACTACTAAGATCAGAGGCTAATAATCAGTCTTAGTGAAAGGAAGAAATACAGGCCATAGATTTCAAAGACTTTGAATCAACTTTTGTGTCCATTGCATTTAGTGCAGACCACTAGTTTTAACCAAAGTTGAGAAGACAATCTAGACCACAAGAAACAGATGCTCAGAGGCTGCTATTTCAGCATGACAGAGCAGCCATGCCTGAAAATAAAAAAATAACAGGACAGGAAATTGTATATAGTACTACCTACATTTAGTTGTTTTTCTGTTCTTGTATTCACCAGTTCTGCACAGTAGCAGACAGGAAATGTATTTGAAACTAAAACTAGTAAACCTGTCATATAGTAATTCATTAGAAAAGTTGTCAAGGAGAAAAGCAATGATCTACAGTCAGTTGTATGTTAATTAAAACAGAAGTATATAGACTTTGTGCTCAAAGACAAACTGAATTCACCTGTTGGAGAGAGAGTGTTGTTGTACCACACCATGGTACTATGTCAGAGGAAAGGCGGTTTACCTCCAAATGAACCTATTTGTACAAACATTCCTGGTAAAACAAAATGCAGTGTAAATTGATCAATTCACCTCAGACATAGTCCTTGGCGTTTTGAAAACTAAACCTAAGTTTAGTTGTTTTCAATCTTATTTAACTGTATTTTTTAAACTGTTCAGAGAAAATAATATTCTAACCTCACAAACACAGCTCAGTCACTGTGACTAATCTTACTAATATTCACACTCAATGCAGTAATCACCCATTGAATTACTCGGTAAAGCTCATGCGTATTCTTTCACGTTTTAGTACTCCACTACTTTAAGATGATGTGAAAAAAGCTGTGCTAAATACAGTCAACGAATTTTCCTCTCTTTATTGAAAATCTTAACTTAAGATGTTGATAAGTGTTCATGCATGAGTTATAACAATAACAGAAAATGTTTTGTCTCTTTCCACATGCCAATTGCCCATCTTCTCTAGGACACTAGAAAGAGAACACGCACTGAGTCACCTGGAAATTGAGGTGTCCTCATTGTACCATGTTAAAGACATTGCAGATTTCTTCAACAATAGGCAGCAAGTGAAACTGTTTCCACATAAAGTCATTGTATAGCAATTTTCCTATAAGAAATTAAGGGGGTTATGTTAACAAGCCCATTTTATGATTGGTTAGTAGTTATGATATTAAAAGACAGATAACTATTAACTTGTTTTCAGTGGAAGAATTGTGTCTGAAGGTCACAGAATCACAGAATCATAGAATCGTAAGGTTGGAAGAGACCTCTGAGATCATCAAGTCCAGCCGTGTCTGTCTCCCTTCTAAACCATAAAGATATATCCCAAGAGCCTAGAAATCTTCAAGTAGAGAACATAGAAGGCGGTTTCATACAGGAAATATATTAGGCTGGGGACTGCAAAAGGGAAGTCTCCCTAATCAACATGTAAGCTACCCCGTGGCAAACACTTTTGTATTTATATGTGTCTGTTTCTTTTCTCATCGCTATTTGTTAATCTTCCCAGTTTATACAATTCTAAGGCCAGAATTGTTCCTCAAAATATCTTTAATCAGTAATTTTGAAAAATCAAGCATCAGTGTCAAAGAGCTAATGTAACATATATAATAATATAATCAATCTCATATTTCATTGCACCATATCAGCAGTTTACTGTCTTTTTAATGATAAGGTGACTCTTGGGGATCTCCCAGGCAAGAAATCCTATCAGCTTTATGATACCACTAATGGAAGTCCAGTTAACAAATCTATAGCCTCTATTTTTTCAAGAAGATGAAGAAATAGTCATTGTGACTTAGTCTGCAATTAGAAGAGATATCATTATGACAGCCATTTCAGTGTCTCTTAGACAACCTTCCACCAAGCCAGCTCTGTCTTCCCTAGCTCTATTCCCAGGCAAGAGTCCTTAATAAAATTGCACATGGATCAATTACATGTGCAGTGTAATGCAAATATTTAATCTTTCTTTGGAGTAAATGGGATTTTTTTGAAGTATTTAAGCATCGTATGTCTAAATAAACTTATATGCTTATAGTTAAGCATATGTTCAAGGACCTTGAGAAAGTAATGTCATGCTACAAAGACAGAAGAAAAACTAACAAATGTGTAAGGAAAAAGAGTGCTCATCCAGGACATGGCATACTAAATATCATTATATAAATTATTTTCCTCTATCCTGTCCTTTTAAGCATTTCCTAACAAAAATTAATTTCAATCAATACAATCAAAGTATGGGTTGCACAGACACTCATTTTTTTCTGTTATCATGCCAAATAAATTAAAGTTGCTTACATGAAATATTTTCTGTTAATACGATAACCCATTCATTAACCACAGGAGGTCTTTCCAATATCTAAGTATAATTTGGTTTTATCAGCTTGAGACTTTTTCTTCTCCTCTGTGATTTTTCTTTATACATATTATTACTATTTGATTTATATAGCATTGCTCCCTGTGTGCTTATGGTGCTTTACGAAATTCAGCAGAGTGAGACTAAAAGGCAAGAAACTTCTATTATTTGTAAAAGAGAAAACTCTTTAATGCAGCCTTTAGAAAGGGAAATGAATAGCAGCAGGATTCCCTTGGGTAAGCAAAGGTCAGAAATTATTTTACCTGCAGAACTGTTGATCATCACATCTCACTGAGGACAACAAAAACTACAAGTGTTCATCACAGTACAAAACTACATCATATATATCCAAATAATCGAAAAAGGAGGTGAAAAATTCTATCAAGGTATAGATGATATAAGCAAAAGTAACAACTGAGAACATACACAACCAGTGCCCTGAAAATCAAAGGTGTTAAGATCTGAAGGGTGTTGGTTTGAATACAAATCTCACTTTCAGGAATACCTTAGAATCATAGAATCATAAAATGGTTTGGGTTAGAAGATCATCTAGATCATCTAGTTCCAACCACCCTGCCATGAACAGGGCCACCTCCCGCTGGACCAGGCTTCTCAAGGTCCAACCTAACTTGGGCACTCATTCTCACTGTCTGTATGATCAATGAAAATATTAAACAGTACTGGTCCTAGTACGGACCCCTGAGGGACATCACTTGTCATGGATCTCCATCTGGATGTTGAGCTGTTGGCCCCTACTTTGTCGATGCCACCATCCTGAATTGCCTACAGGTTGCCATGCTGCTTTTCCAGCAGATGTCAGGGTGGTTGAAGTCCCCCAGTAAGATGAGAGCTTGCAAACATGAAGCCTCCTGTAGCTGGTGGAAGAAGGCTTCATCAGCAGGCTGCCCTTGATCAAGTGACTGGTGGTAGACATCAACCACAAAGTTCCCTTTGTTGCCTCTGTCTCTTATTCTCAGCCATAAGCTCTAGACCTGTTTATGGCTATTCTTCAGGGACAACTCTTCACACTCCATCCATTTCCTCATACAGAGGGCAACGCCTCTGCCACTCCTTCCCAGCCTGTCCCTTCTGAGCCACCTGCAGCCACTGATAGTCGCACTCCAGTCATGGGATTTGTCTCACCAAGTTTCAGTAACAGCAATCAGGTCATAGCTTTTTAGTAGCGCGATAGCTTCCAGCTCCTCCTCTTTGTTGCCCAAGCTGTGTGCGTTTGTAGGAAGTAACTGGAAGAAAACAAATAGTGCCAGTCACTGGCTATTCCAAAAGACAAAAAGCATTCATTTCAGGCCGAACTAAAATAAGAGGTTTGGACTTTCTCAAAGAAATATATCCCTCCTCCTTAAACTTTATGTTGTGTTTTCCACAGTAAAGTGGAACTTTTAAAATGGCACGTTTGCAAACGAAGTGTTTTGAAATGAAAACAAAAATACTTTTAGACCTCTTAATTAAAAAAGGCTGAGACTATCGTAAATACAGCACTGATTTGCCAGTTTTTCCTAACTTTAAATGTATTTTCCAAAAATTTCATTCTGAGAATGAAAGTTACCTAAAGTATCTTTAGTGAAACCACAGATTTCAAGCACATCAGACCTCGGTTTTGCTGTGATGTGTGGAAGCCATATCATCAGACCTGATAAGCCACATGCTCTGACAACACACCTTTTAGAAGATCAATTTATGCATTTGTTTTGTGTGAACTCTGACCTGGTTTTTTGCCTTATTCCTGCCTTTAACATGTTTGTTTGTCCTGTTCTGGTTTTATCTTAAATTTAAATGTTTCTGTTTATAAATACTGGTTATAGTAGGATCTGGGTCAGACATAGTGGCTTTTTTGCCAATGTATAAAGATATAATAATATTATAATCATTATTATAGCTGTAATGAACACATTTATTTGATATACAAAGTTTTGCAAGATGGTATATTATGAAACGTTTTTAATTCTCTGTTATCTATTTTGATCTCTATCAAGCCTATATCCTTTATCTAAATTAACATACTGCTGGAATAGCATTATAAATGCCTTTCTTTCTAAGATGAGGTTATGAAATTTTGCATTTCTACAACATATGCATTTCTTTCCTTTTTGTTTAAAAAAGAAGAATTGAACCATGAAACTCTGACTGTGATAAATGTTCTGTGCTAATCAACACAACAAAACAAAACAAAACAGAACACTCTGAGTAAGTATGATACAAGACAAATATCAAGTAATGACCATTTCTCTTGACAGCAAGATAGCACAAAATAAAACACATATTTGATATGTAAAACAGGATCTCTTAAAGACATAGCCGGAAGCATTCTCTGTTCATTTCACTAAAATATTTTAAATATACATGCAATTCTAACTTGAAGTGGTTTTATTCACTTGGAATTTCATATTTCAGCTAGGTTTCTGATTAATTCAGTCTGATTGCTTAAATACAAATTAATAGCTTCTTATTATGTAGCAGGCACTTGAATATGAATACTTGGTGAATATGTCTAACCAGCTTCTCAGAAAGGTAAGCTGCTCTGATAATTTTTAAGTGTATTTCCCAAAAATAGCAATTTTCTTGATTGTCTGATTTTTTTATCTCATTATTTTCTATTTGTCAGGGAGAGAAGATGAGTTTCCTCTTTCTGTGAATTTAAAATAGCCAGTAGGTTAATTGCTTAGGTAGGTAGTGGGCATGCACAGCAGAGTAGGTAAATCACAAAATAACTGTTCCCTCTTCCCAGTTGCCTTGGTTTTATTACATTGTTGAAGAAGCAGACAGACTGCCTTTGCAGATCCGTAATTTTCTGAGTCATTTTATGTTTTCTCCACATCTTTAGGAAGTTTCTATTTAAGTGGCCATCTATTTTAAATATTTTGGGTATTAGATTATGGGCTGTGTTTGAAGGTAGCTGCAATTTATGATGTCAACAATAATATTCCCATGATGGGACAGCTACACAAATGATGAACATAGACTGTTCTATCCTGAACTACAACCTTTAACAGCTCTAGCTCTCTGGATTGATACTGCAATCCACCATATACCTTTTTTTGGATGCAACTGTTGTGTTCAGCAGTTCTCCAGCTTTCGCAGGCATCTAGGAGAGGAGCTTGTTAAAAGATCCCTGTCTTAAATACCAGTCACATATAATCTAGACAACAAAAAGGAACAAAAAAAAATCTAAAAAAAAATTCTATAAACAATTTATATTTATATCATTTATATGATCAGAGGGCTGGAACACCTCCCATACAAGGACAGGCTGAGACAATCGAGCTTGTCTAGCCTAGGGAAGCAAAGGCTCTGGGAAGACCTTCTAACCAACTTTCAGTAATTGAAGGCAGTCTACAGGAAAGATGGGGAGGAACTCCACCAGGGAGTGCAGTGATAGGATGAGGGGTAATGGTTTTAACATGGAAAAGGATATATTTAGATTAGATATTAGGAAGAATTTCTTTTCTGTGAGGGTGGTGAGGCACTAGTACAGGTTGTCCAGAGACAACCTGTCCAGAGAAGTCATGGAAGCTCCATCCCTAGAAGTGTTCATTACCAGGTTGAATGAGGTTTTGAGCAACCTGATGTAGTGGAAGGTGTCCCTGCTTATGGCAGGGGAGCTGGAACTAGATGAACTTTATGGTCCCTTCCAGTCCAAATCATTCTATGATTCTATGATTCTATGATCTTACTTTGTTGAAAGTATGTTGGAAAAATTTGGCATTTATGCATCCAAGTTGCAGTAACAGTGTAAAACTGGATCCATGGATAAAGAGTTTTCAGAGGGGAGTCCTGGGTTTTCCCTTTTGTGTTAAATGTGCTCGTAAATTTACACAGCAGTCCTTATTATCAGGATTCAGATATGCTAGTAGGGAAGAAGAATGGTGAGCAGGGAGCAACTGACAGAGCTGTTGTGTTGTCTCTAGGAAAGATCTGGAAAGAAATGAGCCCTTATGGAGTGGGAGGAAAGGCAAAATCATCAGGAGGTACAACAAAACTTTGGTTTAATACAAGATAAATTTGTGCCCCAAAGACTTTCTTGGGGTTATCCAAAAATCCTAAAGGATTTTTGCGTGTATGGCTCTCAGAGCAGCTAATTTCTGCTCAGCTCAACCTGGATTTAATTCTCTTTAATTGCTAATTTATGTATAATTTCTGCAAGTCTCACTTTGATTCTCTTTAGATAAAAGTCTCACTGAGAAGCATTATATTACAATCACCCTGGTTTTTTTAATAATTTCAGTAATAACCAAATTATCCCAACTTATTTCCCATAAATTGTATTCTTCTATGAGTGAAGTTATCACTAGTTCCTGCTGCTAGACACAAAATAAAGCAAGGATATGAAAAAAGCCTCTGTTGGACGTAAAACTGTACCAACAATCAGTCATGTCTTGTTGTATTTAGTACAGGGATGTTGAAAAATGCCTCTTGCTAACAGCAGCCGACCTGAGAGTAAGCCTTTCCCCCTCCCACCTCTCCCCCACACTTTTCAATCCCATCTAATAGCATATTTTTTGACCATAACTATTACTGCTGCAGGTTATTCAATTTCTTCTATGGAATATAATTATCACTGGAGGAAATAAGATGGGAAAGGTACTATTCTATCTAATTTTCTATAACTTCCTCATCCAGAACTTATACCTTCCTACCCCCTAAGAACAATGCTGCACATTTTATTTTGTGCCAATGCACTGGTCATAGGACACAATAAAGCTCATTTTTTCATACCTCTCTCTTCTGTAAGCACAGTATATAAATCACAGCAGAGTTACTAACAGCATGTGACTGACAATCTTGCTTGATAGACAATCGGTGATCCTTTCAGCCTTTTACTAATAAGCTCATTAGGATTGAAGGGCTGAAAATACTTTCTAGGATACAGCAATGAACCTCAGCAAATTCAGCGCATGTCTGACCCTCTCAAACTTTAGAGAATCAATCTTTCTTCAATCAAAACTTTGTCAGGTTCTGCTGAATGTCTTCTGAAGGTTACTGTGGTTTTTTTCGAGGGTTTTTTCCCCCCCTCTTTTTTCTTGCTCTCTTTTTTTTTTTTTTTTAAGCAGTATGGGTTCCTTTTCAAGCCCCAGAGCAGTGTAGGTCAAGGTGAAATGGTTTGGAAAATGTTTTTTTTTCTTTTCTAAGTTCAGATTTTGGAAGCCTTTTAAAATATTTTTACTGTTTTTTAAGATATGACCTTATTTTGGATGAACTTTTCAATAAGCATTAATTTTAAGAAAAACCTTAAGATACCCACAGCCTATTGACACTGGCATTTAGTTTGAGGTTTCCAAAATGCAAATGGAAAAACTATTGGAACTGTATCTGAATAAGGTACTTCATAGTTCCTCTTCGTATTCTGATTCTGGTCAGATAATTATAAAAATCCTATTTGACACAAGAACACATTTTTAGGTCTTAAAATTCATTTGAAAAAAAAATCTCTAAAAAATAACCCTGAGATAATAACTGCTTCTGAATAACTCTGTCTATTACACAAAATAAAAATAAGCCAGTACATCAATACTATGGTAACTATCTTAAAGCTGAATTATTTCTAGATTAATCGGTATCTTTAAATAACCAATATAGTTGAAAAGTTACTGACTGAGCAATATTTGCATGATAGAAACTGATAAAGGGTTCCAGGGAATGGGAAAGGCTAGTTTTTCTGAAGGTTTCTTCCTACACCATAGGGAACTATAACGCTTAGCTCTATTGGGGAAATGCAGCATGTGGGACTGCAGTCTTTATTTCTTGTGATAAATATCTGCGGTCATGCTTCTTCATGTGGCTGAAATCTGACTTTCCTTCTGCCTCATGAACTACAACACGGGTTTTTTTCCTGTTAGCCAAAGAATAGCCCATAAGTGTGGACTTCCTGTCTAATAAATCTAAACCACCATAAAGGAAATCCAAAAATGTGTGCTTTTCTTCACGGTAGCTTAAATATATTTTTTAAATTCATCTCCTCTGATTCTCCTGGTTCATTCTCATGGATTTTTCCTAAATTTGCCGTCTTCTTTTTTCCTATACCACACCCCCTTCAGTTTCTTTGGGTTTCCATAAAAGGAAAATTTCTATCTCCTCATGAGTTTTCCTTTCTATTCTATTGCTGGTCTTCTGCATCCTAAGCTTTCTTCCTCTTTAAACCCGTTTGCATCCTCTGACCAGTTCAGGCTCTCTTTTTCACCAAACTTATGTTTACTCTTTAACTCTTCTATTCTGCTCCTGAAGTTTCTCTTCTTTCAGCCACAACGGGACATGCAGATGAATAATTATTACAAGGAGAGAGAGAGAAGCTCCAGTTTTTCTGTAACAAAACTACAGTCTTAGTGAGTTGATGTAAAGGAACAATAACTTCAAGCAGTCAATAAGTAGCACTAACAAATCAATGCAGATAGTGAAAGCAAGGAATTAGACAACTGCCTGCCTCAGGCAATACTTACAGATCCCAGGATTAGACTGAGACAACTTAACTGATGACGAGGATGTATTTGTCATTCCTTTATTTATTTTATTTTTTCTTTTCTCCCTTCTAATTCCTTCTCCAATTTACCTCCCAGACTCTACCCACTTCAGAGGAAAAGCCTGTTAAAAATCAGTAGCACTGAATGGTTTTTTATTATTATTATTTCGGCTATATCATCAAAAAGCCAATCACCTCCTTCCTTTTGGTAAAAAGATGAGATAAATATGACCTACTGTGACATCACATTTGAAATAGGTAGAGGCTAGGTGCAGAAGTACAGGGGAGCAATGCAGAATGTGCCTCAGCTGCAAGCTTCAAAACAGAATGAAAATGAGGCACAATATTAAACAATTCATGCACCCAGCAAGAGCAGTAATTTTGTATAGATAAGATCATGATTTTGCTGTCATGATGACCTAAACCCTAACAGCAAGATTCTCCATACATACCCACTTAGGCAGATACATATAGACTGATCTCAGTACTTTCCTCTTTCCACTGAATACTTTGGTTACTTGAGATAAGGCCTCTATGCCTTGTAGGCTCTATTTCTGCCTGATTGGCTTTTAATTTCTATTAGCCCAATTCCATTGTGGTCATCAGATATGTTAGACACGTTACTGTATCGTTAGATTGTCAGGGAACAAGACCGTGGATCTAATTGGTTAGATGGTTAGATGGCTAACCTTTGTCATGCAGAAATGAATGTTGTGCTCTTTCTTTCCTTTCTTTGCACTTTCATAGCTCCTTATGTCAAGGGGGAAGCCCCTCAAAAACACCCATCCTCTCACATCACTCAGTCACTCGGCTGTGCTACCCAAGGCAATGTAATTTCTTGTTGCCAAAGGGTAAGATGCCGAGTATCTACTCTGGCATCTAAAATGCAAATATCAGGGAAAGGACTAAGTCTTGTAAGATGTTTGAGCTCTATGCAGAGAGGGTAATTTACTCTTAGGACAATTATCCAGAGAAACAGGAAGCTCTGGAAAGCCTGGAGACAGCTACCGAGTACTGCCAGCTCCAATGCTATGCTTCAGGAAAGAAAGGAGTGTGGTCAGAGCGTTAGCCCTTAGCATTTGAGTTTTGGTTAGCTCTGGCCTACCCACTATCCAGACTGTGAAAACTTATTTTTTCTATCAGGCCAACGTAACCTTACCTCTCTCCCCATCACACAGGATTCCACTTAGCATTTCTGAGTGCTAAATTACTATATTCTTCTCTTTCACACTGCGTGACACCTAAGTTGGAGCAGACAGCCTAAGCTATCTAGGCATTACCCTAAATAATCACTGAATCAATTTATTTTAAGTTAAGGATAAAAATATTTTCATCACTATCTGCAGTCAGTAAAAATTAAAGTGTTGGGGGAAATTCCTTAGATGGGAGGCACCATATTTTTTGTTTGTTTCAGTGAACATGCAAATTATTTATTGGAACTATATATTCTTATCATGTATGAGTTTTAAGCATTTTACAAAATTATGCCTCGTAAGAATAAGAAGGACAGCTGCTAGAAAAGAAGAAAACATAATCTGCTCCCAGCCCAGTCATGCTCTTACCTACACAAAATTATTGTACTTGCTGGGTGCATAAATTTTTTATTATTGTGCCTCATTTTCACTCTTTTTTTTGAAGCTTGCAACTGAGGCACATTTAATTTTTGTTAATTACTAATAATGAGTATTCCCCTGACATGAAGATATTATAATGCATCCTGTTTTGCCAAAATGTAAATTGAACTTAATTCTAAAATCTCTAATTAATCAAGTAGTTTTAGAATGCAGTTGTGGATTTCCTTTTAATTTGCAATTGTATCATTATTATATAGTACTAATTATGGTTACCTAAAATCTAGATACTGTAATTGGATGCACAAAGTGAAAATAAGTTACTGATAAAATCTTATACAGGTCATCTAAACCCAATCTCATGCCAATTAATTAGAGCTCACAAATTGCAGGCAGAAAAAATAACTTGGCTTGAATTATAAAATAAGGACAAAGACAAGAAGCACAAGTAGACATAAACAGCAGGATTTGTTACTGACCCGTGTCTCACTAAGACACAGACTGAGACACAGTTAAAACAATCCGTTCTCTTCCAAATATTGAAGTATATCAAACACAATGTATAATACCACTACAGATAGCAGCTAAGAAGCCTCTAATGTGACTGTTGAGTAGCGAGCTTCTTTGCAGGTCAAACAACACAACACAGCAAAGAACAGCACTCCAGGAGGTTTCTGGAGTGCACTGAGAACAGCTTCATGACACAGGTGATCAAGGAACCAGCAAGGGTAGATGCTCTGCTGGACTAGATTCTCACAAACAAGGTAGAACTCATCAGAGATGGGAATATCAGAGATATTCTTGCTGCAGTAATCATGAGATGATCCTGTTCAGGATCCTGAAAGGAGAGAGAAATGTAAAAAGCAGAATACAACCATGGACTTCAGGAGAGCAGACTCTGTTTTGTTCAGGAATCCACCTAGAATGCCATACTGTATGGCTCTGGAGGAAGAAGCATCCAAGAGACTTGGCTGATTTTCAAGGACCATCCCTCCAAGCTGACAAGTGGTCTGTCTCAATGAGCAGGAAATCAAGCAAAAGGCAGTAAGAAGCCTACAGGTATGAACAAAGAGCTCCTCAGTAAATTCAGACAAAAAAAAAGGAAGTGTACAATACCTGGAATCACGACAAATGACCTGAGAAGAATATAGAGAAGCCACTGGAGCAAGCAGGGATAGTGTCAGGCACGAACAGACCCCATCTGGCAATAAATCTGGCAAGGGATGTGAAATGCAACAAGAAGAAGGTCTGCACGTACCTCAGCACCAACTGGAAGACAAGGGACAACAGGAGGCCACTGCAGAATTGAGCTGGGATCTTCTCACAGAGGACCGTGGGACTGATCAAACACTAGAAAAGGTTACCATGAGAGACTGTGAAATCTCCATCCATGGAGACATTGAAAACTCAACTGGCCACAGTTCTGAACAATCTGGCTTAGCTGACACTGCTTGAACAGGGGTATTGGACTAAACAGTCCTCAGAGGTGCATCCCAGCCTCAACATCTGTGATTCTGTGATTTTCAACTTTGGAGAAAAGTTTTCAGAATGAAACTAATTTTTATTCATATCACAGGGGAATTGATTTTGTTAATAACAATATCAATCTTTAAACCAGTACCATCAGTGCAAGCTAACTACTGAAAAATTAGACAAAAATGCATAATCGTTGCCAATATGCATGTGAACCAGGTTTGCACATTCACAACACACACCAAAACCACACAAGTGTATGTAAAAAACACATTCCTACATAGACCATGGTCTGTAACTGCTGCCTCTGTGTTTGCTGGCATGGGGTATGTGCCCATGGAAAACTGAATGATATTTATAAAATATTTTTATGAAATACAGCCTTGTTATAATTAAAGTAACAATTACACAGAGATAAATCAGAGTCAACTCTGGCATTTCCTAATATTCACATCCTAATTACTGGAAATGTAATTTCATTATTTTCAAACATCTAGGCATTGATACTTTTTGTATTTCAAATAGATTAATTTAGCATTATGTTCTTCAGAGTAATATACATTTGAGCACCTTATTCTTAATGCATATTTTATAATAACATAATGTGAGTACTTTAGTAAAATTATGAGAAAGATGTTTCTGTAAAATGTGGATTAATTGCAACATCAACAAATAAATGTTTTCAAAAGTCACATATAATTTCTCAAAAAGTATAGTCATCTATAGAACAGAAACAGTTTTGAGAAAATAAGTGGGACTGTAGCCATTAGTTAGAGTTGGTAACCGTGTAATGAGCACCTCATGGAAATGATAAAGGCATATGAGATTCCATTGTATAAGGAAAACATCAGGGTTCTCTCTAACACTAACAATTCAGGCCACTGAAACTGACATATGACTGATGGCACAACATGGAAAGATAATATATTTGGATTTTGCCTCAAGAGGTGATTTGGGGTTTTTATTTACTGCAGTAACCTCTACAGTGCCTGAAAAAAGTATCTCATAGAATCATAGAATCGTTGGAAAAGACCTCAGATCATTGAGTCCAGTCATACCTGTCCCCTTATTAAACCATGTCCCTAAGAAACTGATCTACCCATCTTTTAAACACCTCCAGGGATGGCAACTCCACCACCTCCCTGTGCAGCTGTGCCAGCATCTAACCACCCTTGCAGGGAAGAAATTTTTCCTAATGTCCAGTCTAAACCTCCCCTGGTGCAACTTGTGGCCATTTCCTCTCGTCCTATCGCTGTCACTTGCGAGAAGAGCCCAGCAGCCACACCATCACAACCTCCTTTCAGGCAGTTGTAGACAGGGATGAGGTCTCCCCTCAGCCTCCTCTTCTCCAGGCTAAACAACCCCAACTCCCTCAGTCTCTCCTCACAGGACTTGTTCTCCAGCCCCCTCACCAGCCTCGTTGCCCTTCTCTGGACGCGCTCCAGCACCTCAATGTCCTTCCTGTAGTGAGGGGCCCAAAACTGAACCCAGCACTCGAGGTGCGGCCTCACCAGTGCTGAGCACAGGGGCACAATCACCTCCCTGCTCCTGCTGGCCATGCTGTGTCTGACACAGGCCAAGATGCCATTGGCCCTCTTGGCCACCTGGGCCACTGCTGGCTCATGTTCTGCCGGCTGTGACCCAACACCCCCAGGTCCTTCTCTGCCAGGCAGCTCCCCAGCCACTCCTCCCCAAGCCTGTAACGCTGCACGGGGTTGTTGTGTCCCAAATGGAGGACTCTGCACTTGGCCTTGTTGAACCTCATCCCGTTGGTCTCAGACCATCGCTCCAGCCTGTCCAGATCCCTCTGCAGAGCCTCCCTACCCTCAAGCAGATCCACACTTGCACCCAGCTTGGTGTCATCTGCAGACTTCCTAAGGTTGCACTCAATGCCTTCATCCAGATTGTTTATAAAGTTGTTGAACAAGACTGGACCCAGCACTGAACCCTGGGGAACACCGCTCGTGACCCATTTCCAACTGGATTTAACTCCATTTACCAGCATCCTATAGGCCCTGCCATCCAGCCAGTTTTTAACCCAGCAGAGGGTGTGCCTGTCCAAGCCAATGGCAGCCAGTTTCTCCAGCAGAATGCTGTGAGAAACAGTGTCAAAGGCTTTACTGAAGTCCAGGTACACCAAATCCACAGCCTTTCCCTCATCTATTAAATGGGTAACCTTGTCATGGAAGATCAGATTGGTCTGGCAGGACCTCCCTTTCATAAACCCATGTTGGCTGGGCCTGATCACCGGGTTGTCCCTCACGTGCTTTATGATAGCACTCACGATGATCTGCTCCATAACCTTCCCCGGTACCGAGGTCAGACTGACAGGCCTGTAGTTCCCTGGATCCTCCCTCCGACCCTTCTCGTAAATGGCTGTAACATTTGCCAGTCACCAGTCAAGCAGCACTTCCCCAGTCAGCCAGGACTGCTGGGAGATGAGGGAAAGGGATTTGGCAAGGATCTCTACCAACTCCCTCAATATCCTCTTGTGGATCCCATCTGGCCCCATAGACTTGTGTGTGTCTATTTGGCCAAGCAGATCTCTAACGAAATCTTCCTGAATCCTGGGAGCTTCATTCTCTCTGTCTTCTGGCTCAGGGGGCTGAGTATCCCGAGAACATCTCACCTTACTGTTAAAGACCGAGGCAAAGAAGGCATTAAGTACCTCTGCCTTGTCCTCATCCCTCATGACAACTGTCCCTCCTGCATCCAGTAAAGGAGGGAGATTCTCCTCGGTCCTCCTGTTGTTGTTAATGTATTTGAAGAAACAGTATTTATTGTCTTCCACCAAACTGGCCAGTTGAAGTTCTAGTTGGGCTTTAGCTCTTCTAAGTTTCTCTCTATGTGATCTCACCTCACCCTTGTAGTCGTCCTGGGATGCCTTGCCCCCCTTTCAAAGCTCATAAACTTTTCTTCCTGAGATCAATACAAAGCTCTCCACTCAGCCAAGCTGAATTTCTTCCCTGACAACTCATTTTACGGCACATGGGGATGGCGTGCGTTTGTGCCACCAGGATTTCCTTCTTGAGGAGCATCCAGCCCTCCTGTGCTCCTTTGTCCTTTAGAACTGCCTCCCAATGAACTGTATCAAGCAGCCTTCTAAACAGCTCCAAGTCTGCCCTTCAGAAATCCGAGGTGGCAGTTCTGCTGACCCCCCTCCTTACTCCTCCAAGAACTGAGAATTCTATCATCTGGTGATCACTGTGCCCTAGGCATCTTCCAACAGTCACCTCTTCCACGAGGCCTTCTCTGTTCACAAACAGCAGGTCCAGCCGGGTACCTTCTCTAGTCGATTCACTCACCAGTTGTGTTAGGAAGGTGTCTCCATACATTCAATGAATCTCCTGGACTGTTTCTTTTCTGCTGTATTATACTTCCAGCAGATATCTGGAAGGCTGAAATCCCCCACAGGAACAACAGCTAGCGATTGTGAGACCTCTCCCACTTGATTGTAGAAGAACTCATCAGTTTCTTCGTCCTGGCCGGGCAGCCGATAATAGTCTTGCACCGCTATATCTTGCTTACAATGCAGTCCACTGATTTTAACCAGTAAGTACTCAACCCTATCATCACTATTATTGAGTTCCATGCGATCAAAACATTCTGTAACATAGAGAGCAAGCCCACCACCTCTCTTTCCTAGCCTATAACACCTGAAGAGCTTTTAGCCACCTATGGCAGCACTCCAGTTTTGTAAATCATCCCACCACATTTCCATGGTTGCAATTTTGTCATAGTTTTCTTGCATTGCTGTAGCTTCCAGCTCCCGCTGTTCGCTGCCCATGCTGCATGCATTAGTGTAAATGCACTTCAGTTGGGCTGTTGTTTCCACCTCTTCTCTGAGTGAAACAGCCCTAAGTCCTGAGTGTCTTCTAGCTGTAGTTTGTAACCCACAAATAACCTTTGAATTCTGGCAGCCACCTGGAGTGCTGCCCCCCGCTTCCACTGAGGTGGCAGACCTGAGGCCCCTCACTAGTACACCGTCCCTCAGAACCTGAAGTGCCGTTCCCATGCTCCATTCTAGCAAGGCTAGTGTTGTTCCCCTCCCCTTTCCAATCTAGTTTGAAGCTTTCTTGATTAGCCCTATCAACTTCTTGGAAAGCGTCCATCGTTTGCCAGCAAGCCTGGCGTGTAGGCCAACCCGTTGTCAAAGAACCCAAAGTTTTGTTCTTTGCACCAGGTTTGGAGCCATTCCTGGTTCTTCCCACTCCTTCCCGCACCATTCCCTATGAGAGAAGAGAAAACTACCTGCACATCTGAACCTTTTACAATTCATCCTAAAGCCCTGAAGTCCTTTTTAATCACCCTAAGATTTCTAATTGATTTTTCATTATTTCCAACATGAAAGATGAGTAGAGGATAATAGTCCATGGTCTTAACAAGATTTGAGAGCTTCCTTACCACATCACCGACTGAGGCTCCACATAGTCAGCAGAATTCCCTATGTAATGGATCCGATCTTCATATTGGTCCTTTGGTTCCTTTCAGGAGGGAGTCCCCAATGACTACAACCCTCTGTTAAGAACTGTTTGGTGCAGTAATTCTTGGCTCCGAAAGATCATTAATCTATAAATATTTTTAAAATAAAAATGATCTGAGTCAGAGGGTAAACATCTATTAAGATACAGAGGGCTTCATTCTGAATGAAAGAATTCATAGAGAGTAATACTTCAAAAGAGGAACAGAAAATTGAGCATTTTCAAATGTAGGCACCACCAATGTGATAAACCCATTATTTTTTATACCTAGCCAAGTATTCTGATCTTACTTTACATCTGTCTGTGACATTATATTTACAAACAAATAAAAAAGAAAAATTTAGGCTGGTTTGACTAAAAAAATATGTGATTTCAAGAGGAAGCAGATTTAGTAACATACTTAAAAGAGTCAATGTCATTAGGATTGTCACTTTGAAGAGCGAATCAAAGGGCCCAATCTGGTTTAAGTCAGGTTTCATCTAACACGGTGGAACAGCACTCATGTCCCTATTACCACAGTGCCCAAAAGCTACTTATAAATTCTGTCTTATGCATTTAAAACATGGTTTGGGGAGAAAATTTTTAAGGTCATTTGTGTAGAAGTTGTCTTTCTTCATTGTTTTGTTTGTGAATACTCTTTTTATAAAATCACACTGAAGAAATAAGAGAAAAGCATAAAATCACTATAGGAATAATACTGACATAATTTCCTGCTGGTCTATGTCTACTGGGGTCACCTGAAGTATCACATCAGAGAAAAAGGCTCCTTTATTTACAATTTCAAACCCATGGCCATAGGCTTTGCATTTCTAAAATCATCATATTGAAATAAAAGACTGCAAGAAATGTTTTAAATTAAGCACGAATAAAGGAAATCCAGAGTTAATGCTGCATCACTGATGCTGTTCTTAATGGATTCCCCTGTGCCTCGGTGTTATTGCAGCCCCAGTAGTTCTTGCAGCATTGCTGGTTTTCTGAGTTCATGAAAAGTGAAAACACAAGGGGATGAGTTAAGAATACAGGGACAGCCCTGCTCTGAATTTCTGTGCTTAACCTGACTTAAATGACAGCCATAACAATATACAAGCAGTATAATACTGTCAGTGTGGGATTTGGGCAGCTGGTTTAGTTTACTGCTGACAAATATAGTACTTGAGCCTGAACCATCTATCCTGGTATAGAACATGGTATAAAAGGTTGTTGACTAGAAATTCTGAATAATTCATTGCCTATGCTCTCTTTTCAATAGGCTGGTAAGTCCCACTTTAGATCAAACTTCCCGGTATGGTAGAATGTTGTCATCTAGGATAATTGGAAACATTTTTGCTACTCTCTTAGTTTGAATTGAGCTCTAAAGAGGAGTTCAAAGGGGCAGAGCTGACAGGGATATTCTCTCCTAGTAATCCCAGCAGCATGAAATTCACATGGATGGCCAAAGGAGAAGAGAAATAAGCCTTGTTTTATAGAAAGTAAAGAGGCTAGAAAAGCTTTGTGCTTTTACTGTGATATCTTTGTTCACTGCAAGTGTCACTGGAAAGAAATCATGTTGTGTGAATGGGACAGAGCTCAGATGCTTTAGAGGGTCTCTGTCCTAGGGCAGTTACACTCTCTTTACACCCAACTTGTATGTTTCAGTGTGGATGTAACGCAGACATACCCTATAAGTGTGGGAAACTGGTAATATTAGAAAAGGAAAGTGAATTTGTTAGTGCTTCTGATATTCAGATTAGATATTTTCAACAGGAAAAAAGGCAAGTTTCTTATTAAAATATGATGACAGCTTTTTTTTTTTTTGTCTTGCAGAAGAGCCTTACAATTCAACACAGATACTAATAAAATAATTAATTCAGCAGGACATAAGAAGCATAAGTATTCATTTAATGCCAAGCTGTCTTTCTACTCCTCTTCCTGTATATCAACGCTAAGTTAAAATGTGATTATTTTTAATCGCTTTAACTGACAAAACATGATAATGTAACATCTGATATAACAGTAGTATAAAAATGTTGTCTTTACATTTCACAATCCTTAACTTTCTGACTTTTTCACAGGAAGTTATTGTGATAAAAAATACTTATTTTCTGAGCATGCTATTTGCAGGATGGGCTTTTAAATTTGGCAAAATCAAGTAGCTATCTCTTTGAAGTAGTCATTTTACAATAGCTGCAGCTGACTGCAGTCCCTCCTGTTTAAACTGGAAAGAAAATCCAAGTTTACACACAGTTTCCTCCCAAACCTTTTTGATTGTATGAATTTTGAAGAAACAGTAACTGTAGATCTGTATTCTGGTATCTCAGAATTTCAGCATGTTTATTAGCTAGACAATTCTTAATAATATTTATTATATAATAATATAATAATAATATTTGTAATTCTCTTCTATGTTTTGTTGGTGGGGGTGAGAGAGAGAAGTTTATAACTTAATATACATGATTTGAGTTTTTAGATGGTAATTTTAGTACTAGACTTGACCAAACAAAATTATCAGACTTTAATACCTGTCTAGGGACAGTAAATGGCATGAAATGTGGTTTCCTAACATGTTGCATGATTCATCATACTTAGTCAGTAATTTCATTCATCTGTTTAAGTAAAACTTACGTAAATGTCAGAATGTTGTCACCTAAAATTATGGCTGGGTTTTGGGGCTTTTTTATGTGTTACATTCAAAATTACATGAAGGATATCCAAGAGCCTGACATTGCCAAGGACATTCTCTGAAAATGACACTGCATACAAATCTTAAAGGATATTTAGAAGGCTAGTCTACTGAAATGTAGAAAAGCTTTAATTTACTTTCTAAAAATATAAGTATTTAATTCTTTCTAAGGTTCAACTCAACATTTCAATTACTCTAAAAGCTTAAGAACTTTAACTGAGTAGCATACCAGTAATTCACAGAGAAAGGGAGAAGTTAATGATTAAATCCCTCCTATAAGCCATTTTAAATATACTAGGCATAAAGTAAGGACTAAAATAATTTATATGCTACCGCTTACAAAAAAAGCAACAATTTGTCTTTCTAAGAATAATAAAGTACAAACTGAAGTTATTAGCACTTTCTTCTGTTAAGGAAAAAAAGAAAAAAAGAAAACAAGTATGATAAGCATAAGTTTGGAAAGAGGATGTGTACTCCACCACAGTTTGATAGCTGCCTACTAGCTCTAAGAACTAATCCATTTGACTATGAGTGAACTACTTGTTGGGCTGTGGAGAAAGAAGAGGGGAGTTTTCTTCAGTCAATAGGTCTCCCAGCCCTTACCACATGTTGTAGAGATAATGTGTGAGATTTCTGTGCGAGTATGGGGAGTAGCAGAATGCAACTAGCAGACAACCATAAAATACTTCAATGAAAACCCCATTCCACCCTTTCACACTTGTTGGACACTATTACACGGAAGCTCATCTGCCACCAGAGTGCTGATAAGTGCACTGCCGAGGCTTGGAAAATGTTTTTCTGTTATCTTCATGTAAGTGGTAAAACCAAACAAATGGAAGGAAGGCATCTGTGAAGTATTAAGCATCTGCTGCCTTCCAGAACAAAAATTGTTTTTTAAAAAATTTTGATAGACTTACATTGTGCCCACATAGTGATGTATGAAAGATTAACCACGTATGAAAATATTTACTGGAGCACTGTGAATCTCTGAGTTAAAAATGGAGCTATAGTTATAAGCCAGAGTTTTGCAAGTTAACAAATACAAATGACAGCTTTCAAAACCTCTCATATATTACAGCATTCCAGTGGTTTTATCCTAAACACGGTATGTGGCTGCTGTTCTACGTATATTTATACCTATTCACCGAATTCAATAGCAATGTCACATAATGGAAGTCTAGTGCTAGCTAGGTCAGAATAAAAGGTTCTTCTACAAGATGCTTAACTCTACAGCACTTCTAGAGGCCAGCCTGCTGTACAGAGTGCAATATGACTAAGCCTCTCCCTTTTCGATGAAATATTCAATTGAAGATGACTGACTATGGGGAAAAGAAAATATCTTCTCATTTATTCTTAAATCACCTTTGTGTGCATCTTGACCTCTTATTATTCACCTCAAATAATTGTACTTATGTTTGCTTTCTGTATCTTTTCATATTCTATATACTCTGTTTCTGTTCATATGCTTGTACACAAAGCATCTTCAGTAAGGCTTTTGAGAAAATAATGAAATGAAGCTAACACCCAGTCCACAAGCTGAAATGTGGATAATTTCAGACCTGCTTGCTATGTGACATGCTAGGCGACATATGTGATCATATATTACATACTTGTGATTTTACAGCAATCATCATTATAGCCACCGTTCGGAAGTAGAATTATGATCTTTTCTGATTCAATCTTGAGAGCCAAGTCCTACAGGTGGGAGTTGCAATGAACTAATATATTCTGTGCATGGGGAACAGAGAAACATACCACATCCTTAGCCATGAAAGCCAGTCATAGTCATAATGGAAAGTGATAATGATGATGATTACTATTGCTCAGAAGAGAGGTGATGAAATTTTCCTAGGGAAACTAGGTGAAATCTTACTTTCATTAGTAGCAGTGGTAAAACTCCCTTTGGCTACAACATATTTGGGATTTCATCTGTTGCCTTCTGCCCAAATGAGCTCTTTCTGTGCTCTCTGATTATGTTCTCAGAAGCTCATAAAATTATTTGTGTTATCTGCATTCTCAAATACTCTGAGAAAAGCATTTAGCTCATAATGAGCAGAATTTTAAAATTTTAACCCATCATGTATTTAAAAACTTCACTTGGAGTGAACATCTGGGATTCTTAACAACATTGCTTTAAAGATGTAGTAAAAGCCCCAAAGCCCAACATTTCATGGTCCCAACTTTCCTTCCTCCACCCCTTCAAAAGCTCACTTGTTTATAAAACGGCAATTTTTAAGCTACACTTTCTTTCTTACTCACTATCAAATAAAAAGGCATTGTAAATTCTATTGCAGTGCTCCTAAACCTGACAGTGCAATATGTAAGGCACCCTCACAGTTCTCAACTTTATATATTATTTTTATGATGAGAATTAAGGGCTTTACGAGGCTGTAATTTCTGACATTACCATCTTTTCCTAGGAACTCAGTGTTATCCCCAATACACAGAAGAGCAGCTGCAACTGTTCAAGGTCAACCGAACATCTCGAATTAGGAAGGACAAATGTGAAAAATTGTCTCCACCTTCTGCCCTATTTTAAAACATTTTTGCTATAAAATCAAAAACAAATAAATGCAAAATTGTCATGTATTTATAGGCTCTAAAATTAAAAAAGCAGGAGCACTACTATACTTGCATAGAGCCTCACTGAAACAATGGGTCGACAAAGTTAATTTGCTTTGAAAGGGTATGCCAAAGATGGCCCTGTGGGAGGGCAGGTCACCCAGAGCAGATGACCTCCCCATATATGCAGTAGACGCTGTTCAGTAGACTGGAAATGTCCGCCGATTCCCTGGTATATGGGTTCCACACTTCAACTCACAAAATGATCTGTCATTTTCTCCTCACTTTCCTTTACACTGTAGAATTCCCTTTGAAGGCAGGTGCTCAATAAAAGAAATGAGTAATGTTCCATAAAACTTCATGCTAGAAAGATCAGGTAGATGTCAGGTATTCTAACCTAATGGCAATGGGTCTAGCAGAAAATTACCATCAATGCTAAAGTCTTCTGAAGGTACATAACTAGTTCCTTTCCATTAATAGAACTCACCTCACCCATTGTTTTGTATGTGCTGAATAGTCAAACTAGTTAGATTGCAATGCCTCTTACAATCAACAAATCTAGTTCCATATGTAACAGGACAGAACAGAAACTGCTCTTTCTTCAGATGAATGCTATACTTAAAAATGCATATATAAGTCAACCAACCAACCCTCAGGCTCTGATAACCGATTAATTCCATTAAAAAAACATAATAATTTATGCAACATGGAATTTGCACAGCTTAACAGATGCTTTCAGTTGCGCCTGCTAACGGTATTTTTAACCACAAAGAAAGCTGCAGTTGTGATTGTGTGAACACATATATGCATCAACAGGACAGAAATGGTAGTCAGCACAATTTTCTCTCTTAATCTTATACAAAAAACAATATTGTAAAAAAAAAAGGTCATATCTCAATCAACAGAAACTAATAGTGCTACCTTTATTCACCCTGACACTCACCATTCCCTAGGAAAGTGAGTCCTCACTAATAAGGACTAGCACTGGCTTTGCTAAAGCAGTAATTTCCAGTTGAGGAATACAAAAGACAGTGCAGCATCCACTAACCAAAATTCTGCAAAACTGTTGAAAACATATTTACTGACTTGTAATGTGTTTCTGGCTTTGTTGTTTTGATTTGATTTTGAAAGCATGTAAACACCTCTGAGGTAAGTATCTTACATTTTTTTTTTCATAAAACTTGTATCAAAATAGTTATTTCTCATATCTCACAAGATTAGTGTTATTAATTCCTCCATTTTTTCCTGGAGCTCTGTCTCTAATTTTTCTTTGTTCAAACAGCAACAAAAATTACAGGAAGACAAGGACACTCTGACAACCTCAGTAGTATACAGTACCTTTGAGTATTGACATGTATTAGCACACGGACCACTTGCTTTTTTAGTGACAGCTCTAATCTTTTTGAGCAAGATCTTACACTTCCATTTATCACAGAAGTCTGAGTGGAAATGAACTCTTGAGACAAATTTCTGTACTGCATCTAATGAAAACAGTAGCACAAAAATTATCCAAAGCATGCTTCTACGGAGCATACAGACTTGCAGAAAGGAAATAGGTTGTTTCTGCCCCTGCTCTTGCATCCAATGGGGAATCCTGTGAGCTGCATACCCTGTCTGTGGGGTACTAGAGAACTCTCGCTAAACTGTAAAGTGTTTCAGCCCAATAGGGTAGAAGCAAAACCTTCCCTGACAGTGTTATTCTAAAAGGCAAGATATAAAATGCTGTGTTTTTCAGAAGTCATCTCAAACAAAACAATCATTATGTGAAGAAAACCCCACCAAAGGTATTATTACCTGTAATTAGGCATGTACAGGGCAAAATTCATCCTTGAACTAGGAGTTAAACATGGCTTTTTCATGACAGAAACTTTTAAAAAACTTTATCTATACTGCCAACACAGCAACATTTATTACTGAAAGTCTTAGGTGTAAAGTCCCAGGACTAACACCTCACTTTTCTTGCATCCCCATGGTTGCCAACCTAGAAATGAAAGCATCTGGTTGGTTGTTCTTGCAAAAGGTGTAGCTATTTTGGCATGAAACATGTTCATGAATATATTAAAAATGAGGTCTTATGGACTTTAATACTGCAGGGAACTACTGTATTGACAGTCCAGGAGACCATGGTCCTGTATTAAAGATTTACATATTTTATAGTAGTACAACAAGGCTTTATGAAATACTTCAGAGAAGAGAAATTATGGGATATTCGTCTGAATATTGAATTTTTAGTATTTTAACTGGCAATTCAGTCCTCTATGACTGTAACAGACCACCCACAACACAAAATCAAAGTTAATGTTGTGGTAAATGTGGCTCAGAGTTCTAGTTATTTTAGTAAATATGTTTATGTTATTTTATTTTTACTGTGATAAATCTGAATATACTTTACCAAGGTCAGCAAAGTGATGTGTTTAACCTGGCGTTTTACTCTGTCTTGCTCAGTAGTTTAATGAATGTACTACTAGAACTTCTTTATTCAGCTGTCAGTATCATAGACTAATTAATTCCTTTCCAATATTAAATATACAAGTAAGCAGAGGTTTCATTACTTTTTTTAATTAAAGTTTTTTTCTGTTTTGCACAATAATTTTTTTTATCTTTTTTTTTAAACAGGCTAAAATAACCTTATCTGAAAGAGGAAATGTTAATGAAATATAAAATAATATACAATATTACAAATTTCCTTTAATATTCAAAATTAAGATATTTACAAATTACTTGAATTTTGGCAGCTATCATAATTCACAAGTCATCCCTTTTGCTCTGACCAACACACAAAAAGTAATGAAAAATAACATCAACTACAAAAAACATAGTAATAAACCATTTTTTCTTTAGCACAGCCAGAACTGTAGGGATATTTTACTTTTGCCTGAACTCATAAAATCATGCATGTTATTAAGATGCCTTCAATATCATATCTTTTTTTCATTGTGCTCCAGAGTATATTTTTTCCTAAGTTATAGAATAACCATAAATATTGACAATCTCATTCTTGAATTTGAAGTATAAACTTGTAGGTAAAATTGAAGCTCCCATTTTCATGACAAGTCTGTAAGTAACTTTGAATTCTTGGTGATTAGAATCTGGAATTCTCACACAGGCCTCAGTCATACCTGGGAGGTATGGTGAGTAGTAAGAAGGAGTTTGGAGCTGCACCACGTGAAGCTGAGTGTTGTGTCTGTTGGTTTACACTTGGCATATCTGTTCACGCAAACCAATCTTGGCAATGAAGTACTTCTCATTCTGCAGTTTTCCTCTCTTCACATTCATCTGATGTGTGCATCGGTTTTAAATAAAGCAATGCCCACTCCACTCCTAGCTTTGCAAATCTGTTTTCGTGCTGTCACTTTAAGAAGAGGCCAGTCCATACAGTTTGGGAAAGGTACTCATCCAGTTATGGACCCTTCTCAAACTATACTCTGAGGAAGAACGTTGTTCTTTGCTATTACCTACTGGCCATCCCATTATCAGTAAGAAAATATATCCTTCATTCTCATTTATCTCATACACAGTCCAAACAATCCTTGAATCAATGAGATGACTTTTTTTTTGGCTTGATATGTACTTTCAGATTCAGTTCAATGTGCATTATTTAGTCAATGCAAACATTAGTTCAGCGTCTTCTTTCCCTTTTCAAAAACAAATTCCTGTCTCTTTCTCTAGTTCTGCATAGTCAATAACACTCAGTTCCAAAGGTCTCTAAACATTTGACTGCATCACTCTTTCATACAACTTTGGCATTTCACCAATATCATTGAGCAAAGATAAAAATAGAGGAACTAAATGTTGAGGAGAAATGACTTTCAATATTAATAATAAACCAATGCAATAAAGGTAGAAATTTCAAATTAAATAATACCAACATGAAATTTAGTGCCTCCTTTCTTAAGAACACAGGAAAACAACTTGGATAGAGAAAAGTCAGAAGTCTAAACCACACATACCATCCTCAGAAATTACTTTGGTTTTCATGAGAAAATAGACTATTATTGAGAAAACACTCAAAAATGTTACTCTGCCCTTTCTCTCTCAGTTCTTCAAGATTCCACACATGAACACTGAGGTCAAACTAGTTTGACCTAAGCTACTTCATACTACTGAAAGAAGATAGAGCAGCATCCTGCATATATAAAAACATCACTCAACTCCAAGTCGAAATAGGGAGATCTGTGCAAAGAGTAACAGTGCCAGAAGCCTTCTTTGGATATCAAAGGTAAAAGCAAAACAAGGAGAAAATTAGCTTGTGTTCCTCCATACACAAAGAAGACAGAACTCCTGCCTTAGCCTCTTCCATGCTCTAGCAATTTAAAAGAGAGGTATTATTACATTTGGTTTTCAAATCCTAATATCCATCTGTGTATGAGCTATAGTATACAATTTCATAGCACTCTGGATGTTAGATCTGTAAGGGTTGTTTCCAGTTCACTCGTTCACAAAGGTAGAACTGATATTTTTGCTTGCGTGTTTGTTATGTGGCTAGTAGATCAGCCAAAACATTTGTGAATTACTGTTAAATTCCTTTTCTGTAATTGTTGAAATAATTGTAGTAGTCTCATTTTACCATTTTATTTACCATTTTATTCTTCTTCATTTTGACCATATTTTATCTTAATTTTTTTTTAAAAAACAGAAAAGTCTATTTTAGACAGAAGAAAATACTTTAGACTTTCAAATTAAAATTGAGGATTTTTGTTCTAATATTTTCTTCACCTTCTTGATCCAGGCCAGCATGATTTGTTTTTTAGTTTAGCTCACTAAGAGGGAGTCAGCTACTGCAGCATCTATATATGATTTTTATGATTAAAAACCTCACTAGTCAGGCATAAAGGTGCTACAACAATTCTGATTTTGCTTTATATGTTTATTTCTATAATTTGAGTTTTAAAAATAAGGTCAGGAAAAGTTAAATTAAAAAACTTAAATAAATGCATACTTAGAGAGGATTCATCAAAGCTTAAATTTTACCAAAAAAAAAAAAAAAAGGGGAAGGCTAGGAGGGGACACTCACTAAAAAATGAACTGGCTGAGTAAGGTAAAATTTCTGGTTTTCATCTTGCTTAAAGATACTGCTTTTCTAATTTTGAAATTGATTATTTTTAGTTCAGGCTAGCTTCAAAATCTCATTTGGCATAAAGACGCCTATTTACTTTGATACGACATGATATAAAACAATGAAAGATGTGAGGTAATGAAGGTCTGGACACAAATCAACCAATCTCTGTGTCCTTGAGGTTAAATGCAGAATTCCTTTCTGTTCTTAATGGCTTATGGAGATGCCACATGGGCACGGTGCAGTAGTTGCTATCTTGTATTGTTATATAAGTGCAATCTTCCTTGTGCTAACTGCTATAGTTAATGGCTAACATTTATAACCAAGCAGTTTATTCTGCAGCTGGAGAAGTAAATCCAGCCAAAAGAAAAAAAACCTAGATTTGTGTTCAAAGTGTTTAGCCAAGCCCCACACTTCACTTGGAGAGACCCTTAAATGAGAAGCTGCTCAGGTGCATATAAATATTTGCCTACAGCAGCTGCTCTTCACTCTCAGGGGTGTAACGTGTAACTTATGCTTCACCACATGTAGTGCATGTCACTTCTTCAAGTGTGTTTATAATATCCTGGTGGAAAGGCTTAAAAATCTGCAAGACTCAGACCTCAGGAGTACAGAAGTTTCAAAGGTTAAAAACAATGCTGATCTGTACAAAGCCAAGGCAGAACAAAATAAGCTTATTTCCTCTTTTATGGGTGAATACTCATAGAGCAATTGTTGTAATGTGGAAGTATACATCAGTATGAAATTTTATAGGCATAGTAACAGAAGTAAATGTAATATACTAAGTTTCTTATATTTAGAAAACTCTATTTAGATAGCTTCTTGGTTCTGCTCCTTTAAACAAACACATGACAGTTAAAATATATCGGCTCAGGTTGGTCCTTCACTCTCTTTCACTGAAATGCATTTCATGCTGCTAATTCAAAATACAGATTTTTCTGCATAAATTTCATAAGTCTTTTGATTGAGCATTCAGTATATAATTTTGCATTCTGTCTGTTTCTGGAAAAGAAGTCATTTTGGTCATCTGCTAAAATAAATGTTTAATCTTTGTCTGATTTCAATTAGGATGTTCTTACTGGTTTCTTTGTTTTGGTTTTTGAACTTCTATAACATTATTAATCAGAAAAAAATGAATATTTTTTTTTTAGTACAGATTCAAAGGCACCACAAAATTCAAAAGTGCCATCTGCTTATTAAGAAATATAGTAAACAAGAACATGCATCTGGAAGTCAGTCCCTAAATACAGACAGTCTTGTAAAATCCTCAGGTTTCTCAGGGCTAGGAACAGAAACACCCTGAGACCTGCTTTAGGTCATTTGTTATATGTTGTCACTTGTTCCAGCCATCCATAAAATAGCCACCCATATGTGAATCCTTACATATTAATCGGATTGAATTATGCAGCCAGCTGTTCCAACAGCCAGAAAAAACACCTGTCCCTTTTAATGAGTGCTATCAATAATCTTCCTTGCAGTATTTTGAGCGAAGAGAGAAAAGTAGTGTTTGTCTGATATTTGAAATCCAGGTGAACCAGGAAGCCGAAGAAATCTTTTCAGAAACCTGTCCTCCTGAGTCTTTTAGTTGAGATGCTGTGACTAAATAGGCTCTGATAAGTTCCAAGCAATGAAATTTCAAGCCTTTTGAGAATTATTTTGCTAATTATCATTCAATATGGTAAAAACTCTTCAGCTCGCTCACCTCCACTAAATTAAAATGAGACAAGACTTGTATGAGTTGATTGAGCAGAAGCTATTTCAGCTCTTCACAGTTTTGAAGCTCTCTATTCCCTGCTGTGGCCATATAAGAACAAGAGAAAGGTGTAGGCTATTGTGAAGCTGCAGTGGTTTTCTTGTTTGTTTTCTTTTTTTGTTTAGGCCCTGTTTTCTCCTGGAACATTCCTGAGTAAAACTACTACTTTCCATTCAATCGCTTGGGTTTGGTAGCATTGTATCTTTTAGTATTTCTCAACGTCTGTTAATTTTGAACCTATTTGGAGAACGCATTTGATCCACTAAGTAAACACTTAAGCGTGAGTTGGCACCAGCGAGATCTCTGTGCTTTTTTAAGACTTAAAGATCACACCATAACATCATTTCATTCATGTGCGCAAGAAAGAAGGGAAATTACAGCTGTTCCCTAAAACTTTTTGCTAGCAAAGAGAAAGAAGACATGGAGATCTTAATCACTTCATAGAATTTTCCACAATGATTTTTCCTTTTTATAGAATAAGCTCCATTAAAAGACATATTCTTCCTCTTCAAAAGGAACTCTACCTCTTCCCATCTATGGATCTCTCCTTTCTTATGTGTCATTCCTCTCCTATTTTTTTTTTCTCTCACTATACACTTTTGCACATCGAACTACACTCACATGATTTTTCCACCCATTTGATTCCTACTACCGTATTGTTTGGTCTTCCAGATTGCATCTCCATGGTTATCCTAAACAATTCTCCTAGTAGGTCCTGGCCTGATGTTGGGTCAGGAAATTTTTGTCCCACAAACAGATCATTAAAATATAATTTACTGAAAACAGGAACTCCTATCTACAAGAGGTAGAGTGGGCTAACTAACTGTTCTAGCCTGTTTTGCATCCCTTTTGTCAGGACCCTTTCCTGCTTCATGACATAAAAATATACCACTTTTCAAGCCCAGGAAACTGTTTTGTAAGAGTTAAGGGATTTTTTTTGAAACATCCAGTTCTCCTGAAAGTTTTACGGCCTATTAATTAGGCACGGTATTTTTTTCATCATTAAGCTATCAGCTTTTACTGTCATTAACTATCAGCTCAGTACTGCTGTTTATGAGAATGTTTGGTTGATTTGCATATATTCTGAATAAATGTTTTCACACACCAGAGAAATACATACTCAATTCTCTTTTGCCTTGGGCAGACATAATCCCAGAAATGAAACAATTAAAAATGAACATATTTCCTAACACTTTATTACAATACAGCAGGGCTTGCACAAAGGTATCTTTATTATTTTCATCACAGTATTGCTGAATGGCGCTCATACACAATGTACTTAGAAAACTAAATGACTAATCCACATTAACACAGAAGACGTAGAAAACAACACAAAAGTCACTGTATATTTCAGAACTACAAAATTTATATTTTACGACTGCCAGAAGAAACACATTTTTCTTCACGGATTACTACCACCAACAATTCTCACCACAAAATGTCATCAAAACAAGTGAACAATCAAGCACAGTAATATTTGTTAAGGAGTGTGCTGGTACAGATCTTCCAATAGGAGAGTCGTTAATTCCTGAAGGAGCAGCTGGGACTAAAAGGATGTAGACTTTTCTGTTGTACAAACTGCTGAGGATTTTTTTGAACAACCTTTTGTTGAAAGGTTGTGGCATATTTAGAGAAATACAGTGGAAGGCAAGACCTCTGAGCTTTCTGGACTTGCTTCTGACATCTATACTCGCAGAAAATTCCCTCTTCTCCATACTTTTTTCTGCTCAAATATCATTTCACTACCTGTCTTAACTTCACAGATGTTTTAAGGTCACTGATTGTAACAAACAGGTTGTCTTCTGTAATTTTTCAGCAGAGTTCACATAGATTTTTATTCTGACTGCAACTTACAGTCTCAGTCACACATTGCTAAAAAGAATGTCAGATAAGGTTGCTCTTTCAATGCTGCTTTTTACAAGGAATCTGTAGAAGCGAAATGTTTAGTCTCTGAGGTGTACTCTGAGGATGTCCAATAAGCCATTAGGCATAACCTAGAAGAAGTGGTAATGGTTCACAGTATAATAAAAACACATCTCTGGAATGCTGAAAAACTGCATTCAAAATATCACTTTGCTCAATTATTTTTCTCTTCATTTCTATAAAGACAGCCTAATTATTAATTTCTTTCTCACTAAAACAGGTCTTTCTCACTTCATTTTTTAGGAATTAAATAAAATATTTTTCTATCATAAGCACGTTATTTTAGTATTTTACAAAATTTTAATATTATAATAGTGGTAGTGTTAATATATGAGGGTTATGAGCCTGTACTAAGCCAAGACAACAGCAGAGTCTGTGAACCTACAATCAAGCAACATCTTGCCTTCAATGTGGAAGCACACAAGCTGTAAAATACAACTGAAAAAAGTTTCAGTTTTATTACAGTACTTTTCAACCAAGTTCAAGCTACAATTTTTCCTCTGCAGTCAGTGTGGCCAAGAATACAGGGCATACAGTTCATGCCTCTCAAAGTAAGATCTGCCATGCATTGGAATAACCAGCAAATGTTTCAAAGAGAAATACTGTTCAATCAGCCCTAGCCTGCCATTCTTTCATACACCTCAGTGTGCAGTAATACAACATGGAAGAAATCTTTTTTAAAATCAGCTGGCAAAGTTGTTATGCCACACATAGGAAAAAAAGATTGATAGCACTTGTATTTTTTAATTTATTTATTATTTAGCTAGTCGAAGTGAGAATGCCACTGTAAGTCACATGAATTTCAAATATCTGCCTTTACCTTCGTATTTTAAAGCTATATTCTCATTCTTTTCAATTAGAAATGGTATTGTTGACAGTGGAGAAAGAAAAATGTGTAGGAAGGATCGAAAAGGGAACAAAAGCTAATATGAAAATGTATTTGCTTTATTCTATAAGGAAAGAAAATATGACCAATACTCTTTAGAAATGTACTGCACTGTTAGATGAAAACTAGATTACTACTGTCTGACTCCAAGGACAAAACTATAAGGTGCGCTTGTTTCTGTCCTCTGTGAATATTTCACCTGTCAATAAATTCCCCTCTATACCTCTTTTACAAAGAGTACATTCAGTATTAGAACTTTCTTTAATACTTGCTTTCTTTTTAGAGATGTCCTTAAAAATAAATAGTCACTAGAGTTGAAACCTTTTTGAAATGACAGAAAAAAAAATTAATGCTGATCGGCATTTTTTTTCTGAGTGCTTACAGGTTGTTAGGCAAAACCATAAGAGTAACTTACAGTTAGGACTATCCTGGGAGGAAGGAGGGCTGGTCTGGGGTGCTTTTAACTGAAAGTAAACGTATTATTGTGATTTCTAGTGTGATAGAAAATGCTACGGAAACTGAAGCATACTGTTACATTCTTCTGACTTTTTCCTGCGACAATGGTTTGATTAGCTCTTCCATTTTCATTCCACCATCCATCTGTGCAATTGTTGCCAGAATTAAAATAATTTTTGTGTTATTTCACAATAGTCGTCATTTATGAATGGATGTTCATTAGTCTTTAATAAATGAGGAGTCCACCACTCGCTCAAGAGGTAGTACAAGGTACAACTTCTACATATCCTGCTGATTATGAACAGGTATCTCACTACAACAGCAACTATGTTGTGGCAATGGCTTTGAAACTGGAAAAGCCTATTACTTCATGCTGCTTTCAATTAGGAGAGTGCTGAGCGCCAATTTTTTTTGGTTCAATGGTAGTTTTAAAAAGACAGGAAATAATTTTTCAACCTGAAACAATCAGTGTTGAGGGGAGAGGATCAAGCGATGGTTTTTGTTGCTATTTTAAGCTAAGGGAGATTTTGCAAATAGGATTTGAAATCTTTTTTGAAGCTGAAATCATTCAAATAATAAAGTAATGTTTTGTTTAAAACACAAAATGTATATATTTGGCTAGATATTTTTGGTTTCTCAACTCTGACAGAGATCACGCAGCAAAACTAAGACAAAATGCATTATCTGGTGCCATCTTACATTTAGACCCCCCAAAAAAGTCAGAAAAAGAGAGGATCATATATCTACTTCAGGAAAACCAACATGATGAATAATTCAGCTGAGAAACCTGTGGTCTCCATATGCTTCTATAAGAAGCACTCTGATAAGCTACTTTTCTTGCTATTGAGGAACAGACACTAAAAGGGACTAGATATAAGGGGGTTGGAAAAGAAAGAGAAAGCACAAGCAGGTGTTTTATCTTTTAATTTGGAGGGTCCTGTTCAGAATCAACATTTCTGACATAAGCAGCTTTGAGTGACTTTCTCTGAGACAGACAGCTTTCCTTCAAATATCTAAATATACTGTATCGTGTAAAAATGCTACTCAGTTGCTGTCATCTCTGATCTCCTATGTTTCTTTAATTCAGCTGTATGTGAGGAAAGGAAGAGGTGGAGACTATGTGTTGCAGATATTGCTCTTTTTTTGTTAAAAATACACAACAAATATTTTTTTCTCTTAGTGGGAAAAAAAAGAGAATGAAACTGTAACCCCATCAAAACCAAAAAGTAGATAGACATTACTGGAGTGATATTTACATTTGAATGAATATAAGAGCATGAAATGTTTTAGTTGGAGAGGTTTACCCATCAGGACTATTAGCCCATCAGGGCTCATCCATGTTAAGTATTCCATTTCTTTAGAACACCATCTAATTATTCCTTTAACAGTTTCCTTGTGTTTTGCCTCAGCAATAGTGCCTGATAGGCCATTCCATATGTTTATTATGTGCTAAGTGAAAAAAGTCTTGCTAACATCTGTTGGAAGTTAGCTTCTCTCTCATTTCCATTTATGTCTCTTGAAATTCATACTGGGTGGGAAGCAGTCATTCAGGATGATGTTTTGCACTCTTACTAGATTTCAGCCTTCTTCAGAAAAGACCCCCTAACCTTCGTTCCATCATTCTATCTCACATAATACCCATCACCCAACCTACATCTTTTTTCATCCCTGGGTCTCAATATTGGGCCCAGCTCTGTTTAATGATTGCGATGAGAGGATCAAGTGCACCCTCATTGAATTTGCAGTCAACAAGTTGGGCAGAAGTCTTGATCTGGTAGAGGGTAGAAAGACTCTACAGAGGCATCTGTACAGGCTGGATTGATGGGCCAAGGCCAACTGTACGAGATTCAGCAAAGCCAAGTTCTGGATCCTGCACTTCAGTCACAATGACCCCATTCAGTTTACAGTTGGACTAAATGATCTTAAAAGTCTTCTACAACTTAAATGACTCTATGATTTTAATACATCTTATTATGGTGCTAATACATAAATTTTGTCAATATAAATGTTATGAAAATAAATCTTGAGTAAATGTTCTTGTCTTGATTGCCTGCTATTTCAAATCAATGTATTTTAACTGAAATAAATGTAGCCTTATGGTTTTCGTCAGATTAGTTTTAGCCTCAAAAATAAAATAATGCAAACCCATTCAAGCTTGAAAATTCAGAATTCAAGATAATGTTTCATCTCATACAGGCAGAGAAGTGGTTGGCCACCGTCCTTGCAGGTATTCGAAAGACAGGTACACGAGGTGCTCAGGGATATGGTTTATTTGTGGACAAGTATGGTTGGATTTGATGACCTCAAAGGTCTGTTCAAACCCAATGATTCAGTTATTCTATGATTCTATGACTCTAAGAATCAAAAAGGCGCTCATACAAGAACCTATGGTACAGTATGTATTAGGTCTACAAGACAAAAAATAATTATAATGAGCTTAACTGGAACAGAAGAAACAATTTAAGTTCTGCCTTGATTTGCTCTGACTGAAAGCTGACTTTTAAAATAAATAAATACAGCTTTTAAATCCTCTGCAGAGCTGCATAATTCAATGATGCTCTTCACTCCTTCTGAATGTTCAATAGAGGTTTTCTCTTACATCCTCAGAACTTATTAAACAATTGACAGGACGTACAATGCAAGCCCCAAAGAGTCCAATTCTACCGTTAACAGAGTGACACTGTTGAGAAAATTTCCTCCAGATCAGAACCTGAATCCCATTATCTTTCTGTGCCAGAAATACTTTAAAGAAAAGGGGTAAAATTTGTGCAGTAATACCACAATCATTTCCACTATTACTTCCAGAATGTGACCACAAGTGCTTTCAGTATTCTGAAGATCAGCTTACCTCTGCCCAGCATGATCTAACAGATGTGTTTTCCCTGTAGGTGATCTAGGCTTTGTTGTAGCCAAGGAAAGGAGTCTCATCTCTCCACTGCATCTTTGCAATGAAAAGCAGGTTGGCAGTGATTCTTCCAGAACTTAGTGGCCATGAAATACCGGAAAAGAGTGAAACATGGGAATGAAAACATGAATTATTATTTTTTCTCCAAGGCTTCGAAGGTGCTGTTTGTGAAGAAATGGAGCAAGTTAAGTAGCAAGAATGAGTGCAGACGGCTTTTATTTTCTCTGCCATGTACTTATACGTGTGTTCTTATACATACAAATGTGTGTATATACATGCATGTGCATTTATATTTATGCATATAACGCAAGCTGTAGTGAAAGTTGATATCACATTAATCCTAGGAAATTCTATGAGTCTGGAGAACTCTATTGGGAAACAAACCTGCTTATCTTGTTGCTAATGGAGATGTGCTTATCTCTGCATGCAGTTCTGCACATACATTCTCTAAATTCTTCTTATTTTTTATATTTGCCACTACTGTGTAATACTGATCTTTTTTCTGGCCAAAAAGACCAGCCCTCCTATTCTTAGATCGCTTCTATTAAATTCTATTCTAAATAGCAGCAAAATGGTCACATTCCAGCATAAGGATATCTCTGTGATTTCTTGTACCTAACGAGTGCAGTGAACTCACAATTTAAATCATTCACATTTAAGCTTTTGCTTCAGCAAGATCACTCTCAGATCTGAAGCCCTGTAATGTGTTCCTCTTACATATCATCAGATGAAGCTGAGTACTTGAAGTCGAAATTTTGTCCCTTTGCCATTTATAATTGTCCAAGTTCATTATATTAAATACTGTCCTCAGTTACATCTGGTCACTTTCACCAATCATAATAAATCTGAGGAACTATGAAACAGGTTTAAGTTAACCTATCTTACCACCTAATTCATTGTTCATATGCCTCTATAAAAAGGTATAGTTTAAATGAAGTTCTTTATTACTCTGCAATTGAGACAGGCTGAGATAGTACATCCATATTCTTAGTCACCTCATTAGTTGACGGTAACGTATTTTTTCACTTCCACTTCTCTTGTTTGATGGGTGCCTATGCCACATGTTGGAGTTTTCCCTGATATTTAGTCACTGGTACTGCTGATGGTTTGTAATGTATATGAAGCTAGACTATTCCTGAAGGGGCACACTGGAAGAATGAGGGGCAACAGACAAGTTGCAGTAAGTGAAATTACGGTTAGATATAGGTAAAAAATATTTCCAAAGATGATAGTAACATGTTGGAGTAGATTACTTATAGAAGTTGTGGATTCTCTATTTTTGGTGATACTTCAGTTTTCAAGAAGAAAGAACTAGGTTTTGGAGAGAAATGTAATAAATTATGAAAAAAAATAGTAAGAACTGAAAAATAAGCTGTTCAAGGATAGTGTCTACTTTGTGTCTAATATTTAAAAACCCGAACAATAAGATATAATTGAATATTAATTTTTTTTATTCTTCTTCAAGTGAAAAATTTACTACATTCAAACATCTCAGCTAACATACAATTTGGATTGTGACGTACGTTTTCTGCATGTGCAGTAAAGTGTGTAAAAATCATTTTCATACATTCACGAAACTGTAGAATAGTTGGGGTGGGAAGAAACCCTTGGAGACTCTCTAGTCCAATCTCCCACTCAGAGCAGGGTCAGCTAAAGCAAGTTCTTCAGCACACTGTCCAGTTGCATTTTGGTTAATATCACAATGATGAAGATTCTGCAGCCTCGCTGGGCAACGTGCTCCAATGTCTGACCACCCTCACAGGAAAATGAGTTCGATGGGAATTTTCTGTGTTTATCTTTGTACTCATCATCTCCTGTACTGTCATTGGGCACCATTAAAATATCTTATTCATTTCCTTCCATTAAGTAGGATTTCCACTCTCGGCCTGCCTCAGCTTCCCAGATGCCTGTGCACAACAGTTATGAGGTCCTGTAATTGGACAGGCATACAGCTGATGATGTGGGCGCTGGTCCTTCTGAGATGGAGGTGTCATCTAGACAGCCTACCCCCCACATCTCCACCACTCATGTGAAGACAAAGAGAAAGAAAGGTAGTTGTCATAGGTGAGTCCCTTCTGAGGTGAACTGAGGGTCCAGTATGTGGACTGGACCCAATACATACAGAAATCTGCTGTGTCCCTGGGGCTAAGGTTTGAGATTTTACCAAAAGTCCAAACCATTACCCACTAGTGGTTTTTTTCATGTTGGCAGTGAAGAGATAGCAAAGAGAAATCTTAAACCAATCAAAAGGGATTTCTGAGCCTTGGGGCAGTTGATTAAAGGGTCAGATGCACAGGCAGTTTTCTCTTCAATCCTGTCAGTGGCAGGGAAGGATACCAAATGGAGCAGACAGAACCAGCTGGTCGATGCCTGGCTCAGAGTCTGGTGTCATTGGCAGAACTTTGTTTTTTCCCATCATGGGGTTTGGGTTTGGCTATTCATCATCAAGTCTGTTGGCATCCAATGGCATGCACCTCTCACAGAAAGGGAAAAGGAGTTTTGCTCAAGGGCTAGCAGGGCTGACTGGTAGGGTTTTTAACTAGATTTGAAGGGGGAAAGGGGCAATAACAGGCTAATAAATTAAGAGCAATGGGAAGCCATGCCAAAGTCTGAGGAATTGCATCCTAGTGAGATTCTTCAGATTGCTTCATGAGATGATGGGCACAATGGACCACACTTGAAGTGTTTCTATACAAATACACACAGCAAGAAGAGCTAGAAGCCCTGTCCCTGTCACAAAGATATGACTGAGATGCTATTTGCCACTGCACGGCAGAAATTCATGTGGCCTAAGTTCAATTAGGGTTGAAACTGGCCAGCCCAGTGAAGGACAATACAAAGGGCTCTTTTAAATATGTTAATACCAGAAGGCAGGCCAGTAATTAGTCCAGTATTTGATGAGCATGGACACCTCACAAACAGTGATAGAAACAAAGCAGAGAGATTTAATGCTTTCTTCACCTCAGTCTACAACATTAATGATGGGCTTGAACACCCCTAGAGCCCTTGGCTTAGAGGACCATGTCTGTGCAAACGATAAAATACCAATCCACCCCAAACTTGTATGGGATTTGCTGCTCCAGCTGGATCCCTATAACTCAATGGGGCCTGATGAGATTCATCCAAGGATTCATAAAGAGCTGGCTGATGTCATAATGAAGCCTTTCTCAGTGATTTTCCAATGCTCTTGGAAATCTGGAGAGGTACCAGTTGACTGGAAGCTGGCAAATGTTGTCTCATCTTTCAAAAAGGGCCAGTAACTACCTCAGTGACTACAGGTCTGTTAGTCTAACTACAGTCCCTGGTAAGATTATGGAGAAATTTATTCTGGGATCTATTGACAAACACCTGAAAGACAACACAGCCTTTGATCCCAGCCAGGACAGGTTCACAAAGGGAAGGTTCTGCTTGACAAAATTTCTTTCTGTCACCCACCTAGTTGATCAAGGGAAGCCAGTTGATGTAATCTTTCTCAATTTCAGTAAAGTTTTCAATGCAATCTCTCATAGCATCTTTCTAAACAAAATGTCCAACATAAAGCTGGAAAAACACATAATACAATGGATGAGCAGTTGGCTGACAGGCCAGGCTCAAAGGGTCATAGCAAATAAGGTTACATCAGGCTGGTGACCAGTTACTAGCGATGTTCCACAGTAGTCTTTAACGTCTTCATAAATGACTTGGATGTAGGACTTGAAGGTTTACTAACTAAGTTTGCAGATGACGCAAATTTGGGGAGAGCTGTTGACACTCTTGAGGGCAAAGAGGCCCTACAAAGGTATCTGGACAAATTGGAGAGCTGGGCAATCAACAGCCACGTGAACTTTAACAAAGGCAAGTGTTGGATTTTGCACCTGGGACATGGCAACCCTGGATACACAAACAGACTGGGAAGTGAGAGGCTGGAGAGCAGCCTTGTGGAAAGAGATCTGCAGGTTCTGGTCGATGGCAAGTTGAACGTGTGCCAACAGTGTGCCCTGGCAGCCAAGACAGCCAACCATGTCCTGAGATGCAGCAAGTACAGCATTGTCAGCTGGTATATGGAGGTGGTTGTCCCACTCTGCTCCACACTGGTGCAGCCCCTCCTTGAGAACTGTGTGCAGTTTTTGGTGCCACAGTATAAAAAGGATATAAAGCTACTGAAGAGTCTTCAGAGGAGGCCACCAAGATGATGAAGGTTTTAGAGGGGAAGTCATATGAGGAAAGGTAAAGTCACTTGGTCTGTTCAACTTGGAGGAGATTGAGGAAAGACCTCATTACAGTTTACTGCTTCCTCCCAAGGGAAGGAGGAGCAGGTGCTGATTTCTTCTCTCTGGTGACCAATGAGGGAGTGGCAGGAAGATGTGCTGAGGAGATTTAGGCTGGATATTAGGAAAATGTTCTGCACTAGAGGGTGGTGGAGCTCTGGAACAGCTCCCCAGGGAAGCAGTGACAGCGCCAAGCCTGACAATATTTAAGAAACATTTGGACAGTGCCCTCAGGCACACTGTGTGGATGTGTAAAGTTTAATGAAACACAGTGTTCAGAACCCTATATCATATACGGCCATCTGCACACTGTGTATGTTCTCTAACTATGCAATTAACTCTTTGGGGGAAGCCATTGCATTATTGCATACTATAATATCATGATATATTTTTGCAACTGTTACTGTCAAAGGAAGAGCTCAATGCCGTCAAATTTAAGTGACTGTCTAGACTTTCAAGGCTCAATTTGTTCCATGTCAGAAGAAAATTTACTGTTCAGCCTCATTTCTACACTTGCTTACCTGTTTAATAGCTGCCAGGACTGTCATTCAAACACCATTTTTATAAGAGAGGTAATTCCACATTTAGTAAAGCACAACCATTTTCCTACAAATATTATCTCCAAGTGAAAAGCATTTAGTGATTCATTCACTACAAAACTCATCCTGCAAAATCTATTTATATTTAGCATTGTAGCCGTATTGATCGTAAGTTTTGATGTAGAAAGACCAAATAACAAAAAAAGAGACTGTTCAGATAGAACAAAGCTGTTGCACAGACTAGATCAGCTGGTAAACCTGTCCCAGAGATATTTACAGTGCCTTCCTTCCTCTTCACAAATACAGCCCAGAAACAGGTGGGACAGGTCACAGCTCTCACAGATACAGTGGCTGATTTAGTTACTCTTCATTAATTTCAGTATTCCAAGAGGTACTCGGATGTGGTGTGAATGACATCTTATGGGTTTCTAGTTTAGAAGGCAATATGACAAATCCTATTGAGGCAGATCTTTCCCTGCGTTTTTTTTCTTTTTATTTTCCTAGGAGAAAAAATGGCTTAACTCTACATTCCACATTCAGAAAAAAACCAAAACCAGAACTCTTTCACCTTAATGTTCACTTGAACTAAAGGAACATTTGTTTTCTATTATTTGTTTCATGAAAGAATAACAATTTTTTACACTGTCTCTATTAATTATTATTATTTATTAATTATTAATTATTAATTATTAATTATTAATTATTATGTCTGTGGTTTTTTTCGTAGCTTCCAGAAACGTTTTGTGCCTCAAAGTATTACAGGAAACAAAACTGGAAATAGGATACACGAGTTATGTAGCAAAAATAAAAAAAGACCAGAAACATATATTATTTCTTATATGGTAAATATTTTTATACTACAATAATATGAAGATAGTCTAATCAGAACTGATAGCAACTTGTGCAAGGTTCTTAAGATGTGAGGTGGCTCTTAGGGTTATGATCTGGTTCTATTAAATATCCCAAGGAGAAATTATTTAATGAATTACAAAAATATATATTTTTTAATTGTAAATGATGCTATTTGACCATCTAAAGCTTTAACTTATATTTATCTTCAAACAACAAGATGCAGAAAAGACTGTGACCTGCCTCTTTAAATGGTCTTATCTTTGTTGCAATACACATAAATTCATTTTGCCATATACCAATCAGTGACAACATGGGCATGAAAGAGGAAGACTTGATAACAGTTCCTGGCCTCAGTGATTGCTGAACAATGTCAGAGTAAAGAAGGAAAACAAAATATCCTGAATTGAAGTGTAGAGAGCTTAAAAGGAATATAGAACATAATTAGATAAGATTTAATCAAAACACCACTCTGAATTACCAATTTAAAAGTCACAACAATAAGACAAAGAGAAGATAGCTTTATTTCTGATTCTATATGGTTTTGACATACATGGTGTTTTTGATAACGTTCTCTAATCAGAGGAAGCTAACCAAAAAATAGTATTGTCCAAAGGAAAATATGATTAATAAATAAAAGCATATGGAGAAATGGAGAAATCCTTGAAAAAAGTAAGGCTGAGAATAACTTTATTTCTACACAGGCCTGGCACTCATGAGAAGGTGTCTTCTTACATTCCCCTTGTTGTTCTTATACACTAGTGAAAGAAAGCAAACAGGTTAAAGTAAAAGCTAAAATTATTGCTTCTTTTATTTTTTCTTTTTCATTTTACTTTTTACATTCTATCAAAGAAGATTAAGCTGGACAAAACAATATGACTTTGTATGTACCACAGGCTGAGAACTACAGGTATAAAGCATACATCTGTAATGCAGATCTAAACAATTTGGATCAGAAATGGTTTACTGCAGTCCTTTGTGTGCAAGTTTAACCACATTTTGAAGCATTTTTAAAGATAATTTCAAAATTGTGTTTCATTCTCTTCTCTGATTTACAAAATGGAAGGTATTTGTTGCCATGTCTACAATTTGTTTTAATGCCTCCTGTACAAAGAGTTCCATTATAAATGGCCATGTCAAAATTAACCTCTAATAAAATGGACTTCTTTTCCTGTTTGCAACTGTACAGGCCATCTACCCTCTCAATCAAAGTCCCATTTATGCTTGTGCAGTATCTCCGTGGCAACTACAAGAACAGCTTGTTGGAAAGTACCTTGGCAGTTTATCCTTTTCGTTTCTTGCTGTCTTTTAAATGAAGAGCCTCAGTGTTTTAGAAGCAACCAGAAGAATAAGCAGCCAACATAATGTGGCATTCTCTGATCATCCTGAGATACCCTATACGTGTATTAAGGAATGGGAGCTGAGGGGTAAACCAAACAAATTCCCACAACAAAAACTAAAGCAGGCAAACAATCTTCATCAAGCGTCAAAGAGATGCCGATCTCCCCATTGCTGTTTCATACGTTATCCTTAATAACTGTATTATGAACTTAAAAAAAAGCTATCAACAGTGTTTTCTGGAACTGTTCAGAAGAACACATAAATTTGTGTATGGTATCATTTTTTCAATAAATTCCTCTTTTTTTCAGTAGATTCACTTCTGAACAAAATGGTATGTAACTTAACATAGCAAATAATATCTCTCTCATATTTCCAGCGCCCTGCTGTAAGAATCACTTATTTTCACTCTTCTTCTACAAGTGAAAAGTCATTAATTTTGCAGAGAACAGTTGGCATTTTCACAGCAGTGACTATTTTTCACTTGAGTGGAAAAACATCACTATATATTTTCTTTGTGTGGAAAGCATAAAAAATATGAAGCAGATCTAGTTGTTTGATTTTTCACAGGACATACAATAATGTGATTTGCACTGGTCCTCTCAAAAATTGCTTTGGCCAAGCTTACTGTAAAATAACAATAAGACATTTCTAGTTTTTATATCGACACCATAGTAAAACAGTTAAACTGTATTTTGAGAGTCTTTTTTTTGATACATGACCATATTTTAAAACGAAGATGGTTCTGTTGACATGTATCTCACATACATTGATAGTTAATACACTTTAATTGTGCTTTCCAAGTGTAACAGCATTAATATTTCTTTACCTAAAATATTGCTGCACTTCTAAGTTATCAGTGATCAAATCAGAAACAACTAAAAATAAACTACTATCAAAATTTGCACACATACGAGCATTACAAGAAAATAGATACAGGTCCTTCTGCTTAAAAACAAGCAATGCCAGCAAACATCAGCTTTGTCCGGTGACCATTGTATCAAGAGTTTCGATTTTGCAACATCATCACCAGTAGGAGAAATGATTTTAATAGTGCAGGATTAGACATTAAGTTCTTTCTGGGCTTACTGCCATTTTCCGAATGCTACTCAGTTGCTCTTGTCCTTGCAAGTTATGTTCCTAATACTCATTATAAAATTAATATCCAGCTGTCTCAACTAATCTGCACTGATTTTCTTTCTGGTCATGTTATTGAGAATAAGCTCTTCTATAGCTCCCATATTGAAGAGTTGATAGGAAAAATATTCTTTTGAAATTCAAATCTGAAACAATATACAAAATTGATATCCTTCTCTCTCAAATATTTGTCCTATGTAATACAGTTTTACTATCACTCTTTATACTGTATCTTACCGTATTGAATATATTAAACCAAACTCAATAGGTAAGAATATCATGGTAGAGGGATAAACATGTAACAAGAAGAAAGATTTCTCATCTAAATTTGTCTCCTCCCAAAACTCCTTGAGAAATTGTTTTATGATTTTTTTTCCATAAAGGTGAATCCAAGAGACCAGAACCAAATGTCATGACAGGTACCTTATAGACACAGTCAACTTACCATTTCATAAGACAGAGTTCCGTGTCTCACATTGGTAACCATTTAGTTACAGTATTAATTTAGGAGTAACTTAAGAGGTTGAAGATTGGATCCATGCCACCCGCAGCACTCACTCTTCTATTTGTCATAAGATGTAACTGAAGGGTGGTGATTCATCTTTCGGTACTCCAGGAGGTGGACATCAAAAAGTAGTTGGATCAAACTACTCATTAGTACAGTACTTATTTTGCAAATCTATCTGTTTCCACTATGGGAAAAAATAAATGACTGAAAGATGGAAAGTGAGAGGAGTTGGATTAATCCATCTCACTCACTGCTCTTGCAAAACACGAGCTAAGTCAAGGATGTCTGTGCCACACAATGGTGAAAGCTGAGGGATTCTGATATTACTGAGGCAAGGTAACATTACTGTTAGAACAAACGATTTTTTTTTTTTCCCAAGACACCTTAGGAATCTGGGTTTTTGCAAGCAGTAACACAATTAAGAATATGACTTAGTCCTCCATGTTTCTGTGTCTGTATATATTATGGTATGCTTCTAACTGAATGATTAGTCACTTGCCCTGTAGGACATTATCATCTTCAGTGCATACAAAAAAGAGATATCACAAGCAAGACAGTGACATGAGCAACTCTAAATCCAGTCCTTCTTTCCTTTACTTCTTTGGGTTTCCAAGTTGAATTATTTTAGAATAGGCTTTTTGGCGTTAAAAAAACCAAATCTGAATAGCTACTTATGAAATGTTTAGTTTTAAAAAATATATCTTTTTTAACACTTTAAAATTATAATACATAGACAGATAATAGCTTTCTCCTTGATCAGTCTAGTCTAGTATTTCAAAAATTGTTTCTAATGAGTGGAATTTAACTGATCGACTATTTAATTGTTTCTATTTCATACATCAGTAAAACTCTGCTCAACTGAAAAAGGTCATAACTTGAAAATGCAGTTCAAGAATATATATATATCTTCTTGTTTTCTTCCATAACATCTGACTCAATTTCTTTTAATTACAGATAAAAAACGTTTTTGTGTGGAAATTTAAAACAAGCCAACTGAAAGAGAAAGCTATTCAGCTCATTTCCTTTGGTTGCCATGAGGTTGATATAATTAGCAGAACTTTCAAAGCTTTTTTATAATATTTATATAGGGGATCTTTTCTCTGCTTCTTCTGGTGATTTGACTGTTTTTCAGTGCCAGATATATTAGATAGTCTTACTGTATTATTATTGGTCTTAACAGGCAGGTTTTTTAGTGCATTGGGGAACTGGTAAAATCTAAGTGGTGTCTTTAGAATATTATTGCTTTCATCAAAACATTGATAGAAAAGGTTTAGGTCTTTTCTCTGTACTGCATGGTTAGTTAACTGTTAACAGTCGTGGCTGGCTGTTTGTTTCACAGAAACATGTTGACATTCTAGAAATGTATACAGCTCAACTCACATACCCGTGTTTCTTACAGTCCTACCTTATTTCATTGGTAAAATAATTGTGTCTTTCTTAACCCTGCTCACTTCAGGCAATTCATTTCACTGAAAGAAATTTCACCTTGTGTGCTGGGTTGTGCTATAAACACATACTTTTCAGATGCCTTTTTCTGATACTCAGAAACTAGCAAGCAATACAAGTATTTTGTCTCTATTTGGTATGCAGCAACATGAGCAGATCCAAAACAAAGCCATGGATGTGATTAGTCCTCACTTCTCACCCCTCTTGCCCTCTAACAAACAGTAAAAATCATCCTTTGTACTTGGGGTGTTTAGGCTACAGTGGCAGAAACCATAAATCTGGGGACACCAGAGGCAAGGAAATGTGAGGTAATTTTTCTGTCGCTGTTCGGCTGAACCCTACACTTATCTTAAGGCTTCAAAGAAGCAAGTGTAGAATAAGAAAATTATTCTTTCAAACCTAGAATATTTTTGCAACACCTAAAATATTTTCTGCTCTGAATCTGAATCTAAGATCAAAACTGAAAACACTTGCAACCTGATACAGGAGACAAAAAGTCAATTTCCAATAAATGAAAGGCTTAATTTTTATTTCAGTTTGCATTTAATTTTGCTAGTATTCATCAGATTAAATTTCCAAATATTTTTTTTCCTGTTCTTAAAAACCAGAATCAATCACCTACAAGATGGAAAATGTTTCAAGTTCTAAGACTTTTACCATTCCTCACAAAAAAGTAAGAAAAATTCCTTCATGTTAACTGCTTCTCAAAAGTTCTCATTTTACAAATTGATTTCTTTTTTTGAGGATAAAAAAATATTTTTTTAAAAAATCCCTAACCAGATCTCCTTCAGATTTCCACCTATGATAACGGAAAAATAATAGGAATATATCAGCTGTTACATCATCTAGTGATTACTACTAAAAAACCCCCAAACTTTCTGACTTGTGACATATGAAAACATCCAGGGGTGGAAGTTTTGGTGGAAGTTTCTTTTAAGATTGACTGCATGCTGGCTTTCTATTGTATACCACATGTTTAGGAGCAGCAATGAGCTACAGAAACTTTTATTACCTTCCCTACAGCCTCATGTTATGTCCTTACTGTTTATGGTGGATGCTCATCTGAATAATGACTCATCTGAATAACACCTGGCCAATTTCACAAGATAAACCCAAAAGTTTCAAATGACAAGACCCATTTCCTACACTTACTGCATACTTAACTAAAAATGTGATAATAAAGCTTTATCAGCTGGGCGTGGTCCAGCCACTCAGGGCAGAATGTCAGTAGTAGGGGTGGCAAGGGAAGAATCCAGGGAATACTGACACAGGCATTGTCCTCATTGAAGTACACTAGAGAGGAGTCCCACAAGTAAATGGACTGGAAAATATTCCCATATTTAGCCCACCTAATTTTCTTCTCTATTTAAGCTAATTGTGTATAACTAAAGTAGTTGTTAGGACTAATTCTACTAAATCTACCCTAAATAGTTATCATTGATTTGCGTTATAGTATGTGTTGATGATTAAAGAAAAAGTAGAAAACATGGGTAATGTATAAAAAAAACCAACCCTTCTGACATTCTTTCATAAAATTGTGCCAAAATACAGACTGTCGGCAAGCACTCTGTGCTTTAAATATCACCTATATTTTATGGTAAATTTAAATACAGATTGGGATTATGGCTACACTTAACAGTCTTCAAAAACTTCTAGGGCTTATTTATGCAATACCAGAGCCACATAAAAAGAAGACCTTCCTGCTTTCTGTGGGCTAAATTCTCGTCTGGTTTAAAACTAGATTCCCCTATGGTTGATATGTTTACAGTACTGAAACCAAACTCCAGTACACAGGAAAGAAATCCACACCTTCTGCTGACTTTTAATGCATTTCACAGCCTTTCTCCAGGTGAAAAACTTACCCACTCTCTCTCCCCGGGAAAATCTGTGCTCTGAAGATCTAGACCTCTCCTGACTGTGAGGGCCCAAAGGAAGAATACAGTCAGTGTAACAAAGTTCATTTAGATGACTTATAAGCACTGTGTTTTAGAGAATTATAGGCACTGAAGTTAAAAAAAAAAATATTTTACCATTCTGTTTAGTATCTTTTCAAAAAATGTTTTTTCTTTCATTGACATCTCTTATTTTAAAGCAATATACTCTGGAGGACTAGCTCCTCGTGGTCTCATCCAGTTAGTGCAAACTTAAAATGCTGTTTCAGTTCTCTGCTTCCTTCTACTTCCCCTTTCACTATCACATTGCGTGGTAGTGAGTACAAGTGCTTTTATACATAATGGGAGAGTTACAATAATATTTTGAAGCTTTGTGGAAAAGAAAATCTCCCTACGCTGATATTTTTAGCTGGAATTGTCAACTTGCTTTTCTTACAACCCTTCCCAAACGTAGGGGTTTCATGACACGATTCTTGTGTTCTTACCACCTAAGAGTCCCACTAAGACCCGAACAGGACCTGAACTTTAACAAGAAACATTTAATCTCTTTCAGATTCTGCAGGATAGAGCTGCTAATCCTTTGCTAGACACCAACCCTATAAAGACCTAAGGAAACTTCACATAGAGAAAGAATGCTTTAGACACTTTCATGCTTGATTATGGGCTTACATCTATGGAGTAAATTAAGGTGCATCCTACTATTTTAAACTTGTGTTAAGTGTTCATTTTGTCCCTTGCCTATCAGTGCCAACGTATCTGAAGATTAATTGACCACATATGTTTGAAGCAGATGAACCGGCAAGCATACCCACAATCTTGGGCTTTGTATGTAGCTATGCCAAAAATTATATTTGGTTTCCTCTAATAATGAGCCTCTAACCACCTCCCTTTACTGCTGTTCCTCTAAAGTAGAAGTATTATTTAAAAAAGGAAATAGGGTGATATTTATTGCCATTTTTTTTCACCAGGGCTACAGAAATATTGACCTCATTAGTTAAAAAATCCCATTTTTCCTTTTTGTCCAGTTTTGGGTACATCAAAACCAGTGAAATCAACCCTCCACAATGAATTTTTGATTGTGAAAATGTCCTGCCCACGTACAGGTTGTAGAGCATGCTTAAGGATACAGAATGTGTAAGAAAAAAAAAGACCTGTAGAGATGATAAAAAATATCAAGAGGCGCAGGCAGCAGCTCAGAGACTGAACAAAGCAAATAAAGCTGGGTTTGCAAGGTGAAAATGTACTTGACATTGATCTTCTGCCAAAACTTTGACATGACACAGAATCAGCAGCAAACAAGGTCATGAAGCAACGTGAAGTTCTTTGACATGAATCTTAACCAGACAAGGACAACTGGTCTTTTTCAAAAGAATCATAAGTGATTTTGAAAAATGCATGTATAAAAAGCTCTGCAGGATGACACAGAACATTTAACCTTTTAATTGCTGATTAGCATCTACCCCAGAGGTTGTCAAATGCCATTATCATTAGAAATCTCTGAGAAATCCTTTTGTGATTTATTTCAGAGGTCTTAGTCTAGACTTACTGGATACATTTTCATATCATGAAAGTTAGTTACCAAATTATCAAACCAGCAAATATTTACTCTGAGTAGTTATTCATTCCCAAAGAACTTCTACAGAGATTTATACTGTGTCTTTCATTGTTTGTTCTGCATATTAATAAACTTGGTGATTGTTTGGATAAGACATAGCTGCATTTGGAAATGAATGATACTGTAAACTATTGACATAATACAACAGACCCATGAATCCTCTTTGGGAGTAATAAAAAAAAAAAGCCTTATGCACATTTTTTTTCTTTAAGTTCTGTTTTGCAGTTGCAAGTAACAGATTGATGACTGCAAAAATACCATGTCCACCTCCTAGATATCATCCTTCAAGCTGCATCTATTTGACTTCTGTAGGTAAGTTTACATTAGTGAGATGAAAACCTTCCAAGGTTGCATTCGTGTTATTAAATAAATGTTAATTAACGCACATAAGGATTTCAAAAGGGCTTAGGTCACCCAAAAGTCTAAATATCCTCGAAAATCATTCAGAATGAAGAACACTAGTAAAATACAAACTCATGGTCCAACACTAAAATAATGTAAAAGCATAATCAAACCAAAATAAAGAAGAAATATTTTTCCAAAGATTTATTAAATCTTCCTTATCAAACAAAGACTCTTGACCTGGCTTCAAAAAGGCTTATTTTCAAATGTGAATTCTGTGATTATGTCATTGATGACAGGAAGGCAGATGATCAGTTTGCTTACTAATTATGTTTATTTTTACAATGTAATTATAGATTATAGTTCTGTGTCGTATAAAATTTGAAAGCACTCTAAGTATTACCATGCTAAAAAAAATAGGTGTTCTCAGCCAATTAAATTTCTTCATGCAAGCAAATTTAGTCCCAACAGCTCATTTTACGGAATTGAGAGATCACAGGAATGAATGTTGTTTTTCTGATATCCCAACACACTGCTACATTATTGATTTCTTTGACAACAAAGAAACCCTATGGTTTATAAGGTCACTTACAACACTTTGCTTGTTGCAGAAATAACAGTTTCCTTCCTTCTTGAAAGCCTCTGTAAGATCCTAAAATATTACAGGAAATAACCTGCCTGTTACTTTTAAATGCATGTGGTCTCACAGATATTCTCAAAACAAGGTTGAAGGGGAAATGCAATGTTGCATATATTCTTTCCGCTGTCATTATCAAAGCTTTAGATTTTTCCTGCCCAAGGAAAGTTTTCTGTATTGTTAGTACAGATAGCTGGAGGTTGCAGTTTGGTTTGCTTTTTAATCCAGTTTTTAATTAAACAAAAATCTTATTAGGAGAGATCTTCTGTGTTTGCTTTCATCCTGGAATTTAACATTTTGGAAAAGATCAGGAACCACATATGCTACCAGCTTTTTGTTCTTTCATAGGGAGTTTTGTTGGTATTGTGCACCAAAGCATTCTATGCCAGGAAAAAATATACAAAATATTGATTTTAAGTTAATTTGTTGATGGCTATTTATTTACATAAATACAGCATCCTTCAGTTTTACATATGATCACCTCCAGCTGTTTCAAGGTGACACTGTTCTTTTTTTCCACTCCTAAAAATATCTATTCTAATCTAAAATTTTAATAACTTCCCTTCGCACCATTCTCTACTCATTTTTTAATGTCATGGAGATCTTTGACGAGACAAATTAATTTGTTCTTTTGAGGGAGGCTTGTTTATTTGTGTGTTTTAATGGATCACTTCCACTAGAGATCTACAGAATTATGTAAAGGACTGTATCAGGTGAACAGACAGTTGTTTTCTTAGCAGTCTATTTTCCACATTGGCAGTTTAGCTGAGAAAGTTTCCTCTAGTTGTGGCCTATTATTATTATTCAAAATTTTCAACCTTCCAGTGCGATCAAGGTGTCAACACCTAGAAAGGGAAATAGAGTTTCCAGTAGCCAACGGTTTTCATATCGGGCATTGAAAATACAGACAGTAAACACACAGGTCTGTTTCCTTACTGAGGAAACACTGATGAGTGTATGTTAAGGGAAAAATCCCTGATGGCTGGCATTGCTGAAGCCAAGCTGAATGCAAAGAAAACTATTTTAGAGTTAAAGCTGCCGGCAACAACATTATACTCACTCTATAGAGACTTCATGCAGGTGAACACACAAAGCATCTTGCAGCAGCAATGAAAGCATGAGGGAAATTGGTACAGTGATCAGTGACCCCAACATGTCATGTCTACGTTATTATCATATAAATATGCATTTCCTATTTTCGATGTTTTATTGACCTGATATCAGCTGAAAAACACAGGCTAGCACTTTTGGCTATTTCAATGGAGGAAAGACTGCTCCTATGATATGGATACAAATACGACAAGCTCTACAGATAATATGAATAAAAGATGTACTGGTTCCTGTTCTGAGGTGAAAGAATCTTTAAAGAAATTGTTTTTCCTGTGAGGAAACCAGCTTTTTACTGAGCAGTAAAATGTTCAAAAGAATCCTGTCTTTTTGATTACTTACAGCATTTTGAAGGTATTCTTCCTACCCTTGTTAATCTATGTGATTGACAAGGTCTACATTTGACTGCACTTTTACTTCATTAGACAGCTCTACTTCTCATTTTAAATAGTGCAACAAATCCACTGCCACCTAAGTGTTTCAATGCTGTCACTAGACCTTTGCTGCAGCAATTTAAAACTTCAGAAAAATATATGGGATTGAATCCCATCCTTCTGTTAAAAAAAACCTGAGATTTAAAAACTCCCATAAAATTTAACCCTAAAAGGACACTATTATGCACCTAAGTTACTCTGGCAAAGACAGCAGAACAGTAAATCAGTAACTACTCAGTTTGTTATAATTTTAAAGGAGTCTGGAGAATTAATAAAATAGAAGTATCATCTTCTTAGTTCCCATTTCACTGCTATATCTTGAGCTTAATCCCTGATGGGTTTACATGTTACTTCAGGAAACTAACATTGTAATGATGTTGCCATTGCATTCATTTTAATGAATCTAACCATGTAGATTGGTCAAGTAGTACTTTTAGTACACTTTTTAAGTATGCAGAAATGCATGGCCTTATTGAAGCCCTTGCTTCTGAAAAGCCAGACCTCAACCACTGTAAAAACCACAAGATTTTTACTTGATACTCAGGTTGCAATTGATTCATTTCTTGGATGCGTTTTATAATGAAAGACAGCATAGGACAAAATAGAACAAAAATAAATATATAGTTCATTATATGTCATAAAATGAGATCAATTGTTTTGCAGACATTTCTCTCTTGCCATTAGCTGTGTAAGGAGTCCATTCAACTAGCATAGACCAGGCATCTAACTCACACTGCTTAGTTCAGGTGCTCTCTTTTAGTAGTTTAAATGTGTTTGTCCCCATCCTTCCACAAACATAAAAGTCATATCCAGCACCATAGCTGTATGCCATAAAATCTGTTGCTCCCTTAGCCTCTCTCTTGGGGTTTCTTGGCTTCCACCACATGTTGCAAATCATGACCTTCCCCATTCTGCTCCCACCTGCTGAAGGCACTTTTTCTTTAGTTTTGTTTTTTTGTCACAGAACATCTTCTGTTTCTACTATCTTTTGGTAACCTAGCCCTTTAAACACATCTTTGGGGAGAATATTCATGTTTTAGTCTCCCATAGTCTCCTGCTTAACTTTAAGGAAAAGCTAGCAAGATGTTTTATCACCTACCGTGCTTTAGTATCCCTTAACATGCGACCCTCGGTCACCTGAGGCTTGCTTGCACTGTCTCCTACCAGCCCCAAGTCCCAGCTCTGATGGGACATTTATCTGCACTTCTCTTTAACGTTAGTATTTATTGTTTCAGTCAGTTTCATTCCTTTCTTATGAATCTCAGATATCCCTCAAAAGCAGAAAGCCTGACAAAAGGGTGGTTCACCAGTGACCGGACCTACGCAGTGCTGAGCAGCTCTGAGACACCTTCTCTGATGCGCCAGATACTGCTTAAGGAAGGGCGTATCACCCAAGCTGGGGTCACAGCCATGTGTCATTTCCCAGCAGACGCAGGCAAGCTCTGCCGGTATCCTGAATAGATGCATCTTGTCCTGTTGGAGCTGCTGACTCACTGGCACTGCTAGCACAACACTGAGCCTGCCCTGTGAGGTGAGGCTCAGCACTCAGGTAACAAAGCACACAGCTTTCTGCTGTCCGCGCACCAGCAAAGCAAGCCTTGCGCAGAGCAAGAAAATAGTGTAGATGTAACCATGAATCTGGAGTAAATTCAGAGGTGGAATAACTTTTAAAATTCCCCTTGCAGCGGGTGAATCCCCCTTTTCCCTTCCCAAATCCTTCCATGTCTCCAAGCAGCAGTTGCCCTCAGTACCTTTTTCAGTTTGTGCAGAGCAGATCCCTTTCACAACAGCACTTGTTCACCCCTAATTCATCATGCTCTGTTTATTCTTTGGACAACAAGATACTGTGGCAAGACTATATTTCCTAATTCTGTACAGAATGGGGATTTTAATGATGGGGAACAAAATCGACCCCTAAAGAGCTGTTAGCCATAATGTCCTTTTGGAAGTAGTTATTTGTCATTCACAGTAACAGGTCTACACAATTTGCATGTCAACAGCTTGCATTTAAAAATAAAGACAAGGGGGAGGGCAGACCCTCAGCCTGGTTGAAATTAGTCCCACTTTGTAGAGTTTATTGTTTTGATTGCAGAGAGGTTACAGGCTGCGACAAAGCTCCCAGTGAATAACCCTTATTATGTAGTACATGCTGCATGATTTATGCTGAACATGACACCTTACAATCTGTATTTCCAATCCCCTTTCATAATGCTTTTGTGACTTACCTCAGCTTGTCCTCTCTTTAACCTTTGTATTCAAAACATATTTACAAATATGCATATTTTACACATTCATACGGCATTCTACCCTTTCCCCTGCTGACTCCACCTTTAAGCAATACTGGAAAGCACAGAGGTTTTAACACATTCCTGATTCTAGTATTTCTTTCAGAATGGACCAAGGACCAAGATGAAAAAACCTATCACAGCATTGTTCTTCATGATATGGAGAGCCGTTACCATTTAAAGTAAAATAATCTACACTAGGCCTCCCATAAGTGTAGTGGGAAGAAAGGCTATTGCATATTAAAACAGAATGGTCCTTACAGACAGGATCGTGTAGTAGTACTGATGAACCAAAAGAGACACGGTAATGTAGTAAAAATTCTTTCAGCTATAGGTGTTTACATATACTGTGCAATAGGAATGCACTTTTGGGAAAGCCAAGGAACACAGGATATGACTTCAAACATTGAAGACTGTATGTTTGCTTGAAGAAGATTATTTTTACAAGTCAACTTTTAATGTTTCATGGCTTTCTAAATCATCTGACTGTTCCGCATTTTTTGAAATCCTGGTGTAAGACACTTCGAATTCAAGTGGTAGAAAGGGCTACGGATGAGGCAGGTATTGCTATTAGAGGTAGTATTTTTGCAGCGTTGAGCTGATTAGCTTTTTTTTTTGTTCCCTGAATGTCTCCAGAAGAATTCTATACTATTATCATCTTTTATCAGCATTTGCTTTGTTATGACCAGAATTGCCTTGAGTAAGATAACCAAGTATGGTAAATATATATGCAAGTGTCTCTGCAAAGCCCACTTTCTTTTAAGCCTATTTCTGCCTTAATGGGATTCATTGCTTCCCTAAGCAGCCCTTGTAATTTTCAGCAAGGTCCTTTAACTCATTTAATGTGCAACATTTGTTCATGCCTAATTTGTCTGAGCCAGGCCATGTTTGTGTTTTCTTCAGATGCAGAAAGGTTGATTGTGAGGGTGGAACTGCCTGCCTCCAGTGAATATATTTCTTTCCAAATTACAGTAATTACTGCAGGTTTCATTTCGTTGGTGCTCTCCTCCATGCCCCTCCTTGACAAGGTTAACAAGCAGAAGGTAACTGAACATCAAAAGATAAGTGCCTAATCACACGGGAAATTGTTGATAGTACCATTTCTCTGGTGATGGTGATAACATTCTGTACTGGATTCTTCTGCAAAGGCACGTAGGAATTAAGTTTACAATCCTAAGGATAGCAATTGTAGATGTCAATAGATTTGCTTTACCTCCAGCTTCTATTCCTAATACGCTGCTTCTGCTAAACAAAGACATTAGAGAAAATTAGATATAGGGTTGTTTTTTTTTCCCCAGTCCCTCCCTTGCTTTTTTAAAACAAAAAAATTTATTGTAGCCAACATTTAGTAAAAGGTAATACATTTAATTAAAATATTTATATTGACTTGCTTCCTTTTTGTCTCTCACAATATTTGTCTGTGTAAATATACATGTATATGCATGTGTGTACTTAAAATATATGTCACTAGGAATATATACTTAATTATGTCTACCTATATACATACCTGATCTCTCCTTCTCCCTCTCTCTCTCTGTATACATGTATTTATCTAGAAAAGGGAAAGGTGAAACTCTAATTTCACCCTGAGAAATCCTGAACTCTGTTATAAATCTAATTTGTCCTTAACTGTTCTAAAATTAGTTCATTTATAAAGTACTTACAGCCATCACTGGCCATCTCAAGCTGCGCTTGCTGACCTCAAACTCTTAAATGTAAAATTATGACAAAATTCTATCTTTCAGTTATTTTCTCCTGGTGACAACTGCATAATAAGGGAACAGATATTTTAGTTTTAGCATAATTTCTCTTTGAAGTTCATCCCTTTTAAAATTTCTCTTATGATACCTTATATCACCAGGCAATCCAGTGCTTAATGAACTGGAAGACCTAATATCAAAAATATCTTTTCTAAAGAGACAAGATTTATTTTTAAGATTTTATAAACATCAAGTACTTCAGAAGCTTCTCATAATTAGCTTAATGATTCAAACTAACCAGTTCTGTCTAACTGATGTCACCCAGAACATTTATAATGGCTCCATTTATCCTATTTTTTACAATGATTAGGTCAACTCTTAGTCATAAACATGTTAAGTCAGATTTTTAGAGATTATTTATATTCAGATATGTGTGTAGATAAGTCAGATTTTTTGTTATTATGTTAAGTCAGATATTTTGAGATTATTCATATTCACATATGTGTATATTTTCTGCAACTGCGTGACTGAATGTTTCTGACACATAAGTGATAAGGCCGAAGTTCTCAGACACATAAATGGTATATTTATAAATCTATTAAAAATCATATTTTATCAATAATTTAGAAACTGGTTTACAATCTGATCTCATTTGCTCATATTTCACAGAATGTTAACCAGAAAGTGGCGTTTGATTTATCTTAGTGTGAAAGGCATAGGAGATACCTTGTTTTAAACAGATACTCATTTTCAGAGCATTTTAGGTATATAAATGGATGAGCAAGATCCATTCAGATATTTTAGGAAATAATTTTTATCTTGTAATTTTCATTAGAGGTCATAAAAAAGAAATCTCACATATAAGGGATTTCCATTTTTTACATTTTAGAATAAGTAGGGGAATGGACTTCCTCTTCTTTCTTAATGTATATATAAATGCATTCGCACTCATTAACATCACAGAGGAAGAACTGTCCTCTTTTTTCACATCCAATCCATGATATGAAGATGTGCTGAAGAATTTGGGTCACAACTCATCACCTAGCATACAGACCTATAAAGCAGAGCAAAGAAAGAGAGAAGAATAGAACAACAGAATTATTTTGTCTCTCCTCAGGGTGAAAGCCAAGCTGCATCCCCACAATTGTCAACTTAACATTGTCTAATTTGAAGGTGTACCTGCCAGTCATGAACTTGTATGTGGAAAAAGTTGCCTGGATCTAGGGACTACTCAGAATCTCAGATGCGTCTCACGGAGTCCAACCCATATAGGCAATATTAAGGCAGAAAAAAGCAGGCAAGATTATTCATAAAGAAATAGATGAAATCGGAAAAAAGTTGGTGTGCGCACAAGCTGAAACAGTGACCGTTGTTTAATAAGGAAGGAATCTTTCCGTGCGTACCCAAACCGTTCTGACTTCAATGTGATCACTTGCTACACGATTTTTGAACCCTTTAAGAACTCTGGCAGGCTGGAACAAACTTTCTTCTGTCTCAATAAGGAAGGAGAAAGAAAGAAATATAAAATCCAGACTTTTAAAATACTTACATAAGAAAAGCTTAATTTGTTTATGAAATGGTCCTAGGTAGCACCATTGCTGATTCTTCATACAATGGGTGAGAGGTGGACTCGATCTGACAGGCACATGGTGCAGATCTCTATAAAAAAAATATCTCTCCTGTTGTACTCTGTTTTGACATGCATGGGCTGTTGGAGTCCAAGCTCAGCAGTGGGAACATCTGATGCCTTTAAAAAGCTGAAAGCAATGACTGTAAGGTGTAGTGTAATGAATATACGAAGACCCCAGAGAAATGAGTGGCAGGTTGCCGTTTGAACAGTCTCTAACTTCACTGAGGATGAAAACCATTCAGTAGCAAGCAATGTTAACTAACTCACTTGTGAGGAATGGACATTCAAACCATTTGCCTGGGACATTTAAGATAGACTTCAGTAGAAAAAAAATGAAGATAAAACCCAAACCTCTTTTCTTAGTCTGTGAAATGAGGTCAACACAACCAGGGAGGCAATTCAGAGAAACTAAAAATGCTTAATTTATATGCCTGAAGCAGACAATTGTGAATATCCCCTGTGGTGAGTAACAAGAATGTGTCAATGCTGTTCCACGGTAAAAGGATTGTTAACTGCAGAGCTGCAATGTAAAGAAAAAATAACTTCATACAAATACTCGCTACAGAGAAATAGAAAATAACTTTTTCCATCAACAGGTAAACAGTACTTTCTTGATAGCACAGTACATACACTGGAAGAAACTAACATAGTATAGCATTCATTAAAGCTCATAAACTTCAAAACAAAACTTGTCCTGTCTCTTTTACAGCTTAAAAAGTACCCTCAAAATCCCAAATCTGGCTATGTTTTGATAAATAGACAAAATAAAAGCAAAGCAACAAATATTGGAGTATGTGCTGTAAAAAAAAAGAATAAATTCTTTAATAGCCACAATCTTTACACGTGGAAACAGAAGAGTATGTTTCTGTGAGTGGTGAGAATATTTGATTTTAAGTCACAATATTCTGTTTAAAATCACTACTTGAGAACTCAGAGGATAGGAGAGAACACCCTAACGAGACTTTGGGCTGTCTGTGGATCTCTGAGCCACATTCTTATGGAGTCAGACTCCCATTTTCCAGTGAGGATCTGTACTGCCAAAAATACATCTACAATTGTATCAATGTTTATTTCCTCACACACACGTTTTGGCTGAAGACAGTTCTTTTCAGATAATACAGTATTACTGACACACAGAAGGCTTTTCAGGTCATGGGGCTGCTGCTGATTTACATGTAGATTACTATTCATAGCTACAGGTGCTGCCAAGCTCATTTTGCTCCAGATGAAGAAAAAGAATATTTCTCAGATTTTATCTCAAACTTAAATGGATTTTCATTTTTGTAAGGGGACAGGTTTGATGTTATATTCTGCTTATAAATATATTTAAACCCCAGCTAGAGATTTGCACGTCTTATAACATCCCAAAGAAAGGATCCTGAATACATGGGCTACAAAGACTGAGAAAAACTGATGCTTTTTAGCTGTACTTTGAGGCCAGCTGAATTGAGTCCCATGGAAGATTCAGCTGGCTGAAATACACAGAAAATGAGTGTTTCCTGGAACCACTAAATAACGTATTACTTCTCTCTGTGTTGCCGAGTATTTCTCTTCAATGACTATCTTACCAAGAGCATTCTCACTTCATTTCAGCCTAAACTCCAGGTGAGTTTAATCTTATCTGGAACTGGCTCACCATTCACTTTCAGCATGCAATAACCTACTCTTCAGTGTATCACAAAATCTCTGAGTTTTTCTGGAATGTCTGTCCCAAGCTTTGAAAAATAGTCAGCTGTTTCATTCACAGTATTTCCATGTGGTTTTATTCCTACCTTTACAAACGTATCCCTGTGGAAGAGGAGCATAAAATAAAGCAGACAGGATCATATGAAAAAGACATCGTCCACATGTTGTTTGCATTTTAACTGAATACGCAAATCAATAGATCTGACCGTCCTTTCCTGCTCCTCCCTTCCCTCACCTCTGCCTTGCCTATTATGTCTTTACAGAAATAAAAGTCTAGTTCATTTTATTTCAGACCTCTGTATTTGTGCCTAAGATGCAGAGATGTACAGTACCACTTAATGCCCACTCCAAGCAAGCGATAGGGCTTGACCTCTTCAAGTTTCTCTCTAAACACAGCACTGCATACTTTCAAATGTTTATTCTGCGAGATGGCAACTGCAAGTGCTGCACACTAGCCATCCTCTACATCTAGAGTTATTTCAACACCTACAGCAGGAAGCATTAAGTGATGCCAAGGCATTGCAGCAGCAGATTCAGCAGCCAAGCCCAAGTGACCCTTCAAGTGTAAAAGGGTTTTGCCTGAAGAGTTCAGGGTCTCAGTGGGGAAACTGTTGAGCAGTTCCATGCGGCAGGTGGCCTCTCTTGTCTTTAGTGAGTACCTTGAAAAACGCTGTTGGGAGAAAGACCGTTTAAATATCTGAAATAGGATAATGTTCATGTGTACGGAGAAAATCTATGTGCGTAAGCCGTTGTCTGTTTTTATTACCCTCAGAAACAGGCCCCACTAGAGACACAATACAGAAACAGGACATAGTTAACTTCCCTATAAACTATCCCTTTCTTTCTAAGCCTGCACATTATATCTGAGCTATTAGATAGCCAGTAGGTAAAGAAGAGCTTTATAGACAGTGGAAGTCCTTCTCTTTCTCTCTTTCTGGCCACGCGTGTGTTCTGTAAGTACTGAACTAGCTCCATGGAATAACTTTCTGTCTATTAACCATGAACAGCCCTTAAAAAATTGGGAAAGAATCCACTTTAAAATGTATCTGATAAAAACTGCAAACAGTAGACAGTCAGAATGCAGAGTTGCTGCTGGTATTAACAGAAGTACCATCTGAATTCTCCAGATCCTTTTCTGCCAATGTAGGCATACTGTAAATATTCAGTAAATAAGCGTAGTGCATACTGGCGGAATAGAACTTAGATGTGCAGGCAGATGCAGAGAAACACAGTACATGTACAAGCACGTAAAATACTCAAACAGAAAAAAGACTTTTGAGAAACTCTTTGCATCTTCACTGTGCACTTTTGTTGTCCTAAAGAAAACCCAAGTGCAGGTGGAAATCAAAAACCATTAAATTTATCCACTGCAAACCTGGTCACAGCGGCTCTAGTGTCATAGCATCAGAGACCAGACAAGGATAGAAGAGGATCTCAGCAGGTTCTATCCTTTCAGAGCTGCCTTCCTCTGAGATGTTGGTAGCACTGATCTTTCTGGTCTCAGGCCAGTACAGGCAGACTTCAGGATAGGCTTGCTGCTTTCTGCCTAAGAAAATCATGGACTAGAAAAACCTTATCTTTATTGAAGCAAAAATTATATGGTTTTAGTTTATTTGTTTTAACAGAGCATTACAAATCTGAGAAATAATTACAGCTTGTTTTTCCATGAGACAACCAAGTTGTCCTACAGCTGTAGTTGCCTGTGGTGAAGCTGTAAGTCTCTACCATATACTCACAAAAGGGCTTAGTTTGTGCCTCCTATCTCACTATAAAAATCCACCTTTTTTTTTGCTGGCGAAGAGGTAGTCAGATTTCTAGTTAAGTGGTTCCAAGTCCAGAAGACACAGTAGCATTAGGTAGATTATTCACAACTTTGGGGGAAATAAGGAAGGAACAATGGGGCAATGGAGCTTCATATACACCTTTTTTAAGACTTGTGTTGTCTGTCATAAACTAACTTATTGAAAAGAACCCTATGACTACCCTGATTCAGTGTATTTAATGCTGCCTCTCCTCTAATACTGGAAAAAATGTTTTAATGTAAGTATAAGTAGTCTCCCCAACAAAGCATAACCAAATGGACCAATGTTATTATGGACCAATTCTCTAAACACAAGATATTTTTAATGAGGAATGTGTGATCCTAGCTCAGAACCCATGCTTCCTGCTTACCTTGCTTCCCCTCCCTCAGTTCCATGAGATAGTCTCAAGGATGCAAAATAGGATGCTGTAGTCAGTGTTCTATACTGACTTTAGTATGTCCCCAATGTAAATTTGGAAAGTTTGGATTGTTTGGGAGAACAAGTCAACAGTGCTTTTAATTTTGTTAAATACTATGCAAATAGCTCCTTCTGGTCTTGAAGTGGCAGGCCAGTGTGTATCTGTTTGCCATCAGAGATCTGTACTAGGTAAATCTGGCTTACACTTCACTAGTGTTTGCTGTCCTTTCTGTTGCTGTTTACCCTCACATTGGAAAGGAATCTGACAACTGAAATGTTGGATTTGTAAATGGATTAATGCTGCGTCCCACAAGGATAACTGAAGAAATCAATGACAGTTGGACATCCTCCTGAGAGCTAGATCGTATGCTTCATAAGGGCTGCTTTACAAGATTTATTTGTGCATCATCTATAATAATTATGCTCTACTGGCTATTCCTTTGTGCACTGATATGTGGCGTAGCTTTTCACACATGCAGAAGTTTGGATTTTTAAATGAAATGATATAAACCAAAGCACTTAAATTTCTTGTATTTGAAGACTGAGTGAACTGCTGTATAGTTTAAACAATAAATTAAGAAACCTCAGAACCTTTACATGTGTCATTGTTTTTTGGAAACAATATCAAAAGACAGACTTCGAAAGCATCGTTATAACTTTGAGGAAAAGTATTCATTTTCTTGCTTTCTAATCATACGTGACAATGGGAAACGAAATCTGATAGGAAGGCTATTTCAGGACTTTAGAGTCTGTGTTCTGTGAAACAATTAAACATGCCCACATCAGTGATGAAAACAGGAGTTTAGAGAAAAGTAATAGACATCAAATGTCCTCTGAAAGAATTCACTGGCTGTTCAAAATGACAATATTTTAAGAGCTTCTTCAGACACCAAAACAACCATGTGTGTAACCCTCCCTTCCTTCTGCTCAGGAGCAGAAACAGAGACACCAGATGAAAACCAATACCAGTGGAAAACTGCTAACTCAAAGTATCTAGTAAATAACAATACTTGTGCAACTAGGTATTTGCAGTCAACTGTCAAATGCATGGCCTGTGGTACTTATCATATTATGTGGAGCAAAGGATGAGTTAAATCTTTGGTCATCAAGCCAGTTCCCTGCTTCATTGCACCTTGGAATTATTTTCTGTGTTCAGCATAAATATATGCATAGATTATGCATATATGTTTCAGTGTTGATGCTTTAGAATTAAAAAACTTAATTTAAAAGTGTTTGAAGAGGCAGGTTTGGAGTTAGATCTGATTGTCCATGCAAAAGACAAATTTGATGATGGTTCAAGACCATAGGTGCAAGCCCAGCAGAAGTTACAGGTTGTCATCAATCTTAATGTTTTCTCTCCAAAGCTTAAATGACTGCTCTGACCTTATTTATTCTAACATAAAACAGAGTATCATATATATATATGATTGGGCTTTCAGGAAGAAAATTAATTCAAAATACTGTTAACAGTTATAATTTGCCCCTGGAGAATGGATGTGGGAGAAGATGAATTGATAGATACAGAACTTCTTATTCAGACTTTGTTCTTTATGTGATTATTGGTAATGTTACTGTGAATTATCAGCTAATGTTTGGGCTATATTAGTGTTTGTAGCCAAACTCAATAGCTTGGTTAGTGATTAGAATCCCAAGATTTATATGCTTAATAAAAAAATTAATATGTTCCCCAAAGACATATAATAATGCCATTTCAGCAAGAAAAAAAATCATGATGTATTGCAAAATTCTCCTCTTTTCCTGCACCTCCGGTTTCTGCAGAAACCAAAAGGAAAAATTACATTTGAATGTTATTTTTTTATACATTAATTTTGGCCTCATGCTAATGAAATCTTCCTCAGAAGCTAAATGTAGTGGTAGGAAGCTGCTGCTACTTTTACATCCTAAGTTACATAGCTGTGAGATTAAGTCAGAAAGGAAAATAAGTGAATCTTTTTGGCGATAATTCTTCTCACCATGGGTTTTTTTTGGTTTGTTGTGTGTGCCTGATGGAGTCAGCAATGTCTTTGTCTTTCTCATGTTCTCTGTTTACTGCTTTCAGTGCATTGATGCATAACTTCGTCATTTGGCAACAGTTTTTCTCAAGGAAGAAAAGAGGAAGCTGGGTTCTGCTCTTTCATACGGTTTTACTAGACATGCTTAATTTTAATCACTTAAATTAGGGGGTTTATCAGTTTTCTGTAAAATAACAGCAATGTCTGTTTTCAATACACAATAAAACACTTTAAGGTCTACATGCAGAAATATTTCTATTATTACAAATACTAATTATTAGTAAATCTACTAATTAGTAGTCTCTCTCTCCCCTCTACAAGTAGAGGGACATGGACATTATAGGTGTACTAAAATCACATATAGTCTGAAGAAAGGCTTTTTGTCATTTTGATCCAATGGATTTAATTATCAGTCATTAATAAACACGATAGTGCAGTAATCTTTCTCTAATTTGTATTCAGGGTAGCAGTTTAGAGAGTACAGAATTGTATCTGTTATCTCATTTTTGTGAATTGTCTGCCAGAGGCTCTAGATCCAAATTTTCTAAACTTGGCAGCTATCTGTATCTATTTAACAAATTGCTAGTCTATGTCATTTTTCAGGACATCCATTGCATATCTTTTCTTAACTCCAAAGTGCCACAGATGACATACTTTTTTTTAACAGTGCATTGAAAAACAAATGTGTACATGTCAAAATGATAGTAAAGTTTACTTTCAAAATCTAACTCCAGGTTAACTTCTACATGTACAAATCTGAGGCATTTTTCCATACTGTAATTAAAGATCTTGACAAAAGTGCTATCACACATAGCTTGCTGCTCATCTTGAAGAATATTTATTGAATTTCCTTTGGGAGTATTGTCTTGGGAATTGTCCCTATTTTTATAACTATCTTGGTTCTGGCTGTATTGCTGGAGAATAACATTGCATTCTACTAATGAAACAAGAACCTCAGTACAATCATGTGGCATAGCCTATCACACTGCTTCCTCTAAATGTTACCATACTGTTTAATATGATGGACTAGGGAATCATCAGCAAGCTGAATGTTACTTTGAAAGAGGGGGTTAATATTAATGGGGATGTATTTCACTGTACTGAACCTTAATCCTCAAGATTCAATGCTGTATCTGTCTTTTTTTTATATGCCGTACATAATCCTTTTAATAATTACACAGTTGTAAATTCTACTTACCCTGCCCTGCTGTCCATACTACATCACTTGCTTTGCCAACGTTCTTGCAGAGCATGAATAACAGTGTACCCTCTCAAAAATTTGCCAGCCGAGTTGGAGAGTAGGTGAGGTTGTAGCGGCTCAACTTGGCTCTGAAGGACATTCTTTCACGTATTTTCTACCTTTAGAGCTTTGACTTGTTGAAGTGAATGATGTAGTTTTGCCCCTAGTGCCTGATTCATGTCGTGCTGGCCCCACCAACAGTAGAAGTAGTACCATACTCAACATAAACCCTTGCTGCCAGAGGGTCCTCCAGCACACAGGGTAATCCACAAACAGGCTGAAAGAAGAAGAAAGCACTAACAGTGACTAAAAAAGGAAGACTGTGTTTCTGTTTCTAGGACCTTTTATAGCCACACCATGGCACTGATCTTTATTCCAACAACTGACCCTTCTATGTTCTTGATGCTGTCCTTTCTTTTTCTCTGTATATTTGCTTTTTCCTCTTCTCTGCAAAAACAGTATTTCTAAGTTGTGATCATTACTCATATCTAGGAATCTGGCCATTCAGTTCATGCTGTAGAAAAATGCCACTGTGCCAAATTCACTAACAGACCCAGTCTGATTTACTCGTCATCTCTATCAGAGAAGGTATATTCTGTCTGTATTGGCTTCTTTCTTTGCCTTTCTCTTGTCATTTCCATCTGATCAAGCATTTTTTTCAGATCTTAATTTTTGCATATAAAGCTGTAGCTGACCTATTCTATGAGTATGTTTTATTTACTGTCTTTATATAAAGCTCTGCATGTCAGCCTGAGATTGAAATGCATTGGTTTGATAAGCATTGCTCTACCTATAATCTGATTTCAAAGTGACATACCACTGTGCCTTAGAATACTCTGCAAGAAAATATGTGTGATGTTCGGATCTTTTGATCCTTCTCTGAAAAAAGAGGAAGTGATTACACATATTTTGCTGAAGATTCTTCTGCTTGCTTAATATCGTTCAGTTTAATTTGCTTTTAAAACAACTTCCAATAATTTGAATAGCAGGTATGAAAAAAATAACGTCAAATCAAGCAGCAATGAAAGATATTTCAAAAACTGCTTGGAAGTTCACCGGGAATTAGGTTATCATTGCCATTGCTCAGCTGTACAAGAAACAAGATTCAGCCTTTGTGTCAATAGAGGGGAAAAGCAAAGACTCACTTCTCAGAGATTAAGAAAATGGGAGATAGAAAATGGGTAAAGATCATCAGATACTACAGCCCTACTCTTTCTTCCACTTTTTCTGTTCAAGGTGACTGGAACAGAGACAGCTGATTCAAAAAAAGGGAGACCAACGAAGAGAAAGAGAGCATGGGACACATTCTGGTATTTTTTTTGTCCACCTCCTCGGGTACATCCTTTTGATTATTTTATAGAAGAAAAAGAATCCAGGAAAGACTGTTTAAATATTTCTGTTAATCCCAGTTAGAAACATATGACATTCTAAATCAGGCCTAATTGTGCAAATTGTGTTCTGAAAATTGAAGTAACGTCAGAGCACAGACAACATAAGTACATAAAACACCTGCGGAGATGACTGATACTGGAAAATATCAGGCAAAAGTTTTAATTATTCAAGGAGTGTCTCTTTCAAAAGATGATATACATAGCCTTTTGATAATACTTCTAACTTTCAGTAATAAGACCTATGTAATTTAGCCCAAATTAACAGTTAAAATAAAGAGCTATTCCTTATCAAAAAGCACTTTTGTGAAATAACTTCATACTACATAGTGATACACAATCAGGATTTTTGTTGCCACCTGAACTTAGCTCAACTTACATAAATGATTTTTAAAGAGGAAGAGGGTTTCCCAAGAGGAAAAGAAAAAAGAGAAAAGCACCCTATTACAATTAAAATAATAAAGTTATGGATATCTGAGAGTTGTGGTTACTCAATGGAAAAGGTAACTGATTAGTTCAAAGTATAAGTAAAGAATTGCCAAGATGACCCCTATGCACCGCTCAGTCATATTCACAGTATGGTGTCACATCTGCCATTCTCATACCTTTGGTTTTCATGACCCTTCAATTATGCTTCAAGAAGTTTCAACTGCCAATCAAGAGGCAGAGGTTAACAGATACTAAATTGTTAGAAAATATGGGAATTGTATGTTAAAAAGATAACTACTCTTCAAACAGAGAACGGAGCTGAAGCCAGTAAAATGGAGTCGTGTTTAATGAGCAAAAGAATAACTAAATTGACATTACTGGGTAAAAAATATTCCTAATTATTGAAGTAGGAGATGAAAAGGAGAACAAAATATAAAATCTTCTATAACTATATCTTATGAGTCAGTGTTAAAATTAAAATAGTATTACGGAATAAAAAGGAAAAAACAGGCAAATGGTGATTAACCAATCAAGGGAAAATGGAACTGGGAAGGTAATGTAAATAGAGAAAGCATAAATTATTCAAGCATAAATTATTGCAGAATTATGGATCTATCAGTTAATTAAAGGCATACCACAGGAGGCTAAAGAAAGCGCAATAAAAGGGTGGGAATGATGGAAACTACCGCACATGTTAGCTGGTTTAACATACCAAAGAAAACATAAATGAATCCAAAAAACAAGAAGTAGGAAAAATTCTTTCTGTCACACAGAACAAAAGAAAGCGTTTTTAGGAAAAATATTTGTAAACATAAGAAGGCCCATAAAGTATAAAAATGACTGATCACAGGGCACTTTAATCTCTGATTAGTGTCTATTTAAATTAAAAATTAGCAAAATGTGACCTATGTTCTTACATGTAATAGACAGCATATATGTAATAAAATGGATTTTGTCCCTATATAGAACTACTGAATACAGCTAATCTTCTCTCTAGAATGTAGACTTTATCAGATTTAACCATGAAAAGTGATTGAGCTCAAACTAAATACTAAAAGTGTCATGTTTTACTACTAGTTATAATTGCTTGAATTCACCCAGAAGTATGGCCAGCATTTTTCAAATATCACTGCACATGGTGCTGTTCCGCTATTATTTCTCCAGTAAATTTTTCTCCTTTTTTATACTTGGGTTGACTACTTTTTCCTTGGCAGAAGTGTTTTGAAAAAGCAATAGCAGAAGGAGTGCTTTAACACTGGAAATATTCAGTGCTGGACTGTGAGACCATGAAGAGAATGAGCGAGTTTTCACAGTAGAACTGGAAGGATAACTGTGGTCTTTCCAAAAAGAGAGGTGCTTTAACAGCAGGACAGCCTGTTGCAGGAATGGCCAAGGAGAAGACCCAAGATCTTTTCCAAGAGTTCGACTTTCTTTATGTCCTACTTTTCTTTATGTCCAGTACTATTGCCTGCTGATGCTCTGTCATCCACTACTCAGAAAACCTCATTTTAGTCAATGTCATTCTCTGCGTATCACTTAAGCATCCAATATGTATAGGGTATCCATCATCTTTTTCACACCAAGCCCCAGTAAACTACTGCAAATAAACAGCAGGTTTCCTTCCTCAAGGAGAATGATAAAAAAAAAAGAGGGTTTAACAGGCAGAAACTTGGGGTAGGGATCTTCTTAGACTTTTTTTTTAGAAAGCCAAGTTGATGTGAGCCTTTAGGGAAACAAGTTAAGGTCTCTTGTCTACTGATCTTGCAAAAATTTAAAGCAGCGAAAGCACAGCATACATGTGAGTGTGTCCTGTGATCCAAGAGATGTGAATCATCCAAACTCTTTAGGATTCAGTGCTGTTGTATGGCTCAACTTGCCAATTTTACTTCAACTGCACAACAGTGCAAGGTGAAGTCGGGAGGTCAGAGGACTATTAGAGCAATAAATAGACAATTCAATACAGCAGAAAAAGAAAAGAAGCTTTGTATTTATGTCTTTTCCTCATCTTCAAATATAGCTTATGTACCTATGAAAGCCCAATGAAAGAATATCTTTGGTGCACATGCACAGCTTAAATACACTTCATTTTTTTTTTGGAGGCAGGAAAGGGAGAGAAAGACATGAGGTTACTGCAAGATGAGTGTTTGCTGCTGGTAGAACTCTTAGCCGAAAGAGTCTCGGCGTCTCTATAGAACAGAATACTCAATACTCAACACTTGAGTTTCTGTCTATCTACACCAAGGCAGAGCACTTTACTTCCAAACTGATGGAAACCTGGAGAAGTAATTATAATTATAAATTATAATATTTTTAACTTTTTAATGCTAAAAGGGAAGATCAAATTCTTTTTTTTAAACACAAGCTGGTTTGCTAATTCCTTAAAAAGTACATTCACGCATGTGCATATCCTGGTAAAGAATGAGAGCTTTTTCCCGTCTGTGATTTTTGCACTATTTGGCATTTTCTACTGACATTTATGAAACTCAACAAGTCTTTTTTTCATTTTATTTTTAAAGCGCTTCTCCCTCTCCCTTTCTTCAGCCTGAATTATGAAGATTAGCTTACTGTGTTCCTTGACAAATCTCTGCAGAAATTCCACAAGCAGCAAATAAATGGGTTTGTCATATTTTTTTCCCTGTTAGCTTTGTGTTTGCGGTTGAAACCACATTGATTAATGTAGATTTCCATTCACAGGATTAATATATTTAAAACTGATGACTCTCTTCGGTGGCACTACAAAGAGTGTGTGTTCATAGCAAGGCAGGTTCTTGCAGGCCAATGAATGTGTACTGCAAAAAATCAGATCTAATAATGCCTTAAATACAGAATAATGAAGACCTTGTTTATGAGCTACTGGGGTGGGTCACAGGAACTTAAGCGACCTACATACAACCTAGATACATATGTATGAGTTACAATGCATTAGTCTGAAAATCAAATTGTTCTGTAATTCTTTTCTTTTTTGACTAATTGCAGATAGAGTCACTTAAACTGCATTCTGAAACATGTAGCAGGAACTCTTACCTTGTTATAATCATAACACATGCCTACAAATAAACCTAAATTAGCACAACTCAATGTGGTAATTAAGATAGAAAAAGGCAGTATTAAGCAGTGTGGCCTACCAGATTCCTTGGGGAGAAAAAAAGGACTAACATGACTTGAAATGTGTCCAAGGGGTTTAGTTAGCCTCCAATTAGCAGCAAAGTTCCTCCATTAAAATGCATAACAAATACCAGCCTACATGTCCCTGAACCCTTCATTATTTACGTTTTAATTTCAGATGGTTCTTTTATTATAGCATATATCCCAAAAGCTAGCATTGACTTTTAATTACACTATACAATCATTGCTGTCAGGTGATAAGTTGGAAGAACAGAAGACTCCAGGGCACATCTGGGTGAACCACGAGAGCTCAGCTCTTAACCAAAAGCAAACAGCAGAACAAACGCAAATATTACAGGAACAATCTTCAATAAAACGAAGGCCAAATGGTCATCTCTCCTTAACCCGGCATTTTACACCTGCCATGAAATCCAAAGAGTTTACTCAGACATTCAGACAGAAATATAGGAACTGGGGACGTGAAGAGGTACAGAAAGTGAATTGTGCCCATCTGCTTGCACTCACTCAAATTCAAAAAGGACACACGAGTTTCTTTTTTCCCTGTTACTGTTATTGATCTCTTATTAGAAGGGTCATATTAGGAGTTGTTTGCTGAAGATTTCCATACTGTGCCAATATAATTAATAAATTGCGGGACACGGAGGGAGGAGTAGTGGAGAAGCACGTTAGGCAGGTTTTGGCTTCTGTCTTTGCATTTGTTTTAATGCTATTACGTGTCTCGTGGCCATCATCTGCTTTAATTGTGTCTACGTGAGAAACTCGACTTTGAATTTGGGCTGCAGCAGTTGATTAGATTTTGAAACAAAGAGGGATTGCTGGGTGGTGGTGACTGCTGATTCCAAATCAGGAGGGCATAAAGCAACCATTAGTGAAAAATCCATGGCCGGAAGATCACAGAGAAAGCAAGGAGATGGCTGTCAGTGTCACCCTTTTAAAAGTCAGAGGCCTGCCCCAGCTGTCTGCTGATGTTAGCAAAACTACAGCCAGACGAAGACTTATATGAGTGCTATAATTACATGAGCAGTGTTATACTGAGTATCACCTTTATTTCTTTCTTTCTTTATTGGCTACATTTATGGGAAATAAGTCAGGATGAAAATATCTCGTTTAGCTTATTTTGAGCTCCTCTTCTTGCATGGGAAAAACATGGTGGAACAGCTAATACACAATAAAATACTGCTTATCCAACCAGAAGTGTATTGCTCAGTAAATTATTCTTCTGCTTGCTGTGACCTTTTCTCTTTTCACAATGTTTTTTCCTGTGGGAATATGGAGGGTTTAATATTCAGCTGAAGTATATGATATGCAATAATCCTTTCCTGTATTTTCTGTCGTTCACCGTAACTATGACATCTCCACTGTGACCAAGTCACACAGGAGTCATACAGGAATTGTACAAAAAACAAGACTTTTTTTGTTGCAGTTACATGCATTTTGAGGATTCATGTGGAATAATCTTATTCATCGTACACAAATATCTTCTCAAAATCTGGTATTTCTTCCTTAAAGGGAAAAAGCACTCAAACACACAAACCCACTTCTTATCTTTCCTTAAATGTTTTAGAAATATTTTCTAACAAAAAATAGCATTGCTAACTGCTATGACTCATCTTTCTTCACTTTAAGACAGCTATATTTGTGAAGCTAGGAATCAAGACTAGTGCAGCTTTCAAAAGTTTTTTTTCCTCCCAATTTTCTTAATAAGTGCTTGGGAACTGTAGTTGGGTTGGGATGTAATTATGAAGGGCAGACACATTTTAAAACATTCCATAACAAATACTAAATTTTCTAAGGTAATCGAAGCCTGAAAAGGTAATAGACAACAATCATTGCAATGGTAGGTCCCAATTTAGCACTCCTGCAATTAAGTGCAGGTTATATTCTGGTGCTGGATTTGGCCATGAAGTATATAATAAAAATAGAATAAGGGTAAGACATTAAGTAATGACATGAGATCATTTTATGCAGCCATTTGGAAGTCCTAGTTTGAAATATCTAACCAGCTGAAATCAGAACCATTTGAAGCATTTTCTGAATACTCAGAGGTACTGAAATGTCAGCTATAAGCTTATAAAAGAGATGACAAGTTAAGGTGAAGGAAGTTACTAAGGGAGTGAAGAGATTAACAAATACCACTATAATAAGATGCATTGCTGACATATAGTTACTTGTGTTTGTTGAAGGTAATATTCTCATTTCTAGATAAGCTGCACAGGAAAGAGTTGAACATTAAGCCTAAGGTAAAAGTCAATCACTGAATGATATTAATTTTCTTATGCTGAAAACCCAATGTGAAATGTTTTTTAATCGTGCCATTAACCCACAGCATACATGTATAAATCAACAGAATACAACACTGCCTTCTGTTTACCAGTGAGGGATAATCCCAGTTAACAAATTGATTGTGAGTGATATATTATTAGAGAGAGAAACATTTTTTTTTATAAAACTGCTCGAAATAATGTATTTAGGTCAAGCTTCGGGAGGTGGGCACTAATCAAAAATACAAAGAGAGTGACCTGTTTAAAACACTGCAGAACCAATCTTTTCACATATGAAGTGGCTATGACTATGTACCAGGCAAAGAGCAGCTCTGCCTGCACTGGCCCCTAAAGCCTCAATGTTATGCGTTAACTACATTGGGGATTAAATTAATCTGAAGCTGGAGGTCAAAATATTAATGTTTTAAATAGTTCAGAGCAGAAATGACCAACAGAGCAGTTGGATGGGGTGCTGATTTGGCATTCCCCCCACCCCTCAAAGGGATGAATGTGTGCGCTTAAGTATTGATTAACAGCTCTGGCTTCAGTCTAACAGAAATGTTGTTTTACCATACTGCTTTTTCCTTATTTTTTTTTTTTAAACTGGAAACAGGAGAGTAACTGACATCTAGACTTCTTGACCAAGCTTCATTCAGGTCTGCCCTGTGCCTCATGACTAATATTAGCGTTCTTTGTATAACTGATCATTGTCAGGGGGGAGACTCAGAGATTCTACCTGATATTCCTAGAATTCACTGAACCCTTCATCCAAGTGCAGGATCACTGATTAAAAAAAAAAGTGTAAGAAGTTATGGGCAGTTATTTTGTTCATGTCCTTTTTGTTATTCCATTAAATCTCATTTCTCAGTGGCATTTTCCAAACAGAATTCAGTGTTAGAAACTCCATGATTTCCCTAGGTGATTCATTCCATCGCATTTTCATTACTTTTAAGTTTTTTTCCTAAAAGATTTTTTGGCTTTTTCCCTTTAACAATATCTCCTGTGATTACTATGAGGAGCTATAGTCACAATAGACCTGGAGATCATGACCATACACTCCCTTAATTTTTTTTTCTCTTTCAGCCTATAAAATCCTGATTCTTTCCCTTGTCTCTCACAGGCAAAGTACGTTAGACCCCTGGTTGTGTCCCTGCCTTCTGTGATGTTTTTTTTGTTGTCCTCAACATTTTCAAAGCAGAATGCCCAGTTTCCTCTCAATGGTCCTCCCAAAACTCCTTATCAGTTTGAGCTAAGTGAAAGAATAATATCAAAACTGCTGTATGCAAAACATCTGCGGTCAAAGTAAAACATTCACTTATTTTTAACAAGGTAGTGTTACTGTTGATGCTAGTTCAGTTTGTATCTCTCTATAGCTTGTCTCATTTAGATATCTTTGTGTTTATACAACTTATTATTCCTGCCTAAAAGAAGAACTTTCTATACAGTGTGTTTTAATCACTGAGATCATTAGTGAAGGTACTGAAGAACTTTAAAATTATGACTCTCCCTGAATTAATTTTATTTCTGCAATTTTGAAAGTGAACTATTGATAGACAAAATTTTAAATGCAGTTTACCCCTATCCAACAGTACTTCTATCAAAATAGTTTCCTTAGATTTATTTTTAGACAGGATCATAACTGCAAAAGGTCATGATGTATAACACCTCTTTTTTTCATCCTTACCCTTGCTATGAAGAATTTAAATGAAAGTATTAGTTTGGCTTTGTTCAGCTCCTTGTTATCTTGCAAATATTTAGCTAAATTATTGGTTCCAGGTTCTTGTGAGGAACTGAAAATAAGATGGCTGGTTGTCAATGACTTTCCTTTTTTTCCCTAACCCTTTAAACTCTTTAAACAGTTACATGGTGTTTGCCTTCTAGCATCCCATGAGTCTTCAAAGATAACAAAAAATTTCTGAAATTTTTTCAGTCAAACAGCAGAGCTTAGTAAAATTAAAAATACTCGGGCATTGGACACTGTAACAAAAACCAACAGGAAATGGACAAAGAAGCTCATATAAAGAATTAATATAGTACCCTTTTAGAGCAGCACATTGCAGTAAATGTAGAGTTCTAAGTCTTTTTTTCATAAAAAGTTAAACTCTTATAGTATTGAAGGACGAACCAAAGTCCTTCATAAAGTAATTTAAAATGCCAATGGAAAGAACATTTCACTCACTTGCAGGCATTTTCCTTCATGGTGCAAGGGAATATGCATGAGAACCAGAGTTGGAAAACAATCTTTCTTCTTTAAAAAGATATGTCTTACACTGGACATTAGGGAAAATATCTTTACTGAAAGAGTGGTCAGGGTTTGGAACAGGCTGCCCAGGGAGGTGGTGGAGTCGCCATCCCTGGAGGTGTTTAAAAAATGGGTATATGAGTTCATTAGGGACATGGTTTATTAGGGAGAGAGGCACAGTTAGACTCGATGATCTGAGAGATCTCTTCCAACCTTATGATTCTATAATAACATTTTTAATAAATAAATTATACATTTTAACTGTGTATGGTATACAATCTAAATATTTTTTTCATCTGCAGGAGTTCATTGAAAAATTAAATTAGTATCATTAACTTGGGAATACTTTTATATTATTATATTCCTTACTAATTCTTTATTACCTATCTTATTTTGAATCAAGCAAACAAATCTGGAAGAGAAATTAATATATAATGGTATTTTGTGTTTAGTGGTTAGTCATTTTTTGCCTACAAAACAGGAACAAGTTTAGAATTTGCTGGATTTTCAAGGCATAGGTTATCCCTGCTGTTGAATACTGGACTCCTTTTATATATTTCAAATTTGATATGCAAAAATAGACTTCATAATTTTCTTTTATCCTATCTACTTTTAAATTGAAAGAGGACAATTGTTAATGCAAATATCAACCAATGGGGTGCTTACCACTCATGAGAGTGGTAAGATCCATAACTCACACAGTTTCTCTATTCTGCATCAGCTTTGTGTACCACACATTAGAAACAGGCTCATCATGTTGGAAAGCAATTTAAAAGTTTTCTCCATAAGGCAATCATATTACCATACATATTTACGGCTTTAATTTCTCTACCTCGTTTGCCCTGTTCACATCTATTACATCTGGGGAACGAAGGGAACAGAGGAAGGGAGGAAAGGAGGAGGAAGTAGGAAACCAGAAGTGCTATCAAATTTTTACATTCTTTCACCAAACCCTGTTTATTGAAGGTTAAGGTATATTTTATTGAATGAATTGATGCATCTATAATCCCAGCACACTTATCTCAATATGTATCACGGACTAAAAATCTGATTATTTTCTTCTTAGCTAAGGAGAAGAATAATTCCACAACCTTAAAGGCAATGGACTGAAGAAAAACAAATAGGAGAAAGTAATCATGGAAGGGGCAAAAGGAGATCAGCCATTCTGCTAAGGAGGAAGCAGCCTTCAATTAAATATCTATTCATTGGTAATGAATGCCAAATAACATTAAATAAGCATTTAACAGAATATTAATCACATACTTAAGGGCTAATTGCAGTATATTAACAATTAATGGCCCTTTAAGAAACTAAATATACTATGGCACGTAATAAGTGTTAATTGGAAGCTATTTCAGGAACTTTATTTTGCTTTCCTTAATTGGACAGTGACACAATGTACTGTTACTGAGCCCTTCTGTCCTTATCCTTTGGAGTAGCGCAGTTGCTGCTATGCTGCAGAATGCAGCAGCAAATTCCAACTACTTGTGTTCCAGGAGAAAAAATCAATTATGATTTTCATACATATGGCCTGCCATATTCCTTACTGAAAGAGCATGTTCTTCTCGTCCAGTAACCTTTAGTTCACTTTATGTGGATGATGGTTTGAAAGCTACTCTATGTTTAAATCTGTCTTCTAGCAGTTATTCACCAGAGCTACATCATCACCCTAGAAGAGGAAAGGAGAAGAATGTACCAAGTATAAGAAGAAAGAAGGAGAGCCATCAAAATGATCAGAGGGGTGGAGCACCTCTCTTATGAAGAATGGCTGAGAGAGTTGGGGTTGTTCAGCCTGGAGAAGAGAAGGCTCCATGGAGTCCTTATTACAGTCTTTCAGTACTTGAAGAAGTCAATAAGAACGACAGGGACAAACCTTTTAGCAAGGCCTGTTTGCAAAAGACAAGGGGTAGTGGTTTTAAACTGAAAAAAAGGAAGATTCAGACTAGATACAAGGAAGACAGTTTTTGCAATAAGAGTGGTGAAACACTGGACAGGTTGCCTAGAGAGGCAGAATATACCCTGTCCCTGGAAACATTCAAGGTCAGGTTAGAGGGGGGTCTGAACAACCTCATCTAGTTGAAGATGTCCCTGTTTATTGCAGAGGGATTGGACCAGATGACCTTCAAAAGTCCCTTCCAACCCAAGCCATTCAATGATTCTGGGATTCTAAGTTACTGAAACATTCTTGTGCAGAGTTTTGAAACCATCAGAAGGTCAGATAAATCTGATTTCAAACATAGGTTTATTCTGTAGTTGTTGAGACTCCATGTTTTGATGTATCACAGAAATAATATTCATGATGTTGGAATATACTTGCAATAACCTGTAAGCTCAGGTCTCTATTATCAGATATAAAAAAAGACAGTAACAGAAAATCATAAAAAAAAAGGTTTCATCCAAACAGGAGAAAGAACAGAGTGTAGGGGGAACAAAATAGGTATCTAGTACAACTAAAGAGCATGGGGCAAATCTTCAGTTTTCTCTAAGAAGCTAATGAGAGTCGAAACAGAAATTTTCCCCTGGCAAGACATAAATTTATGTGAAATATTTGGAAGCCTCTTCCCTCTCAGACCAGGCTGTCACATACACATACACAAATAATTTCCCATGTGACTCCACACCATGGGGCTGTGTTATACCTAGGGTAGCAGAGGCTGTAGACTGGTGCTGCCATCAGGAGGAGCTGTCTCATTTTTCCAGTTGTTCTTGTCCCGTCACTGTTCTTTCTCTCGCACTAACAAAACTGTTCATGCAGTTAGAGATCTGAACAGCCTGGAGCCCTGATCCAAATGTAATGACATCAGAGGATGATTTAGTTCTAACTCAGGTGACTTCCCCAATGAAACAAAAATCCCAAAGGTTCTTCCTCTAATATGGCATAACTAGATTTTTCTAGTGATAGACTGAAGCTCAGGCTTTGGGGTAGGAATCCTGTGTTCCCAATTCATTGCAAAGAGGTAGGTAGTGTGAGACTGTATGCAAATACCCTCTGATTCTCGTAGTAAAAGAACACAGCATTTAATTGTCAAAGAAAGATCTATAACTTTGTGTTGAAGTTATGAGGTACTTCTCAAGTGGAAGACACAGAAAAAAACAATATGTATGAATTCTAAGACAATGCATCTTTGTTGCATTTGGTTTATCATTGCAGTTTCAAAAGTTTGCTGAGGCTATGAATTAACTTCTAACAGTTTTATTGCAGTGCCACAGTTCAGTAGTTTGCTGCATAGAGTAGATTTACATATCTTTTTAGAGTAATTGTGCTATACAGGGATGAGGGACTTCACCAGTGAGAATTTTTTTTCTATGTTTTTCTTATGGAGACTGACCCATTCCAGTAAAGAAGATACACGAAACATATCCTTGCTGGAAGTCTCTTGGAGCATGAGTTTAGAAAAGAATGATGGAAATGGTAATATTCTAAAGTGAAAATGTATTATCAGCATGTTTATAATCATGAGGTGGTAATGAGTCTACACTTAGAAATGTTAGCCATTCAATGTTAGAAATGTTGGCCATTCATTCTCCCATCACTTTGGGATCTGTACTCCATGAGATATTTTTGAACTTCTGTAAAAATCGATTTATATCTTATTGTTACCAAGTACAGTTTCCATCTTAGATTAGGTACTCAGATGGTATGAATAGGTGCAAATAGCAGAATGTTGAGAGATTCATACTATTTTGCACAGGATAAAGATGCCCTTTTGTTCTTCACAGTTTGTAATTATTGAATGTATAATATCTCAAAACAATGTACGCAATATTTGTACTCAATTACATCACTCTGAACAATGCTTTGCTTTTAAAATATTATAAGTGTTTTTGCTGGATTAATAGAGTAAATTATTTCCACAATGAAAGACACTGGAGGGTGTAAATGTCTGGTGTTTCTTGGGGTATTATTTTGATGTTTAATTGTACGATACAAAGATAAGTGTAAAACAGAGAGAGCATCTGCCAAATCTAAAATCCACTAGAAAAAACATTCCTAAACTTTAACTTGTAGAGCAAAACTGTGTGGATGCACAAAGTAGTACACTATAATTTGTATGCATAACATTTACATTTTTATTAATTTATTTATACAGTATTATTTATCTGTGCTAGTATATCACACGTCCTGTGAGAAAAAAAAGATGATGCAGGAAACAACAACTTGGAAAATATAAAAAAATACCAAATTAGTGTGTGCTGTGATCCACTTCATCTCTGTCTTCTGCCATTAAACGCTGAACAGAAGAAAGTGTTTCTGGCCCGTTCAGAGGTTTTTGACTGACCATTGTACCTTATTAAATTTATTTTAATGTTTTAATGTTTCCCTATCACATATTCAGTTAAAAAATTGTTAACATCATGCTTTTCTTATGGGTAATTCTGCATATTAATGTGACATCTGAAAGCCACACTTAAACTGTGGCCAGTCTACAGAATATCAAGAATAGTCATTAGCGTACTATTATCAGCTTCTTGATGTGAGTTTATCTGTCTCTACCTGTTTGTCCCTCCCTTTTTAAATCCAGTTCCTACTATAAAGCAGATTTCTAAAAGTGGGAAATGAAAACAAAATAACATGATCTAGGCTGATCTGTGCTCCAGGAAGCCCAGAGGAGACTGAACTAGTTGAAAAGTAGGTGAGGTAAAACAGCAGTGATGGGAAAGACTCAGGGTAGCCTTTCTCTGATTTTGATGAGGAAATGGTCACAAAAAATTCAAGAAGTCTTCTCCAGATGCTCTCTACTTGCCTCGTCCTGTACCTACTACTGAAGGATTAAAAAAAGAAATTATTTTTAAGTGACTTCCCAAATGAACCCAGGAACTTACTGTGACAGTTTGCATCTTTCTGTACCAAAAGACACAAATCCAACCTTAGAACTCAGCTGTTCATTCATTCCAATTAAGTAGCTTTAAGATCTCAGCTATCTTCTTTATTCCTCCACATATGCAAAACACGTGATATATAGAGATATATACTATTACATATGTTTAGTAAAAGATGCAAGAATATTTCAGCAATGCTTTTTCATCATACGACTATCATTTTTATTACAGGTGCAAAAGATATTTCTGGCCAAAAGTCCTGCCAAAGATGTTTAACTACAACATAGTAGCTCTGCACAGCCAGTAGTGGTAAATTATCCCATAGAACAGAAAAATAGCAGGGCCAAGCAGGGCACCAAATTCTTCTGTCAAGAATCCCCTCTTGGTAAATGTCAGCTTTATCCTACCAAACATTGTATGTGACCCCAAAGAATTTACCCCATTGCTGAAGAAGGTCTTTGCCACCAATTTTTAAAACTTGAACTAAGAATAGAATTGCTTCACCTTTTTTCTTTCCAAAAGTGAGTCCACTTTTTTCTATGATTTGATTTTTATATAGGTTAAAGCATTTACTGTTTACTATATGACCTCGTAACAACTGATAGATCTTGTGGGTTCCAGAAACTGTAATTTCCAGAGTAAATTGCATTAAAACTCCATCTCTCTGACAGTGGTGTGAAAATAGGTTTAAAGACAGAAGACACAGGGCGTGCTCTTAATGACTGTTTATTCTGTCAGCCTAAGTAAAAAAAGAAGCTATTTTCCAACACAAAAATACAAAAGCATCAAATTCACCTTACATTCTAGACCAACATTTCTGTATTGTCTTAACAAAAATTCCAGTAGTGTCCTCTGGTATTCAGAGATGACTAGTCCAGCTGTGAGCAGCTGAGCCTCACAGATATACTAAGCGTTTAGCCCTGGCACAGGCTTCATATATTGAGAAAGGAACTCCACAACCCATTGCAAGCCAAGTTTTAGCTAGTAGAACTTCAGCAGTACTCCACAAGGAGAGAGCAGATGGAGAATGAGGGCTCTGAACCTTCATTAACATTGCCTGTGCTCAAAAAAAGCTTTAGCTTGACATGGCTTGTACAATCGCACCTGATCTGCCTACCCTTTTCCAAATGAGATCTTCTTGCTTCCCTCATCTTTGACACCTGGACAAAGATTCTCTTTTCCCTCATGAGGACTGTCTGATCTTCTTTTGTCCCCATCCAATTTTTGCTCTTCCTCTAATTAGTCAAATCTATTAATATTCTTTATTTGTACCCTCTAGAATACACTAGGGAGGAGAGATCCCAGTGAGGCAAAGAGTCATGGTTTAAAGTCCCTGAAATTGTGGTTTACCTGAAAACACAACTCCATTCAATGGCATGAAAAGCAATGGTTCAATTCATCCTTGGGCACAGGTTTTACCCTCTGTGAATTTCGAGGGGACACAGCATCTTCAAATTATGGGCATATTAGAAGATGAAAAGCCTTTGCTTTCTAAAATCTGAAATCTGTAGGTTTTGAAGCATTTGTATCTGCTTGAATGTGAATAGGGTATTCCAAGGGACTGCAGAACACTTATTTGACACATAGGCATTATCCTCTAAAATATCAATACATATAATTTTCCCAAGTTCTGTTTTTGAGAACTAGAGTGGAGCTGAATTATTCTGGCTGAAGTTTTGCAAAGAAAGTGCAGTGTGAAGTTTTCATCACCTATACATAAAATTTCAAATAAAGTAATTGAAATACGACTCAGTCACAAACAGAAAACAAAGACTTACAATGTTTTTCTGATACTTCCTCAGTAGTGAATACTACAGCAGTCACACTTAGGACAACAAGGAGTTCTTACACTGATTTTTCTTGCTCTACCTGTAGAATGATCTCAGAAGACATCTTATAGTATCTGAGAAATGAACACGTAGTAGGTGTTAGATGATCATGCTTTAACATCATCAGTTTTCTATTTCACTTGCCTCTTTTACACTTTGCTGCAATATATCACAGGCTGATGTACCAAAAAAATCTCCAAGGACATTGTATTCTTCAAGGAAATTATACAGCACATTTAAACCTTTTGCGTACAATTTAAAATATGCAATGTTCAGATGGTAATAAAGGAAATCTGTCTTCTTAGGGGACTTTTGTGGTTGTTAAATTTTGTGTACAGAATTGTAGGTGGATAAAGTAATGATATTATTAGCATCCTTGAAAGTAAACCTTAAAATTGTACCACCTTCAATAAAAACAAACAGGCTTATCAAGCTTAATGTTATGACAAAATAAATTGGGAAGTTTAATACTAATTCATCATTAGCATCTTTCATTTAAAAAACAAAAAGCAGTTCCAGAAGGCATAATGTCATTTGAGTGTCAAACCACTGATAGGACAGAAAACATGGGTTTTGAACTCCCAGACTGTGTTTATGCAAAGATATATATAGATATGAATGTGTGGCTCTTATGATTGTGATTGAACATTTTTTATTTACTCAGCGCTGACTATCCTTGACCTTGCACAACATACAGATATCAAAACAATCCATTCCCTACAGGGTTTGCAACTTAGAAGACAAACAGGAGTGTCCAGATACACTGGGAAACCCAGAAGATATGTTTACTGTAAATGATGGGGCTTTCTTTCTGAAAAGAGTAAAGATCTACAGAGTTCCCTGAAAGTAGTTGGCAGAAAACACCAGATGTTCCTGTGTCTTGTTTTGACTACAGGAGGTGAAGTTTTCTGGTGGTGCTAACAGCTAATTCAGTATGGTGCTGCATCTTGAGAAAAGTTAATAATTATGGCTGTTTTACTGATAAGATTAAGATTTTCTACACTTTCAGGAGCAATATCAATTTTGCTTCCTGGGAAAAAAACAAATTTTTCACAAATTCTTAGACAAACATTGAAAGTTACAGGCCAACCAATATCTAGCATTGTGCCACCTATATTCTTTATCTGACAGAAAGAGAGAGAGAGACTGAGGAAGAGACAAACTGAGAAAGAGAGACAACAAAAGCCAGGCTTCAGTGTTGGGAAATTGTATATGCCATATAAACTTCAGCAATGATGGTGAATAATTTTGATCGCTTCAGTTATTTCTTGTTTAAGAAATAACATGTACATCACCTTTTATATTTTTTGTGGCTGACAGGTTTCAAAGATGTCATTGCCCAATAAGTACTCTACAGTCTAACTGAAACAGAAAATAAAGAACCTGTCTTCATGCTCAGGTAGGAACAGTTGACATTTCAAGTATCAGGTTTTTTAAAATGATCAGTAATATTTTAATAGCCAAATCATGTGTTCCCAAACTACAGTTTGTAAAGGCAAATGAAATAATGAACTAAACTGGCAAATTACCTGATTGTGCATTTTGTGGGCATAAATGCAGTTTTCTCCATAAATCTTAACAGACTGTATTATCCAGTCCTGTTTTTCTCTAGCTAAACCACCTCAGTTTGAAAATGAAATTGAAATTAAAGAGATTACTATAAACCACTGAGACAGAATGTTATGTACTTTATGTGACAAATTTAATTTTGAATAAGTCTATATATGGTTACTAAGTCTTATCACAGATCAGTCTTTTTGGCCATGATATATTCTGTTTTCTCTGTTTCATCTAGAAAAGACACCTTTTTTTTCCTGTTTTTTTCTGTAGGATATTTAAAAAATGTAGCTTCTAAGGAGAGATTTGTGTGAAAACTGATATTAAAGTAGAACTTTGACTGCTAGATTATTTTTTTTAAATGAGAATTTTTCCTTGGGCTGCAGATTCAACCATAAATTAATGGCAATGTAAATTATACCCATGCACACTTGTAAGAGCCCTTCCACTAGAAATAGGAGAGTTTCTCCTTCCACTAGGAGAGTGACAAGGATGGTGAAGGGGCTGGATCACAAGCCCTATGAGGAGTGACTGAGGGAGCTGGGGTTGTTTAGCCTGGAGAAGAGGAGGCTCAGGGAGACCTTATTGCTCTCTACAACTACCTTAAAGGAGGTTGTAGTCAGGCAGGGGTTGGTCTCTTCTCTCAGGCAAGCAGTGACAGAACAAGAGGACACAGTCTCAAGCTTTGCCAGGGGACGTTTAGGCTCAATATTAGGAAAAAATTCTTCACTGAAAGGGTGATTGGCCATTGGAATGCGCTGCCCAGGGAGGTGGTGGAGTCACCGTCCCTGGAGGTGTTTAAAGGGAGATTGGATGAGGCACTTAGTGCCATGGTTTAGATGATGAGTAGGTGTTGGTGTTGGGTCATAGGCTGGACTCGATGATCTCAAAGGTCTTTTCCAGCCTTGTGATACTGTGATACTGTGAAATACATCTATAGTGAAACATCATTAGCAATCAGGTGCCAGTCAAACCAACCCACACAAAAGCCTGAAAATTCCCAATAGAATTCTTCCTTTTTCCCTCCCTGTTTATTCTGAGGGTAAAGTAGAAAATATGGTGCAAAGCGTAACTCTTACAGATACAAATGTGACTTTAGGTCAATGAAATCTGATCTCTGGAAGATCAAGGCATTATTCAACCACTGATTCTTCAGTCTAATCTGATGTGCTCTAAATGAACATTTTGTCTCTTGATCCAGCATCGAAACTTTTCAGGCTTCATCAGGTAGTTATGTTACTGCATTTCAAAGATATTTTTTAGAATACATGCAAGTATGTGTGCCTGAGACAAATGTAACATGAGTTTAAATAGGAGAGGGGAGCAGTGCAGTACTCGTGCCATAGAGCCTAAGAATCCTTTGAGATAAGTTTCTCATTGTAGTTAAAATTTCAGTAAAGATGTTTTAGACAGGCCTGTGACTGATGTTATTCATCTCCTACAAAACTCTGGTGACAGTTTCTTTGAGATAAGGAGTTGACTTTATTTCCTTGTTCTAGAGATAATCAAGAAGAGCAAAAGTACGCACAGTTACATATTTATGAAAGGAATTTAACTGTATTGAACTACAGAAAAAAAATTAGTCTGGTCAGCTTTCTTTGGTCAGCTGAAGTATGCAGATGCATTAGGTCACTGGTAAATTAAGGCCTTCTTGTTACGCCTGGAGGGGCAGTAGTATTTTATCTAAATTTGTTTGCTCATTCTTTCTGATGAAAAATATGGCATGAAGATAGGAATTAAACATACCTTCTGGTAAACTTACTTAGAGCCCGAGGCATTTCAAGGGTGATAAAGTGCATAGTACTTATTAGAGAAAAGGAAAATCTAAGTGAACAACAGGATGAAAGGCACTGAAAAACATCAGTTCACCTCAACAAGAACAAATTGTGTATACTCTGCTAACTTTATGGTTTTATTCAGGAATTTGTCTTCATATTCCTATCTTTTAGCATTGAATATTAGAAAGTAAGGAGACTGAAGGAGGACTTCATAGTCATTTACTGTTTCCTCCCAAGGGAAGGAGGAGAGCAGGCAATGATGTGTTCTCTCTGGTGACCAATGATAGCACTCAAAGGAATAGCAGGAAGATGTGTCAGGGGAGACTTAGGCTGAATATTAGGAAGAGGTTCTTCACCCAGAGGGTGATGGAGCACTGGAACAGCTCCCCAGGAAAGCAGTCACAGTGCCAAGCCTGACAATATTCAAGGAGCATTTGGACAACGCCCAAAGTCACATGGTGTGAATGTTGGGATTGTCCTATGCAGGGACAGGAGTTGGACTCGATGATCCTTGTGGGTCCCTTCCAACTCAGGGCATTCTATTATTCTGTGCTTCTATGAAAAGTGCCATAAAATCTAGAAGCTTTGACTTTGCTGCCTGTTGCCATCTTTCCACCAGTTCTCGAGATTTGTTACAAGATCTTTCTGAGGACAGTTCATCCAGAATGACACTGCCAGTCTGCACAGCAGGAAAGACTTGATATTGTTTGGGTTTAATACAATTTTAGAGAAAAAAAGCCCAGATATGACTGGTAATTAAATACCATTTCTAATCTGCAGAAGGAGAGATCTGAAGTTTGACCATATTTTCTTACACCATGATGCTCTGTGTGCTTCACTTGGATTTGAAGTGAGCTGGGGTATAAACATGCAGTGCACTAACATTACGTGTCAGACATCCAAATGTATGAGCTCATCCCACAGTAGGCATTAGGTGACTTACATTCACTGAGACATAGCCAAAACAGCAGCGTCTGATGCCTAATGAAAGTGCAATAATTAGGATATAATTGATGCTAACTTGACTTGAACGTGAATATAAGTGTATTAAAACATTGTAACTAAAAGACATACGTAAGTGTTTTGTAACACTGCGAATGCCATTTTATATACATATGCAAACGATGTGACCACCAACGGGGAAAATGAAGATTAGTATAGTTGAACACAGGAGACATTCCAGTAACAAGAAGTTTCCAAAGAAAAGGAACTGCACAGCATTGCAAATAGGCAGACTCCTGCTGAATGCACAAGAAAGGTGGCTGGAAAGAGAAATGAAAAGGAGATAAGAAATGACAAAACCTAGCAATATCGATAGCTAACTTCATAAAAGCATCAGGACTAAGTTAGAAAACTTAATGAACAAGGACCACAAAGGATCACGGGCATCAATGTTAAATGATATCAGATCTCTATATTCACACATAATTTAGAGCAAGTGTTAAAATCAACAGTATTGTACATATACTGATGAAGATTAACAACATTTAAGAATAAACCATTTGCAAGTAGTGTGCTATTAATGAATTAATTAGTAAAGTTGAAAGTTTAAAACCAGTCAGTTTTATCTGTCTTCTAAACACTCCTATCACAGTGATTTCTGAGTCCCGATGGATGTATACATACAACATTACTCCTGGAGCATTAGAAGTCCTGAAGAACAGGCTGAAAAAATCCCTAATGTTTCTGCTAAGAGAAAGTAATTCTACATAGAAAATCATAGTCCTGTCTATTTCTTCCCTGCCCTGTTGTTTCTGACCCTTCGTTTTCCTCATGAGGGAATCTTCCTTGTCAGAATTTTGCCTGTTCTTTACACAAATCACTGAAGGAAAGCAAGGTCACAGTCGGAACAGCTGGGAACTTTCCATCTTCCTACTGCATCTGGAAAAACAACGAAAACCAAGGAGTGTACCAGACTTAGCCTTAAGAAGATAAATAGACAGAAACTGTTTTCCCTTCATGGCTACAGAAGACGTGTGAATTCTTATTTATATGGCCTTTGAGATATTTTTTGATGATATACTCCATGATCTGGATTATGATGCCAGCATTCTTCATAGTTACTGAAGGAAGTCTAACAATAAAGTATGACAAGTATAGACAGAAATGCACAAACACAGAGAGACAAATTGTATTGTTGGTGCAATTCCACTCACTTCAGTGGGACTACACCAGGAGATGAAATTGTCCCTCAGCATTATTTAAGGTTCAAAGAGTGCATTTAAAACACAATAAATGGATAATGCCCAACTTGGGCACTTTATAACTGAGTTTTCTTGCTCTCCTGGGGGATGATCCAGAGTCAGTGAACTGTTATAACCTTTCGTTTTTCATTGCTACTAACATATATCACTATGTACCAAATGTACTCTATATGAGAAAATCAATAAATGCAATGCTTAGATGATAAATGTTTACAATTTACTTCTTTGTTGCTACCATGTCCTAATAAAAACACTGCCTTTAAAAGAAAGTGAGGTTTCACTTACAAAAGGAAAGCTGTTCTTCCTTCTTAAGTACAAAAGTATGCAGCAACAAATAAATTTCCTTGTTTTTAGACAGAAGACATAGGGGTGTTTAGAAGGAATTGAGGCTGACACAGAGAAATGACGGCTAAAGTTTAAATTTTTCATTGCCTTTTGAAAGGTGTTAAGGTGAGGACTGTGCGCTTAAAGTGGAGAGAAAAAGTTAGTCTGAACTTCATTTTCCCTTTGGATCTGTGATTTATGTGTGCAACACAGAAAGTAGTAAATGTGAATGAATTCAATTGGTTATTCTGTCCCTCTCTCAAAAAAACCTTTTTGCTGATGAAATATCTCAAAAGCTAAATAACCTAGTGTCACTGTATTTGATGTGAAAAGGCAGCAGAGAGTTTCATATTTATTTTGAAAGGCAAGACAACATGATACGCACTTACAATGTGACAAAGAAGTTTTCTGACTTACATATACCTCCTTTTTAACTTACAGAGACATTTCATCATTTTGTGGTCAGGTGATTTACCACACCAGAAAGAAAGAAGCAATTCAGTCTATCTCTCTCCTCAGATGATTTTTTTAGTTTATATATTTGGTGTCAGACCTTTTAATATTTTGGTATAAATGTATGTCATAGTGGTTTTAAGTGAAGTGTAGATGTGGGGAAAAAATGTGGACCGATTCTTTGAAACTAAAATTCCAGTAGTTACATCTCTTTATCCCATAATTTTCACATCATATAATATTCACCACTCCACCTAACTATCTGTAATTATAAATCCCTTTATAATAATTACATCTTTACCACCAGTAATTTTTTTTCCTGAAAAATTATTTATTTCATTGTAAAAAATACATCATTAATTTCTGGGTTCCCTTCCTGACTTTGAAGTATAGCTTCATTTAGACATTCATTAACAGAGTGGGAGTATGCAGGACTCTTCTTTTCAGCCATAGAGGCACTCTGAAATCATCTGAAACAGAAAATATCGAGTAGGATAAGGCTATTTTTTCTCCTACTCTGAGTAAAAACTGCTTCTGAAGATCTTCTTTTAACAGTAGTGACATTAATTTTTTTATCTTAATATATCCCATATTTTATACAGAAATATTACCACACATTGTGCACCACCACCCCACTTTCCTCTCCCCCCTCTCCCCAAGCTGGAGGACCTGATTTAGTTAAAGCCTATGGCAAAAAGTTGTGTTTGAAAAATCCATACATTGCAGATCTGCATCACATTGCCAAAAACGTAATTATTTTTTTTCCTTTTGCTCAAATCTATTTAAATGTGCCTGCTTGCAAGAGGCTGAGACATTGAAATCTGTTAGTATTGTAAATTTTTAAGGTGGTTATGCTTAGAGAAACACTGGTTGGTTTTTGTTGATTCTTTTGTCATTTTGCCTCAGTATGGGCATTTCAGGAATGATGACTCCATCTGTATAAATAAGCTCATTTGGCAAATTTTGGAGACTCACAATGTTTAAACTAAATGGCAAAATGAAATCAAGTCTTTGAGTTGGTGAGTAAGGGTCAGTGAGTGAGAGTATCAATAAAAGAATATGAAAAATATTATAAACTTGAAAAATATAGTGAAATATGTAGTTCAAAATGACTAGTGAATATTATTCTTATAAGAGAAAAACAACAAGTAAATACGCCGTATTTAAACTACAAGTTCTTTGAAAAATGACAAGAAAATTTGAACCTCATCATCTGTGCAAGTAAGATAAATAGAAACGTATATAAAATCAAGTTAAGCACATTAAGAACTACTTCACTGTTAAATCACAGAAGTTATTGTAAATGAGAAATAGTAATCCACTAAGGATATATTTTCCCCCAGTGATACGTTAGATTTTTCTTGGTTTGGTGAAGTAAATACCTTTAGCAATATTTAGAAAGAAAATATTAAGTTTTCTGGATGATTGTAAAAATATGCAATGACGTGAAAGTATGTAGAACGTTAAATAATAGTGCAACAAGCAGTTGGTCTAAAATGTGGATTCCCTCGAATATCTGAAGCTTTAATATAGCCCAGTACAGGTTCAGACACCAGGAAATAAGAATGTAGGTCATAATCATGAGAAGAGCTGCATTCTGGATTGCAGTGACATTGAGAGGGATTTAAGGGTCAAAACAGACAATAAAATGAAGAGTGAAATGCTGTGACTAAAAGGGTGAACATAATTCTGGGATATGGAAGCAAGGAAATATCAAATAGGAGAAAAGAAACCGCTTCACTAATGACATTCACTGAAATATATTATTACTGAAGAACTTGTGTGAAGTTAAGGTGTTTTATCTTTAAAGAAAACAGTTTTGAAGAGGTTTACACGATAGTCATGAAAGAGTATCGAACAAACAAAACCAGCTAACTTATTTTGTAGCATTCCTGTGAACCTCAAAGTTAGTATAATCAATTAATGAAACAATCAGTGTGACTCAGTCCTGGAATACAGGACAAATGAGGAAGCAAATTAGACTTAATGGCCAGTACAAGAAAAAATATGGTTTTAACGGCTGGAGTTTGAAATCAGGAAGATGAGACATCTGTACAGTTAATCATTAGGAAAAATACCAGGATATATGTTGCAAGTCCTCAGTGGATACAAGTTTCCGAAAAGGCTGGATATGTTTCTAAAATGTATGTTGTAGTCGTGTAGTTTAAAGGCTTGAAACAGCCTGAGGTTTGGTTCTACAGCCTGGAAGCTAGGTCAATGAAATAAAATTCTTTATGCTGACCTTAAAAAGTTGTAACGACAATGTACTTGAGACTCAGGGATACAGTCTAAAATATTCCTTCAAGAGCATAAAAAATCTAGCAAGCAACAACCTGGTTCTTCCAGGAGATGCCCATGGGTGGGTAATGTTTTCATGTAAATTTGAAGTTGTATAACTGAAGTGCCTCATCATTTCTGATCCAAGCCAAAGGAAAGTAAAAGTTATGGTTCATTGGGAGAGAAACTTGCTCAACTGATTAGGAAGGAAGATAACAGGAAATAGTGATTAAGCTTTTGAAGTTTAGTGCTGTCCTCCTACACTTACAAAAGATGTATCCTACATCTGTTATATCATTCTATTTTTGATTATGAATCTTTTCCAGCCCACAATAGACTATTCTTTATAGTGAATTTAGCTCTGACTGTTGAAATTTAAAAGGTATTTTAAGCAGAATTTTGTGTGCCAGATTTTCATTAGAATACAAACTCTTAACATAGGTTGAAACAACCTTCATATTTTCAATTGCATGAACACATTTCTCTGACCAATTATAATTTTCTTTTATCCTTCAGCCTTTAGAAATGACCTAGACTGAACATTCAATGGATTGCTCTTCAAAAGTGATTACCAGCTAGAAGAAATCACAGACAAATGCTCCAAATGGTGATCTATATTTTTTTTTGTTCGAGTTCTAAAATTACACCAAACTAAAGCTCCAAAACTGCTTTGCAGTTTCTTTTCTGCCAGGAAGATTGTAATTATTTTTCTAATATCTCCATTATCTATTTTTGTCATTTTTCTCATTTATCCTACTTGTGACCCATGTAAAATTGATCCGGGCACTGGTTTGGTTGTCTTATTTGTTATGTAAATCCTCTTGGAACTATAAGATTCCCTATAGATTCTTGGGACAATGATTACATAGGAAGAGAGTATCAGCTCACATTGTGAGCCATTTTCTCTAGCAATGTATATTTTGCATCTCCTGCATTGTTAGAGACTAATCAATTCGCAAATGATTCCCGTATTTGTGAGCTTCTCTTTTTCCGTTTCTCTCTCAGATTTGCTGTACATTAAGTGAATATTTTAAAGCACCATTTTAAAAATATTGGTGTAGCTCTGTGTGATGGTTGCAGATTTCCAGAACAAACTATCATGTTTTTTTAGGCACAATGAGCAAACCCCTGAAAGGCTACACAGACTTCAAAGACATCTGCTAACCTAGAGATGTTCCTTATTTGAATTTTGCTGGTGGAGTGAAAGAGTCCTTTTCTTTGCATAAAGTAGTAGATGTGATCTTCTATACATATTCAGTTCTTTATTTCTAAGTATCTTAGCTCAAACAAATAAATATTCCTGTATTCAGTGTCTAATTATGGGGCCTATCATCTTTCACTTATTCAATTTTTATGGTTTCATTCATGTGTTTTCTGCAGAAGAAATTATTTCAAATAGAACTAATGGATATATTTCCTACTATTTGTGTTAAAGCTTACCTGCTTATGCTAAAAGAAACTTGTTCATGGTAGATATGTACGCTAAGGAATTCTGAAATGTGTTAAAAGAGAAAAAAATGAAATCTCACCTGATGATATTGATGCAGAACTCTTACAGCGTGCTCACTGTTCTTTTCCGGTAATTTATGAAACAGATTGCAACTAGATCTTGGTCAATGTCGCCTACCACCCTGTGGAGGTTTTTCTGGCCTCTTAGGCTGATAAGTGTACACAAGAGTTGGAAAATGTGGGCAACATATGCAACAGATACTGAAATAACCAGATATGCTTGCGGTTAGATTGTCTTACTATCTTAATCTACCTGTAGCACTGCAGCATACATAGTGTGTAATGTTCGTTTCTTGGGTGAACTGGAGACTAGGCCAGGATGTCAGCTTTTTAAACCTGGTAGCAGGAAGACTAGGATTTAGGAACCAAGTTTACTTTCCATTACCAGTGCTTGATAAGGGCTGTGCTATTGATCCACACTAGTTCAGGTGCTATATGGTTGATAGTCACATCATTCAGGACTTGCTAATGAGCCTGCAGCTTGAAAAATTGCTAACGTCCCTCCAATCTTAATAATTTTCTATCACTCTTCTGTTTCCTCTCTCTTTTCCCACTCATTAGTGAGTGTATTAGGGCAGAATTCTTCCTGTTCGTTCCCTGCTGTCTCAATATTCAAGATTGCTCTGCAGATCCTACCTTAGTAATGAGCTAAAAGTGCAGCATGGGAAGAAAGAATGAATAATTACTGGGGTACCTGAAATTCAATTGATTGTTTTCTGCCTCTTTCACTTTGGAAATAGCCAAAGCTGACATCACCACTCCTGCACAGTCAATGACCCAGTGCTCACCAGTGTGTTGAGACAATCTGTCAGTAGACTTAAGCTATCCCTACTTTGTGAACGGACACACGGAACCGCTCGGTTACAGTGCTGAGAAAAAGAGGAACAGGTAGCTTTTCCAGCAAGGCAGCAAGGAATTATTCAGCACTTTATGTCAATGGCAGAGATGAAGTCTTTTTTGAATCAGCCGTTCAAATATATTTATGATTTAGAATATGCAAATACACTGTTACCTTCCATGTTCAAAAATCTGACTTGGGCCACTACAGAATGAGGCCTTTAACATGAGGATGTGAAAGAACATTCCTTTGTATAAAAGAAGATAATAGTTGTGAACAGTCACTGCCTTTACAAGTCTGTAAAACCTGTAACTAATGTGCTAAAAATAGCTCTGTTGTGCAATATTATGCATGTAGCAATTATCATGAAGGAATTTGATTATATTCATTCATATTAATGGAGCAGTTTTCATTTATAGGTTTGTAAACATTTCAAACTCTATTATCTAGCAGCATTATTTCATTCTGTTGACAGAACATATTATCTTTTGTTTTATAGCCACAATGGTGTGTAGAAAGAAAAGAAGCCTATAGCAAACAAAAATTCAGTCTCGTTTACAAAACTGAACTTGAACACGAGCAGTATAGAAGTAGATCCCCCTCAAAGGCCACTGCAATGGATCCAAAATCTACTTGTCATCCTCAGCCACCAGCTGAATACATCCTTCTCAGAATACTACTTCTTCACCATGGAAACCACTTATCAAATTGGCAAAGTTAAGAATTTAAATTGTCTATTTGGAGTATTTATTTAATTGTAAATGGAGACCTTTAAAAACGTAGCTTACTACTGAAGATAAAGGAAATCTCCAGTGGATACTCAAAATTGTGAAATTATTATGTAGGAAAAGTGTAACTGAGAAGGATGAGGAAGGAAAATGGAGGTAATTTTCACGATGAGTCAAAAATGAAGTTCTGCAGTGGGTTGAATTCCAGGATGTCAGCAAAAAGTGCAAAAGTGACTCACAAGTCACTCAGGTCTGTAGTTTAAAATGTTAGATCCTTGCTGTGGAAGCACAGCTGCTACAAAATAAACCTTGTTACTATATTTCCTGTCTTGTAGTAAGTTTAGCATTGTGTTTGTGAACACTTTTTAGTTGATGATGAATTCCTGCTACCAATTTTTTCTCCAGTAAATTTGTTAAAGTAAAAAAAACCAAACTCAAACAAAACAAAACCAAAACAAAAAAGAAACAAAAACCACAAAAAGAAAGTAAAAGGAAATAAACTCAATCAGATTGTTTGTGCTTCACTCTTTACTGACACTTGGAATCCAGGGAAATAAAGAAAACTTACTGAACAAAGGACATTAATGTAGTTTCAGAACCCAATGCTTTGACTGAGTAGAAAATGCCTGGTGGCTTCAATAATAGCTAAGTGAAAGCTTATACTTTTATATAACTTGAGAGCAACTTTTTAGAGAGTGGTAATTCTGAGTGAAGTAACTTCATCCTATTTTAGGGTGGCATAAACTGCCTGATGTTCCAAATGTGTCCCATTTATTTCAGTGGGAGTTCTGCCTGTTGAGTATTTCTTCCAAAACAACTAGCATGTGAATAATTTCACAGTTCATATTTTCCAGCATTCAGCACTAACAAACCAACTCAGGGATAAGTTTGCTTAAGCACAAAACTTTCATTTCACTGTTTCAGTAAGTTGTATATGAAGACCTATATGAATAAGACCTATATGAATGAAATACAACAATTCTGAAAGAGCAATTACTTGTACATAAAAATGAGGAAAACTGATTGCCTTTGGAGTCTTGGAACTCCAGTTGTCAGTACCGATTTCTATAAAAGGATAGCCTATATTTAAGCTACTCTGTAAGTAATTCTATTTTAATTCAACATTCCCATGAAACAAGACATCGAATTTCCTCTTTTTGTCTATAACTTATTTCAGTACTCTTCAACATGATTATATTCAAAGCTTCATTATTCCAACAACACAGTTAAACACAAACAAAAGACTTTCACAAGACTTAATGTTTTTAATAAACATAGGTCCTTTGTTTACAAAGTCTTCATAACTAAGCTTAAGTGTTACAGCTCATTTATAATTAGTTTTTTTAATAAAATATTTTGGTGAAAATACTTGTGTGCAGTTCATATTCAGATATTCTTGATTTGTATCTAAAAGTTGGTCTTCCATGTCACAGGGTAACCTTTCTACTCTCTAATTCAGTGGCTTAAATTTTCAGGCACAGCAGAGAGAGATATTATTTGAAAAGACCTAAATCTTCACACAAGTATCTTTAAAATAAAACGTGTAAATGGTTGTTTTATAGATTTTTTTTCCTTCTGTGATTAAGGTTGGTGAACTGAATGTCATTCTGTCACAATGTACAGCAAATAAAATGAAAACAATTGTGTTGGAAGTCATCGAGCAAATACAAGTGAACAGCTATTAGACACAGCTATCTTTAATTCCATTCTATTCCCACTTGTTGCCCATTTTCTATTGTCCCTTGATAAATATGCAATTACAAAGATAAAAAGTATATTAAGAATGACATATACATTGAATTATTGTTCTAAACTAAATGATTTTAGCTATGAAATTTCAGCTGTTACCAAGATTGTAAGTACTAAATACGTTGACTGTCTTCTGTGACTATTATCATCATTCTGCTTTCTCTTCTATGTTTAGCACTTGCTTTATATTCAGTCTTGTGTCCATTTTTAATGGATGTGTGTAGTCACTCATTAATTGGTCACTTACCTTTAATTAGTCACTTTTACCTTAGTCACTCAACTTCAGCTTTCTTATTAACCAGTTTTGTATTTAACTGTTGAAAACCTAAGCAATTATGGAGGCTTTCTTTTCTAGAAATGTAAGCAAAATCTTGTGACCTCAGAGTGATGCTTGTATAATGTTTCAAAACTTGTAGGTAAAAATAACCCCTGTCATTTGCTGATGAAACAAGAAAGACAAAAAAAAGAGAAAAAAACAGCAGTGCCAATGGATGGTTTATTCTTTGATTTAAGGATGTCCTTAATCTAAATACTTACAGTTATAATCTATATAAAATATTAGGAATATAGTCATACACATTAGTCAAGGCACAAATAGCGCAAGTAAAAGTTTTGACAGCAAATTTTCTGTTCCTATAACTTATTTCAATATCTGACTCAATTCCTATAACAAACTATGCTGTCCATGGTTAATACTAAAAAAGCTTGAAAAAAATCTTGTGCCAAATAGTGTTTTCATATGTGCAATAGTTTGCAATACTGGCTTAGGTATTTTAAAGCGTGGTTTCGGCATCTTCTAACTGATACCCAGACTGTTTGTACTGTTGTCATATTAATGTGGAGGTTTCCAAAGTCAAATTGGACTGTTCAGATCCAGTTCCTTGAAATAAACAGGGAGCAGTAGAATCACCTGTAGGAGAAATCTGACTTACAGCACAAGTAAACCAGCTAAGAACAGAATGGACTGAAAGGGAAGGAGGAAATTCCCTCTTATGTTGGTTGAGGGTGACAGAAAGGTCTGAAAAGGTGCATATCCTCACTGTTAAGCAGTATGTCTAGAGTTAGGTAGCAAAGGCAGTACATTACCGAACTGTGAGAAACATTTAAATATTCCTCCTTCTAATGTACAAATCCTACTGTCAAACAGAAGCCACAAACCCCTTTATAAGGAGCTGTAAAGCTAAGGAGCAGAGAGGGAAGGATGTGGTGAATTGGCCAGAGGCAGAGTGTCCACTATGCTGCTCACCTATTCCCCTCTCCTGTGGGATGGATAGAAAATAGAAGGAAGATAAGAAGACTTGTGGGTTGTGATAAAAACAGTTTAATAGATGAATCAAAGGTTGTGTGTGGAAGCAAAATGAAATCAGGAATTTATTCAATATTTTCCATCAATAGGCTGATGCCCAGCCACTTCATGCACAGCAGGGCCTCAGCATGTATAACCATTACCTGGGAAAACAAGTAACAGCTGTAACCCCTCCCAAACTCTTGCCCACTCCCAACCTACACACTGCGGGATCTAGAAAAAACTAGAAAGCCTCAATGCTGTGCAAGAACTATTCAGCAACAGCCAAAACATTGGTGTGGTATCAACACTGATTTAGCCCCAACTACATGGGCTGTGAGAGAAATTAATTGCATGCTATCCAAATCCAGTGCAGAGGGAAAACACCAAGGACAATGTGAAGATGTAATATTCCTAAGGTGTCTGCTTGTAGATGTCTTTGGCATTCTGCAAACTACTATAACTGACGACCACACTGGGGACTCCCCTCCATATAAGGCAGAAACCCTCTCGCCATCTTACTGGGAAAGTTTTGCAATGGGAACCTAATAAAAATAATAAGAGATTTCTTGTTCCTTAACCTTTGAGAAGCTTTCTCCAATGGCAAAGATACTCTGGGGGGTTTCTTTTTCCCATGACAAAGGGGAGCATTTTCTCATTACTTCAGTAGAAAGGTGTCAGTTGTTAACAGCTAAATGTTATAACTGAGGAGAAGGAAGGCATTTTTTTCTTATACTGGACTCCATTGTAAAGAAAAAATTTACATCTTGTGTCTCTTCAACTGTCACTCAACAAAAGAAAAATAAATTGCTTTTTTATTTTCCTCACAGTACCTTCTAACCTGGTCCTTAATTATTTGCAAATCATTGAAGTCACATGAGTCTGTGTACCGACTTTTCATTAACTTTTCTTAAATTTGCCAGTGTTTGACAGTTGATCCCCTAACAATTACTCTAGCTTTCAGTATAATTACCACTTTCAGCTTGGTCTTACATGTACTTTGTATACCACTTAAATCTCCCAAGTGTATGGTTTTTGGAGTCATTGAGAAGGTCATTACTTAAGATCACATCTAATCATCCAATTATTTGTTCCAAAAAAAAGAATACTAGGGACTGAGAAGTACAGTACGTGAATGCAATCCTATTGAGTTTCCATTATTCTACACTTGAGTGTTTATTAGGAGTTCTCTCTTTAAGCCAGAAATTTACGTAATAATTTTCATTAATAAAAAAGCCTCTCTGGTGAATCTCTAAGAATTTCAGCTTACTTTTCTTTCCAGAATAATTCAAGCCAAACTAGTGGACAGTATAACTTAAGACATTTTCCAAGACATGTTGTAATTGTTGTTGTTTTTCTCCACAAAGAACAAGAAATTGAACATATTTTTCTGGGTGAGAAGTCACCTAGTGAGGATGGATCATCTGATTTCAAGTTTTCAGTCTGTCCAATAAAATCTGGATATTACTCAAATCAGTTTTCTACTAAACCACATGTCACAATAATAACGCTGCCTCGTGCATCCTAGCTTTGGTAAGAAAAATGTTATTTATGGCTCAAGTAATGAATAACAAGATCCAAAAAAGCAACATCCCAAAAGAAATGAAGCAGATATTTCCCCTGATCAGAAGTTATTTAGGTTTTGGACATTAGTCATTTACATGTCACTGAAACAGGAAAATATTGCACGTGGACGAGCAGAGGTTCCCTCTGCATACTAGGAAACATTTTTACTCCGAGGGTGACTGAGCACTGGCACAGATTGCCCAAGGAAATTGTGGATAAAAATTGCCTCCCTGGATGTTGTACTGGGCAACCTGCTATAAGGGAGCCTTCCCTTTTTATAACTTCTGTCCTTTTTTTGTCAAAAATCTGGTTGGTTTTGTCAGGCAGAGCAAGCAATGACCAAGTAATAAACAGAAATTAGTATTGTAGATCTGGAGAAATGGTAGTTGGCAATAAACAAGAGAAATTTTCCTATCTTATGAAAATAAAAAGTCCTTCAAGTGGAGGTAAGTACCTTAGATTTGTTGTCAGAGAAAGCAGAAACATGCAAAGACATGGTCAATGCCATAGGTTAAAAAATTGTCTTTGCAGTAGCCTTTAGGATGCAACTGAGTACAACATGATTATATTATTCCTCTCAATGAACCTACGGTCAGACTGTTGGAAACTGTCTAAACATAGTGGGGTTTGGATTTTTTTTATCAGAAAAATAAGTGTGTTTAAAAAGGAAAAGCTTATCTACCCATCTATAGCTAAGGCATTAAGTATCTTACATCTCTCTCTCACATACTATCTAAACAAAGAGATCAAATTTTATTGTCTTATAAAGACATTCTAGCAAAAGCATTTCTTGGTAATATTTATATCCCACCATTTCATATACAAATGTTCCTCATTGCAATTGCAAATATTTTGTTATACGCAAATGCATGCTCATCTAGCTATTGTAAATGAAGATATCTCCAAAATTACTTTGTGCTAAATTAATGTATTTATAAAGTCATTTTACGAAATTGAAACAAGATGATATTTTAAATTCTTCAAAAACATTGTTTCATAAGTTTCAGTATTGCACACCTCTTTGATCTGTGCCAAAATCATTGTGCTAGACAGTATGTCAGTACAGGAGAAACAAAAAAAATACCCTGCCCATTTGCCAGAAGACAAAGAGGATAAGTAAGAAATTATGAACTAGGAAGCCCAAAATTTCCATTCCTTTGATCCAAACATGGGGCTTTAGAATGATTACAAAGTTCAGTTCATATGTGAACTTTAAAATTAGCCCTCAATGGTGTTATCAAGTGCTGAAAAAGAGGGAAAAGTAAAAATCAAAACTTCCTATACCCTCTCAGGGGCCGAATCTCCCCAGCTTTACTATAAGTAAACAAAAATAAGTGAACACTTTCATTTTAGTTTCCTCTGCTCTTTGTTATTCAACTGTAGCAGAGAAATATTTTTCAAAGTATTACCCTGCTGCCATGGTATTTTTGATAACAGTACCATAATTGCAGTCATACATCACTTTGTCTTTTGTATTTAGCTTTTCCAACACTACTTGTCTTATTTTATAAGGCTCTTAACAGATTAGCTGGATGAATATGACTGAAGAACTAAGCAGTATTGTTCACGGTAGCTTGCAAACTAAGGGAAACCATGGTCTAGGATGACTGCATTCATGTAGTTCTTGCAATTTTACAATTCATATCACAGTACACACATATACGCGTACGTGTATGTAACAAACGAACATATAGTAATCCTCCATAGATGTGCTTCTCAACAATGTTACCTTTCTATTGCTAAATAAAATGATATGGTTAATATCTCTGATGAAACTGCAGAAAAACGTTCACAGGCTTTTTACTTTTGTGAGTTATCTGTGTTAGCTTATGATATTCATCCTTCTTTTTATACTACACTTGCTGTTTGTGCAATATGCATGTCTTAAGTGAAAAGCATAGGAGAGTGAGAAAGAACAGAATAATGAAGGTGTGATGCCTCAATAGCACCAAAACTTGCATCCTAAGTATCAAAAATGAAACACAGACCTTCTTTTCTTGTTTTGGCTCTTATCGGGAGTTTAGGATTTTATTTTTTGTTGTTTAGTCGGTTGAGGATTTTTCTTGTTTACTTTATTATGTAGATAATTCTTTGGGAGCAATTCTAGATTTCTTAGCAAAAGCATTATCTCCTTTTTCTGTCATCCCATATCTTAGCTACCTATGTACACACGTTATAATGACAGCGTCTCTCTGATGCTAGCGGATGTCATTGCTATTGAGAAACCATGTGAAGAGCCATCAAGGGGCAGCAGACACAAATCCCCACTGAGCTCAGGCTGGCTTTGATTCCAAGAAGTATTCCACTGACCTCCTCTTCACCATCATCCTGTATGTCAGATTTTCCATTATATATACACTTGGAAGATGAAATACTTTTCTTACATTCAAATGTAGAGAGATCAAACTGTGCAACCAACATTGCACCCAGACCACTTGCAAGTGAAACTGGAACTTAACATAAAACCGTAAGTCTTCCTCTTGAAGTTGGCAGAAATGTCCAGCAGAAGTAATGAGAGCAGGCTGCATCAATAGCTATTTCACTAAGAACTGACTTTGAAAAGGAAAGAGGAAGATTGCCTTTCCTGTTCACTTTTTATTTAAAAGCTTTCCTGAGAGCAGTGGCAAGAAAATGTCACAGAAATGAACAAGCAAGGACACAAGTTCCTGCTGCAGCTGCTGCAAGGGTACCAGGTCCACCAGTTTCAAATGGAGTGACAGAATGGAATCTGATAGACGGAGACAAGTGTTAGCAGCTGAATCTTCACCAAGGCTAGGTGGCTTCTGTCCTCTGTAAGGATTGTTGGTTTCTAAATATTTTCTTCCTTTTAGATCAGAGTTTGCCTGCAAAGCTCTGAATCTTAGGAGGATTTAACAATGATTAAGGTAGAGATAAAGAAAAGCTTTTTCCCCCCTAGCCTTTAAGCAAAATGCAAACCAAGCAATTTGCAGCTTAAATGACATTCTGGTCTACACCTATAGTTAAATTCTTTATTTAGAGATAAGCTAGGATTTTTTAGAATGGATTTAAATTAATTTTGATTAGTCTATAACCATATTAACTATAGAATAATTTGTATTCAGGAAGGAGACTTTAAATAACAGTCTAAGACAATAACCTGAAGTGGAATATGAAAGAAAGACTGTATCACTAAATTAATATCAGGATATTTGGAATGAAAATATCATTCAACAATATTCTTATTGAAAAAATATTTAGTAGCTATGTCTTTAACTGCAGTCACAGCTGAAACAAATAAGGCTGGCTCTTATGAAGAAATGATGAAAAAAAAATCATGTATGATCCTATTTCACGATGATGATTTTATAATAAGTTCCATGATAGTTCAGTAATAGAATTTCCTTCATGAAAATGTATATAATCACTCACAAGTATTTCTCACTTCTTACATCAGAAACTTCTTTTTCTCTGATTCATTTAGGTGAATATAGAAGAACAGATAAATCTGGATTTTAAAAGGTGTACCAGCAGAAAATGTCTAACACATATTGTTGAATTTTTGGTGGTTTACAGCACTAAAGAAAAGTCTAATTTATAAATAATTAACACAGTTGATTGGCAAACAAGATTGCTGTTTGCCAGAAAAATATTTGTTTTCCCTATGGCCTATAATTTTGCATTTATATTTCTGATTTAGCAGAAAGAAGCATAACATTTCAGTACCGCTTAGATCACAATCCAAACAAAATGCATATATCAAAAGGCTTATGGGAATGCTGGTTTTTTGGGTTTGCTTTCCTTACCACAAAACAAGAACTAAGCTATAGTCACAAAATACATTCTTATCAGGTTGATCGTGTAAGAAACTGGTAAGGGAAAAGTAAAAGTTTGACATCACAAGGGTGGTGCTCAAAGAGAGATGTTACATGAACATAAAAATTGCCCTAAATTTCCTCTGGCGACTTGTTTTTCAAGGTTGTGAAATCTTCTTATTAGTCTTCAAACCCTACTTAAAAAAACCTTGAACATGATGCCTAGCCCTTATGAATGTTTTTAAGACGTTTCATACAACTGTAAAACTTGCAAGTTCTCCCTAAATCCTCATCTTTCCAAAAGATGATCATGATGATGGTGATGTTTAGATGAGGTGGATGATGATGGTGATGATTGTTGTTGTTATTGTTATTATAGGATTTTGTTTTCTAATACTAATTTTTTTTTTAAATATCTTACTGCTTATCAGAAGAAACCTATTGTTGTTATTTAGCTTGCAACACTCTCTTTTGCCTTTGTCTTCCAAAAGAAGACATAACAATCTCTGCAGGAACACCCACTTCTTGGCATAACAGTGACAGCTACTCCATTTCACAAGATCTTTGAGATGAAGCAGAGAGCAGCTCAGTGAAAGGAAGACATCTCAGAAAGTGGTTAGATGCATTTTATCAATTTAAATGTCCAATTAGTACTAAAAAATAACAGATTAACTAACTCCTCTCACCGTAGAGCACAGGAGAAGTATCAATTTGTGAAACTCAGCAGGAACAGAACCTTTAAGGTTTTTCAGATTTCTGTGTTGCAGTGCTGAGACGAATGGATACTAATAATTTTGGCATAACATATATTTCTGAAGAATGAATTTCATGATTACACAAAATATTTTCACAAAGTGAGAAAAAATTCTCTTTTAGTTCGTGCTCCTCCTAGAAAGTCCCACAACAATGTAGTATAAGCCCTCCTGCAGGAAAGGAAACCACGGACTAATGGTAATGACTTATCATCCCTATGCTGTGCCTTTTGATCCTGTGTGCTTTTGAGCTATAGCTATGATTTACAGCAAAACTAAGATTCCCCTTTAGCTGACACAATATTATTCTGCATATCTCAGTGCTAAGCCCTGTGTATGCATAGGGTTTCACTTGTTCTCTCACTGTAATGCATGTCAGTCAAATCTGGCTCTTGGTTCTTCATGTTTCATTTGAAATGTATAATTTGATATCAAATAATCACAGGAGGAATTCTTAAAATAATCTGTTATGAAGTGTCTTCAACTAAAATCTGAACAAAATTATAGTGGACACATAAAATACTTTAACATGATATTTAAAACAGACTTTTTTTTACTTTTATTTTGCAGCTTTTTCTTTTTTTCTGTGAGAACTTTTTATAAACTATGTTTTGTAAATTTTTCTCTTCAAAAAGTACATGCACACATACACAATAAATCTCCATTACAGATTTCTGTACTTTAAAACAATATTCTTTTAAAATATGTTTAAAATGTTGCTGAAAAGAAACAGATTTTTGATGTGGTTTTTTTCCCCTCTTTTATCGAATTGGATAAGTTACTCACCATGTTACTGAACTGAGAACTTATATCTATTCTGGGAAGAGCCAGATTGCCCATAAATTATAAACTCCAAAAAAAGCAAGTAATTTATTATGTAAGTTTTCATTTTGTCATTTCATCCTTTACTGAAGAAGTAATCCAGGTTAATGCAACAGTCATATTACAGATTATGTACTATATGTATTGATTATTGACATTATCATTATCACTAATTTTAGGTTCAGCTGATGTTCAGAGTTGCTAGAGCAGATTGGTCTCCAAATGCACTTCACTAACTGGGTTTTTTTTTTCCATTTCCCCCACTACCATACATACAGGGGTGCTATAAGTCTGAATGTTTCCTTAGCAAATTGGCATATATGTAAGAAAAATTCTGTGAAGAAATGACATAGTGGGACCACTTATACAGTCCTAATGATGGCAGCATTTCAGTAAAAAAAGCTGACATACTAGCGATCATATTTGCAAGAATCAATTTGGTTTTTTAAAGTAAGTCCAATACAAAATTAGTTTAAGGAATTTCAGCCTGACAGTATTTCTTAAAAATCTGAGCTTTGTAGCAGCATACATGTCCTATAGGGTGTGTGATCTGACCACAGTTCGCACAGGAAGGTCGAAAATTTTTCTACAATACCTGCCACTGGCTCTGGCTGAAAAGAACAGACTTCTTGTTGATGGAGCTCTTCAGTTCATCACCATGACCCTTTCTGCAAGGAAAATTTAATTCCTAATACCAAAGTAGATACATATTCTTCAGCTACATTAACTGTTTCAGGGCATCCTGTGAAAAAAAATGATGAATTAAAAGTTCCTCACTGTGAAACAAAAACACTCTAAAGTAAATTAGATTTCTCAAAGAAATATGTACTGTGGTTTAAGTGTTCCGAATGTAGTGGCAGAAATGGGCGTAAACACTATGTATTATGGATGAAGCATAGTTCTTATTAAGATTGTGTTCAGAATTATATTGCAAACTGAAAATACTTTCGATTAATTAGTGGGTTTTGAAGCATTCACTCATCAGCCTACTCTTTTTTTCATGCAGAATATAGCCAAAATCTACTACTGCAGAAGAGTCCTCAGGAAAACTTTTCTCAAAGAAAGAGTTAATAGAGTTCACACATAAACATTAAAATGTTTATGCCCCATTTTTAAAAACCACAGAACAAAGATGAGTAAGATGACTGAAATTTCAAGGGATTTTTTAAGAAGTAAATTTCACTGTGGATATTAATTTTTGACTTGGCCAAATTTAAGAGACTCAAGTATGTGTTTCATGAATTTTTATTCTGTGAATTTGTAAACATGAATAGAGAATATTTGCACTTGGGACTGGGAACAAAAAAGAAAATGAAAGCTTCCTAAGCTTCTATCTCAGGCTTCTTCAAAAATGAAAAATTATTTTCAAACGCCTCAGTTCAGGAAAGCAATGAGACGTGTTCGAATGTTTTACAGCACTGAAGACAAAGGCAGCAACAAATACAAATCAAATAGAAGTCCTTGAAGATATGTCCTTTTTCTTTATTGTTCACCAGAAATAGATTGTTCACCAGCTGTATATGACAAGGTGGGTAACTACAAATGTATTTAGATTTCATTATTTACAAAGCCTATAAAGAATAGGACAACTGTTGACAGGATTGGTCCAGTTCAAAACAAATTCCAACAGTAAAAGGCAATAAATCGAAGCCAGACCTAACATTGCGTAATTCTTTAAAACTACCATAATTTTATTTGAAAATCCCATAAATCTGCAGCATGATTTGTGAACTGTTTACGTACATTTTAAATATATAATAACAGTACACAAGACAATACTGGCTATATAAAACATTAGTTAAGTATATTTCAGACTCAATGGGGGCGTTTTTAAAATAATTTGTAATTTTAATGTATTTTTACATACTGCATTAAAATAACTATTAAGAGTTAGCATTTTTGCCTGCAGAAAATTTTAATAGATGCAAGACCTGGCTTTTCTACCATTTATTCTGATAGAAAGCATGTATGGTCACATGACCAAAATCTATTTATATTTTTAAAAACTATGGTTTCTCTATGCCAGCTATGCTGTCAAGGCTATGAAGTGCATTTTTCCTATCAGAAAACATGCAATTTCTGGTATCCTAGTATAATTAATTAATTAAAATAATAAGTTTAATGTAATATATGTTTTAGTACTTTCAGTATGCACAAAGTTACAAATGTATGTAAATTTCTGGAAAAATAAAAAGTTGTGGGTTTTTTTAATCTGTCAAATTTTCTTCTAATTCATGCTAATTTACAAAACTACTCATGATCTTTTTATTTATAGTTATTTTATGGCCAAATTTTTGGACACAAAATTGTACATGTTTTCTTATGCTATTCTTGTATAATTTGATTTTGTTTCTAATTTCTCATAATACTCTTCTAAGCACCATACCACTATGAAAAACACGTGATAATAAATGAAAGCAATATTGAAAACAATTATACTTAGGACATTGTTCTAATAAAAATAAATTAGTTGTGAAATTAGGTAAATTTTGACTGTTACTGTTATTGTGAAAAAATCTTAGCCTTTCTAAATAATGCAAGTTTGAATTTTGAAACTTCATTTTTCTAATGCTGAAGTGTGTAACTGAGAAATAGACACAGCATGTTTTGAAGTAGAAAAGAAAATAACTTGGAATGTCTACATAATAACAAAAATTCCTGATGTAAAAGATGTCACATGACATTTTAATAATAATGCTTTATGACAGAGTGCATGTCAAAAAATACAAATAGACATAACTATCAAGCATTTCAAAAATAAAGTTGCCCTTCTGCATACTGTCAACTATGTGATTACTTCCAGAAGTAACTAACTTCCATCTAAAACTATATTAATACAATATTATAACAAAGTATAATTTTGTTCTTAGGAAAAGCAAAAAAATATTGAAAATTGAACCACCTGTATAAATATAATTTTTTTCATCCTTCTGGGTACATTTAGTGTGAGTATAGCACAAATTCAAAACAACTCTGTGTTTTCAGAGTCCAACATATTTCTACATTCAGTAAAAACACCATCCTAGCATAGAAATGAAATCTTACCGCTACAATTTCTGTTACAAAAAGGGATAACTTGCTGTGTGGAGTGAAAATTAATTTGCACCTCAACAGATGTAAGTGAAGACAAAATTACCCATCTGCCAGGTAAGAAATTGCTTTAAAACAGAACTTTAAAACACAACGAAAAGTGTCAGCTTTCCTTAAGACTGAATTTACACCTTGCATTTGTGGGGGAGTGTAAGCAATGAGGTCACTCAGCCTATATTTTAAGGGCCCCTACCACCAATCCAGGAATATTGCCATACATGCATTAATCAGTTTATAATCAGATTTGATTTACATGAGCATCTATGTACAATGTAGATACAGGTGCTATTTTCTTATTGTTTATAGAATGCTCTGTTGCTACAAGTTGTCCACAACATTCAGAATTCTGTCATACTTTTAAATACCTACTGGTACTGGTCATTAAAAGGAATCTTGTAAAAATTGAACATTCCAGGTCTTGTCTTTTCAAAATTTTCTTTCAGGAAAGATTATTCATGATCATGAAATAACATTAATAAAGGCTTCAATTGACTCGCTAAATGTTAATTTCTCAATCTGTGAGATGAAATGCTATGTCTCAAAGGCAAAAGGTAAGCATAATGTATTTTATTAGAGAAGCATTTAGGTAGATTTTAGGGATCTGTGAGTTAGGACCACTAGCTTGAAAATTACAATGGCGTCAGCTAACTTTGCCTCATTTCTTTTTCCCCCAAGACAGATAGAATTAATACCAAGGGTATCACTGTCTTCTTTGTTACTGTCCTATCTAAAGCAGTAGTCTCTTGCTATGATTCTCTTGTCACCCCAGTCTCAACACCTGCTCAGTGTAGTGCGATCTGGTCTTTGTAAGCATGTTTCTTTCTCTCCAAAGCACAGGAACTGTCACCCACAATTGTCTCCAGGGTGTCCACATTTCTGAGCAGCTCCTCATCTCCTTGCCACTGCAGTACCTACCTATGTTTAGACCTGTGGACAGGTACCTTTTTAATAAAAAAGTTCTGTTGCCTCTTTTAGTTATCTTTTAAACTGTAGCAGCTACCTATTTGCTGTTACTTACAACAATGGCATTTGCATGTCCGCACTAGCTGTCCTCTGAAGTAATTCAGTTGTCAGTTGTGAGAAGTGAGCATATTCATCCTTTCAAAATTGCACACCCAAGTTGTTCCAGTTGGCATCTTAACATGTCCTGAGTCCAACGTAAAGAATCCAACATGAAGCTGGCTGTATTCCTAGTTCCCAAAAATCTGGGAAAACCCAAAACTGGGTTGCCCTAGGACTATGGATGTGGACATCCTAGGCTTCCCAACAGTGACATAAAAGCTAGCAGAATATCAGTATACTTCATGTTACAAGCTTGCCTCTATGCTGACATAAAAGTGTCAAAACAGAGACATATCCACTTTGTAAGAATATTTCTGACCTGAGAAAGGCCCTGGAGACTTGTAGAAGAGGAGTATTTTGGCAGATTTCTCCAGTGACAGATCCTCACTAAGAAAAAGCCAAATGCAGAGCCTGCAGATAAAGCAGAAAGTCTGCAACAGGCAGAAACTCTCCCCCACTTCTAGAGATCTCATGTTCGATGTCCACATTAAAAACAATTAATGTCAAACACTTTACTAATCCTAATGGTGAATGTCAGAATGAATAGACAGTACAAACAAGTCATTTTACCACAATCTGAATCCGAGCTGAGTATATTTGATGGACACGCTGTGTTAATTTTAAACTTCTTTTATTAGTCTTTAAATTTGCCTCTTTTTCTTCCTATAGAAGGAGCTCAAAAGAAGGAAACTGAAGGTTTCTTTACCCAGATGGCCAGACTTTGAACTAGCCAGATGGAAGACAGCAACTCCTGCCCGTATTTCTGGCAGATTTCTGGCAGAATCCTGGGGTCTGCAGGCTGGGGAAAGCTGTGCCAGACAGGCTGTGCTCCCCATCGTGTTTCTTCAGGGCAAGCAGACACTGTGGCTTTTCTAGGTTCAATGTGAACTCCAAGGATTTCAGGAATTCCTGTGTTAACTAGAATTCAGCTGTTGCCTACAGAGCCCGAATCCCTACAAGAATCTGAGAACTTGGGATGGATCCCCAAGGCCCTTGATTCTTAGGTAACTCCACCTTATTGAAAACCTGAGTGCTCTGAACATCCCAGTGAACTTCCTAGCGAAGCTGTCCTGAAGTTATTGGCCCTGATATTATCACTCAGCACCTACAAGGATATTGTGAATACATTATGCTTCTGAAATAGCTATTTGCATCTTGGATCTCTGTGTCTATGTGTTCTACTTAGCCATGGTACTCACTGGCATATTTCAGCTTTGCCTTTGACTCAATGATCATAAATCTTCATTATTAGGTGGAAACATACTTGTCTAGTGTAGAATAAGAAAGGAAGAAGTGTTGTATAGCTGTTGTTACGTTGCTGCGTTGTCAGTAAAATTACATCCCTTCTCCATGAAAAGAGCTAGTATTTCATTGAGGCCCAGAAAGATCTATTGTTTTAAAGGAAAAATATTAAAAAATATATGTATATGTATACCCTATTAATATATTCATACAAACATAAATAGAAAGGGAGATCATATATGCAAAGAGAGAGGCAGAGGGAGGGAGAATATATGTTGCAAGAAAATTATTGTATACGTTACAAAACTACATAAGGTCTTTTAATCACTGGCAGAGTTTACATAAAGGAATTCACATGTTAAACCAAACAACTCTAGCAGAAAAGAATGTTTGAAACAGAGTCTGAGGTAGAGAAATATAATATATTTGGGGGGTTTCTTTTGAATTTTCAGATGTTATTTTTAGAAAATAATTAAGGATAATTAAAGAATAATCAACTTTTGAATAGGAATAGGCTAAACCAGTTACAAAAAGATAAGTTTTAACATGTATTTTCTCTGCAAATGCAGTCCAGCCCCAATAGCATTTTGAAATAAGTGCCTGACAAGTGCTCAAAGGTAAGACCTGCAAGGCTCATAGTGAAGTGCTTTTTCATCCAGAGCATTGGATAACTAAAAAGCATGAGAAGGTGCTTCAAATACTTTGTTTGCTTCATCAGATACACAGCAATTGCTCAATGCAGATAGTTTTGACAACATCATTCAACTCTGCACTCTTAATATGCGAAAGGCACTGCCAGGGCCCCATGCATGCCATGGTGGGTCCCCACAACTCAACCAGGGCAGTGCCTGGCAGACGGGTCCATGCCGCCGTCCCAGCCAGGAGCCAGGCAGAGGGGTGGCACAAGGGCAGTACCAGACCCAGGTAGAGGGCACCTCCTTGGGGACAGGGACAGACCAGGCCAGGGAGAAAGGTGTGCCTGTGGATGTTCCCAGCTTGCTGGACACTGCAGGGCTGTGGGGAGCTGGAGAGCCCTTAGCTCTGCTGCGGCATCACTGGGACAGGGGCCGACATGGGGTTCTGGGCTCTGGGCGGAGTGGGGAAACCCTGAGAGAGGGCAGGGATGGGTAGCGTGCTAAAAGGCCATGGCAGTCACCATGGCAGTATGGATTTTAAAGAATTTACTGTTAAGGTGACACAGTTGGAAAACCGATGATGAAACAAGGTTCAATGTTTTGTTCACCAGTTTAACTTTCCCTGGTATTTGTGGTAAAGAATGAATGTTAACCCTCTCATTACTGACATGATTTTTCTTTAAAAAAATCACTAATAAATGAGATCTTATAAAGTTGATGTAAATAATATCCCGAAATATAGTCTTTTCTGCAACTTTTAGTGATAAAATATTTTCCCTCTGCAAATACATCTAGCTAAAGTTTGGGGTTTCCTTTTGGATGTCACTAATTCTGATAAATTAAAATCCTGGATAAGATTGTAATGTTTGGTTATTTACTCTTATTTTCAAATGAAATATTATTACGAATACTATATGATTCTATAAATAATTTATTATTAATAGTAACAAAAAAATGTTGTTATTTCTCCCCGTAAAAATAGCAAAATTCTGAAACAAAATAATTTTGAGGGGCTTTGTTTCTCATAAGTACAGTGATAGTAAGTCTATCAACATATGTGATATCTTACATCAACAGAAGCATTTATAATAGACATAGATGTATGTACGATAGAAAAATTATATTTCATTTTGATAGACTGAAATAGATATTTAATAAGTATTAACAAATGTATGCAAATGTATATTTTCAATATAGCAATATAACTTTTGGCAAGACTTCTATTCATACCCATGCTTACACTCCGTGTATTTTCAACTGGGAAATTTGAACTTTCTGCAGAAACACAGTTCCCAATTTCTGCATTACACTGTGATCCAGTATTCTCTGCTCCAGCAGTGAGAGGCCAGTACAGCTCTAACAAATACTGAGGATAACTCATATGATGCAACGAATGCAACAGGAATGACTGAAGTGTGTTTCCTAAATGACTAGAAAGGGCCAAAGGTCTTCCCTTGGAAACAGGAAATTGAGGCATAAAGCACAGCTACTATATTTGACATGGGAGTTGGCTATACAGTCCAATCTCAGACCTGTATGTTCAGGTTGCAGTGATGACTTACAATGTTGCAAAAAGTCATTTGTTTCTATATATAACTATTGAAACCACTTCCAAGGCAGTAGCCTCCAAGAAGTGTCTAGGCTCCATACATAGAAATATGATGTTTTCATGTAATGGAGCTCCTACAATTTTAATCTGCTGATTCTGCTGCTTGTACTGCTTAAATGAATATGTCTGTTCCTGCTCTGTCCCTTGACCCTTCCATTTTTTACTAATACAGTATGATAAGACATAGTAGTACATACACTATAGAATTATACGTGATAATACTAATAAAACACATAATCTAGACAAAAGCAGTGTGGAACATAGAGTGTAGATTCTTGTGGATGAACATCGTTTATAAGTAATTATAAACATAGTGTATAGTCAGATCTTAAAGAATTCAAAGTTCATTTGCCTTATGAAAACATAAGACTATGTATGATCTGTAGCTTTAGTATCACAGTATCACACAGTACCACAGTATCGTAAGGTTGGAAAAGACCTTTGAGATCAGCGAGTCCAACCTATGACCCAACACCTACACCTACACCTACTCCTACTTGTCAACTACACCATGGCACTAAGTGCCTCATCCAAATTCTCTTTGAACACCTCCAGGGATGGTGACTCGACCACCTCCCTAGACAGCGCATTCCAATGAGCAATTACCCTCTCAGTGAAGAATTTCTTCCTAATGTCAATCCTAAACCTTCCCTGGCGAAGCTTGAGACCATGTCCTCTTGTTCTGTCACCGGTCACCTGAGAGAAGAGTCCAACTCCTGCCTCACCACAACCTCCTTTTAGGTAGTTGTAGAGAGCAATAAGGTCTCCCCTGAGCCTCCTCCTCTCCAGGCTAAACAACCCCAGCTCCCTCAGTCGCTCCTCATAGGGCTTGTGCTCCAGCCCCTTCACCATCTTCGTTGCTCTCCTCTGGATGCACTCCAGCATCTCAACATCCTTATTAAACTGAGGGGCCCAGAACTGGACACAGTCTGGAGTTTCAAAGTTCAAAACTAATAGTTTTCCAGGGAAGAGAAACCAAATTGATTGTTACCAATTTACAAAATCATATGTAGCGAAGAGAGACAAACAGCATGCAGGTATTCAATTTTTTTTCATCTGATCCTTTTGCTTTTCTCAATCTTTTCCCTATTAAGACCTGTTTTTATTTCATCAGATGCTGTACTCCAAACTGGAATGAAAATTATTTTCAAAAAGCATTTTCAAAAAGCTACGTGGAAATAGAAATAGGAATTTGGATGATTATATGTTATATACTAACTTGTTTGTAACTTTGAAAAATAATATTTTGGGTGAAACAATACCGTATTATCCACAATTTTATATGGCAAATTATGAGAATGTTTTATGTTAGTAAGGCTGAAACATATTTGTTTAGTCTCTTATTAGTCTTGGTTTAGTCATTTATTAACTTTTCTTTTGAAATGTGGAGTAAACTCATTATTGCCCATGAAGTATTTCAATTTACTCAATCATTTCACAATGGAAAAGGTGTTTCATCTGAATGTTTCTGAGTAGTTGACATGCTGCTTCAGAGAGAGGATGTAGACATACGGTTGATTTTAAGTAGCTTGCACTCAAAGGGTAAAATTACCATTGTGCCTACAGACAACTATAGGGCTATCCTTGATAGTCACTTTGTATATGGGTATGAAAATGATCATTATAAAAATGAAAAACAAAGAGAAGCAAAAAAGTGTACTTCAAATTCCCTAAACATAAAACCAAAAATTGGAACATTCCTAACAACAAAAAAACCTGTTAGCAGATAAATAAAGCTCACTCTTCCTGCCTGGGATTTCTTGCCTTTGTATAGCACAGAATAATCTGACCTATAACAGAAATAGAGGAAAATACAATATATAAGTAACAGACACAATAAAACTCAAGATTCCCACCAACAAGCAACTCATTATATTGCTACATACACCTTGATTAGGACAACCGAAGTGCCATAAATGCTGGGGTAGAAACATATCTAAACATTTTCAGCATTTTTTGACTGCATAGCATTAACAGATTTTACAGTTAATCTGTATTTCATTTTCTAAAGGTGCTAGACCAGTGTTTAGATGAAAAGCATATTGTGCTACTACTTACTAACTCTGCAGAGGAGGCAGCAGTGACTGAGCTGCTTGGACTGTGTGTATCCTAAAATCTTATGTCCTTTATCACATGTCAGTTCTGGGAAGCTACTGTCCTAAATTCACACAGAGCAGATTGAAGGGCTTTTTTAAGTCTAGACTAAACCTAAGCAGTCATCAAGATTTTTGATAAGCCACATCATTGAATCTTATCTTATCTGCTGCTTGCCCTGTATTAAATCAGATCTTGACAACTGTCCTGGATCAACAGCAAAAGTCCCATATGGATTTCTGATTCTGCTTTCTGAAATTTAGTAGCCTGAACTGGAATTCAGCTAACTTTTACTGATTTTGGTTTTATTTTCTCCTTTTCTCAGTATTCTACCCATATTTTCCTTGTAATGTGCCCATACCACCTGTTAATCCATCTGGTTTATTTCTGTGTCTGTTGCTTATATCCCGTGCTTTACTTGCCTGGCATTTAGTAGCTCTTTCTCTGTGAATGAAGCATGCTGCCTTTATCACACTAAGCCCACAAACCCCAACTCTTATTTGTCCTTCTTATAATGAGCCTCCTCTATTTAAGATGGGTCAGTAAAGCTGAGTTAGCTAATATTCTGATACTTAAATGGCTCACCTGTATCATTGTCTTTGTGAGGCTGAAACCAAAACATCTTCCAGAGATTCCCCACATTCTTCTGCTAGATCCTATGAGTCACCTATGTGCTCCCTTACTGCTTATCTAATTCATTTTAAGAACAGAATAACACTCCGAATATCTCCTTTCCTCATGTTAAATATGCAGGTTTTCGTGCTAGGTTGTCTGTATGCATCATACCTTTTCTCTGTCCCCTGTCCTAGACTTCTGTATTCCTTTTAACATATCCTTATCCATTCCAAAAATAAATTTCCACTCCCCTCTCTATGCGTTTGCCAGAAATCTTCTGTATCCGTATGTCACAGTTCCCTAATGTGTCCATATCTTCTTTATGCATTACACAGTCCCAGTTTCTTTTTCACATATAGCAGGACTCCTTGGGGTTTCTGTTTCCGTTTACTCCCCTCCCATAACAGCATCACAGAATCGCGAGATGGTTGAGGTTGAAAGTCATCTCTGGAGATCTAGTCTAATCCCTTTTCTTAAAGCACCGTAAACTGGAACAGCTCGATCAAGGCTGTGTCAACAGGAATGGAGATGCCACAACCTTTGTGGGTAAGATGTCACAGTGTTCATAGATTCATAGAATCATAGAATCATCTGGTTGGAAAAGACCTCTGAGATCATTAAGCATCTAGCAACACATGGAGTTGCTCTGCCTCACATCAGATATTCTGTTTTCACCCTCATGTCTCTTTATTACACCTCGTCTTCTAGTATTATAATAAAACATTAAAACATATTGTAACAGTGTGATCTGTGAGTGTAGATAAGCAGATATAGTTATGCTGTAAACTATCATCTCCTTGCTAGATCTAGAGGTCATCAGGCACCATGGTAGCTGAGCTAAGACAACATGGTTTTCCAGGAGTCCTTTCAGGGTTTGGACATTGATGCCAATGTTTGTCTCTAATGTTGCAATTACTCAAAAGTTGCAGTTGAAACTAATAACTTGCAAATATGATAGAATTGAGGAGGTAGATCGCAATGTAGTTTCAGGTCTTGTGCCACAGACTGTCCTTATATTTTGAGGTGCTTTTCTGACACAGTAATTCCACTAATAGTTTCACTATGACTTTGCTACTGCAGATTCATTTGGGACCTAGCAATAACAGTATTATTTTCCTGGCAAGTGGTCAGAAGAACAATTCAGAACACTATATTAGAAATCCTGTTTGAAGACGAGACAGAGGTCACTGATCTACAAAGTCACCATCCTAGTTCTAAACACAGTTGCATGTTTCCATCATCTATATTCATTTTCTAAAAGGTCGTCTGTAATTTCTTCACTTGACTTTGTTGCATTTACTAATACTAACCATAATACCAGCTATCAGACATTTATGCTGGAAAAAAAAGAAATAAAACCACAAAAAGAACCATATGTTCCTCATTTCCTAGCTGTTATCTCAACATTTGCAGCTCTTGCAGGGTTGAACTCCAGGCGTGGGAACATCGTCTTCCTTCATTTCAGTGAATTTCATGTGTACTTTGACAATAGTTTGTTTTCAAGTCTAGCTTCTCCTGGTGGACTGTTTGTATGTTTCCAGCTGAACAAGCACAAAAAATAAAGAGAAAACTGTAAAACGTATGAGTATCAAGAGTGAAATTAGTCACAAATAAAGCATATATACGTGTATGTTTGTGTGTGTGTGTATGCATACACATCTAAAATGCTGGAAGGAATAATCAGTTTGATTTGAAGTGAGAACATTTTTTTATTGTCTCAAGAGATTATGCCACTTACTCTGTATTTGCATTGCTAGCCTTCCATTTTCTGGTTTTGTTTTTCATAAGCAAGAAGTGTACTAAAAATTCAGGTTCAGTGGCAGTAGGTACTATACAAAGGATAACTAAGATGGCAACCAGACAAACTTCAAGAACATAACAAGGATTGTATAATGCACTAGCAAATAAAACTACCAGCAGTCTACTAGTATATATCAATATATGTAAAAAAGCATGTAAATACATAACCTCCCATGTTTTTGAACCTGTTTCATTTGGATCTTCATTCAACATGGAGAAGTATGACACAGCTTCTCAGAGAGCCTAGTAGAAGTTGGTTTACGTATACAGTTTCCGATGTCAAACTGCTCTGATCTACTCTTTTCCTCAGAAATAGAAAGATTATTCTACATGAGTAGATCTTCACCAATTATAGTTTAGACCCTCCAGTCTGTCTTGGTTTTGTGTGTATCACAACATAACTTTCATTCCTTGCCCCATGTTTTGTATCTCAGCTGGTTATTAGAAGCTACAAGGGTCGTAAGTTGAGCTGCAGAAATATATTTCCAGAAAATTATTCCTCCAGCAGCTAATTCTTCTCCTACAGCTATTCCTTTTGGAAAAGTCACAAAAAGGAATCACTGCTGTATAAAAATTGTGGTTAAGAACAATAGATATCAAAAGATTAAATTTCTCTACAGGCCATATTGCATTAAAAGCCCTGGTAACACAAGAACTTCATTTTTGTGCTAAAATATAAGAAAAAGGGGATCTCAAAACAAAACACAAACTAACGGTCCAAAATGCAATTTCAAGTGTAATTAGAAAGGATGTGGAACTGGTCAATCACTCTTTTGAGAGCTACTTTTAAGTGAAACCAAGAAAGGTTAGAAACCAGAGAGACGGAGTACAAAAAAACATACGCCTACATGGGAACAGTAACCTTAAAAAAAATGAGATGCAGCCCTAAAAACAGGTTAAAGAGAAAGCCTTTAGGTCAGGATCTGAAATGCCATCAGTGTTGCAGGAAAGAAAAGTATCACCAGTTGTGGTATTCCTGTGTGTTTAGAGAAGCAAGACTTTGTATAATCTCTGTAAATATGCAGAAGTACAACAGGATTCCTGACTGTTATCTAAGTCGGTATCCTCCATCAACTACTCAGTTACTTCAGTCAAAGAAACTCTACAGTCAGAATTAAATTTAAGAGACAAAGCAGAGAAGACTAATTTCAATGTGCCTTAAAACAAGACAGTAAAACCAAGTGGAAAACAAAATATTATTTATCTGCTAGAAAAACACAACAGTGTTTGATACTGAGGACTGCAGTTATTAGAATACAAAAGGTTGACATTTAACATCATACACAAATGATTTGACAAAAGCAGATGTGAGTTTATGGAACCTTGTGTTTATTATTATGATAGGCAACATTTGTTATATTGGTTTAGGTTGTTTAGAAAATGATGGTGTAAGGTGAAAAAAGTATAGATGGAAAACCTTTGATCTTCTCACAAAAGCTCATTACAGAAGACACCACAGTTGCCTCTTGGAGGTCCAGGTGATGCAGGTTCCAGCCACAATTTCTTGAAAAGAAGAAAACTATTTCCTGATGACATGTAACAGAAATGTATACCCTTTTCCTGAAACTTTGGGACATCAATAACGTTGCTGTTGATGGATTCTTGCGGTGATCTGTAGGTGCTTCACTAATTAAATTAAAACTGTAATATGACGATGTTGTGTTTTAGAAGAAAATTCATATGTGTTAACAAAATTCATCCTTTTAAACTGAGTCAGCATAAAACTTTCAGTAATTTTATAATTCAGTGTATTTCCGAATTTTCTTCTTTATTTCACAGTATTTGAATTTTTTTACTTTGCTCCTCCAGAGCAGAATAAGGTCATTGTATTGCTCTTGCATGAGAATGCTGTTCCATTGTTTAAAAAGGTCAAAGTTTATTTCCCTCCATATATCCTAAATATGCTCACATTAAAGAGATTCTTTACTAAGCTATTTATTTTACAACTCCAGCAAAAGGACATTTGTGCCTTAATTAAAACATTATACACGGTACAGCCAACCTTGCTTCAGTCTGGAAATTTTATTGAGTGTTCCAGTTAACCTAATCTCAACCAACAGGCAATAAACTTCTTCCAGGTTCACAAAAAAATGCAATAAGAAATAAACTTTTTCTAGACGGTGATGTATTTTCAGCCTTATCAATGAGGATGCACTTTATGATGTGAAGGCAACTGGATGTTCAGTCAATCTTTGAGTGTATGCACTTTGTTTATTTACCTTGATAACAAGGATAGATAGGAAAGTGGATGATAAGGTTTCAGACAAGAAATACAGAAACCTAACAAAACCAGGAATATTCCTTCCAGTAAGAAAGCACTTAATGATAAAATAGAGTCTTCAGTGTGGTGCTGCCTAATTTGACAGCAAATCACAAGTGAAGTTTTTGGATGTCATTTCTGGGCCCAGTGTTATTCAATACTCAATAAACAATTGTGGGTAATGGGATCAAACTCACCTTCACCAAGTTTGCAGATGACATCAAAAAAGGAGAGGTCATGTGGAGGGCTGACTGTGGTTGGATGCCAGGTACCCATCAACCCACTCTATCATTCCACCTCCATCAGCAGGATAGAGGGAGAAAATACAAGGAAAATCTCATCATTCAGAATAACAGCTAGGAGATTACTTACCAATTGCCAGCACAAGCATACCAGATTCAACTTGAGGAAATTAATCTAATGTATTACCAATGAATTGTAACAGACTCAGATAGTGAGAAATGAAAATAAAACTAAAAATATCTTCCCCACAATTCTCCCTTCTTCCAAGGCTCAAGTTCATTCTTACCTCTTCTGTTTTCATCTTCTGAGTGACACAGGAAGATATGGAAAGTGGAGTTGCAGTCAGTTCACAGTGCTTCATCTGTGCCACTCCTTCCTCCTCATGGGGAAGAGTCCTCATACTCTTTCTCTGCCCAGTATGGGGTCCCTGTCATTGCATTTAGAATTTCATTAAGTTCTTCAACATAGGTCCTTCCCACGGGTTGCAGATTTTCAAAGAATTGCTGTAGCGTGAGTCCTTTCCATGGAGTAAAGACCTTCAGGAATTAACTGCTCCTAACTGGGTCCCTCTGGGGCCAAAACTCCTGCCAGGAGCCTGTTACAGTATGGCATCTTGTTGCAGATGGAAATATTTTACATGGTTATGATTTAGCAGAAATTTAGAATGTATTGATAATTTAAGGTGGATCAACTAGTTGGATCTTTAGCAGTACTTAATCATAAATCAATTTAGTATTTAGCAAGGTAATTGTATGAAATGTATTATAATCAAAATAGTGGCTTAATTACAGGTTCTAAAATTATGGGATTCATTCCTATTTACTACATGGTGTGATAGATACATAGATAAATACTAAAAATATAAACATATGTATGCATCTAAAGATACTGCAATATTTAAGCATAAGAGAAGTACAACTAATCAGTTATAAAGATCTATGCATGAATTTGAGTATATCAATGGATAGAAAGGGATAGATAGAGAGGCTAGGTTGAAAATTTCTCTCTTAAGATTGGTCAGAGTACTCACATACAATGCACCGGTATTCCATAATAGGCAATAATCGGATCTTGAGATCTGGATCTGAAAGATTCCTTGAGATGGGTGAGTATATTCTCATTCAATGCACCAGCATTCCCGACAGACAACGGCCACCTCTCAAGAGGTGATGACTTTACCTAAAGCCTTTTCATTTGCTGTGTTAGCATATGAGATTGCACAGTACACCTGAGAGGCATTCCAACTAAGGGCGAGATTACTGGTCCTAGCCTGTTGCAATCCAGAACAGCTCAAAGGGCCTTCCATATGATCCCTTACTTACAAGATTTCGAGATAACTGACTTTCATCAGATGTTTGCATATTCATTTTTATGTTTTGACCAATTATCAGCCCCCTTCTTCAAGCAACAAGAGAGTTTCTTTCCCAAGTACAGCAGTTTCAGGTAGGCTGAGGGGAATACCTTGGCATCCTGGATGACTGCCTCTCTGCGATGGGTCTTCTGACTGTGACACCTGTGTTCCACTGGATCAGATAGTAGTCCAGAGAGAGGAGGGAAAGTACTGTTTCAAGTGCATCAAAGGTTGTGCAAAGCAGCCTAGAATGGTCTTCGTAGGTGAGGAATTGCAGCACCACAGGTCTCCATGGGCTACAGCTTCCTTCAGGACATATCTATCTAGAGCAGCATGGGATTCTCCATGGGCTGCAGGGAAATCTTTACTCTGGCACCTGGAACACCTCCTCATCTCAGCGGCAGTCTGAAGTCCTGTACTGGGAGTTTCACAGTATGTACATGTTCTCGGCATACAGAAAATTATCTTCGGCATCAAAAGCATTGCTAGCTTTTGGTCATTTCAGCAAGTGGAAAACGCAAACATCTCTTGGGTTAAACTATTATTATTTTGGCAATATGATGAACACAATTGTGCCATTCCATGTGGAAAGTCAGAAGTAATGCCTTTTGACTACTTTCTTCTGAAAGAGGAAAATAAAAAAACAAATGAGACAATGAGCACAGGAGAGGGAAAAAATAGGCACCTGCAGAAAATAGTAATAGACGACAGCACCCACTTCCCATATTAAGCAATTCAAATGCAAAGGTTATTAAATAAAAACAAACATATGCCTCTTTGGAGTCATAGTTGAATATATGAGAAATTCTATGGATCTGGATTAAGTATCTTAACATACCACTTAATACCTTTAGAAGCAAAATGAAGATCATCTTTTCAGCCTGAACCCAGCCAATTATTCAGTTAGCCTTGTAATCTTGTAAATCACAATTTCTTTTGTGACTTGGAGCAGATAGTCCTTAAATAAACTGAATTAGCAACACCTCTACGAGGTATAATAGCTTTGATTTGCAAGGAATAAAAGGTGACCATCCAAAGATTTGGAAATCCAGTTCAGTTTATTTAAATTCCCTATCCCAAAACACATTCAAATTACACTAACTTCATTTACTGGTTTCACTATTTCTGCAAATACAACAACAAAACAACTCAAAAACTGAAATTAAGAGACGTGCTCTTGTGGTATGTTGAACAAGGAAACCCATTCATCAGCAGACAGATGCCCAGCCACTTCCTGGAAAGCAAGACATCAGCACTGATAGCGATATGTTAGGAAGACAAAGTCCACTATGAATGCCCCCTGCCTCCTTCTCCTTTCTCTCAGATTTTGTTGCTGAGCATGGCATCATATGGCATGGGATGTCCCTTTGTTCAGTGGAGGTCAACTGTCCTGACTCTGTCCTCTCTCAGTCTCACACCGACTCCCTGTCCACTGGCCTTTGGAGAAAGGAGTGATTTGGAGAGAAAGCCTTGATACTGTGCAAGCACTGCTTGGCAACAGCCAAAACACACTGATGTGTTATCAACACTGTTTTAGTCGCATATGCTATGAAGATAACTAACACTATCCCAGCCAGACTCAATACAGCCTTGAACTGCCTTTTCTTCTTTCATCTACGATTGCCCCTTTAGGGCGACCTATTTTTAGTCCTTTAGGCAATGTAATCATATATTGTATTCAAAAAAATTCATTTTCATGTTGTGAACTACTTATTTCTTACAACTAATCTCTGCTTTTCCTGCGCTTCAGTGGATCTGACTAAAATTAATTAAATGGAAAATATTGGCCTCAGTGGTGTCTGGATAGGTTCTTGTTCTCCTCCCTGTCAATTCTAATTATTTTCCTACTACAAATCAGATTTTATTTTAATTAGAAAATCTATGGGATTATAAAATATGAGGATAAATACTGGAAACAATTATATACTAGGAGTCAGTATTGTCTTTTAGGCATTGCAAGGCCATCTATAGTTTGGGCATGTTATTAGTGATACATAAACATGGATCCAGTTTTCTGTAAGTGGGCCTCAAAACACAACAGCTTCCATCATGAAATACTGAAGCACTGGAACAAATCAAATGAAAGTTCGGTAGTAATTTAAAAGTACCCCCAACTCAGCACAGGTATGAAAGACAATGTACTATTTAAACTGTGTTTAGAGTCAATGTTACTGTTGAAACTGTACTGTGGTTCAAAATCTGATGAATCAAAATGCTGACATATATCCCCTGATTCTCTGATGCAGTTGAAGTTGTCATGTATATTTACTATAATTTGGAAATCACATGGAGACAAGACAGTTTGATGGTATGGGACACTTTTTAATCTTAGCTTGGGCTTTGTTGTATCATTAAATATGTGAGTGATCTTACCCACAAAAAGATGAAAGCATGCACTACCTTTGTATCAAAGGAAAGAATTAAAAATAGCCAAGAGCTAGGCACCACTTCAGCAGACAAAGCACTGAGCAGACCTAAATACATCCACTGTTTGCAAACAGAAACGAAAAAGTAAAACTCATTGAAAATACAAGTTCATCAGATTAAGTACTTTCCTTCCAAGGAATGCTGGCCAAATTTGACTTGGGAAAAAAACAAAAACAAAACCAATTCTTTTCCATTAGATAGCACATTTACTTTTAATTGACTCTGAAAAGTTTATATTTTAAAATTCCTTGTGACAAGAAATATAAAAAAAAAAACAAACAAAACATTAATCTAGAAAAATTTATATTAAATTGACACAGAACACCCTGACTTCAAAACTTATTTCAGTTGCATTTCCTGAAGCTTATAGAATCCGTTTTTCTCCACGCATGAACTGACTCATTAGCGTATTGAATATCTTGGGAGCCACAGATAACCACTGGAAACTGGTTTATGAAAGGCAGTTCATAATTTTTCTATATTCTTTCTGCAGACTTCTGAAATGAGCCAGCCATAGGTTTATATCAAATTTCATGATCCTGAGAATTGCAAGCAATGATCTTGAACCCTTCTGACTTGGGTAATCCAAATACTCCTAGACACTGACAATGCCATAGGTTGTGATTATAAGGCTGCCCTTAGAGACCTATTGCACACAGTCACTATTCCTCAAATCTTTAAACATTCTTCACTTGATCACTTTTACAGAGCAGGGTTGCCCTGGAGGTGCTTGCCCTATTATTTTACATTTCTCTACAAATCACTAACGAAAGTAGGAGGAAAGGAGACCTATATCTCATTGCAAATTATCACATCAGTATGAAACAGTTGGATTTAGAAAAGATATTTTCTCAGAATGCTCCAACCAGATTTTAAAGACATTAGAATTGAGACCATTTTTCCATGATATATTTGTTTTCCTGCTATGGTTTCCTCTAACAGAAGGGCAACTTAAAGGTTATAGGAACACAGAAATTGTTATACAAGATTAGTTTAAGGAAGAAAGCATGGCATTTATAACCTCTTTCAAAATCACTATCGCCTTCCTGACTGATAGTCACCTAACTGACCAACTGTTTCTGAATCTCAGACTCTCAGTTTTAGGACTTACTCATCTGGGGCAGGAAGGAAAGGAGAGAAGAGTCCAAGAACAATAACAATTGAAGGTTTTACTCTCATGTCTTAGTATTTGCCTACTTCCTTGTTCCCTTGCTACAGAATGGGAAGAGCAGGACCTCTAATTTTCTTGCATCTCTCATTCAGGGATGGACTGCCTGTATGCACTGTTCTGTCTGAACCCATGGAATTGATTTATGCAAAGGCAGTAGGATATTCCTTGTGTTAAGCATCAATCCCTAAGCATTCTGATATCATAGCGGCTGATTTTTAAAAGGATTTAATTGAGCTCTCTGTGTGGTACCTGACTCCCTTTCCTCAGTTGTCACAATTGGTTGCGAACCCCTGTGAGGTAAAGTAGTTCGCAGTATTTCACTCCAGGCCAGTTTAACTTACATGAGCCAACACTTACTTCACTTGCGCTGTGTAAACCTTTCAGCAAACGTAACATAAGTCAAAGTTTCTCACAGTTTCCCAATGACCTCACTTATCTAAAGTCATTACTTTACCTGGAGCTCTTCTAGTGTGCATCCAAATTCTTTTCCTGATTAAAAAAATCCAGGAGTCCCCTCACTTTTAGACTTGGTCTCAGTAACACAGACTGTATAAAGTTATGCTCTGCGTTCTGTTATATGGTCAGGTTTTGATCAAAATGTACATTGTAACTTTATGACCAGACAAGGGCTTCTAACTGTAAAACTGGATTTCAAATGTCTGTCATTCCTTTGCTAATCCAGGTGGTTTATCATACCAATTAATAAAATTTTTATGCTATGTCAATGCTTGGTTTATTTTAGAAATAACAATTTAGAATTTGTTTCCAGCGTACAGTCATACTTCCTGTTGTAATTTCAAGAAATAATATGTAAATGATTATTAGGATATACCTTACATTTATCTACCAGTAAATATGAAGGTATTATGATTAAAAAAGGAAGCATTTCTTCAATAGTTTCAATGTTTCCAATAGGAAGAGAACAGCGCTATTCTTATCTTTGGTTTTAAAGTTACTTTTGGAACAACAATAACTAACCAGGTCAAAAGGCAACCTCATTTTATTCATATCAATAAAAGAATGACAGTGATACATCACCAAAGAGATTACTGCTAACAGGTATCATTACCAATGACACCCTGCTCTTCTTAGGACTTAACTCCTATTGTATATGGACAGAAGGACTGAGTGTACCCTTAGCAAATTTGCCAACAACACTAAACTGTGCGGTGCGGTTAACACGTTCAAGGAGAAGAATGCTATCCAGAGGGATCTTGGCAGGCTCAAGAAGTGGGCCTGTGCTAACCTCATGAAGTACAATAAGGCCAAGTGCAAGGTCCTGTAGCTGGATCAAGGCAATTCCAAGCACAAGTACAGGCTGTGCAAAATGAGAGTAAAGACGCTGTTGCAAGTTTTCAGTAAGCAAGTAAAAATATGACCGAGATAAATGTTAGAATATAAAAATATATTTTATTGCATTCATTCAAAAGCCCAAAATTATACTTTACAGTATCTTCTACAGGAAGACTTCTGAAGACAACATCTTAAAAGTAGATTACAAGAAAGTTATGCCAACTTTTCTGCCTCTTTTAGAAGACCCACCTTCTTCCCCCTTCTCATCTCTCCCATCCACCACTCTTCAAGGCTAGTACTGGTGTTGAATTCCACAGGAAAATTGACTCAGATTGGCCTCCCACATACCTTCAGAATTTTCAAATTAAGATACTCATAGTGCTCTGAGTGGATTACTGGATTAATGTCTTCAAAGAACAAAGTGGCCATGCTTGTTTCTTCTTCCCACTTTTGGAGCCAGCAATACAGTCTAAGCAGATAGTTGACCAAAGAAACAAAAAATAAACCAAAATACCTCCTGATGACTTTTCAAAGAGAACAAATGGAAAGGTGACATCCACTGCCTTGTTCAAATCACAGTATTCCATCTTATATTTGACAGTTTATCACCAATACAGTTAAAACTTCTGAAAGACAATTTGCAGACATTTTGCATAATTGTGATCTGCTTATTCTGTCTTAGAAGTAGACAGTATCATATTTCAATTTCTAAACACTTTCAGAGAACTAAAGCTGTTCACAAATAAGAATAGGCATGCTTGAACATGAGCTACATTTTCTTCAAAAAGTAGAAAAAAACCTGTGAAATCCACCAGAAAATGGATTTGCCCCCATTCTCCTGTGAACAGCCTATGATCTAATAAATTATTGGATGGTAATGACCAAAACACTGTTGATCTCAGTTTCTAGCTCTGTTATTTCAGAGTCTACTTAATGTATTACCAAGAATAGACCAAAGGCCTTTCTCTCTAAAACCCGCTTAATTGTTTTGAATAAAGGAGAAGGGAGATTTTCAGTTGACTAAGAGAGGTGAGATCTGGTAAACTGAAGAGAAAGATATACTGCTGCAGAAAATATGTAATAGGGAAATGAAATCTAACTGGCGTCAAAACCACTAAAGCCAAGCAACACTTGAAACACACTTTTCTGTTTCACAGATTTAACTCTGGAATAACCTGAAAATGAATGATAGACATGCAGATAAGTACCAAAGTAGTCTAAAGTGGCTGAGGGAAAAAGAATGACTTTTTTGGTACTGTTTCCTATTAACAAACTCATTCAAAGGCAGATACTAAAACAAGATTCATACAGAGGATTCCACACTGGGATAAACTGCATTTTTTTCAGGCTTATTGAACATCACATCCTTTCCTTTTAGCCCTAATAGGACCAATGCCTGCTCAAAGATGCAGTCATTTGCTTTCTGATGAATGAGTTACTGACCTCAGTGTAACTCATATAGATGGGAATCAACACACAAAGACAATCACTGCAGCTGGTGTTAATTATCAGATTGAGGATTATTTTAAAAAGATTAAGTAATATGAGAGATTTGTGTTGCTGTTGCTGTGCTATATTGTACATGTGTAGATAGATGACTGGCTACCTTTTTATTACCCAGATAAGAAGAATGATCTAAGAAATTGAAAGAATAATAAACCTGCCGTCTACCATACTTTGTATGCGTTCACTTTATCTAAAGCAAAATCTTCATTGTCACCCAGGAATTGTCTTCATAAATCACTGACAGAGATAGCAAATGCCCTCAGCAGTCAACATCTGAAGTGATTAATTTCTTCAACCTTGACTCAGAAGGCTATTTGCTGTAATTATACTAAATGCATGACTTTGTCAAGCCTGAAACACCGGCATTTATATTTTATATGTTCTTCACCTTGATGCACTTGCTTTGGACTCAATGGAAATTCTGTGAGAAAAATAGAATCAGAGGTGATCTCTTAGGGATGATGAAACTGGCACAACAATTATTTTGTGAGCAACTATTTCCAGAATTCCCTAACACTGTCAGAAGACATTGGGGATTCAGTTGCTCTTTTTCAGATTTTTCTTCTTTTCCAGCAACCTATCTCTTAACAAAAATAATTTATTTTCTTTCCTAGCCAGTCTGCATTGAATTTACAAAGGCTTCCTTAAATTCAAATATATATTTCTCTGGAAAGGGTTTTACACAGCCATCAGACCCTTCCACTCTTACACACACATGCAAGTATATACGCGTTATATACATCAGTGGCCCAGCTTATCCCACGGCCAGAGCCTAAACAACTGAGGAGGGGTTGGTTTTCTTCCCTACAGTAGTCTCCGTGATATTATTCCGAAATAAAGTCAAGGGACCAGTTCACAAGAACCATTGCATTATGTCACCAGTGATTCCTAAAAAGTCATAGGAATGCAGATAATTGCATGAAGAGGACAAAGAAATGTATTTCAGCAGAGATGAGTTGGCAGGCAGGGCTCTGTTAGGTCACCAGAATCAGGATCCATCCCTTTCATCTAACTCTCCCACTGATTTCTAGTACAATGAGTAACCTAATCTCCCTGTTCTCATATTTAGATGAACCATATACCTTTTTCGTATTCTATCATTCAAACTTAAATTGCAAACTATTAAGGTAGCAAATACGGCACATCAAGCACAACTGCATCTTCATCTCAGCTGAGGTCTTCAGATGCTTCTGCAGTAATTAAGCAAAAGGAAAAAAGTAATTAACATCAATATGAACATACTCATTCAGTATTAATAACATGCAGTAAACACTAAAAGCTTGGTAGATCTTAACATTTTCACTAGAAGGCAATGCTATATTGTCCTGACTTATGCAGCAGTGATAAATATTTGTTTCCTGTAGTCTTCTCCCCTTCACTCCCTGTGGTTCTCTTTTCCCTCTTATTCTATAGCAAGTTAAGCATTTTGTCTGAGGTGATGTGAAGGCTCTAGCTAGTTTACGATGTGGATTCACCCTTTATAGCTCTTTCATTCTTGTAAGAGAGGGCCTAGATGAGGTATAAGGAAATATGAGGATTTTAATTACTGAATAATTATTACTAGCTTAGTTGACATAACATAACTCTCTGAAGCATTTTGGAGAAATATTAAAAGTCTGTGTGCAAGAGTAGCCAACATGAAGTGTCTTAAGGCCTCACAAAGCATTTCTGTTAATAAAATAATTAAAAGGCAATTTTGGTTATGGATGAAAATAGCACTTTATAAGCAAAATAAACTACTACTTTCTTAAATTGCTGAATTAAAAAATCAGAATAAGAAACAAATAAACTTTATACTTGATTTAATACATTGTCATTTTGTATAACTTAGAATTATCGAATTAATAAACTGAAAATGGGGAATTAGGTATCATTTATTGCACTGTTACTGCTTTGTTCACAAGAGGACTTTTAGGCATACATTTTAAAAATGCAGTGTATTTAATAACTGCTAGATTTTCATTACCGTTGTTAATTTTGGTAATTAAAATTTATGTCCTGAAATGTAAAACTGCCTTTGCAATGCAAAAAGAACTTCCACATAAACTGTGATGAATAACATTTAAATCAGATAGCTGTCTTCCAGAAGAAAACTTGGGATTACAGAGAAAGAAAGCACTAATGCTATACTGTTAATTTCTCACAAAGTAGAAAGTGTCTTAAAATTTCCCATTGTACATACAATCTGCTTATACTCCAAATTCAAGTTGTGCTGGATGCAGAGATTTGTAATTAAATCTATTTGCCAATTAAATGCAATTAACCAATTCCATCTGTCATAAATTGAAATCTGATCTAGGTCCAGTCCCTCCCCTATAATTATAAAAAGCTATTCTAGAGAATAAAACACTGGATTCTGGAGCGTCCACCCTCATCCAAAGGAAATCACTTATGTCCTTATTCTCAGAACTGTGACTGTTACACACTTTACTTATACATCAGACTTTAAAATTCTGGTAAATAAAGTCTGGTTTAGTGTCTTATAGTCTTCCTGTCTAGGTAATCCTCTAGATTTTAGGTGAATGTCCTTTAACAATTCTAGATCTTTGGAAAGAAAGCAGGGACTTAAGAACACCATTCAGACACATTGAGTTCTGTCCTTAAATGTGGCTCTGATTGACAAGTGATGTCAACTGTAGAAAGAGGGGATTCTGTTCTGAAACAAAACAGGGCTCCAATAACAGAAAGAAGCCTCAATGAATTTTTCATTTTGTTATTTTTTATCATGTATAAATGCAGAAGTCAGAACTGACCTACAGAAGTGAGCGACAAACTGGTTTCCTACACCTTGTTATGCATGGATCTATTTCTTTGGCAACAGCAGAATGAGATACTTGGCCAAAGAACTAGTAATATGATTAGATAGAAAAGGAATTTTCACATATAACTCAGATTGTTTGCCAACTATTACTGCTTGAGTGAGAACATAAAGCTTTTCTTTTACATTTTTTTTTTTTGCAACATCTATGATAGCAGCATCACATCCTGATTGCTGAAAATGAAATTCTAATAGAAAATCAATATTGAAAGCTTTTCTGTTTCCATTTTGGTGTTTGTGGCTTTGATCAGAACTAGAGGCTGAGTTTTCATATGTTTTAATTGTCAACAAACAGAAAAGCAAGTAGGTTGCTGCTGCGGTAGATATTTTGTACAAAGGTTATAAAATAGATCTCAGATGCAGTCAGGCATGATACTGCCAAGGCTTTTATGATTGAATTTGCTATTGAATATGTTGAAACTGTTAAAAACATTGGGCATAATATGATCACAATGCCTTACATCCAGTAATTACATTGATACATTGCAAAGCTTTTCTTAGCAGGTGTAAGGTATAAAATCTTGTAACGGTTTAGCCCCATCCCAGATAATTTTTGGCCGCTAAAACCAAGCAGTTGGGGTCCCAAATTCCAACCTCCCTACCCTCAGGGGAAGGAGAGAGGAAAAAGCCTTGCAATTTGAACCTAAACCTACAGATTTAATGAAATAATAATAATAACAATAACAATACTCAAATGTCTGAAATCGCACTCCCACCCACCCCTCGATGATTATGTGTCACCACAAATGTTGCAGAGCAGACACAAGGGAATGAGTCCACAGCTACGAGGGAGCTGAACTCAGGAACTGGGTTTAGGGACACACTGATCTGGAATCAGGAGCAATCAGACAAATGAGGTCCTCACTGGAGTTCAGCCATCGTAATCTCTCAGTTTTATACTGAGTATGACCTATATGGGATGGGATGGAATACTCTGCTGGTCAGTTTGGGGTCATCTGTCCTCTCTGCCCCTTCCTGCAGGTCCAGCCTTCTTTGCTAGTTCGAGGATGGCCTTGGTTACCAGAGTAAATAAGTATAATCATTAGCCTTTCTGCATACCAGTGTTTCATGTTATCACTTCTAGAGAGAACCTGTCTGAAAAACATGTAGTTAGCTTTCTGAAAGTGGAGTTATTTAGGCTAGTCTGTGAAGTTCATTAATATGAGGAAGTTTGCGAGAAGTAAATGCACACTGTGCATATTTTCCCAAAGAGGTATTATGAAACTTTTTTCATGAACAGGCTATAGAATAAGATAATTACTATGCTGTCATACTAATGATCATATGCCAAACTGAGGAGGAATAGTCTGGCTTCCTTGGTTATCTTCCTGGTATGACAGCTACAAGTTCTCCGTATTAATTGTCATGTGCACAAACAACAGCATTGTGCTTCTTTATAAAATTTCAGAAGATGAACTAAATATGTCTCATAGTCATGTTGTGTGCAGAAAGTGAATCATAAAGAAATAATTTATATGGAACCAATGAGAAAGTCAACATAGAGAGAAAGTCCCAATTTTGGTGTTTGACTAAAAGGTAATCTCTTCTCCTCCTAAGATACATTTAACATAAGAACCGAAGGGAGCAGTCTCGAGAAATATTAAAAGACGACCAGACATGTCAGCTATGTACTCATACAGAATTCAGCAACACTGGTAGACTTACTGTTGTGTGAAATAAACACAAAAAAAATCATGCTATCAAGTTTAAAAATATTGTATCTTGAACTTCATCTATATTTAAGGTAAGAAGTAATAAATATGCCATGCCACCAGTTACTGTGGTAAAACAGTAATTTGTAAAGTATTTTGACTATCCGCCTTAGTACAGGGACAATTACTGGTTTCGTTTGCAGTGATTGATTTCGAGTAAGATAAAATAAATTTTAGGAATGTCAGGAGTGCTGTAAATAGCTAGAACATACATTCCCTATAGTCCAGTGATTATTTTTATGCCTTACCTATACTTCCTAGGCCTTTATGCTAGCAAGATAATTTAAGAAACCAATCGGTAGACTAAGAGATTGGACAAAAGACTTAGAAAAGAGCATTCCCACACAAGTACCATTCCTTTGACTTTTTCTTCTAAATATGAATAGGACAATAATAGTATTGACGAATGGACTTGTTTTAGCTTCACTAAAAAGTACATTGTTCTTAAGGTGACTAACAAAAGCATGTGAAGTCTGGAATCTTTGGCTGTTTCTAGTTTTCAGTTTCTACCCTCTAGAAATGCCTGAGGAAATATTATCACAAAAATCCCCAAGCAAGCAAACAAGCAAGCAAACAAGCAAACAGAGAAACAAAAAACCCAAGAGGTTTATTTTTGTTTCAAGCCTTTGATCTAAAAGTATTGGGAAAATTCAGTTGGCACATTAGTGTATTAGATTTGAAGCAGAAATTCCATTTCTGTCGTAGAAAAAGGATAAACTTAACTTTTCCACTAAGATTATTTAGATTATTTTTTTCCTGCTCTCGTACCTATGGAAAGACTTACGCTGACATCTAAATAGCATTGTTCTACACTGCTTTTCTTTTGTCAGCTTTGTGACCATGGTTCCTGAGTGGACCAGGACAGTTCCCCTGTAATATTTGCCTGCAATTCTTTGCCTTGGCTTGCAAACTTCATTAAGTTGCTTTGATGTGCAAAAGTTCTAAACCTCACTCTTCATGAAACTTTACTATTCATGAGAGTGGAACAAGTAATATATGTCAGCCACCCAATTAGTCTCCTGTAATGCACTTTTCAATTCCAATGCTATTGCTGCTGCTCATTGCAGAGTTAATGAGGTTGATTGCAGCAAGCAGGCTTACACAACTTGGAAAGGATTCTCTCCTCCAAAACCGAATACTACAGTATTTCTTCATGTGGAGCTCGTTTCCTGTAGCTTATGACTTGATCTTCCTAATCCAGATGGAAAATTCCTCACTAATTCTTCTGTCATTTAGTAAAATTTATAAATGTAAACATTACCTACAAGGTCCACTTGCAGTTGTAAATCTGAAGTGAATACTCACACAGAATTTTGCTGTATCAAAAGGTTATATGTTTGGATAGTGCCAAAACATTAGCACGATGAAAAAGTTTTAAACGCCAGTAGCAAAACTCTTGTATTTGGTAGACTAGTTCATAGAACAAGAAATCTCACGTTTATAACATATTTCTTTTTTTTTCTATTCTGACATCTTTAAGGCACCCAAATCAGTCCAACTAATAGATGAAATATCAGAATGAAAAAAATTCTCATAACAGCACAGTAAATGAAGATTCATAGGGCCTCAGGAGCACTGTAGTTAAAATAAGTATTGTAAAATAATTCATTAGGAGAAATTATAAGTGATAATAACATATAATAGTAGAAATCGTAAGTGATAATAACATATAAGCAGCCTTTTTTCCTTTTTAATGAATAATTAACAAAATAAATACACAGTGCCAGAAGAAAAATAAAAAAACATTTAATCTTGTAAAGATACTTCTGTAGATAAATACAGAATTTAAGTCATATTATGTTTGTTATAATCTAGAGCTGCTGTGGAATTTCCTTAGGAAAATGCAGACTTCTCTTCAGTAAAACAGCAGTGACATTTTCCAAACGGACAGCTGGGTAGTGTGATTTCATTCACTGGTGATTGTAAAATTATTTAAGGTACTGAGATACAATAGAAATGTTGTATATCTAGTTTGTAATTTGTATTTGCATAGGCTATTGCTTTTCACAGTTTTATAAGATACAATAAAGAAAATCCTGTTTTATTTTGTTTGGTTGTTTTTTAACTGTAATTGTCTTTTTATTTCAAATCAAATTGTGTTCCTTTTATTCTCCATGAGGAAGGAAAACAGGTCCTCAGCAAATCTCCATTGCTATGCCTATATTTAAGACAAATGTATACATTTATTAAAGTGGCATTATTCTTCCTTTAAATTTGGAGGTGGTTTTGTCATTTCATGTTGTGATCTTAGCTGTATTTTCAGCGTTGCAGAGGACAAAATGGCTCAACCTAGGGCCAGACCCTCTAATTTTTCCCATACTGTTAACTGTTTAGAGATACCCTTCCTCCTTGACTCAGTTGTAGGTAGGTAACATTTCTGGTCCATTTTTCCATCCACTGACTGGAAAGTGAGCAAAATAGGTATCCTGATTTAAAAAATACAACATTATTTTTAACACCCGATCTGCAGAGATCAGAACCAGACCATGAGCACAGAACATGCAAGTAAAAAGAAACTCCAAGCTGTTCAGATAGTTGTCTTCAGAGCATGCCAGAAATCAATAGGCTTTTTATTTTGGTAGGCTAGGATCCATCTCCTTCACTTTAACAGTTTAAGCAACTAACATAAACCAATTGCCCAAGCTCCCTTTGCAGTTAAATAAAAGGCAGATCCAAAAGCTGGTTCATCCCACTTAAAGATTACCATTAGACATAATTAGGGTGTCTCCCCTTTTAGAAGTGGTTATGTTTCACTATGGACAATAAGGGAAACCCATGTGATTAGCTTATAGCAGATGTTTAACTCTTTTATAAGGCTAAAGCTGGACGATAAAACCTTCTCTGAATGAGTATAGGTTACCTGACGTTCTTCACACTTTGCTTGTAAACTATTCTTTTAGAGTTTTCAGATTATAATCCTGATTCCCTCAAATGGTTCATTTACACCAAGTCATTAAAAACTAGCAGTTGTTCACAGATATTTCAAACAGCAACGTGGTGCTTTAAAATAAGAGTGAGGACGTCAAATTTCTACTTCAGTTCTTGGGTCCCTCTCCTGTGGGCAGACACCACTTGATGCTTCCATGGGAAATAACTTTTTTTTAAATGTGGAAAATAGTTGAGGAAAAAAAAATTGGATTAAAGAAACCTATGATTCTTTATAGAGTGTGGCTGAAATAACTGTCAGTAAGCTTTGTTCTGCTATCGACTTTTTTGGTATTTCAGCGTAATTTAGTGCCCCTCTGCCTAATATTGTATATTATTCAGACACTAAAGCATTATAGAAAACTTCACTGTTCATGTAGTCTTACATATTAATATTGATATTAATGAATTCCCTACTGACCAAGATGGGCAGATATGACCTTTGAATTTTTTAATTAAAAATAACATTTTTTCTGTCTGGTGAGTTGACCCTAGCCAGCAGCCAAATACCCCCCCATTTTCTTGCTTGATCTCCTCTCCTGTGGTATGGGGAAGAAATAGAAGGGAGAAGACTCATAAGTCCAAATTCTGATGATTCAATAAGCAAAGCAAAAGCTGCACACAAAAGCAAAGCAAAAAGATGATTCCCATTGGCAGGCAGATACCCAGCCATTTCCCAAAATGCAGGACTTCAACAGGTGTAACAGTTACTTTGGAAGACAAACTCCACAATCACAAATATCCACCCCTTTCTTCCTCCTTTCCCTGAGCTTTTACTGCTGAATGCAAAGCTGCATGATACGGGATATCCCTTTGGTCAGTTGGGGTCAGCTGTCCCTGCTGTGCCCCCCCCTTACCTCTTGCCCACTCCCATCCCACTCTCGTTGCAGAGTGTAAGAAACTAATTCTGCCCTAAATTAGTTTTCTCCATGCATGGAAGAGGAAAGTCACATGATAAGGCAGTGTCTCTTTCTGTGCCAGCTTCCTTATTCTGCAAGTAGCACAGCTCCACCTGTGTGCTAAGAGAGGTCATACTGTAATCCTGTTGGGGGAGGGAGTAAAAGTGGAGCAGTCACCAAAATAACCCAGAGACCATCAAGGACACCAGATTTATTTCCAGAACCTTCCAGCAGGGGCACCAGAAAGTCCTCCCCTCAAGAACTCTAATCTATTACTAACACTCTGTAGACAGTGCTGAGATGCCCACCCACCTGAGGTTTAGAAGACAGTGCTGGAGCCTGGGGTGGTGACCTTCTTACACTTTTCTCTCTCTTTCCTTTCTTCCCTTCCTTTTTAACTCTTTTATTTTCCTTACTACAGATTTAGCAAGCCAACATCTTGCCTTAACACTGTGCCACCACCGATCAGCAATAACCAAAACATTGATGTGTTATCAAGTCTGTTTAGCCCCAAATGTAAAGCACAGCACCATATGGGCTGCTATGAAAGAAGTCAACTCCATCCCAACAAGGCCCAGAACATTGTGAAACTGAATAGAAGGCTTGGGATCATTATGCAAAATTTATTCCTTAAAAAAGGACATCCTGATTCTTTCATGGATTAAGTGGAAAATAGAGCTCCTTCATACCCATTTTCTCTATTTATAATGGTACATTTTTCTGTGATTAGGCCAAGGTATACCTAAGGTTGCTTGGATAGAAAGCTTACATACAATTAGTTGCTTATTTCTTCCAGCACTAGCACTTCATTGGTACATACTGTCTCGTAATTAGCAGGAAGTTCAAGGTTTAAAATGCCTGCTTTTTAAATTTTCTTACAAAGTATTGCCTTTGGAACTGTCATAACTTCTTTTCTGTGGACATTTCTATTGATAGCAGACACTCAAAGTCTAGATGGATATTTTTGCTTTTACTATCAACATTTTCTGTGCTTTCTTCTTTAGAGGTCTAAAATCCCCAAGTTTAGAAACTGAAATGTTGATCTATTTGTATCATGAAAAGGCTATTTCTGTCCTATTTTTTGAGAATCTGGTTTGGGAAGAAAAGAGTGACCTAATATGCTAATTGTACCAATCCAAACACATCAGTCAATGAAAAGTGAGAAAGAGATGTGAAATCTACACCAAAACATTTTGATGAATCCTTATTCTGACTGCAAATAGATGCACATATTTCAATTATTTTGGAACAAAATTGCAGTAGAAAAATGAAGAAGAAATGTGGTACAAGGTTTTATTCATTGTAAAAGAAAAGACAGTACTAATACATGAGCTTATTTCATTAGTATATATTCAAACACTATAAATTAAATCTCTGTTTGCAAAATAGGCTTCTCTTTAAATGTTATTTGTGTAGGAAATTTGCATCTGCATCTTCAGATATCAGGCTTCAGAATATAAAAAAACAAAAGGAGGGGAAAAATTTATAAATTTGTCAAAATCCTTAAAATAGAACCCTAAAGCTCAGTAATGTTGAAGTAGGTCTATTGAATGAAGAAGACAGCATAAATATATGTACCATAATATAAAAATGCTCTGTGATATAGTAAAATAATTCTTCTTATGATTTGCTATAGTCCTAGTCTTTCTCCCCAAAGTAACTGGAAGTGTTGGCATAAATTTCTTTACTGTCCTGATTTAAACTGTGTCTCCTTTGGGCTTTCCTCTATGATTAATGACGCATAACTCATTTAAGGGTTCTACCCTGCACTCTTCTGGGCATGCAAAATCAGTAGGATTCTTACTTATCTGAGACTTCTGGGATAGACCTAAAAAGTTTTCCCACTCCTATTTTTGGTAGACTAATTAGAAGCAAGTTGGGGTTCTCAGTGAATTTATTTAAGGAAGCTGGTTTTCTTTTTCTTCATGCATCTGAAAACTTAACCATGAACCTTCGCGACAATTTCCTTAGTAAAGAAAGTTGAATCGCCACGAGAAATTAATGGAGTCGCATTTCATAAGGTGTATCTAAGTAAAAGTCAAAATAAAAATGGAGCCTATATACTGAATAGAATATCTAGAGACTCACTGAGTGTTTTTCCATCATCATTTTCTTTTTCAGTAGTGATCACAGTGAGCATTAAATACAAAGTGATTCTGATAGAGTAATAATCATCGTTTCTCATATGAATAAACAATCCATTTGACTACTGTTTCTGCTGACAGCAATCTATATCTGAAAAAAGGGACCTCATAATTTCTTTTGCTTATTACTGCACTTGTGTGTGTGTGGCAGAAAACTTCAAGTATAAGCATTCCACTTTGCTGGTGGAAATGAAGAAAGAGGGATAGATAAAATGTTGTTCCTCCTGTCCCTGGACACTCAAGGGAGCTGTGGCTACTTGTGGCAGCCCTCTGTAGCATGTATAATATGGAAACAGTCATGTTGGGAAACTGGAAGTAGACCTCAAAGAAAAGACTATTCAAAAGGTAATGCATATGTGGGCTCTAAAACAGAACTTGTGCTGTACAGTCTAGTTATATGAGAAGAGTTTATTTCCAGGAGATCTCAATTTCTGATTATTCCTTCCCCATATATGTACCTTGGGACTGTAATTACAGAAACCTTCCATTCTGGTTGCAGACATATTATCACTTGAGCTGTGTATGTGCAATCAAAGAAAATTTGGAATTCTGTTTCTCAGTCAATGTTTGAAGTCAGCCTCCACTGTTTGAATACACACACTACTGAAGATCAAGTGTTTGAATGTACTTTTGAAGAGGAGAGATTCACAAAAATAGTCATTTTAAAACTGAATTTCGATTTTGAACTAATATTCACTGGGTATTACTGTTTGCTCAGCTTGACCTATTTCTTACCCTGTCTAATACAGTGTAAGGTGTTTGCATTCCAGGTTTTGATTTGGGAAATGTTTTTAGTTCATTGTGTGGTGGCAGGTGCATAATTGGTAGGCACAGTTGGTAGAATTGTAGATTGAAACTCTGCACATCTTCTGAAATACCCTTTTCAAACCGGGCGTTAGAATGTAAGAGGCAAAACATTCAGAAAGCAGTTTACACTCAGTTAACCAAAGGACAATTTAGTTATATTCTTAGAAGGATGACTCATTCTGCCAATACCACCACATAAAAGAAATGACCTATCCTTAATAAAATAGCATTTCAGTTTAAGTGGACAATTCATTTCTATATTTTTTTTTTAATAGTGAACTAGCTCTAAGATATAGCTCCATAAAAAGCCATATATAACACAGAAGCAATTTTCTAAAAATAATGTGAAGAATTTATGTAAAATCATGCCAAGCTTCAAGCACATCCAGTATGCAATATTGTGAAATGTCTCCTGTGGCTTTGTTATGTGATATGGAAGTTGAAGCAGAAGAAGTATAATTTAATAATCTAACTGAAAGAATTGCAGTGAGACAAAAGGATTGGATCCAGAAAATCCATTTACACAAAATAAGATGTTCTGTAGTGGCAGACTTTTCTAAAGGTTGTGCTAATCATACATGAAAAATCAGCAAAGAGAAAATGGAAACAGCATGGAGTTGAACTAAGGATACTTTCATTAGATAATCAGTCTAAGAAATAAAGTAAGCTAACTCCACTAATTTAGAATCAAATAAGCAGTTCCAAAAAGTGGATCAAATGCATGACTTGACTTTAATTCGACTTTTCTGCTACCAACATGGAAAACATCCTTACCAAATAGTGATTTAAAAGTAAAATACAAATTTGAAATAGCAAAAGCCAATGATGCAGCTCATTCTCCATGATAATTCTGTCCACTTAGGCTTTTATAATTTTTCAAAATATGACCAAAGAAAACACTGTTCAGTACTCTCAGGCTATTGCCTCTTCCTCTTGTAAGTCCAGCCACAGCACATTGCAATTATGTTGGCGGTTTTTTACACCACAGAGATCAGTTGAGACACTCAGTTTGCTTTGGGTTTGGATAGCTTTCGAGATTCTTTGGTTTAATTGTTCTTATGGAGGAAGGTGACATTAGAGAGGCTTTTTTTCAGATTAATTTAGGACTCTTTCAAACTCTTAGTTACTTGCTGAAAAGAATAACTCTAATCAGTAAGAAACATGGAAATTACTCTCTGCAAAAGTGGCATACTGGCATATTTCTTATTATACCCATTATATACTGTGATGCTCTAAAGTGGGTGTTCCGAGTAGTACTGGCATGCCTAAGTGAAGGAAGCAAATCAGAGGGGACAAAGCTAGTTGTAATATGGAACAGCACATAGAAGAACACCAACAACCAGATTCTCAAACATACTTACTTTCCTTCTATTTCCCTTTATTTTTGTTTTATTTCCATAATCTTACTGCTTTTATCTCTACATGCGTCTCCCTTTATTCTTGTTTGAGTACAAGGATTACCTCTTTTCTCTGTTTTGGGTTGTTTGCTCTTTTTTGTAAGAAAGATAACAATTGGATCCTGTTAGGAATAGGTTCAGAAGTTCAGATCGTCTCAGCTCTTTCTGGCTACAGGCACTGCATGGAATATTATGATGAAAAAATGTCTACTGTGTTGTGCTTCTGCAGGCTTTAAATTCAAATTGACTCACTAAATAATTTTGCTACATGGAAAACAAGCACCAGATTAAACATATGACTTCATAGAGGCTGTTTCTGAATGCAAACATTTTCTACTTTCAGGTAAGAAACTGAAAAATGATGGAACTGAAATGAGTCTGAGATGCGCTCTGGTGATCAACTATTTGCATTTATCTTGCCCTGCATGTACCTATGACTTCTGGGAATCCAAAGGTCTGTCCTTCAATAAAGAAGATCTAGGGCGTCATTATTTCCAAGCCCTTGATTCTGCAAGATGCTAAGGCACTTTTAGTGTGATATAGCGCAGGCCATTATCTTAAGCCTTCACCCAACCCAAGCTAAGATATATATTTACTTTTAAATACACTAGTAGCTCTAGGGGCCTATCCTCATTGAAGTCAATGACAAAGGTTTTATTTGCGGTGTAGGAACTTGGTGACAGAATTGCAGTATCTTGACAAAAAGGAGGTTTCTAGGCACTCTGATAAAGTATCTGGAGCTATGTGGGTTTGACAGCAGGGTACGGTTCAGCAGGATAGTGAGGCTCCCTCATGCTGCTGTGTGTTCTGTGGTCTAACTACTTCCCTTCTGACAGCTTTGAGGCTGACTAACCCTCCCATAAGACAGCAGAACTCCCTAAACAAACTGAGGGAAAAGCATAAAAAGATAATAGTTTCCTGCCTGATGGTTGAGCTGAGTGGGCTCATCATGAGATACAGGCCAGGCCAGTGTGAGCTTGCAGGAGAAGCCAGAGGGCCATGTGTGCGTGGAAGTAAAACAGTCATTGGGGTGTCAGGGAGCACCACATCAAAGCTCTCATGTTCCCAAAACTGGTCTATAAGTGGGTTTTTTAGTTAGATATACACACATACATGAGGAGCGGCTGAGGGAGATGGGGTTGTTTAGCCTGGAGAACAGGAGGATGAGAGGAGACCTCATCACTGTCCACAACTGTAGTTGTGACAGGGTGAGTGCTGGTTTCTCACAAGTGATAAGCGATAGGACGAGAGGAAATGGCCACAAGTTGTGCCAGGGGAGGTTTAGACTGGACATTAGGAAGAATTTCTTCACTGAATGAGTGGTTAGGGATTGGAACAGGCTGCCCAGAGAGGTGATGGAGTCGCCATCCCTGGAGGTGTTTAAAAGACTGGTAGATGAGTTCCTTAGGGACATGGTTTAGTAAGGAGACAGGCATGGTTGGACTTGGTGATCTCAGAGGTCTCTTCCAACCTAGTGATTCTATGATTCTATATGCAGGAATATATGCACATATACTTCCACAGTAGTTTGGGTTTTTTGGGATGTCGAACAATATTCAAACCTGTTTAGTTTATTCCATGTTGGAAAGAGGCATTGTAATTTGCAAAGTATTTTATTTGAGTAAGAATTAGCAGTTTTCCTGGATGTTGGCTTTTGGTCTGCAATGCAGTGATTTTCCTTAATCTACAGAAGGGAATTAACAGATATTTGGAAAGGTGTTGAATAATATTTTTACTATAGGTGATAACAATTTCCTCTTAAAAAGGCCAAGGTGAAAGACAGTATGTACAATTCTGTCAGCAACCAAGATTTGTTCTTATATGTATTTAAGTAAATTGAATGCTGGATTGATTATTACACACCTGCCTAATACCTGTGCAGACACAACTGCAAGATAGGATTTGTGTTTGTAATCTTGATAACCTTACTTGTATGAAAATCTTGATAACCTTACTTTACAAAAACCTGTGCTTTCTTACAGAGGAATGTGTAACTACTTTCTTGTGCTTTGACTTGTGAATACACACTGACTGTGACAACGTGAGATTTTGTTGTAGAAGAACACAGTTGAGCTACTACTACATAGGACTATACGAAGAAATCAAGTATTAATGACATCGGTCTGGAGAGATTGCTAAGCTTCTTTCTGGAATTTTCAGAGGCAATCAGATATTGTGTTCCAGAAGGAAGTAAGGACAGAAGGCTATCATGTTCCTTCCTTTTCAACCATGTAAAAAAGAATTACTGGGAGTTAGAGAAATGGAGTTGCTTTCATGTAAGAAATATGAAAATCAGTCTCTTTTCCTCTTCATAATTCATTATGTAATATGTTCTAAGTAATGGCACTTTCCCCTATAGCTCTAATTTTTAAACCTATGTGCAGGATACTAAAATATGCTTTTCATAGTTGCTTATAAGATTGTATGTTGAAAGATTTTTAAAAGAGCTCCTTCTCCATCCTTCTATGACTTCAAGTCATTGAAAAAATTAGAAAGCATCTTTAAGTGGCCTTAGTCTACACCTAGTTTATAGTTGAAGTCATATAAAGGTTGGGATCCTAACATATATATAACATATATTTGTAGACTTAGATTAAACATAAGAAAGAAATTCTTTACTTTGAGGGTGGTGAGATGCTAGAGCAGCTTGCTTGAGAAGTTGCGGATGCCCCATCCTTGTGACTGTTCCAGGTCAGGCTGGATCAAGCTTTGAACAACCTGATCTTGTTGGAATGTGTCCTTGTCAATGGCAGGGGTTTGGTCTAAATGGTCTTTAAGTTTCCTTCCATCTGAAATCAATCTGTGATTCTGTGAGTCTATGATTCCATGATATGCAAAAACATAGCTGATAAAGAATGTTTTAATAGAACAAAGCTGCAGATACTGTACTTTGTTTTAGCTATTACACTTCTCTATTAGAGGGTCATCAAACTCAGGTCAAACTGAGAAAATTCTGCTGCTTCTCATTATATAATATTGAAGGCATTGGAGGTGGTGATATCTATTATTCTGAAAGATATTAAGCTCTCTGGTTCAGCTATTATATTCAGATAGTCATAAAAAATCTTATTTATTATAAACTAGAATAATTTTTAGGTATATTAATCAGTGCTATGATGATGAAATTCAGGAAAATTGCCCCGTGCTATCTTTAGAAAGATAGGCACATGTAGCTTTTCACCTGTGTATGTGCTTGTAGTTTGTATATATATATATGTATACATATAAATAATACAATATTGACAAACTCTCTGTGATACTTCTCTTACAGTCTCCCTGATTTATCAATGTCAGCCACAATGTCTATCTTAAAACCACTAATCTAGCAAATGTTTAAGTCGATTCTTGAAGACACAGAACAACTGTTCATAAATTTAAAACGTCACAGAGAATGCTGACTTACACCAAATGTGGACCTGCTTATTCTATTCGTGAAATTTGTCTTTTATTTCAGCAATGCAAAGTAGAACAACATTGAATAAGCATAATTTACTTACAGAAGCATACTTTTACCTCCATATTCATGCATCACATTTTGTATTATTTAACAGCAGCCTGGTCCTGCTGTTTTATTGCCCAATTGGCTAGGATGACATATGACCATAAGAATAGATAGAAGCTTACATTTGCATTTGTTTTCGCATTATGGATCTCAGAAGCAAACTGTTAATCAGAAACATATTATCTAAAATTACAAGGAACACATTGCTGCCACCGTAATGTTTTAAAAAATTAAGTGTTCTCAGTAGGTGTTTAGTGCCTCTATATTTCAATTAGCCTACTCTTACTATATGCCTACAATTTTTAAAGATTCTTTATGGGGCTCTATTATTTGGATGTACACTATGCGTATCTGAATGTCTACACATTCTCACAGCACAAGTTTCTTACCTCATATTTTATGAATATGTTACAAAGGAAGAAAGAAATCTTGAAGGACATGAGATATCAGGGAAGAGTTAAGAGATGAGGGATGTCAAAAATATATGGATCACTCCCCTGATCCCAAGACTACTGTACTTAGGGCTGCTCCTCAGGCATAAATGAGATTTCTCTAACTCTTGACATGTGCTGACATACTCAAAAGGCAAAACTACAGCAAGGATTCCTTATAGCACACTGTTAAGTTTGGATTCCCAAGGCTTCTAACATCCCTTAAATAGCCTTCAGTAATCTAAATGTCACAGCAGAGAACTGAAAAAGACTACTACACGGTGGGGACCCAGTTCCCCAGTTCCAAACGTGCCAAACACGGTGATATCAGCTAGCATTGCCACATAAAGAAACTACATCACAGCAGATGGATTGTCTGACCAAATATCGCTTTGATTTTCACAAGGGAAAAAAAAGCCACAGAGCTTAGATCTGTTTTCCTTCATGATTTCATCCTTGTTGTGTTCCCAAACTAAGAGAAAAAAAATGTAAATTATATTTTTGTGTATATCTGTGTATGTATATCTATATAGAAATATATATGTACATATTTATACATATATAAATATGAATTAGATCAACGGGGCATGCATGCAGCACATATGTGCATTTGACGAAATATAAAACATTTTAAGATGATAGAGTTTCTGCCAGTCATCAGAGTCAACATGAGTTGTGAACGTTAAACACTTCTGAAGACTGAAACATGGTTATTCATAGATGACTAAACATTACAAAGAACTGTCATGATTGACTATATAGGCCTAAGAACTTAGGGAAAATCAGCTTTACGCTATTCATTATACCTGCTTATTGGAAGAGAAGTAGACAACACAGTAGCCATGAAAACTGAAACTGGACTATCAGAAAGGAGTTAATCCATTTTATCCAGAGTTTATCCATTATATCCAGAGTGTAAGAGACTGTCCTTTTCCTAATGGGTGGTTTATGAAGAAAAGAGGTATAAAAAACCATATTCTATCAGACAAGATCATTGCAATGGCCCCCTTTTCTCCTAAAAACAAAATAATAAATAAACAAACCCAGCAGCAATTGAGTCATCAGTACCAGCCACTGTATTTTGTGCAAACACGAGTTAGTATGGCAAGTCCAACTTTTTCATTTAATACCTGCATTTTTCAGAAGAGACATCTGGACGACAAGTCTTCAATTATGAAGAGATGGCTAGGTTAACCACTTCTGTCAGGGTCACGAAATGCCTATCCATCCAGCCATCACCAGGCAATCAGTGGTTTTGATCAAGATGTTTTGCAGGGTGGTGACAGATCTAGAGCTACTCCATTGCAGCAGATTTATTTCACCAGCACAGCCCTCTGTGTGATAGCACCTCTTGTCAGGTCTCAGTACATTCAAAGTGCCGAGAGGTTCTTCCTCTATATTGACTGACCTAATGGCCTAATGGTCTGAAGGAAGAGGTATAGCCAGTTGGCCACCCTTAGGGAAATTGTCACTGGATCGTATCACAGTATCACAGTATCACAAGGTTGGAAAAGACCTTTGAGATCATTGAGTCCAACCTATGACCCAACACCAACACCTACTCATCATCTAAACCATGGCATTAAGTGCCTCATCCAATCTCTCTTTAAACACCTCCAGGGACAGTGACTCCACCACCTCCCCGGGCAGCGCATTCCAATGGCCAATCACCCTCTCACTGAAGAATTTTTTCCTAATATCAAGCCTAAATTTCGCCTGACAAATCTTGAGACCATGTCCTCTTGTTCTCTCACTGGTCACCTGAGAGAAGAGTCCAGCTCCTGCCTGACTGCAACCTCCCTTTCGGTAGTTGTAGAGAGCAATAAGGTCTCCCCTGAGCCTCCTCCTCTCCAGGCTAAACAACCCCAGCTCCCTCAGTCGCTCCTCACAGGGCTTGTGCTCCAGCCCCTTCACCATCCCCATTGCTCTCCTCTGGACACACTCCAGCATCTCAACATCTTTCTCAAACTGAGCGGCCCAGTACTCGAGGTGCAGCCTGACCAGTGCTGAGTATAAGGGAATGATAACTTCCCTAGTCCTGCTGGCCACGCCATTCCTGATGTAGGCCAGGATACCATTGGCCTTCTTGGCCACTTGGGCACACTGCTGGCTCATGTTCAGTTTCCTGTCCACCAGCACTCCAAAGTCCCTTTCCGCCTGACTACTCTCCAGCCACTCTGTCCCCAGCCTGTAGCTCTGCATGGGGTTGTTGTGTCCAAAGTGTAGAACCCGGCACTTGGACTTGTTAAACCTCGTGCTGTCGGAATCAGCCCATCTCTCCAGCCTGTCAAGGTCCCTCTGTAGGGCCCTCCTACCCTCCAACAGATCGACACTTTCTCCCAGCTTGGTATCATCTGCAAACTTGCTGATGATGGACTCGATCCCCTCATCCAGATCATCAGTGAAGATATTGAACATGAAGGGAGAGGTATAGCCAGTTGGCCACCCTTAGGGAAATTGTCGCTGGATGGTGAAGTACTGTTGTTGAATTTGGGAGCTGATAATTTTCTGCTGCATCCAGGAGCTACTGAACTTAAGAACCAAAGATGCGCTATGAGCACTGTGCAATGTAATAGCAAGAAAAAAAAACATTTTTTTCCTCAGAAACAAAAGTTCCTGGAGGAATTTTATTTACACATGAAGGGCACTATTTGTATCACAGTCAGTTTAATTAAAACATCATTCACAAAGTTGTCATGGGAATAATCTTTCAAAAAAATTAGAAACAAAATAGGCCTACAAAAATATACTGAGATTTTCTTGGAATTAATACATAATTAAAAATCCAATGGAAAGTTTTGTAGAAATTCCTGAATAATAGTAAAAAACCTCCAGTAACTTAATGGTAGCAATCAGTAAGATGACAAAAGCATGGATCCTCACAAATATTTGTTGCTTAAATGTTTTTTGTAGACAATGAAAACTCCCTATGAGTAAAGGACTCAATAGCCTAAAGTATTTGTTTTTTTACAGTCTGTCTCCTCTTTACTACTCTGTGATTTCAAGTTCTCCTGTGCCTGCAGACTTTTAGTGGACAGTTTCTGTAAGCCTTCCAAAATTGCAAATTAATTTGTGTACAAGAAATGAGACCTATGAGGTATGAAATGCAAGAAGAGGATGTGCAAATCTGAAACCATAGAAGATAACCTCTTACATGCAAGGGTGTAGCTACATTTGTTAATTACAGGAAAAAATATTTGCCTGTCTAGTTTCCTCCAGCCTTGCAAATTAGAGAAGTGCAACAAGCTTTATTTTTTCTTTTGATTCTTTTCCCTCATTCTTTTTTTGTTCTTGCTTTTGTTTCACACAAACTACACTTTTCTTAAAAGCTGCCTATAACTTTGATTTAATTGGTACTTTGAGTGAATAAGCAAAACCAGAATGTCCAGGAAAATTAGAACAGGTGGATCCTTTGCTCATGAGTGCAAGAAAAAAGTTTATGTAACCTCAGTTGTTTTTTCTCTCTAAGCAGGTATAGGTGGAATACCTTATCTTTCCCAAGCCTCCTGTCCTGCATGGAGAAAGGAATATATATACTGTAAGAATCAGTTGTGAGGGTAGATATTTTTCACTAAGATTGCAGAGAGTAATGATCTATCATCAGATTTTGGCACCTGTTGTTAAATTTCTGTGAGGCAAGAAGTTTTCTTTAGTTGCTTAGATCATGCTTAGGTGTAAGTCCTATGCCCTTGAAATTGTCTATAATGGTCTGGGGAAAAGAGAAAACTGTGGGAAAAAGAACATATAATAAAGTGAAATCTATCCATTTTCATCACTTAGCAGTAAGGCTTTGGTTTGGCTCCATTCATTAGAATTTTTCCTCAGAATCAAAAAAATATTGGTGTTTACCCTCAGCCTGCCCCTTACATCATGGTAGAAAAAAATTTGTCACCTCCTGAAGAGACTTCTAGCTGTATCAGCCCTGCTGGAAGGCAATAAGCAGTTCCCAGCAGATACTGTAATTTCTGGAGCAATATGGTGCTTTTTCCATCTGTTTCACCCAGATCCACGCTAGACTGAAGGTAATCTCCAGTAACAACAAAACATGAATTCCAGCAAAACTAAAGCTTTCACTCTTGATTAGAAAGATGAAAACAAAGAAAACCTAACAAAAGGGCATGAAGAGCACAAGAGGATTTGGTACATACATACGTATGTATATGAACAGGTATTCAAACGTGTCAATAAAAATGTATTACATTGAACAACTTTTGTAGCCTCCTCAGGCATATTTTGTCCAGTAAAACAAAGTAATTCAGGCTAACTGTAGTAAGTACTGAATACGACTTCTTGTGTTTGCTTCATACCCAGAAGCTTTATATTCTTTCAGTACTGTAATGTTCTGTTTGTACTTTTCAATAACCTTTGATTTCCCTTATAATTCAAGGTGACAAATTCTACTGTAGCTTTAATGGACTCTTTGGAGATCGTGAGAATATAACAGGCTCAAGTTTACCAAGGAATGTCTCTTTAAAATATAGTTAGAGGTTAAATACGTGCTGTAAGCGTGTACACAAAAATATCCTTCTATATCTTCTGGATGTCAGTTTCACCAGTCATGTTTCTCTACTATTTAGAAAGCCAAGTGAATCAAATTTTTAACTTAACTGTCCTCTCAGAAGCCAAAATCTACTATATGAAACTCTCCTTGGTAAACAAGACATTCAGTACATACAGAGAACACTGAAATTATACCTAAAATAAAAAAGATTTTCATTCCTACGTAATATGGATAAGTCATAAGAAAACTCATTACAACTATATCTTCTGGAATTCATCATACAAACTTGCCCAATTCTAGTTAATGCATAAGATTTTAGAGTAACATTTATCACTGTATACTTTAATAAATGGATATGAACTTACTGCTGACATTTCTTTGTTCAGAGATGGTATCTCATCCTTTACGGATGACCTCCTGATGTACAACAGATATCTTCTCAGTACCTGACAGCATTTCATCCATTTCCAAATACATCAGAGCGTTGCGTTTAAACTAGCTGAGGTCTCCACAGTACATAATAGTAACTATTTTGGTTAGTAGATGACTAGACTCCTCAATTTTGCCAAAACAGAGATATGTAATGTGTATTCAAAGTGGCACGGTTTCGGAGACATGCCACATACACAGCTCAGATTATAAAGGTTATAAAGGCACTACTGTTCAGACCTGCCTCCATTATTTGCAGATACTTTAGAAAGCCTTGCATTTAAAATATTCTCTTCTAATTGCATTTTGACTAACTCAGTTCTTGGACTGTCTATACCTGTGCCTGAAAGGCAGTAGGGTAGAAGCAGGGGAGATCTCACACATAGCTTGGCCTTTCAAAAATGTGTCTTTCATGAGTGGTTACTGGGAAGATGCAACAACTAGCACATTTGTTTCTGGGAGTTTGTAATGTTGTCCAAATAGCCTCTACACTATGCATGTACTCAGACCTGAATTGGAAATCAGTGGATCTTCTCAAGGCTTTCTTTGCTTAAACTTTGTAAACTGTAATTATTAGGAGAAGGAATGCTGAAGTTCCTCAAACAAATATTTCCCTTTCTTACTGTTTATATATATGATCTTATTGCCCCTCCCCTTATACCAATGAGGTTTGATGCCACAACATAAAACACCGACATAACAAAATTGTGCTATCTACCACAAGGCAAGCTTATCTAACAACTGGGAAATGTGTGAGTCAGCAGGGTAATTAAAATGGATTGGGAGAAAAACAAAGTAGCTTAATCTTTACTCAGTTGATGTCCCTGTACATCAGATGTTAATTCAAGAAGTACAATTAGAAACCAGTGTGTAATACATACTTTATCTTAAGCTGCAAATCAGAAGAGAATTTTCAAGGCCATGGATTTGCAAACATTTTCAAGTCTGGTGAATTATCGTTCCAGCACCTCCCTTTGCAGCCTGTGCACAAATATACATCTCCTAAAGTTTCAGTTCTATCACAAAAGCCCAGTGGTGTCAAAGGGTTATATCAAATCAAGAATAATTAGACATCACTGTGGGCCTCCCTCTTTCCAATGTTTTTGAAATGAAGTCTCTTATTTCAGAGAGCCAAGTACAGCAAGGAATATTGCTGATTCACAGGTGCCCTTAAAACATAAAATAGAAAAGCCTTGCAGTAAAGCTATACCAAAATGTGCTTTCTTCTGTATCTGAGTTTTCCATAATGCCATATGTAAATGATGCTGGTCAAGGATGCAAAATCCAGTCCAGGGAAGAGTGTCATAGGGCAATACTTTGTCCATTTGACCTTCAGATTCCCCTTACAATTCTGCAGGAGTGAACATTCTGATTTTTTTTCTAGATGTGCTGTTTTTAAAACCTTTGTTTGTGTGACCAGGAAGGGAAGAAGAGAACATTTTTCCTTAAGTCTCTCAATTTAAAAAAAATATTTTTTTTTTTTTTCCATTTTGGCAGCATTACCAAAAACTCCTGATAATTTTGGAGTAGATTCAGGTTTCTTTAATATCTAAGGATTAAAATAATTTTTACTAGTAAACTTAAGACATATAGTAAATTGGTAGCATATTAGGCTGCTTGATTATTTCAATAGAAGGTTAATAAGGATTGTAAACAAATTCAGTGCTTACATGTATTTAAATCAAATATTTCAATAATTTTTATTTTAAGTTGATTACGGCCCTTTTTAAAGCCTCAGCCTCTTCTTCAGTGTAAGACAGTCAAAATGCCCTCCAACTATTTACAGGGTTGGATACATCCCAGATTAGCTGAACTCATAGCTTTGGCTCACCTTTAGTTGTTGCAGCAAGGTAATGTAAATTGCAATGATGTTTAGCAATTTAAAAGAGTGTAAAAATGGCCAAAATATTCTATGTTTCCCATTAAACTGAAGAATGAAACTTCATCACATGCAAATACTGCTTACTTCTCATAATTGCAATAGAGGTTTTATAATAAAAAGGTAATAGATTCATGTAAGCAAGTATCATTTCCTTCTCTAGATTGCTGTCAGACAGTAAAACAGACCTAATGCTCCACATCCAAAAGGGCAAACCGGTTAAGGCTTATGTTTCTTTCTTGCATTGGCTTGAAGAATTTAAGTGTCAGACTTAACAGTACCCCAAGAAAGGCCATATTATTTCACCTTCAAATCCTTTTTTGTGACCTTCTGAGATAGCTTGTTTCAAGCTGCCTACCAGTCTGACCTAACTCAGCATAGAAATGTCCCACACTGGTAAGAATATAGAGCCAATTTTTATTTTACAGTGCCATTCGAATGCTTCTAAAATCTCCTTCTAAATGACAAAAGGAAATGAAAACGCAATGCTTTTCACACTGTATATCGTGCCTACAACAGACTAAGCAAAATGTTCATTTCATTATATTTTTTATGAGAAATTTGCAGTGTATTTCAAGATTTTGTGCCCTGGTATAGAAAGAAACCGTTGCATGGCATTATAGAATTCCTCACTATAGAGTTTTCATATCTCCCTCTGAAACATCTGTTGTTGGCCACGATAGGATACCAGTCTAGATTGATGATTGGTCTAATCCCATGTGATGCTTTCTCTCTTTGAATCGTACTGATGCATTTGCTCAAATACAACTTTTTACCATGAGAGGAAATTTAGAGCATATTGGCTGTGGAACCCCAAGGTGATGAACACGTTTCATGCACTTTGGGGTAGTGGATTGAAGTGGACATTTCACTTCCAATGACCTAGCTCTTTCTTTATGTTGTTTCTGTGGAAAATTCAGGAATTACTGAACTCTTGGGCATCCAGAGGTCTTTTATGTGGACTATTCCTTTTCACTTCAATGCTCCACAGAACGATTGTCTTTCATGCTTCTACTCTTCTCATCTTTGGAAAGCTAGCCTTAACATTAGTTCATCCCTCAGACACTTCAGGGACATCAATCAGAAAGGTCACAACCAGACCTCTCTTCTGAGTGAGTGAATGCACTGAAGCACACATGGAAGTAAAGTTGCAAACCCTTTAAAATTGCAGCATGTTAGTCTGGGCACCCTGAGGAAAGTATTCCCAACCTTAAGACGTTAACTTGACTTCCTACACTTACAGCTTATTTAGATACTTTCAGAAGTAATGATTAGATCAATGCTCCCAGAGGAGTCCTTCCTTCCCCCTACCCAGGCAAGGAGACTGCCAATTCTCATTTAAGTTTCTTCCAAGTTGCTGTAAGGTCATTCTATTTGAACAGTCTCCTGGCTGTTAAAATGCTAACCTGAGATTCAAAAAGGGGAGCAACCCAAAACATCAGGAATGATTGACCTCTGAATAAAGTAAAATCAGGTAGCTTATGCACCAGTTAGCTTCAGGGTGTGGTTTTCTTACCACTATATATGTTTGGTTTTCCCTTAGCTTATTGGGCATGCTTCTTCCCAGTCCATTTTAGATTGCAATGTTAATTCATACCATTTTGTGTACCTTTAAAATATTCTTTTCTACCTTAATGCTTACATATAGTTATAAAAAGCATACTATCAATAGGTGGAAATAAACAGTTAGATATCCATACTCTGATTTCTAAAGTGCTTCTTTTGCTATTGTTTCTACTTCAGGAGGTTCGCTGTTCCCTAATTTTCAACATGCAATCACGTGCTTAGAAGATGTCAGGATTAAGGCTTACATCATCTTACAATATCATTCACGTAATTTCCTGATAGCCACTCAAACAATGCAAATTACATTACGATTCTTGATTTCTGATTCTGAACGATCTCTTCCAAGTGTGATATTCAGTTTAATGTGCAGCAACCATGGAAGCGCAGTACCTGATGCAAATGTTCTGTGCATTGTCATTCCACAAATGATTACTTCTTTGATCACACTATAGCTATGCCAACCTGTTAAAACCTGTTGTCAATAGGAATAAACAAGCTCAAAGTGCTTGTCTTAGAGTGACAGCACAAAGCAGCCTGCAATCAAGCCAGCATGTTTAGAAGACAAAACAGTAAGCAGTTAAAGGTTAACTTATAGCCTTTGGTAATACGATAAAGTGCTGGTTTGATAAAAACATGCAATTAGATTCAAATCTGGCTTTTCATTACACAAAAAGCCTATTTATTGTAAATTTTCTGCATCTAAACAGTAAGACATTCTGGCTATTAGCCGACCGCTTTCCCCAGATATATTTTTTATAACAAATTTAAAACTACCTCCAGAAATGCTTCTTTTAAAATGACAAGAAATAGCAGAGATCAGATAATTTTTCATTGGTTAGAAATCTTAAAAGTCTGTGTACAAAAGTCAGTGTGCATCCTTCCAGCCCACAGTAAATGCATGTATTGCGTCTTGGAAAATTGAAAGCATCATTCTGGTGAAAATATTTATGATAAATTAGGATCTTGATATGTGCTAAAAGAGAATGAAAGGCCACCAGTGCTGGCAAGAGCAACTGTTAGACCAACTAAGATATATCAAGATGGTGTTTCATGTCCCATGCAGGGATCTAAACTGTTCAGGTAGACTATTCTAATTAACTGTGCAAAATAGCATCTAAAACATCTTGGAAATAAATAGTTACTAAAATGCGAAATTTAATCCTTGCTCCAGTGGTCTGAGCACGTGTGAATGGACAAGGGCACATGAAAAAGCTCTTTCAGAGGACTTCACAGCATCTGGAAGTCCCTGTCCCTCTGCTGAGAGCTGGCAAATGGCCTTATGTTTAATCCTACTAAGGATTTACTCCTAAGGATTTATTCCTAATAGTTATTGGGATAATTTATGGTGCAGTTAAGTGATGTTTTGAACTATTTCAACTGACTTATCCAATGTCATTGCAGTTGATTTTGAGCCCATAACTTGTTAGTTTCTGATCTGGTTTAAAAGCCAGTGACTTCTTCAACGATTCTTGCTCTGTCACAGGTTTGTCTGGCCATAATCTGCTGCTGGTGACTCTTTTTTCCCTTCTGGCATTTATATCTCCTTATTCTCCTCTTTGTTGGGATTCTTCTTTCTGACTTTGTGGGCTAAGGATGCTTTCATGACATTAAACCCCAAATAATTTTTCTAGGAAAATTTCTAGGAAATAATCATAGAATCATAGAATCTTGGCTGGAAAAGACCTTTGAGATCATTGAGTTCAAACGTACCTGTCCACTAATAAACCATACGCCTGAGCACTTCATCTACCAATCTTTGAAATACCTCAGGGAATGATGACTCAACCACCTCCCCGGGCAGACTATTCCAGCACCTCTTAACCCTTTCAGGGAAGAAATTTTTCATGATGTCTAACCTGAACCTTCTCTGGTTTAACTTGTGGCCATTTCCTCTCATCCTATCGCTTGTCACTTGTGAGAAGAGACCAACACCCACCCCAATACAATCTCATTTCAGGCAGTTGTAGACAGTGGTGGGGTCTCCCTTCAGCCTCCTTTTCTCTAAGCTAAACAAATCCAATTCCCTCAGCCAATCCTCACAGGGCTTGTTCTCCAGCTCTTTCATCAGCTTCGTTCGATTTCTGAATTGTGTATGTGAGAAGTGTTTTCAGCATCGTTCAATAATAAAGAAACACTGATCCTTCCAACAGCCTGACTTGTAAACTCATCAGAGATAATTTTCTTTTGGACAATATCTGGTTTCCATAAAATAACATTAATTGGAGATAACGGTTTTCTCTTTATCAACTTCTATAAATCAAATCCCACTTAAACTGTTTGATTGGTTTGCACAGAATCAATGTAAGAAATGTATAGCTAATGGAGTCATCACATTTGTATCCCTATTAAATTAAAATACTGTATTAGCATTTCTTTTTTCTTTTTTTTTTCTTCATTGCTTTTCAATTGCCCAGAGTTTCCTAATTGTTTGAAGTTGCATTAGAAATCAGCTCTGAGAAACTGGGAAGCTACTCACCCTTTTCCTTTTTAACTTTGGGACAGGACGTTGGCCAAATCTGGTGCTTTAAAAATAGCTGCCTACAGGAGTTGCAGCTTCTGATTTATTGTTCGTGTGAAAAGTATTTCATCAGAAGCCTGAGAAACAACTGCATGTATTTTATTTTTCCAAATAGGGAGCAGAAATATTTATTCAATAGAAAAGGGATATATGCATTATTTGTGATACATTATTTCAATCTAGTAGGGAAAAAGCAATATTTCTAGGATTTCTTTTGTCCTTAATGTAGCTAAAAATTTCTTTCATATAGTAGGCTGCAGCTTTTTCTTATGTCTTTTTGCTTCTTTATCAGCTTTCTACCATTCCTAGTTTCCAATTTATATTCATTGTTAATAGCAGTCCTATTCTGTCATTCATTCTATAACATAATTATCTGAATATAAGGTGATTCTGATCAAAGAGCAAACCATGTTTACAGCTGATTTTAGGAGAATAATGCAGGGATCCTGGATATATGATAACTCCGAGCTCCAGTTGCTTTATGTCTCAACACACCTACCATACATTCTCACATCTGCAGTGATGGCTCCCTCCCTCCATCTTCACTCTCCCATCTTTTTCTTGACAACATTCTTTCTATACTGCTTTTCACACAGTATGTAAAGCACTGGGGCCTTTACCCATACACGACTGGCAACTAATTTGATTCAGACTTCTTTACAGATCTATGACATTGTACCAATTAATGCTTTCAGCTTACATATGGATTTGTGTGAAGGGCTTAAGTGTTCATGAAGCATAAGAAGCCCTGGTTGCTCATACCCATACATGTATTTATCCATCAGTTCACATTCAGTAATTTCTTTTTCCAGATGAGATTTATGATTATATCCAACATTTTGAAGTTATTAAATAACTTCTCTAGTAACGCCAATAATGCTCTGGAAACTCTGCAGTGTAAGAATGCAACTGTCTGCCACTCAGACTACACTATTTAATGAAAATGTGTAATGCAAACATAACAGACAGATACTTAAGGAATTTATGATTCCGTTCTCATGTAGGACACCACAGTTTGTGGCCATCACTGACTAGTATCCTATCTTGATTAGTTTTTGCAGACACTCAGACATTTAAGAATAATTTAGTAATTTAGAAATAGTTGCACTTTAAGGCACGAAAATTCTTTTCACTTTTAATCATCTAATTTTCCTTCTAATTATTCCATTGGAAATTCTAACCATGTCCATCGTTCTACTATCTTCCACTAATGGCAAAACTATCTCCAAATTGATGCATTTCTTCTTTAGATTATGCTTTATATAAGAAATATTTACTGAGCTGGCACTCTCTACAGTCTGTTCATACAAAACTTTTGAAATAATTTTAAAAGCATACTTTAAAAATAAAGAAAAATTTAGTAAGTCATGTCAGAGATGATAATTGTTTACAGAAGTCTTTTTAGCAAGTAATACAGGATGAGTTCCTTAAAAATTGTCAATTATAGAAAAATTTGTATAAATTTTTATGTCTTCAGAAAAAGAAGGCATTATGATATCACAGCAAAAAATTACTGTAAAATTCGTGGGAGTCAAAAGACCACGAAATTCACAGAGAAAAGATGCCATGTATTTCACTGCCTCAGGCTGGTTCTTCTCTTAGAAAAAAAGCAAATTTTATCTTCTAAATAATTATCACTACTTTGAAATGGGGAAATTTCTTGAACTTAGCAAAGTTTAGGTATCAGGAAATAACAGATCTTGAAAAGGTAAGAATATAATTCAGATGATGATGTTTTGCATATATTATTTTGATCAATTATCTTTTTGTATCATTGTTATATAAAGTAATTATTTATTTTGCATAAATTATTTAAATTTTGGAAGTGATTAATTTTAAAGATAACTTAAAAATTTGAAATTTTAAATATATAGAACCACAGATGACCTTTTCATTCCAGATTGTGATAAATAATTTTTCATACCACACTACAAAACCACTATAAATGTTCTCATGACTAGGATGGCTCTCCTGGGAAGAGCTGGGAATTTAAGAACATATATCCTAAGACTCCAATTTAGTAGAGGATTCTTAAAAAACCTAAAAAATTACTTATATGAGTATTCCTATGGTATTCAGGGGGATTAGTCACAGTTAAAGTCAGTGCTTCACTGCTCTGCTGAATTAAACTCCAGATATAGTAAAATGATGCTTTAAGTTCAGCCTTGAACATAGAGGAGAACATAATATCACTTAGATAAGTGTTTTGAGAAAAAAAAAAGGGGGGAGGGAGGAATAGCTGAGAAGGAAGCCATCTGCTAAGTACTTCAAAGAGTTAGACTAACAGAGAAGTTATGCTGTCCCTGCCCCAGAACACATGTAATATAAATAAGCAAGACAGAAGACTATTGAAACAGATTCACTCACGCAAGCTGAAAGAACAGACATAGCTGGCAAGCACTATGTCGGCACCATATTTTTTTTAACTTCTTTTTTTTTTTAAGCTTTATTTTCTTTTTGTCTTATGGTGGATGTTGTTTATCAGACTAGCAGAGGGAGGAGGAGAGGGATAGGAGGAAATAAGAGGTATAACAAGAAAAAAGGAGAAAGAAGGTAAGTAGCAAGAATAAAAAGACAGGATTTGGCTGATGTGCAGAGAAAGCCAGTAAAATCAGCACAGGAAAGTGAGCCTATAGCAAAAGAACTGTGGCAATATGTTAGCTGCTCCTAATTCTTCCATTTCCAGTTCATCTGCTTGACAGGTTTGTGGTTTTTTTTCTTCTATCCCTCCAGGTTGCAAGACTAAAGAAAGAAGAGAGAAATGCATAAAACCAAATGACTAGAAACTGGCTGGCTCTTACACACGTCTGTAACAAGGAGTGCTTGACTCTTCCACCTCCTGAGTCTTGTTCAGGATACAAATGTCTGGCCTGTACGTAGGGTTGCTTCCTTCTTCATGTTTCCTTTCCCTCATAATTACAACTTACCAGAGCAAGCATAATGTGAGAATGTAACTTTCTGGAATGACTAGTACAATTCCCCACCTGCAGAGGGAAAAATACTCCAAAGAAAACAAAATATTTAATTAGAAATGTCTAATTTAAACTCAAATGCATCAACTTTTATTTTAAGAACATTTATTGGGGGGGGAGGGAAATAATATCTAATTAAATATTGCATTGAAAAACACGGCCAAACTATTTTTGGTTTTATTTTCTTCTACTGTTTCTGAAGTAGATACCGTTAAATACTCCAGATGTAGGGAAGAGTCTAAAAGAGCAGACACCTATTTATTCCCTCATATTTGTGTAAAGTCAACAGAAGGAATTTTTTTCAAACAGAATTGGATCCAAATATTATTTAAACTTAGGTTCTGGGTCTCATCTGTGTGCTTCTGGGGCAACTCTAATTTTCCTAAGAAAAACGTTGCATAGTTTTTTCACTTGAGTGTTGAATTAGTGACTACTGAATGGACTCAGATTCCTTCAGATAAAATCTGGAATTGCCTTGATCAAATAGTGTTCATTTACAAGAGTTGTAGGTAAAGTTTGTTTTTCTTCAATACAGTAGAAGGCAAGCAAAATGGTCACTCTCCTAATCAGCAGTCTCTTGTTTGCCTCTACTATAAATTCAGTACTTGAAAAACTGTGTCTATCTCCCTTCAAAATCGCTTTCATAATTCTGCCTCCTGCCTTTCCCACACTAATTCACATATTTCAATAAAACATGCTTTAATGATTTGATTGTGTCTGAATTGTGCCTGCACAGGCCTAACCGTTTGTTTCAGTGCCTCCAGTGGCAATACTTTACCACCTACAGATATTTCATTACATAAAGGTACTTAATTAGTACTGGTTTCAGTCCTAAAAAGAGCAAGTGAGTGGAACACCTACTCACATAAACAAGGTCTGTGATTCTTTCAGGACTCATGACTTCCCTCTGTAGCAGATTTGCCTTCAGTTGTGGTAGGGACCATACTGCATGAGCATGCCCAAAAAGCAGATAGATATTCACTCATTCAGTTCTATCAATCACATCAACATCACTCTTCTTCCCTCTAGTAATCTGTATTCCGCTTCTTCCAAGTACTTTTGAGTCAGTGCCTCTGATCATCATAGTCTAAATCAGTGCCTATGTTCACCTGTCTTATCGTTTTCTGTTAATTAAGAAAAATTCAAGTTCTCTATATCTTTTTTCAATCTTTTTTTTCTTCTTGTTCTAAAAGGAAAAAACAACAAAATGCACTGTTGCTCTGAAAACAGGTGGATCTGAAGAGGACTGCTTGCTTCTTAGCTGCCAACATGGAATTCCTAATTGGACATCTTACTACAAAAAAAGACCATTTGTGAAAAAGCAATAATGATGCCTTAGAATTAAGGTATTCTCACAGTTTCTGTTATAAACCCATTTGAAGACAAAGGTATTTCTAATTGTGTGGTACTTAGGGATAAGATTTAGTGATGGACTCACAGTATTTGGTTAATTGTTGGACTCAAAGACCTTAATGGTCTTTTTGACCCTAAATGATTCCATGATTCTATGACCTAAGAAGAAAAGTTAAACCATAAAAACACTACAGAAATCTTTTCCTTTCCTGCTTTGAACTTTTTCCCAGTTGAATGATAATAACAGATAAAAATGAATGTAGCTGAGAAATGCGGTTGTTACTAAATTTTCATTACTATCAGGAAAAAACTGCTGCATAGTACACAGTATATCAGTAAAATATAAACCCACATATTAGTGGGTAAGGTATTTTTGAATGTTTAAACAAATACACTTTGCAAAGCACTAAAAGCAAGATGTTGTGGGAAGGTACTAACAGGAAGTAAACTGGACGATGGCACCCTTCCCTATCTCTTTTGTAAGTGTTTAAATCTAAGCTTATTCTAGTTAAAAGAGCAGTCAACATCTGTGATCTGCTTTACAAATATGAAGTTAAATTAAAAATGTTTTTGAAAAAGAAAGTACAAGTAATATCCAAATGTGTTTTCCCAAAAATTGTCAAAGCTGTATTTGTTCCATTCTCATATTCTGATGTCTTGTTTTCAGGCAGTACTTTTTTCTTTCCAAGTCATTTTTTCTAAATTGGCTTTATTTCCTCAAAGATTTCCCAAATGGCAATGTTTTCCTAAGCTAGGAATTAACTCTCCAAAACTCAGTGTAAGGCTTTATGCTGGGGGTATTCGGGGGCATAGAAGAGAGGTTTTGTATTCGGTTCATCCAAGCAGCACTAACAGCTCTTCTTTGTAAGTCAAAAATATGAAGGTGTGAAAAACTTATTCCAGCACTTTTCTTCTCATTTCTGTGTTAGTAGCACTGCCAGAACAACCTGACCCAATTTTGGATGCCTTTGTGTTCCAGAAGTGTTCATGCCTAGAGTGTTCATACCCAGAGCACTGCTCACAGACCATCGCACTTCTTTCGGGAAACAGATCCAAAGCGTTGGGATCTCAATACCAGGTCCTGGATATATTACACAAAACTGAACTGGAAAAGGCTAATGACTCTAAGATTGAGCAGCAGGTCTTCATCTTACTGACGACATCCTGCTGTCTGTGTTTGAGTACCAGAGGGTTAGCCTGGAGAGTTTCAGAGCTGCCAGCACAGTTGGACTGTGCGTGGGCATTGTAATAATTGAGGCTTGAGAGGCTCTTTTCACTCACACACCAACCAAGGCTCGTTCATCTGGAGTGACAGTCAGGCATTGCTGAGGCCCCTGCTGTCTCTGCTTCTGCCAGCTAAAATGTCGCTTCTAAACAAGGCTGCAAGTGGTGAGCAAGGATTTCTCCTCCTTGTCCTGAATAGCATTCCCTGAGCAGAGCAGGGCAGGGCAGGGCAGGTGGGAAAGGTTCCATCCCCATCTCAGATTAGAAATATTTTCTTCAGTTGCAGCATGAGAAAGACAGTAGTAGACAAACTGTAACGAAAGTACTGGAGAAAAAAAATTAATAGGAGAGGGATAGGTGGGAGATTTCATAGTGGAGATGACAGAGAGCTAACTGAAAATACTGGTCAATATTTTATTGGCCTGTAGTCATTAAATATTTAAAGAAACATTGCAATTTTGGTGAATATCTCTAGCAAATGTTCTTATCAGTTGGTACAACATTCTGATCTTTCCACTGTTCTTTCCCAACAAATATTTTGAACTTCCAAGGAAATATAGGTTATTCCATAATTTGGGGAGGATGGATGGATTGCAATAAACATTGGTAATTTCCAACAGGAGAAGAGTTCTCGGTTTCAGCAGCGGTGGCAGGTGGCATACCAGGGGATGCACAGTGTCTGCAGGCAAAGGAAGGTTAGAGTCTTATTGTAAAGTGATTCTGTCCATGTACCCTCATCTCCTGTGAACACGGTTCTTTGCCTGAATAGTTGTGCCTGTGGACATGGTTCTGGGTAGACTTTTTTTTTCATCTACAATATCCCAAGAGGTGCTCAGAGATAAAAGTATCCTTCAGAGAACACTAATATGCTGCTCTGTCTTAGCAGGAGGAAATTTCTTCCCTGCTCTCATACACACTGCAGCATGGCAGAAGTTGAGTACTCTCCTGTTTCCCACCTGCCCCAGTGACCTTGCATCCCACGGGGCCATTCAGAGCTTGCTAAGCCCTCCTGCTCAGAAAAGCAAGCCTTGTGTGTGGTGTGTGAGGATCCCAAATAATCTTACTCTCATAGGGTCTGTAATCACCTTCCTTGAGTCAGTGTGCTGTCTAGATTAAAGTGAATAGAAAGAGAATATTCTTCAAAACACCTTCTGTGCATTATTCTAGACATAAATAAAATATGATAATTATGTGGCTCTCCAGCTGAACATGAAGTTAAAGCAGTTGTAATGAAAAAGGATTTCTAGATTATACTCATTTAGCCTTTGTCCATAATAAAGCTCTGGCTAGCAGGTCAATTTAAAGCAGGTCTTTGGGGACACTCTGAAATAAAATGCTTTCATTACACTATAAAAGTCTCAGCAAAAAGCAGAGAAATAAAGTAAATCTAGTGTGGATGTTAGTGTCGTTAGAACATTATCCAAGAAAATTAGACACATTACTGAGGAAAAGCATGAGACCAGGAGAACCCCCCTCCCAAAATTAACAGTACACATTTTAACCACTGTGACCGACTTTATTGCCTCTTATTTCCTGAGCTGAGAAAAATTGTCAGCAGCCACAAAACACCTGGAGTTTAGATTAGTATGTGTTAAATTGTGTTTATGTACTTGTAAAACAGTGCTACCTTGCTATTGGTCTTTTAAAAGCTTCTTGTCTAAGAAGTTTCCCAGAGTTACTTTCTTTATATGACAAAAACCCTTTACATGCAAATCTGTGTTTTCTATATACTTGAGAAGTACCTCTTTTATTAAAAAAGAGATCTTACTAAGGCATAATTAGAGAAGGACATAGATTATTTTTTAAATATCATATTCATTTGCAAAGTTGGGTTTAAAAATGTTGATTTCTGTCCATTATTTCATGTTCCTGAAAGCAACTTGAAATGTCACTCTTATCTGTTCCCCTCCACTGAGGCAACACAGACTATTTCTGGCAGTTCCTTGTTCAGCCTCCTTTTCTTTGAGAGAGGCTAAATTGCAAGGTGTTTTGCTAACATGTAATTAAAAAACCCAGTAACTTCTATTGCAATAGATACAAAATCAACTCTCATTCACTTCAAAGCATAATTTTGAATCAGAATCCTTTCTTAATTAAAACAAACATTTATTACATATTTTAATAAATTAAACATATATCTAAATATACTAATATATTAACATTTTTAATTATTACAGCTTCTCCCTACTCACTTTCCTACTACTTGTGTTAATATCATTTAAAAAGAATAGCAACAACTTCCCAGAGCACATTGAAGGCACATTTTTACAAAAGTTCATGTTACAACGTTATCAGATTTCATGACTTCACTGTCACATCAAAACCTTGTTCCTCTAAATTAATTTCTTTTCTAGCACGCATTTATACACATGATATTGTCTTCAAATTTACTTTGACAATAACCTAAAATTAATTCATCTTTTATCAGCATGAATATAGTATTGATATTACAACATTGTTTTCACAACTTTATAGTGAAGTTTCTATTAGCGTTACATCATAAATGCCTGTTACTCTGCATTTTAAAACCATGATTTGTACTGTGCTCCAAACTGTGATTTGCTACTAAAAGTCAGCTATAGAGTTTCACAAAAGCCTAAAAATATCCTCAGTATTCATTATTTTCTGTTTTCAATGCAAAATATAAAGGATGGTTAGATATAAGTGTGTGTATATAAATGTATTTAAATATATAAATACTTACATTTATATATTTAAGTTTAAACTTCATATATTTATGAAGACATAGCCTCCTATATATGAACAGAAACATAAATATATATGTGTGTGTGTATATATATATAACCCTGTGTTGATAATTCAAAAATATTTAGTTCAGTTTCTCCTCTCTGCTTGTCTCACTTTTGCTGCTAATAATACCAAAGCAGTGTTCTTAGCAAAGAAGTAATCTCTAGCCACAGTCAGCTCTTGAGACTTATGGCTGCCCTGCCTTTGTGAAGGAGCAGGTAGAGGAGTGAAACCGGGACAAGGCACAGAGTGCAATAATCATAGACTCATAGAATCACTAGGTTGGAAGAGACCTCTGAGATCGCTGAGTCCAACCGTGCCTGTCTCCTTACTAAACCACGTCCCTAAGAAACTCATCCACCCGCCTTTTACACCCCTCCAGGGATGGAGACTCCACCACCTCTCTGGGCAGATGTTCCAAACCCTGACCACTCTTTCAGTAAAGAAATTCTTCCTAATGTCCAGTCTAAACCTCCCCTGGTGCAATTTACAGCCATTTCCTCTCATCCTATCGCTTGTCACTTGTGAGAAAAGCCCAGCACCCACCCCATCACAACCTCCTTTCAGGCAGTTGCAGACAGTGATGAGGTCTTCTCTCAGCCTCCTCTTCTCCAGGCTAAACAACCCCGGTTCCCTCAGACTCTCCCATAGACTAATGCTATTAAGGGAAATTTTCTCCTAGAAATTTTACCCATGTGGACTTACATTGTGCTAAATGTTGAAGGAGATGGGCCTGGCTGTTGTCATTGTCTCCATTTCGCAGCACTCAGCCATGAAGAAGATAAGGAAACCACTGCTATGAAGATAAGTTTTCTGCAACATTCAGATGTCCTCTTTAATAGAATGCAGAGTGCAATCTTATTGTTAGTTTTACTAGGAAATGAACCATTATTCCTCAGTCTCTTGTTTAGTACTTCTTCCAGTGAATAAGATGTAGAAATGTGTTTGCTTGACAGAATTTAATTGTCTGGAGATGCGGTATGTAAAGCACAATCAAGTGCTGTATTCATTCCTGTGACACAAAAACAAGTAGTTCATTTGTTTAAAGTTTACAGTATTGCATGTGATTTTTTTTAATTAATGAACATTTCCCTAATGTTTTTTAACAGTGCTATTTGTTGCGTGTGTTTGTGTGTAATACCCAGTATAGCTTGTGAGACCGGTTATGTGCCTTTTCTGATCATGAATTTGCCATGATACTCCATACTTGAATATATTTAGACCAAGTTAAATTCGTAACAAACTGAATATGATTTTGTTTATCACAAAGTAAGATCTGTGTGGTTGTTCAGTCTTTTTCCCCAATGGGGTGTCCTTTAATTGGAGCTGTTGTAGAATATGGTATTTTTTTTTAAGCTTCTAGGACAGGGAGAGCATATGGAAAATCTTCTCACTTACTTTAGTTGTAACACTCTTTTATCATATTCACTTCTATATCCTTGACACCCTTTCAACAAATTCACTTTCAGAGATGGAGAATAATTATTGAAGAAGCTTAAAAGTGCATTGCTGCTGAATTGTACTGAACGTATTTTTATCTTGGTTACACTTGCAGCTGAACTACTCATCAGCAGTTCACACACCTATTTCTGGCCCTCAATATTAGTAACTGGTTGTTTTGCCAGTAAAGGTACAAGCTCAAGAAACAACAAATTCTCCAACAGAAAAGCCTTAACATCTATTAATACAGAAATCAGTCTTTCAGTGCAGGGCATAACATGAACAGACAGACTAGAAACAGTTCCTCAGGGTTTCTTGGTATGTACCACACAGTAGATTGTAAAGTCATTGACGCTGTTTTTCCCTCAGTAGGAAATGTAAATTATTTGATTGTAATTGTATGGTGAATAGCATGAGCATCTGTACTGGAGCCTGCTCCTTTCAAAACCAAGCAATAGTGAATAAAAACTGATCAGCTCTTCAGCTGACAAACACCACGACAGAAGTATTGATTAATGCAGCCACAATAGCTGCTCTAACCTTTGTTATAAACAACAATTAACTGAAATGCCTCCAAACTATTATTTTTCTTATACCAAAGCAAAACCTGGAACAGTATCTTGAAGTGTTTGACTACGAGCCCAAAACAAATCCAAAAATCTTCACTTGCACTTCCACTGAAATCAGAACAATATTGGAAAATGCATACCTTGTGGTATAAACGTTATTTTATTCAGGTGTTAAAATATCTTACTGCAAATGAATCCTTCCAGTGCAGTGTTTCTTAAACTGTTTATGTTGGATTTATCTTCCTTTTGATGTATACCCTTCCTATTAACCTTTTCTCCGGGGCTATAGGTCTGCATGTAAGACAAATATAGCTAATAATAATTATAGTCATCTTTGCTCGCTGGTTAACAGCCTTGGCCAAAACAAACTTCATCCAACATTTTTATATTTGTAGATTGCAAAGATTATTATTGCTACTTATTCATGTTCCTAATTAAGAAATTTGAAATTAAGGGCAATGTTCTTCCTTAGATATAATTAAAACGGTATTTCACGGAATAATGCCTGAATTTCCTTATCTTACTCTGTGCCAATTAACTTGGCCCAATTTGCTCGCTAAAGTGGCTAGGCCAACTTAATTAACCTGACTTCGCTCTCTGATTCTGTATCTGAGTATTACAGAGTTGCTGTTTAGCTTCATGGAGTGACCATAATGAATCAGTATGTATTTGGAGAGTAATTGCTTTAGTAATGAGAAAGGACAAAACAACAGTCCACATCATTATGTCATTTTTTAAGCAGAGTTTCTTGTGTGAGGTCAGCTGAGTAAAAGAGCCCGCAGTCTTACTGCATTGTCAGGTTCCACTAGCATTTCTGGTATGTATGAGAAACCCTTACAGGGAAGCAAAGTAGCAAAGGGAACAAAGTTACAAAGTGACGGGTGTTATAGCTCATAAAACTAAATCAAGATTTTAAAAATAATCTATAAAATTAATGAAGTTTGAGTAAATAAAATCAGCAACAAAAAAAACAAAATCCACACAATTCCTTGAATCAGAATGATCACCAATTATTTAGTTCCTTTCATCTTCTAAGGGCTTTATAAATATTCAATTCTGACTAATATTACTGCGACATGAATTACTGTTATTACTGTTGTTATTATTAATAACCTACTCTTATATTTACTCTACTTTTTCCAAAAGGCAAAATTGAGGAAGATGGATATTTTTTAAGATATTTGTGCCATAAATTTAGCCTGGCACAGGTAAGGTCACCTAGCTGGAGAAAAGAGAAATTTTATTTCCAAATCTTCCTTATCACACGGGGTGTGCTAACTAACACCTTCTGGATTCCATTTCCCTACCACCAGTGGATGTAAACCAGAGGAAGGCAAGGAAGTGAGCATCATACTGCTCAAATCAGAAACACAGAGGAGGACGATTTTCTCAACATAAAGGCTAAAGTGATGCCCGGTCAAGTTGTGTTCAGTTCAGGGCTGATGACATGGGAAGGCAGTATCTTCCTCTACCGTGCAGTCAAGGAAAAGGGAGGAAAATCCTAGTTTGAAAGAACATATAACATATAAATATCACAGAATAATTTTTATACCAAAAGATTGTCCTAGCTTCCAATCACCTATTCTGCTGAGTCTCTTGAAACCATTGAATTCTAATCTCTAGGGATAAAATTCAATCTGGGCGCACTCTTGGATTTCGCAAACATTTATTTATGCTAAGGAGTAGCTGATGCCACAAATTGACCTCACGGGGTTCCTTTGCAGAGACATTCTACTCATTGTGGAGCAGTGATGGTAGTACTAAGCAGCTGTGAATACTTGTACAGATACAGACTTTATTTGCTGAACTTAAGAAAAATTATATTTTCTAAGATGTATATGAATTCAAAGATAAAAAGGAAAATATTAAGGCAGTGAAGATCCCAAAATTAAATTTATATTAGTGGAAATGAGAGGTGTAGACTGAGATTATAGAGGAGGGCACATTTCCACAACCCCTTCCTGATCGGAACATAGAGCTGCTTTATGCCAATATAACCCAGAAGTGCATCGTTCAATTCAATTCACATTGCTACTCATGTAACTGGGGGCAGTACCATAGTAGGCATTGTCCCAAATGCTACAGATCTTCTCCATGATTTAGTAGAATCTGAACACAAATGAGGATACACAGTGGATATTGGGAGCGCAGTAAAAATATCTGCTGTATTTCCTTTAGAGTGAATACCTTTCAGACACAAATCAATAGCATTTATACATACCTCCCTTTGTTTATAGTGTGAATTAAACCTGATGTGTGGCACTCAATCGTCCATTCAGCCTTTGGAGAGGCAAAGTAACTTTGAGTCAAATTCTTCTTCACAAAACTATTTTCCAGCTATTTGCATTACAGGACCATACAGATACCAGTCAGGAAACCAGAGATGTGAACTCAGGTCCCTTCAAGAGGCAGTTTAGGAACACCACCAAAACTCCACAACGAAATTCAGGCTGCCTGTTGTTATAAATGGGAAGAGATAGAAATGATATAAAACTGATGTGGGCTGACATCCAAACAACTGACATCCAAAACTGAGCTATACTTGGACTTGAAAATTATGAGCTGAAGGCTGTGAAATGAAATCAGAAAAGTATAATCATTTCCTTCTGCATTACTGTGTATTATGTCGTTCTTTTAAAATGAGGAAACACAACAGTATGACACATGCACATAAATGCAACTAGGGTAAAGCAACCTTTCTCTCAATACAAGTAGAAGTAGCATTCTCCTTCAGAAATGGCCAAAATTGTCTTTCATAAAAGAACAGCAGTGCACCTGTATGTATGAACCAGTGGAAATCCAGGCATATATATCTGGGTGATCCAGAGTAATGGCACCAAAAACTTCTAGCAGTCAATTTATTTATATTTCAGTTAACACGGATTTGAGTCATTAGGCAATGCAGATCAAGAAAATTCACTTTCCCCTGACATTTAAAAACATGTTATTGAATCTGAGGAGAGAAAGGGGAAGTAAGTGTATACAAAAACAGAACACATACATTTTATTAATTACTACATTTATTCTATAAATTGCATTACATTATTAAACTTTTTTTAAGAGCTTTTAAAATGGAAAAATCAGCAATTGACGCATAACATGTTCTTAGCTAGTGAAACATATGTTGGGGCTATAGATGGAGTCGGAAGATGAGCATGCCCATTGTGTGCAACCACATCAATAACTTACTGCTGATGCATTACGTCTTTTTCTCCAAGACTAGTCTACCTGTGTGGACTACATATTTTAATATATATGCTTTGATAATTAAGTGACAGAACCTAAGATAGTTGTCATCAGTAGCTTTCAAGTTTTGATTATTTCCTATATTTCTTCAGTTTTATCATTTATTCAAAGATCTGGGTTAGGTTTTGCAATTCTTATTTTAAATAGTCTATGAAAAAGATTTTGTATATATGTTTATTTCTGCCCTATGACATCTGGGGTTTGTAGCCAGTAATTTCTGATCATAGGTCTAAATCTTGCTAAATTCTGTGGAGTTTGATTTGATTAGTTTATAAACGTATAGGAAAAAACCATATTATTGTTTTCCTTATTACTGCTCTATCTCTCTATTAGCCAAGCATTCTGTATAAATCAGGCCTTCTCTTCCATTTCTACACCATCATGAGAAGGACAGTAGCTGAACTGACATGGATTAAGACTCATAAGTAGCTCACTGACTGGGGAGCAATTGTGATTGTATCTGGGTCACATGGTTAAGTTACACAATCAGATAGCTAGAAAATGAAATCTGAGCTTCTGATTATATTCATCCACTTAAATGCAAATATCCCAATGCAGCCTATGTTACTATTTTGGATTATGATGAACTTTGTTCATTTTTTTTTTAGGTCTTATTCACAACAAAACGACGTCTCTTGATGTGAATCAATATAATCTGGATATACAGTAGTATTAGCAAGTGCATATAGGATATTCTATTCACAAGTCATCTCTAAATATATAACTAATTTACATGATACCTGAATAGCAGTAATCAAGGAAATTACCATTTGTTTTATATTCTTTTTTCAGATACAGTATGTAATTTTATTTTTTTTTAATCACCAAACATGAAAAATTTCTTTGAAATTACGAAGAAATATCAAAATTACTGATCAGCCCATACTGTGTGCATCTGTCCTCACGTGCAGCTTGTATATGCAAAATATCTACTGTGGAAGCACCATTCAGGGCTGTGAATGACAAATACTTGTTCATCTGCAAATAGACACATACATTACAAGCATATATTTCAAACTGGACTGTCACATCTATGGTTGACAATGTTAGGGAAAGAACAAAACAACAGTTCAGGCAAAGATGAAAAGGAGTGTGAGAAATGGTAAGAAGCAAAATAAATTTTGTCTTTCTGAGCAGAGCAATCATCGCAATGCTTTTCAAACCTAAAGATTAACAAAATTATTTTACAAAGAACATGCATGTAAGCAAGGCCAACAGCAATCAAAAATAATCTGCTCAGTCATGCAAAACTAAAAAATTTTATTTTCCAATGTTCATTTTCTTAATATGAAACTGCCTGAAGATAATTTTTTATTTCAGACTGGAAGAGAAGTAAAGAATTGCCTGTACTCCTTCACACACAACTGCCTTCAGAGGAAATTAATCCAACACAATCTTCTGTGGTTAGTTCTGCAAAATATCCAAAGCTTCTCATGAGGGTTCGTGTGTTCTCAGTACTCCACAGTTTCAACAAACCTTTTATAGAAAAGCTTTTACAGGGTTGATCTAAAATAGTTACTTTTTGCCTTTGGCTGTTTTGCCCTACATCTTGCTTTAGGTGCTCTATAGTGTTTTGGAACACTACTGTAGAAAACACTAATATTTTCAACAAAGGTTTCACTTAACTGGACAGACAGCAAGGCTAAGTGACCAAAGTTAGAACCAGCAGCTGTATGCAATTGAAAATTATATCCCACATGAAAGATTAAAGTCACTTAAAAGAGAATATTTCATTAACCTTTCTCAAGTCAGGGACAGTAGCACAACTACAGTTGTGAGCATATTAGACTGGATTTTGCCTAAAATCCTAACATATCCAATCCATAAACTTTTGCCATTTTCCTCAGGAGATGCTTTGTATAAACTTACAAATATTCACTTTTCACCAATCTTCTACCACCTTAGCAATCCCTACCTAAAAAATGTCATTTTTTTTATACGGAAGAACTTTACTAAATTTATTGGAATTTCACAGGAAGTCTGACTCAGTAGATTATGGCATTTGTTAAAGATTTGCCATTCCTACCCTTTGCTTCCTCTAGGAACTCAGAGGGGCAAAAAGTCATATTTAGACTATATTAGAGCATGTGATATTTGGAAGAGATTTTTTGATCTAGTTTACCCAAAATACCAAATCGGTATGGTGAAAAGTTTTTCAGCAGAATCAGAATGTGATAGTGTTTCAACAGATGGACCGGTATTTGAAGAACATTAAAATGTTCTTTTTGCTAGAGAGATGTAAAATATATGTCATTTAGTCACAACTGCTCTTTTTTCCCTCTTTCCTGACATTAGGTTCTTGAGTGAGGAGAGGTGATTCAACACAGATTGTTTGTTTTCTCCCCTCTGTATTGGTCATCATGTCAGAATTCAGACTAAAGCATGGTGGATAAATATTAGATTGATTTACTTGACTGTTGTGTGTTCATGTGCAGGAATTTCACCTTGCAGATTGTGATTTTCCTTGGAAGGCTCCTCGATGTCGTCTCTCCCAGTCTTCGACTCTAGGACTATTGGCATATAACTTGGCATATAACTTGGATTCCAAGTTATACATTGATTTGGAAGGACTCAACTGCTCAGTTTGGTGTTTAGGACACATCTCTTACATCCAAGATTACAGTGTCTGAGTCTACCCATGTCATTCAAAAGAAAAGCTCCCATTTGCTTCAGCACTGCAAAATCAATCTTTCTGCTCTTCTTCTCCTAGTAACATCATTGGAACAATGTGTTTTGGACTAGGCTATTGAGTTGTTCATACAAGACCGAGCCTCATAATGGTTTCATTGTATTTGTCGATATGATAGACCCCTTGACTGGAGTTCAATGGTGTTGCAATAATAGTCTGTGTTGGGTTTGTGGGTTTCTCTTCTTTTCTTTGGCATGACTTCATTGTTTCCAAATTGTAGATGGCAAAGAATTTAAATGTGATTTTTATGGAATTTTCAGATCTAAGAGAATGTACTTCCACATTTTCTTACTGTGAACCTGAAGTCTGTGCTTTTTTAAAAGACACATTTCCACATTAATGTGGTCATTCTTTAGCTTGGGGGAGCTGTTTGTTTTTTTCAAACTATAAAACTTAAATAAAAATTCTATAAATAATGTATTTATAAAAATATGAAAAATAAGCAATTTTATTGATTTTGTATTTCAGTTTATCAGCTCTAATGGTAGGATTTCTTTAGCTTCCACTGCATCCATCTAAAATCACTAAATAAGTACAGAGGTAGTGAATCCTTTCTGTCTTGAGATTAGTTTACTATCTCACATATACAGAAGGACACCATGTAAAAAGTTATATACACCTGCTTTGAAAGTGAGCATGCCCTTCACATTTACGTTTATGACCACAACAGTATGTATCTGTTTTAAGACAATTTAGCCTCCCAACTATTTATATTCTTATAACATATTCTCAGTGGAGCACTGGGAAATTTCAAGCAGCTGAACAGAAGACAATTTCCAAACAGCATTATCCATTTCTGGTGACTTGTTAGTAACTGGGAATGCAAAGAATGTAGTGATGATTTGAAACAAGGCATGTGAAGTCTGCTCACCACCAATTATCTTTGTGAATGCAACGTAGAAGTATAACAGTCTTACTTTAGACAGTAGGACTGGTTGACAACTAATTTCTCTATGCTATACAGGGAGTCACACCTGACCTTTTGGAAGGACATTCTAATATTCTGTCTTGTCTTAACCATAGTTTCACTGTGTTTGGAGTAGAGAAAGTTATTGTGAATTAATAATTGATGCATAATAACTCATTTCAGAAGGGGAAATGTCTGGTTTTTTAAACTAGTTTAAGATATCATGCCAACTTTCAATCTAAATACACAGGAAAGCTTTGTTCTGTGGAGTTGTGCACAGGGACAGGCTCTGCAATATGTGATTCTCATAAGCAAGTTCTCAGTCTATATAGTTCCACGTGTCGCTGTCATTGAGTCTCAATCAGAGGAATTAGCTGAAAAGTACTTCAGATTTAATTATTTCCATTAATACTTCAATAGAAAATATATGTATTAAAGTTATGTTAAATCAAGATGTATCTGGAATGAAACAGTCTTATAAACTGAATCTTTTCCTTTGAAACAAGTTTAATTATTTTTTAACATTAATATCAGTCATGGGTTGGACCAAAGTCTTCCAAATATGAGGTGTTTTCTGGCATGAATCTGTATACACTCTAGCAGTGATCAAGAGAGAAAGCGATAAGAAATCACTGACACATCCATAGTGGGGGGGATTGTAAATTTAGCTTTAATAGCTTCATTACACCTACAAAACATACATCAGTTAACTAATGATCTCAATCATTAATTTTCAGATTTCAGTTAAGACGTGAATTTATCGCTTCTATCTTTGGTTTACTTTTACATAACTAAAAGTTATGTAAAAGCCTAGTATACACAGTTTATACTCTACCATATTTCAAAGAATAGCTGCCTAAACACTGAAAGCTTGTTTCATTTTGCAGTAGTACTTAGTAGACTTCTCACCACAAGGTTCATACCTAACTATGAACAAGAATAGAATAAACAAAGAAAAAATGTGAATGGTTTAATAATTGGATATATTCTCACTTTTTGGAAATATTGTTCATTTCTTTCTAGGTTATGTCTATTTGAAAGACTGTCCAGGTCTTTTATAACAATATTTAGTTAGCATTCCACACCACATAAGAACTCAGGGTACCACTTCAAAATGCTACTTAATAACGTATTAACTCTCCGCTCCTGTGTTCCCTCTCTAAAAAAGCTCTCATTAGTATCAAGGGAAATGAGTGCAAAAGGGCAGTGGGACTGGGAATGCAATTCATTATTTGATCTGTATTACAATAATTCATTTAAAAGTAATTTTAATGTTTAGGGTAGTCATTAGTTTAATTACAAGAAAGCAAAACATACTGACATATTTTGAATTCAATAATTTTGTACATTAAATGCCTTCCTTATTCATTCCGATGTTTTTTGTTGTTGTTACACCATTAAAAACTAAACTACACATGATTGCACAGCTTTTCAGAATCTTTGACAATCAACATTAATATTGATTTTTGTTTCTCTAGAAATTTGGCCTGCATCTAGCAAATCGGACACCTCCAGATTTACATCAATGACCGGAATCTCCCTGAAAAAAACAAATGCATTGAAGTTGCCAGCGAAAGTGTTTTGTTAAACAAATGATTTATTGCATTAGAATTTACAGTCTATGGAAATTAAAGAATTAGTAACAAAATTGCCGTAGTTCACTGAATAACTTCTATGTGTTGCTAACATCAAACTTTGATGAATTCTCCTAAAATGCATTTGGAAATGAACTGTAATATCATCTATGCAGCTAGCAGAAATATTCTTATCCTCCCCCTATTCCAGAATATTATTCTTCTTGAACTCTTTTTGCAAACCATAACTGAAATATTGCACCTACAAGGGAAACTCAAATGCTATAGCCCGCCCTGTTTAATTGAACAGCTCCTCAGAAGTTCCCAACGAGAATCTTATCTTTCAAGAGATCGTACTTTCCTGATCATATTTATTTCTTTCAGTCTCTCTAAAATTAAGTACAAAAGTTATATTTTTAATGTATTTTCCATCAGGATTGTTATGTTCAAATCCTTGGGACATATTCTGACAGTTATTTGGGTTGAAATATATTTAATTTTGCTGAGGACTGAAATCGTACATTTGAGGCAGAGAAATAACTTTTGGAGTGTTTGTATGTAACTGCATTTTCTATAGAAGTATTTGGGTTGAGCATCAAAAACACAACTTGTCAAGTTATATTCAGTTAACCAATGTGGGGTCACTGAGCTGGAAACAATGTTCTATGGTGGTTGTACTTGACTTTTTCTTCATGATTGCATCAATGAACAATAGTTTTAGTGATGTGGATTTTATAGCATGAAAAGACCTCCAGTCAGGGAGAACATAAACCAAGTGCAAGGGACTGAATGCTATGACTAGAACAACTACGTTAGGGAAGGGTGAAGTTCCATTTCATCATCTGGTGCTACAGGGATCACCATCCTTCTTCAGCAATTATCCCTTCAAGAGAGTGACCATGTGGTGCTGAACTGTAACCTGACTTCTGTATTTAGAAGTGAGTCTATTAAATGCCATGAAAAGCTCATATCCACGGAGAAATGAACTGGAAATAACCCAAAGCAACAAAGAGCTTCTTAACAGCATTCTGCTGAGAAGGTCACAAATTTCAACATTTAGAGTCTCTTTCTCTGTGATGCCGATCAGGACAGCACAGCTGTTCTGACTGCTGTGGAGAACAGACACCAAAAATTTACTCCCTTGACTTGTCTCCAGCTATCAAAGTCCTAGAAAGCATATAGGATTTTGGTGACTTTTTTTTTTTTTTACTTATTTCAAAATGTCACAAAATTATTTTTACAGTAGAAAAAAGCACTGTTTTACCATGTTGGAATATCTCCCTTTTCCTATCTTATTTTGTATACAAGCAACACAACATGATAGGAAACAGCTAAATTCGTAAAATTTGCATCCAAAGAATTGTAAACTATGTCACCTTAGAACTTCATTGCCCTTTTCTGAGGACTCTGTTTCAGGAAACCATTAAATTCAGACTTGTAAAAGTATAGTTCTTGTGTTTAAAAGAGCAATAGCAAGTATAAATTTCAACCATATTTTAATACAGTATTGTGATACCTATTTTAATGGCAGTATTGTAAAGTGTAATGATTTTGTCTTAAGTTTTGAGATGATGCTTGTCCTAAAACCTGATTACAGAAATTATGATGTGTTCATTGCAAAACACTTGTTAGATACTGCGATTATGTAAAAAAAAGGCAAATAAAGGGGCCACAAATTTTTAATAACTCTTTCCTTAACATTTTCGTTCTGTAACAATTTTTATGTATTTGAAGTAGCCATAGCTACCATGCATAGTAGCATAGTTTAGATTGCAGTGAATTGTCCTGAAATAATTTGCATTTATAGGATTTTTATAGAATTATTATATCAAAACTGTTAATAACACATAGCCCAAGCATACACTTATGCTTGTGCTTATGCATGTATCTGACATCACATCTTCATTGGAATTAAAAATGCATTTTTTGCAAATATTCAGCATTCACAGAAAAATTGCACCCTACACAAATGTTCTTCTCTGTTAAATTATTTGCTAGAATAAATTAAGAGAGTGACTATGCATTCATAATGTACGCAGGCAAAATAATGTATAAAAATCAGAAATGTAGTTGCAACCTGTTAGAGACAGAGCCTCTTCATCAATAATGGAAAAGAGTCACTGGAACTGTTCTAGAGCCCCCACTGAAGTTCTGATAGAACCACAGCACAGCAGCAACAAGCTATTGTAAAAATATGTTTTCAGCATTCATTCATGTTCTTAGCTGCCTAAAGCTTCTTTATTTATTCTGCCTGTACCTCTGGTTTAGGTCCTTAGTTGTCTGATCTGAAGACAAAGACTAACACTCTTGGGGCCTGATGGGTAAATATATTTAACCACACCTAACAATAAATTTGGGGAAAAACTTGAATTCTTAAAGATTGATCACCACAATATTTCTTGGAAGAAGAAAACACAGGAAAAAAACCAACACACAAACCCATAGATCTTTTACAGTCAGCCCACTTAGACTGATTCATTTGATGACGAATTTATGTACTATAGATAATCAGGCCAACACTGAATAATAACATTAGCTTTCAAATGAGTCAGAAATCAGTGCAGTGCTGTCATGCCCTATTGTTCTTTCAGTACACTATGACTTTATCTCAACACACCATAAACTGAACAGACTGACACTTCCAGGACACATTCAGGAAGAGAAGCACAGCAATCTAAAATTACTTTTTCTCTGTACTGCTGCAGTTGTGTTTTCTGCGTGTGACTGCACAGTTATGGAAAAGAGTGAGACTAGAAAAGGAATGGTATTAGTGAAGGTCTGATCTCATGCTATGAAAATTTTAATCATTCAAGAATGTTCTTGAAAAGAATATTAGTCTGATCACTCTGTATACCTCAGGCAGCTTCTCAATGATATATTTGCAAAGCGTTCCTTACAGCGCATTCCAATATTTTACAGTGATCTAAGTGTCAGGATACAGTTAAGATGGCTGATAAAGTTCTAGAGAAGTCAAAGCACAGGGCATGAAGCAAATAAAAAAAAAGTAAGAAAAGGAAAAAAATATCTCCAATCATAGTAACCCCTACTATGTCCTAACTCAAAAAAAGGCACAATGCTATTACTACTCAAGACCGGCTGAGCAGTTTTTCATATAATGTGTCACAGCTGAGTTTTGCTTTCCTGTCTTTCAGCAGAGATTCTCATTTGTGTCTCCTCTCTTGCAGACATCGGGCAATTATGCTTGAAGGTTGTAGTAGTGTTATTATTTTTGAGATATCTATATTTTTGTCAAATGTTAAGTTAGTCATTGCACTTAGAGTGCAGTGCAGAGAGAGACTAACGGGTAGATAGTAAGACTTCACAAAAATACACAGGGCCACACTTAAAGTGAAAGCCAAAGCAATATACAGATTGAGCACATTAATTAAATATCAAAATCAGTTATGCTGTGAAATCCACATTTTTCTGATTTCAAGTCCACTTGTTACACCTTAAATACTTCTGGCCCAAATTATTTGTCTGAGCTTAATAAAAGTAGGTGAGGTGCAAGACCATCACCAGAAAAAAAACAACCTGGAAAGTCTGAAGGTTATAAGGCAAGTCACCTCATCCCACACCTTGCTGTCCCACTGGAGTACCGAAAGCTAGCCAGATACCAGGTGTCAGTAGGAATGGAGAAGCAAAAGGAATTTAGCAAAAAGATCCAGAAGAAATACCCATCAATTCATGTGGCTTCAGTTCATTTGCAGAATAATCTTATAAGCTTATAAACGTGACATGTTTGCCCTTCAACAGAGTAGTGGTAGTCTCACTACTGTTCCCACGTGTAATGTATCATCATGATACTAACGCTTCTGTGGATGTACTCTGGTATCCTCAGGAGTTAATCTGCTTCTTGGTTTCCACACATTGAAAGGACAGCCATGTAGTGGGTACGATCTGCATGATTAATGGCATACTCAGTCTACATTTTTTCACTTGAGTTAACAGTTTGTCATGAATTTTTGTGAGCAAGATGCTGTTTTAATTGATTACTTCCTAAAACAAACTCCCTTTCCCTAACATTGACAACTTGCAGAAAACATAAATGAATAATGTGGTGTAAATGAACAACAGGCACTCAATGATCCGTGAATACAGCAAGGAATTCAAGTAAGCATTGCAAGTAAATCTAAGTTAGCTGGTAGGATGAAGCCCAGGCATTTTAGAGCACTCTGGGTCCTGTAAAGCTCTGAGAAGGTCAGATATGAAAGAGGGAGAGAATATCAATAATGTATTTGTTTTCACAGTTACAAATAAGAAAAAAGAAAGTGCTCACAGTTCTACCTTAGTAGTATTTATATCAAATCTTTAGCAAAAAAAAAAAGATTCCCCATGTCCAAATAGGTAACAGTCAAGTGACATGTTGGTTTCCAGTATAAGCAAGCTGAATTCAAGTTGACTGTATCCTTAGTTGAACCGTTTGTTGGCTTTATCTATGTGTGTATATATATATCAAAATTGAAAATAATCAAAGCCTAAAAAATAGAAAATATTTCATCTTTTTTTCACAAAGCTGGGTTTGCATTGAAAGACTGGAAGAAAGATAAACCCACAGTAGGGGACAGAGCAGTTTTACAAGCAGGTGTGTGCTAGAATTGTGCCTTGCTAAGCCAGTGGCCTTTTTAAAATACAAATAGCAAAAGACACCTTTGGAAATATCCACGTCATTCTGTGATATTTAAAGGAATAAGGTCATAAATTCTTCCACACTCAATGCTAACATGGTTGCACATGCACTAAAACTGAGACTAGAAGTATTTGTAAGAAGTATTGATAATCTTATTTAATAAATGAAAAGTTAATTTCTTATCAGCCTTTCCTTTGCAGACACTTTACTAAATAAATGTTGTATACACAAAGCTTCCCATATTCATGAGGAATAAAGAGGGATTGCCTTCTGATCCTAAAAAGACCCATAAAAATAAGGAATAAATTAGAACAGGAAAACTGAACAATCTTTACATCTAATCCTTCCTGGAAATTTGAATTAAATAAATGAATTCAAATGTTATGAATCTATGTATTTTCTTTACATTATGATCTAATTTTGATATCCAAAGCACAGACCGCAATGAAATAATGAGAAAACAGAGCAGAAATTCTTATTACATGTGCATTTCTAGAACAAACATTCATAAACAAGGAAGTCAAGAAAAAATCAGGAGAAAAAGGAAAAAATATATGCCATTTTATCCTGTATTTCTGCACACAGTGAAAGGCAACTACATAGAGCTACACAGTGTGGAAAGATCAAGCAGAATTGTGTAGAGGGTGTATTCTGGAAGCCACTGTATGTTAACTGCCTCTAAAAGCATGTACAGGATCCGACTCCTCAGGTGGCTTTTCAGGATTTAGAGTGTCTGGATTTCATTACACTTTAGGCATTACCTAAGTACTGTATCCTCAGAGATGCAAAACTCTAGAGACCCTTGAGTCTTTAAAATGTGAAATCAAAATATTTATGGAATTTAAAATTTAGCAGCACACAAAGGCTGATCTGGGGTTTTCTGAAAGGGAAGTTTTAGTATTTAATCTTCATGTAAACCATGCCTTAATATTGATGTCCTCTGGATTTGACACTTGGGTAGAAAGATGAGGAGCCAATGTAAAACCAGGGGTTGCCTTCTTTTGCTGTTCATTACCATGATGTCATCTAGAAAGTTATGTAAGTCTCTTGAATTAATCCTAGAGTCAGCAGCAATAATACAGCATAATCTCTGTATGGAAAGTGTTTGTTTCAGATCTGAAAGCACATTGAAAGCACACAGCTAAGGAATAAGAATAAATGAAATATTACATACTATATACTTCATGATAATATCCTGCTTACACAGACAAAACACAGCTTGTAGATTTTATATAGAAACATAGTCTGAATGATTCCTATTGTTAATAGTTATAATTAATATTGCTTCAAACCAACCTCAATATTCCTGTTAACAACTGACAATATGATTAAGACAGGATATATGTTTGCTTATAGCAGTGGGGTTTATAAATTATTGAATGTATATAAATAACCATTCTCAAATAATATGAAATTCTGAACAGGTTGTTTGACATACTTATTGAATGCAGGCTTTAAAGTACTAGATGTGCAAGCTGACATTATTTATGGCTACTCACCAAGAATTTACAAACTGTTCAGACTAATTAAAATGTGTAACTTAAGACAATCCATCCATATTCACTATTCCAACTTCCTTGGGGTGGGTTATTTTTGTTCTTTAGAAGTTTATTTATGATACATGCCTTTTGTTTTGCTCAATACTAGAAGATACTTTCTTATAAAATGATTAAGTAAAGTTTGGAGAAGGGAGAGTTGCTGCCTTCTTTTTTTCTTTCATTATTTTTATTTTTATCTTTTTTTAAAAAATAACTGTTGCTTTATAAGTTGGCAGCTTTCACCTGAAAAAATTACTTGTAGTGACTTTTCTTGTAATTGTCGCCTGCCTTCTCCTTTCACTTAGCAATGCACTTTGGGTTGTTGTAGTCTGGCTGTGAATCTGCAACAATTTCAAAGTGACAGAATGATGAAATATCACACTTCAGCAAAATCCTTTTATGCTTCCTAATGACTGGCGTTTTGTCCACAGTGAACATTATTTTAACTTAGCATTTCAGAAAGCAGTACCTAAGGTTGTACTGACTGACAAAAGAAAGTTCAGTTTTCTTTCTATAGAGGAAAAAGATTTTTAGTACTTGGGAAAAATTAAAAGAGAAAAATAATCTATGTAAAATGGAAAAAAAATCTGAAGTAATACTTTATGGCTTTTACTGAAAAGCCGAGGAACATAAATTATTAAAACTAGATTTTCAAACAAGTACTTATTCATTCTGTAGATGATAATATAAACATCTCTGAATATTCCTTCCTTAAGTGTCCTACACAAGCTTACTTTAACCGATAAATCCTGGATATCACATATACCAAAATATTCAGCCAATGTTTTAAATCATGCAGTTCAATTAATTACTTTTGTATATAAACTAAATATTTTGTGTTACTGCACAGAGCAATTTCAAAAGGGAAACTGTCAATAATTGTCCACCTGGCTGCCATTACCAAGAGTACACTCACAAGCAAAAGTAGTAGACAACTAAATATTAATCTTTCTGTGAGGTAGAGAGATGCAACAAATAAAGACAAGTCACAATGAATGGGGAATAGAGGTGTCTTTAAAGCTACTCAGAAGAAATTCCCAGGCACAAAAGTAAAGGGAACGTGAGAGAAGACAGAGTTAGTTTGCTCTATTCTGGCAGATCTCTCATTTATAACTGATCCTGGACTTAGAGCAGCCTAGGATGACTCAGATCACCAAGTGAAGACATTTCAGCAGATTGTTGAAGTTCTGAGAGATGTATCAACAAAAACAGATTACAGGCAACTCAAGGTTGTGAACTTTAAGAAGCCTTGAACAAACAGTCAGTGGTGCCTAGTACCAATGACAAAGATCCAATGGAAGAAAAGACAGAAATATTCATAGAGTTAAGGGAGATCTGATCTTCAAAATCCAGATTATTTAGTGCATGACAATATAAACCTGACTGTTGGTGAGTAGGTGCAAACACAACAGTTTTCATATTATGCAGAGGTTAGCCAGGAAATCTGGGACTTCCAGCAGGGTTGTGTAGTCAGCTTGTTACCTCTTGTCACACTTTAGCCTCGCTCCTAGCCTGGTCAATAGTTAAATGTGAGCAACTGTAATCTGAACACTCTATCACAGCGAAAGGGGAAAGGGAAGTGAGAGAGATTTGTGGATTGGAAACAAAAACTAAAAGAGATTTAATGAAACAATACAAATAAAATAATTATAAAAGGAAAACAATAGTACTAATAAGAAAATTAGAATATATATACAAATATATAAAATCTAGCACCAACAATGACTATACATCACTACTGATGCTGCAGGGCAGACTCAAGGAAAGTCCCCAGGCTGGGCTGAACATCAGATAGGAACTGAATTCAGGAACTGAATTCAGGAACATACGGAGTGGGATCAGGGGCGGAAGGACAGACAAGGTCCTTACTGCATGCTATTCATCAATAAGAGAGCTCATAATCCCTCAGTTTTATACTGAGTATGACATATATAAACCAGAATATCCTGTTGGTCAGTTTTGGATCACCTATCCTGTCCATGCCTCTCTTTAGGTGTGAACTTTTTTACCCTTTTGACTTATGGCATTTCACCAACTTGAGGGTGGTCTTGGTTTCTGTAGGCATAAGGAATGCCCTTTCTGCATTCCAGTGCACTCTTACTTTGGTGATAGCTATAAATACTAAGCATTATCACTTGTAGAGACAGACACTGTCTGAAAAGACTGTTACCTTCCAGGAAATGAAGTTACTGAGGAGAGATTCAGTAGGAAAGTTAGAAAATTGACTCTGCTTTAGTCCAAACCAGAACACCTCTGTGTCATGTTCCCCTGTATTTTGCATTCCAAAGATAACTCAGGCACAACTACCTTCAATCAGTTTCTGGTCCACAGTTCACTGAGCCTTGAGGTCCTTAGATGCCAAGCATGCTTGAAAGGAAGAGAAGTCACAGCAGAGAGGCAAGTGGCTGGCCACCTAGGTGTGAGACAGCACAGAGCTGGTTTCCACAACCAAGGAGGAGGAAGGCACCTCCTAGGAGGAAGAAAGTGAATCAGCAGAGGAGAAGGAGGATCATCGCCGCTCATATCATGACAGCAATTGCCTGCAATCATGTGCCAATGGCATACAGCACACAGCTGTAGACACACAAGAGAACAGCATGAAACCCTTGCATGTCCATCTGCTGAGGCATGGTGTGAGACCAAGATGTGACACTCCACCAAAGGATGGCATGGGGCCCATGGATGTCAATCCATCAAAGTACAACACGGGACAATGACTGTTGATCCACGAGACAAGAATGCGGAGTCTATGGAGGCATATCCACCTCAAGAAGACTCATTGATGCCAGTAAGTCCACCTGCCACAGGGGAGATCTGACAACACCCCAGCACATCCCAGCTCCTTGCGTAAGGTCATGTCAACAGCACCGCAGGAGTGCCCAAGCTACTCATCTATTGGCAGCCCAGCCTCCATGCCTTCACAACTGAAAAATAAACATCAAGAAAAGAATAAAAGTATTTTCATACTCTCTTATTTGGCAGTTTGGTAACTGCATTTGCACTCATATTTCCCCTCCTGGTCTCTATCTTTGAGTAGGAGGCTCTTTTTTGGAAACTTTCAGTTTAAGTGTCCATCTTCATGCTTCTGTGGTGCCTTACATTCTTGGGGAGAGCAGGAGTGTGGGTTAAGTTGTAAGATCAGCATCAATAATTTGACAATAGCTTTTTAAATAGAGTAAAATTATCGTAATCGAAGCCATTTAACCCTAGGAATTTCTTATTTCCCAAGATTAGAAGGAAGACTCTGGTAACTGAGGTCTGGCAATTTAAGCATGCTGTTTCATGGTCTCTGATACTCTCTCCACTCCATCCATTCCATTTGCACTTTTGAGTAATCTCTTTAGGTTTACTGGCATGTTGGTTTTCAAAAGAATTTTTAAAATAATTTTTTACTACTGTCTAAACTGAAAATATTGCAAATAAATAAAGGTAACAATCACAAAGAGAGTGAATATCATAGCAAAGGGTGAAAGTTCACTGAAAACAAAAGCAGCTTTTAATCTTTGTACTTTTTTCAGGAGTTCAGTTTGGTTTTGAACACTATGGGGTTTAAAAAATAATGAGTTAAAGTTTGTGCAGAGTAATTAGTGAGAAGATGAAAAAAAGAGATTAGTTAAAGTTCAGGATTACTCCCTCTCTTCCATACGGATTTAGATACTGTTTATCAGTGCTCTGTTTAAGAATCTTCCAATAAGCAATGTCACATCTGTCATATGTTGGTTCCTCTCTTATCTGCATCCCTAGGGGAGAACAGTGTGCCAGCATACTGTAGTGTGTCTTCCTGCACTGTGTTTTCTGGAATTTTAGCTTTGGGTGTATAGATCGCTATTTTACAAAGGGCAAGATCAGAGAGAAAAGCATTTTGCAGGGGCTAAAAAACAATGAGGTATATGAAAGCTTTTAGTGGAAGAATTAGGTCCGTGTTTGGAATAGACAGCTGAGAAGGCTGAGCTCTGTCACAAACAGCACTCTCCCACTGGAGGGTAGAAGTTTGCTGCATCTGAAAGGAGAATCTGTTGGTCATTATTTCTATCAGGGGTTTAGAGAAAACATGAAGAGTAGCCCAGGAAAAAACATGAAGATGAGGGTTTCATGTGAACTTCAGTGGTTAGGTACATATAAACTGATGGCAAGTGTTACAAGGTCATAAATATTTACCTTTCGTTACTCAGGTTCAAATACTAAATGACTCACTGGCTTTGATGGAATTTGACAGGTGTAATAGGGATTAGAATTTACACCACAGTCCATAGGCACAAGAAGTGTTCTTGATTGGTAGCCTAGATAATTTTTTCATTTCTTTTAATAATCAGAAATTAATATTATGGCTAATGTTCCATAAATACATTTTAATAAATGTAACATGGCATAGACCATTTATGTAAGGAAATAATTTTCACATGCAAATACTATCTTTTGCCTGATCTCTGTCTTTCTTCTCTCTTTCTTTCTGTCACACACATATACGCGTGCTCACCCACACAAACACTCTCACATTCTACTATATTCTAATTTAACTGATGTTCATAGTTTTCTCATTCTGGTAACAGTACCATTTATGGCTTTAATGTAGTGCAGAGGTATAAATAATACCAGTGTTTGAAGTAATTTTAGAAATTACAATGCATTTTTACACTGCAAAGTATAAACAACACTACTATGAACAGTAACAGTTTTATAATTCATCCTAATTAAAAAAAAATAGTCTGCCTTTAAATTTAATTAGAATTCTTCTATAGGAGACTTATTGAAAGCCAAGTAATTTGCATGTTTGCAGATGATGCATTGTGTTGCAGACAGGCTTAGTGCCAAAAAAATTATTCAAGAAGTCTTTGTATGTTAAAGAGATTTTAGGTGGCAATGGAAGCCACTGATTCATGGATCCTGGATTCTTGAAGCCCTTTTCTGTAGATTAAAAGTCACATAGACATATTTCCTTATTGATCTACTTTTAAGCAGATAGTTTAAACAGCATAACACTTTACACAAATAAATTCAAATGGCTACTGCATTGTCATTTTTCAAAAATATACATGAGCATCATGTACATAAGAATTCTGTAATTCTCTTAGATGGATTTATATTTAAGTGTTAAAACACTATGGACTAGGTATAAATAAAACTGGTTTATATCAAATATATGAATACGTATGAAGACAAAAAAGTATATTTCTTAATTCCTGTATAATTCCATTTTGTCCAACACAGTATGAAGCACCATAACTTGACAGAGCTTTTAACTTTTCTGCCTGAACACTAAATGTTTTTTTGACACAGCACCTCAGCTATGTCACAAGAGGACAAAGATCTGTCAACCAGTCCTGTAGAGAAGTGCTCGCTAAGAGAGGAGTTTAACAGGAAAGCATGGGCAGGTTGTTGATAGCTCATTGTGACACCTGTGCCTCCTTTCTAACCCCATCTTGGATGTGATGGAAATAACTTCCTACAGAAATACGGATTTTCTGGAAGGTCTATTTGTCTCACAGAAATCTTGGAACATGTTCATTGGGAAAAAGCTAAAATCTATTCATTTATTTTTATATTTAATGGTGGTAGGTGAATTGCCAATATAGTACAGTAGCAATAGGAATAATATAAGCATTGTACTCATAGCTTTGCTCAGAACAGAGCAAGAATTTTACCTATGTGTAACCCTCTGCAGGCTGGCTTGGGAAATTCCTGCAAATTGCTTAACCTTTCTAGAATTTTATTGTAAGATTCCACATGATTCATTTTACGTTCACCAAAGGAAAAGCAGCTTTTTAAAGATCTAGTGTAGGGAGACCTTTGCCCAATGATTTTCAAAATTAATTTTGTTCTGAGACACTGAAAATGGAGGAGCTGGTTGTCTATGGTCATCTGAAGATTGACTGTATCCCTTGAAAATATACATGCTCCTCTTGATTTTTCATACAGGGAACTATATCATTGATGCTTCTGTTTGTCTCTGGAACCGTAATTTTTAAAGGACATTTACTGTTGCTCCAGAAGAACTTCCGTGATCTACAGGGATGATTATCGGTACTAAGTTCTTATGAGTTTAAGTAACTTTTATTTAATGATCTCTAGCAAAGATAAATTAGGACCTTTTCAAATTTATGCAAAATTAATGGTAGTTTCTCATTCTGAAGTGAGTTATCCTGCTGTCATTAATGGAAATAAAAGTTGCATTATTTCCTCCATGTTCCCCACTGCATTCTTTACTAATTTGGGGGCATTGGGCTGTATATTAAGAAATCCTGATTAGTTTCAGTAGCCCATATACATTTTCCCTTAGCATGTTTGCAGACACTTCTCATAATCACTTGATTTTTTCTAATTCAGTGGGAGAATTGACTATTAAGCAAATTTTGGGAAGAAAGCAACATCTTAGAGGAACTAACCTCTGTGTGTTATTGCTAATGAGTCAATTCACCATTATTTCCCCCTGCAGTCCAAACCTGTCTCTTAAAATTGCTGTCACCTGGACATGGAGTACGAGTGATCATATGTGGCTGTGATGTCAGCCACAGATTTTGTAACAATGCCGAGTCTTTATTCCTTTAGAAATATTCAATTTTTCAATAAAAACATTAATAGTACATAGTGAATGCACCAATCATTTTTCAACATACCTCAGAATATTTCAGAAATCTTCAGGAAATGCTGTATAATACATTCTAGTGTTAGCTGATGTTAGCAGTGCTAACACTACAGTACTCTAATACATTCTATCAAAATGTTTTTTAAAATATTAAACATTACTTAAGGCTCAGATCAAATAGAAGGCTTACGACAATTACAATAAAAGACTTGAAGAATTATAAACTCCCAGTCCTCTCCAGACTTGTGTGGGATTCACTGCTCCAGCTGGACCCCTGTAAGTCTATGGGGCCACATGGGGTTAATCCAAGGGCTCTTAAAGAGCTGTCTGATGTCACAAGGAAGCTTCTCTCAGTGATTTTTCCAATGCTCTTGGGAATCTGGGCAGGTACCAATTGAGTGGAAGCTGACAAGTGTTGTCATAACAAAAAGGGCAGCAGGGATGACCCCAGTAACTACAGGCCTATTAGCTTCACTTCAGTGCCTAATAAGATCATGGAGAGGATTATTCTGGGAGCTATTGAAAAACACCTAAAAGATCGCACACCCTTTGGTTTCAGCCAGCACTGGTTCACAAAGGGAAGGTCCTGCTTGAAAAACTTAATTTCTTTCTATGACAAGGTTACCCATCTAACTGACCAAGGGAAGCCAGCTGAAATAATCTTTCTCAACTTCAGTAAAGCCTTCGATACAATCTTTTGAAATATTCCCTTAAACAAAATGTTCAGCATTCAGCTGGATAAACACATAACACAATGGGTGCAGAATTAGCTGACAGGCCGGGCTTAGATGGTTATAGCAGATGGGGTTACATCAGGGTGGCAACCAATCACTAGTGGGGTTCCACAGAGGTCCATCTTAGGGCCAGTAGTCTTTAATGTCTCCATAAATGACTTGGATGCAGGACTTGAAGGTTTACTAAGTTTGGGGACAACACAAAATTGGGAGGAGCTGTTGATACTCCTGAGGCCCTTCAGAGGGATCTGGACAAACTGGAGAGCTGTGCAATCACCAATCACATGAAGTTTAACAAGGGCAAGTGCTGGATTTTGCACCTGGGATATTGCAACCCTGGATATATACACAGACTGTGGAGTGAGAGGCTGGAGAGCAGTCCTGCGGAGGGGGATCTAGGGGTTCTGGTCAATGGCAAGTTGAACATGAGCCAGCAGTGTGCCCTGGCAGCCAAGAGGACCAGCCGTGTCCTGGGGTGCATCAGGCACGGCATTGTCAGCTGATCAAGGGAGGGGATTGTCCTGCTCTGCTCTGCACTGGTGTGGCCCCACCTTGACTACTGGGTGCAGCTTTTGGCACCAAAGTGTGAAAAAGATACCAAGCTACTGGAGATTGTCCAGTGGAGGGTCAGAAATTTGGCAAAGGGTCTAAAGTGGAAGTTGTATGAGGAGCAACTAAAATCACTAGGTCTATTCAGCCTGGAGGAGAGGAGACTGAGGGAAGACCTCGTTGCAGTTCACTTCTTCTTCACAAGGGGAGGAGGAGGAGCAGGTGCCAATCTCTTCTTTCTGGCAACCAATGATAGGACCCAAAGGAATGGCAGAAAGATGTGCTGGTGAGGTTTAGGTTGGATATTAGGAAAAGATTCTTCACCCGGAGGGTGGTGGAGAACTGCAACAGCACCCCAAGGAAGCAGTAATGGTGCTAAACCGGAGGATAGTCAAGGGGCGTTTGGACAGTGCCCTCAGACACATGGTGTGAATGTTGGGGTTGTCCTATGCAGAGATAGGAGTTGGATTTGATGGGTCCTTTCCAACTCAGGTCATTCTATGTTTCTGTAATAAGTCACTTCTCCCAAAACTTTTTCTAGTTTCATTCACTGGTTTGAATTTCAAATGTACTGGCATCCAACCCTCCACAGCTAAAACCCCCAGTCACTGGGCTACAACTGAGTCGGTTGTCTTCTGGTTTGATGTCCTTTTAATCCTAAGAATACTATGTTATTTTCTAAACAGACATTAAAATAGATGGAGAGTAGCATATTAAAATATTTTCCTTGGTCTATTTTGCTATCAAGAACATTCTATAAATCCCACTTTATTATGCACATTTCTGTGGGATTTTGAAGCTGAATTCATAAACTGGACTTCAGTTTCAAGGTGCTTATATCTACTTTGGAAAACCTATCTGTAAATGCAAAGTAGTTGACCTTGAGGGTATCACATCCTGTCATGTTACATTAAACCTCCAATATGCAGGACTCACAGTGTAGGACACATTCATATGAAAGATTCTGGATGCCTTTGAGTGTCCTAGCAGGTAGCTGCAGAAGATATGAATATTCATAATGGCTGGTAGGTAAATTTCAGATTACCCACTGAAGCCCAGAAACTTCATCGTGTCTGGAAATCTTGCACGATTCCCTGTGGCAGATCAGTGATTTACCTCCCTGTGAGCTTATTGTGCAAATTCTATCTAAAAGATAATGTGTAAAAGGCTGAGTTGTCCTGGTAAGCAAAAAAAAAGTCGGAAAATTTCAAAATATTTAATTAGTATCTAAAATAAATAGGTATTTAATGGTCTTTATTTTAGCACAGACTATAGTAACATCATCTTATAGTTTACCTAAACAATCCTTTTCCTGCATCCATCCCTTACTACATAAAACAGGCAATATTTCTAGTTCACATAAACTGTAATTTCCCGGCACACATAATGACAGTGCACTGTGAAAACGAGTCGAGCCTGATGCCTTGGTTTTGTAAAATAATCTGTTATAATACACTCTACATATCTATCACAGCAGCAGACCTTGAGGTAAGATTCTTGACCCTGTTTTATGAACACTTGACCATTTATGAACTTGACCATTTATGAACACTTTTATTTTGGTTGACTTTATTTTATAACAACAAGAAAGTAGTAGATCTTTATCTATGTATTTTATTTTGATATAAAGACATTTTTAAAAATGCCAGCAAGTTTATGCTTAGTGAGGGATCACAAAAAAATTCATAATACTAGAAGTTTTTATTCAAAATATCATGATACACAGTGTTAAGAAATGTTTCTAATGCTAATAGAAGTTCTGAGAAAAAATCAGGTTTGAATACATTTGTATGTAGTGCTTAGTGTATGAGATAATTTAGAGAGTGCGCAACAGGCAGAAGGCTGATTCCAATACTACTTAGTTATAACCTAAATCTAATAATATCTCCCCTTCTAGCCTTATTGTTGTTCTCACAATAGATGACACTGGAGCGTGGCTGCGGCACCCTGCTGTGGGGCATTCAAAACTTGGTGTATCCTTATTTTGTTACAACTTATCTTCATTATATTCTCTGAGAGGACTTGTGCACTCAGCTTTGGTTGCACACATTTACTTTTTATATTATGTTCTGGGATGAGCTATGGACTGCAAACTGGAAATTTGGGGGCCTAAACTGATAAGCCACTGCTGCACGAACAAAGATTCAGCCAGTACCTCAACTATCAAACCCTGAGAGGTCTAACTGACAGGGACATAACAACCATGAGTACGGCCACCTTTTTTATTCTGCTGTCACTCAACTACAGACAGAAGGGTGGGATTTCAACCAATCTCATTCCTGGATTTCTCCATTTCAGTACAGACTGCACTTCATTGTTAAACTTTTTGTCGTTCCCTTGCTGCTAATAGAAAGCTGAGTTTAAGTTGTCAGATGAACACAGATTTATTTTACCCTCAGTCCTCAGCTGGCGTAAAATTGTGGTAAATTATGGGTATTTAGAGCTTTTGAGAATGTGCTTTTTTTCATATGTATGAAGAACAGGACACTTTTCTGGAATTTCTCTCAGATGTAAACACCTGTCTAGGTAAAAAAACCAAACCAAAACAACAACAAAAAAACCAAACCAACCAAACAAAAACCACCTAAAACAAAATGAGGGAATTCAAGAATGCAAATAACTTTGATTTCCAAAACAAAAGGCTTGGAGTTATTTACACAAAGTAAAATAAATAAGTTTAAGGCTCATTAAAATCCTATCATACATGTTATAATAATTCAAAGAAAAAAAATGTCAAATGTTTCCCAAAGTACACGTGGGTTTCTGTGATATTGAAATGAATAGGTGGTGCATTTAGGCCATGAGCAACATCAAAGTGCACTATTCATATTTTGGGACTAATGGTCTTATATTTCTGAATTTAATCATCATGCAGCCATGTGAGGAAAGTTAAGTTAGGTTTTACAGAGGAAGAAGGGAAATCAGTGATGTTGCTTGTTCATGTCTGAAGTAAATCTCCCTGAGAAGCAGAGAAAGTGATTTTAGATATATATCTCATGGGAAAGTCTGTGCACATAACCCAAGGCAATTTCCTTGCACCCTTGGTGGAGGATGAAGAATTAAAAAAACACTAAGTCACACTCATTAGATTTCTTCAGTGCAAACTTTCAGTGCCATAATGCTAATAGAAGAGGAAATCTACAATTCGTAATGAGAAAGTGAGTATCTAGCTGCTTTGGTTTCCCAGGACATTTGAATTATTCATTAAAAATTATTACAGAGTAGCCCAGATGAAAAATTGAAAAAAAAATGTGCCCAAAACCCTAAAATCTCTAACATCAACAACAAAAAGTCTTTTGTTATTTCTTCATAAGAGTGCAGTAGCACTGAGAATCCGCTAACCAGCAAGATGATTTTCCATTCAGAGTTAATTCATTGATGTGATGAAAGGAATTACCTTTCCTATTTTGTACATAAATTAAATGTCCTGTATTACAGAATTAAAAGGAATTATGTTAGGCTGTGTGAATTATTCGCAGGGAACTGTGGTGATAGGGAAAGGCAGCAGACACGATGAACAGAAATGCTAGTAATTCCTTTTCAGACTAACACACAGAAAGATGTGTACAACAGCAAATGAAAATACAAAGGCTGTGGTAAATCATACTGAAAATCTGATTGCAATCTGTTATTCACAATACAGGCTTCCTCTTTCCTACCTTTGTCACATCACCACAAATTAGACATTGTGGCTGCACTGTGCCAACGTTTAACCCCTCGAGAAACAATTTTTGTCAAGACTGTAGAAAGCTTCCACCTGGACAGAGTGTTTGGGTTATTGTCCATTTCCAGCTCCAGACTCTTCATTGTGTTCCTGACAGCATTTGATGCCGGCCGCGGGGATATCCCCCAGCTCAGGATAGTCTCATCAGGACTCTGTCCAGTCCCTCGAAAATGCTTTCTCAATCCACCGGCCCTGCTCTCAGCTGCTCTGGGTATTGCTCAACTCTCCTTCTGGCCCCCGGCCTTCAGATGTCACCTGGGTAGCCTCTAAGCACACATCCACGTCCACCCTGGCAGTCCTGCATTATCTCACTTCTGCATCAATTTGCTCCTGCCTTAGTGGGGAGAAACAGTGATCTGTGGGACCTGACCCAGTCCTTAGAGAGGGAATAACTCTCATGTCCAGGGAGGTATGGCAGTAGGTCTTTACCCTTCTTTCACTATCACCAAGCTGAAATGAATTTCTGAGTTGTTCCAGCAGCTCCAGAAACCTCTGTATTCAGTTTTTCTTATATGAAGCTTGAGCATACAAAACCTTTATATAGCTATATATCTCTGCTCATCAAAAATGAAAAGAGAGAACTTCCTACACCATAATTTCAAATTATAAACCCTGTATTATATATCTATTAGTTTTTGCTTCATTTACTGTTCTGCCTAAGAACTCCACTGATGAGTTCAGTGCTGCATAGAAAAAGAATAAGAAGTGATATCAAAGCCAACTGGATTGTAATCTAAAGACTTCTGTGTCACTTTTTTTCTTGGAGAAGAAACAGATGACTATGCATTAGTTTGAGCTTTAAACAGCAAACTGGTGGTGAAAATGGAATGCTAGGAACAAAGACTGTGGCTATTCTTGAGATGGTTATAAACACAGAGTAGATAACACTAGATGAGAGAGCTCAAGGAGACAATGAAATAATAACATGCACTAAGTAGCAATTATATAGAGATACCAGTCTCCAGATGTTGTTTTCTAGATGCATTTATGTTGGATGCAAAAGCACTGGGTTTATAGGCTGCATTTCACTTCGGTACAACATGTCCATTATTGTAGCCCTGCATATTATTAATTTTCAGAAAATACAGGAGCAATAATATTAAATAATAACATAGAATGGAGAAAAAAATAAAAATGAAGCCATTAATGCTTGAACATACAAGATAATTAACGTTGAGTTAAGAAGATGAAGGAACTTCAGAAAGAATTAATGAGGGAAGACCAGTATGGCAAAAATGTCTGATGCAATCAACAACACAAGAGGAAGCCAGAGACAGAAGAAGGATAAGCGAGTAAAAACATGACATTCAATAGAGTGAGTAAATAGCTTGTGAATAAAACCCAGGAATCCAAAGGAAGCCAGTCCATTGTAGAGCTTGGTCTTGCACAGTTAGGGTCAACTAGACATAAATTTTGTTTTTACTTTGCTTACATTGCTGACAGGTTCTCTCATTTCAGTAAAACTATGTTTTGGCTTAAGATTATTTGCTGTATGTCAGATTTGCATACTCAAGCAAAATGGGTTTTATTACATCATTTGCATTTTGAAGGTAATCTGGAAGGTCTCCTAAAGGACTGGCATGGCTGACTGAATGGCAGAATATTCATGATGTGAAGAATATCAGCATTAAAATATGAAAAGGTTGAATTTTGCAAATCAAAAATAGAAGTTTTCATGTTGCAATTTTTTTTACCTACTCTATGTCCTCAGCATTCTTTTCTTTTGGGTGTCAGAGTGAGCCAAGTGCCAGAGGTATTCTGCTGCCACAGCTTAAAACCTATGTTAGCTAGAAGAAAATTCTCTTCTGCCTTATTTCCCTGTTGGATAAGCCTAGCTTTGTTTACTGACTTTCTTATTTCCCCTCAGCTGAGGTGTTGGTCATTTACTTCTCCAGGACCATTGATTTAGCGTTTGCATTTTGAAAGGGAAAGGATTCCTCTGTGTCTTCAAACATCTGAATTTGAGGAACATGAATTCCAAAATTATTTCAGAAGTAGGACTGTGGTCCCTCAGTGACTTAGGCTAACTTGAAAATATTTCCTTAATCAAATTTACACACCGATTATCCAGCCTCCTTTCCACAAAGAAGATTGTGACATTCTGTCCCAACCAAAGCAGCAGAGCTATTTCTGTAATATGGACTTTTTCTCTTGGGACTTCACCAGAATTTGAGCCAAGAGCAGTACTCTGAGCAGACAGTGAAGCAGACTTTGTCTTTTAAGACACCCTGCAATGCAGGGATGGGGGTTTTTCATCGTTCAGAAAGATGTTACGGTAAATCACTGTTTTACAAGGTGTGCAGAAATTTTCCATTTTTATAGCATTCAGAAATCCTAACTTTAAGCTACAGAGACAGAAAAACAGATGTAGGTTTAAAGACTACCTCTGTTTCTGCTCTTCCTCAGTATAAACTCTAGTCCAGCTGCATAGCGCTTCCCAGTGTTTTAAAGAGCTCATCTCAGACTTCCAACAGATGAAATGCACAAAAGAAATTTAAATTGAGCTGTGGGACTTTAGTTTACAACCTATTCCTATTTTACCTTACACACAATAGCATTTAAGGTCTAAGTTTTAAACTTCTATCCAATTTTTCTTAAGTACTGTTGGGAAGAAGTCTGGGTGTAAATAAGGGCATAAGAATAACAAGTGGCCAAAAACTGATTGTCTTGGAAACTGGATGATGAAAAAACCTATCAAAGAAAACTTGTTTTCAGTTGAATTTCTCTAAATTCATCCTGAGATAAGGAAATGTAAATACAGCTAGTTACAGAAAGAGCATGATAGCATTATCATAATTTGGAAGTCAAGTTTGTCGTTAGAAAGGGAAAGTAAATGGGATGTAATCAGAAGAGTCTAGACAAAGAGAGACTGTTACAACCTCATCTAGCCTGCCCCAGTGGATGTGCTGATTATGCCCTACGCACATTGTTGGCTGTTATACTCTGAATCTGTAATAGTCATCTGCACTAGATTTCAAAATATTTTTTTCAACCATTAAAATATAAAGAAATTGAGATTTCTGCAAGCAGATGAGTGTTTGACCAGTTTCCACAACTATTTCTATTACTCCTCCTTCTTGCCACCTGCATTTAACATCTATTTAGACTCTTTTAGCCTGACATTTGTTTTTGTTCCTTTCTGCAGGAAGAAAACAGAATAGATTTACATTGTAGCGTATCACTACATGACTTTAAAGAAAAATAAATTACAGAAGTGTCATATGATGTAACAGCATAATAAACCACTGGTAAAGTGCTGGGTAGTATGTTTTTTATCACTCTTTATTAACTGTCTAGTCTAAAACAAGTTGCTGGAAGGTGGGGCTGTCATGGATTTTGTATTTTGTTCTTTGTTTTATAATGATGTTTCATGTACTAAGAATGTGTCTGTGACTGAAATTTTAGGGTCTGTCAGCCACGCAGCTGCTGCTCTTCTGCATCTGTATCTTTTCATAGCCTCCCTACTCAATAATGTGTTTCTGAAAGCTATAAATAAGCAATGAAGAAGGCAAGGGTCAAGATCTATGCCCTTATGAACTCAAATTACAGCACTTAACAAGGGCTCCTGATATACTGCTGCTTCCTCTCTACTTCTAACAATTTTAAAGCACTCCTTAGATTATGTCACACATTCATTCTCCTCCCCAGCCCCCACTTGCTGCTTCTCACCTCCCCCACTGCTTGGCTCATGATCCAATGCAACATAATTCAGTGTGAACTAGCATAGCACGGAAAAAACCCAAAAGAGAGTGTTTTCTTCAGATCAGATATTTTTTATCAATTTAAGAAAATTTCCAAATGTGTTGTAGACACCGGATTGCTGACAAAGAATACTCATTTATCATGTCAAAGGTATTTTCTTCACATGGTGAATCATACGAAGGTGAATTGGCCCTTGGTGGTGAGCATTTTGAAGTTCAGATCATGTGTGATTCTTAAGTCTGGGATTTTTTAAAATTAATTGTCTCAGCAATATATATGTAGTATTATATAGTATTTTTGTATAGCTAAGATTCTGACTCTGATACATCATTTAAAAATGTTATGTTTGTGTGATGTTAAAGATTAAATTAGTTTATGCTTGACTGAGTGTCAAGCGATCACAGGTGAATTGTTCTTTTTATTTTCTCGTAAACACAGTTTTTGAGCCACATTTGTGAGACAAAGTGGTTGAAACCAACTCAAAAGAGTCAATCCAAAGTCACTTATCTTCACATTTGTTAAAGCATTCTTTGTGCAAGCCTGATAAAGAGCAGTCACACATCAGTCATTGTAATTTTGGGAAGGGCTTGGGGTGCTGGTGCTCCTGAGATGAATGGGGCATGTTCACCTGGAAACAGCATGTGATAGCTTATGCAGCAAGGAGCTCCTTCTGAGAGCTGCCCAGTGGGCATAAATTGTTGTGAACAACTGGAACAAAATTGCTTAAATACGAAAGTCCTCTTATTTAAAGTGGACATTGCCATCATCTTTCATTGCAGGATCCATCAGGGAGGTAAAAGTATATATTTTTCAACTAACTCTCTATTTCCTCTTTTTTTATTCTGCCTATCTTCTCTTTTTCCTGATCCTTCTCTCTCTTTTCGCATTTCAGTTTCTGAAGATGCATGTTGATATGGCTTATAGCTTTATAAATTTTATGTATGTATCTTTGCCTTCACTACAAATCAATAGTTATTTTATTTTAATAGATGATTGAATATTTGCAAGCTGCTTTTATATTAAAAAGTTAGTTTAAATTAACCATCTAGTGGGTGGTAGTGTGGATCTGCTTGAAGGAAGGGAGGCTCTGCAGAAGGATCTGGACAGGCTGGATCGATGGGCTGAGACCAAAGGGATGAGGTTCAACAAGGCCAAGTGCAGAGTCCTCCATTTGGGTCACAACAACCCCATGCAGCATTACAGGCTTGGGGAAGAGTGGCTGGAGAGCTGCCTGGCAGAGAAGGACCTGGGGGTGTTGGCTGACAGCGGCTGAACATGAGCCAGCAGTGGCCCAGGTGGCCAAGCGGGCCAATGGCATCTTGGCCTGTGTCAGACCCAGCGTGGCCAGCAGGAGCAGGGAGGTGATTGTGCCCCTGTGCTCAGCACTGGTGAGGCTGCACCTTGAGTGCTGGGTTCAGTTTTGGGCCCCTCACTACAGGAAGGACATTGAGGGGCTGGAGCACGTCCAGAGAAGGGCAACGAGGCTGGTGAGAGGCTGGAGAACAAGCCCTAAGAGGAGAGACTGAGAAGGAGAAGAGGAGGCTGAGGGGAGACCTCATCACTGTCTACAACTGCCTAAAAGAAGGTTGTGACAGGGTGGGGGCTGGTCTCTTTTCCCAAGTGGCAAGCGATAGGATGAGAGGAAATGGCCGCAAGTTGTGCCAGGGGAGGGTTAGACTGGACACTGGGAAAATAGTCTTCACTGAAAGAGGGGTCAGGGATTGGAACAGGCTGCCCAGGGAGGTGGTGGAGTTGCCATTCCTGCAGGTGTTTAAAAGATGGGTAGATGAGTTTCTCAGGGGCATGGTTTAGTAAGTGGACAGGTATGATTGGACTCAATGATCTCAAAGGTCTTTTCCAACCAGATGAGTCTATGATCCTATGCTTTCACTTCAGTTCACCACCCAGTGCTCCATTTTATGGAACCACGTCTTTCCCCACCAGATAGAGAAGTGACATTTAAGGTGGTGCAGCAAACTGGGTACTGGGAGATGGGAAGTGGATAACATTATAAATTGTGCCTGCCAACATGAGCTCTAGGGAGACGGAAACAGTGTATGTATGGAGAATATCTCTTATAGAGGGTGACAGGATTTTATTAAGTGAGGATGAGTCAAGAGGATAGTGAAGGTCAGGAGTGTTCCTGACTTCTAATGACAAGCAGGAATCCTCATCTGTAATGGTATGAGTAGCCTATCCAACTGATGGCTTAGATTCTATAGAGAGGAGTGATCTTTATGTGATGAAAACCACTGCAACGGGGCACAGTTTTGAAAGCATGCAGAGAGCTGCTTGTCTCCAATTGCTGCATGACCGATTGTTAATTCCCAATTCCCCTTCTCTCGTGCAATATATAGCTGACCCAGAAGATTCAGTCCCCTTACCCCTTACATTGCTAGATGCATTAAAGATGTATGTGCAATTGCAAGAAAGATTATGTGCATTGTGGTCCCAAAGAAGGGGAGGACAGCCTGATTTACCTTGGGACAACATGGCTCAAGAACCGATAAATCATGGGAGACAGCTAGGAATATTCTACAAAATTACTCTGGAAAACTCTAGGGCTCACACCAAAGTCCGGAGGCTAGGGGAAGTCAGAAAGCCATCAGGCTACAAGACGAGCCCCCAGTATCTGCCTCCTTCTCATGGACAGATGCAGATATACCCAAAAGCTCCCAAAAGATAACCAGTATGCAATCTGGGCAGACAGGATCAGAAAAGAAATTCCTTGTGAGTTAATGAATGGTCTTACACGAAAGCACTTACATAGTCTCCTAGATAACTGGAAATGAGGGGCATATCCCCACAGGAGGCCCTCACCAAGCCTGCTTTAGAATCCACAGTCCCTCCTGATGACATTCCACCTGAAAATACAGACTCCAAGCTGGGAAACTCTTTTTGCTCTCCCCAGTAAGTGAGCCACGGGATAGCAATGAGTGTTGCTGAGAAGGTTCACTGAGAATGGTAAGGGAGGTTTATTGATAACCTTTCGTCTAAGTCCTTAAAGAACTCCGGTTACTTTCCTTGTAGGCACTGGACTGCAAATCTCAGATCTCAAAACAGATGAGGCTGAGGGTGTGTAATAACTGATAAAAAGCAAATCTGAGTAGCTGACGTATTTGAGGTTATTTGTCCACAACAGACAGTTCAAGTAAAGTGCTGGCTCCCAGGGGAGGAAAACACAGTAGGGACAGTTATGATTTTAGGACATTTGCCTTCTAATATCTTAACGTTAGGCTTGCTTAAGGGGCGTTCCTGGATACATAACCACTGGAGGAAATGGGTTTTCAGACTCCCACCAGTCTTGCTCCACTCGCTGCAGATGGCACCAGAACCCCCTCCTCTCTAAGACTGCAAATGTTAAGCCTTACCCTTTACCTTTAGGAGCAAAGGAAGGCATCAACCCTGTAATAGCTGCACTTAAAGAGCAAGGAGTTATAGTCTCTACACATTCGCTGTGTAATTCTCCTGTGGCTGAATGGAAGGTGGTGACTATCAGTCAATTATTGTCACCTTAATGCTACCACCCCACCTGTCACAGCTGCAGTACATAACATTGCCAAATTGATGGCCACAATTCAAGGGCAAGCCCATCAGATTTTAGCCACAACTGATGTTAAGGATATGTTTTTTATAGTGTCCTTACAAGAAGAGGACAGAGACGGTTTCACGTTTATCTGGGGAAGTGTTTAATATACATTCAATCTCCTTCCCCAGGGTTACCAACACTCATCACCCCTGCTCATCACACTCCGGTTACTCCAGAGGAAGGGGTTAAGGTTTATCAGTGTATTGACAACATTCTTGCTGGTCCCTCTCGAATTAAAGCAGTGGGACAAACCCGAGAAAAATTATTGCCCATCTAGAGAGACCAGGACTTCAAATCCCAGCAGAGGTAAAATATTTAGGTATCTGATGGAAGGGAGGAGCAGTGTGCATTGCCCCAAAAGCCCCTATAGCCCTGGAAGAAGCTGAAAATACCTGAGACTAAGAAGGAGTTACATCATGCTTTGATGTTGTTAATGTTTTGGAGGAAGGCTATTCCTGATATTTCAGTCATTGCCCAACCTGTCTATGATCTCACCAGGAATCAAGCAGACTGGGACTGGATCCTGCTCCATGAGGCAGCCTTGAAATTATTAATTTGGGGGCTGATGTGTACTAGGCTTTAGGAACTATACATCAGACTGACCCCTTGCAGATTGAATGTGGATTTGCAATCCATGGTTTATCAATATCATGTGGAGGATGGACCTGAAGGACCAACACAACCGATTAATTTATTTTCTCATAGTTTCAAAGATGCAGAAAAACATTATTCAACCTGGGAAAAGGGTCTTTTTTCTAGCTGCTTTAGCTTTACAGGATATTGTAAGTTTTATAAAGCAGCAACCTATCATCTTGCAGGGATTTTGCAAGGTACTCAAGCTTATCCTTGCTGAAACACTACCCTCAATAGGGCAACCCAGCATTCAAATATGAGGAAATGATATGCACAATTGGATAACTACTGTCACACATGGCAGGTAGCAGAAGGAACCCCTGAAATTCTTTTTATTCGTGATCCTCCTACCAATTCACTTGATGTCAAACAGCTTCCCTCATGTATCCTCCAAAAGGAACAACAAAGTCTGGAAATACTGGGCAGTGGAATTACATGCAAAATCTCGAGCTAGCATAATTACAGATGGGGAAGGGAGTTCTCAGGTAGGGGAGCTGGTGTTGTTTTGTCTCTGCTTCACAAAAAAACACAAGCAAAAGGAGGGTGTCTACATTTATACTGATTGATATGCTGTGTTCAAAGGATGTACTGAATGGTTAGGATTTGGGGAACAAAATCAGTGGGGAGGTAATCAAGTGCTAGCTTGGCAAAAGGAGAAGTGGCCAAAGATTCTTAACACTGTCAAGCAGGGAACCTTCTTTGTAGGATGTGTAGCTACATGTCAAGTCCATAATAAGCCAGCATACCTTTTGAACACCCAGCTGGATTTGCTTATGCACCTGGCCCAGTCACTTGTTGACAAAAGAGAAGCTGACTCAAATTGGTTGTTGGAATGGCTACATATTAAATGGGGATATTTAGGAATTAAAGACTTTTACAGGGATGCTATAGCTTGAGAGTGGCCAATATCTAAAGAACTGTGTGATATTGTTATTTCTTCTTGTGGCCAATGCCACATCCAGTTACAAGAACAAAATCCCCTCAAAGATCAGCCATTACATCTGTGATATAATAGGCTGTGGCACAGTTGGCAAGTAGATTATATTGGGCCTTTCTAGAATTCTAGGGGAATGCAGTGCATGTTAGTAGGGATAGAGGTAATTTCGGGCCTGGTTCAAGACAAAGCCATATCCCAAGCAACAGGAGAAAGTATGGTCAAAGGATTAACCAAGTAGTTCTGTGGACTCCATGATCTCAAAGGTCTTTTCCAGACTTGTGGTACTGTTATTTACCTAAGTCACAGTCCATCCAATCAGATAACGACAGCCACTTTACTGCCATGATGGTCCAGTAGAGAGCAAAGGAAGAGGGAATTGAGTGGATCTTCCACACACCCTATTACCCTCAAGCAGATGGTATTGTAGAGCGTACAAATGGAATGCTCAAGCGAGTATTGAAGCCCATGAATCAAGGTGTGCCTTGAATTTATGAATGGAGTGAGACAAGTTAATAGCTGATGGGCAATTACCAGTTATGGGTCTGCGGTGCAGAGTGATATTGCTTTCACTCTGTTCAAATAGAGTTTTCAGTTTTTCCAAATTCCAGGGATGAACCAAGAGAAGGTCTTAATGATTTGAGGGACACCTGAAAGATCATTTAAGGCATCCAAATCCCTAATTCTTATACCTGAGGACAACAGGTGTCCTTAGGACAAGAGGCATTTTTATTCCCTGTGGTACTCTGCCAGAAACATAAATCTGTATTGGAAAATTTAACCTGGCATGTCCATGTATTATCCAACTTGATCAGGTATGCATTTGGAGAATTAAACCTACAGAATCATCAGGTTTCCAAGACGGCCCTACAAAATCATTTAGATTTGGACATGTGCTTGGTCCTGGAAAAAGGAGTACATGGAATGTTAAACTTGACAGACAGAGAATGTTGCTTTACTGTCCACAATGTTACTACCTTCATGGAAGAAGCTCAGACAAAACCATGGGGGGTTATTGTCAATCAAACAGGAATACTATTTCAATCCATGCAACCAAGTAATTGGTTTAATGGCCAGATCCCTGGCTTATGATTCCAATTAATTTTAAAATCTTTAGGACTGACGTGGTGGGGAACATGGTTAACGCCAACTGGAATAATGATTTTGTTTGGATTTTTGTTGTAGTGATAGCCTTAGCTATATGGTAACCCGTGTCATCTCCTCTGTGACCTCTATTCTTCCTCCTACTGTACACTATGTGAAGATCACCACCCTAGAAGTGGATTTAATTGAACATACCCCAGATATCACAAAAACATCTGTTTAAGCAACAGCATCATCTTTCACCATGGGATCCATCGGGAAGGTGAAATTGTATTATTCCACTAATTCTCTATTTCCTTTTTTTAAAAATCTGTCTTTCTTCTCCTTTTCCTGATTCTTTCTCTCTCTTTTTGCATTTCCATTTCTGGAGAGGCACGTTGATATGGCTCATTGCTTTATATGTTTTATATATGTATATATCTTTGCCTTCACCACGAATCAATAGTTATTTTACTCTAATAGATGATTGAATATTTGCAAGCTACGTTAAAATTAATGAATTAATTCAAATTAACCATTTAGTGTCATTTCACAACAATCCATCTCCCAGGACTCCATTTTATGGAACTACGCCATCACCCCAGATCAGTACATGACAGTGAGAAAATATTTATTGCTCACATTTATTAATTATTTGTGTAAGTTGTCTACTAGTTTTTCCATGCATAAATTAGTTGGTTAATGTGTTGATTAGCGTCAAATACTCCATTATAACTCAAAATAATGTCAAGCATTGGAAACTTTCAACAAATGCTTATAAGGTAGAAAAGCAAAAAAATAGAAAAGAGCTTAGATGAAGGAGTAATGCAATAATTTATTTATATTATGATTACATCAAAGTTAATTAAATACCATTTGATTTTAATCCGTTTTTCATCAAAGTTAATCATACAAAGATTTTCCAGACTACTAAAAACCTTATTCTCTGAAGAACTTGAAGAAAATTTTTCCAAAATATCTATCTTGAACGAGGCATCAAGAAAATGATAATATGAAATTTTGAGATTCTTGAACACTCTTTTTTGACTTTTTGAGCCACTTCATCTGTCTCTCTTTCTGTTATCAACACAGGCCATTTATACATTTCTTTGGAAGTTTGTAGATGGGCCGTAATTAGAGAAATGCATCAGACATAGTCATTACAGGCCATTTCAGTGATTTATAATGTTTATCACATGTATAAGCAAAAGAACAGCCCGAAAGCCAGATATATTCTACGTGCTTTCAGTAGCTTTCAAGGTTATGATTTTTCTTGTCACCGTTCTTAAGTTGGCAGCTTAAACAGCGGTGCCAATCATTTGATTAGAAAATGCCCCCTGACATTCTGGTATCACGTGCTTCATGCAGAGATCAAACACTGGTTCTGCCAGAAAAACACTTTTTGTTAAAAAAGATCATATCTGTGCAAGGAGTTTTATTGCTAAAGCATTTCTCTGCAAGCCCACCTAGGACAGGCTGCAGCTAGGACTGAGTAGTGCTTAAATCCACCCTAATCGTAGGAGGGCATGAAGATCCTCCCTGTTCCCAGAATTTCTTCTAATAAGCACAGACAAGTGACTTCGGCATGCCAGCACTTGGCCAAGCAGTGAGCTGTGGTGCTCTAGGGAAGCAGACTGGTAAGAAGGCAACAGAGTATAAGGAACGTTCATGAGGGAGTTTTTCTCACATCACTGTCATAGTTAGTTTCTCTGGTGTCACCTAAATGTTACTGTAGCAGCAGAGCAAGTCAACATCCCTGGAGGAATCTACCCAACAGAAGACAGATTTTAAGAAAAATCTTTGTGCAGGAGCCAAGGACCGCACCTTGAATGTTTCTCTCTGAAACAGGGTACTCGTCACATAGAGCAAACTCATTCCCAAGGCTTTTACCTTAGATGAGCCAGAAGCATCACTTCCCTTGAGCAAACCTGTTCCAGGGCCACATGAGAGGGGAGAATTCACCCTGAATTGTGGTATCCCATGGGCTAGATCTATAACAGTACCAGAAAATGTACTCTGAGCTGACCTCTGCCAATGAGTCCAGTTGGTGTGGAATGCTCGTGTGCATGTCCATAAATTCTCCCATTCTTTTGTTTGTTGGTTTGTGCAAACACCAGAAAGAGAAAATCATAGCTGCCCTGAGCTATAGCTCCCTCTAGGACTGTATGGTCAGTTAATGTCAGAGGGGCTGGAGTCCCTGTGCCCAGGAGATTTTCACAACTCTGCTGAAGGAACTGAAGTAGATGTAGACTATGATATCTTTAGTCTGTAGTGCCCTTACAGGCAGACCGTGTTGAGCATATGTTTCAGAAATGGGCACTAAGATATTTTAAGCAAGCTCCTTTGCTTATGTGACTATATGAAGCATATGAACATTTTGAATAGGTGTCTTCCTTTAAATACCACTTACTTTACACTGAATAACTTCAGTGAATGTTCCTTCTTGTGAAAGACTACAGTAAAGCAAAGAATTACCAAGACAAATAAACTTTCTTCTAATTAGATTTCTATGCTACATTCCTCTTCCCAGTAACTGAGTGTTACAATATGTGACTAGAATCAAACATTAGCTTTTTCTTTATTTCTTTCTGTTGGGAGTAATAGTAGATATTTTGCTTTATTTTTAAACCAGCTCTTGACTTTTACTTAGTAGCATTTAACTTTATTTAATGATCTGTTTAATATATACATTTCTGAATCAATTTTAAGCACTTTTTTATTGATACAAATTGAGACTTGAGCCTTGAATTATTCTGAAACTCAGTGTCAGAACTGGGAATCTACTTGGCTTCAGTAAAGTCTTTGCTGGACTAGCAAGTTGCCTTTCTGTCCTCTACCACCCATTTATTCCATTTGCTGCATCTATTCAAAAAGAATCTGGGTTCTTTCAGCTTTTTTTTTTTTTCCTGTGGAGCATTTTTGGGAAGGAAGACACCTAAAAGTGTTCTCATTTGGTTGCTGAAGACAGCTGAGAAATTAGTTCATCTAGTGCTGGGGAAAGTATTGCTTGATTTACTGATGCAGGCACTACCTAATTGCATGAGCAAAGCGAAAAGGAATAAGCCAAGTATTTTTTTTTTATGGCATCTCTCTATCATAGCTCTCAATGTGTTTCACAAAGTTATTAAGTACACAGAAGATGAAAGGGAAATGCCTGCAGTCTGGCTTAGAGTATATCTAAAACTAATATATATATGTCTACAAACACACGAAGAATATTTTAAAATCCCTAGGCTTGATTCACCCAGTATCAACAGTTCAAAATGTCTCCTTCAGTAACTCACAACTAATGCATTTTTATTTGTTTTAGTGCTCTGTGATGCTCACTAAAATAAATATCCAATCACTTTAACAACCTCCTAACTGTGAGCGGCTACTGCAAGAGCTATTATTTTATAATGTGTAATTCCCAACTTTCAAATACCTTGAAGATACTGAATTGAGAGACAAGTGAACTGCACTGAATGGTAAAAGACAGATGGGTATGGTAGGCCCTAAGAACTGGTAGCTCTAGGCACCTTTCATCAAAGAGAGACTGTCATTGGAACAATTTAGTCATCCTTTCAATGTAACCGATTTTAACACTAGGCTTGAAGTCTGTGGGGTCTTAGGCACACTTGTACATCAGTATTGCTAATGAGCTACTTACTGCTTTTTCACCTGGGGCTTTGTTCTCTAAAAGATATGTCTCTACTCTTCCCTTGCAGCATAACAAAAGAATAGCTATTGGCAGCAATTAAGAAGTTTGAATACCATTTACATTTCTTTATCTTTCAGGTCAGTGATGCACTAGCACAAGACAGTTTAAATTTAAATACCCCTTTGATTCATGCTTTTAAAGGCATATTAACTTCAATCGGAAAATAGATGACACCTAAAGTCACATCTAGCTTCTGGTCTCATAATGAAATTCTGTGTCTAATCTTCTGTTCGTTTAGACTATTCTATGTGGAGACTTTATCCTTTCCATGTGTCTTTTGTGCAGTTCTGACCACATGTGGGCTATATGATGGGAGGAAGCTGGTACCCACTAATAGATCTGGACCATGGGCTGTGTGTAGGTGGCTTGCAGCCTAGGTAACTGATTAACCCCTCCCTCCACTCATTCATAGGACAGACACCTGACTAAAAACACGATAGGATCCTCTAAGCCGTGGAAACCTTGGAGCTTCAAGGACAGAACTTCAAATTCAGACTCGAATGGGTGAGAAACAGGGCCCAAGCTCATACGCAAACTGCTATTGCAGGATCTGTCAACTAATTTTTCTCAGTTCTCACTGTGTAAGCAGACACGATGAGCTAGGAGTAGATATCAGAACCCCCTTCCAATAGCAGAAGTCAAGGTCTAAACTGCACTGGCATCTTTTTGAAGGCATGCACTGAGTTATCAGCCCCTGAAACAAGATGAGTATGTACAAAAATGGCTCGTGGACTCAATCCTGGTTACAAGACCAAGGCTGATTGTATAGCTTACTCCTGGCACGCTTTTCAAACAGATATGCAGAATTAGCCTTCAGGATTGTGAAAGCTCCCCATGGAGGGGTAAGAAACAGGCTCCTCTTCTCTGCCACTGCCATACTAGGGTCTGGAGATTAATGCTAACAGGACAAAAGCCACAGGTGAGGAAGAAGTGGAGACAAGAGTGCATTTCAACTTTGCCACAGTGCTGCTGCCAACTGCAATTTCTCTAAACTAACTATGTTACAACTACACACGATTTGACACCTTGGAATATTGCACTGATTATGCTCATAAGACTATCGTGCATAACAGTTAATGGAAAGCAGTAAAGAAGATCCAGTAAATTTAGAAATCCTATTAGAACAGCAACAAAAAATAATTCAGTGAATGTCCTTATCCCGCATATGCAATCTGTCACGCTATTCAGGCTACTCCATGTAAGTCCAGAAATGAGAAGCCATGCAGACACAGGAAACAAAAACAGAATGGATGGTGGAAACAGAAACAAAAGAATATTCCAAGACAACTAGAATTTTTGGTTTGTTTTTTTATTTGTTTATTTGTATGTTTAGCTATTGTTTGTTTTTTCCTGAATAAAATAGAGGATTCACACAGTAGATGTGGGAGTCAGCAGAAGAATTCAGTGATCCTCTGGCATGCTGCAATTTTGAAATCCCAAATCACACATGAAATTTACAATAAACTCATTTATTTTGAGGCAATTATTTTTGTCCAAGTTGGTTTATTCATATTTAAGGCAAAAAACATAGATTTATACAAAATACCATTCCAATTTTATTGCTGTATTTGTAGACATATTATAAAATGTTTGAACTCTTTGAATGGTTGAGATGAACAGCATATAGTTATACATACAATAGATAATAAGTGCATGATTTTACATAGGCTTGTTTAGTTTTATATTTCATATATATATATATATACACACATACTATAATTCTCATAGTGATAGATAGTTATATGTATATAGCTAAAGGTAAAATCTTTTCATCCCAGTTTTAGTATAAACTACTCTTTCATAAATACTGAAAGGAATGTGGTCAAATTCACTTCAAAGCTCACTTATACACAGGCCTTGAGAGCAGCCCTAAATGACAGAATGCTTAAACCTAGATGCCTGCCAGTTCTTTAACTTCTTTATCACTAGCATTGTTGTCTTCACATTGAAGATACAAAAGGGGGAAATAAGATGTGACGTTATAGATAAGATACACTGTCACTTCCCTAATACATGCTCCAGCTTCACCTTGAATAACACGAGATCCATCTTTCCAAATATTACATAGACATAATATTTCTCTATTTGTTAAAGCAATTAAGAAGCTGATATTAAAGACACGATTATAAATCTCTTCTTGTTGACTGCTTACATGCAGAGATATTTCTAGAGTTCCTTGTGTCCATCAGGATGTATGATCATACAGCTGGATCATAACACCTACAGCTAACGGCTTTTGAGAGTTAAATGCAACAGAGTATCAACGCTCGTAGCCCTGACCCTGCTCATTGCTCACAAAAGATATTGTCTTTATTAATAGGAAACAGGATGTGTGCCTGGAAATCATGATTTAGGAAAAATGCAAGTTTCCTTTCTTTCAGTAGTGAGCTGGATTATTACTAAAATGGCTTCCATTATGCGGAAAACTGGGAAGTCATTTGTCAGAATAGGCATAATATGAGGTCCTAAAGCAAGGCTGAGCATTGCAGAAACTGGCCGGGAAGCTGAGAAATCATAAAGGAAAGGAAATCGAGTGAGAGACTGTAAAAAGCACAAACAGAGAGAAAGGAAGCAGAAAGGAACACTAACAAAGCTGCAGGCATGGAGCAGTTGGGCAAACCTGAAAGGGAAGAGGAAGAGTCTTGAGAATGAGAAGAAACCGAAGGAGTTAGCCTGGGGCTGAAATAAAAAGAGAAGTTTTCAGCAAGGTACATAAGTATGTATGCATCTGGGTATGTGTCAGGGTAGGTGACTAGATACAAAGACAAAAAACATCAGGGATTTGAGCATGGATGTTAAGTGTTAAGCTGAAGATCAAGGGTGGAGGACCAGACTATTTCTTTCCCTATTCAGGGAAAATTAAGTCAAACTGCTTGAAAAACTTTGCAGACAGCGTGTTCAAGGATTTAAAACATGAAGATCAGTAATTATCGCAACAGTCAGATGTACATTCCCACTTAACACTGTCGACTTGATCACTTGAAGAAATGTGCCTGAGGTTTACATCTGTAATTTTCTGTACTTTTCTGAGTTAAATTTCTGAACCATTTCTGAACTTCTGAATGGAATATTTAGAATACAATTTTATCTTTTCAGAGCAAAATTTACACTTTCAGTCTCTGAATAAGAAAAAATATTTTCTATTGAATGTTTACTTTCTCCTTTGAAGTCTAACTTCAACTCAAAACACATCTGTTTCAAAGATAAATCAAAGATGCAGCAGCAGCTTGTGTTCAAATGAAAACACATGTATGGTTTGGTTTGGGTTTTTTTCACCCAGACTTGAGGATCTTCAAGGTTTTAAGGCCTTAGTATTTAAAATAACTTCAAGACTGCGATATCTACAGGCAAACCTTATGGTGTTTTTCTTCTCTGTGCTTTTTTCTTCTCTCTCTCTCTTTTTTTTTTTTTTACCTAGTCTTTTTAGCTTAGCAGTAGGCATACTTATTTTGGAAAGCCTGCTCTAGCTACGTTGGATTTTTAAAAGAGACAAAGACTTTGGGAAAGCCAAGTCAGTGATGATTAAACTTGACTGGTCACTAGTAGGCAGGCAAGTCATGGCATGCATGGAGTGTTGCCTGAAGCCTGCTGACAAGATCAAAGCTGTGGAATATCTGTGTCGAGGTTGCAGGAGTGTAAAATTGGAAAGGTTTAGACCTTTAACGCTGGAGATGTCCAGGTCAAAAAATGTAGTGAAAGATACTTTTTTCTAGCCCCAAAAGTTAAGTTTTTATAACTCTAGTGGGGAAAGGAAGGAGTCAGCACGTGGCAATGAGGAAAAATAAACTATAGTTTATACCTGCCTGGAGGTGTTCAAAGAGAAATTGGATGAGGCACTTAGTGACATGGTGTAGTTGACAAGTAGGAGTAGGTGTAGGTGTTGGGTCATAGTTTGGACTCGATGATCTCAAAGGTCTTTTCCAACCTTACGATACTGTGTGATAAAATAGTGTTGAAGGACAATGGGAGAGCCAAACTGGGAAAAAACATGAGTGCCATTGTCTTCGTAAGCACTGCAGCTCACATTGTCATGTGCAGCTGGCAAGCCAGAATACATCAAGGTCTGTCTCTTTAGACAAGTTTCTCAACAATGTTATGATTTCTTTACAGAAATTTGAAGTTATCATAATTTAGGATTTCATCTTGCAATCTTGAGTACTGTTTACTTATTTGACTCTAAATTATAAAAACCCCTCTTAATAATTACGCTGCTTCTACTACACCTCCAACTCCTTGGCATAGCAATGACTCAAAGATCGCTGACATATGAAATGCACTGAAGTATGTATTGGATACAGCAAAACCTTTGCCACTGTTCTGTAGGTTATCATACTACTATTATTTAAAGACATAACAAACTTGGCATACAGCGGACCTCTGCAGAGCAGTGACACGGTTTGACGCTGGCTGGCAACCAAGCACCACATGACTGTTCACTGACTCCCCCTCCCGCCAAGGTGGCATGGGGAGAGAATCAGAAGGAAGGACAAGAATGAGAAAGAAACTCATGCGTTGAGATAAAAACGGCCTAATAATTTCAAAGATATGATAACGATAATATTAAAAAATTGTAAGAAAAAGAGGAATAAAATAAAAACAACAAAGAGAGAGGAAAATAAAACCCAAGAAAGACAAGTGATGCAAATGAAAACGCTCAGCACCAACGGACCAAGGCCCAGCCAATACCCAGACAGTGGCCTCCCCAACTTTTCTCCCCAGCTTTACATGCAGAGCTTGGTGTCATATGGTATGGAATATCCCTTTGGTCAGTTGGAGTCAGCTATCACAGCTGTGTCCCCTCCCAGCTTCTTGCTCACCCTTGACCTACTTGCTTATGGGGTGTTGTGAGGAGTAGAAAAGGCCTCTGTGCTGCTAAGCACTGCTCTGCAATTACAAAAACATCCTTGTAATACCAACAGGGTTTCCAGCACAGATCCAAAACACAGCCCCACCTAAGCTACTGTGGAGAAATTTAACTCTGTCCTCGCTAAAATGAGTACAAGCAGTCACTGCTAAAATAGAGCTGATGTCCAAGAGAGGGAGCCCTATTTGAATGCAATTTAAATTTTTTCGTGATCTCTTTGCTTATAGTGATTATTCTAGAAAAACAGGTTCAAAAAGACAGCCATAATTCAGTGAGTGTTAACCAAACAGCAAAAGCCTTCCACAGTACTGAGTCATTCTAAGTCCTAGAGGTCATCTGTATGCTTTTCTTTTCCGACTACGATTTAAATAGTATTCAACCACATAATGATTCATGTAGGCTAGCTTTAACACTGGGCTGGTCTAAATGATACTATTTATCTCAGTCAGGAAACCCACCTGTCTTAAATGCTCAGTTAAAACAGCTGGAGATTTTGAATGCTTAGTACCTGATAAAGAATGGCTGTCAAACAATCAGGAGATCATTTTTTCAACAGTCAGCCAGTACTCTGCACTCATTATCCAATTCAAAAAAATGTTAGTCCATTCATAGAGATTTCTCAAAGAGAAAAAGCAGTGCGGTTTCCTGATAAGTACATGAAAATGTTTTTTTAACAGCTCCAAGTTGTAAAGGATGCACGTTTCTCTAGCTAATTTCAGCCACAAATGTTTCATCACCACTGACCTACCTAGACTTTTAACAACAAATTCACAGTATCTGGAATTCCATTAAATTGGTGGTAACCCACTTTGACTCTGCTTATGTTTGATTTCTTCCAGAGATGATTCAAAGTCTGAAAGCAACTTTCACTTTAATGTTTGGTTTTGATACACATACAAGCTCAGTAGTTCAATCTCCCTTCTGCCTCCTGAAATTTCCCTGGTAACAAATATTTTTATCTCTCCCTGGCTTAAAAAATACAGCCTGTGTTCTTGGAAGTAGAAAGACTACATGGATTCATCCTTAGTGAAGTGTTTGCTCTGGGTGTTTCAATTTAATAATTCAGTCAATTGGAACTCTCATTTTTGAAAATGTAAATAAGATCAGTCACTGGTACCTGAAATAAACTCCTTGAGCATTTTGGTGTTTTAAAGGAGCCACCTTCTTTCCCGAAATTTGATTGAAATTCACGTTGCAATGTGTGATTTCACAGCCCAAGTTGTTTCAATAAAACGTAAAAGAATAATCCCCCCTTTCTTCATTATTTTTGCTTTCATTTGTTTTCACGATCTTTATTTACCCTCACTGCATCCACTCATTTTTGTTGTAATAAATCATAAATATCTCCTACAGCACTGTGCAGAACAAGATGACATAATTCATCTCCTGTCTAAGTATTCAAATAAAATGGCTGGAACATTTATATATTGAGTATTTCTTAAGAAAAAACAAAAGTATTGGGTGGGAGGTTTATGAATCAAACAAAACTAGAAATTACTACTTCTTTTTAGATGTTCTAAGAGACTAAGATTTCATCTGATATTTCAAGCATTATTCAATCCAAATGCTTTAAAACTGCAAGATGACTGCAGAATGATGGTAGCTTGCTTTCACCTTGAAAACCATGTTTTTTCAATTTTTTGTCACAGCAATATGTTTCTCCTATCCTCTTCATCAAGCCATTAACTTTCAAACAGAAAAAAAAGTGGGGCTGTGATGAGCAACACATTAGTCAAAATGCACTGAAAAATTATAAAATTTTAATTTAATTCAAGTAGCTAGAATTCCAAAAGTATGACAAAATATTCAGAGAAAAGTTCAAAGAGAAATTGACTCTTCAACCTGAATATCTAGTGGTTTTCTTACGCTACAGAAGATGTACTTTGAATTTCTTCTTCTACCTGAGAGAAACTGAACCATAATCTCCCATCTCCACCAAAAGAGTCCTAAATATCCTACCCAGTGGAATAATAGTTTTTTTCCCAGTTCTTTCTTGCCCATGTAAGTGGTTTCAGTTTCCACAAGTGGAAATTCACTCAAAGTTGGTCAGCTGTGCAATAATGGAAGAGACATTGCTACTGAAGTCCATATTACACATTCACTGATCACCAAGGGTAGTGAGGTGAAATAAGTACTTCACTAAGAAATATTTTTCTGCTTAGGAAAGCACTTATTTTTTTAGTTCACTAAAGTATTCTTTTCACATGCTTCCTTTGCATGCACCTCAGCTTGGCAACCTGGTAGTCATTTGCAGTACTGATGTTCACTTACGTAAATTTCCACAGATTTATTCTCTGGGTTTTAAGCTGTGGAAAAAACAAAATTAAAAGCAATACTGCAGTGTGCCAATATGCACTTATTGGACAGTACTGGTCGGAAATGCACATCCCACTCACAAGGAATAAAAATTCTCATCTCTGAAAATAAAGTTTGAACTAATAGTGTTCTGGAGCTTTTTCTTCTTCCCTCATAACTGCTGCTTCAAATGTGAAGTTCCATGGATCAGGTAGAGTTTAGTCACTTGTGGGTCAATATGCAATTTTTACCAAGGTAAAAGTATTTCCGTAATGTTTTTCCATCTAAGAGTGCTTACATGATGGTCCTTAACCAGATGAAGTTCTCGCCATGACTTACAGCCATCCAACCCGGTGATAAAGATGGCAGTGTTTAGCCTTTGGTCTTCACTGTAACCTTTAATCGCTTTCCAGTAACTATCTTTTTGCTGCAACAACCCATTTTCTAATTCGCTCTCTCCACATTTCCTTCTGGTGGCCCCAGGGCAGTTCTACACCTTTAATACAAACAGTCCTATTTCTTATCAAAATTTTAGGAAAATTGTTCATTAAACTCTGTCATTTCCCTCTGAAGCATCCTTGGTTCTTCTGGAAAATGGTCTCTATGCTGAACATTTTATTACTCAGTTCTGATCCTAGATTCAAGTTAATGACATAGAAGGCAACACATCTGTCTTTTATCCTTGTTTTCAGGAAACCAAAGAGTGATTTGTTCATAAAAACAATGTCATCAAATGTCACATATCCTCTTCTCTGTACCTTTTCTCAGATATGCTTCACAATATTGAAATGAAAGAATCCATTCACAAATCAGGCCTTGTCATCTTAGTTTCCTATGTTTGAGTATTGCTTTCCCTCTCTATGAGCTCTCTTCATGCAATCTTGCTGACTCAGTGTATAGAAAATCCAGATCAATAAGCCCAAAAATCAGACCAAGTAAAGTGTATCAGGATACTCTCAGAAAAGTGGTGTATTCCAGTTGACCAAAGTCTGTGCAGACTCTGTACAACCCTTCCTGCTTCCAAAATGAAGCTATTGACAAACCTACTTTGCGGGAATGGTTAACCCAGTAACAGTTTGCCGTTCAGCAAGGTTTTCCTTGTTCTACAAGCATTTGGGAAATATGCTGGGGGGATGAATTGTTACTAGATATAGGGCAGAAGTTCCCAGCAAACATGACTGAGGAAGTCTTAATCAAGAGCTGAAGTGTATTTTAAGTGAATGAAATACTTATACTGAATTAGTGTACAGTGAAAGAAGCCTTGAGAACAAGAGTACTCAACTTCATCAATTACTCTGTGCCGATCCCACAAAGCTTGACACTGCCACCATTCAATGATAACTATATGATTCAAAGATGGTTTTTCACTGGAAATAAAGTGGACTTTAATTTGGGGAAATGATGTGGTAATCTGGATTTATTTTATGTTTCGACACCAAATCACGTACTTTCACCTTGCCAAAATTCCCCATCTAAAGAAGAGTAATAATAATTCCTTTTGTCTTTTCCCTTCTACATACCTACCCGCCAGTTTAGACCATGAGGATCTTAGGCTGCTTGGATACACAAAATTGAGTGCTACAGGTAGTAATAATGGTGTTTACTCAAAGGATTGCATCAAGTGTTAGCTTTGTGTGACTGCTTTGTAAAACATATTCTGCAAAGAACAGTTTATCACATTGCATATCTCCATGCTATATTTGCAGCCTTCTTACCAAGGCAAAAATGCATTAAGGCTAGCAATGACTGTGAATTCCTATGTTGGATTATTCCTTTTCAGCAGTATATTTTACACTTTTTCTAATAATCTAGGCTGACTGCCAAGAAAATACAGAGGCAGAGTAATACCAAGAGTCATGTCACTATAGTGTTCAATAACATCATTATATGTTTAGCTATCTTTCAAGCTTATTTCCACTACTTTTATGCTCACTCTATATCTTTTCCTCTTAAAATTCAAGAGAACTTGACACACTGTCTTACTTTTTTATAAATAGAGCAGCACAAAATAACAAATAATTCCTACTGCTGTGTCTCTGTTTATATTTCCTTCTCCTAATGATAATTTTAAGTTCAGATTTAGGAACGATGTAAGAAAAATGCAGAAAGAAATTGTACTGGCTGAGCCAGCTAAAATTAGTAGGTATTACTGTGAGTACAGAAATACCTTCTTAAGCATAGTTTCTCTTAATGGCGAAGATTTTACACACTGTTTAAGCCACTGTTCTATTTTGCAGTTCAATTAAGCAAAGGTTTACAGATCCTTACTCATATATATTAGAGATTGGACTAATGCACTGTTATATTTGCAGCCTTTGTTGATAAAGCAATTGTGCAGGTTCCAGTAGTTTCAGAATGCAATAACATGTTTTATCACTCGAATTAATCAGAATTTATTTTCTCAGTATTGAAGTATTTGTTCATTGTGTTAAACATATCAATTACAAGACCGCACATCTCACGCAAAAGACTGTTGATACTTCAGCCCTTTCAAAAACTTCTTTTTTCCCTACCACCTTCAATATACATCCTTTCTTTCTGCATGTTGGTACTGGCAGCCTTCAAAATACAAAGTACTTTAGCTCAGTCCTTACAAAAGAAAGCAAAGCAAAGCAAAAAAAAAAGAAATTAGAAAACATAGGACAGTGTTTTTATATCAGTTTGCCAGATGTGAGAGCTCAAACAAAGGATCTCATTGTTTCTTAATCTTCAGTGGTCTACTTTTCATCAATTTTTTTCCTTGATTACCTTCTTTTTAAGTTTTTCTTTAAAATTTAAAGATTTTAGTCCCTGAAAAGCTATTCCAGCACTGCTTTGAGTCATACAGTAGGTACATGAGGGAAGAGAGATCTACTAACTAATGACAGTTCTGTATAAGCATGATGTAGAAGTTGTTTAGTGAGCCTCAGCTTCTGTGGTGGTGAGATTTCTTCCCACCTTGCTAACCACACAGACCACTCTTTACTGCTTTGTACAAACTTTTTGATGCACTTGAAAAAAACACCTTCTCTGCCTTACTTGGACTATCATCTGATCCAGAGGAACACAGCTATCGTAGACAGAAGTATTCCCATTCTATAGAGGCAGACATGTAGGGAGCCAAGGCAATCCCTCAAGCAACCTGAAACTGCTATAACTGGGAAAGAAACATCCTAATCATATGAAGGAGGGGACTGATAATTGGTCATCTCAGCCAGGCATGGTGGGGAAAGAATGCCCATTATTACAACTCAGGAATCCAGAACACTTGGGCACTTGCCCAGTGTTCTTGGGGTTCTGTGTGCCTAGGAAGAGGCTTCATCATCACCTGAGAAAGAGATAGACCATCAGTCACACCCCACTTGATACCTGACACTTGGATCATGACCCAAGTTAGGTGGTCTGACACAACAAGTGGAGGGTTCCACTAGCATGACATCTTCCAAGTGCAGCCAAAGTGAATATTAAAACATCCAAACGAATATTTAAATATCTCATGAAAGTCAATTATCTCAAACCCTAACAAGAATGTGATTACGAGGAAAGCCCTTTGAGCTCTTCTGGATTGCAGCAGATTGAGACCAGTAATCTCCCATGGAGTTGTGAAGCTTCTCAAGTGTAATACGCTATCTTATTTGCTAACCTGTACTTTTCTTATGCTTAAATTTTGATATCTCTTTATATGCATACATATCTCTCTATCTTTGTGTTTGACTGATCACACCGTGTAGTAAATAAGTGAATCTCATTATTATTTTCAAATCTCATTATTATTTTCAAATCTGATCAAGTTCCTAACTATAGGAAGTTAACATTATAATTAATAGATCAGTGTCATAAGTATAAAAAGAAAAAGTTCTTCATATATAATCCTACTTGCCCTCGGGCAACTAACTTAAAACAATTCTTAATTAAAAGCTTTTTTTATGTAAGAGTTCAATAGAAACGCTTCATTTAATACAGAAACTGTTATAGATATATGCATTTTAGAAAATAGATTTTCTTGGGTTTTTTACTTTTCTGGTGGTTAGAGAGATGAGTTCACATTTCATACTGCATAAATACTGGAGTACGTTACGACTGGCTAGATTTCTTAATTGGACGTGGCTTAATCTTTGTGAATATATCAGATATATCCAAAAAAACACGTTAACTTAATAAGTCATTTCATTCACAGTCCCTGAAACTTAAAAAACCTGTGACCTATTATGAATGAAGTATATTGGTAAGCTGGAGACAAACTAAGATAAAGCACAACAATTTAAGTCTCTGCTCTCGTCCCACGGCTTTGTAGTTATTTATGTATAATATTTACAGGGTGTATGCTTTGTACTGCACAGCACCGGAACAGATGAAGGAAACCACCATAAAAATCACAAATGTTCTAACGGAACAAAGTACCTTATTTAAAGAATCGTTATTTTCTGAAATATCAAGAGACTGATCTGTCAGGATCAGTACTCTGGATCTGGAAGGCACTGTATTTATTTTGGTGAAGAGTGCTAGTTTTCCAAAACCATACAAGTATTCCTGAATGAACCCGTAATATATCATCATAACATGCCATTGTGCAAACCAAGATGAAAGGTTAAAAATTACATTTTCAAAATAATCAGAATAAAATCTATCTATGTTTAGGACTGTAAAGAAAATATTCAAAAGTACTCAGCTTCTTTTGCCTCTTGAAGCTTAAATGGTAAAATGTTATATGGGGATTCAGAAGAAGGGTTAAGACCTAAGATCTTTCTGTTGATTCAAATTTCCTATTTATCCCCCTGAATATAGTGGCAAGGTTTTGCAGTGCTTCATCAGACATAAGAAGGGATCTGATTTCAGACTAAGTATGTAACTACAGCTTGCTGAGAATTTTCCAACACAATGCCTCTTCACCTAAAATTAAGTTAGAAAATAATCAGTAATTATGAGAAGTTAATACTTCCCACACACTCCCCACCCTGGTCTTGAAAAAAGCGGGGTTTGGCACTAACAAAACAGAAAGGAAGTGAGAAATGCCTGCAGTATCCAAGTTAACTCTATACAGAAATTTTGTTTGAGATTTGGAAAATTTCATCAGATCAACAATTTCAATTTCCACCTTGAAAATTTTATGTGATCTAGATGTGAAAAAAAATCAGTCTCTCTCTCTCCAGCCAGAAGTTTTGCATGTTATGTAAAACATTAAAACTGCTTTGGACCAGAAAGAGAGACAAAAACAATAGGAAACTTTGTAGTCTAATGACACTAGAGAACAACATAAAAATCTCTCTACCAAAGAATATGTATTATTTACCTAAAATGCAATGATTCTAACAAGAAACAGTGAAAGTCTCTCATGTTGGAATAACTGGTAACACAGTCATCCAAGAATTTACATCCTTGGTGTGAATAAACTCTGACTGATTTAAAGACTCTTGGTCTACCATCCCCAAGTGGAACTTTGCTCATGCGCCACCTGAGAGCTCTAATATTGCCTCAGATATTTAGTGTGTGCATTTGATATTTTTCTAAGTTTTCACTTTGATGTGAATTGATTTGATCCTATTTCAGAATTATAGAGGTTCTTAAATCTTAAAAAAGTAAAAAAAATTCAGAATGGAAAGTGGAACTTTACTTATAACCACACTGTGGCATTAACCAAATTCCACACTTACTCAAGTCTGTCTTCCTGATATCTATCCAAAGCAAGAGTGAAACACTAATTTGACTTCTGCTTTGTTTGACGATTTTTTTTATCATTCTAATTTCCTGTAACTAACCTTTGTGTTTGTTCAGTGCCCTCTGAAATTCTGTGGGTAAATTTGTTCTTTAAGTAGAATGAAATCACTTACATTATTTTCATTAAAAATTCCGGCCATTTCCCCTTTGTCCAACAAAGATCACTTTTCTACTTACTTAGCAAAGACAAAACTGCTTGTCTCTGAGAAAAAAAATGATCAAAAAGTGAAGGACACCCTTTAGTGAAAAAAAAAAGCTGTTTGGTTTTAAATTCTTTCTAAAGGACATCTCACTTGAACTTTAGCTGTTTAAAAACCACTCAGCTGGTGTCTCAGCTATGTCCTTATTACCCCATTGACTTTAATACCATTCTGCAGATATAGCTAAGAATCAGATTTGGCCTGAGGCATACAGATTAGCAGAGGTCATTCTTTCCAATGAAATATTATCATTTATTCCTTTAAGCTATTTCAAAAACTAAACATCCAAGAGACTTGAATATTAGCAATTTAATTCTCTTGATAAGCAAGACTCTTCAAATAATAACATTCTGCTGTGGAGAGATTCCTTTTGCGCTGCTCTGCTCGTGAGTTTTCAATTGTCATGGACCATCTGCTGGATGGGAAATCCCATTCCTGTTTGCAGCAGCACTGCAAATTCTATTTGTGTTCATGTAATAAAATAACTTGATTTAGGGAGCACACTGAAAGTTTCATGCAACTCTTCAAAATTGCTTAAAATAATAAGTCAAGCTGTACAAGTATTTTTATATTTTTTTTTCCCAAGAATCTCAGTCCACTCTCTATAAATTAATTGTCATTTAAAGTGTATTTGTGAAGCTGTTACCTATATTGTGCCTCTCACAAACAGTGGAGATGGGAGCCAGAATTAATATTTTCATTTCTCGCTGAGACATGAACCCTTTTCAGCCTCAAACACCATTTTCTAGTCCTGTGATATCCTTTCTAGGATCTCACCAAAGTAACAACTTCACAGGCTCAAACATATCTCAAATTTTAGAACTTTAAAAAAAAAACCTAATAAGCTCATGAGTGATGGTTCTCACATTAATGTGCAGGGTCTCTCTCTTTGGAGGAGAAAGCCACAGATTCATATCTAACAAGCACTCTTTCACAACTCTTGTACATGGTTGTACAGGCTTGATGGGAATTGGATTTCTGTTGCATCTATATAAATCCTACTAATAAAGAAAAACTAAAAAGCCTAACCTATTGGCATCCTTATAATCATGCAAAATAAGGAGTATTTATTTCCATGGCAAAAGATGATTATTTGAGATAGGATGATCTGAATTAAAAAACTAATAAATCTTACTTGAGTTTACAAATAGCACAATTTTATCTTACACTAATTTGATAAAACGAATACTTCCTGAGTGGCAGTGTCATTCTCATTTCTCAATGCCTCCAAAAATTATATTATAACTCTTCTTATAATTACTTTCTACATTACATTTGTACATTTCATATACATTATTTTTAATTATGTTGCCTTTTAAAAAATAATTATTTCAATTTACTTTCTTTAGGCCACAAACAAAATCTAGTCATAGTAGGGGAAAATGGCAAAGTATTAATGCAAAGATTAATTTTAGGATGATGGACAATATTTTATAGATGGATAAGCAATGCCTTATCATAGTAGTTGCCTTCTGTAGAGGGTTCATTTTGCTTTGTGTAAAATCATCTCACTTTACTGTACTCACAGATAAAATACTTATCAACTTTTTAAAAGGGATTTTTCTGCTATATAAGTTTTGCTTTTATTTAATTTTTTTTTAAATCATTACAGAAGTACAATGCAATACCAATTTGGACATATTACAAATCAAACAGCATTGTATAGTGTCACACTTCATTTTGTACTTTGAAATTGTAACTTGATTAATGTCATTACACTAAAGCTTGTCCTATTGTTTAGCTAATGCATTTAACATAGAAGTAGATCAGGAACAATGGGTAACATATGTATGACAGCTGTATTTTACAACCCATGGATTAGATTTGCATAAGTGTGGGAGTTATGAAAGTCATGCAGAAGACCAAAACTAAATAAATGTGATCTTAAAATAAAAAGCTCTACATAAACTATTAATATTGGAAATGTAATTTTGACGTTTATTATTTAAAGGCTTCTATTAGAAGTATTCTTGAATTCCTGCCCTACTGTACATTTACAAAATGCAACTGTACAACTTTACTGCAAACTTTATATGTGATGGATGAGTACTTTCTAGAGGATTTTTTACCGCAGCAATGCCAAATTAGGAAAGCTCTTCTAAAGATGTAATATGGATTTCAGGGGGCAATTTAAAATCTCCTGACCTGTTAATGACTGTTCCCAAGAAAAGCTCCTTCAACAAGAGACAGGTGACAAGAGCAATGGCCCATTTTTAATTAATATTAAGGTTTATCTCTTTTTAATTCTTTCAGAGGAATCTAGGAGGAGGAAAAGATCAAAAAAGCTCCCACAATTTTCATTGCCCTGCCTTACCAACACACTGCGAAGTAAGTATGCACCACTGACAAAGAAAATAACGCTGCAGTAACATCTTGCTAAGTTGTGTGTGAGCACATTCCAGGCATACTTTGCAAGTTTTGGGGGTTAGGATGGCTTGTATAAATTCATAATAGGATGTAAAATGATTGCATATATCTATGCTGCCTGGCATTAGAGAAATATTTTATTACTTCTGAGTTTGCCAAAGTTTGTTTTACAAGATGAAGAGTACAAAGACATATCAGAACTGATACTAGTTTTATAACAATGGTACTAAATTAAACGTAATCAAGTTACAGCAATTTAGCAAATTATCAGTCGGGGTGTGAAATAAATAACACTAGATCAGTGTAGTTAATGTATCGCTTGTAACCACACAAACACACACTTTAGCTCACTGTGTGTACAATGCAACAAAAGAAAAATGGTGAATTCTCTTTAAAAGTGAGTTTTGTATCCATGGCTCAGATAGTGTCGTCTCTAGCCTAAGTATATATTTTGGGCAAAGCAAAATCTCCAATGAAATCACAAATTAGAAAGGGGGAAAAAAACCATGTAACAGACCTTAAAAATTAGTAGAGAAAACCAAGATTATTACGGTACCTCAAAGCATTTCCCGCCTTAGGAATATTCATACATGTTTGGTTGTTTTTCCTGGGATTTTTGCTTGACTGTAATTAAACTCACATGAATAATAAATGGCATGCTAGGGGAAATCTGAGATTACTTATAATGCCACTATTCTATAGATTTTGCCTAAGACTGATATTTATGAAATTAGGGTATATACTGAATACACAGAGTGAACAGGAAGGTTTTATTTTTTTGAGAAATCATATGTCTAATTAACTTCAATATTCCAAAACAGCAACATTATTTAGATTCACTGGTGCCTCCTACTATGATTTGTCTTTCAATACATAAAATTGCTGTTTCTTTGTTTCTAGCAATTTCTCAATGCATCTTCTTTTTAAATTAACTCTCACCTCTAGTAAGGTTTTTATCAGTACTGTAAAATCATGTATTTTTGAACAAGGTAACAGTTTATTTAGACTTTTGTGCTTGTATGGGGTATAGATGTCAATGTGCTGGCAGCACTGCGGGGCTGCAGGAGCTGCCTCTGTGAAGAGAGGCTAGGACTACCCTGTGCTGGGCACAACCAGCTCCAACAGCTCCAATAGCACAGGTGAGCCCCTCCAACAAGATTGTGGGACCTCTTGCTAAATATATTTAAGAAAGCGTATAATACTACACAGCAGCTATGAAAGTGAGGAATGAGAAAAAACATGAGATAAACAACACTGCAAACACTAAGGTGAGAGAAGAAGGAGGGTGAAGAGGTTTTCCAGATACCAGAGCAGAGACTCCCCTGCAGCCTGTGGAGATACCAGTTGCAACAGAAATCTATACCGCATCCAATGGAGGACCTCATGCCAGAGCTGGTGGATATTTACTGAAGGAACTGCAACCTGAGGAGAAGCCCGCACAGGAGCAGGCTTATCCTGAAGACCTGCAGCCCATGGGAAGGGCCCATGAAGGAAAAAGTGTGAGAGGAAGCAGCAAACAGTAGCTGGTATGGACTGTCCACAGGTTTCCATTCCCCATCCAACCTGTGCTACTTTGGGGCATGGACGCAGAGGAGCAGGAATGAAGGAGTGAAGTCAAGCTGAGAAAAAGTGGGTGGATGGGAAGAATATGTTTTACTTTGTCTTCATTTCTCACTCTTCAATATGTTGGTGCAGCAGTTAGCTGGGAAAGTTAGAAGGTGCTTCTCGAATATTCCTTTGGTCTTATACATTTTCAGTTAGACACAACATTTAATTAAAGTATAGTACTGCATGCTTAACTGTTTCCTTTATTTACAATATAGGCTGGGTATTGCTTATCATCTAAGCAGGTACTGAAATATTTATATGTATATATTCATTTGATGAACCTACATATGAATTTTTACTATATTGTGCTGGTGCAAAACTTTTAACTGGAATTCCAAAAAGTCCTATAAGAATCTGTTCAGTAGAACTCAGAAAAAGAGCTGGTAAAAAACTTAACATGGGCAAAACCAGGTTTTGTTTCCTTAACTTGTCCTGAAGAATCGTAGAAGCATTTTGCTAACATAAATGTAGCTAACAAAGAGATAGGCACCTTTCTATTTAGGAAAAATATATAACTAGCTGAAATAGGTTAAACTAATGTCGGTCAAGAAGAACATCAATCAGCATTGGGACATATATCCTAGGCTTTTCTCTTGGAATTTAAATTTCTGTGTCATAAGGTTACATATTTATTTTAAAAAGCATGACTATTATTTTCTGCATGCAATTTTGTTCATAGCTTGACTTCAGGAAAAATATTGTAAAAAATACCTATACGGTGTCATTTGAAATATTCCTTGAGAACGTCTTGGAAGATTATAATTAGGACAATGGCAACCCAATGATAAAAATGCTGCTTAGCTGGACTAGTAACTCTGTACCTAAACAAAGGGTGAAATAGAAATCATGCTTAAAAAAGATATTTCTGTCTTCAGAAAACCATGCAAAGTTAAGCAGTTCCATCAGCGTTCATGCTGGTACTCATCTGTATTTCTCTCTTTGTATTACCACCAAGGAGTTCATTTTATATATCTAATTACATAAATACTCCTTGATACAATTTTTCAGAAAGAACTGTTGCTTTTGTTCACAGGTTCCACTTTGTATGCCTGTATCATCCTGAGGAATGTTTACCTCTGAGTTTGAAGGAAAGAGTTAAGATGTGTATATTATTTGTGTTTGTGGAAGAGTGGCAAATATTTTAGTATCTTCACTTTGTATCTTTATCTTCAAAGTAAAGTTTGAAATAAATTGATCAGTATTTGTCACATTAAAGTAATGTGCTCCCCCTCCATCATATCCCCCCAAAAGCATGAAATTTGAAACAGATGTCCTGATTCTTTATTTTGAATCAGAACTTCTCACTTCTATCGACCATGTCAGCTTAGAAAGTTCCAACACAGGTTTTGCGTGGGCAGCTCTTGCATTTAGACATGTAACCACAATTCATGAAGCCAGTATTCTCATTTACTTAACAAAAGACACAGCCAAGAATCCATCAATACCGTATTTATGACAGGCAGCTTTGAACTATCCCATGCTTAGATATTTGCTTTGACATTTCCTAATAAACATTTTTCCTGTGAAAACTATAAGATATTTAAGAGACCAAGGCTCAGATTTTTTTGCCAGGCCAACAAAACCTTCTGTTGCAAGCATCATCCTAACTCCTGTCAAAAACAAGATACGTCTTCCGGTCCCATCATCCTCCCACATGCAAAATATCATTTGTTTATACTCAAAACAATTTGCAACTTCAGGGCAGCAGCTGAGATTCAATTGGCTTAAACCAACTCCTGAAAGGACTAAACAGAAAATAAATAAATAAATAAAAAACATTACTGCAGTTACATCTGTGGTTTTTTTCTGGAGAGAATCACTGGTCTGATTAGGGAGATAGAATTTTTTTTCACATTCATAACAGGCATAAGTAAACTAATGATACCTTTTAGTCCAAGCACATACCACAGACTCGTGGCTGAGCAGATAAAAAAAAGGTTGTCTTACCTCATTTGAAATTAGTAGTGTTTCATCAGTTTGTAATTTCCATTTCATTCAAAACCAGTAGTAGGTTAAGGTGGAAAAACTAACGAAATTGCAAGATGACTTGGAGATCAGTATCTACCCCCTTGTAGGAGTACTGCTATAATTCCTGGAGTTTTCAATTCAAAGCATTCTCCCCAGTGCTCAATGAGCTCTTTGCCCACACCTTTACCACATGGTTACTGGGTAGATTTCTTACTGTGCTTTTAAAGAGTAGAGAATAAAGTTTGAAAGAACCAAATTAGAGAACAAAATGACATTCACAGGCTTTTAGGGATTTCAAGAAGTGTTCGTGCTGCTGTCATAAATGGGTGATTAAGATCATTTAACGAACCACTATCGAAGGTATTAGCAAAAGTAGTTATAATATGATGTTGTAAAAGTGCAACTCAATGAAGTTCAATGGCAAGGTTCGCTCTGTTACTGTATGGCACAATCATTTGAACAGTGGTTCAAAACTACCAGGGCACAAATCAAAGTAACCAAGAAAAAATCAAACTTATGAAAGCACAAGTCAAAGTTACCATACTAAAAGGATATGTGTGATATCTGTTGCTTGGCAAAGATCTGCTGTAGGTGGAAGTTCTCTCTGGCTTTCGGAGTACCCTTGAGAGGTATCCCTCCTCAAGGAGAGATCATCACCATGCAACCACGTTGCCTAGGAGGAAGAGCTCAAAGAAGGCTGACTTAGGCTGTCGTATTTAAGGAATAAAGTTTTTGGCTCCTGGTCAAATTACATGCGATGGGAAAGGTATGCATAAGACTCCTTTTACAGACAACTTTCTTTGTTCCTTGGTAAAGAGTCTTGGAAAAGCCATCTGCAATTCATGTGTTAGTCACGTGATTGTTCCAAGCTCATATGAATCCATGTTTACTGTGTCAGTCTGCTCCTTTGTGGGATTTTAGAGAAAAGATTGAAATTAGAGGAGTTCTTGGCCGGGCTGCAGCTCAGGCCTTTACCTTCTCTGGAGCCTAGCTAGACCCAACTGCAGCTAGCTTGGTTAAGGGGTCTAGTCCGTCCATCACCACTACATGGGGAAGAGTTGTCTACTCTTGTGTGCTGGTGAGTACCCACTTCCTGCAGGGCAGAGGGATGGGATATTAGTGCTTGTTCTCGGTTCTCACTAGTTTCTCTTCAGCCACTAAAATATATGCAGCAGATTTCAGGGGAGACTTCAGCAGTCATGTGAGTACAGATGTGACCACAATGGGGGTTCACTTGTAAAATGTTAGGGATGTGTTGTGGTTCAGTATCAAGAGTAGTGTAGTACAGCGTGAAACAAAAAGCACTGAGCAGGAGCTTATAAAAAAAATATTTTTTTGTGCCAAGAAGAGTGTAAAAAAGGAGTGAAACAATTTAATAGAAAAAGCAGGAAAGTGCTAGAAATCACACTCAAAGAAAATGGAATATAAAAGCATACAAAATAGATGAGAGAGAATGAGCAGCTCTTTCTCTTCTTTCGCCTCTCCAGCTGTCAAACTTTTTTTTTTGCATCTTTTCCTGACACATTCAAAAATCACTGCCTATGATCCTTTCTCCCCTCAGGACAAGAGCTTAGCTTTTGTCCATGAAAATCTGATTGCTCTCTAAACCTTTTTCTTTCGTTATTGAACAAATAATGTCTTGAACTATTAAATGTCTGTAAAACCTTTCCAGAGTTTCTCTCTTGGGCATCTTCATGTTTCAGAAAGGCACTTCTTCTTGCATGCATACAAATTCGTTTAACAGACAGTCAGACCTAAGGCTATGGGATGCTTTTATTTGGCTGTTACCATTGCATATGACACAGCGAAGACTTAATTTGGACCTTGATCCATTTATTGTTCACAAAACTTATATCACAGTAGCATTTCTGCTGTAGTAAAGGTTTCCTTTCTGTTTAAAAACTGACCATTCTAAGAGCACTAAATGAAAAAGTAATCCATTGAAATTTTCTGTCTCACTGGGGACCAAAGGTTAGGTTCCCTTCTAAAAAAACATGGTAAGTCTTAAAATTAAAGTTATAAAAGATTTACACACTGAAATATTCTTTCTAATCACTTCCAGCCTACTCTCATACCCCTAGTATTTATATTACTTAGTGGAAGTTAGCCATTAGCTCTTTGGGGAGGCAATATTTTTGGCAAAACACTATTGACCTCTTGCATCTTGAAGCTACTGACTTCCTTATGTTCAGGTTGTGAGCCAAATAATTAAAATGCACATGTGAAAGGGGGCTGCAGTGCAGAGGCCCAGGAGAAGAGAGCAGAGGCCAGTTGACAAAGAAGACAAAGTAAGGTCAATATCCAAGGAAAGGGAGACTACGAGAAAAAGAAGAAAAGAAAATGTTTGTATGAGACAACAATGTGAACATGAAATAAATGATTATTGAACATAGATGGCAAAGCCAGAAATTATTATTATGCTAATCTAATGTGATCTCTTATACAACAAAACTTATAGGATTTACCAGAATTAATTTCAGTAGAATTAAAAGAGTTTGCTAAGAAAAATATGCTGAATCTTAATTGAAATTCCCTGGGGAAACCAACAACAATTTCATCAAGGTACTCACTAGTTAATTATCTTCACTGTTAAAAATTGGAACTTTATTCTATCACTCTAAATTTGTCGTGCTTCAGCTTCAAGCCACTTAATTTTCTTACACTTTTGTCTATTATTTTAGAGATCCTTGATCAAAGATGAGTTTGCCAGGAGATACTTCCAATATGCAAGACAGTCACTCATACACACACACAAGCATGTACACCATCCCCCTTAAATTTATCCCTTTTATCTCTTTGGTAAGAAGATTAAAACCCTCAAGAGGGGCTGTTTCAAAATCTTTTAATCATTTTCCTGGATTTTCTACAAATTTTGTCCAATTTCATCTACCACCAAAAGCACCATATTCCAGTAGTTCTTGCATCTATACTAAGACGGTATTGTCCCCTGATTTTACATGAGATTTTCCTCTTTGTATTTCTAACTTTCTCTTTTGGGAACTCATTTATCTTGTTATTGACTGTGAACGTTCAAATTTGTTTCATAGGTTTTTTTTACCAGTCTAAAATCTCCCAGCTTGTCAGCATAGTCTGCAGGTCTTACCTTTAGCTGCATTAAAGTCCCTCATGGAAAAATCAAGACTGCCCTTGCATTTTGGGAGTGTGAGAGATAACACATAAGCACAAATTCCATTCTTAGCAATGTCTTCATAATTTTATCTTTCTTATCTTCCTATTTTTGCCTATCAGCTTTTTCTCCTGAACTGAAAAAAAAAACACCAGCAAACCAGAATGACATGCATTTATTTCATCCCCATTACAAGACTTCTTTTTATTATTATTTTTATCTTTATGAAAAAATCCCATTGTGTTGGGCTGTACCTATTCCCACACAACAGGTGGAGAACTGAAGTCTGATATACATGTTACAATCACATGCCTGGAAAATAGAGGTAGAGCCAAAATCAGATTCAGGGCCAAATAGGGGCCCATAGTTTTTGAACCACAATATTTAGCTCTTATATACTACAGGGGAACCTTTTTCTACCTTCTCATCTTTGAAGACCTATTTTTGTCATCCTGTTTCTAAGAAATGATCCAATCAAGCAACTATTTTCTAACTATATAGAACACAAAAGCAGTAATTGATTGTATTTTATATTTGACTGTTTTGCTTTTTTAGGCTCAAAATCTTTTGTACAAAAGTAGCTAAAATGTTGCTGTTAGGTCAATTGACATTTAAACAGACAAACAACATGGCTTATTTAATTAATACAGAAAAGTTTAATAATACTATTTAAATTCTTACACAAAAAAAATTATAAAAAGTCCACTAATATTTGCCCTTTTTTTGTGTGATGTGATGTGGTACTCATTCTACCTGTGTCACTTTGCATCACAAGCTTGATGGCTTTAGTCTTCCTGGAAAAAGTTGGGGAGAATAGGAAGAAACAACAAAAAGCAAGCTGAAGTCATTACCAGGAGCAGGATGATGATGATGATGGGAATTTCTTTCTTTCTGTTCTTCCATTTAGGGTACTTTCATATGTTTTTTTTTCCTCACAATCCTTGCTCCACTTTCAGGGACTCCCATTTAAAGCCAGAGAGTGACATAGTTGGCTCCTGCAGCCTCAGCTCTGCAACAGGGCTGCTGTTTGTCACCAGGCGACTCCATGCCTTGACCAGGACAGTGTCATATTGAGGATCATAAGAAAAGGTAAATTCAGAGAGCCCATAGGTGCTGCTCCTGCATTAGGTTTATGTGGCATTGGTAGTAGTGGGGTGGGCGCTACAGGTGTGGCTTCTGTGACAAGCTGCTGGAAGTTTCCCCTACATCTGATAGAGCCAATGCCAGCCAGCTCCAAGACAGACCCACTGCCAGCCAAGGACTGGACTATCAACGATGGTGGTACTGCCTCTGGGATAACATATTTCAGAAGGCAAAAAGACCCCTGCACAGTCGCATGTGGAGAAAAGAGTGAGAATGTGTGAGAGAAATAAACTCTGCAGATACCAAGGTCAGAGAGGAAAGAGGTGATCCTGGAGAGATTCCCTGCAGCTGGTGGTGAATACCATAGCGAGGCAGGCTGTCCCCTTCAGCCTGTGAAGGTTAATGTTGGAGCATATATCCACATGTAGCCTGTGGAGAACCCTACGTGTCAGCAGGTGGATGTGCCTGAAGGAGACTGTGACCCCATGGAAATTCTGGGTGGGAGCAGGTTCCTGGCAGGACCTGTTACCTTGAGGAGCGAGGATCCCCATGCCAGAGCAGGTTTGCCGTCAGGACTTGTGATCCGATGGGGGGCCTGTGCTAGAGAAGTCTGTTCCTGTTTGTGAAGAACTGTAGCCCATGGGAAGGACCCACACCGGAGAGGTTCATGGAGGATTGTCTCACAGAAACACAGAATCACAGAATGGCAAGGATTGGAAGGGACCTCTGGAGATCTTCCAATCTAACTCCCCTGCTAAGTCAGATTCACTTGTAGCAGGCTGCATAGGAACATATCAAAGCAGGTTTTGAACACCTCCAGATAAGAAGTCTATACAATCTCTCTGGGCAGCCTGTCCCAGTGCTCTGTCACCCTCTCAGTAAAGAAGTTTTTCCTCCTGTTTAGGTGGAACTTCCTGTGTTCCAGTTTGTACCCTTGCCCCGTGTCCTGTCACTGGGCACCGCTGAGAAGATTCTGGCCCCATCCTTCTGACACCTGCCCCTTAGATATTTGTAAGCATTGATAAGGTCCCCTCTCAGTCTTCTCTTTTCCAGACTACACAGACCAAGCTTACTCAGCTTTTCCTCATAGGAGAGATGCTCCAGTCTCCTGATCAGCTTCACGGCCCTCTGCTGGACTTTATTCAGTAGTTTCTTGTCTTTCTTGAGCTGGAGAGCCCAGAACTGGACACAATACTACGGATGGGTCCTCTCTAGGGCAGAGTAGAGGGGTAGAACTAACTCCCTCGACCTGCTTGCTACACTCTTGTTGATTCACTACAGGACACTGTCAGAAAGTCCCCATGTTTGAGCAGGGGAGGAGTGTGAGGAGTCCTCTCCCAGATGAAGAAGGAGCAGTAGAGACAATATGTGGTGTACTGACTGCAACTCCCTTTCCCTGTCCCCTGGTGCCATGCAGAGGGAGGCAGTAGAGAAAATGGGAGGGAAATTGAGCCTAGGAAGAAGGGAAGGATGGGGGGAAGGTGTTTTAAGATTTAGGTTTTTATTTTCTCATTACCCTTCTCTGATTTTGTTTGGTAAATAGCTAATTTCCCCACATCAAGACTGTTTAGCCCGTGAAGGTAATTGCTGAGTGATCTCTCTGTCCTTGTTTCAACCTATGAGACTCTCATTATATTTTCTCTCCTCTGTCCTGCTGAAGAAGTGAGTCTTAGAGTGACTTGGTGGGCGCCTGCTATCCAGCCAAATTCAACCCACCACAACTCCTCTTTGCATCTGCCAAACCGCACTCAACTCAGCTGTGGCCACAGCAAGCCTGGGTCAGCCCTGAGATCCTACTCTGGCAGGGCAGCTTTTTAATAGTCATGGCAAAAATCACATTTACTGGGCTATGCTTACTTACTGTCTCCTGAGAGCAGAGATTGGGTGTCCTGCATTTGCTTATGCCTGACGTTTTTAAATATTACTACAATCTAGGTAAACAATCTTCTATGAAAAATGTATATGTTTTCTGAAGAAATGCCTTCAATGTTGAGGGTGAAGGAAAAGGAAATAATCACTAATTAATTTCATACTAAAAGAAAGTGGCATATAGAACTCAAAAACGTGTGATATGATAAGAAAGGCATAGTATTCCCTCACCAACAGTATTTGAAAGAGAATGCTTTACATGAGAAATGCTATAGACTAATATGTATCTTTTATTTCTGACTTACGTTATCATCAAGAAGAAAATGCTTTATTCTTACTCTCCTTTTCTGAATCTGCATTAAGCCTACACTTTGCCTCTTCAAGCCACCAGTTATAGTAAAGTGATGTCACAATAAATCGGATGCAACAGAAGCTGTTGTGTAACAGCTGCACTACTTACATGGGATGGCTATTTAGTGCTAAAAATAGGGTTTAGCTTGAAACTATTTTTGGTGAGGTCCATATCATGATATGCCTTTGAGAATTTAGCCAGATTCTTCCTATTGACATGACTGCTTATCTCTCATGAGAAGATGCCTTGGCAAAGTTGGAATGAAAAATCTGTAATATCATCTGTTCACATTTCATTCCTATTTATTTACTTAATATTATCTTTAATATTCAGAGTACAACTTCCATTGTATAGTAAGCCTCAGTACAGAACCAATTTTTTTCTATAGAAATATGTGTTTAAATCTGTATGTATATATGTAGAAACTCAGCACTTATATACTTTCAATTTGATAATAAAGGTCTCTGATCATTGAGTTTATAAACAATGAAATGCCTTGACAAGGATGTATAAACTCAGTTAGGTGTCAGCAAAATCATTAACTTAAATGCCCATTTTACTGTGCACTTCAAAAGAAAAATGTTATTGGCACCTTTTCTGTAAGTTAGATGGTAGCATTGCAGAATTGTAGCTGACAGGAGAGCCAGTAAGCGTCGGTTAAATGAGGCAGCTTAAACTTGTGGAGTGGAACATCAGAAATCAAAAATTGTGTAAACATAGTAAAATCAACAGCCTTAAATTTACTTTATTATGTGATGAAATCTTCGGCTATCAAGATCTCTAGAATATTGGTCCCTATTTTAAATAGAGAGATAATTCTTTTGTTAAAAGTCAAGCTTTCTATAATGTAATACTTTTTTACATGTATACTGAATTTGTAAAGAAATATTTTAGACAAGCTGGCTGTTACCATTTGAAACTTGCAGGAGGGCACATGCGTCCCCAGATCTATGTACTCTTCCAGCTGTATTTGTTGATCCGGAAAAAGATGTTATCTCTTCCTGTGGAGTTCATCTTGTTTATGTCCTTAAAGCACCTCAGCTAGAATAAAACTATCATTGAAGTACGATGGATGCTTCTACTGTTCCTGTTGGTGCCCCTGATTTGATGTTTTTATTTCTTTTAAAGAAAAGGGTAAAGAACCACTGATCCTGAACTGCGAACTCCAGGCAGCCAAAGCAACATACCAACTAGGAAAATATTTTGAGCAGCTTCAAGGGGAATACAGAACACAGAAGCATACTTGAACCTGTTTCTCCTCATGTTCAGCAAACTGAGGATGTAGTCTGTGACTAATTCCAGCTGATGCAAATGCATCCCCAGCTGTACACCCAGGTCCTTTTGTGGCGGGTTAGCCCATGCCATGCACAGGGGAGTCAGGAGGAAGGGTGTTACTTTCAGCGCTTGCTGAAGCAATGCCCTTTTCCAGAGAACTTAGTTGAATAAAGAGACTTAGCTGACAGGAAGGAGGCTATATCTCTATATTTAGTCATCATGAAGTTTAGATAAGGTTCAAGACTTAGAAGCCAGTACTCGCTCTGGGAAGTGCTTGTAGATTTCAGTCAGTATCTATTTACTATACATACCAAGACAATCTTGAAAGCAGAGTTATGATCCTCATTTATTAGATGGATTTTTTAACTATTGAATAAAAGAAAGACTCTTTTCCTGTGTTCTAGTTTCTCCTCTCAGTGCCATATTCTAACAACACCAATTAGAGTAGGAAATAGCTAAGATCATACTAGCCATAAAAATTACATCTGAGTTGTTTTTCTTATAACTTTTCACATAGCTATAAAAATGATTTAATTTTGGCATTTGCAATGATTGTGTTCACAAAACAAATCTTTAAATTTGATAATTTACAATTCCTAAATTATATATAAAGTATATGATTTCAAATCGAATATCTTACATAGCTGACATCTTATAAACAACTTTTTCTTGGACAAGCTCAGCTTGTCCAAGGCAACACAAAATAACAGGGCAAAATGCCTTTTCTGTACAGTATCGTGAGTTCCCCGAGCCACAGGCCCTCTGACTTTCAGATGCGGGAGCATAATTTAAAGCAGCGAGTGGCTAATGTATCTCCTTCACTGGGACTTCTATTTGCATGTGCTACCTCCCTTCCTACTTGTGATCGTGCGACATCTTTCTGGCAACTGCAGCGAGGGAAACAAATATAAAAGTATTTGTGTATTTTTAGTTGTCTAGAACGCAATGATTGCGCTGTCACTTTTGCTCCTCGTTTTATCTCCCACGCCCATCTGTTCTGTTCCTCCGCTGCATTCTCTACATGCTGCTTTGCTACCTGATTCTCTAACCACCTCTTCCCTTCAGTGAACCTGGAGCAAGGAAGGACTGCCATCTGATCTACAAAGTCTCCGCAGACCCCTTCAAATGGTATACAGGCCACAACCTAAGGACTGTAGCTCTTTTATTTCTTAATCCCTGGTTCATTCCAGAGCTTACTTATTTGATCTTACAGTTTTTAACAGAGTTTTCATTTACCTGCAGACAGGTACACGTGCTTTGTAAATCTGCAGCATTTATGTTGAAAATCTGTTGAATTGTTAATGTCCACTTCGTGCACTCGTCTGTGAATAGCTTCACCGGAAAAAGGCTCATGCCTTCATTTGTTAGGAGATTCCAGGCCAGAGGAAAGTAACACTGTTAATGTGCTGTGGATTTCTTTTTTCTTTTCTGCTGTCCCTGAATTTTAATAGAGTCCTGAACCAAGGCGATTAAACTAATTATTGTGAAAATATCTGAGTTTCAGATATCCATATTCCTTAGATAATAGCCTCATTCTATTCGATATTCCCACAAAACTTATTAGTCTACAGGTATATACGATCACCTGGAATATCAAAAAAACCTGTGTCATAAACGAGTGCTCAAATGAAGAACAGAGTTCTGATCCTTCTATCCCCTGTGAGCCAGCCTAAACCACAACCATTGTTAAGTCAAACTGTTTTTTCTTTGTTACTGAAGTCATTTTGCATTTTTTATTATTTTTGTTGGTCTCAAGCAATGGCTAGTACCCTGAATATAGGAAAATATTGTATTTAATGATATCTCAGTCTTTTACTTTCTCTGGCAGATAAATGAATAATCTTTCCATTGAGATTAGATCTGTCTACAATTACAGTATGCATTTTTTGAAAACTTTTTTTCCTGAAAAACCTCAGGCACTTTATAATTCCTTGCTTAATATCTTGGTGAAATGTAAAAGGAAGTTTAACTTTAGCTAAAGATTTTCAGTCATCTTTTCAGTCTGTATACTCATAAGGTTTTCAGTGCCACCGCAAAATTTTCAGAATTCAAAATTTTTGTTTTCATTTTCATCAAAGGAGATGCACAAACTGCAAGGACATCAGACTATCATCGTGTGTTTTTTGAAGAAAACACTATTCTGTTTGCAGCTTGACACATGCTCTTTTTCCTTATCTTTTTCAACCGACAAAAAATAAATCATTGACACTTTACACTCCTTCAGGTTTGAGCTATGTTGGAGTGGCAATATATGGGTAATGCGTACTTGGGAAGTAATTAAGGATTTGATGTGACAATCACTCAAACACTGTGAAAACAGCACATACTTACATATATGTCTCAGGCAAAAAATTTCTTTAGTAATTTCTAATTATTAGATTTAATGGTCTGAGTACTGAAATGACAGTGTTGAATATTTCAGGCAAGAAGAGGGTAAGAATGGTGGAAAATGACCTTATTCATGCAGAAACAGCAACAGCAGATACTACTGACTCATTTCTCTTTCTGCTGAGAAGCTATGTTACATAAGTGAGAAACACTCTTCAAACTGCTTTGCCCGTTTAAGTCTGTGCACAAATGTGTGTGTGTGTTGTTGCATACACATACACTTATGTAAGTTATTACAGTAAAAAACATCATTTCAAATAAGTCTGCCTGGTTTTTTTTCCATATGTGTTTCCAATAGAAGCTCCTCAGAATATTTCTTGTGGCTTAATTAGGAAGACTGGTTTACTCTTTCACACGGTGTTATCCATGCAGTGTCTTATCTGTCAGTGTTTCCCTCTTGAGGCCTGGTGTTACTGTTTTGGCATAGATAAGGAAAAAAAGTGTCTCATTAATCCTGCAGAAACATCTCCACTAGAAGCCCTTTCATGATAGGTGAGGGCATACAACAGCTTCTTCAAAATAGTACTGCTAATTTAGTTTCTATTGTGAAAAGATCTTTCTTAAATCTAGAAGATCCTGTTTTGAAGAATGAGCTAGTGTATAACTGTTCTGCCATGGCTTCACCTTGGCTTGATTACTTTTTTTCCCAAAGAAAACGAGCAAATCACTATTCATCCATTATACTACATATTTACCACTTCCATCTTACCAAAATGGAAGTCTTATTTTCCTGGATGTGTAAGCACAGGACTGTGTCCTTAAAATGTAATAATAATTCAAAAAAAAACCCAAAAGGATACAGTGTTAATTTGATACACTGTGAGGACGATAGGAACAATAGAAGAGTTACACAGCCTCAGCTGAAATGATGAGTTTGTCCTTTACTCTTGTGTCTCTTTGCAGATAATAGGTTTTTAAGAACTCCAGTTTTTCAGTTATAGTTCCTCAGAAATTTGTCCAGCAGACCACAGTGTTCAAGGCTGCACTTAGCTGGACTACATACATCAAAGAAAAAGCAATGCGCTTTAAAAAGACGTATTATGAGTGGTATATCACTGGAAAATGGTGTGCATTTAAAAATACATTCCAGTACTACCTGCAACTGTTTATGTGAGTATACTCGCATGTGAGACAATGGGCTGGAAATCCAAAGGACCTGAGTTCATCAAAGGAGTTCATTTAACAAGGGGAGAACATGTTTAGGTTCAGAAATGACTATACCGTTTCATAGATTTCCATAAGACAGTGGAATGCACAAATTCCTAATCCAGTGTCCAGCAGAATGGCAGGCGGCTCTACATCCTTCAGTAAAAATAGAGGTTACATGGAAAAGTCTTTGAAAATTTGCTCATGTTGTTTTAAGCTAATGTCTTTACTTTTTTTGTTTTTGCAATCAGCTGAAGCTATGAGAAAGATAAAATTATGTGGAATATTTATTCCTACATTTCAGGTCCATATTTTAGCAAGAAATAAGAATATGTGCATGTTTACTTCGCTCTGTTTCATGTTTCAGCCCAGTTCTGGCTTGGCTGGCCTTGGGGAATAAGAAATAGGATCTGATTTTGACAGAATAAGATTAGTGTGTTCTTTTGTGGTGCTCTGTGTGCTTTCATATTTAAACTTGAAGCCTATATGATTGACAAAGTGAAAAGAATCTAAGAACCAGTTACAAAAGAAAATATTTAAAGCAGAAATTATTAGCATAAGGTGGATTTTAAAGTTTGCTTTAAAAACTAGAAGAAAAATATCCAATTGTTTTGGCTATTAATCACTAATATTTTTCCCAGTAACTTTACAACACAGATTATTTACTCATTTAGTAGTGATGGTCTTTGAAATTTGTTTTGATCAGCTTTCTGAAACAGTTTTATGTAGACACTTGTAAACTAAAATAGGAATAGGACAGAAATTAGGAAATTAGGAATAGAACAGCCTTTGACAGATCCTCAGGTTATCAAAATTATAAAGAGCTGTATGTTACACTGTTTTAAAATCTATTAATCCTATTGATTTTGGTCTGGATGACTCAGACAGAGACTGGATTGACTTCATTGAGTAATTTACATATAAATTCACAATTCCCTTATAAGACCATTATGGTGAAGTGTACAAGAGGATTCTTGTAATTAAGGAATGCACTTTTCCTAGGCACTAGAGTAAACGATTTATTGTTCTACTCAGAGCAGTTTTTATGGGTACTCATAGCCTCAACAATTGGACAAAAGACAGTTTTACATCTAGCAATTCTTCTTAAAGTTGATTTGGGAAGTCAGGTTTAAGACCCATGCCTCAGATATGTTTTAAACAGACTTTTGCATCTAATCTAAATTCACAAGTATCATAGAAGAGGTTCTTGTAAAAGAGTTAGGCTCTTGGGGGAATTGGACACCAATTAAAAAGAGACAATTGCTTTCTGTTAGTAGTATGTATGTATGTGTGATACAAGATTCAATTTTATATATGTGTGTGAGTTTATATAAAATCTCACTTGCAAAATAAATTATCTGGGGAATATGTTAGGGCCATATAAGGCTATGTAAAAATGAGTTTTGAATAAACCTGAACCTGCTTGAACTACACTATCAGCAGAGTGCTTGGGCAGACAGCCAGGGGTCATTGTTATCTAGTGGGGTGGAACAACCTACTGAAGAGTGAGTTCATCTGATGCAGAAGGCTCATTCTTACCTCCCCTAGGACCATGCAAGTAATATCTGACCTAAAAGTAACCTTCATTTTGTTTTTCTAAATCATTGTACCAGAGGAAATTTTGCTTAGTGTACCTGCTCAATTCAAAAACCTATCAGAAGGTATATTACCATGACTTAAACTCCAGGTTAAGAGGCCATTCTTTGGATTGTGCCTGAAGTGTAACAGGCTTTCTTTCTAAAGAAATAGGGGTATGAAGAAAGAAAGATAGCAGAAGTGTGTGACATTGACACAATTGTGTAATATATGTATCTAGTATCCCAAGCATAGAAAATCTACCATAACAGGAAACTATATCTAGTTGCACATATCATCAATTATCTGCCTCACAATTCACTTAAAGTAGACTGGAAATAGTTGGTTCAGATCTTTTTGTTAAGTTAATGAATGCCAACATAAACTTTACCGTAAAATGAGATAATGTGATTTGTATAGCCAGCCTGTGTATTAGGTTCAGGAATGGCTACATATCAAGGATCGTGTTTTCTCTTTGTATTTTTTTGCAAGTTACTTACAGAATTGAGACTTCTGTGATCTTACACTGAGTGTATGTGTGTATGTGAGTTTTTCAAGATGATTTTAAAACAGTTATCCAGATTCACCCATTTTTTTTTTTGCAGAGGGATAGATGTGTTATAGAGAGCTCACTCCTACCTATAGTGTGGATATTGACAGCTAACGTAGTGGAGAAAGTCTATTGGTGCCCATGTTAAAGAAAAGATAAAGTGTGAATTCAACCCTAACCCGATATAAGTTTGAGGGAGACGTCATAACCACATCTAAGTGAGACAAAACTCCATTTAGCATTTGCTTCTTGTTAGACAAACCTTACTCCAATACAAATATCCATAGGAAACACACTCTATTCTTCCGATCATAGAACTTCTATTACACTTCTATTGATGAAGCTGCAGTGCTTTAAGGAGTAAAGCAATTTCACTACTTTCCATTCTTGCAAAAATAGGAAGTGAACATAAAATTTTCTTATTATGCAGCAGAGGAAGAAGTAGAAATTCCATCTCTAATACTACATAATAGCAACACGCCTATTAGACTGAGTTGGCAACTGTTCTTTAGGTCTCCATAGAAATCCCAGGTAGCTTAAGCTGTCAGATTTGTCTGATTCTGTGCTAGACATGCCCAATGAGCATATGCTTGAGGCATGGTCAAAGAGGTAAGATGGCCAAATCGGTAGACAGTCAAGCTTTCTCTTTGTGTTTGAACTTCAAGGATGACATCCTTTTCTGGCAAACCAAAGCTATTTCTCACTATCTCTGTCTGCCAGGCATGACGATTCCCAGAGCCTTCAGGTATTATGGGTGGCATTACGTCAATACAATGTTGCAGCAGTCCTTCTCCAGTGAAAAAAACATTGGGTTTATCCCCAGGGACTGAAAGAGAATTTGTTCCTATATTTTGCCCTTTCTTTCCAGTTTTTGCTGTGAATTCTGAACACAAATATGGACAGAGAAATACCTTACTCTTTAGTTTCTCACTTACAGTTTCACACTTGGAGACTACTATCACAAGTTTGAACTTTCAAATGCATGGCTGTGAAAATACCAGAGAAAATAAACTAAAAATCACAGAAGATTTTCGGGGTTTTTTCCCCTTTATACATATACACTAAAAGGTTTTCACCAAAATTTTACTAGATACTTACAGTAAATTTTGTTATTCTGACACTTTCATGCCAAAGTACAAACTGTCACTGAATTTAACCAAACTGTCAATGCATGTGTCTTAACATTACACAGCTCAAACTTGATAATTTTGGGTAACTTGGGGCTCTAATGATATACTGACCTAAATTTTTCAAAAGGAATTTTAAATGTTTCTCTTAGGATGCACCATTTGAGGCTGTTTAAATAGACCAATTTTTTCTAAAGGCCTTTTGTGTGTTATTATATGGACCTTTTCAAGAAAAGACAAAGTAAGAGCAAGGATTTCCTCAGGTCTGGCTTCTGAAATTTGTACTGCCTGGAAGTCATCCCTGATCTCTTCTAAATGTCATCTGAGGCAAAGAGCTAGAGGAAGTCTGGTGCCAAATGCAGTAATTGGGCTGAACTGCTAAAGGCAAGAAATCATCTATGGCTGCAAGGTGCTGAGAGTGACCTAAACCAGGAGACATATACTGGTTTAAAGTCTTTCCAATTGAAGGAATTACACACACCTGGTTAGAGGCAAGGAATCCAACAAACTCCAAAACAATACCAATTAAATACCTCACAAAACCTGTAAACTCAAACCCAAATTCTTTCATTTGGGGTTTTCATCCTCTGTGACGTTTGCAATGATACTTATTGCTTCCTGCATTTAATGCATGTCAAATTATATTAAAATATGTTTTCCCCAAAATGTACTTTTTGCTGTTAGAAATGCACGGAAGCAATTTGAGCTACAACTTAAAACCAACCATCCAAAGCGCCTTTAGTCTGAGAAAGGACAGAGACTTGTACCCTAATGTAACTTGGAAAAAAATAAGAACAACTAAGGAGGGAACAGTTATGAAGAAAACTGAAATTCAGCCAGTCAGCCTATGCTTCTTTAATACTTATCCATTTTTTCTTATTTCTCCGTTAAAAAAAAAGATACAATTATTTTATCAGCCACTTTGTGTTGCCCTATTCAGTAGATAAATTAAATGGTGCATGTTAGCTGATATTATTTGTTCAAATATGTATCTTCACTATATTATTTTATCTTGGTATAATGCAATCACTTTTGATTACAGATATTGATATTATCTTTTATACTTGTAATTAATTAATCACTATTTAATTCATTTCCTATTGTGATGTATCAGATGCTATCTTCCAATACCTTGTAGTGTCATTTGCTATTAACCAGATTTGAAATTGTGAGCTGAAATTTATCCTTGAAGGATCCCACCATTCAAAGTTATCTCTAAAGAGTTTTAATTCTCTACAGAGTTGTGCTGCAGATAACTCAATCTGCTCTACTTCATGTTCATGATATTAATTATTGCATATGAAAGATTTTTAATTCACTTTGCCTATACCAGTTTTGCTGTCAGCAATGTTCTTAAAGATTTTAGTATATATTGGTTACTCACCCAGTTTACCCACTTTCACAGGAATAAAAGTGGCTAAGCAAAATGTCTCAGTCAGCTTAACGGAACCAAAAACCACCACATATACCTACAGAGGTGATTGTGACATTTGAGATTCAGCAAGTATTAACATTAATTTAAAAATCCTATTAAGAATCTATATTGATTTTTCATTTTCTCCTTCATGTTTTTTTTTTTCTTTCTTTTTAACACAAGTTCTTCATATGACAGTATTACACCTTTATTTAACATTTATTTATCTGATTATATTTCACAGATACAGATACCTTTGTCTCCATCACAAACACAGAGAGGGGTTTTGTGTGTGTGTGTGAGTTCACGTATCCCATACACACTGAGCTTAGGTTAGAATCACAGAATCATAGGATCATTGGATCATAGAATGATTTGGGTTGGAAAGGGACCTTAAAGATCACCCAGTTCCAACCCCCCTGCCATGGGCAGGGACAGTTTCCACTAGATCAGGTTGCTCCAAGCTCCATCTAACCTGACCCCGAACACCTTCCAGGACAGGGCATCCATGACTTCTCTGGACAACCTATTCCAGTGCCTCACTACTCTCATGGGAAAAACATTTCTTTCTAATATCTAAAGATCTAAATCTCCCCTCTTTCAGTTTAAAACTATTATCCCTCGTCCTATCATTGCATTACCTGGTAAAAAGTCCCTCCACATCTTTCCTGTAGGACCCCTTGTAAGTACTGGAAAGCTGTTAAAAGGTCCCCGAAGCCTTCTTTTCTCCAGGCTCAACAGCCTCGACTTTCTCAGCCTGTCCTCACAGAAGAGGACATCTAGCCTTCTGATCATCTTTGTGGGCCTCCACTGGACCTGTTCTAACAGTTCCATATCCTTCTTCTGTTGAGGATTCCAGAACTGGACAGAGTATTCCAGGTAGGGTCTCACGAGAGTGGAGTAGAGGGGCAGAATCACTTCCCTTGACCTGCTGTTAATGCTTCTTTTAATGCAGCCCAGGATACAGTTGGCTTTCTGAGCTGCAATTTCACATTAACAGCTCATGTTGAGCTCTTCATCCACCAGCACATTCAAGTCCCTCTCTTCAGGATTACTCTCAATCCATTCTCCGCTACGCCTGTTCTGTTACTTGGGATTGCTCCAGGTGCAGGACCTTGCATTTGGCCTTGTTGAACTTCATGAGGTTCTCACAGCCCCATCTCTCAAGGCTGTCAAGGTCTCTCTGGATGTCATCCCTTCCCTCCGCATCACACAGTTCAGCGTCATCAGCAGACTTGTTGTGGGTTCCCTCAATCCCACTGTTAATATCTTCAACAAAGATGTTAAAAAAACTGGTCCCATCCCTGGGGAATGCCACTCGTCTCCAGTCTCCACTTGGACATTGAGTCATTGACCAAAACACTTTAAGTGCAACCATCCAGCCAGTTTCTTATCCACCGAGTGGTCCATCCGTCAAATTCATGTCTCCAATTTAGACACAATTATGTCATATGGGACAGTGTTAAATGCTTTGCATGAGTCCAGTTAGATGACGTCAGTTACTCTTTCCTTATCCACCAGTTTTGAAGCTCCAAAATTTAATCCAATATTTCTCTGTGTTCTAAAGCCATGAACAAGAAACCTTTTGGTTTTACAGTTCCAAAGATGTATAACTGGTAGAATAGTTTTTCTACAAACTATAGATGTATAACTGGTAGAATAGTTTTTCTACAAACTATTGATGTACATATAATTAATCATTATTATATGTTTCTTTTCCAGCAATTGTATGGTTGCATTTCTTTATCTGAACACTTTAGTATGTCTGTGTCCTGGCAGAGGGTGCTTTTAAAAATTCAGAGATATTCTCACATCATCCCTTTAGAAAAACTAAAACAGTTGGAGACTATTAAATTTAATTCTTTGTCTATGGACTACTTTATTTTTACTGATAAGATATCTAAAAGCAAATCCATTTTTTCACACATGCAGTAAATTTCCAAAGCGTATGTGAAACTTCAAGACACTGGTTTGAATACTTGTGCTTATCAATCCTCCCATTCATAGCTATACATAATCCCCAAGGACAATAAAGGGTACTGAGTATGTGCTTACCAAAGGAATAGAAAGAAATGCTCAGCCACTACACTGAGCCTTAAGAAACTGCGATATCTTAAATTTTCTGCTGCTGTAAAACTTAATACACAAATTCAATTGCACCAAGTGGATGCAAAACATGGAATTTTCATTCACAATATGGCTACTTTACACAACTGTGGCAATGTAAAAAAATCAATACATGTAAGCAAATGTTTTAAAATTTATGTTATGTAACTTTTTTATTATCTCAAGCAGGCTTAAATGTTTTAAATATAAATGATAATTACACTAGCAGTTTTAGAGAGCTAGAAATCTATGTACAAGTATTCATACTTCAGCTACATTTGGATCTTACCAGACAAGGATCAAGTACTGGATTTGATATAGTCTGGGATGCTGTGCTGAATGCCAATAAATTGTGGCAAAATACTTTTGTTGACTATGGATCTTTTCCCTATTAGTATGTACGTGTGACAAGAGCCAACCCACAGCCAGAGCTCATGGGGATCTTTTTCTGAAATGGGAATCAAAATGAGTTGCTGCTCCTGTAAACAAAGCACTATCGCATATTTGTAATTTGAAGTGCACTTGTGATCAAGGACCAAAATCCTGTGCAGCTACATGAAGGGACATAGCCCCTCAAAAGATTGCAGTAAATCCGATAATAAAATGACTGTAGACTCTTCTCCCAAATACCATTCTTCATTCTTTATAGGAGTAATAAACATAATTACACAGGTCCCTAGCTAAATACATTATGACAGTATTATGAAGTAGTAATTCAACAGAGTTCACAGATTCCAAGTAAGAAAAGAAAAATTCACCCTCTCTAAGAAACAAAATATTTAATGAATACATTTAGTTTTCAAAAGTCTTGAAAATCCAAATAGTTTTAATAATTAAATGAACTGTGTCTCATGTACAAATAATATCTCTAACATTTATTTATTAAGTTAGAACCTGTGATTTATGATGTCTTTTGTAATCTTCCCTCTGGGATCACACTTACTGAACACTGTAGGCTACGCATAACATAAGCCTTTGATTTATTTTTATGTCTTCTATTTATTTCCTTATAAAAACCTCTAAGTCTAAAATTGTTCTCACTTGACAAAGAAAACTGAAATATATATTTAACTGCAACACATATTTAACCGATCAAGAACATCTAACATTTTTAACAAAATTTCAACGTGTGAAGGGTTTGAAGATTGGACAAGAAGATCCATGTAGTGAACAAGGGAGTCTAATGTTCTTTATATATAAGGTCTGCAGCCAATGTTATGATGTTGTTCCACTGATGTACAGCGTAAGAGACACATTCACCTCCATCCACCACAATGAAGTTAAACAGATGCATGAATCTAGTAAACTCATGGTAAGTTATAGAAGCAACCATGCACGCCCAAGAACATCTGCTGGATTTCATCTTTGCCAAGCAAGGTTCCTCCCACCACTCTGGTTTTGGTACAGCAAAGCCTCATGTTACCTCTCTAAAAAAGCTTAATTTTACCCTGGATAAGATCTGACATGTACTCAACAAACGTGACACCATACAATACTGTTCAAACTCACAAAAATATTTTGTTGGCAGTAAAATTTTTATTAACAACTAATCTATAATCTATACATCACTGCTGTTAGGATTTAGGTCATTTTCTAAAGCAGTGAATTGTTCTGGATGTTCAGACAGAAACCTTAGCACCATAATGCAGATCCTGATGGCAAAACAACAGTTGGCAAGATGACATACAATTAATATTTCTCTTCCCCCCCAAAAGCATTTATAATTCCTAGTTCCACCACTTTCCAAATCCTTGCGTTTTGTGTGTGTGAATGTTTTCAAAAATTCCTCCTGTAGTCCTTTTGTTAAAAAAAATGGGCCTTCACAGATGGAGTATTTCATTGTGATTCTTTCTGATTATTATTGTAACTTTTAGCATTAAAGTAGGCTTCACTGGGCCAAATTAATGGTACAAGGCCTATTTCCTACTTGATGTATGGGTAGAAACACCTATGGAAGAGGGTAAGAAAGTGAGTATGCACACAGTGACCCCTGTGTTTTTGATATATAATCCTAGCTTCTGGTGAATGGAGGTTTAGGGACTTTCAGAGCAAAAAGTTGCATGTGCCCCTCCCTACACTTATCTTACATGAGCTCCTCTTGGACTCATATGCTGGTGTGGAGCTCTAGGGTTTAATTTTACACAATGTGAAATCTATTTTACATGAATGGGCTGGTATTTTCATTTTCCTGTCTTGCATCCTTTTATTGTGAGAAGAAAAAAATGAAGAGTGACCATTCAGTCTTCCATATTATTTGTATTAATGAGCATATTTATACAAATGTGCATAACAATAAATGTTAAGCATCCCTTCCATTTTTTACAAACTGAAGAATATTAATCTATTCAATGTCTCCTTTTGTAGAAGTAGCATCAGTCCCAGGATCGGGGATTGTTATTCAGTTGCAGGTTTGTTGTAATTGTACTGTTTACTGTGTGGTTTAACTGTGTTTAGTCAGTTACAGTTTTACTCTATTCTGGATGAGCAGTAGAGAAGGAGGATAGAATTAGAATGCATACAGTCCTGAAAATACGAATGTAGCACGGATTAGTTCAAAAAAAACGCTGGGTTTGCTGAGGTTTTTTCTTCTTTCTTCCTTTTCTTTGTATCCCTCCATCTTGTCAAAAGAAAAAAAAAAAAAAGAGACAATTTTCTGTCTATTAGCTTTATTAGTTTTGTTTTGTTTTATTTTATTTTATTTTATTTTTATTAGTTTGTTATTAGTTTATTATTAGTTTTAATGTCTATTAATGTGACACACAGATTTAAATTTGGTCCTGTTCAAAACCCAGAAGAATAAGGAAAAAGTTTAATCCCTCTTTCTCTTCCTTTCATTCCTTTTCCTGCTTACCTTACCTTGCTCACTGACTCACTTCCAATGTCCCTACCTCTGTGGATTTTCCCTCACATTAATTCATACTGCTCTAGCTTTAACTTATTAGTATGTCTTTTTCTGAGGAGTGGCTTGTTTTGGTTTTTCTTACCCACTTTTATCCCTAGGGTCTTTGCATTATGCTTCTGTTCTCGCTAGTATTTGTGACTCTTCCTAATTTAGTATCATTTGTGCATTTCATTAACATGCTGTTTATTCTTCCTTCCAGATTGCTAATGAAGATGTTAAATAGGAACAATCCTGAAACTGCACCCTTCATTACCCTACTAGATATTTTTCCCCTAGTCACTATCATAATCTTTTGGTTATAGTCTTTCAGCCAGTTTTAACCCACATGCTCCTATAAAAAACATTCCAATTCATGTTCCACTTATGACTGCAAAAATCACTGCAGTGGAAGTTTCAAGAACATATGGATACAACCTTGATCCTCTGAAAGTCATGATAATTGCTGAAAAAGACACAAGTAACAGAGAATTTTCTGGGTATCACTGTTACGTGTCAAAGTAGAGAAGATTTTAGCAATCAAAATTATAGTGGTAGGACTATGTGTATTGCTCCTGCTCTTTTCTTCTCACTTACTGTTATATATAGCATTATATGTGCAGTTACATTCAAAGCTATTATTAATATATTTTCTGAACTGTAGGACAAAAGCTACATCTTCAATGCAGTCACTTTTTTACATATTCACATGCAGATACATAACAGAATGAATACTTTCATTTTAGTTTTATTCATCATCACATACTGCAGATCAGTAGCTAGATATCAATTTATTAAAAATAGTATTTAGGGTTTTTTATTTTTTACATGGAAGCATAACAGGTGTTAAAATACATCCCCATTTGTTTGTTTGTTTATTAGCTAACATTTTGCTACTCACAGCCATGTAAACTGGGTGAGAGAAACAGATGTGCTGTAGTTCGAAGACTTGTGAGATTTTCACACAGAATTCAGTTCATATTCCAGACTAAATCAAAATTAATTGTCTTCACAGAGTCAAATTTGTTTACAGTGATCCAAGCTCATTGTAACAGCAATGTTTGTGTTAGTGTACAATGCTGGGATGCACAGGATATTTTTTGAAAGTAGGGTATATGAACTCATAACATGTTGATGTTGGGCTTCAAAAGAAAATTTGTTGTTTTGCTTTTTACAATATGGTCTTTTGACTTTACATGATTGATTCTGTACAATTAAGCAGTCCATCTCTTTGAATAAAAGAAAAAAATGCCACTTGAAAATGCTCTTTGGCACTTCAAAAGGCCGTATATTAGAGATCTAATTTGTACAGCTTTCAGACTTTACAGTTGGCTGCGCTTTTTTTCTAAATTGATTTCTTTTCTTTTCTGGATACAACAAAATCACTCTCTCTTCATTCTGTTACAACATTTTTATGACTGTAACAGTTCAGTTCACATAGACTTAAACAATATTTCTTGTAAGCTTAGCTGGTGTGAATAATTGCGAGTTTCCTCAGGACCTTTGCTAGTATTTCTTTGCAGCCTAACCTTTCCGACTGACCATCATGTTGCTTTTCACATCTTAGGGTCTGTCTGCTGAAGCTGTTGTGGCAGATGTGTGCTGCAGATTCAGCTGAGCTAGTTTCACACTAGCTAGCTCAGCTGAAAATCTACCTTTGAGCAGCAGAGAAGGTCAGCGTGAAAAGCGAAATGCTGTCTTTGCTGATGTGCATGCTAACAGGGCTAACCAGATAAAAGTACTCAACGCAGCTAAAGTAGAGGTCCTACATTTGTGAATGTCATTTTATAGCCACAGTGGTATTAGCTGAACCCTAGAGAGGAAACTGCATTTCATCAGAAGTTGGGTTTGTGGCCAAACCATCTTACAGATCTTAGTTTAATTTCTAACTTGGCCCTTTACATCCTTGAGCAATTCATGAAACAAAGACCTTAACATTTTGGGATGCAGTTCTTATTGCTGTCAGTGCTCTGAGCACGTGCTTCTGTATCTTTCCAGTTCACAATCCAAACTCTGCAGACATCAGAAAATCCCAGGTTTGGGACAGAAAGTTCTGTTTCTCATGTACAAAATGAAGGTGAGAGTGCATTCCTTCTCCTGTTTCTTGACTATTTCACCTGCTCAGACTGTGTCAGGGCCCACTTCTGTCACCAGGTCCCCATCCTGATCTGCTCAGTCAGAGAAGGAAGAGTCCTTTGATGTCTGCATGGCAAATTGGAGACCAACAAAACTCCCAGGGTAAATTCGAACAGTGTTTATTTTGGACAACAAATAGGTATTTATTTTAGGCAACAAATGGGTATTTATTTTGGACACAGCCAAAATAACAAAAAAAATATTTTGGGCATAGCCAAAGTATGAAATCAGTATTCGTTTTGGACACAGCCAAAATAGCTTTAAATCAATATTTTGGGCAGGGCCAAAATATTGAATCAATTTCTCAGGTGCACTGGGAGTTGCAACTTCCCAAATGTTTTCAAAACCAGATCGTAATCTGTTCAGATCACAATCTGATACCCTCAAGGCACCAAACCAAAACCAACACAAGGTGGATTCCACGGAGTGGTGACTATGCGCACCTGCCTTCTTGGTGGGTTTCCATGCCTGCCCCCCAATTTGCACAATGGGAGGTCTTGCTGTGAAAGTTCTCGAATTGGCACATATACTGAAGATCTTTGGGGAAGGTTCTGGGATTGGGTCTGGGGACTCCAGGGCCACTGGCAGTTCAACAGACCCTTGCCAGAATAAGCTCTGCCTGAACCCTTTGGGCCTGCATATGCAGTCAGATCTAGGGACGCAGCACCTGCTGCCGCATCTCCTCCCTCTCCTCTGCAGCAATACAGGCAGCACAGCAGGAGCCACAGCACTCAAGAAAATCTTAAAGACAACAACACAAGACTTAGAATCAGTTGACGTTTAAGAGGACAATAGAAGTAGAGCCAGTCTCTACAGACTGTAAGCTTTTTAGTGCAAGTCTGCACCCTACACTGTGCCTGTGTGACAGTCCTACATTATCAGATACCTTGCTGCTACCACGATACAAATAAATGAGAATACTGAATGACTTTGGTGAGCCTTCTCATCAAATTATCACATTCGATTGTTAGAATCCCTGGAACAATGTCCAAAATATGAGAACACAAATTAATTAAGTGTGCATTTATTATTATACTTTTAAAATTATTATTACTATTATTACCATTATTGAATTTTTTTCTCAGAAGAATTCACAAAGCAACATTCCCCACAGCTGATTCCGACATAATTTCATTTTTCCTCTGATTGAATACCCAGACTGCCCTTTATTCTGAAAACCTCAATTCCTAAGAATTCCACTGATTGTATCCCCTTTGGAGCACAGCAGCATGTACCACACACACTAAATTCTCAGCTCTGGTGTCCTTCCTCCCAAGTAGCAGTTGCAGTGAATTTGCCGTGCCTGAAGTTCTGCTCCCATTGTAGTCCACAGGAACACAAGATCCTGTTCGCCACTGCAGCGGAAGAAGAAAGAAAAGCAGCTGACTGGGAACCGTCTGACTTGTGTTCATTGCCTGCTTTTTCCACACCATCTGTTTTGAGGCAGTGTCAGAGGGAAGACACACTGCAGCCTTCTAGCAGGTATTGTTGCCACTGTTGCGTATGGTCCTTTGTGCCTTTGGAGGCTGAATGCCTTTGGGGCTTGCCACAGATGTATGTCCCTTCTGCACCATCTCTTTCAATGTATCAGTGACTCTAGAAGAGTTACAGTCTAGCTTTAAGTGCAGAAGGCAAGGAGGACATATATCTAGAGGAAATATAACTCCAAGTTCATGCAAAAATGTCTTCCTAAAGGAAATAATTTTAAAAATGTTCTAAACGGTTTTCTTTATTTTTTTCAAGTACAGAGCTTTATTTAAGTCTCAAGAGAGACACATTGCACCTAACTCGCAAAGCGCTGTTATAATGAGATACGTCTCAGTTCTACACAATTATGTATCCGTCCATACACAGAGACACATTGTGAACCTATGCACACACTTGCATATATTTGTGTGTGCAGATGTGTGTGTAAAATATGTCACTTAGGTCTGTGCTATCCTGGGAATCTCCCTATCACTCCATCTCACAATGCAGTTACGTCCTATAATGTCATCCTCTGAAATAATCTGCCTTGGATGCACTACTTCCAGCAATAATTGCCAGGCAGATGGCAGTGGTAAATTAGGCAGTATTATTGGTAATAAAAGTTAGAAGGTTCAGATTTTTCTGAATGGCATTTTCATACAAAGGCTTTCAGAAACAGCATCTTTAATGACAAAACCAACATCCAATTTAATCTTCCCTCCATTTCCTGAAATATTTTGCTAGTAATTCTTTTGTCTCATTCTGACTTTTGTTAGTGATTGCTGTGGGAGTGTTGTTTTTAAGTGTCACCTACTTCCAAGTAACTACTCTGTTTACTTATCACCACTAGCTCTCTCACTAGTTGCTATTAATACTTATGCCTTACACGGGGAAAGCACACAAAGTTCCACAACATAATATGAAAGCATTTGCAAAATAATGTAGGCAGCAATGTTTCTGGTTGCTATTACTTTCACTGAAAATAATGCCATCTGCTTATCATTATGCCCCAGTGTACGCTATCTTACATGTGGACAGAACTTGTAATGTGTTGTTGTCTCTGTAGTAAACAGCCTGAAAACTATACCCTGGAATAATGTCATGAAGAATACCCTCTTGGTTTTTTTCAATTAATTTCTCAGCAACAATTTATAATACAACACTGTAGTTAATGGAAACAAATACTGCCTTGACCTTTTAAATTGAAAATCCCAGGTTTTAGTTTTTCTGGAAACACAAAATAGAGGTTCCGGAAAAAATAACATATAAACAGTAGCCAGTAAAAAAACCAGAAGTTTCTCAAAAGAACAGGAAATTTATGGGAAAATATTAATAAGTTTGAACAGTTAATATTAACATGAATGCCAGGTCACAATTCTGAGAAATTTAGATATTGCTTTTGTTCTTTAAACTTTACACAATTTGTGATTTAAGTCTCACAGCACAGGGTTTTTATGATTCCATATTTGGGAAAGTTTCATTGAATTTGGGATTACAGTCCAATTATGTTTGCACTATGTAATATTCAAAATCCCTTAAGATTGTGTGTGTGTTTTCTGGCCACACATTCTATGAATAAGACACCGTCAAGTGACTGGTTCCAACAGACCTGCACAGCAGAATAGAGAAGGTAGGATTCATCTGAATGTTTACCCAGCAGCCACACAAGTGACAACAATCACTTCAGGAGGCTACTCAAAATTCCAATTTTTACTTTGAACACAGTCAAAGTTACAATGATTTACAGCAACAGTCTTTTACTTTGAGCTCAATCAAAGTCATACTCAAAATCCCAGTCTATAGTTTCAATGCAATCAAAGCTTCAACTCTTTAAGCTCAGACAAAGTAACAACAGTTTACCATAAGAACCTGGATACAAGCAAATTCACCCAAAAGTGCCGAGAAAAAGAAAAGGTAGATATAAAGAGTGAAAAAGGAGAGAGAGACGAAAAAAAAGAAGAAAAGCAGCAGAAGAAAGGCAAATACAACATAGGAATGTCCACCCCAATGAATCCACAGGAGGTTTGGGCAGGAAACGTGTTCCATGGGTCAGAGGTCATGCCCATGTGCTTTCTTGGCATGGATTATTTATAGAGCAGCTCTGTCATCCCTTATTAGCATAAGAGGCACAAAGAGTATGCTGGGGGGAGCACTGCCTCCTGTTGTTGGACATTCCTCTCTCCCTCTCCTCTCCATTTGCTTGACTGAAAAAAAAATGAATGAAAAAAAGAGAATTTTAAGAAAAGCTAAGTATCTTTCCTACCAATCCACTGTCCTTGTTTACCAACAATTACATTTCCACAGTCAGAGGCTGACTGTGCAGAGGACAGTGGTCATTTCTCACCAAACTGTGAAGACAAGCTTGCTTTATCTGTTCAGGCAAGATTAAAGGTGTGAAAAGAAGTTAGATTAAATACTGAACTTCAGAGGTCTACCTCTGCTTTCTCTGGGAAAATTCCAATTTGATTTCACTTGAGATGAGGCAGTGGTCAATGGTTCCTGGCAAACATTCATCACAGGCTTCAGAATGAATCAAACATTTCTCACATGGTTTATTTTATATTTTGAACGTCTGAAGACAGCCTGGAAGATTTCCTGCAGGCAACAATCAGCCTGAAATGTCTCCCTTTTTAATTTAGAATTTAAAACATTTGATTTTTATGTGCTCTGCAGTTTCCATGTGATGAAGATTTATAAACTATTTTTTCTTCAATTATGAAAAGGAGTTTCTCCTGTCTTGCAGACTTTCTGAGTGATATTGTTGTTTTGCTTCTGATGTGCTTTAAACAATGCATTGGCTTTTTCATGTCCTAACTAGGCAGCAGGCAGTGATTTTTTACATTAAAAAGTATGATGAGATTTTTGTCTAGCAGTAAATGCAATAAATCCTTACCCCGTATTTCTTTCACCTACAACAATTGACTTTTACTAAATAAAATATTTTTGAACATGTAATTTATCTATTTCTATCAAATTTAAATGGAACTAAAACTGAGCTTAATTAGCTCATACTCCAAAATGCAGCAAAACTGCTTTTTGATATGAGAAAAACTCTAAAGTACTCAAATAATTTAGTTTTCAGAAATAGGCAGGTATTATATAGAATTCAAGTCGCATCTGGCCCACTTGTTCAGACCAGAGCTTTATTCACTCAAAATCACAAGAACACTGAGTTTAAGTCAGAATTCTGTTTACCAAGGAACTTCTGTTTTGTTCCAGCTTCTGACATGGTGGAGTGCTCAACCGCGCCTGTGACTCCTCAATGTTATTGCATTATAAAGAAACCACAGAAGGATGCAAGTATCCCTCTCTGACTGGTTGCTTTTAGGCAAATTATAACATTTTCCTGCTACCTGAGCCAAACAATGTGGATCAGGACGGGGGAACAAACAGTCAGCCTTTTGTACCTACAGCCTTCCAGAGGAATAACATCATTCAGTTACTCAACGTGTGTCAACAGAGACGCGTTAAAGGCATGTGCCTGCACTGCTCATGCTCGTAGTTGGCTGGAGAGAGCCCAGCTCAGCCTAGAAGCCACAGAAGTACACTAATATGCTGCAGGACATCAGTTAATATGGCAAAGTGACCTCGGGAGAGGTTATTTGTTGGTCACAGCTCTGAGTGAGGTGCTACTGGCTACAGCTTCCAGGCCAGTGCTGTCTCGCACTCACCTAGCTCCAGGCAGGGACAGGCTGGACACTCCATTTTCCACACCCATCCATGTCAACATGCAAGTCATGCAGTGAAGACACAGACATCTTGTCAATGTAATAAAGTAGTGTCATTGTGGGATCAGTGTTTCCTGCTTTGAAAATTAACTCCCTTGAATTTGCTTTCGTATTTGCACAGCAGACGGAAGCCATTGTTCTGTGCCGCTGTTGATAAGCAGAATGGTATTCCATTGGCATGACCTACTTACTAAATGGATGCTACACAAGCACAACCACTCCTATTTCAGTTGTACTTTCTTAAAGTAATTAAGACAATGTATACAAATGCAGACTCTAGATTTAATTATCCTAAATACTTAATAAGGGAGTGTAGCAATAGATGCTTGTGAAAAGAAGTGAGAATCTACAAAGAATTAATAAAGTTTTTCAGGTGTATAACTATAAATTTAGGTAACTAACTTTGAGCACACAGTGTCATTATTCTTAGGTAGCTTTTATTACCAGCAATAAAAATAGTGTTGAGGTACTAGAGAGAAAAATATTCTTTAGTTTCCAACCGAATGGAGGTTCAGCACAGTGACTAGGAGACCCTGTAGGAGCAATGCCCCCATCTCCTTCCTGCACGGACTCTGAGAGTCATCTCCATAGTCTTTACAACACTAGAACCATTAATATTAATCATCTGAAGCATATTAAAGATGTGAAAACTTCCTGAAGACTTACGGTCCTAAGATCTTCTGTTCCTTGCCTAAAGCTCTGATCAAACGTCAATATCATCCTGAAACTGGAAATACGTAAGGCGCTTATAAGAACACGTCAAAGGATCTTAATAAAAACTTTAGTATGGAAAGAAAAGGCTTCCTTTCCACTTCAGAAATAATGTCTCAGGATACGATACAAAGCTAAAAAAAACCCCAAGTTTCTATAGACAGTAATAGTAACATTTATTTGTTTCAAAATGTAAATATTGGGAAGATTCACTGAAAGAAAACCATAAAATTGCCCATTTTGCTGGTGTAGAAGATATGTGTTATAACAAATCAGAGCGACACAGAGCTAAAAAATTTCCCAGAGTAAATTATTGCTGTCAGCCTATACCTTAAGTAACACAATTTGTAGACTCCTACTCAAACCCCAAAGATCCCTGATACTCAAGGAAAAAAAGGCATTTCTCTAAGACATTTTGAAGTTAGACGATATTTGGGAGTAGAGTATTCATACTCTGCACACAAGTCAGGAAAAAAGACAATGTTGTAGAGGTGGAAACGGCTTTCTTTCTTTATACAATAAGTAAGTGGAACTTAGAAGTATATGCAGCATCAAAAAGAAGAAAACATTGCCTTAATCAGAATTTGAAATTGTTATGTTCATGGTCAATAGTATTAAACAGGGCAGTCTCATCCAGTAAAATTAATAAAGATAAATGGGCAGAGTATCTCAAAAAGACATTACTCCTTGCTATGTAACAGGAGTGGGTTTAATGCTATGGTTGAACATGTGCTCAAATCAAAAGCTCTTAAAAAAGAAACAGAATTTATGAAGTTTTCAGTGAGACATTTAGTCTCTTAAAGGCCTCATGGACTGTTATTGATTTTGGTGGATTTGAGCTTTTGTATCAGCTGAGGCTCTCCTCAAATCATTTATTTCTTCCTGCTTGCTTGCTGAATTCTCTGTTTCACCTTGCCTTTCAGAACACAAATCCAATGAAACAGGTCCTGTCATATTAATCTATTTGTTCAGAACATACTTCCCAAGGGTCCTATACTGAAAGTCGTGTAGGCAGCAACGTGATTTGTATCATATTCTCCTATGTTCAACCCCAAGAATGTTTCCTAACAAATATGGAACTAAATTGTTAAGACTGCAGGGAAACAGTTATTAATATCTACCTAGAACACTAAAACAAAAAAAACCCCAGATATCTGGCAGAGTACAAGAGCTCTGCGTTTCATGAGAAGCACTCTACCTTATGGCAAACTGGATTTGTCAAGTAAAATACATTGAAATATTTTTTAATGGTAAAACCAACATGAATCAGCATGGCAAATTCTAAACTTTAATGGAAAACCTGAAGCATTTAGGCAAGAGCAGTAAAAAAATAGTTCCCTTGGACGGTATTGTTGTCTAGGCCTTTAGGAAAGCAGTAAGACATGGAGGTGGGTATTTCCATAAACTAACTTTTGCCTAGGGAGGCCACTAGCACTCCACAACCTTCACCTACAGTCAGCAGAAATGAGGGAGAGAAGCTCTCAAAATGGCAGTTCAGCACCAAGGTCCAATTTAATCACCGTGAATTTCTCTCCTGTGGGATTTTTTCTCTTCCTAAAGACTGTACAGCTTTTCGAGGACTGTAGCCTTGGGTAAAGTGAGAATACTCAATTGAACAAGAAGCAATGGCTAATCCCCATCAATTCAGATAATAAACTTGGAGCTGGATTCCTCTGGTGGAATTAACATCTTTGTTAATTCCATTAAAAAACCTGAGCAGCAAACAAGAGGACGATCCTAGGTCTGCAGCAGATTTTTAGATTTCCATTCTAAAATCTTATATATTCCTCCAACTGAAGGGATTTATTTCTCTTTTTTTAATCGCTGTTGTGAAAATCAGCACTTAAAATGAGCCTTTACCTCTTTGGGTGAAGCAAGTAAGTAAAACAATAGAACAGTCTTATTTAAGAGAATATGACTCTACGGTAGCCCACTCACCCCCCAAAAATAAAAAAAATAAAGTTACAGAACATTTTAGACTTTTTAGTCTACAATGGAATGTACCCTAATTTCCTACAAGTAGCAATGCGATACAATACAAGTCCACAACCTTGAAGGAATTCCTCCTGTATCTAAGTCACCAGGTAGATTTGTCGATAGCATTTCAATTCAAATAAAAATTATTTCCTGAATAAGAAGACAGATGCATATAAATAACATGCCTGAAAAAAAATCCTTTAGATGCTCTTTACAGACAGCAACAAACAGCAGATATTTTGTAAACTGGTGAGTCTGCAGCTGAAAAAAAGCCTCCCAAGCCAGAATTGCCATCCTGTAACAAGTCATATTTCTTAGTAAACTGTTCTTCTCTGCTCTAAATGGAACAGCTTGAATTTCCTATGTACAAGGTATACTTCTTGATATGCACAGATTCATGTGAATAGCTCCTATTAACACTAATGTCAGTTAAATGCATAAGTATTGAGTAGTATTATTAAAATACACCTTCTCACTTGCACCCCTGATTAGCATTAACATGGGGCTAACTGCAGTCTGAAAATGGTCTTCAGCATTAAATTGTTAGTAATTTTATGTATCAGTAATCATTATTCACCTTCTCTAAAATACAGTTATTAGAAGACAGGGAGTTTTCATTCCTCAGCAACAGTCATAAAGCTGAGCTAGTCCTGAATACGGTATCTGCTACAGCGTTTCAAAACATGGGTTACTGTAAGGACAATGAGTTACATGATCGGGACAGGTTCAAGAGCTGGGCAATTGCCAACCCTATGAAGTTTAACAAGGGCAAGGACTGGATGTTGCACCTGGGACATGGCAACCCTGGATATATACACAGGGTGGGGAGTGAGAGGCTGGAGAGCAGTCCTGCGGAGGGGGATCTAGGGGTTCTGGTCAATGGCAAGTTGAACATGAGCCAGCAGTGTGCCCTGGCAGCCAAGAGGACCAGCCGTGTCCTGGGGTGCATCAGGCACGGCATTGTTGGCTGATCAAGGGAGGTGATTGTCCTGCTCTGCTCTGCACTGGTGTGGCCCCACCTTGACTACTGGGTGCAGTTTGGGGCACCACAGTGTAAAAAGGACATCAGACTACTGGAGAGCGCCCAGAGGAGGCCACAAGGCTGGTGAAAGGTCTAGAGGAGAAATCATATGAGGAGCGGCTGAAGTCACTTGGTCTGTTCAATCTGGAGAAGAGGAAACTGAGGGGGGGACCTCATAGCCATCTACTGTTTCCTCACAAGGGAAGGAGGAGGAGCAAGCACTGATCTCTTCTCTCTGGTGACCAATGACAGGACTTGAGGGAATGGCAGGAAGATGTGTCAGGGGAGGTTTCAGTTGGATATGAGGAAGAGATTCTTCACTCAAAGGGTGATGGAGCACTGGAACAGCTCCCCAGGGAAGCAGTCACAGCACCAAGCCTGACAATATTCAAGAAGCATTTGGACAATGCCCTCAGACACACGATGTGAATGTTGGGGTTGTCCTATGCAGGGATAGGAGTTGGACTCCATGATCCTTTTGAGTCCCTTCCAACTCAGTTAATTTTATAATTCTATGATTCTATGATCAAAACCCTTTAAAATTTGCCAGGAGCCTCCTTGAGCAGGTTAAGGTGCACTGGAACTGGTAATGCTAAGAAGGAATTACCAGTGATGGCAGTTTGCAAAAAACCAACCATGAGTCTGATTAAACAGTAACCAAGGAATTATTAGGGAATTTGCTCTTTTCTTTGTTTGTTTGTGGGTTTTTTTGAGAAAATGGGGAATCAGCTTGAAAATAGGTTTAAAAGAAGAGTGATAACTTGCAATAGGAACACAAAGACCTCTGAAATGGAAGGAAGAGCCACAGGCATCCCGGTTGGGCAGCGTCTGCTGCTGCCCTGCCAGCATAACCGCCTCCACCTGGGACAGGCAGAGCCTCCTCCCATGGGACAGGTGCTGGGGACGGCTACGCTCCACTCATGGGAACGAGATATGGGAAGACCCACACCAGGGGTTGCAGGGGAGGATTCAGTAGAGGCTTTTTCACCAGTGCACATGTATTGAGGATTGCTGGAGCATGGGTGGTGGAGTTAGGACTGGAGTATGTGCATGTGTCTTTGTGGGATTAATACCTTTAGGAATTACTTACAGAAGGATGTTTAGAAATTTTGAGTGCTTATTATGATTTTAGAAGTGACTAATAACGTAGTTTTTCTGTGACATTGTTCATATTGATCCTGAATATATAGTTCACTGTTCTCCAGTTAATCACATGCTGTCAATAAATGAATAAACTACTTCAAGCCTGATTTGATTTAAACCAAATGAGTTGTGATCATGAGTTTTTCCTGTAACAGCAAGTAGGGGATAAATATACCAGAAGTCAGATACAGATCCAGTTTTATACCCATATGAAATTCCACTGATGTCTGTGAGCACTTCAGTTCGTGATCTACCATAAGCAAAAAGGGATATTTAACCTGAACAAATGTTAAAGCTGAGAGATAATTATATGCAGTACAACCAAAGCTTGGCTCCTAAGTCATTGTTCAAATACTGAGTTATACTTGCACTATCTCACTATAAGGAGTGACTTAGAGTGATAATAATATGAATAATGTGGAGCTGCATCAAGTAAGTTTTGTAATACAAAATCTACCTTTTTTAGAAAAATGTTCATATTTCTTTTTTTCCACTTGCAGCAAAAAGCAAGAAAGGAATGTATTACAAACATTACAATATTGAAATGAGGGATCACACACAGTGAAAGATTTGACCTAAAGATGTAAGCTATTGTGCTTCATCAAGCAATACCTCTTTTTACGCAATAATTTAGTAAAGCTCTCCTTGGTTTGCACTTGTTTCTGCTCTCGGTCACCAGTGTTCCACAGGGTGAGCTATCACCAGTTTCATGGAAACTGTTGCAAAGACTTCCAGACACAAGTAGATGACAACTACACTTTCTGTTACAACAGCCAGATATGAACATAGTTAGATGCTGGAAAAAAATTTCAACTCCCATTTTTTTCAGGTGGGTGAACTGAGACTTAGCCCAAAGGGTATGAAAAACAGAATAGGCGGAGCGCACACAATCCTATACTTTGTTGTGTCTCACCTTCCTGTTCTTTCCAAGCCTGAGCTATGCAGAGGTGGAGCTAGGAAATTGCTCTCCCACCGTATTTTTCTGTATTAGTAAAAACACAAAATATGTCCTTTGCCATGTAAATGTGAGAGGTAAAGACATACTAAATTTGTAGAAGTTGCCTAGGTTGCTCTGACTCTCAGGATGTCAAACTTCCATCTGTTTGGATGCAGTGCCTGTGCTAGAAGAAGGACCGCCTGGAGCCTGTCAATAGGTGCAGCAACCACTCCCTCTACATACACTTTCACATTGGCAGTGATGGGCTTCTACTTATCATGGCTCATGGGCAACACAGGACCTCTGCACAGCAGTACCAGGCTTTACTTCCCAAACTCGGCACGGAGAGCAGGGGTGTCACCTTCAGTAACAGTTTGTACTGTTTCCTCAGCACAAAACTCCCACAAAAATCTAGTAACTAGATATACTAGGGGACACAAACCCCATCCCCTCTGTGTAAAAAGTTGCCTTTAACAGACACAGACACATTGCAAAAACTGATAGCACTCCGGAATTTACTAATTCGAAGGTCATTAGGCAGATATGATTACTAAGCCATCCAATTATAATGTGAGAAAGCCAGATTACATTTTCTCCTCCCTTTCCATTCCTCCCTTTTACCCTTATGTGACAGAATTGAATACTTAGTATACTGACTCTGTGACTTTAGTTATAAGACTTGTTTTCTCCTGTTCCATCATAAAATTCTCCTGTTTCAAGTATGTGCATCACCTGCTTCTGCGATTTTGAAAAGGACATGCCTTCATTCTCCTAAAAGGAAGCAGAGATTAAAAAGGGCTCTTTTCTTCAAATAAAATATATTAGAAGTTGCAAAGGGAAAACATCAGTTTTTATTATTTTTTTAGATGTAGCCCAGAGACAGATTTTTCTCTTCACAAAGTAGAAAATTGAATTATTCTATCTGAGTGCTCTCTCTTTCCTTCTCTCATCCTCTCAACTTTCTACGAGTAACAGAGAAATCATTAAATATACATGAGCCTACAAAAAGAAAAAAAGAAAGTTTGTGTAAAGCTAAGAGGAAGGTTTAATAAAAACATAGCTTATACTTTTTCCTTTCTCCCTTTTTCTTTTCTTTTTTTTCCCCTTCGAGCCAGGAAAACTCATCCAGTAACAGAATCTGGAAACACAGCACAAAACCTATCTGAGAGACATAAAATGTAATGATATGAAAGTCTGATGTTTAGGATGCCTCTCAGTTAGTCAGTGGTGTCAGTGGCAACTCTACAGCAACAAATTACATGCAAGAAACTATTCATTAGTGAAGGGCTGCTGCAGAGCATGATATATAAATGCCCTTATTTGCAATAAATATTTAAACATTTTATTTTTTTTTAAAAAAAAAAGGAAAAGAAACACAAATCAGAGACTCCATTACCATGATTTGTTTTTAAAGAAGCTAAAATTATGTATCATTAAACTGGAAAGCTAAAACACTGAAGGATTGTTGCTGGGGGTATTCTTTCCTCTCCTGCTTTTTCTTCTATTTTTTTATGTGGCAATACTTCCTACCACTTCAAATTTTCCATAAGCTGTGATTCTTAGGAAATAATCACATCTAAAAAAAGGCATTTTTGTGCCTACAATGAAAATTCCAGAGGGGTGAAAGTCTCTGTTGTTTAAACCCCCGTAAACTAACTGGTTTCCACAGTTACATCACTTTCCCCTAGCTGAGAATGTAGCTTCCCAGTTTTGATAATGTACAAGCAGAGAAAAAATTTTCTATTTATGCTGAGAAAGAAAAAGAGATTTAATGAGGTTCTCCATCTTTGCAGCCCCACTGATTGCCACCCTACCCTTAGAGGAAAAGAATGAACGGCATTCTCACACCTACTGTATGCTGAAGGAGGGGGTGAGAGAGAAGAGGAGAGGCATGTGCTTTCCAAATCTGTAGGAAGTTTAGTTCAGTGCACAGGGTGTTACAATGGTTTCCACAATCCTGGATCCAGCACTACTTTGTGCTGCAGAAATATGAAGCATGCTGAGTAAATGTGTGTATCAAAGCTAAAATTTAGCTGCCTAAATCTTTATCACCTCCTCATCTTCTGTTCCTCTGCTGTATGGGATCTAGTCCTCTACTCTGGCACCTGCCTTCCCTGTACAGCAGCAAGGCAGAGGCAGGACTCCCACCGCAAGCTGCCAACACAACGACACATGCTGCAAGCCTCTTCTGTTCCTCTGTTCTGGCCTCCAGAGCAATGCCTCTTGGCACTTATGATCACAGCACTCAGTCATTTATTTATTTCTAAGCAGGTTTTCTTCAAGAACTTGGTCAACTTATTCTTTTTATTATAAAATACAGATAGAGGAAGAACCCTCAATACAAAGTTGTCTGGAAGAAAATATAGTGGGATTTTTTGTGTGCCCTGAAACCAGGAGATTTCTCTTTCAATTTTTTTCTTTTTTTTTCTTTTTTTTTTTTGCTAGCAGTTTCAAATATACACTTTTCAAGACACAACAAGATAGCGAAACAGAGTTGATGTCGAGTGGCTCTTCAGCTAAGGATATGCTAGAGTGAAAAAAGAAAACCTCGTTGGTCATTGGTCTGGAGAATAAAGACTAACAGAATAAGAGAAAAAGGACAGGTTCCCAGGATGGGGTGTGTTTTTTATCCACTGTCTACAAATACAACTATGTAAAATTTGTGCCACCTACAGATATTACAGTCTTGGTTTTGACCATTCAGTTCAGCTTAGCCCTGACAGGTAAATGTTTCACGTTTTTTCATGCATCTTTTAAATGAGCTTTAATCAGTTTAAGTGACAAGATTGAAAAGCTTTTGATCAGTTCAGTATTTGAGTTGTGAAGATGACATTAGACTCCTTGCTTCAAAGCCTTCATCTGATGCATTACAGATACCACAAAGAAATCAGCAATTAAAACCAAAACTGATACTTTCAATACGCGAAGGGAGAAAAGCTAAATACCATCTAAGCTGCAGTTGTCCTGAAAACTGAAAACTAAGAGGCTGCAGGTTTGTTGGCTTTGCTCTTTGATGTGGTGTGTTTTCTTTAAAAAATTAAAACACCTCACATGTTATCCTCTGAACAAACCTGAGTACTAACCTCAAACCCACTTTATTTTCCTGAGCACAGATATGATTATAGGAATAAATCCAGTTGTTAGTTTAAGAAGCTTTGGCAGGAAAGGAAATGGAGAAAGGTGAGCAATGGAGCAAGTCAAGAAAAATACCCCAATTAACCTTCAACCTTCTCTGTAATATTTAAAGCTGATAAAGGAAAGTTTGTGAGTTAATTTCAGAAGGATGTAGCTCTCCGTTAGTGTAAGTAGTAAGTAGGAAATTACAAAGTAATAGAAAATATATTGTGGAAAGAAGAGAACATTTTAAACATTCACAGAAACTGTAATTGACAGACCTCTTCTTTTAGCTGTAGTTTGCAGCTCTGCTATTGGGGGATTATTAAAGTAATCATACATTCTGGGGGGATGTACCATAGGACTGAAATCATCAACACAATGCCAAAGCCAGCTTATCCATTCCCAAATGTCATTTTAAGGGGATGTTATTATGAGAAAACTTGATCTAACCATATAAATATCTGCATTCCTCCAGCTGGAAACCAGTCACAAGCGGTGTTCCCCAGGGTTCTGTGCTGGATCCAGTCCTCTTTAACATCTTTATCAATGATCTCAATGAAGGCATCAAGTGCACCCTCAGCAAGTTTGCAGATGACACCAAGCTGGGTGCAAGTGTGGATCTGCTTGAAGGAAGGGAGGCTCTGCAGAGGGATCTGGACAGGCTGGATCGATGGGCTGAGACCAACGGGATGAGTTTCAACAAGGCCAAGCGCAGAGTCCTCCATGTGGGTCACAACAACCCCGTGCAGCGTTACAGGCTTGGGGAGGAGTGGCTGGAGAGCTGCCTGGCAGAGAAGGACCCGGGGGTGTTGGTTGACAGCGGCTGAACATGAGCCAGCAGTGGCCCAGGTGGCCAAGAGGGCCAGTGGCATCTTGGCCTATGTCAGACACAGCGTGACCAGCAGGAGCAGGGAGGTGATTGTGCCCCTGTGCTCAGCGCTGGTGAGGCCGCACCTCGAGTGCTGGGTTCAGTTTTGGGCCCCTCACTACAGGAAGGACATTGAGGGGCTGGAGTGTGTCCAGAGAAGGGCAACGAGGCTGGGGAGGGGCTGGAGAACGAGCCCTAAGAGGAGAGACTGAGGGAACTGGGGTTGTTTAGCTTGGAGAAGAGGAGGCTGAGGGGAGACCTCATCCCTGTCTACAACTGCCTGAAAGGAGGTTGTGATGGGGTGAGTGCTGGGCTCTTCTCACAAGTGACAAGCGACAGGATGAGAGGAAATGGCCACAAGTTGTGCCAGGGGAGGTTTAGACTGGACATTAGAAAGAATTTCTTCACTGAGAGAGTGCTCAGGGTTTGGAACAGGCTGCCCAGGGAGGTGGTGGAGTCACCATCTCTGGAGGTGTTTAAAAGATGGGTAGATGAGTTTCTTAGAGATACAGTTCAGTAGGGAGACAGGCACGGTGGGACCGGATGACCTTAGAGGTCTCTTCCATCCTTATGATTCTATGATTCTATGAACATTTCCAAAAGAATTATCAGGTAGGAGACAGAAGGAAAGAAACCAAAACTGCTGCAATTAAAAACTTTACAACAATGGTAACAAAAAAAAAAAAAAAACAAAACAAAAAAACCACCAAAAAATCCCCACAGACTTTGCTGTCCTTCTCAGGGAAGAATTAATACCTAGAAACGGCTCTTTGGGCCACTGCTGTTCTAATAGTAATGAATGTTCGCACTTATAGGATAATCTCATCTATTGTTTCTGATTGAATTTGTAATAAAGAGAGATCACCTAAAGAAAATTACTTGATGATGCTGCCTATCTGCAATTAGACATGCTTATATTTGGAAATAGATGCAATCATTTACCAGCAGTGGTTCTGAGGGTAGTTTGCATTAAAATGTTTCTCACATCTACTGTGTGCGATCTTTGTCAAATGATGCCAGGAAGAAAGATATACGTGAACTTAGTGAAAAAAAAAAAAAAAATTCCTATACACAAAATAAACTTCTTAAAATCCATAGCTACGATTATGTGAAACTGAGAAGAAAAACTTCCTCAAAAATAATAAAATATTTTGGACATATAAGTTAAATCTTGATCTGGAAGCTACACTGCTGTAGAAATAGCATTGCATATTCTGGCAAATTGTACAGAATTTTTTTTCCTGAGACATACTTGGAAAAATGCAGAGTAGGCCATTTGCATGATCACTCTGTATTTTAGATTTCCCACACTGGATAAAGTCTTTAGTCTTTTCAGTGCCTCAGCAGCTTACAGGGTTGGTGAGAGTGTCTTCTTTGGCTAAATCAGTCTGAATTCTCTGCACAGATTAGAAATATAAAGTCCACTAAAAATCTAAGTGCATGCTGCGTAACGAGAGAATTACACTGAAAAAAGTATTCAGAACCTTTCCAGTATGAATGACACCACACTGTGTGACACGGTTGACACACTGGAGGGAAGGGATGCCATTCAGAGGGACATTGACAGCCTTGAGAGATGGGGCTGTGAAAATTTCGTGGAGTTCAACAAGGCCAAGTGCAACATCCGGAACTTGGATCAGGGCAATCCCAAGCACAAATACAGGCCGGGTGGAGAATGGATTGGGAGTAGCCCTGAAGAGGACTGGTAGTGTTGGAGGATGAAGAGCTCAACATCAGCCAGCAATGTGAGCTTGCAGCCAAGAAAGCCAACTGTATCCTGGGCTGTATCTAAAGAAACATTACTAGCAGGTTGAGGGAGGTGATTCGGCCCTTCTGCCCCACTCCCATTAGACCCCCACCTGGAGTACTCTGTCCAGTTCTGGAATCTCCAACAGAAGAAGGATATGGAACTAATGGAACCGGTCCAGAGAAGGGCCACGAAGATGTTTAGAGGGCTGGATGTCCTTTTCTCTGAGGACAGGCTGAGAGAGTTGGGCTTGTTTGGCCTGGAGAAGAGAAGGCTCCAGGGAGACCTTATAGCAACCTTCCAGTTCCTGAAAAGGGCTACAGGAAAGCTGGGGAGAGACTTTTTACAAGGACATGTGATAGGATGAGAGGGAATGGCTTTAAGCTGAAAGAGAGGAGATTTAGATTTTTAGATATTAGGAAGAAATCTTTTCCTGTAAGAGTGGTGAGACACTGGCACAGGTTGCCCAGAGAAGTTGTGGATGCCCCATCCTGGAAGGTTTTCAAGATCAGGTTGGATGGGGCTATGAGCAAACTGATCTAGTGGAAGATATCCCCGCCCTTTTCAGGAGGGTAGGAACTACATGATCTTTAAGGTCCCCTCCAACCCAAAATATTCTATGATTCTTATTTATTTTCTTTATTTACCCATGGATGAGTGAATAGCCCTATTGATAAATTCTACAAGAACCATATGTATGCATAGAAGTACATGCTAAAAAGTAAGCACTTTGGTCCTACACTCCTACAAATTTCAGACTGATCTTTCTAAAGAGAATTCTGCAGCTTCCCTGCAGAAAAGTGTTCACAGCATCTTTCTAGTGAAACCAGTAGTATGGCCAGAGAGGGTTATAAAAAGCCATGTGCCATCTGATATAGTCAGAACAACTCTTACTGCAATATTTGAGTACCAGTGGTATCTGACATAGATTTGCTGATTGTATCTTCTCAGACAGATACGTTTTACTCCATTTTGCAGGTGAAAATCTGAGATACAAAAATATTCAGTGACTTATTCAACATAAGGGAGCTGGGCCAATACTGAGGGTGGCTTTGATACACACAGCCATCCATTTTAACAAACCCATGCACTTAGATTAGTTTACTACCTTGAAAGATTGTATCCTGAAGCATAAAATGTCAGGGGAATTAAAAACTGGATACCAGTTATAGACCCTATAGGAGCATTGAATACAATGTTATTTCATCTTATAAAGGCATTTGCAGGAGTAACAAGCCAGGCTTTCCAGGGTTCCGTTGCAGACAGAATAGACACCAGGGCCATGACCTCACAATGTTTCTTGCCCCAAGCAATTGATGGGTTTGTATGTCTAATATATTTCCAGGCCATTGGTATGAACAAATGAGAATTTTTTCCTCCAAAAATCTGCAAAATTGCTTCTTGCTTATCCTTGCACCCTTTACTAACCGCATACTTATTTGTCTTGAACTCCTTGAAGAAGATAAATATTTACGGTCTCCTATATTTCTGCAATTATGAAAAAACTTCAGCATGGAAGGGAATTTGAAGGATAAAATCAGATTTGAAGACAGAAAAACTATCAAACTTATTTTGAAATATTGACATATTTGCTTGCTGCTGTTATGGAACCCATGAATTCTACCTTTTCTTTTTATGTAATGAATATCATTATCAAAATTCTAATATGCAACCTCAGCCTTCTTTTGCTGATCTTCCTCCCTTAACTGATCTGAGATGCTATTTATCAGGATAAATACATTGGCTACGTTTTTGGACCAGTTTTAGCCTCTCCTGTCTCCATATTCACTTCTCCCTATTGTTGCCAGATCTTTCCATGCTTCAGGATCTCACTGCACCCTGAAAACATAATGAAGACTTTAAGCTGTTTAATTTGCTTACAATAAAACATTCACACTGAGTCAATGGGACCTTTTAACCATTATTTAGATGTCTGGGGATATTTTAGATCTAAGCGTCTGTATGCAATTTCTCTCCTGCCAGCTAACCAGCATCTCATCTGCAATTGCGTGTTACACTTTAGGCATCCAAACCTATAAGTTCCTTTTCAACCAAGATACACTATCACATGTGTACAGAAACCATTTTGATTAACTCTTACTTCTCTGAAACCTAAATTCACCCTCCCTTCCCCTCAGCTCTAGTTATGTCTAGTTCCTGATAAGATGACTTAGCAACTTACTACCAAGTCTCCAAAATTATCCGTGGGATTTCATCATCAGCCCCCCACATATATCACAGCCTCAGGGTTAGAAACAAGTATGAGCAGGTAATTCATAGAAGCTTGATTCTTCCCAGAACTTTAACATGTCGTCAGTGCAGAGATTCTGGTAGGATAGAGAAGACAGAGATCAATGCCATCAGAGCTTAGAGTAGGTTTTTCTTTTACAACAGAGACAAGTTTAGGAACTTGGATTAGGAAAAGGATTAGGAAAATATCCAACCATGATGGAGAGTATCCGGTGTGTTCACTCAGAGATACTTCACCTCAGCTCACCTAGTGGGAGAGCTAAAAGATAAAGACCAGGTGGGAAAAATAACAACCCTCAAGCAGGTTGCAAAGCCTGATGTTGTCATTGCCTGAGGTGCTGGTGCAGGGAAGGCTCTGCCCGGATTCTGCTGCCTCTTGTTGGATCCATGGGTTTACATGAGCTCCTGCTCATGCAGGGAGCAAAGAAGGAGCCCTGGGAACATTGGAGGGGAACAAGGAGAGGAAGTGAGCAATTCTAGGGATTGCTGTTCTTATTACTCTGAGTTGATAGGGACCAAAGGCAGCCTTTTAGTTAGAAATGGGCAGCATCAGAACTACCATGATGATGATCTCATCTGACAATTCAGGAGCAGTGGGACACTCTGTGCAGTAGAATTGAGATGGTAGGGAAATGAGTAGGTTTTAAGCTTTATTTTGCTTAACAGATATGAATAGACCTGCTAGGGACACCAGGCTTCAGACTGTTGCAATAATAGGCAGGAGCTTCGGGAGGATGGATGAGATGAAGACACAATTATCCTGTTACCCTGTTCATCCACCATATCAGCATTGACTTCTACCCTCTTCCAATGTGTATTTACAATGTCATTATGTAACTCTGTGACAATGTGTTCAATTTCCAGCGGTTGTGCTTTTGAACTTCTTACTTTCTTCTGTGCTGAGGTGATTATGGCTGCCATAGCTACAATAGGCTATGTGCTGTGAAACCTTTGAAGGATGTAACCACATGAAACCACAGCGTTCCCATCACATCCTCAATGTATCCAGAAACCTCAGACATTTTTCTCACAGAGTTTCACAAGCCAGGGTACTTCCCCAGGGAAGAGTAAACCTTGCAGAGAAGAGAGGTGGGAGAGCTGAGTGCTTTTTTAAAGATTCTGGAACATTCCCTGTCTTCCTTTTCCACTTACTGTGTGACAAAGATGCATCAGGAGATTCCACAGAAATCTGCATCAACTAGGTGGCAGACCTGAAACTCCTAGAAACTTACACTGTGTTCTCTGCTTTTACTAGGCAGCCTGCTTGAGCTAAAATCAGTGCTGAGCTTAGAGCCACTTTTTTCAGACTTGTGTTGCAGCTTTGCACTTACCTTCATTGAGGCTTCTTGATTGACAGTGACAACAAAACCTACTTGGAAAACTTGATTTGTTAGTGGGTTAAATAGTTTGCTGTATTGCAATTCCTGTGATGTGTGATATGGGCATGCCAGGAAGCAACAAAGAAGGCTGTAAGTGAATAAGCACTCAGTCTTTGTCCCAGAAAGAAACAGCTTTCAACATACCGAGTAATAAACCATTCCTCATATTATCATCTGTCTCTATCACTTAGTGCATTTGATCCAAATCATAACTTCTCCAGGGGTTGTACCATATGCTTGCAAATGTACTGGGTTTGTATTAAAAGCTATCATTCTCTATTGAGTAACATAACAAGAATCTCCTATGAATTTATGAAGTTCAGAAATCATCACAATGTAAGACACTAACACATCAATATTTATAAGCACTCAAACCACTCTTGTAGGTATACTTCCACTCTTCTTACTTCAACCACTTCTTTACCCTGGAGCTCTTCCCTCTGTTGCATCCATTTCACAAGTGGTAAGCAGTGGGAAATACATTCCTTCCCCATCTCAGTAAAGGTCTTAAAGATCTACAAAGGAAAACATTCGTATTAATGGAGGCTGTTTCCACCACATAAAAATACTAAAAGAAACTACTTCTTATTTTTGTTGTTTCCATTCCTGTCTGAAAACCAAATATTTGGTATCCCATACAGTATTAGAAAATACATCTTTTATTTTTCCATAGCAGAATCTGTAAGCCCTAATTGATTTCTGGTCCTTCTGAATAACATCAGATCTAGTAAGTGTAGGAAACACTAGGAGTGTACCGTAGTGGAAATCAATATAGCTTGCTGTTGAACTCCACAACCAATCTCCCTGGCTACACATTCTGATAAATAGACAGTATTGCTCCTCAGCTACATGCCATTAGCTACGCTTTTTCTCAAAGTGTCAGGAAGTAAATGCTATGCCTATCATTATCTCAAAACCAAGATTTTTTTGTCATTCTTCTGGGCTTGGGACACTTGTTTGGCACCTGTATTAGTTACAAATGTTATTAGTACCTCGTTTAGCTTGGTTATTGTTCTTCACGGAAGTCAGCAATAGCTTTACCAATATGTGTAAAAGCAACAACACAATGAAATTTGAATTTGAAAAGTAGCACTCAAAAAATAAATCAACTTAAAAAGAAGATAAATAGATTTACTGTGAACAAAATAAACATACTAAAGTAACAGCACTGAGCTTAAAATATTACAGTATGACATCAAAACCCTGAACAGCGTTTTCAAAAACCTGGCAAATATTATTTTTAGATGTTAATCTTTTAGAACTACTTTGGCATTTTTCCTACAAACAGAAGTTTTATTGTAATAATCAAGTTACAGACACTGTGTTCTTTTTTTTCAGGTTAGTACAATCTTCTCAAGGCACTAAGGCACAGTCATTAATTTCACAATGAGATAACTGAAAAGAAATTCATCTCACCTTCATAAAATAAGAAAAATGGTTCAAAGATCAGAAATGTAATGGCAAGTCCTTCAAAGGACGCATATACAAGGCTGCATATACTGGTAGCTTACTAGAAACTTGGCTTCCCCTCCTTTCACAGTTCTCTCTTTGATCTCAAGCTAAACATCAGAATCCAGCTTTTAAAAGACTTGAAGTGCCTTTCATTTTCTCTCAGCTGCCTGAGGAGCAACAACTCCCACATCTTACATGAAAGAATTTATTTCTCCCTAAAAATAACTTTAGTTTCAAATGTCCCCTACAAAGAGGTTGAAATAACTTTTCCTCAACTCTGAGAAGACAAAAGAAGGTAATTGCATGGGTAAGCCATTACCTACAGCAGGGAAGAAGGCAGAGGAGTCATTACAGATCTAGCTGGAGAAGTAATAGAACATTTTCTGCTTGTCACTTCTGTAAGAAAGAAATACAGTTCATATACGGCAACTTGTGGACCCCTCATATGTGGATCATTAACACTACCCACACTGGCTGAGCTGTTATTAGATATAATCTAGCAATTCTTATCCTTCAGGTGTTTTCTGGGTTTTTATTTTCCCCCTTTCCTTCTTGTAAATGCTGAGAGCATTGGGACTTTTTGCTGATTTGAACATTAATTTTCTCTGCTCCTCAGCTAACATTGCTCAGGGTCAGTTACATAGTATAAGCTTTTACTTTCACTGTGGTTAATTTAAGTTAAAAGTCAAGGTCTGGAGACCAGGATACATTTCCACTGCTCACAGAAGCACTTTTCTTCACTCATTTTTCTCAGGCAGGGGAACACCTACAGGCTGTGAACAAACCTCCAAGCTGAAAACCAGACCAATTAACCAGCCAAGGTTCAGATATTCAGGTGCAATAGAGCTGCTTTGTGGTTTTCAGGGTGGCAGATGCACAAGAGATTTCACTACTAAGTTTGCCCAGGTAAACCAAGAGAACACCATCTCTTTGATTACTCATATAAGATCTGACACACAAAAAAATGAGATTAATCCTACAACTAAGGAACCAGTAGGAAAGGAGAAACAGAGAGATGGTTATGGAACATGTTCCAACCTGTCACAGTGAGACAACACTCAACTCAATCACTTCACTCAGTACGAGTGGATGCACGCTCAAATACAGATATTTTCTTACCCTTGATTAGAAATGTCAGTATGCACACAGCTCATTGTGAAGCAGTTTTTAGCTAATAACATCACTGTGCTTGAGCACCCACCCTATTCACCAGGCCTGGCTCCCTCTTCCCAAAAAGAACTCAAAGGAACCCATTCCTTGTCAGTAGAAGATGGGAAAGCAGAAATGATTGAGATATTCAACAGCCTTTCAGAAAATTGTCTGTGGAATTACTTTGAACACTGGCAACTATTTTGAAGGTGATCATAGTTGATTTTCATAATTTGTTAAATAAAAAGAAGTACGGGCACAGTTTTGGGGTTTTTTTTGGTCAGACCTCGTATTTTTCCAATTTGTCTGGCTGTGCCCCAACAAAATAACCCCCCCAGCCCTCGAAAAAGCTGACATCCAAAACATTACAGAGCTTTTAATTGCAATTTCAAATTTCTTTTTTAGTATACTTTTCCTCAAAATATCTCTTCACTCAGAAATTAATAGGCTTAAAACAGAGGCTTGTGGTGGTTTGAGCTAACAAAATTTCTTGTTTGCTAGGAAAGAATAAGACAGAACTCATGCATAGTTACATGATACAATTTTTAAATATTTAAAAGTGAGAGAGATACAGATTTTGTCATGATTGATGCCATAAATATGAAGATATGGAAAATGTTTTGACACTTCTAGCTTGAACCCCATTATACATCCTGTGTGCTTTCTCTCAAAGGTGTATTTTGGCATAAAAGGCTCCCTTCCCAGCCAAGAGCCAGATGGACCACTCCATGATCTTTCACACTGCAAATAAAGTTTGGCCCCAAAAAGACTAATAATTGTAGAAGGGATGCTGTTGCTGCAACAGAGAGTAAAACAAAGATACATGTTGAGTTTAAATAATGTTTTTATTAGAGGTTTAGGCTGTCCTTTTACTTCCGTAAGAAAAGTACTTTACATAAACTGGTAGCATGTTTTAAATGTGCCTACACTAGATTCTGTGTCAGGGGACTTGCTAAGCCTTGCAAAGAGCAGGATCAAACATGAGAGAACACTCACTGTCACTTTTATTCATGCTACCTGGCCCTCGTTTGACCTCGGCCACCTAGAGGAATGAACCTGTAATATCTGCACTGCTAAAGGAAGCACAAGTTCCAGCACAAAAAACATCACACAGAGGGAAGAACATTAATCCCTTTATGCTCTGAATTCTGTGCCAACTGGCATACCTGGCACAATTTTCAATTTTAGCAATAGAATTAATGCTAGTCTAAGACTGAACAGTAGAACAGGCTGGCACCATGGGGCAGCTAGCTTTGAGCAGCACCACTTTGAAGCCGATGATGATTCATATATCTACAAGGACCCAGCCAGGAAACTGAAGACTTTAACTTTCTTCACTGTGCTGCAAATTGAAGACAATAACACCTACCAAATCTTAGAAGACGATCACTTGAGCCTAAGAAGAAAGCAGACACAAATATAAAGTATTTCCATTTTTCTGTAGAATTTAAGATTTTTTCATTTAATCTGCAACAGATATAGAGGACAGTGATAAAACTATTACATTGAATGTAATTCAGCGTAAGTAGTTTACTGTTAACATATAGCTTCAGAAAAAGACCTTTAATATCATTCATTTTAGCATTTTATGAAGAAAAATGTTTTAGGCATGCAAGTCCCACATCCTGAAAAGTATAATTTATAATAACTTTTCTCAAACATAGGGAGGTAATCTTTCAAAAAAAATATTTCCTGCTCACATTCATTACAACTACTTCATTGCATTTCATTGTCTAAATTTCTTTTTGTAATGTGACCATGAAAAAATTACCAGTTGCCATGCCTTAAACAAGAGCATACATCATTATCATACAGGAACCCATTCAAGCAGATTATGAAGGTCTTCATTCATTACATACAATATATTTATTATGATTCCATATAGCATTCACGCACTAGTAAATTTTCTTGATAGTCACGGCTTTAACAACCGTTTTAGCAACACCAAAACCTTTTAGAGTACTCAAATGGGTTTTTTTCACTTTTAATTGTTTCAGCTTCTCCTTTCTTTTAAAAACAATGACACAGGGGAGCATATTTGTAAAGGTTTTAATGTGTCGCTCACTGTTTTTCAGTATTGAAATAATTTCTATCAGAGTCCTAGTGTTTTAGGACTAGATGAAAGCAACTTTCCACTGAAGTCAACTGTATGATCACATCAGGACTGGATATGGTCCTTCTAGATGCAGGTTGGGGCTCTTTCAGAAAGATGGGAAGCTTGCACAAATTTTCTCCTTATTAAGCAGTTACCTGTGGTTTCAGCAGATTATTTGCCCAGGCTCTCCAAGAGGGAATTCTGCAAGGGAGAAATAAGAGGAGGAGAGAGAACCTCCTTAGCTTAGTCCATTGGAAAAAAAACCTGAAGCCACTGTCCAGTCTGCAGGATGCAGTAGTCACAGTCCTTACCGTGTTTGAGCCTGCCTGTTTATAAACCTTCTCTAAGCCGTGCTAGCCTTAGGAGCTGTATTGTGGTTTTCAAAAGAGATGCTGCAGTCCCTGCAGAGTCACAGGACTTCAGCCTTTCAATATTTGACAGCTGACGGACTGTGAGGACTTTGGAGCAATTCCTGTAAGGGCCAAATTATGGTCTACTCTGGAAAAGTAGGCAGCTTCTTCCCTACTGTTCCTTCCCCTGTTCCCCTACAATCCTCAGGTCATTATGCTACTGATAATATGTAAGGACAGAATATCAAGTCGCTGGTCATGGTGTCATAACAAACTTGAATACCTGAGTAACGAACATTTCTACAAAGAATTTTACAACCTGTAAGCAATATTGCAGGACAGTTTGCATCGCAGCATTTCCTGGATTTTGAAGAGAGAATGTAAATGAGTGATTACTTCTGTGTTTGCCATTGGTACCTAAAAGATTTTGCAGAGAAGAGGCAGCAGTTTCTTCTGAAGCATGACTTGTCTTGGTGAACACCAGTAGACACTAAGTTCTAAGTCTATTCGAGTTGGTTTCAAACCAGTTTCTGAGGTGTAGCAAATGCACAGATCGTTGTAGAAGAACGTGGAATGCAAAGCAAACTGCTTCACAAATATATAGAAATGCAGCCTGGCAGAGACTTGCAGGGCCAAAGAGACTGAGGTTGTGAACTAACCTGTCTTGGGAAAAAATAAATAGATGACTGCTGGAGGAATGAGGCAAAGAAAACAAACCAAGAATATGAAATAACCCTAGAAGAAAGCTGAAGAAAATATTTTCAGCTTGAAAACAGTGAAAGCAGAACTGCATTTGTTTCTTATTGTAGGCTTGGACAGAACCCCACTTTTCTCTTTTATTTTGAAGAGGGAGGTGAAGAATTGCATAGAAGCAGTCCTAGAAAAAGACTCTTTCCTATTAAGAGTTATAGTTAATCCTGAGAGATGATAACACTTTTAATTGATAAAATAACCAGGTGATCAGGCTCAATCAGCGTGGGTTTAGGAAAGATAAGTCCTGCTTGACCAATCTGATCTCCCTTCATGACAAAATGACCAGTTAAGTAGTTGATGAAAGGCCTGTGGATGTTGTCCACATAGACTTCAGTAAAGCCTTGGACACCATTTCCCATGGCATTCTCCTGGAGAAACTGGCAGCTTATAGCCTGGACAGACCATTGCTGGGTGAAAAATTGACCGGATGAAGAAGTCCAAAGAGCTGTGGTGAATGGAGTTGAATCCAGTCAGTAGTCAGTCACAAGTGGTGCTCCCCAGGGCTCAGTGTTGGACTTGTTTTGCTTAATATCTTTATCAAGTAAGTTTGCAGACACCAAGGTAGGCGGGAGTGTAGATCTGCTTGAAGGCAGAAAGGCTGTCCAGAGGGATCTGGAGAAGCTGGATAGATAGTTTAAGGCAAATAGTATGGGGTTCAACAAAGTTAAGTGTCAGGTCCAGCACCTGGGCCACAATAACTCCATGTTAAACTACAGGATTGGGGATGAATGGCTGGAAAGCTACCTAGTGGAAAGAGACCTGGGCATATTGGTCAATAACCAGCTGACCATGAGCCCAGGTGGTCAAGGATGTCAACAGCAGGCTGGCTGGTATCAGAAACAGTGTGGCCAGCAGGACTAAGGAAGTAATCATCCCCCTGTACTCAGCGCTGGTGAGGCTGCGCGTTGAATATTGTGTTTGGTTTTGGGCCCCTTACTACAAGAAAGACATTGAGGTGATGACCATGTCCAAAGGAGGGCAACCAAGTTGGTGAAGGGTTTAGAGTACAAGTCTTCAGAGGAGCAGCTGTGGGAACTGGGTCTGTTTAGCATGGAGAAAAGCTAACAAAGGGGAGACCTTTTGACTCTCTACAACTACCTGAAAGGATGTTGTAGTGAAGTGGGTGTTGGTCTCATCCCCGAGGTAGTAAGTGGTAGGATAAGAGGAAATGGCCTGCATCAGGGGAGATTCAGACTGGATATTAGGAAAGGTTTCTTCACTCAAAAGGTTGTCAAGCATTGGAGCAGGCTGCCCAGGGAAGTAGTTGAGTCATATCCATGGAAGTATTTAAAAAATGTAGAGATATGGTTCTTAAGGACATGGTTTAGTGATGAACTTGGCAGTGTTAGGTTTACTGTTGTACTTGTTAACATTAAATGTCTTTTCCATCCTAAATTATTCTGTGATTCTGTAATGTATCTGGAGATTTGATGAATAAAAACGTTACCTTTCTTGGTAGTGGAACACTTCTAAATGGAATAAATATTCTCTTTTGAGGAATGTAAGTTTACAAAGAAACACCTGTGTTATAATCAGAAATATTGTTTCCTGGCTGCATGGCTGTTGTGTGAGTTCTAGATATTCTTAGCACTCCTGTTGTGATAGGTTTTCTTTCAGAGACTCAAACATGCCCAAGTATCCATGAAGACAAGGGGGTACATGGAGTAGTTATGTAAGCATAAAGAGGAGGTTGCTTGTGATGGTACATGTAACCTCGAATACTTGGTCTCCGTCTTTCCTTCTTCATTCCTCTTCTTTAAAAGATTGCAAGGAATTTACTATTTCATAAACAAACCCAGCAGTTTTAAAATTCCAACTTGATATGTGTTCTGAATGCATTGCATGTTACTGTAATGGCCTCATCAGATGAGAACTTCCCTCATTACAAGAAAAATTCAGGTGCTCCTCTGCATACTACGTGTTGATCAGCTGTCTCTGGCTTCTCTGATAACAAGTAACAGTGACTTAAATAGGAGAGGTAGCAAGAGCCTCTTGGGAAGCTACTACAGTGTGGTTTTCAGTAATTTTTCTTTCTCTGGTAGTCTGTCTTGAGGATTTTGATAATGCTTTCCCTCTTCCTTTAATCTGCCAAAAGAACTAATAGAGGGAGGGAATACCTGGCTTTTGGATTCCTTTCTTGGTTTCTTATGGGAGGAGGAATCCCTGACCTTCGAAATTCACCGTACTAGCTGAATTTCAATAAAGGTTCCCCCTACTCTTCAAACAAATACAGAAAATCCCTTCTCTAACCTCTTTTTTGCTTGAAAATATTAAAAACTTTTTATTTACTCTTGCATTGAAGGAACTTGATCTCTGGCATAATTCATCTGATGTCCTCCACTTCTTCCTGTTGTCCCAGTTTAGCCCACCCCAGGCAGCAGCTAAACAATGGGCCGTATTTCTGTCACCCAGTTCCCTCAAACGGGGGAAGGGGAATCAGGAAAAGAAAGAAGACCCTAAAGTTGAAATAGAAAATTGAATTAATAAAAACAACTAAAATTATATTAATTCTAGTAATACTACTAAAGATAATAATAATAAATACAAAATATAAAATAAATACTTAGCAGTCACAGAACATGCACTACAAGCAGCAATTGCCAGAAGACACACACTAAGATCACAGCAGTTCCAGTCAGCAGTCCTCTCAGCTGTCATGAAGAGACCACAAAAAACAGAACTGGACTCTAAACAGCAAGACAAATGGGTCCTTGAGGGATGGTGGCCATCGAGAAGAAGGGCTATGCTGAGAAAGTTTCTCATTTATGTAAGGAACGTGACATTTACAGTATGAAATACTTTCTTTGATCAATATGGGTCAGTTGTCCAAGAGTGGCTCCTCATAGCATTATGCACCTGGTACCTTGAAACTGCAGAAGTCCATGGGTTCCATGAAAATAGCATTCTGTGGCTGGCCAGAAAATTAAAACAAAATGTCATATCACCTTTATTCTCACAGAGCCTGAAATACTTTAGCTACTGAAAAGTATTGTTACTTAGAAATGTAACTTTCTGAGAAGAAAATCAATACTATCCCAGCCAGAAAATGGACACCTATGAAATTACAATCTCTGGATACTGTGAAATTGAAACAAGGGTGAAATATCTGCTGCTGGAACTGTAAATGGAGTAGGTGTTGGTACACCAGTTGCCAGATGCGGTACAGCTAAACGTGCCTTTTAATAGGGGCAGTGCCTAGTAATCATTTTTCAATATGTTATCATCAGGTGTTCTTAGTTGTGTGTTTATTGTTAACACTATTACTTGATAGTGAATTTGGGCACATTTTTCTTCCATTCACTAAGGAAAATGCCATTGCGAGTTTAGGGGGCTTACCTTGCCACAATGAAGAAAGCACAGTGAGATAAGAGTAGAACAACATCTTCTCAGTCTGTCAAGACTGGGTTTCATTTCACAATTCAGTGACAGGGAGGGGTGTAACAGGATGCTAAACCCTGTAAAACAAGACTGCTGGGATGTTGACTTTCCGGTTTAGGTGGCCAGTGTTTAGAGTGGGAAGGCAAGTTTCAAGCTGAGAAGAGCCACCCCAAAACCATGCACAATGCCTCCTCTGAAACACATCTGAACGAGCTGACAAACTCCACTTGAGAACAGGCAGCATCCAAGACTGCATTCCTCCCAAGGTGCTTTGATTGCTAAACAGTTCAAATATGGGACCGACTAATACAGTGGTTTTATTACTGCCTCCAAAACCAACAACTTCATCTCATTTATTTGCTATGCACTTCCCTTACACTTAATAAGACTTGCAGGGAATGGATAGGCAATATGTGTATCTGTAAAGCAAAGGAAATTATATAACTAGGCAAATGTTAGAATAGCTTCCTGGGCCACAAGACACTGTGCCCTTTGGCAGATAACTGCAACCTTTCTGTAGGCATAAAAAACATTAAAATTTCAGCCTGGCTGAAATTTTTGAAGAATATCATAGCTTAAATAAGTAGTCCCTAAAAACTGTTTTGCATGATTTTCAGAAGTGTAGATACAAGACAAATTGAAACCTGCTTTGTGAGGTATATGACTTCTAGTTACGACTATTCATCTCAGTAGGTCATTGTGTTTTTAATAAGCATAGTTTCTGTCACTTTCAAACTAATACTAATATTTAATAATTGTATCTGTACTCATAGCCTACAGTAAACATTAGATAATTTGTTTGCTTAATCCTCTTTTGTCAGAGCTGTGTAAATATTATCTTGTCTATGCAATAAGTCCAGCAAGTGAATACCATGGCACAATCGACATGCTACAGCTAGTTAAAACTGGGATGACATGTCATTGCGTTTCAGTCCTTCTAGATGAATCATAGAATCATAGAATGACTTGGGTTTGAAGGGACCTTAAAGATCATTTAGTTCCAGTACCCCTGCCATGGGCAGGGACACCTCCCACCAGACCAGGCTGCTTAAGGCCCCATCCAGCCTGGCCTTGAACACTTCCAGGGAGGGGGCATCCACAGCTTCCCTGGGTGACCTGTGCCAGTGTTTCACCACCCTCATAGTGAAGATTTTCTTCATAATGTCTAATCTAAATCTCCCCCTTTCCAATTTAAAGCCCTTGTAAAAAGTCCCTCCCCAGCTTTCTTGCAGGTCCCCTTCAGGTACTGGAAGGCCACTATCAGGTCCCCCCCAAAAGCCTTCTGTTCTCCAGGCTGAACAACCCCAACTCTCTCGGCCTGTCCTCTTAGCAGAGGTGCTCCAGGCATTTCATCTTCTTCATAGTCCCCTCTGGACTCACTCCAACAGTTTCATATCCTTCTTAAGTTGAGGATTCCAGAATTGGACACAGTATTCCAGATGGGGTCTCACAGACGTGGAACAGAGGGATAGAATCGCCTCCCTTGACCTGCTGGCGACGCTTCTTTTGATGCAGTCCAGGACACAATTGGCCTTCTGGGCTGCAAGCACTCATTGCTGGCTCATGTCAAGCTTCTTATGAGTCAGCACCCCCAGGTCCTTCTCTGCAGGGCTGCTCTCAACCACATCGTCCCCCATCCTGCATTGATACTGGGGGATACCCCAACCCAGGTGTAGGACCTTGCACTTGGCCTTGTTGAACCTCACAAAGTTCACACATATCTGGAAGTTGCTATAAAATCCAGTGATGATCTCTCCAAGGGCTGGGGAAAGACCAAAAAAACAAAACCTGGAGAAAAATACGAAGACAGAAAAAGAGTATCTAGTATTTTTCAGAAATACAGTACTTTGTAGATAATCAGCACCAGAAACTGACATGTCTTGTAACTTCTGACTTTAAGCCCCAGGTTGATTTAGAGACAAATGATTGTGTTCACTAAACAGTCAGCATACCTCGGTGAACACGTGGATACAGTGTGAGCTTGTCCTACTTAAAAATGTCAGTTAGAAAGAAGATGGATGTTCAGCCTACCCTGTTTATATTTCACCATTAAAGGCACAAAAGGAACATGCGTTAATCACTGACCTGATACAAAGTCTGGCATTGCATCCTGAAAGAGAAAATCATTATTTTAATTGGAACTAATGGCTTGTGGCCATGATAACTCATGGTGAGGCACAATATTAATGTCACTTTGTCTGGTGACAGAATATCTTATGCCCACTTACTCACAGTCTGCCACGGTGTCAGTTGACACAAATTGGCACTGTCTTCAGGCCAGATCCACAAAAAAAGGCTTCATTCTCTTTCATCCCTAAAAGAGAGATTTGAAGTTTTTTATCTAATGTCACCTGAAAGTGACAAATACAAGTACAAGCTGGGACTACTCTTGTTAGCACTTAATTGGGAGTCAGTAATTACCTCCACACATATATTCCTCTTTTGTATTCTATACCAGGTGTGTTCGAGTTAGATGGACATTTTGCCCAGGAAAATGTACATCAAAGCACAAAAAGGAAGGAAGAGAATTTTATTCCTGCCAGTGAGTTAAGTGCAATAGGTGATGTTTTCTAATAAAATAACATTATCATATCCAAAGAGAGAAAATCCTCATTTTTACTTAAAGATATGTAAAGATTATCTTATGAAAAATTCAGAAGTTATTTACTCTTACAGATTATTTTTATTGTTTCTGTAATTTGCAGAATTCTAAAACAGAGATTGCTTTAATGCTTTAGAGCTATCATGGTTTATTATGCTAAGAACTGACATCTAAACTGACATCAGAACTGATTTTATCTTCTTATAATCTTTTCCTTTTGAGATACAAGAGGGTGGTGGATGTTGCAAGCATTTATTTTCCAGTCTTCATCAGAGTTGTTGAGAATATGAGGAACAGAGTTTGCATAGGAAAAAAGTTCATGCTGGGTTTGACCTAAAGCCCTTCAGAGCCATCACTTTAAATTCCTCCTATATCCATCCAGGCTTCAAGATCAGAGCACTCAAATCATAAAAGTACAGTATAACTAGGAACTAGTGGATTGATTAGATTTCTCCTAAAAGCTATTTCAGTTCCTTCAAGCTGCATAATTGGAGGATTGTGATGGACGGCTATAGGCTGTTTTGTAAAGACGGACAAGGAAAAGGTGGAAAAGTCGCACTCTGTATTAAGGAGAACTTTGAATGTATGGAAATCAACTATGGTCATTGTGGAAGGCCTATTGAATGTCTCTGGGTCAAAATCAGAGGGATGATCTCCAGGGAGACCTTCCAGTAGGCATGTGCTACTGACCTCTAAACCAAGACGACAAGGCCAAAGAAGTAGTACTTGAGTCACTTAAAGCAAGCTTTCAGTCAACAAAACATGGTTCTTATGGGTGATTTTAAGTACCCAGACATTCACTGGAGGAACAACACAGCAGTTTATATGCCATCCATTAAGTTTCTGGGATGCGTAGAGGACTTCTTCCTCATGCAAATGTTTGATGTGCCAACCAGGAATGGGATACAGCTGGACTTGCCACTCACAAACCAAGGAAACCTGCTTTATAATATTTCAGTTAGTGACAGCCTTGGCTGCGGTGATCACAACATTGTGGAGTCTGAAATACTGCTAAGCAGGCTGAAGGTCAGTTCCAAGACCAAGGTGTTAGATTGTAGAAGAGCAAACTTCAGCTCACTCAGAGCTCAGTTGGAAGGCATCCCGTAGGAAGCTTCCAAAGAGGATAAAGGAGCTAGTGAATGCTGGGAGTTTTTCAAGAACACTATCCTAGATACAAAAAAAAGCAGTTTATCCCCTCTGAAGGCAAGGGAAGTAGGTAGAGCAAGAAACCCTCTTAGCTTGACTATGAGCTTCTGGGTCTGCTCAGAACCAAAAGGGAAATGGAAAAGTGGAACGTGACTCCTTGAAAATTACAAGGACATTAGCAGGTTACATAGAGGTGCAGTTAGGAAAGCAAAAGCTCAGCTCAAACTTCAATTTACCACAGATGACAAAAACTTCAAGAAAGGGTTCTTAAGTTATGTTAACAACAGCAGAAACAGAAGAATACTGGCCAACTGTTAAACAGGAGAGGTGAAGTAGTCACCAACAGTGCTGAAAAGGCAGGGATCCTCAGTACTTTCTTTACCTCTGTTTTTACCAGCACTGTTGAGCCCCAGGTCATGGGAACATACATCCAGGTTGACGCAGACGCTGACCTGTCATCACTGAATGAAGGGTTGGTGTGTGAACTGTTACAATAGCTTGACCTATACAACTTAGTTGGTCCAGGTGTCATCCACCCAAGGGTGCTGAGAGAGCTCACTGATGTCATTTTGGTCTCTGCTATACAAGAAAGATGTGGGTAAGCTGGAAAATGTCTGTAGAAGGGCCACTAAGATGATCAAAGGAGTAGGAAACCTACCATATGAAGTAAGCCTGAGAGAACTGGGTTTGTTCAGCCTTGAGAGGAGAAGGCTTAGGGGAGACCTTATCACCATGCACCAGTACATGAAGGATGTGTGCTAAGAGAATGGAGGCTCCCTTTTTACAAGGAGTCACATGAAAAAGACAAGGGGTAATGGGCATAAGTTGTTCCTGATGAGATTCCTATGAGATTCCAGAAGAAAATTTTTCACAATGAGAACAGTTGAACATTGGAATCATCTCCCCAGGGAAGCTGTGGATTCCTCTACACTGAACATTTACAAGGCTCAGTTTGACAGGGTGCTGGGCCATCATATTTATACTATATATCATCTAAAAAAGTTGGAATTGATGATCATTGAGGCCATTTCCAACCTGGCAGTCTGATTCTGTGATTCTATAATTCTACAATTTTTTAAACAAATCTGAGAGCCAAATCATAGGCCTAAGAGCAAGCAATTCATTTTAAATTCATTGTTCTACAGGACATTTTTGTATAATAGGTGCAAATTTCAGCAACTAAATTGCAAAATTAGCGTCTTCATCTTAAAACATTTTTGAATTCTTCTGTTTCTTAACTAAAATAGTTGCAAAATGTTGAGTTATGCACACAACACTTCCCAAAGAACACAAGACTTCTGTGCTGTATTTGACCATCAGTGAGTCATATAAGGTAAATTTCCAAGGTAGTACATAATAAACTTAATTGGCTTTTATTGATACAATATGTAAAAAGGATATTTCACATCATAACTTAAAAATCATCAGTTCCTGTTGACATCATGCCATAAACCGACACTTTCACATTGAGCATAAATCTCAGCAATGTCTAACTTTTTTCTTCTTTTTTATTGACATTTTGAAGGAAATGATCTGTGGATCATCGTAATCCACCATATTATAATCTTCTGCATGTGCAATGATCAGTGTCAAATTCATCATTACAATTGTTTTTACTTCACATTTTTCTATGTTATTTAAAACTACAATGGTGGTATTTCTCATCTGGCTTGCAAACAACACTTTCATCTACTCTATTTAGGATGCTTCCAGATTGAATCTGCTTCTCATCTTGTGGAATCAAATCTGTGTATACATTGTTGTATTTGAAAGGCACATGACCAATTATTCCGATGGGAATTGAGAATTGCATTTAAGCTAGTGCAATAATCCAAAATTTCTGAAAACGTATTCCAAAGTGTTCCTCATTTTTTTCATCTTGAAAATACAAGGACCATCTTATGTTGATTTTCCATTCGCAAATCATGACATGCAAAGTTCAGTCTTTAGCTCAAAGGACACCCTGAGTTCAATGAAGTTTGAGTTCTTATTTAAAGCTTATCCTTTTCTGGAACCCCTTAAGCTTTGTATTCCCAAGCAACGTCTTTTCATACTAGCTGTTCAGCCAATAGTTCTTAGTGTTTCCTGTTCCCAAGAGTCCTACAAAGAATTTGATTCTGAAACTGGATCTCCTTGCTCTTACTTGAACAATCATATATCACCCTAGAAAATGACCAAGAGTAGTGGGAGAAGAAATTCAGTATATCGACTTCACACGGTAGTCTGAAAAATGACTCAGTAGACTGCTTGCAGGAGACATTACAATAGATCTTGTAAATATTTCTCTGCTGTATAATTCTCTGCTTAGGCAAGTTCTCACTTTGGATCAAATTGTGGTCCATGAGAGGGCATTATTACTACACAAAAAAACCCCCAAACCTTAAGAAATTATGATGCTTTGTGAAATAGTGGAGGCATGGGGGACTTTATTGACTACTCTAAAACAAATGCAGGAGCAGTCTGTGTTATACTCATTCACCTTCCCAGAGATCATTGTTGGATGACAGCTTTGCTAACAGGGCATTTCTAGGCAGAGGCATGGTTTGCCCTAATAGAGCCATTATGAAAATAAACGATTCTCTTTATCCCCTCTCAACTGAAATAAGGGCTTATGAAGCTGTATTTTGAGATAGTCTGCAGTGGTACATATGGTCTCCTTCTTGATTTGTTAAAAAGACAAATAACTCTGAGAAGTTCCATTTAAAAAGTAATAAAGATCATACTAAGCTTGAATCTAGAGCATGCTATGCTAAGTGTTTAAAAAAAATATAAGAGCTCTTTTTTCTTCCTTCTTTTACAATTAAATTAGAGTGAGGTATCGTTTTTACGGAACCTTGAAAATACTATCATGTTTCTTAGGAGTGTTATTTATTTTCTTAGAAAGCAAAAAGCAAACATATGATTCTGAAAGTCCAGCTATGCTTAATTTTGGTAACTGTTAATAAAGCAGAATTGGAGAAATTTTTCCTATGGAAACGCTTCATTCAGGAATAGATGCCCTTTTTCGCTGCTTTATATACTACAATTCACATATGTGTACATTTTTGTGTGTGCTGTCTATCAACAGTTGAACATCCTGGGGCTCTAAAAGACTGCATTTAAAAGTATAAAAGCTTTAAGAGAAGCCTTCCGTGCCAATAAATAATGAAAAGCCTGTAGCCGTAAACTACTCAATTATTTCCAACTTGTTTGCCATTCAGCCACGGCCCTTGTCCCTGTACCTGCATTGTCAGTACATCCTACAGCTGCTTTTGAGCCTCAAACTGAGAAAGCTGGACAACTCTATTCATAAATACATCCAAAATGTATATCCCCTGGTGTGGAGAAAGAGCAATTGCTATGGGTTTGTCTAAAAATGCATGCAGTTATAAGATGTGTATTAGCACTCCAGTCTTCTAAACATATTCTGCTGTACGTTAGAGAAATAACAGAACATAAATACAGAACATAGCCCTAATGGAAAAGTTGATTGATCGAGACAATAGCCAGGAAGGATTCTCATGACAGAATCCACAATCTTATTAATATGAAGCATTATTTAATCCACTATTAAACATTACTTAATTTACTATTTAATTCACTAGTGAAAGGAAAGGAGATCTAACTTCTGGGAACAGAGAAAAGGACAAGGATGACAATGAATTTGGGGGAAAAGTCACAGATTTGGGGGTCCTGACACAGATTTCACCAGTACATTTATGTCAACTTAGAGAAGATTTTACAAGTGAAAATTTCACACTTGGTTCAGTTCAGTCATTAGCTAACCATCTTGACAAGACATGAAAAGAGAGAGAGTGGTGTGTCACTTCAAGAGCAGTGTATAGCAAAATGGACATACCAGCTAGATTTGCAGTTGAAAACTTTGGAAAGAGGAGATCTGAGTGCATCACAGCAAACCTGATGATGCCCAAACCTTCCCATTTCTCATAACTAAACCTTAAATGCAAAAATGCTTCTTTAGGACACTGAAGAAAGAAGTGTTTTCTCCAATAAGATGATCTTGTAAAACCAAGTAATATTCCTGATCTTAAACTTCTCATTCTATTCATATGTTTTGATAATCTGTTGGATAGAAATTGAAAAACTTTACCATTGTTATCCTGGACTCTAACCTGTCCTAATGATTTGGCATCCTAATTCAGACTCCCATCTACTTCTTAAGTAGTTCTCGCTCTTTCAATTTGCTAAATTATATACAAAGAAATTGTACCACCACAGAAACATAAACCAGAGAGGACAAGAAACTAATTCCCATATAACAACATAATGGTTTTAAAACCAATGAAAGTGTAATGAGGAGAGTAAAAATCTAATTGGTCTTACATATGGAAGGTAATTCAAAACTTGGATCATTCCTAATCCCTTTGTCTGTTTTCCTTCTGTGTTTATCAATTCTTTTTTTGAAGGAAAGCAAAGCTGATAAACACCAGAAATAAATGTACTTATCAGGATAAAGTATCTTAGACCTTTGTACATAATCAACTCCTAGTAGCAAAACGTTTTCACTTTTTCGTTTCATTCCCTAGTTCTGAACAGTTTGGTTTGTGGGGATTTAATGATACTGAGCATTAAACCACCTCTTTATTTTTATAACTGGAATGGTTATAGTCAGCTGCCCCCTTCTTTGTGGGAATTAGGTTATTTAATTCAGTCGATTGAAGCATATGGTAACAATTGCAATATGCTGTGACTCTGCTTCTTAGAAAGTGGTTTAGACTTTTCATCTTTGGGCTTGGGACATGCAACAAAACTCAAAAATATTTCAGAGGTTACTATTCCAGCAGTGCAGATCAGCTAAAATTTCTTTACATAAACAAATATTAAGAGAAACAGGAAGTGAACAACATAGATTCACTTACAAATGTTCTCAGCACTTCACTGCAGTGAGAGAGGGACATTGTGAGGATACGTAGCCTACATCACCACTCTCTGTTGTATAAAAACGGTGCACTAGCACCCTGTTTGCCACTTACCTCTTGATTATTTAACAAGGAAAATGTCATTAAAACATGTGGAGAAGAAATCACAGATGTCCCATAAAACACAAATATGAATTAGAAGACAAATTAGTTGAAAGCATTTTGGTGCTGCATGTAAGGAGCCAGAAGAAATAGTCCAAAATTCTAGAAAAAGTAAATTAGAATTATCACATTCATATAAGTTTCTGAATCACATCAAAGTACTCAACTTGGAGAAACGTAACTGAATTTACCTGGGGTTGTTTCGACATAGTTTAACTGTTTATTGTGCTTTCTGACTATGATGAAGAAAAGGGAGGGAGTTTGCCCAATATTGATGCCCATTTAAAACTTCATTGGTAGATAAAATTATTTTTCTGGGCTGTAGAAGATGTCTTCAGAATAATAAAAAGATTAGCTATGGAAATGCAGGAAGCCATAGAATTTTCTCTGCATGGTAAACGACATCTTACTGAACCAAGGGGTTTGTTATAGGATTTCTGATATCGAAGGAAAAATAAAGCAAGTCATTAATCTGACTGTTCTCAGCTACATTTAATTAAAAGTTGAACACTTCTTTTATCAATTTCTTACTTCTTTCACCCATCTCAACAAAAAATGTTATTCTTGGGCTTAGAGTAAAATAAGAAAGTTTCATACAATGTTAAAGTCTTTGCCATCACCAAAGATAATGGTTTGTTTGCCTAAGGGGAAAATGGAATGAATTGTAAGTAATGTAAAACATTCTTTCTAATTTCTTTTTTTTCCCTGCTCTGCAGCATTTCTTTAACCATAATCAGATGTAGTTTTAGGCCTGTGGGGCTGCAATTCAGAACAGAAGCTCTTTTAACTCCCAGTTGTCCCTGGAAATGTCTTCTTTTACAGAAACATCCTTTACATTGTTGTGTTCCTCAAGAGTTTCAGTTTTATTACCAGCCCAGGGAAAAAAAAAATAAAATAAAAAACAGCCAATCTTGTTTCTGGTGCTTGCAAAATTTCTGCTTCAACCATACCAACATCATCAATATCCATCAGTCAGAGTGGAGATTTTTCAAAAAAATGGCTTTCAAGTGTACTCTCATTTGCTCAAACTAAAGTATACATTTCACATTAAATTAATAAATCAGGATGATTGAAGAATACCATGAATAAAATAACAAAGGAAATCAAACAGGCATGTCAGGAAATGCAGACGCGTCTCCAGTTCAAATGTTGCTGTTCCAATATCTCATGACAATGTACCCTTATTTATTTTCTACAATGAGAAAATGAAGGTGCTGCTAATAAGACTTTTTAAAAAGAATTCTTATTTTCCTTCCCTAGAATTTTAAGGAAAGAGTACAACTTGCCATGTCAGTGAATTTATACAAGCCCTCTTGCCAGAAACAGAGGTGGGTTAAATGTTTTAATACTAGCATGTGAAATGGCATTGAAAATAGTAGACTTCCACCTCTCATGCTTTCTAAATCTTGTCCTTTTTTCCTCATTCCAAAAAAAAAATAAATAAACTTGTAAATTGTCTTATCAGTTCTGCAGCGTTTCAGGCCTTATGCACACTTCTTTATAACATTCTAGAGGACGGGTTTTAGGGTTCACCTGTACAAAAAGCAAATAGATCTCAAATCACGGAAGTCCTGCAAGCTGCAAACAGCAAAACATGCTCAGAAAACAAGTCTCATAAAAAACTCCTTTTGTGTGTGTGTGTGTGATGGGACACCAAGACTTTCTGTGGATGTCCACACAGTAGGGCCTATTGTGAAAGATCAAGGGGTTGTTGTTTTAAACTAAAAGAAGAGAGATTCAGACTAGATATAAGGAAGACTTTCTTTACCACGAGGGTGATGAAACATTGGAACTGATTGCCCAGAGAGGTGGTGGATGTCCCATCCCTGCAAACATTCATGAGCAGGTTGGATGGGGCTCTGAGAACCCAATCTAGTTGAAAATGTCCATGCTTATTGCAGAGGGCTTGGACTAGATGATTCTAAATGTCCCTTACAACCCAAATTGTTGTGTGATTCCATGATTCCATAGTTCGATGGTATCTGCCAGAGAAAGAGTTAATGTTATGATTCTACATAGTTCCAAATCTGTGAGATGCATGAGCTCAAGGATGTCAGCTACTGCTTGTGGCCAGTGAATACGTGGGGTTTTCACCTTTGGAGAAATGCAAGCAAGGCAGAAGAAGAACACATATGCAATGTGAACAAGCAGAGAGGAACACCAAGTGGATCAAAACATAATTTGACTACTAATGTAGCTTTTCTGACTTTTCCTCTCTCAGGCAATAGAGCACAAGCTTCTGCTTAGCTTTGCAGATTTACTCAGGCTTTGGGTATTTGACTTGTTCTCCAGAAAAAAAAAAAAGCATATGGTTTAACAAGGGTGAGACTTGGGAAGTCAGGGACTGAACTCTACTTATTCTCCTAAGCTGTCAGTTTCCCTGAAGAAAAGTAAGGAAATATCAGTACAACCTCAGCAAATGAATTAAGATCCTGCAGTGAATTGAAAAGATCCCTTTTAATACACTGTGCCTTCATCAATATATAAGGAGGGATGGAGGAAATGGCAGCAAAATGTCAGCCATAGTAACACCTACTAGAGCTCTCACTTCTAGGAACAGCTAAAAATGGGAGGAGTCTGGGAAATAGCAATAGTGATGAAAAGGGTTTCAGTGAAAACTTCTCACGTACTGCAACATTTTAATGCAATCATAAGCAGAAAATAACATTTTTCTCACTCACCAAAGTAACACCTCTCTTTCTCAATGGAATAGTTGACAAATCAGTTAAAATAAAATGTAAATTGAGTTTTCCATCTGGCCACTGTGACATCCAATAATTCAAGCCAAATAATGTGTTGTCTTTAAGAAAATAATTCTACCAATCTTCAAAACTTTATGCTCTGGTTTCTTCTTTCCCTCATAGCTCAGTTTAAAACTCAAGATGATGACTAGACTTATAGAACAAAGCTGAAAGCAAGTATGTTTTGCAAAAACTCTTTCCAGTTCCTGTGAAATTCATATGGTTATATTTTTCTCAGTTTAGCCAATGATAAGAAATCAAATCAGGGAAATTTAAATGTGTCTTTTTAGATAAAGTCATGATTCTTTCATTTAGCAGTCACCGTTGTTAACCAATTCTAAAATCACTGCTGTGCTAAATGTATTTATGCAAACTTAATGTCACCTTGCACTAGCTATTTTTCTCGGTTGTGGTTCTTTTGGGTTTGTTTTGTTTTGGGGGTACACATCTAGTTTTCTTAAATTCCACAAGAACTTTCTTGCATATTTGTTGCTCCTAGTAGTTGGTGACATTTTCTTTAACTAGACTTCAATGGACAAGGCAATCCACTTTGTCATGTAACCCTTATATCAAAATGACAGAAGATTGTGCAATTTAACACCTGGAGAAATTTTCATTTATTCTGCAAGATATAGATAATACTTTCATTAACAATGCCTAGATCAGAGTTTCAAAGCACACAGTTATAGACTTCCCTTTGGGCTACTATTTATGTATTTTTAAAGATAAATATTTCAGATTAATAAATCTAATGTGAACAAGAGCTCATCTTTTACAGAAAGCAGTTTCAATGTCTAAACAAGACATTTGCTAATGATGCAACAATAACAATTTCCATATTCATTATACAGAAGGTATTTGTGTTGTTCTCAGACGAAGTGATTTTATTTCTGAGCATGAAACTTCTGCTCCTCCCCCAACCCCCCAAAAAACCCATACCTACACAAGTAAAAAATCCCCTTAGTGCTAAAAAAACCAGAAATTCTTTTTGCAGTTTCACTTGATAAAATTGATTTGCAAAATAGTTCATCATTTCGACAGAACAAGGAGCAATGACCACAAACTAAGAAAAGGAAAAGGAAGTTCCATCTCTGCATGAGAAAAAACTTCTTTTCTGTGAGGGTGACAGAGCACTGGGACAGACTGCCCAGAGAGGCTGTGCAATCTCTTCCTCTGAAGATACTCAAAACTCGCCTGGATGGGATCCTATGCAACCTATTCTAGGTGAACCTGCTTTAGAAGGGAGATTGGACTAGATGATCTACAAAAGTCCCTTCCAACTCCTACCATTCTGCGACTCTGTAATTCTGTGATTCCTAAAAGACATAGTTAAAAGCGAAGTTTAATTTTAAATATAATATGACATACCTCACAGAGAAGGGAAAGGCAAGAAAAGTAAACTGAGATTAATTCTACCAGTGTCTCCTAATGGACTGCAAGCTTTCTTTGAAGTGTGTGGATTGTTGTAGGGAAAGAAATTGGGACTGGAATATCTGATTCAAGAGGACACTCTCAAAACAGACAAAAGAGTTAACACACAGCTCAACCTTGCATATGCTTATCCACTAGTCTTCTGAATATTGTTTTGTAGCAATCCTCTGCAAAGATCATAGATACACCAATACCACTAGGGAGGAGTACACCAGTCTTTCACTGGGTTTATGTATTGATTACCATAAACAAATTACAGAACAGGTATTATTGTAAGCCTGCCTTTTAGGGAAGAAGGTGTGAAGGTGGAGAAAAGACAAGGGAGGGACAAGACGAAGTATCGGTCGCCTAGTTAGGCCTGCTTCAAAAAGAATGGGTTAACTTTAACGTGCTACATTTTTTGTCTTCAAATATCTGACTTTTTTCACTATGTGTGGGTGCCATGAGTCCTCATATGCTCAATAAGTATTTGGCTGACCTGAGCAAGGAATTGTTAAGTCCACTACCCTCAGACTAACAAAGTTCACCTTGTTTTACATTTTTTTGTTAGAGAACAGTATATATTGTTGCAGAACAAATGAGATGCTAGGCATCCTCAGTGTTATAACAAATCTTGTCCCAGGCCATCATGCGTAATATCGCACTCCTATATTTATGACTCATTTATAAAGTTAGTGGAGGCAACATGGCAGTTCCTAAATTCCATTGTAGGGAGAGAAGGAAAAGTTAATTGACACATTTGTGCTGGTCTGCCTCAGTCAAAGTGAAGTTGTGGAAACTGAGTGTTGTTACAAATACGAAGTGATTAGGTTTATTCTGCTAAGTTCCCAGTCAGCAAGAACTGGAATCACAAATCCAAAAATCACATCTTGTATCGACTGCCAGTACCGATAGCAGTATCAGCAGACAGATGAAAACTGCCTCTTTACGATATAAAAACAATACTAACATCTCCTACTATTCACAGGAAGAGCTTGTTGACAAGAAATATTGCACTCTTCCTTGGTCCACTCTTGACTGACACAGGGATGAGGACAGCATTCAAACATGACTGTGCCTAGGAAGATTATGGAACAGATCCTCCTAGAAGCTATCCTAAAGCACATGGAGGACATGGAGGTCAATCGAGACAGCCAGCATCAATGGAAAATGGGAAAAGCAATGGATGTAGTCTACCTGGACTTTTGTAAAGCCTTTGACAAAGTCATAGAATCATAGAAAAGTTTGGAAGAGACCTCTCAGATCATCCACTCCCACCGTACCTGTCTCCCTACTAAACTATGTCCCTAAGAAACTCATCTACCCATCTTCTAAACACCTCCAGGGATGGTGACTCCACCACCTCCCTGGGCAGCCTGTTACAAACCCTGAGCACTCTCTCAGTGAAGAAATTCTTCCCAATGTCCAGTCTAAACTTTCCCTGGCACAACTTGCAGCCATTACCTCTCATCCTACAACTTGTCGCTTGTAGGAAGAGCCCAGCACCCACCCCATCACAACCTCCTTTCAGGCAGTTGTAGACAGGGATGAGGTCTCCCCTCAGCCTCCTCTTCTCCAGGCTAAACAACCCCAGTTCCCTCAGTCTTTCCTTACAGGACTCGTTCTCCAGCCCCCTCACCAGCCTCGTTGCCCTTCTCTGGATGCGCTCCAGCCCCTCAATGTCCTTCCTGTAGTGAGGGGCCCAAAACTGAACCCAGCACTCGAGGTGTGGCCTCAGCAGCACTGAGCACAGGAGCACAATCACCTCCCTGCTCCTGCTGGCCACGCTGGGTCTGACACAGGCCAAGATGCCATTGGCCCTCTTGGCCACCTGGGCCACTGCTGGCTCATGTTCAGCCGCTGTCAGCCAACACCCCCAGGTCCTTCTCTGCCAGGCAGCTGTCCAGCCACTCCTCCCCAAGCCTGTAACGCTGCACGGGGTTGTTGTGACCTAAATGGAGGACTCTGCACTCGTCCTTGTTGAACCTTGTTCAACTTTGTTGAACGGTCTCCCCCAGCATCCTTCTCTCTAAATTGGAGAGACATAGATTTCATGGGTGAACTGTTTGGTGGATAAGGAATTGGTTGCACGGTCATATTCAGAGAGGAGTGGTCAATGGCTTGATGTCCAAATGGAGATGCATGACAAGTGGTGTCATGCAGGGGTCCATACTGGGACATTTTCATTGATGATACAGATAGCGAGAGCAGCCTCGAGTAGCCTGGTCTAGTGGAAGGTAACCTTGCCCATGGCAGGGGGTCTGGATATGGATGATCTTTAAGGTCCTTTCCAACCAAACCATTCTATGATTATAGATTTTACACCTTCCTATGCAAATGGAGTATAGGCTTACCATAAATTTCAGTAATATCCTTTTAACATGGGACTCTCCTAGTAAACCTTTTTCCTAAAAGTGAGCATGATACAAGACCACAAAAGGCCTTTGATCCACAATACCGGAACACCAACTAGCACATGGTAGTTTTTGAGATGGAAAATTGAAATTGCTGGTGTGTAACACTGAAACAAGAGAGCTCAGCATAAATTCTGTACAACATACTGTTTCTGGGTGGGGCTCTGCTTTCACTTTTCCTCTTGGTTCAGTAAGTCTTACTGTTACATAACTGTTTGCATTTTGCCTCTGGGCTTCTTTCCTGCTGCCTGTTTTCTCCTGGGAAAAATGTATCTTTCCACCTCTGAGAACTACTTACACACACAAGACCCCCCTACTCTTTGTTGAAGTCTTTCTGCTTATTTGTATTGCAGTCTCCCTGTTCCTGTCTTTCACGTTCTCTTAAGAGAGCAGAATAAAGTAAGCAGAAATCGGGTTTCTGCTTCAAAATGTTCGGTTGGTTTGGGGAAGAAACCTACTTTATCTCCTTTGGGAGAGCTCCACCTGGCCTAGACTATAGAAAATAAAACAAGGTAAAAAGGAAACCCTTTCCTCTAACAAGACATACAGTACCCATATATCATGCTGCAGATTGGTGGTGTGATATCAGTTTTCTTTAGCCTTTACTCTTTGCAATTGAAATATATGCCCTTTTCTTGTATCATTTTCCTCTCTAGCTGAGAAAAACTCTTTTCTGTCACACAGAAACACAAGAAGCATTTTGCTTTCAAACCTCAGAAGAGAGACAGGACTCAATTCATTTAACTAATTAGAATAGTGTGCATTACCCTTTAAGTAGATTGTAATAAGGGTACGTTGTAGGCTGAAGGGACATGAGCGATTGAGAGTCTTTCAGGGCTGGTTCATGTTCTCACAGTAAAATGGCAAGTTAACCTCTTTAACCACTATTTGTGTGACTTCCCCACTGGCAAATTTAGTAAAACACATATATAGTATCTCTCGAATATTAGGCCTTTTCTGTGGGCACCAAAAAGTCTGCTTGCAAAATGTAACTGTAGTAGAACATAGGAAACAACACTACCTTTGATTTTGTTTAGTAACTTAACGGCACACAACCAAACAGGTTATGCATTATGTTTTAAAACAATCTACTATTGCCTTAGATTCCCTTGAGTGTTTTTTAAGAAACACCAAGTAAAATAATGCTATTGCAAAGCCCCGAGCATACTATATCATGAGTCTGACACTACTTTAATAATGTATCACCGAAGCATGCCTTTGGTCTAACAGGATCAATGGGGGCGAGTAGTTTACTAAGAGAAAAAAAGCAGATATAGAAGAAAATCAGATTGAAAATCTGTACTTAAGTGCATGTTTTCTAAATTAGAATATATTCAAACTATAATTTCTAAAAGTCTATATCAGTTTAGCTTAAATTTGGTGCTTTATACAATGCTTTTGGCTTCACTCTCTTGAAAAAATAATGTTATTCATTTCTTTAAGAAAGGTCAGGGGGTTTTGTTTCAATTAATGAAATGTGGTAGAGATTGGATTATGTACATTCAGTTATCCTTTAACAATATTCCTTTTCCTTCAGGTAATATCGATATGTTAGTAATTTTAAAGGACTGGTTTTAAAAAATGCATGTTAAGTCCCTGTATAACTTCCGACTAAAGGATATATCATTTACTTTGTCCTTATGGTGCTACCCAGATGCTCTGTAACTTGCTAATATCTTTTTAGCTCTCCAATTGAAGGCTTAAAATCTTTGCTTCCAGGTATATATGCGTTCCTTTGCTCTCCAAAACAAGATGCAGTATGAGAAACCTACATTGGTTTTCTTCTAAACATTTCAATATTAAGAACTCCATCATTTCGATTTCTTTTGCAAAAGGCCTTACTTATGAGCAATTCTGTTAAAAAAAGTGTTTTTAAACTGTGTGTGCACCTGACCCAGGTTCCTTCACCATTGTAGCAGAACTGTATTGAAGTCAGTGCTACATCATTTCCACCTGCTGCAGATTCACTCTGAAGCTGACAAATTCCATACCTACAAGCTGAATTTATGCAATATATATGTCAGTGCAGCGCACTTCAGCCTCTTCCAGAAACAAAGCTGTAAGAAAGAGAAATGGTGATGCTTACTTAAAAAGAAACAGCAAGCAAGCAAGAGAAAGAAACAGGTAAGTATAAGATTCAAACATACTTTATAACATGGTAAATTAATGGGACAAATCTGCACCACACTTATCTATCACTGTCCTAGTGTTGTATTATATGGTCAAACATACAAGCTAGATATGGTAAAATAGGGAGGTGGTGGCTTAATTTCAAATTTCAAATGCTCTCTCAAACCTTCAAACTCGGAAGATTTTGCAAATGCAGGACAGGTCTCCTCTTGGTCCAATATTGTTATTCCATAAAAACACTACAAAATGTTGTCTGACACTTCATTAGTTTGCTTCACTAGCTTTCCTGGAAATCACTTAGCAACAGAACTCCCAAAATACACATATGCATGTCATTAAATAACGAGAAATGGCTTTCAGCTCTAAGAAGGTCATCAAAATGGTAATTAAAGTAAAATGCATTACCATGTTGAGCTCATTTATAATTAAAAAAAAACCCAGATTTATGAAAGATATAGCATATAGATACAGCTCCGACATATCTATTTTATAATTCTCTTCCCATTTTCAATGGTCTCAGACAAGATTTGGAAACAAAGAAGTATTAAAGAGTAAACAAAGTAAGTATGAGGAAAACAGCAGCATGGAGTTGTACGGAAATTAGAAGTTTTAATTCAAAGAAATAACAGCTAAACCATATGTTGGCATCAAAAAGATACCCCAAGTTAATAAGGAACATTTCTGATTCCACATTTGAGAGAGTTCAGTCTCAAAAAGAGCTTTTGTAGGTTTAGCAGTTATTTGTAATAGCAAATTTCACTTGTATTAATTAAAGTTTTCTGTATTGTTTTGGACTATTAGACTGTGAACACATTATTGTAGCTAAAAATAAATACTGAGCTCCATTTTTGATGCATTCCTTTTTGCCCAGAACAAGATTTTTTTAGAAACATTATTATCTCTTGAATTTCTACATGACATCAGTTTTGTTTTACATAAAAGATCATGTAATACAGCAAAGTGTTTTCTTGTAGAAGTGCTTAGAAGCCTTCAAGCATTCTTCCTAAGAAAACCATCTTATTTTATTGCAATTACTTCATTATGCATTGGCCAAATCCCTACACTTTTTCTCTGTCAGAGATCTTTCCAGCTGTAGACACTGTTGCACCTGATAAAGACTTGCTAATGCAACAGCTGTACACAGCCTAGTTCAGGAAAGCCGAAGAGGTGAGTAGTTACTACCCCTTTGGATTAAACATTTGCAGTCTTTGTAACTGTTCTCTTGACTTCCCCAACTATGGCTCTAGTTAACTGGTTTACAAAGGCAATATGTCTAAACTGGCACGGTGGAATTGCTTCTCTGGTAAGGTATCTGCATTTTAAATCAAGTATTCTGGAAGCGTGACCTTCATTTTTCTTAGAAAACTCTTAGTATTGCTTCATTTGCATCAACTGCTTGACAAGTAGGTGTGACTTAGTAATTGCAGACTCTTGATCGCTAATGATTGCTGTGATGTATCTCTGCAGCTTTTCTGAGATTCTCAGCAGTATAGAGAACATTAAGAATAGCTAAGCTGTTTATATCTAAGGAATTACTCTGCAACAGGAGGATTTGTACAGTACAAGTGTATTTTTTTGCTGAAGCAAGAAAGAATTGAATTAATGCAGAAGCCACATTAACTTAGATTTAACACGTTTTGCATTTAGAAATGGCCAGCTAATGCTGTAGTAAGATCAATAGGACTGGGTTGCTTTGAATTTTTGCAACTTCCATAATGTAGTCCAAGCTGCTTATTATCTGAACTACAGTCTTTCAACCGTAGAAAGCAATCTAATGTCTCTCTTAGGCACTTGTTCATCTTTTTGTATGTGTTTGAAAGCACTACATTAGATGTAGGGACATTAATCTATAGTTTTAATTTAGAGAAAAGTGTTGAACACTCACTATTAGAATTATTTGAAGAATATCCAAACTAGGGAACTTTTGTGAATTTGCAATATTTGGATTTTTAGGGGAGAATCTTTGTTCTAACTGATAATCGATGACATATTACAGGTCATCTCCTGTAATTTGGTATTACATCCCACACTTAATAACCCTAAAATCTGTGAATGACAATGTCTTAAAAAAAAAACTCTTAAAAATTATAATATCCATTCAGTGGAGCATTGACCATATCTGAATTGAGAAAATCATCCCTGTTTTACTTCCTCAAAGAGAGTCTAGTGTGCACCACTTCAAGATGCAGCATAAAACATTAGACTCTGAAGCGGATATCTGTTGTCATTGTTACCTATGATAGTGTAAACATTGCATTGTTCATGGAAGGCCTGAAAATGAATACATTAAATGTTGAGATGGGGTTCCTGAGCCTTCAGCAGTTCTACATGAACGTCTTCACACCCAGTGATCTGTTTCTAGAAAGGGCTTTCTGTGACAGTCCTAAACAAGAGGCAAGAATGGATGACACCTGCATCTGCCATGAAACGCAAGACCTTGCTAGAACTTCAGCCTCTGGGAAACGTAGTGAAAAAATGCACAAAAGGGCTTTGTGTGAGGCCACCTTGCATATGTAGGGTTTTATTAGGTCCGTTCCAAGCTAAATAAAACTCCTTCCTTGACTTAAAAGCAGAACAGCCGTGCTTATAATTTTCTGGGCTGACAACTGTAGCTGTGCATGGCATCTACTCTAGAATACTTTATATAAATGACACAATTAATCATCAGCCCTGGTAAACTACCCCCAAATTAAGGAATTACTATAATACTAATTTAATCACATTATTATTACATTGTTATGCTATTATGAATTATTATTTACATTAATAATACATACAGAATAATTTAATTATGACATTTTCAACTACGCCTTTTTTCCAGAAACTGTGTATTTGGGAAGTGAATTTGTCCAAATTAAATTAATTAAAAAGCAGAAATACTTCTGTACCAACTGACCATCTTTTAAAGAAGAATAATAGGAATATTTATATTATATATTCTATGATTTTCTAAAGGTAATAGTTCTCTTCTTTAGAGTTTTTTATTATTACTATCATCTCCCTAACATCACTCTGTAGACTTCTGTTTCCTTTTAGGTGAAACCTAAACCTTTAACATAAAGGTTATAATTTGAAATGTGCATAGTGTGATAAATTCTACTGTTTTCACAAAGACCTTCTCAGATTTCATTCTCATTATATGGTGGACAAGAAGGGAAAATACATTTACTTGAAGAAAGACTTTACATCACATTTTTTCTAGAAAAATGTGAACTACAATCTTCTGTTCTTAAATGCAAAGTATTAAGGTTCATGGAATTTGTGCAACTTCTATTGCACTGCATTTAGTACACAGTGTTCTGTGTACCAAAAATAAAAGTATTCATTTTTAGAGCCTATTAAAATTGCAATTCTAGTCTATAAAGGAACTTGCAAAAATAGCATCACAGGAATAAATTTTAAATGTGTCTAGTAAATATGAGCTGGAAATCAAAGTTTAAAAGCAGGAGAAAGAGGAGAAACTGTCCAATTGACAGGCATATTTGTCTTCAGAAATGAATTTACATTCTCACTGAAGTATTGAATGTTGTTTAGATTTTTTATTTTCATTTTCAAGGACTATTATCCATCACTTCAACTCACAGTCATCACCTGTCGTTCCTCAAATGATCTCTTTGCTTCCAAGGAGATTTGCAGTTTCAGACCAGCCACATGAATGCACAGTGCCTGGCACAAAGCCTATTTATCATTAGGCTACCATCATCAGTTTCTTCTACCTTAGACTATCCACCTTGCTATTAATTCCCCAATCTCCATTTTTAGCCGTGATGTGATATGTGTCAAAAGGACATAAATGATAGTATGAATAAGTAAAGTCATTGAATAAAAAAATAAATGTCATTTATGCATCTAGGTATCTATATGGTGCTCCTTAAATTCAGTAAAATGAATTCTTTGGCTCTAAGGAAATCTTTTTGCTTATAAACCCTTTAACTTCCATTCGGTCTTGACTTTGGCTTTGCTTAATCTCAGTTATGCCTTTTCTAAGTTCAAATCAAAGACTGGGATGCTATGAGCTGTTTAAAGGCTTCAAGTTTTAAGAACAATAGTTATTTTGATGTTGTATATGTATACCTTCTGTTAGGTCTGGGTAATTGATGTTTTAGCACTTGCAGCATATTTTGAACAAGTTTTCGTAAAATAGCTAAACACAAGAAGTTATTGAAATTAAGGGTGTCCTTCGAGCAGAAATAAGTAACAGGGGGTCTGTAATTACAAAAAGATCTTGAGTTTTGCTAACTTGAATCTAATCAGAAGCATCTCTAATAAGAATTTTTAATTTCTTTGCAGAAAAAAAGCACTCACCTGAAAAACAAGTGTCAAGCACTTCCACTTGCAAATATTGCACTCAAGTGTTTATACTGCATCCTGGTCACAATTCACAAGAAAGTATCCTCCTAAATGCATTAATCAGCTTCATACCAAATTACATGTCCCTTAGATCTCATAACTGGGAAAGCTGAACCGTTGTACTCTGGATACTGTCCACTGCAAATGACACCAAGAAATGAATGTCAGAAAGTGCTGGGATGACATTTGTATATAGGATTTTGGGTTGTTTCTTCTCCTCCCCCCAGGCTTTCTATATCAAAGCATTTGGGATGACAACAAAATAATATCGGTGCCTTTTAACTAAGGACTGTTCACACGTATGAAAATAACTGTTCAGTTAGTGCCCCAGTTTTCTGTGGGGAACACAGCTGATAAAACCTGCTTGAACGTATTGAATTGTTCAAAGGGCCACATGGGCCATGGGTATCTATGCTACAATGGAAGCAGTAACTACAAACTATTAGATTTCACATAAAGAACAACAGAAGAAAAAGTAAAGTTAATGACAAGATCAGGAGGGAGGCTGATCTCCAGAAGCAGGTGAGTAGGAAGGTGAGGACAACCTCGGGGCTGGCTGTGCCTCCACCAGTGAGACACAATCCTGCCAGGTCTAAACACAGCAGTCAGAGCCAGATGCTAATACAGGGTTTCTGTGACAGACCCTGCTTCAGTAAAGAATAAACCAGGTGCAGAGACCAATCAGTGGCTCCAGTCTGCAGCAAAAGAAAATGGAAGCTGGAGGTAGGCTGCAGGTAAAGCTGTAATGTGGGGAAAAGGGCCAGAAACAAGGCTGGGCTTATATTCATCTGCTTATCTACAGCATTCCTCAGATCAGCTTTGCATATCCTACTCCCAGCTTAAATGATCCCACATAGGCCCAGGGCCAAAGACAACGGGCCCGTAAGGGCCTTGGCCGTTGATAAAGCCAAATTACCACGACCACAGTGTTTAAGAAAGAAAAGCCTGGTCTAACATGGTGGTATCCAACTACGCCTTCCACATCACAGGATTTGACAGAAATGTGAAGTCATCATTCACTCTTGGATGTAGGTAAAATTAAAGCTAGAGATGATGATGGAAACACCGGAAGAGCTGAGAGAGCTGGATCTGCTTACCTGGAGAACAGAACACTCAGGGGACGCTTATCAGAGTACATAAATACCTGAAGAGAGGATGGAAGCAGCATGGAACCAGGCTCTGTTCAATAGTGCCGAGTGCCCAGTAAATTTATCTAGCTTCTTGTATAAACAATATCTCATATATCATCCCCAAAATTTCTGATACCTTTCTTGATGCCCTAGTGCAAATAGGCTTTTTACCTACCATTAGGTTCAGTTGAGTGCTGACACATGATTACATGTGACAAACAAAGGGATGGTTAGATAAAAGCCTTATTGTTGATAACAAAGCTCTTAAACCCCAGGAGTTTTTATTCATCTTCATGCTTCTCAAATATTGCCTACTATTTCTAAAAAAGTAACTGAAGTTTATATCCTCACTTGCAGAGTTCCAGTTGTTTCTTTTAGCCTTCTTATTATCAAAACATGAAAACCAACTACTATTAGTTTATAAGGAGTGTTACCAGAAAAGTATAATTTCATGCACACACAGGTATATGGTGACATAAGGGATAAAATCAGACTTGTTGGAAATTAGTATGGGGGTGGGACTCCAGTGTTTGAGAACGGTCATGTAAGAATTAGATCTTCTTCCCATTAGAAAGGTGATTGGATCAATAGCCCAACGAAAGTGCCTCTACGCTAATGCAAGCAGTGTGGCAAACAAGCAGAAGGAGCTGGAAGCCATTTTACAGCAGCAAAACCACAATATAGTTGCCATCACAGAAACACAGTGGGACGACTCACAAAACTGGAGTGCTGAAACACACAGAAGGGACAAGCAAGGGGAGATGATGAAGTAGCTCTGTATGTTAGGGAGTGTTTGTATTGTCTAGAGCTTGATGATGGTGATGACAGGATTGAGAGTTTGTGGATAAGAATCAGAGGGAAGGTCAACAAGGTGGAAGTTCGTTACAGACCACCCAATCAGGTTGAAGAGGCAGATGAATTATTCTATAAGCAACTGCGAGAAGTCTTACAATCACTAGCCCTTGTTCTTGTGGGGGACTTCAAACTACCAGATATGTGCCGGAAATGCAATACAGCAGAAAGGAGACAGTCTGGGAGTTTCCTGGAGAGTATGCAAGGTAGCTTCCTGACACAGCTGGTGAGAGAGCCAGCTAAAGAAGACTCTTCACTGGACCTGCTGCTCATGAACTGAGAAGGACTTGTGGGTGATATGATGGTTCGAGGCCACCTGGGGCATAACAATCATGCAATAATAAAGTTTGGGATTCTTGCGGAAGTAAGGAGAGGGGTCAGCAGAACTGCAATCTCAGATTTTCGGAGGGCAGACTTTGGACTGTTTAGGAGCCTGGTTTTACAGAGTCCCTTTGAAGACATTGAGGCAATGGATCACATTCAGAGGAGGGCAATGAAGTTGGTCAAGCACTGGAACAGGCTGCACAGGGAGGTGGTTGAGTCACCATCCCTAGAGGTATTTTAACTGTGTAGATCATGCTTAGGGATATGGTTTAGTTGTGAACTTGGTAGTGCTATGTTAAGGGTTAAACTCAATGATCTTAAAGGTCTTTTCCAATCTGAACAATTCTATGATTCTAAGACAACAATAATATTGGCCAAGAGAGGTCAAAGATAGAAACAATCTGTCATAACTTTTGATACATGTGAAATTTTCCATGGTAGGTTAAGCAAAATGGTTGTGGATAGAAACAATATCTGAACTAAAAACTGCTTGAAACAGCAGTAATTAATTAACAGTGGAGATTAACTAAAAGTCAATGGAGTCAGGAGGGCAGGAGGCTTGCAAACTGAGGAAGAAGTTGGATAAACAAGCTGGGTATCAGGGCAAAGTTCCTGGCTGTGACCTTGTTATTAAAATCCGAGATAGAGAATGCAAATATAAAGCAAGAAAAAAAGAGGAATTGGATGATCTGAAAGGTATCATTCAACTTCTGGTGCTGTTATTATTGTTTTTTCTTTTGCACTCCAGATGATTAATATATTTCACGTGGATTTAGAATTAAAGGACTAAGTAAAAATTAAGAAACGTAATGGGGGAATGAAAAGCCTGAAGCAATCAGAAAGACAACAGCAGCAAAGTTTTACCTTTTTGCACACAGGGCATGTCAAGGAATGTAGCAAGGTGACTAGGAGCACAGAGTATGGTTACCATCAGCCCTATTTTGCCAGCTGAGGATAAGGCAGTCTTCAATGTCGTTTACCCGTGTAAACAAATGCAGCTTTAGTGACAAATCAACAAACTTCCTCTGTCTCTGAAGAGTGTGCTTCTCAGTGTCATTCATAAACTGCTGCATTGAAATAGATCAATATAAACCCACTGTGCTATGGTTATGTCTTTTAAAATTTTCCTTTACGTCTGATGACAGGGACACAGCTTTCAGATTATTCTTTGGCTTTGCTGTTTTCTCTCCAGGCCCACTTTTGGGATAGTACTTTAAAAACATCTCATACCACCTTGTATTTCTGTGTGACTGCTACTAGCTCTTTGTGTCACTTGACCAAACCTCTCTTTCTTACGTTCAGCACACATTAAACATAATAAAAAATCAGGTGTCAAATTGGAGGAGTTGTTACAGCAGCACTTATATCTGAACTTGTTACGTGTGATACATACTAAGTGCAGAGAGAACAGATTTGCTGCATAGTAATTTTTAGATGACACTACAGAAAAGATTTTGTTCGTGTGGCCAGAATTCACTCATGATAAAATAGATGTCTAAGAACACATTAGCAGAGTGTTGAGATATTAAATTTAAAATGTCATTGTCCTCAATCACTTCAAAATATTGTTTAGGTATTTTAACAAGAGATCTGACTAATGATGGCATCAAAAGAGGTTCCTGGTTTTTTTGCTTAGAAAGCTGACTTCTTCCAGGATTGCCAGCTGAAATGTTTTTCAACCAAGAGATTGGTCCTGCTGCACACCTCGGAGGAAAGCTTTATTATGGGTGTCCCAGTCTTTCTGAAATCATTAGCTTGCTTTTGCTTAATAGCAGAGTAAATTCATTGCAACTGGGATGGAGAAAGGGAGTTTTATAGATAGCTCAACTGTAAAGTGGGTATTTAGCCTTTTACTTTTAGAGGCAAGGAGCTTCAAATTCTTATTGAACAAGAGTAGAGCCTCAGTTGAACAGCAATCTTTGTTACAAAGATTCCCAAATGTTCAGTCTCTACTATCCCTGATATTTTGACATCTTTTACCAAGGTGGACCAGAAACTAATAAAGACACCTGAGGTCTATCTAGATTAGATGTTTTCGGTTCCTTCCCTTTTTGGCTATTGCAGTGAGAGGAGAAATTAATTACAGAGGAGCTACTAAGATTGTCTCATACACAACCACTTTTGCATAAGGTCGCAGACTGACGTTCAAAATCCAAACCTTCAGCCACATCCCATGAAATTCAAACCACTTTCTTCACTTTGTGGCCATCCTTTTCATGTTGACACACAAGGCGTATTATCTGTTTTCCTCTGCAAGAATCCCAAAATTGTGCAGCTCATACCTTCCACGGCTAGTGTATGGTTTCATGACTGAGTGGCATGAAAAAAGACATCATTTACACTATGGAGGTAGTGAACAGGGAAGCCAAGGAGTTGGGAGCAATATGTTACTAAAGACCCTTCCACCATGTGGTGATCAAAAACCTTCTTGTGATGATGAGTAGGGTAACAGATTTGAAGAGGGAGATACCCAGTGAAGTACATTGATGTATTATAGAAAGTGAATATATATTGAAGTGAATTGATGTTTTATAGAAAGTGAAATCGGTCATTTCAGCGAGGACAGTGTCACAAGTGTGAGATGATGCACAGGCCATAGCTGATAAAACATAATGCATACAGCATAAAATTATTCTGGAGACAAACTGTTAAGTGAAATGCTTGAGACTAAGATCTCCTTAGTAACATACTCTGCAATAATTTCAGATCCAGTCCAGATATCTATGTGGTTGAAAAAAGTGGTATAGGAAAGAAAGACTTGCTTGGAATAGTGTCTTGGACAAAGACACAGAGTTTTTATTTTGGGCAGTATCTTCACATGCCAAGTATCTTAGGGCTCTGGCAGAAGGCAGATAATTGTTGGGGTAGCACAAGAAGACAGGAGGTATGATAAATGACAGAGTAAACTGGACCAATAGAGAAAGGTTATTGTTATCAAAACCTGAAGTAGTGAGTTTAAGATCTGTCTCATCTTGTAATAGTGAATCTATATAAAATTAAATACCTTGCCTAAATCTGGAAGTGTGGAGAAGGTTTAAAGACTCAGTCTTTGAAAGACAGAGAATATTTATGCCACCTATAATAACAGAATTTAGTAGGACAAGAAAAAGCAAGAAAAAAAGACTATTACATATATATACTGAAAACAGAGAAAAGAGGAATTCAACTCTTATTGTTAAGCTGCCAGCCATGTCAGGTTTCCTGAACTGGTCATGAAACAAATATGATTGTGTGTACCATACAGTTTTATTATTCTTTGGCTCTTGTCAGCGATATCTGTTCCAGCAGTTGCAACAGATGTCAGGACAGTGACAAACAGGACAGTGGAAATCTGCACATAAATGGAATAAGAATCTGCAAGGATCCTTCAAGCATGAAATAGTGTTTGAGAGAGAAAAATAAATACTTCCTACTGGGAAAATGTCCCTTCATTCTGAAGTATGAACTGTCACATCATGAAACAAAGTCTATAAATATGGCTTATTTGCATATTTTCAGTGTGGAAAATAAATACCAGGACAGTCTCCCCCACTTGATTTCTCCTTATGTGTTGCTAGTAGGCACAGTGGTACTACTTGACTGCTCCATCTGTACCATAAAATTGTCATGTTGTCAGCTAATGCATTACCATTATCCAAGTCTTAGCCTATGCTTCTTGTAGTATAATACAATTGCACTCAGGTATAGGGAGTTTGTATGTCAATGGAAGCTAAAAGGAGCTAAGAAGTATAAAGAGCTCATATTAAGTCACTGATAAGTATATAGAAATGGATTAAGTACATACAAAAAGGAATATGGAAGTCATATTTCTGTATGTGATTAAAGTTTTGTCATTTAAATCAACATTATATCAAAGACAAGCCTTGAGTCAGCAGCAAAGGACTTGAGTTTGGAACATGGACGCTGGCCACCATTTGATGCAAATTTGGTAGGGATGGTTCCTATGTTAATATACTCAAGATAAGGAGCACTGACGTTTGAATACAACCATCACGAAGTATACAGAGGTGTAAAAAGAAAAAAAGAATGCGTTCTTTCCCCTTCTTTTAATACTAATCCCTATTTAAATTTGCTCAAGAGCTCAGAAACAGTAAGCAGCCTTTAGTCTGATTGGTTACAGAAAAAAAGGAGACATCAATAACTCATGACAAAACTATAGAGTTTATGTGAACCTCAAAGTAGAATAAATCTCATAACAGTCTAATCAGATCTATATGTGGATAAGCATCCTAAGCAATCCTTTCTCAGAACATTGCTACAGTCTTTGAACTCGAGTGTTTCTTTGTACAAACATTTGATACACTGAAGAAAGCAAAAAAAAGAAAAAGCTGAAGAGATATGAGATTGAACTCTTAGAGGCTATCCTTGCAGATGAACGTTGGTGTGTGTCGGTATGTTAGTATGAGAAATAACAGAAAGCTTTTCCTTGCGGAAACTACTCTGTGGCTAAAGGAAAAAAAAATCAGTTTCTGGTACCATAAGGCTAGTGCTTTTCCCAATACTTACTTCAAGACAAATCTTTAAAAAAAAGGGAAAAAAAGAACATGTTCTTCCAACAGAGGCAGCAGTCCACTTTCAAAAGAGACAGAGTAAAATCTCAGTTCTGTGGAAGCCAAAGTTGAAGATCCTACTGGCTTCACTGAAGGCATCATTTAATCCATCGAGTTTTTCAAGACATTCTTTTTCACTAGACAGAAAGCTAACATGAATGGGGTCCTGGCACCATCCGAAGATGTGCACATATAATTTTCATTATCTTAAGCAAGAATAGTCTGGATAACTGAGATGTCAGCGCGGGTCTTTATGTGTGGGATTAAAAATAAAAGCTTAGGTTACAACCCTGAACCTGAGAGATTTTCTTTGATTTGCTTTTCCATTCATGTGCTGATCAAATCTACCCCAGCCAACATGGGAAATTTCATGAGCTTCTTTGCAGACAAAATGTATTTCACTATATTTAATATATCTCCCAGCTGCAACATAAAATTGGTGATATGCGCTCTGGTAAGAGCACTTAGGAAAGGCAACCATGGGCTCCTCTCTGTGGAAACTTCTCTCATGTCTTTCCAATACAAAAGCATTCTCAGTTAACGATTGCAGGGGGGATAATTATATAATTGCAATGTGATACACTAAGTGTTTAATCCGGCTAATCTATTTTTTAAGTAAAGTTAATAATTTACAAAGAGTACATAGTTATTTCTCTTAAAATTGTGGAAGTAATCAGAAGGCAATTTGAAAAGAGCTCTCTTTGATGATACTCATTGATATGCACAATACTTGTCATTTTTGTTTGCAAATGATAAATTATTCAAAGAGTTTCTCACTGCAATCAAGTGGTTGCTCATTGTGTCAGTAAGATAGTCATTTTATTTTTTGAGCTGGATCACTAAAAATAAGATGAGTTTAAGATGTTCGATACATTTCATACATGTAATTCATCTGTAGCCATGAAAAGAGGAGAGGGGGGAAACAAATACAAGGACAATATACTAATATATATACACTTATGAAATAATATACAAAATAATTACGGAACTATAATGTTGATGTTTGGTTTTCAGGTAAGTTACGAGTCTGGGGGAATTGTCTTTTGTGTATGACAGGCTATATGAGGTTTATAATATGGTTTCAAGATAAACATAGCTAACTGTCATATGTATTTTCCATGTCAGATAATGAAAGTGAAAAACCAGTTGCTCTGTGAAAGGCCTACTATCAGTTTTTTAAGCAGTCACAATCCAGTAGCTGATTGATAAAGGTAGCTATTCCACTTTGCTGACCCCAGTCGCTTCAGTGGAGAATAAGTGGCAGTTCATATCTTTGCATATGCAATCAGTTAGGATAATGAGGTTTTCCCATGAAATGACTTATGATAGGGAAAGAGATACATGTTTGCAAGTTGTAGGGACATGTTTATATCTGGGAGAGCTAAATGTTAGAGATGCTGGTTAAACTCCAGGTCCCTATCTTGGCTATCTTGTTTTTTACAAGACCTGGCCATTTGGAGAAGCTGGGTAGAATATATAGTTACTATGTATTTTTATGTGTATATGTGTGCATCTCTCTGTCTCTTTGTCTCTCTGTTTTTTACCATCTGAATCTCTGTTAACCAGTCTCTGAGTGCTCTTTGCTGAGGTGGCACTGACGCTAGTATGAATGCTTTAATATTTTATTTATTTTTTAAAAAAAAGGAAATAACTTCTTTCTTTTTCAATAACTAATACCTCCCAGGCCAAGTAAGTCACCAATCCCTTACAAATTCTTCCTGGCACTTGGGAACTATATCAATTCTCTAAACTTTTCTCTTGCCGCATATTAGCCTCGTCCTACGCATGTTATATATCTTGCCTTGCACATAGAAAATCTTGATATAACTGCAACAGATAAATCATACACTATAACAAAAGGGCCTTTGGGTACTGTAGTTTATACAGGTTCTTGAGATGAAGTAAACTAAAGCAACAAGAGCATTTTTAGAATTGTGTAGCAGCTCTGCATCACAGAAAAGCAGTTTTGAGAACATCCAGAACTGTTCTGCCAAAATAAAAATATCTCTTTTTTTTAGCTTACTGTGTCGGTACATGATACAATGAAGTGTTGCATTTGTTTTTAAGAAACATTTTTAAATGCTTATGGTAAATCATCCAGGAATTCTAAGGTATATCAACTTCCAGTACATCAGGTGGTATAAAAATATGTTGCTTATGGGCTATTAATGATGCAAACTTTGAATTAGATTTTGATAAGGAATTGGCTTTTCCCAATCTTTTACTATATGGTCAGTCATTTGCAATTTATACATCATAGTTTTCAAAACATCTGCTTTTGGAAAAGAGAGAAAACAAGAACCTACACATGAGCCTTGGGGAAAGATGGGTCATAAAATATAAACAAAACAAAATAAAATATACTTTCAGTTCATTTTACCTTAATTTTACTTTATCTTGAGTATAAATTTTTAAAAATATAATTTCAAAGAAAAATACATACCTGCTGGCAGACCTCTTTTTTTCTTGTGCATTTTTTCACTACCTTCCTCTTCAAGGCTTGTAGCGTGTGGACTCAGCTGTCCATATCTTTACAAATGCTACAAGCCATAGTAAAATGATTTTTTGCGTCATGGTTGGAATAAAAGAATTTCCAAGAAAGCCATGAAAATGATGTACTCACTTGAAGTGTATGACATGCAGCACCTGCAGAATGAGCAAGAGATCAGGCCCAGCCAGCATGGATTTAGGAGTGTGACTCGCCTGGTGGATGAGAGGAAGGCTGTGGATGTGGTGTTCCTGGACTTCAGCAAGGCCTTTGACACTGTCTCCCACAGCAGACTCCTGGAGAAGCTGTCAGCCCGTGGCTTGGATGGGAACGCTCAGCGCTGGGTTAGGAACTGGTTGGAAGGCCAAGCCCAAAGAGTGGTAGTGAACGGTGTCTCATCCAGTTGGTGGCCGGTCACTAGCGGTGTCCCCCAGGGATCGGTGTTGGGCCCGGTCCTGTTTAATATCTTCATTGATGATCTGGATGAGGGGATCGAGTCCTTCATTAGCAAGTTCGCAGATGACACCAAGCTGGGAGGAAGTGTCGATCTGCTGGAGGGTAGGAGGGCCCTACAGAGGGACCTTGACAGGCTGGAGAGATGGGCTGACTCCAATAGCATGAGGTTTAACAAGTCCAAATGCTGGGTTCTACACTTTGGACACAACAACCCCATGCAGAGCTATAGACTGGGTGCAGAGTGGCTGGAGAGCAGTCAGACGGAAAGGGACTTGGGAGTGCTGGTGGACAAGAAACTCAATATGAGCCAGCAGTGTGCCCAGGTGACAAAGAAGGCCAATGGTATCCTGACCTGCATCAGGAATAGTGTGGCCAGCAGGACTAGGGAAGTTATCATCCCCTTATACTCGGCACTGGTCAGGTTGCACCTTGAGTGCTGTGTCCAGTTCTGGGCCCCTCAGTTTGAGAAAGATGTTGAGATGCTGGAGTGTGTCCAGAGGAGAGCAACGAGGATGGTGAAGGGGTTGGAGCACAAGCCCTATGAGGAGCGACTGAGGGAGCTGGGGTTGTTTAGCCTGGAGAGGAGGAGGCTCAAGGGAGACCTTATTGCTCTCTACAACTGCCTAAAGGGAGGTTGTAGTCAGGCAGGAGTTGGACTCTTCTCTCAGGCGACCAGTGACAGAACGAGAGGACACGGTCTCAAGCTTTGCCAGGGGAGGTTTAGGATTGACATTGGGAAGAAATTCTTCACTGAGAGGGTAATTGTTCATTGGAATGCGCTGCCTAGGGAGGTGGTCGAGTCACCATCCCTGGAGGTGTTCAAAGAGAATTTGGATGAGGCACTTAGTGACATGGTGTAGTTGACAAGTAGGAGTAGGTGTTGGGTCATAGTTTGGACTCGATGATCTCAAAGGTCTTTTCCAACCTTATGATACTGTGATACATGGAAAGAGATGGACACTATGCATCATGCATGAAATTTTGGTTTCCTTATGTATTTCACTACAAGTGGAAGAAGTGTCACATTTCCCACAAAACAGCTACTGTGCAGCTCATTATCTACAAAAGTACAACTACTGAATACAGAAAATAAGGTTATAAATACACACTGCAAATATAGCCTTGAGCACAAAAGCCTTTATCAAGCCATGACTCTTATTTAACATTCATGTCCTAGCTAGTTCAGGCAGGATCATATCCTGAAATCTTTGTCAGGCAAAATTCCCATTGTCTATAAGTCCACAAGAGTTTTGCCAATTTAAGAAGCCTAGGATTTGTTCAGTAGTGAATAGTTTCCTTGGTAGGTTAGAAATGTATCTGCCTGCTGTGTAGGAAACAATCTGTAAAGCCACTTCTTTACTTGTGATTGCTTCTTTTTCTTCTGTATTCTTCTTTTATGGTATATATTCTCTGGTAATTGCTACATCTTCTTTTGCTGTCACTTGCTATGTATGAAACCTAAAAGAAAAAACCTGGAAGCAAGACACGCAAAAATAAAGAAATTTTGTTTTATCATCTAGTTGCAGGAAGAAAAAAGAAAACTGAAACTAAAGGATCTCTTTAATTCTAGAAGGATCACCTCAGCATAACTATTACAATGTAAACTAGGAATGTTGGAGAGATAAAGCTTCAGGCAGTGATTTATTCTTGCCTTTAACACATGAGGTACAGTACTATATTGTGAAATAACAAAACCAAAGAGATTCTAAGGGTTGCACTGAATGACATTGTGCCTATAGGGAGCTAGATAGAACAGAATTTTTCCAAGCTCTAGATTTGATGGACAACCTTTTAAAAAATAAAATTTCATTTTTCTGACCTGTTCCGTGTGCGTATTTTGAGTATGGGTTATATCCAACATTTCCCACTGATTTTCAATACATAAGTGCGATTTATCTAGTGTATTGGTGGTTTCTGCAGAGTTTCTTTAAGTATCAAGTTGTTTAAAATTCTTATCTGTTATATTAAAACTTGAAACACATGTTGAAAGGGCCAAATGCATCACATACAGGTTCTACATATCTTTTAAGTTAGTGTTCTCCTAATTATTTTTGTCTGTATTTACTGAGAACCTATAAGCAAGACCCAAAACAAATGTACCACCTGCACTGCATCCTAGTCTTCTCTCTCACCGTATTCAATAGCATTCCAGAAAAAGGTACCTTAATATGTGTATAATCTTTCAAAATCCAAAATGTATAAAAAGTATTTAACCTAGGTAATATATGCAGTGCAACTGATACCTAAAGGCAGCTTATGAGTTCCCTATTTTAACTGCACACTGACACTTTGAAGTTGAAGATGCTCTATCAATCTGTCTTGTAGAAACCTGGCATTCTGTGGCTATCCTTGTGCAGTATTTCTCATTTGTACTACTGAAAATTAAGGTTGATTTCCTGATTGGCTGAAAAGCCAAGCCACTTAAGCTCAGTGATTTATGGATGATATTCTAGCACTTTTTCTGTCCACCAGCGTAACCTCACAGAAGCTTACAAGCTGCAGTGCCTCTAAGATGGTTGTTATTACTCTTTCTTAAGCCCAGCAGTTACACTTGCTCTTGATTCCTTATAACAGTCAATGGTGACAGTAACTATGATGTATACTTTCCCTTTGTACAGGAGACAGAATTCTGCAGCACTGTTCATCTATCTGATTCCCTTGTAGGCTTTTCACCTACTGCTGTAATTTATTTTTCTGAAAAATAGCTCTTGAATGTAAACACAGATATAGGAATATGGTATTGTGTGTATGTGTGTGTGTGTGTATACCCAGCTTTCTCTCTGTGCTTCCCTCTGTGTCTGAGGCTTTTTTCTATGCATGTGACATATATATGTTCTTTTCCATCACACTCTGTTCTATACACTGGCTTAATTCATATTCTTTTCTATGACGCTCTATTATGACACTGCGTAGACTGCCATCTTATACATTTTTCAAAAATATTTTTTATTAAGGATATTACCTCAGACACATGGTTTGAGAACTGGGGTTGCCCTATGCAGAGGCAGGAGTCAGACTTAATGATCCTTGTGGGTCCCTTCCAACTCAGGATGTCCTATGATCCTATGATTATCTGATTATAAATCTTTGTGGATCCTCTTTTCTGTTCTTTTCTGTTCGGACTGTTAGTACATATATGAGTTAAAATATTTCTCTTGTAGACCTTTCTAGCTCTGTCACTGCATTATTTTCATTGTGACAGTTTGTGATGAGCACAAATTTTCAGGGTCTTACTTTTGACTTTTTTGGTTCTTTATGAACTGGAAACTTCCATGTGAAATGTTATAAGAGACTAGAAACAGAGAATAAAGTAAGATAGAATGGATTCCACCTATATGTGAATGTTTATATGATTCTCTGCCACCAGTTAGAGCACATTTGCAGAGAATTTTACATGTTGAGGTGCTGAACAGAAGCCAAAAGTGATCATTACACATGGAAACTATCCAAGGAGCAAGAACAGAAACCTGTTCCCTGCACCTTGTCTCATCCTGGAGAGTAGGAACAGCCCAGCTCTCACCCAGATGCTCACTTACTCCCTTTCCTCATCAGGACAGGGAAGAAAAAAATGAAGGGAAAAATCAAACAAGAAAGCTAATGGGTCAAGGTAAAGACAAGGAGAGCACTTACTACTATGAGCAAAACAGACTTGACTTAGGGAAATATTGACTTTAATTTATTTTCAATTAAAGCAGATGCAGAGAGTGATAAAAAAGACAAATACTAAAGCAAATCTCTCCTCCTGCTTCTCCAAGGCTCAGAGGCACCTTTCTACTCACGCATCCTTCCCCTGGTTCCAGCAGTGCATGGAGGATGGAGGGTGGGAGACACTGCACTAAGTACCTAATGATTGCTGCTCTATCTGCTGCTCCTTCCTTCTCACAGTTTTCTTCTGCTCCAGCATGGCCTCCCAACAGGTTACAGTTCCTTCATGAAATACCCATCTTGGCCCAGTCCTGCCCATGAGGTACAGACATCTAATGTGGCATTTGGAGGATCTGCTCCTCCTCCTAACCTTAGCGTTCATGCTGCTGTTTCTCACTGTTTTTCTCCATTTCTCTCCCCCGTGTGCATTTCTTGCCCTTTTTTACATTCCCAGAGGTGCCCCACACACGATTGAGGGGCTCAGCCATACGCTGTGGTGGGTCTGATGGAGCCAGCTGTGTCCAGCACAGGACAGCCCTGACCTCTCCTCTCAGAGACCACCCCTGCAGTCTGTCCTCCCCCCTCTACTGCCAGCACCTGGACACTTGTACCCATTTGAGCTGGTTTTGGCTGGGGTAGAATTAATTTTTTTCGTAGGAGCTAGTATGGGGCTATGGTTTGGATTTTTGCTAGAAACGGTGTTGATGATAACACAGGGATGTTTTTGTTACTGCTGAGCAGTGCCTTCACGAAGTCAAGGACTTTTCTGCTTCTCACAAGACCCCACCAGCAAGTAGGCTTAGGGGAGCATAAGAAGCTGGGAGAGGACAAAACGGGTCAGCTGACCGCAGCTGACCAAATGGATATTCCATACCATAAGACATCATGCTCAGCATGCAAAGCTGGAGGAGAAGGTGGCAATGGGAGGCACTGCTCAGGAACTGGTTGGGTATTGATCAGTTGGTGGTGAGCAAGTGTTTTCATTTACATCACTTTTCTTTCTTTGGTTTTATTTCTCTGCCTTTGTTATTTTCCTATTCATTACAATTTATTATTGTTCTTATTGTTATTACTCTTTTATTTTATTTCAATTAATAAACTGTTCTTTCAATCCATGTGTGTTTTCACTTTTACTTTCCATCATTCTCTTTCCCCTATCCTGCCGAGGGGCAGTGAGCAAACTGCTGTGTGGTGTTTATTTGCTGGCTGAAGTTAAACCATGACACCAATACAAATTTTTTTAATCAACTGATCTCCTGAAATGCTTTTTAAAATCTGGTTTGATATGCAAGCATATTGCATAAATCAAAAAGCTGAAAGGTTAGATGTAAATAAATTAAATCCCACCTTCTGAAACGCAAGTACTCAGTTTTCCTTAGGCAAGTAGGAATTCGTGCCTGTACTGTAGGCACCAGGTTGTATATCCCAACCCCATCTCAGTCCCTGGCAGGGTAGAACTCAGGCAGGCACAAGCTGATTTCACCTTAGCTGTGGTTTTGTGGCTTGGGGAAGGAAACTGAGAGATCTAGGACATGCTCAAGTAGAGGCTCTCTGCTCAGGTGATATGGGGCAGAAATTTCATATACTTGCTTCCTTTCCTGTCTGGAGGAAGAATAAGTTGCTTTTATAAGCAGGCAGCAACCACTTAGGTATCTTAGGCTTTCTGGCGCTGAGGTAGAATATATTTTAGCATTTCAGAGTCTGGTTCCATTTTTCAAAAGGACTTTTTAGGCTCCTAATTCATGGCATTTTTTAACATTTCACCTATTTATCTAGCACAGCTTATAGTTATTAGGCCAATGGAACAACTTATGAAGAAAAAAAATAGTAAGCTAACATAACTGGGACAGGAAAAAGAAAGCAGTACTTAACATGTAGTCTCACCATGTTGAAATCTGGACAGAAACTCACTATTTTTCAGTGTCCAGCAAGTCAGTTAAGTAGATGTCCTTCCATCCAGAGAGGATTTCTCCTCTCCTTCTCTGCTCTCCTCCTTGGTCCTTATTAGCCCTGCTCCCAGTAAGGAAGAAAGAATTATCCTTCCATGACAACAGATTCTTCTGAAGTGTGCCCCCTACTAAATGCATTTCCCTGTATCTCTTCACTGTTAGCTGTACTAAGAATCTCATCCTGCCCAGAAATGATTCCCTCATAGAATGCAATCTAACAAAAAGTATCAGGACATGTCAATTATTTTAAAAGTATCCTTACTTAGGTTACAAAAGGTATATACTTTGAGCCTCCTAACAGCTTTCAATTTAGAAATTTATTTTTAGAGATGATGTGGACAATTTCAAGCTTTCTCACAACCATATATAAAAACAAATACACTTTTTTCCAATAACCTCTCTTTTAGAACATTGTTCCTGTCTTATTTTATATCACTGCATCCTAAATATTTTTGCTGTAAACATTTGTGAGACACAGTTGTGCCTCAGTCAGCCTTTCTCATTTAGGTCATGAAAGAGAATATTAGTTTCCAGTGCTACTGCCCTGATACTCTCAGGTTTCTTTGTAACTTTAAACTTTAAAATCCCATTTTCTCTTGTTTACTTTGGATGGTTTCTACCTTACAAACAGTTCTAACTTTTCAAAGGAAGTGAATATTTACTTTTTGCCCTAGCTTTTACCCATAGTCTCACAGTTTTTTCATAGCATAGAGTTCTATGCTACAGTAAGGAATCACTCTCTTGCTTTGTATGTAGCTGTGTGCTAAGCTGTATTCTCTCACACGGAAATCTTTTCTCAGCTTTTCTACAAAATGCCACAGAAATATTAATAAAACAGGTTTATGATGAAATTTGTCAAATTGTCAACCTCTAAAAAATTTGAGTGTTTGTAAAGACAGTGTGATTCACAGAGGATGGCTTTTAAAGTCTATGAAATCCTTTAAATAGCTTAAAGACCTCCTACTGTTCTTGTTTTATTTGTGAACTGTAAGATATGCTTCATTCACTTCAACCAGCTTTTTGTTGTTGTTTTAGTCAGCAGACGAATAAGATATAAAAACTAATAGCAGCCTTTTCTGTCTGATATACTTCACACAAAGACATTGTTTTAAATTGTCTACATGTAGCTTATCATCATCTGGGCTTTTTAACTTGTGGTGGATTTACATGTAAAAACAACAGGAATCGTCAGCAGAAAACAATGCCTGTTATGTATATTCGTGAAAATAAAAACGTTTTCTGTTAGTGAAATTGCTTTAGAGGTATGTATATTGCACTGCAGCTACTCTAATTTCTTTCTTCTATTGCTTTCCTTTCTTTAGTGTAATCGTCTCTTGTGCAACACATTTGACTTTTAAATCTGCTTTCTGTCTGGTTTTCTTCTTACCATAATCTTACCTTAAACACATTAACATCTCTAGCTGGTGTAAATGGGCCCAGGAAAATGGAGTTTTCTCTACAGCACCTGGGAATCTTTGCAGGTGTTGTTTAATGCTGTTGTACAATTGTGAAAATGGCAGAATTTTTATCTTTTCCCCTTTTTCATGAATATCTTCCTGTTTTGCAACATACGCTTTGCACATTTTTAATATTCGACACACCATTTCGATGTTTCATATTCTTCATACTCTACATTTTTAAAGTCCAATATTTTTGTACTTCTACCTTTATGAACATTCTATTGAGTGCCTACAGTTTGATGCTGTTGCTTTACAATCACAAGAATCAAATCTTCACCAACTTTTACCTCGTTTATCTCATATATTTATTTTCTTAGGGATAGATCCAAAGACATGTCTGGCCCTCTCGATCGTTCAGCAGATTAGCTCCGTTTTATCTCCAGAAATAACTTTCCACAGTCATTTCATGATTTTTATTCTAGTCTATGCCAGGGTAAGTGAATTCTTCATGATCAATGATATGCCTCTTTAAAAGAATCTGTTATGCATACAAACATTTCGCAACCTGTCTATTTTCATAGTAGTTTGGAAGTTTTTATTTGTTTTTTTATAACAATTTTTATCTTCTCTATCACATGCTTACATCTAGATCACTCCTGTTTTTGTAAGCCATCCTGCATGTAGAATATAACTTCTCTGATCTTAAAGATATATTGCCCTTTCGTGCATATATCCACCTGTTACGATGGTGTTTTCATGACTTTTTATTTAGAGTCCTGAGCCAGATCTCAGTTAACTTACAGTAATTGTTTTCGTTTAAACACATATGGTTGCAGTTCTGCAGTCTTCTTTCTTTATACAACTCCAAAGAATCCACGTAAAACAAAGCGTTTCTTGACTCATTTTTCTGAAAAATGTCTTCTTATCACTTTCACTACTTTATTTTCAACAGCCTCTTTTACCTTCATTGTGACATTCTAGAATAATCTGTACTTTTGGGTTTTTATTTTAACCGTAAGCTGCAAAGCTGCTAGCCCGAGAATGTGTGTGTTTAAGTTGGGATCATTGTAGCTGCAATGGGCTCAACAGTTAAAATTCTTACAGAGTTGGGGACTGCCAGATTATTAATATGATCTTTGTCTAGTGAGGATGCATCCAGTATCTAGTAGAGAATTCAAAAAATAGAGTCTGTATAGAAAAGCAACACAAAAACCTCACGGTTGAGGAGAAGGTGGATGTTAAATCCTCTTTTTAAAGAATAATCATGTAGAATCAATAGTAGTGCCACACAAATAGTAATTAGAAACCTTAAAAGAAAGCATATTTTTAATAAAAGCCTTGGGAATTTTTTGTTCTTGATTTCTTCTTTAGCAGATAACTTTTTTCCCCTCTGTTCCTTCAGCCTTCTCCTGTTTCATATAAAAGAAAAAAATGGTACCTAATGCTTTTTCTTTTATTTTAGGAATAAAAGCGTATTGTATAAGATGGAGTTGGTGTGACATCATGCAGACATTTCAGGTATGGGAAGATGACAAGGGGGCAGAGGGATCAAGTTCAAAACTCATTTGTAGCCTCCTGGGGCTCTTATTTTTATTTGACTGAACTCTTTGACTAATCAGGTACAAACAAAATCTCAGTATTTCATCACTAAGCACTGCCTTTAATTTACAATTAACCTGAGAGCACCGTTACCTTTTCTTTAGTAACTGTAGAAAACACTAGTGAAAACATCATTAGAGTTTGTAGGATTTTTCCCACTCTGTCAGTATGACTCTTTACAACTACAAACTGCTTCTGTCCTGTGCTTTAAATCAATTTGCATATCCTTTCCTTGAGGGCCCCTACTCTCAGCCCTTAAGTAAGTAAATAAATAAATGAAGCACCATCCTATTGCCCATGCCCTTTCGGCAGAACGTACCGTCTATTAAGATGAACCGTTCCTATATTGCTGAATGGCCATATCCACCAGTCCATGAATTTGTAATTTAGTGTGTTTATGGCAGTTCGGGGATGTGTACCGCTTAAAATGTTCACCAGGGACTTTGTCATTTAGCTGTGTCATATTATTATACTGTGTAATGAAACATAACCACATAATGCATGTAAATAACAAAGTGTCAGCTCCCTGCCAAAATATAAAGGGAATATAAAATGTAACTTCTATCACAATCCCAATTAAACAGCATAGCAATCTTCAGGAGTAAAGAAAAAGTTGGCTTGGTGAAATTCTTTCTTTTCTTTTTCAGTTAAATATAAATGAAAGGAGTTGCCTTTTAATATTATCAAACTTTGTCCCCTACTAGGTTTGTAATTCAACATTGTATTTTTAGTATGGTCCTCATATATCTGCATCAGCTGTAAAATACACATATTTATTCATATCCATCTTCTTCCTGGCTCCTTCTCTACATTTGTCTTCTTTCTGCCTTACTTTGCTGCAATCTTGACAACAATTACTTGTAATTTTCTTTCTTTTCCACTAGTTTGCCTTTACCACTTAGAATGAGCAAGGCTAAAGAAGAAAATCGGCCCCTAGAGGTATGTGCGGAGAGGGCTACAATTCATTTCCAGGCTCAAAAATTCTGAAGCTCAAGAAATCTTTCAGATTTTATGATAATTAAGAGGAAAAACAAAGATCTATCATGTAATCAGCTGGACAAACATACTTAAAGACCAACACAGAAAACCAGAGCACATTGCAAATATGCTGAAATGAAGGAGAGCAAAATGGAAACACGCTTGAAATGACATTAGTGACATTCAAAAGAAGACTATACACACTTTCTGAGACAGGGTAGAACGTGAACTACTCTGTAACAAGTAGTGTTTCCAGAAGAAGTCAAGCAAGGATGCAGAATGCCGATTAAAACTTGAAATAAGGAGAAAAGATGGACTAGTTTTCTATTAGCAAGATGTCTGGGGAAAAAATACAGAGGAGCATCACTGTCCTTTTAATTGAAAACAATACTTTCCTCTTCTTTTATCCATTCTTTAGTTTCTTAATTATTTTTTCAAGTACAGGAGGATGAATAACGTATGATATGTTCTAACATTGACTGAAATTTCAAAAACCATTTTCTTCCACGTTGTTTATTCTTTTGTAGTTGCCAAGAAAATCTGCATGGCTTCTGCTTAAGCTGAAAATCTTTTTTTAAGTTGCACATTTGAATACTCACACCACAGTTGTCATAAAATGTGCATACTCTTTTCCACATCAAGAGAATGTCTTTCCACATTGTCCCAGTGTGGAAGCCTAAAACAGGCCTATAAAAAAGCAAAGCTTTGTCTTTCCCTTCACAAGTAGATCACAGAGGTAGTAAAAAGAATATAAGCCTGAAGCCTGAAACACAGCCATAAAAATCGTTAACTTGCCAGTTTTAAAAATTACATGTGACATAAAATTCTTGTGGTCAGGCAGAAGCTAACAATTTGAAATATACTTTCTGTTCTTTGGCCTCCCCATTCATAAGTCTTTTCACAGGAGAATCTAAACCAAAAAAACAATCCCACTTAAACCGTGCATATGAAAAAACAGCAACTAATAACTCCAGTCCAAATTCAGATCTCATTTGTAAAATATTCATAGTCTTTTCCTCACAATATAATAATAGTAGAAAAGCACAAAAAAAGGGGAGGGAACCCCACCTTTCAGTTAAATCAAGTAGGTAACTTCAAGACTCTCTCCTCAGAGGCAATTGTTGGTGCGAAGAGATCAGATTCATTAGTTAAAATATTTATTTTCAATAATCTGTTCAGCTCTCATCGTAATGACAGCATAGCCTTTTTGAGTTGAATGAATCGTCTGATATGATGGAGTGTCTCAAGAGCATTCTGAACAACTGATTAATCCTAATGTAGATGCTTTTATATCTGCCCATTTTCTTCTCTGCTTTGATGTTTTGTCTCCTTGTGGTCAAACAAATTAAATCTGCCCAATAATATAATCTGTCCAGTAATATGTCTAATAAAATAAATCTTTCTATCCATAGACATTTGGAGGAATGGATGAAATGACTGCGATTTGTTCGATGTGAAATATAGCTGGACACATATATTCAGGTGTATTTTTTTATTTTTGTGCAAAACATACTCCTAATCACTGAAATCGGCAAGTAGGCTGATTAAACAAGGCATGTCTATTAAACTAGGGACTAACTATTATTTAAGCTGATAGTAAATGGTACGTCTCGCAGCACTGCACTTCAGAGCCTGGGAAGTACCAATTAATAGTAACCCTGATATTGCAACGATTAGTTAACCAGTCATGGTTCAACCTGGTGAAGTCACATATCAGGTGGGAGCATATATCAGAACTAAACATGTGATATGTTGGATTTTCATAGACTTTCATGTATTTATCACCTACTTTTGAGGACTTAGCTTGTCAAATTATTCACTCCAAGTAATCTAAAAGTTGAACTTGGTCTTTCATTTGAATTTCCAATGACAAATTGTAATTTTAGTATTACATTCAAATGTTGCTTCAGAAGTTTACAGCCATGGGCACTTCAGTTTTAGCAGTCCTTTGTGGTTATGGACTCTTCTTATTCACCAGATCATCGGCATCATGCAGGTCTCTTCCCTCCTCTCTTTCTTCATAAATAGCAGAGCCTGAAGAAGGCAGAGTCTGTGATTCGGTGGAAGAGGTTGAACAGAAGGGGAGCTGCTGGAAGAGAACTGGCCACATGGATTATAGGAACTGGCACTCTAACTTCTTCCAAATTGGACGAACAAGCATGGCACTTCTTATCCTTGATGACACTAGCATTTCACAAGGGGGTAACATGAATCTCATCCTTGGAACCGCAAGCACAAGTTCTTTTCCCTATCTGTCCTAAATACTGTGCTTGGGCTTAAGCGCAATCTATTTTGTGCACTTATTTCAGCAACTGGCTGTTTCAGTTCAGTGGACTGGAGAAATAAAGACTACAAAAACAGCACTATACTGTTAGCCCAACCAGCAAAAGCTCAGTGTATCCCTGGTAAGTTTTTAAAACCACCAGGGAATCATGAAGGAGATATTCCTTGAGGATTCTAGGCGAAGCAGTTTCTACAGGGGACTCGTCTATGATACGGTAGTCACATAGTATGAACTGATACATCTCCATCATTTTAGGACTCCAAAGATACAGAGTGGAGATTTCCACAAGTAAACAGGTTTTCTTTCAGAAGGCCTTTCAGAAGGTTTAAATGAGGGAGAAATAATTTGATAGCAACTATAACAAGTCTAAAAGCTGACAGTCTGGTAGGATAAAAGGAGTGGGATACAGGGGGTGGAATGGAAGAAAGGAACATCCTCATGGCGTCCCTGTCCCACTGGAAGACCCTCTAGAGCACCTAAGGAATAGGTAGGGTTAGCTTAGCCAGCAACAGGGCATGAAGTGATGTGCTGGGAAGTCCACTGCAGTGGCAGATCTCTGCATCTGCAAGTGCAGGCATGTCACAGTGAACAGGATAAAGAACCAGCAGGCGATTGTCAATTTTCAACAAAAGAATATACTATTTCACTTAATTTATTGTTCCGTGACCACAGTCTGACGAAAGAGTAGTCTCAGTATTACTTATGAACATTCTTTCACAAACAGGAAGAAAAACACTGAAACACTTAGTCCAAGCCTTTGTCTGCAGCAATTTTGATTGGTTTGGGGGGTGTTTTTTGTTTGTTGTTGCTTTTTATTACATTTGGTTACCCACGGTTAATTTAATCTATTATGGAGCAAAGGCAATTTCAGTTGCTTCACAATTACAGTTTCAAATTAATTCCTTTTATAAGCTAAATATTTGCTTTTTATTATTATTCCTTTGAAAAATATTTCTCCCATCAGAAAATTCCACAATTTATTTCCTATTAGAGGAATATTCTTGTCCCTATGAGTAGCAAAATAAATTCAAGAAATTTCCAAAAATTTTGTAATTGAGACTAAAAATTCTGTTAATTGATTTTTGCAGTTGTTCAATGAGTGTTTACTGAAGGTTAATACAAAAATGGGTCATGACCTTATTTGAATTGTTTAGTATATATGTACATGCATACTGTCATTAAAAATACTTAGAGTATATATCCAGATTTCTGCATTTATGGCTCTAGAGCACAATTGGTTTGTTTACACTACAAAAACTTAGTGCTCTTGCATAGTGGAATAATGACGGATTTTTCATCAATGAGTAAAATCTTAAAAGGTGTGGCACATGAAGCTTCAAAACCATGTTGTTAAAAAATAGAACTTAAATTACAGTTCTGACAAATGTAATCTAAAGTAAAGTCTGATAACCTATCAATTCACTTCAAACCATCACTGTAATCAGTTTTGAAATATTATCAATAGTATAGATTTTGAAGCAATTTTCATAGATGTAAGGGTAAGTTAAATATAAATTGCAGGAAAAATTCTTGTGTCATTCTCAAGTTGGTTTTATAATGAACCTGTTCATATTTTGAAGCTTCTATTTAATAACCAATTTCTAACACGGTCTTTTATTTGCTAGTTGAAAGTGATATGCCAGAAAAAAATATTCATTAATAATGAGTTTCCACTCTTGCACAGCACAAAACCTGGTATTAAAACTCCTCTCTGTTTGATATTTGCCATAAAGGTCTGAATAAGCAATTTTAGTCATCAAAGAAATATAGGTTGAATGAGATTCAAGACAAAGAATGAGTAAAAATATAGCTTTGCTTTATTTAAGCCAGGTCTAACTGTTCTGATGCCTGTACTCTTTTTTTCACTCAGGGATAGATTGTCACAGCCCTTTTTAATCTTTCCTGTTGGCTACAGCAGCCTCTATACAATCTGAAGGGAGAAAATACGCTGCAGTGAGGAAGAGCTGCACAGATCCACTGGGAAGTCCACCCTCATGCTCAGGGCTGAAATGCCAGCAACTGATCTGCTGCTTCTGGAACAATTTTCCTCATAATTATCCCATCTATTTCTGATTAAAAAATTCCAGGCTATAATGCATAAAACATAAAACAAAGAATGTGCTGCAACTGCAGCTTTAGGAACAATATGAAAAGCAGCTTCTGCAAGTCTGAGTTGAAAACCTGGATGACGGTATGAGCTGTGCTCTCAGGGTTGCTTGATCCAACTCGGGGTTGTCTGCCTGGGTATGAACAGCTGATTAAAGTGCACAAGCGTGGAGGGCAAGAAGGCAGGAAATACAGGTAAACTACAGGTGCTTCCTGCACTGGAGCTGGGTCAGAGCCACGGTATGCATCCCTTGCATGGCAAATTATAAATTAATAACTCTTTTTTCAGTGATCCAGCAAAACTACTTGATACTTCCTTCTTTCTCACTCTCTTTCTAAGCAAGCACGTAGCAGCTGATAAAAGCAAAATTCTGTGCTTCGCTCTGCTTTTTAGTCACTCAGGAAGAGATCTCAAGCTAACAGAAACATTAGTTTGCGGATGATTTCTTTTTCTGTGGCTCCAGAAAAAGAAACTACAATTCTAACCTACTTAAACACCATTCCTGTAAGGAAGGCATAAGGGAAATCAAGACACCAAAAGGCCTTGTCTAGAGAAGTCTTCCAATGGCAGTGAATGCTTACATCCACTGTTGTGGTTGTTTACATTTTTTAAAAAATTTGCTTTGGAAACACAGTTGTAAACAGTTCTGTTCTCTGTCATATATTTTGGGTCATCTGAGACTTGTTTTCTTTTAATTCAGTAGATCTTGACTACATATCCCCACCTGTAGTTCTAATCAGTGGTTACAAATATTGTAATTAGTTGCTGTGGAAATTATTATATTGTCACAAATAGAGGATTAGAATTTCATACAAGGAAAAATCATCAAGAGAAAATGAATGCTTGAGAAAGAAAAAGATCTGGGTCTCATGCTAAGATTCTTAATAACAAAACAGAAAACCAATAGTAGCAAAGAGGGAAACCAGAAAGGTATTAATGCTTGCCTTTAATGCATTTTTTTCCCCAAAGGTTATTAAAGTCCATTGATCGTGAAACGTCTGTTCTCAGGCAAAGATTTAAACTGATTTAAGATGCACAGTGTATTGGGGATTAAACCTTGATCCCACGACGAAGCTCCTTTCAATGGTAACATAAATGTCTGGATTCTGAAATTCTAAGAAAAGCATTTACTTTGAAAAGAAAATTATTTAATTTTATCAACACTAATGCAAGAAATACAGCACCAGTTCTACTCTGACTTACAACTCTTGAGCAGGAACAATATTGAAAACTATTCTTTCCTGAAAGAAAAGTTTTCCACACTTTTCTAGATTCAAAATTACTTTTGTGGGGCTAACAGCCCTATGTATTGTTGGAAATGACTATGTCCTGTCACGGTCTCAGATAGCAACTATAGCCCATGTCTAGCATTATGACCCTTCAGTATCAATTTAGAAGAGAATAATTCATTATCCTGTCAAAACCATACTTGAGTGACTCATAAAAACTATTCTGATATAATGTGGTTAGAAAAGATTCTGTTTATATGAAATACATTTTCTGAAAGTATTCATTTTCAAGACAATCTGTTCTTTTCCTTTTGTCAATGAAATTCTGTTAAAGTGATAGCAGAACTGCAGGAAATTCGTTTGTTCTTGTTTTATGCCTGCCATACAGGCAAAGGTGATTATTATCTTTTGCAGACACTTAACAGCAAAATGGCTGGTTCAATAAAGCATTCTGCATTCTGAGATATGAAGACAGTATTGTGTGAGGTACATTTTGATAATAGTTTTCATTATTTTCTTTAAGGTACCACTTGTAATGTTAACTGTGGCCCTCAGTGTACAAGTATTTGTCTCACATCAGACAGGGTATTTTTATCAGATCAAGATGGACAATAGGTACTTCTAGTCTCAACACCGTATAAAAGAACCCTGTTTGTCAGCACAGTAGGTTTTGACTTTTTTTTAGTAGGGAAAATAAATTGCATATGGTCACTTTCATCCAATACTAATCATCTTTAAATCACAAGATTACAATACATTTAAACTAAATACAGATATTTTCTTGGAAAGTCCAAAGTCTCCCTATGTATTTGAGCATGGTTTTATTTAATATTTCTTAACGAACAGGCTACGGTATTGACTATGTTTTATTAGAGTAAACCACTACTCACTTTAGAGAGATTCTCAACTACATTTTGTTATTACTTTTATTGTGCTTCAGCCCTCTCCTGCTAACTCTTTAGGATTATTTAGATTCTTAGTGTCTGTTGCCCTGTACCTTTGAGCTGCTGTGTAGGCATAGTTTTAACATAAAAACACACTCATTTTTCCTGATACTGTTGCAATTTTGTCTTCTAATGGATTATTTGCATGTGTATCTAGTTGACACATGCATTTAGAAATAGAAATACACATAACAAACATCAAGACCTATTTGTTTAATTGTACCTGTGCTTTTCTCCTGCCAGTCTTGATTGTATGAGTATAGCATCACTTTATTACCAACTGCTGATGTTCAGCTTAAAATGAACGAATGCCTCATTGCAACCTTTTTATCTTTTGCTGAAACATTGCCCATTCTGTCTATGAAAACCTATCTGACCTCTTGCTATTAGGTCTTTTGGTACATTGCACATACTCTGTCATTCCTTGGCTATTTTTTTCATAATATCTTAGCACCTTCTCCCACTGTTCCAGATTGCAAAGCTGGGTTTTCAGCCTCAGTTCACTGCTCAAGACTTGTGTTTTCTGATACCGCTTAAAAACAAAAATAAACAGAAAAAAAATAACCCTCTTCATCAGTGTAATGTTCCTGTAGGGTGCAGGAATATTCAAATATTTCTAGCAATTTTACAGTCAGTCTATTCTACATGAGTTAAGTGGAAGCTATTAAACATGAGAGCTTCAGAGCTAGCTAGCTATTGTTAGAAAGAAGGCTACCTTCTGAATCTCTGCCTCTTGCTGACATCCATTGCTAGCAAAGGCAGAGTGAAGTGCTGTTTAAAACTCTTCTATTTCCAAGGAGTTTCAACTCTCATGCAGCTTTTAACTGCTCGTTTTTCCACTGCAAGTACTTTCTTTGTTGCTCCTTTTTCTCTGATAGTATGCGGTATCTATTGATCATTCAATGCCTCAGCGCAGCTGTGCAATGTAGTTGCTTCATACCACCTGTGTTCAAACCAGCCTGGCAAGCCTGGACGATCCTGGCAGAGCTTAAGGTGTGACTTCTTCCCACCTGCATGTCAAAACCTAAGAAGTCATTTCTGGTCTGACAAGGTCCTTCAAGCCCTCTGTCCATTTCTTGGAGACAACAAATACAACTGTCTGTCGAGCATAGCAACAGTTAGCAGATACTTTCCCCTGAAGTATCCCTCCAGCCTCCAAACATTTTTGCAGCTCAAGCAATTCCCAAGCCAGACATGACTTCTATATATTTAGAAATGCCTCAAGGATTTGTTTTCCATGACCTGTACCGACTTTCTCTAGGGCTCATGTAAACATAAATTGCAATATCTTTTGGCAAGCAGTACCACAACGAAACTACACATTGCAAACTGCTCAACTCACCTATATGGTAGCTTCTTTCCTGTAAGAGAAGATGTGGAAAGCAGCCAGTCTCACTCTCTATCACCCTGAATCTGCTTACCTCCATACCTGCTCCTCTCTTTTCAATCAGAAGGATCCTTTTTAATTTAGCCATTTCTCACATGGAAGTCAGTCTTTGATAATCGTTGTTGCCTTTTCTCAGTCTATTTTCAACTACGTACTTTCTGAGGCAGAGAGAACAGCATTTACTACTACATGACCAGTGGCTGTCCTGGTGGGTTACTCCTCAATTTCTGCCATTTCCACTTAACAAAAAATGCTCTCAAGGCACCCACCTCAGAGTCTATCAGAGTTGGTGAGATCATGAGGCCCAGGTCCCAACCACCACACAAAAGGAAAACCAGTGTCAGGTTTAGATTAGTAGCTCAATTCTGCTGCTTAAAGCCTGTAGAATAAACCTCAGGAGGAGGTAAGCTTATCAAAGCAAAAAGATTTTCAATTTGGAGTGTTAAAAGCATTGCATTCCACCTTGCAAGTGAAGTATTCTTCAGCTCTTTCTGATCTCTGACACGCAGATTTGTAAGCAAAGAAGCCTTCAAGCCTGGATAAAAATAGAAGCCCTGAGAAACAGCACTAGCAGCAGCAGCAGAGGAGACATTACAAGCACTCTGAACTCAGTTTTGAGTAGGACTTCTCATACTATATTAATGTGTTGATTTCACCTAGAAATAGTGTCTTTGCAGTGCCAGTGCCCATCTTCTGTTGATTCCCCTTCCTTTCCCTCTGCCTCTGTATTTCTTTGTGTTCTCACTTATTTTATTCTTTCAGGGATCTTTTTGCTGCCTTTTTGAGTACTATTCACGCTGGAAAAACTTCAGCACTTTTGGGTTTGTGGTTACCCTTTCCTGAAGTGAGACTGATGGCACTGGAGTGCATCGTGGACTCAGTAATCTCTCTACTGTGTTATTTAGAATGATATACATTTGTATGGTATATTAATCTCCTTTTAGAAAGACATTGTAAAAAAGGTTCTTGTTGTTCCCATTTAAATAATACTTTGACCCTGTCAGCCATTCAAAGACAAATAGTCAATATTTACTATAGTGTTCCATAGCATCACCATCAAAAAAAAGGAAGCTATGCTTTTGCAAACCCATTGTACTTCTTTCAGGCTTCCCTTCCTCATCTGCAGCTTGCCATAGGGTGCCCTTTGACAAAGTCTATTAATTGTGATGTATCCTTTGAAATTAAATTTGCTCTCTCCCTAAGCTCTCCTCTGTCGTGGCCTGACCTTGCATATCTGAAACTGCCCCTAGAAGTGCATTCTATAGCACACTTCACAGAGATTTCAAAATACTTGATAAATATTAAATCATAAGCTCATTCCAAGCACTTGAAGAAACTGAAGAGTATTTATGAGCAATCCTTTCTCCCAGACTCTGCTGCATAAATCAGAAAACCAAATATGATATAGCAGGCCACAAGAGAGATCTTCAAACAGGAGCGAAAGCATTCTGCCTCTGAATATATCTGCAGGAAGAATGTAAATCAACACTAAATTAAAACTAGTGTTTTCCCTGATGTAGGATCCTTATGAGACCTTGGGTGATTAAGTGTCTTGACTTGGATCCTTTATTCCAGAAATCGATGCTTGTTAGAGATATATTAGGTGACAGGCTTAGTGTTGAACAAAGACGGTGGTAACTGCACTACAGCCAACACATTCACTAGCAGTATTTTGGGTTACCTTGGAGTTTACTAGTCAAGCACTCAACCTGCCTACCAGAGCATGTAAAATCTAAAGAGATCAGAGCTTGAGATGGTTTTGCTGGAGGCAATAAAGAGAGGGTTGCATTTTTGTCATCTCTTTGAAAAGTTTCTCAGAATACTGGTTTGTCACAAACATCTTTCCACAGTTTGTGGCTATTGAATACAAAAACTGAAAATATAGCCAGGATTACAGCCTTCTATCATAAAATTATTTGTTTCTTTTTTTTAATAAAAAACAGCATACAAAGAGGTTCAACATCTAGGCTTATTACCCCTGCCTTTTCTGTATCACTTTGGAAGCTCCTCATAACTTTGGATTTGAATTTAAGCAGAAAAAGTATTACATATAGAAGGCTACTAACAGGCCACTGGCAGAGCCAGAAGTAAACATTAAGTAGTTTAGCTCATGGACCCTTTCTAGTACTAGGACCCACACAAGATCCTTCTTATCTACCATTAATTAATGTCATTAATATCTTCCTTCCCTGCTGCAACATTGGTAGCGGGCTATGTGACTGAGATACAGTCTCCCTCACCTGACCTCTCCCCTTTTCTTATGCATCTGTCATGTACTAGAAGCAAAATAAATTGACATATAAAGAGCTTAATGGGTTGAACTTCCTTAAAACCAGAGAAAGGACAAAAAGAATGAACTGCCTTTAAAAAAGTGAAAAGATTCACGGTACTCATTAGATACATGATGCTTTCCAGCTGATCACTGTCCCATGGGAGATGGGGAAACTAAACACCACATGAAACTGACCTTGTTACTCTTTAACACGCATTTTCAGACTTACTCCATACTATCTTTTGGTCAATTCTTAAAAATAATTTGAAGAAACACTACATTGACTTCGATACAAAAACTAGTCAGAGAGCAACATTTCTTCTATCTAAAACATACTGCCTTCATATGCTCTTAGTTCATTTGGAAGAAGCAACAGAAAACTATCAAAATGATTATGTTGTTGAAATTCAGATTATCTATGGAATAACAGTCTGACAATATTATGGTAACATATGAAACAGCACTCATTTACATACAGATCTTACACTTCCTACTGGTGACTAAGGATAAAGTTTGATACAGTTCTTCATTCCTTTTGATAATCTTCTTCATTCCTTGCTGAAATCATCAAACTCACTATCACTGCCGCTTAAGACCAAGAAACAGTTTTCATATGCCACAATAAGCACGTAAAAATTTATGTGGTTGCCCAAAAGATTTAATTTATCTTGTGTTCCAATTGACTCATTAATTTTTAGAAAGTGAGTTTCATCCTAAATATAACTGGAAAATGGTATGGAGTCTTCATTTTTTTTTTATCTTATTCATATCCACATCTTTATATAAAAAGTACTGAGGTGCTCAAACAAAATGGAGTAAAGGAGACACAGACTAACTGTATGTTGCAGGAGGGTGGATTTAAGGAAGAGTAGTGATGCTTTACCCCAGAGAAAGTGCTCAGTTTGATAGAAATGAGCATTCACTATTTTGATGAAATATTAAGAAAATTGTTAGGAAAGCGTATTATCTCCTTGTTTAAAAAGTGAACTATAAATTCAAGAGACCATAAAGAAATTAAAAGTTCACTTGAGGTTCTCTGTGTCATAACTTACCTGTGAGTTGTGGATTTTAGGGGATTTTTATTATTTTATGAAGCAGATGAGGTTTGCCTCTCAATACTTCCATGACTGCATTCACACTTAGAAAGATCATACTTGCATAATTGTGGATATTTTATATGTAGGCCACCTGCACATTTCTGTTCCTCTTGAGACTGATAGGTGAACAGCAGGGACTATGTTTCTCCAAGTACGTGTGGGGGAAGGTAGGGTTGTTCACAGAAGTTTAAATCTCTACTCGCGTTACCAGATTGCTATGTCTCTAGTGTTCTGGGATTTCTCAGCTTTACCAGCAACAATTTATAGCAGCTCAGTGTATAACCTGTTTTTCTCCTAGATCCTATTTTAAAGTTTCCTTTTGCTTCTTTTCCTCTATTCTTCTTGCCCATGGTAGCAACAAAGTATTTGAGGATGATGAAGTGGAATATTTGATCCTTTTGTAGTGCTTTTGCCTGGATACAGTGCATTATCTCATGTGTCACTAGATAATACCTGGGAGGGAAAAAAAGACCTTGAAAATGTAAAAATACGGGAAAGGTTTTCATTTTGCTTCATTACTTATGAACAGACTTAAACAGCTGCTGACAGCTTGAGAAGACTTTGAAAAATGTTCTTTTTAGAAACTATCGCGATATATCATATTTTCTGTATATTTCGCTTCTTTTTTTATGAAGACATTTGCATGAGCATGAGATCTTTTTGCCTAATAGTTTGCTGACTTTGGCTGTCTATGGTGTATAGGTTTGGTTCAGGCTGCTTGGAAAAGGCTTCTGGCAGAAGGGTTGCTGTCTTTTCAACACTTGCAAAGCTTCTGAATAGTCAAAGAGGCTAGGAAGGAAGGATTTTATGTCTTGTTCCTGTAAGTTAGTGAAGTGCAGAGCCCATTGCGGTTCCCAAAAATAGAATTACACTTATGAACTAGACCTGGCTATCTGGACTCTTCACGGTTTGATGGAGGCAAGCTCCTCCTAAGTACTTGTGAGGCTCACTTCTGTAAAGTGCATTCTCTGAGCCCCCAGGCTAATGCAGCAAACCATTTACTTTCCTAGTTAATTCCCAGCATGCTGATTAGCTCTTGTAGATCTGGGCCAAACACACTTCGTCTCATGCAAGACTGAGCACTGACTGTAATAATAAAACAAATTGAACTTCCCACTGTCAAATGTTGAAATCTCTGATATGTATGGAAAGTTTTACCCTAATTTCATGTGTTTGTGCCTTTCTGTGCTTTCTGGTTGATAACCAAAAGACCTGAGAAACATTAAGAAAGACTGCTCCCTTGTGGTTTTTCTAGCTAGGCAAAAATGAAGACTTTTTGTAAAATCTGATGTTATGCGAGTTTTTAATTCAAGTTGTTTATCTCAGAAAAAACATTGATGGTAAATGCGTTAGGGAAGTCAGTAGTACTCATCATGTTCTCAGGTGCTCAAATAATTTAGCAGTCCTCACAGGATTAAAACCTTGAACAAGCAATTAAGTCAATTATCTGAACTGTCCAGCATCTGCTCAAGCAAAATTGAACCTATGAACCTGACTACTATTGCCATGTCCAAGGACAACATTGACTGGGACGATTGCAACCGGAAAGCAATTCCCAGACTCTGGACCCACAATCCAGGCCAGAGGAAGTGCCAGGTTATTGCTGCCAGAGTGCTCTCCCAGGACTCACAACAGTTCCCAGGCATACACTGGGAGATTCAGGTTCAGAAGTACAGCAAAAATGAGGGTGAAAGCATCCATGAAAATACTTCTAAAGATTGAGAGTTGAAGTACCCACTCTGAACACAAAGAATAACGAAAATAGAAAAGAAATTTCATACTCACCAACATTTTTTATTTATGTCCTAGGCCCAAATAAATTAATTTAGCAAAGTATACTTTCCATATGTGATGCCAAATCAGTGGCATTTATCCATTCAGATCTACAAACTAAGTTGTGCAGACTGTGTGAATGTGTGTAAAAACTAATAAGCATACCTGAATTAAATAAACAGTAGGAAACTGCAGGCTCAGGGACTTTGTAATACCATATGGAGTCTTTCAGATGTAAATTACCAGCTGAAATTCAGCCTGGGTCAGTAGTAACCCAAATTGTTGCATTCTAATAATTGTTCAGTGGCCTATATGAAATTAGGTGATTGACATGTCTACAAATTACAAACACAATTGCTGCTAATAGAGCCTCTCAGGGACACTGGAAATTGCATGGGCATGGAGAATGAACTGCCAATTCATCCTCAAGGTGAACTCTTCATGTCAGGAAGGGGCACCTGGGGGAGCTGTGTAGTGCTACTTTTCATGCTCAGACTCTTCTGATTAATTATTATCATTTATTATTTGCATGGTCCTCTATTGCAGTATCACCTTTAGACTGAAATCTTAGATCATCCACTTTACCAGGAATGACAAACACACAGTTCTGCATAAAATCATTTGCACTTAAAAGTCTATCTATAAACTGCTCTGAAAAGACAGCTAGAACTCAGAGTACAAAGTAAGGTGGGATGACTAGAAGATATGGGAAATGAGTTTAAGGACTGCCTTAATTTTAAAACAAGGTCATATCAAAGAATTAATTTTCCACTGTGGCAGTCTACTACTTCTCCAGAGCTTCAGTATGCATGTAAGTAAAATTTAAGATGCTCTAAAACACATCTGCTAACTTTAGAGGTTACCTTCTAGCACTGCACATCTATTTTGTAGAAGAAATTCCACATTCTTGATCTCATGTTAGTCTTGTGGGAAGAAAAACAGGGAAAGATATTTTCAATGTATCTGATCACACATACATGTTTGGAAACCTTCTGGATATCAATGGGCAGATTAAAAGACCCTATGCTTAATATGGATTGCATAATAGTAAATGTTGTTGGATTTTCAAACAGATAAAAACACTGCATCAATTCTTTTTTTCTTTAGTTCTCTTCATGTTTAAAACAAGCTTCATGTACTGCTAAGAAATTGTCCTCTTTCCATGTCTCTGTTTTACGAATTCTTGAGGGAAAAAACAACCATCCCATATTGATATCACTCTTGTGTTATCACGTCCCTTACAAATCTGACAAAATAATTTCATCTAATGGGTAACGCAGGGCCAGAAACAGCTGTCATGGGACAGGTGTTACCTCCCTTATTGCACAACAGTGTGTGCTTATTGCTTCACTCCATCCCACAGCTCTACCTCCTTTAGCTCTTTTGTCAGATACAACCAAAGGATAGTAGTCATTATTGGTATGAAACAAAGCAAGGAAAGAAGAAGAGAGTTTGGGATTCATTTTATGTTCCTTAGAACTATCACCATAGTGAAACACAAATTAACATCAGTCCTGACAGAACATTAAGCATTTCTGCAACTTTATACCTACTGGCATCTTAAAAATGCCTTACACATCTGAAAGAAATGGGAGCATTTAGATAAGTGGAAGGTAAGTGCCCACACTGGAGTTGGCAGTGTATGAAAGCCACTCTCCCCAAGAACTGCTGGGATTAACAAAAAAGGAATCAGGATTCAAGTTCTGCCTCTCATTGGAAAGACTTATTGCTGAAGGAGTGGTGAAATAATGCTGGTCGAAGGAGGCATGTTGCTTTCTGATGCGCTCTTGTCACATTCTGCTTCACATTAAAATATAGAGCCCAAACCAGTTCCTCTCTGTCAGTCCCAGGTAATGTTGTTACAACCACCTAAAAGCTTGAAATTCCTTAAAATGTATGTGGTTTTTTATTGAACACTGCCTTATTTAATAACATGATGATTTTCACCAAATATTCCTTCTTTTTTGTTCATGCATTTTTCTTAACATTCAGCTTTCATTCTTTCATGAAGCTTGGGAAAGAGACTGAGAAACTCTGCAGCATGGTTTTGCTGTCCTGTTAGTTTGTTGTCTCAATTTCTGCTGGCCCCACTGTCTTTTCTTTTGTGACAAATTGCGTAGCCTTCTATGCAGAATTATATAAATTAGAATTTCATTTGTCTAGGCCCCCTATGGGCCAATATGTTATATTTATGGGGAATATAATCACAGTTTAGCTTAAAAAATTAAACAAACACCCCATAAACTATGCTAAAATGATCCTATCATTATGATTCTACAACAGAATTGCTAGGCAGAAAATCATAATTAGTGACAAAAAGATATGTCTCTCTGGAGGTTTGCTAATCATCCCGAATTTCTGCTGAAAGTAGCACAAGACAAAATGTAAGTGTTGGCTTCCACACCACAAACTGTCATTTTACATTTATTAAAATCAAAGCCAGAAAATATTCAATACTTTGGCTAAAATATGGGAGACTGGAAAGGGGGAGACATCAAGGCTGGAACCACCAGTAAAAGATAAAAGTGTTTCATTCTTACCGTTTCCATATTTAAGGGGAGAGGAAATGTTTCCCCCCTTTTAAAAATGTTCACCGACAATGCATTTTTCAATAGAATCTCTTATTGCATATTAATCATCTTCATTACATTATTTCAAATACTTTTTGCAAATCTTGTAATAGAAAACTTATCATGAAATGTGGCCATTGTACAAATTCAGCTAGGATATGTATGTCCCCATTCAGAAACGTGCATAAGTGTGTGTGTGTGTGGAACCTGCTCACTTCTGCTCTGCCCTGATGAGTTTCCATCTGGAGTACTGTGTTCAGTTCTGGACTCCCCAGCTCAAGAAAGACTAGGAACTACTGAAGAGACTCCAGCAGAGGGCCATAAATATGTTTAAGAGATTAGAGCATCTCTTTTATGAGGATAGGATAAGAAACCTGAATCTGTTCAGTCAGAAGAGAAGACTGAGAGGGGACCTTATCAGTGCTTGTAAATGTCTAAGGGGCAGACATCATGAGGATGGGACCAGACTCTTCAATGACACCCAGTGACAGTACAAGGGGCAGTGGATACAAACTGGAAACTGGAACACAGGAGGTTGCACCCCAACATGAGGAAAAAGTTCTTTACTTTGAAGGTGACAGAGCACTGGACAGGCCACCCAGAGAGGCTGTGAATCTCCTTCTCTGGAGATATTCAAGACCTGCCTGGACAGGATCCTGTGCAGCCTGCTCTAAGTGAACCTGTTTTAACAGGGAGATTGGACTAGATGGTCTTCAAAGGTCATTGCCAACCCTGATCATTCTGTGATTCTGTGATATTCTGTTCTCCCTCTATATCAACGTTTTCTTCAGGAAGTAGACATTTTTTCATGGCTTCACTGAAAGAATAAGATCCAACTCTTCCACTCTCTCCACTTCTTGCTTCCTTAGCACCTTAAAAAAATTTATGAACACAAGTTTTATAGAAGAGGGTCTGTTAGATTCTGTTTAGCTGACTGTGCTCAGGCTTTGAATGCAATGAAGTGTACTTTCAGATCATGTATGAGGGGTACTTTTCTTTAGCTTAAAAACTTTTTGCCATAAGTAAAATAATGTCAATAATGGAAGTCTTCAGTAGCACAAAAAAATCTCTCAAAACCTTAACTTATTTTCACTTTCATTTACTTTTCTTTTAGATGACTACTACCAAAGGCAGTGCTTATTAGGTTTCCCTCTTACAAGAGAAAAATATAACATAAAACTGGAAATTTCAGGTTTGATTTTATTACACTCATATTTTAGGGCTTCTGCTATATAAGAACCTTCAATTTTCAATTTATTTGATAAAAGAAATGCATTTGCTGTAAGATGTGTTCTTGTGTTTTACATTTGCTGGCTCATAAGCCACCCGAAATTCTTGAAGATAAAAACATAAATTGAAGTACTGAACAAGGTCATTCTTCTGCCAGTCTTGCCAAATCCAGTTCATGCAGCTAAATTATTATAGTGAGGAGCAGTAAACAGCTTTTTAATAAGGAAATGTTTCGTCATTCTTTTTTAACTAATGTATCATTTATTTTGTTTTACTGCAATAAGAAAAATGTGCAAAATGGCTTTGGAGAGGAAAAAAGCTTCAGAGAGGAAAAAAGCTTCAGAGAAAAAAAGCTTCAGAAAAAAGGAATCTGAAGTTAACAAAAAAATCGAAGATAATATGTTTGGGATTTTGTTGTGGTTTTTTTTTTTTTATTTTAGCCTCTCTTCTTTGCTATGCTGCTGTTCCATAAAATTACATTTTGAGGTGGACCCAGCAAAATTTTGTGTGCAGCTATTCTGTAACTGTTTGCAGAAATGTTAGATCAAACACTCCTCCACAAAAGTGCTACCAGACTAGCCCTAGTCTTATGATAGGAATGTGATGAGAAGAAAAACGTGCAAGCTTTCCTTTACAGGTAGTCAAGGTATGAAACACTTCTAGAGATGCTTTTGGTTGCAGCAGGAACCATTTCAGTCAAATCTGAGGGTTTCCAAATCATGTAAGCCCTTTCATTTACAGATTCCTCTGCCAAAACAGTTTGGAAGAAAGACCCCATCAGCATGACCAGGTAACAACATTAACCTTAGGCACGGGTGGTAGAACCAGTCCCCTGCTTGGCCTGTAAGACTGATTAAATCAGAAAGAATCAGATCCTTACAGGGTTGTTGCTGCTTAACTTCTATTTATAGAATCACAGAATTACCCAAGTTGGAAGAAACCCAAAAGGATCATCAAGTCCAGCTCCTGTCCCTACACAGGACACTCCCAGCATTCACACTGTGTGAATGAGGGCATTGTCCAAATGCTGCTTGAATGCTGGCAGACTCAGTACTATGAGTGCTTTCCTGGGGAGCTGCTCCAGTGCTCTTCCAACCACTGGGTGAAGAACTTCTTCCTAATATCCAACTTAAACCTCTCCTGGCACATCTTCCTGCCATTACCTCTAGTCCTCTCAAAGGTCGTGAGAGAGATCAGCACCTGTTTCACTTCCTTCCCTTATGACAGGGTAGCAAACAGCTATGAGAACCCCTCTTTCTCCTCTTCTCCAGATTGAAGAGATCAAGTGACTTCAGCCGTTCCTCAGACAACATCTCCTCTAGACCCTTCACTAGACGCGTGGCCTCCTCTGCACACTCTCCAGTGGTTTTATGTCCTTTCCACACTGTGGCACCAAAAACTACACCCAGTACTCAAGGTGGGGCTGCACCAGTCCAGAGTAGAGCTGGACAATCCCCTCCCTCGCCTGGTTGGCAATGTTGTGCTTGATGCACTCAAGACATGGTTGGCCCTCTTGGCTGCCAGGGCACACTGCTGACTCATGTTCAACTTGCCATTGACCAGAACCCCCAGGTCCCTCTGCAGGGCTGCTCTCCAGCCTCTCACTCCCCAGTCTGTCCGTGTATCCAGAGTTGCCATGTCCCAGGTGCAGAACCCAGCACTTGCCATTGTTAAATTTCATGCTGTTGGTGGTTGTCCAGCTCTCCAATCTTTCTAGGTCCCTCTGGAGGGCCTCTTGGCCCTTAAGAATGTTGACAGCTCCCACCAGTTTTGTGTCATCGGCCAACTTTGTCAATAAACCTTCAGGTCCTTCATCCAGGTCATTTGAGAAGATACTGAAGAGCACTGTCCCCAGGAGGGATCCCTGTGACTGGGTGCCAGCCTGATGTAACTCCATTCGCTGTGACTCTTTAAGCCTGACCTATCAGCCAATTGTGCACTCATTGTATTATGTGTTTATCCAGCTGTAAGCTGGACATTTTGTTTATGAGAATACTGTGAGAGACAGTATTAAAGGCCTTGCTGAAGAAAAATGACATCTACTGGTTTTCCCTGGTCGACTAGATGGGCGACATTGTTGTAGAAAGATATTAAGTTGTTAGAGCAGGACCTTCCCTTTGTAAACCCGTGTTGGCTGGGACCATTTACTGCATTGTCTTTCAGATGCTTTTCGGTAACTCCCAGAATAATCTTCTCCATGATCTTACCAGGCACTGAAGTGAGACTGACAGGCCTGTAGTTACTGGGGTCATTCCTGCTGCCCTTCTTGAAGACTGGGACATTTGCCAGCTTCCAGTCAGCTGGTACCTCTCCAGATTCCCAAGAGCATTGAAAAATCATCGAGAGATGTATCATTATGACATCAGCCAGCTCTTTAAGTACCCTTGGATGAACCTCATCGGCCTCATCGACTTGTAGGGATCCAGCTGGACCAGCAGATCCCACATAAGTTCGGGGGTGATTGGGAGATTGTTTGCCCAGTCATGATCCTTCAGCTCAAGGCTCGAGGGGGGCTCAAGTCCAATGTCATTATTGAATACTGATGCAAAAAAACCCCATTAAAAGTCTCTGCTTTGTCTAAGTTGCTGTTAATGAGGTGTCCATGCTCATCAAGTAACATTCAAATGTTGTTTCTGGCCTGCCTTTTACTATTGACATATTTGAAATGATTCAGTGGAAGTCAAGTGTCTTATACACCTTTGAGGAGCTAGGTCTTTCTTTTTCACATCCCAAGGCATGTCTAAATCATAGGTTAGAATTAAGATCAATCCAATTAAATTCAGGAACAAAAGTGTGAAAGAAATCTGAACCCTACCACCACACCAAATAATGATGCATAACAGAATAAATTTCTGGTCCTGTTACTCAAAGTACCTGCACTGGGGCCAACCAAATAGCTCTACATGTTTTTTCTTGCAGAGGTACAATGAAAACGCTGCTAAGTTAGGAGTCTTGCAGCATGGTCCATGTGTATTATGTGCGTGTATGTGATCTTCCTATCCATAATATATACCTAGATTATTTGTTTCACAAGGACATTGTGAGGATGAGATATACTCACAATAGTGAAGCACTGAATGACTATGATTTTAAGACAAAAACAGTAATCTTTATCAATTTAAAATTATTACAAAATGAAAGTATTGCACAAACTCTGCAAAATGAGGTTGTGAAGGTGAACTGGGAGAACACTGGTTGAGAAAAGAGCTTCAGGATAAGCTTACTAAAAGAAAAACATTCTTCAGCAAAAATACTGGTAGTAAATGATAATTTTGATAGATTTCCTTCCTTTGCAGACTTCTTTCTATTTTACAGCTTCGACAAGGAGCATATAAAAAAATGAAGCTTTCCTTAAACCCACAAGGAAGAATGAAAAAAGTAAGTGCAGTAATCACCCATAAGTCTCCTCAGGGTTTTTTTCTTACATAAAGTTCTCCAGTCATAAAATTCAGAATCTAAAATTTGATTAGGACTACTTCCAAAAGTATTTGTCACTTCTGTTACTAAGGCTTTTTTCGTACTTACGTTGGTTTTTTTTTTATGAATGTGCAGAGGCATTGGTTTTAAAGACAGATATTCTAAATTAATTCAGCAGTGCCAGACACCATGCAATTAATAGTGTTTAAGAAAGCATACTGCAGGACTCAGCTCAGGTCTTGATATACTGCGTGGAACAAAGATAATGTAATAATATGCAGGACCTTTCATCCAAGGATCACAAAGCATTGATAGAAAAGAATAAGTAGGTAATAAGGTTTCTGGTTTACAGCAGAGGAAATTGTTTCTAGATATTTGATTTTTTTATTCACAAATTCATTAGTTTCTTGTAGCAGCTGCCAGAATCACCTGCCTACTACTCCAAGTATCCCAGATCATTGCTTGGAGCTAGAAATTCCAGACTAACTAAAAACAGTGGGTTTCTGGCTTTGTTTGATAAAGTCTGTAGCCTCTAGGCCAGAGCGGATACAAGGATACCCCGGGTTTAAGTTGGGGGTTATGTCAGCTGTATGGCAAGCAGTTTGGGACCAACAAAACTGCAACAGACCATAAGAGATCCCTGACACCCTGACCTGACCCCACTGAAAGGGTGTCAGCTAACTCCTACTCCACAGCTGCAGATTTGCACTTTGGTGCCTCCGCGGTAAACCATGCACAGTTCTCTGGGAATCCTGCCTCTAATTTCTTGAAAGATCACTGAATCTAAATGTTCAAACCATCTTGAGTTCAAGTAATAGATCGTCTCCAACAAAACTCTTTTTCTTGAGTAAATTTCCAAACCGTTTTGTAGCTTATCTTTGTGTCCCCCCTGACAAATGCTGAGCAAAATGACTTAACACACACATGCATGTTCATAAAATCAATGTGCAGGAAGGAGAAGGAAAAGTCTCAATAGAAACCTGAAAGATAGGCATACTAGTTATGTCGGCTGACTTCTCCCAGAAATTTGCTAATCCTTTCAGTCTTCAACAAAGAATCAGCCAAGTGTTTCAAAAAGTGCTTGATTAGCAAGGGTCCTTAGTGTGGAGACAATTAAATACTGCTCTAGCTGTTAAAATAAAGAGATTTGGTGAAAAAGGAAGATTATTCTGCCCAAGCAGAGGGCTACAAAAATTACCTTGTGAAGAGACAAGATTGTTTCGGGAAAAGATTGTCAGAAGTTTATGGAAGATACAACAAAGAGTTAGGTTTATGCAAAAAATTTTGATCTGCACTAACAATGTTTTCCAAAGGGGAAAATGATCATGGAAAGAAATACCTTGATTTTCCAAGTGCAATTTGCAAAGTCTGTGATGCACTTAAATTAAGTTGAGCTTGAGAATTCATGGGATTAAGCTAAATGCTTCAAAATCCTATTTATAATTATGTGAAACTCCTGACATAACTGTATGCTTAATATTTCTTGTATGCTGCTAACATTCTAGAATGAGATTTTCTAGGTAGTCAAAAGAATAATGCACAATGTCATTCTGAAAATCCTAGTATCAGGTGACTATACTAAGATTACCTATGAATACTACTGGTAAATAAGAAATATAATATCAAATAGTTCAATTCCGTTACAATGTGAATAACTTTTGAAGTCTTGTGGCAAACTTAAGAAAATAAAATTTAAAAATGTAATGTCATAACATCTGCTTAAGCAATCTGTTCATGAGCAGTGGTTTCACCGTAATGAAGAGAACAGTGCCTAGGATCTTTGAAAAATAACACAGGTGTAAGTGACTTGGATTTCGACCTCTGCTGTACAGGTTGCAAAGAGATATCAAGTCCCAGTTGAACCAGATAAGGGAGAAAAATAGAGTCTCTTTATAACCTCTGTGATAAGAGAGAGAAAGAAAGACTAGGGTTTCACTGTTCCCTTATAATATAGGAAATCCTTGACAATGTATGCGTTCAGCTTTGGTTTCTGGTTTCATTGCATTATATTCAGGCAAGGAAATGGCTATATTATTTCCTCCCTGAAAAACCTGCGCCTTAGACTTGTTCCTGTCTGTCAGGACCGTGTCTGAACTGACAGTTCACATCTTCTTTTAAGCAGAGTTGTCTTGTGTGCTTTACTTTCCTCACTCTTCTGAAAGAGAGACAAACTAATTCTCTATTTAACTATAATAATTTCTTTTGTGAAAGGAAGGCGATGGGTTACGTGGTCTAACTATTTGTAGCTTGTGGCAACCCAGGGAGATTATCTCAGGTTTAGTATATATCACAGCACAGACTAAAACATTTCTATTGGAGATATGGAAAGGGGGGCAGGACGGGAACACAGCGGACGATAATTTTTTGCTCATATATCTTATGCTAACTCCCCAAGAGTTTATTTAATATTAAATGTGTGCGTGCTATGGTACAGCAATGTTGTCACAAGACTGATCTGTAAAATGCACAAATAGAAGTCTCTCTTGTCGGCTTTACCTCAGTAACCTACACTCCTTTATTTAACCAGCCTGCATTAACATGAACACTCAGACAACTTCATTTCTTAACTCATCACAGAGTTTAGGACCAGAGACCACCTTTCAGTCCCCAAAACTCCCACTGTAAGGAGTATAGTTTCTTGAAGTTCCCTCAACACAGAGAGTTTCAAAAGACAGGCAGAACATCAACAGCTGGCAGCAGTTTCCTGCCTGATCCTGCCAGAGCGACGAACAAGAACTAGATTGTCCGGTTAATAAATTACGTACAGCACTAAGTGGCTCTTGAAATGATACATTGAATCCCCTTTCTGTAATTTTCGTGTCACAAAATTCATTAGTCTGTAAATTACCTTTTTTTGACAGAGAAAACAAACACGTTTTAAATATAGAAAACCCTTTGAAGAACACCTTGAGATTTTATAAATGTGCTTGTTTAGTAAAATAATCCCTGTGGTAAACTATAGATTCTACCTTTCAGAATTTTTTAGTGTGACATAGCTTCATAATTTCAAAAATAAATATTCAACACATGCTGGTAGCAATCAGATTTCTGTCACACACATGGGCACTCATACAGCTCCTTTCCTATTCATATGTATAACTATTCATATAATCACAGTATTTTAAAGAATCATTTAGATTAAAAATAAGTAATAGCATGTTAACTGTCACCTTTCTTTACTTGAAATAGGTTTTGGTAAGAAAACCCTCAGCACAAGGAAAAATTCTCTGTGACATTTCTCAGAAGCCAAAGTGTAGTTCCCTGGGGAGAACTTTGCTAGAAAGACTAAATGCTCATACACTGGCTACATGACTGATGTTCCAGGTATTCGTACAAGATATCTCCTATTATAATATTTACAGCCTTTTGAAATGTTACAAGTCTAACAGATTTAGGTGAAAAAGGGTCAATTTTAATGTAATGGAGGGTCATACGAAGGCTGTCCACGATACTCATAACCACAAGAAGTAATGGAGGACAGTCTTGTGTTGGACACCATAGTCTAGCACAAGTATAGGAATTGCTAAGCCTGGTTATCCTGATAATGTAGGTGTTTATGATTTTGAGTAAACAAAAACTTTGGCTACAATCAAACTTATATCAAAAGTGCAGTCCTAGTACTGTGGCCTCAACAGAGCGAAGGGTTATCAATAGTGACAGAGTAAATACATTGAGTGTTTCAGCACCACTTTTAGTGGCATAGACACTAAGATGGCTATCTACAGCTGTAACCTATGTCTTTGCATATTTTGAGTGTTGACATTAAGCAATAGTGCCTGCAAGAAACATCCGCATTTGTCTTCAAGAAAATCTAAACTCACTAATTTCAATCAAGCACTGATTTTTTTCTCTTTCTTTCTGTCCTCTACTAACTGAACACACACTAATTTTTTTAATTTTAAGAAATTATATGGAATTTACATACAAAGTTGATTAGACATCCTTACCTATTGTACAGTCTCTTTAAAACCGTTGTCTAGCATTTCCTAACTTGCCCAGTTTTTTCCTTCCTCAATGCAGCTTCTCAGTGCCTCTGTTCCTTTACAGGAGCTGCCACGGATCAGCAAAAAGCACATGCATAAATTAATCTTGATTATTCTATGGACAACTTGATTCAGCTGCATTGTATGATAGACATTAGATCATGCCGCGCATCATGCAACCTACCTGTCTGTGCAGGGGAAAAACAAAATTCTTAATATGTGAGTGTACAATAGATGCATATTTAAATGAAGCAAGCTAAACATGTATAGCACTGCAATACTGATATAATTTAAGGATTTGCATTTTTCTCCACTTTCACAGATGTTTTTCTTCCCTGAGAAGTGGTTGCATTAGATGGACATTATAGTGTCTGCTGGTGATTTACCACCAGTCAGCTGAGCTTCGGTTAGTGCACTGGGCTCTGTGAAAACATCAAGGGAAGGAGATATTTAGGAAAACACACCCATTGTGCACTCACCACTCCTTAAAAAAGGAATAAACAAATATGAACTTCAAATATGCAAAGTTCAAAAGTGCATTTCATCTAATTTTAAAGTACCTTTACAGGTTTTCAGATGTATGCCTCAGTGCAAAGCTCATTCTCTAATTTGTTTTCTGCTTGCTTCTTCTTCATTCAATTCCTGTTGTTCAGCCTTCCCTGCTGTCTACTGGTAATCACTAGAGGTTCAGCTTTTGCTAATCTCTTAGCTGCTCAGTCACGCAGCACTGTTCAGCTTTGTTTCTCTGCATCAGGAGGATGATTTTAGGCCTTGAAGTAAACTCTTAAAGTTGCTACCATTTCTGCCACCTAAAGAAGGGAGATTTGATTGTCACTGTAAAGCAGTTATAACATTGCAGAAAAACTGTATCAATAACATTTATCTTTGCACTCTGGAAATGAAGTCATGTAACATGGAATTAGCTGTTGATGTGACTTGTGTTGCTTCCTATTTCTACTTTATGGTAAGAAAGGTATTGTTGAATGAAGTATGGCTGCAACTGTGGAAAATACCGATCTTCATCACCCAGGTGCAAAACACAGAAGACTGCTTTCATGTGCTCTACAGAGCACCCTAGAACAAAGAACAGTTGGCCCAGTTATATCAGCTACTCACCCAACTGCCCATCTGAAAGGGGTGGCAAAAAGTCTTTGCACCAAACAAGACAAGCAGAGCATAAGCAAATGCTGGTTTCTAGTTGCTGTTTATTTACCAACCCCGTACAAGAACCATGAGGGCTGCTAAGTGCATCAGAGTCAGTCTGGACATCTGCTGGGGACTACAAAAATAAAATGTAATCCTTTCATTCTCTCTTTGTGGAGCTACAGCAGATACTCAGAAAACTAGGATTGGAATTTCAGGAAGTGGCAGAATACTGCAGCAAATTTTCTTCTCATTCAGTTCTACCTTTGGAGGAGATGAAAGCGATTTAACTCTTTTTTCTAACTTTCTGATTACAGTTTACCAAATCTTTCAGTGATATTTGCTGGTATTTCTAGACACAGACTGAAGTTCTTTTACAGTACAACTAGTTCAGATTGTAAATTATTAAGGTATGCAGGACTTCAATTCAATAGATTTTATAACTTTCCTTCAGGGTGAGATTGCTGAGAAACAACTAAATAAGTAAAATTAGTAATCTTAACAAATATGGAATTGGAGTGAGCAGCAGCTGGGATAGACAGTGAATTGCTTTTGATGTTATAAAAATGATAAATACATGACCATGTGCTTTTGCCAGTTTTCAAATGCAAACTTTATTGTCCTTGTGTCCCAGACTTGTACAGTCTGCAGAGAAACTAAGATGCACACATGTGATACTCATCCTCATGTTCAAAATCTTGTTCAGGGCAAAAAGGAGAGCAGAGGCAAAAATGTATTGTTAGTCTAATTAAAGTCTTAACAGCGTTATTATTGCAGTTGCAATTAAATGAAAAATCATAGTCCAGATTACCTAATTTCTGGAAAAAATCCTTACTCATACGCTCCAGGTAACACACATATACATACCTTTCTTCTGGTGTTCTTTTGGTGCCCGGCTGCTTCGTTAAGAAGACTAGGAGAGAGAGGTACAATGATTCCTCAGCCCACCAACCTCTGACAGGCGGATTGTAAAAGCAGTGCTGTGGGTACCTCTCATCAATTTTAAATCCACTTGACGTTAGGGTTTTTTACATTATCTAACAGAATGCTCCTTCTCTCGCTTTATTCCCTGCTTCTGAATTCCACGTTTTACTTGGTTTTGTGTTCTCTTTGCTAACTCTAGAATGGATTTATGTGTCTCGGAATTGCATCCCTTTAGTAAGCAGTGACTGACCCTGGGATTTTGCTGTCTGAAACCTCTGCATCATCCTATGTGTATACTTTCTTACAATACTTTTTTATTCTAGGATCATAAAGAGTTCAGTCTATATAAAATGGCTATTTGCTGTCTTTAATTAACATTATGCACTGCACTGTGCAACATAGCTAAGGTAAATTTAGGCAGTAGTCACCTGATTGATAGAGCATTGATAACTAAAACAAGCTAAAAATCAGCTCAGGTTAAAGCAAGCCCAGACAAGTCCTGAAGTGCTGCACTTCTAGGTCAGTACAAAGGCCATGTCCTTTTAGAATTAAAGTCAAAATGATATTTGTTGTGCTGCAGCACAGAGCTAGCAAAAAGTTGTCAAATCATCTGTCTTTCCCTCAGACTCGCAGACCAGAGAACTCAAGAGCCTTCCTGGGTCTGAGATTACAGATGCAGCCTTTTGATTCAAGTCTTTGCAAAACTTCAGCCTGTGGCTGGGAGCAAGGCTATATCAAACTATTCTGTTGATCCTGGAGAAATGATTGCCTCTCAGTCAGTACCTTTACACTGCCCAGCCATGATGTTTCAAACTAATTGGAAATAGCAAACAATGACAATTTTACTATTTCCTATTCTTACTTTCACCTTATCTACTTAAACACTGAAGCTGAGAAAGAACTACATTTCATGCAGTAGTGGTATTTTTGATGAGGTTTGCTAGTGACGGTAAATAGCCTGCCAAAAGAGGCTTCATGAGATGGAGGTAGAGGTATGTGTGTGGGGGGGTGCTATTTTCTGTGAACTAGAAGTTTCCCAAGGTGAAGAACGTCTATTAAAGCTCTGAAAGCTGTGTTTTCAAGACATGACTTTCTTGACTATTTTTGGCCTCTTGACAATGTAATGTTATCCTGGGATTCATTCCTGTCTTAGAAGCCCTGGTGAAAGTCATTTATCTATATTTGTTACGTATCCATATGACCTACATTTATCAAGTACATAATTCCAAGAGATCATGCAGACAATCTGAAGGGAGAAAGACTTTTTTAATCTATTAATTTGTAGCTATAGATAATGAATGAATCAGGGGGTTTTTTAATAATCCTGGATCGAAGTTTTTAATCGCTTTCAAAGGCTCAAACACTGCAGGTTGCTTCCTGGGACAAAATTCGGTCTTTCATATTTCACTGTACAGGGCTGGTGCGACAAAACAATAATTCCTTTCTTCTGTATGGCAAGATGCCCTGGTCTGCAGCCCCTTTTTTTATTGTTAGGTGGAGATCTGAATCAGACTTCTCCTCTGATGTTCCTTTGGTGATGAACTTGATCCCACTGCCTAGTCACATATTGCTAACAAGTGTTATTGTGACCATCTAACATGCTGACCTAATCAATAACCAAGATGTGCACACAAAAAAAATAAAGAAAAGAATTCTCTGGTGAGTCTCTGCAGCCTCCTCTGTGAGGAAACATCTAATTACAACCGACAGTACCCACACTGTCCTCTTCAAAACACTGGCCTGGGGCGCACAAGAAAAAATTATTCCATTTTCTAGCACAGCTATGTCTCACCTTTATGGACATACAGCAAAGAGGAATAGAAAATAAATAGCACATAATTTTGCATTTTTATAATAAGTTTGAAACTAAACACTAGGAAACCTTGTCAGCTCCTGCTAAGCTGATTCCAATTAAAGCTTCTGGCAGAGTTCCAGCTGTTTTACTACCTCAAATAGCACTGAACATAACAAGGTTTATGAAGCATTCAAAAGTCAAATACCCTATTAACATAAACATGTAGTGAAATCAACTCTTCTACAATTTTCAGCTTGTTTTCTTTCTTTCATTTACGTTGGACTAATCTAAGATGATGTCTGTTTTCTTTGTTGCATCTCCCTTTTTTTCTGCTTGCTGGAATGCAAAACAAGATTTGGTATTTGAACAGTGCATGATTTGCCCTGAGAACTTACTCCCTTTAGCAATTTTATTACAACACTTTTTATCCCACTCTATTTCAATAGCAGCATTCTGGAGCCTGGTTTCCTACAACACTTTTAACTCCAAAATAGCAAGTGGTACATGTTTGCATATTTCTGTTCTAGATCGTTTGGGAAGCTTTCTGCACACCTGGGTACTAATGCAAACAATTTAAGGAGAACTGTTTGATGCAGTTTTCTTATAATTAACAGGCAATAATTAAAAAGAAGAGTAGTGCAATACTCAAAAACATTTCTTGATACAGTTTTGTCATTGTTTAATATTAGGTTATTCCTATTTTAACTGAATGAAAATTAGGAATATACTCCCTTGCATCTTCAGTAAGTTGAATGTCTGTTACATTCAAAACATTTAGTGCTTTTTGCCAGGAGGCTGATTAAAGCATTGGACAGAGGATAACAAATACACTGAAAATGAACCATGCTAAAGTTCTCATAGATACATATATTTTAAATAATTGTAGGCATCTGAAAGTAAAAGCATACACTAACAACATCGTATGCAACACACCAAGTAAAATCACCTATAATTATATTGGCATGGAAGAACTTTTGAATAAGGAGGAATAGAAATATGCTATTAAAATAGAATCATCATAAATCTGCCGTTGGCCACTATCTTACAGTTTGTGAATATGATTAGTTAAGATAAAGCTTTATGATGTTATTTGTTAAGTTTCACCTTTATTATTTTAAAGTTTATCATCTGTCAGGTTAACATTCTCAACATATAAATTAGATACTGTCAATATATATTTATGTTATGCTAAATCTGCAAGACTTCCAGAGATGTTTAACAATGTTGCTTTTCTTGGGACCAGAAGCATTTTCTTCTTCCTCTATACACCCAAACCCATGCAAATTTACTCCAGGAGAACTTCCAAGACTTTCAAATTGCTGTTAGTTTCAAAAGGATATTTCTATGAATTATGTGAGATCCTTCAATTTCCAAAATACAATACTCTTTTAATATTCATTTTCCAGCCTGATTTTTTTTAGGACCATCCTGATCGCGACTAACAACTGCAAAAAATAATCATTTTTTAATGGACTTCTTGGCTTTTAAACCAGTTCAAAAACCTAAAGGTAGAGAAAGGAAAGACTTGTAAATACTTGATAAGAATACCTAATGCTCAGTATTTTTTAATATTCTTTAGAATTCTGGCACACAAATACTAAGTTCTTTTATATTGCATGACCTTAGAAAAAATAATTAATTAAAATTTTTATTTTTATGAAACAATATAATTCATTATTATCCTCTTTGATACAGACTAGTGGCTTTTAAAAATCCTAATCTTTCAATTTTTTAAGGTTTACTATTACTATAAAAACTGTTGGGATAAAGCTTTGTCTATTATTCTGAAAGAAAATTTGTAATTCAAAGTAAATAGTATGGTAGACTATTGCAACATTCAGAAAGATCCTGGCTTTTCTCTATTTATTTGAGTCATTTATACTGAGGTGATTGTTCACTGTGCCAGTTCCCCTGCTGCCTCCCCTTTCTTCCTTTTTTCCTTGACAGCAGCCTTCAAGGTGATTTTTTTGCTAAGGTGATATTTAATGCAAAGCACTCCTATTTAAATAGTTTGCATTCAGGGTCTAAGAAAGAAAAGCTAGTCAAATCCTATTGGGAAGCTCTACAGAATAACTCCCATGTCATTCTATATAGGTTACTGCAAATCTACCCACCCTTGCTTTTTGAGACTACCATACAGTGTTTCACACAAAGAGGTTAATCACGAAAACATGTCTTGTTATTTAAGAGCCGTGACTGTAGAAAGCATACGTCATCTACGAGTAATGATGTTTTAGCTGGAATAGCCAAGTAAATGCCAAAACAACCCCAAATATATTGTTTTAAAATTTGGACTGACATATCCCTAAACTGTTACCCAAGAGCCTTTGAAGAATGTACTGATCCTTTCCAAAATGGCAAGTTCCTCTTTGGTTTGCATCCTCATTTTGATCAGATTGCAAATTCTTTCTTAATTGCGTCTAAATTCACTTGTGTACCACTTTAGACTTGTTCCATGCCTCCTGCATACTGAATTTATCACAGATTTTTATTCACATCTGTGCAGTTATTCAGCCTACTAACCTAAAGCTTGCCACATATCCAGACATCAGGATGGATTTAAAAAAAAACAGAAAGAAGAGGAAAGGATGAAGTCAGAAGGGAGCAGCAGGATGACTGATAATTTTGAGTTCTGTGTATGAAGGCTGATTAACCGTGACTAGCTCCAAGTTAAATAAATGCCTGTTGTTTACATAGGAACACAGGGAAAACAATATATTCAACATTTTTTTTCTTTTTGAATGATCAAGAGCATTATTGTTTGAACACACACTTTCTTTAAAGGCTCAGATTTATGTTAGGTTTTTTAAAGTTTATTTCTTCATGAGACTACTGATAATGTCAGGTGTGTCATTTTAATATTAATAGACACAGGATGCAAGAGATGCAACATTCAGAGCATGAAGAATCATTAACTAGCAACGATGTCTGAGGAATGTTCCTGTGTTTCAAATGCTTCATTGCTTCATTGAGTAGTGAACACAGCAGCTCACTCTGAGGCAGATGTTATGCCCGCACACATTGCAAATGCAAACAATTATCTCCAAAGCGTGCAGTGAAAAATCAGACAAAAGATGTAATATTGTGGAAGGGAGCACAACCCCTCCCCCTCCGAAAAAAACCCTGATTTAGAACTTAAGATTTCATGTCAAAGGTGTCACATACACAAACACCTGTAATTTTTACAGTCCATAGTAATGTGTATTGTAAACAAGGAGTTCAAAGTCAGATTCAGTATTTTGGCCAAGAAAAGTCTGGTTTGGATGATTTGGGAAGAACAGAGATCTTTCTGCTGAATCTATAAGTTAATTTTTAAATTACTGATGATAGTGAGAACATAATTTTACGTGACTCTATTGATCTTTATTATCCTTTAGTCACCATTGGAAATATCCTGAACTAGTTGAGACAGGTATAGTCAAACATGGAATATTGGAGTAAATGGATTAGTGATTTAGACTGGCATTGAAGTTCATAAGCTAGAGACAACACAATGTTCACAAACATCTCAGAACCTGAACTTCTTAAATATTTAATGCAATAAAACCTCAAAGCTAATAAGGGAATTAGGACAGAGGGGGATAACACAAGGATATTTGGTGGGTGATGGATGGAGTAGGTGAGGAGACAGAAGTGAGGCAGCAATTTTTCTTTCTGCTGTCCGCCCAACACTTAAAACTCTGTAATCCTGTTCTGTTTGACTGGGATGCGAAGTGTTACATTAATACAAGCTCTGTAACTATTCCTACCCTTAACAATAAAACAAAGAGATCAGGAGCCGAGTGGACAGCTAGTGTTGCAGTACATCTTACCTGTATAACAATTTTCATCAAGGATAGTACGCATATGTACTTCAGTTTTGTTCCTGTGGCCCTCAAAGTCATCTTTACATGGGTAGAACTGGCAGAAAAAGAATTAGTTCTGATGTTAAGCTGTGTGACCAAGGTACAAGACAGTGCCAAAGCTACTGTAATTGTAAGAGTAAGGTTTAAATTTCATAGTAGTACAACATCTTAGATGTTTGCACCATCTTAAACAATGCATTGAGTCTCAAAGGGAGTCCACAGGAATCTTTTCAGTTGACATAAAATTGCACTGCCTTAGGGAGTAAGATGGTATCTTTTAATAAGTTATATTTTACTGATATTCAGTAAGGGAAAGAAATTAAGCAAATCGAAATGCTCAGGGTTTGAAACTGCAGTAACATTATCCTCTCATCCTACTCAGAAGAAGAGAAGGCATGCTGTGCTTCTGAAGCAGACTGAAGTTAGCCCCAAATTTCTAGAGGATTCCCTAGTCTGCCTCCAACAGCCCACTGGTACCCTACAAAGACCATCCACTTGGCTATTACTACAGACATGGAAGTTAGTTTCTAGGGAGGAAGACTGGAATGGAGGAGAAAAGGACAACTCATGAATTAGAAAATACAGCTCTGAAAGAATCCAGAGAAACTGAAGCTTTGCTCTGTTCTTAAGGGAAATGTCAACCCTGAAAACAATATTGAAATGAAAAGCAAAGGGGAAGATATTCTGACTTCAGAACTCTGCTTGTCTCTCTAGACAACGGATATGCCTCTAATCATTTTTCTAATATTGAATATATGTCAGGCATGTTAAAGTAAGAAATTTCACCAATTTGTAAAGTCTTCAGTGCTGTCAATGGTTAAAACTGAGTAGTATGTTAGAAATCCCTGCTTTCAGTATCTTCAGTCCTGTGGGAATATATTGCATCATTTAAAGGAAATTCAGACTTTGCACCTTTCCTGATTCTGACTATCAGAGACATTTCCTGTAGCAGGTCCAAGCTCTCTGTGAGTCTCATGATGATTTGGAAAAAGTCTGGGATGTATGCCACAGCTCAGGATAAATGAACCTAGCATTTGTTTTAAGCCACATTTTATCCACTTTGAGAATAGCTGCGAGAGATGAAAAAGTCCTTGGTAATGCGTCATAATAAAGAGGACCTTCGGACTTACAGAAACTCTACAGCCTAGATACCTTGAAATGTTAAATAATGCTGGCATATGTCTCCTTTGTAGTTCCAGGTATGCCTCAAGTACTCTCCTTTTATTCTCAAGTTTACAAAATAGGAACAACTCATGATTATTTAGTCCCGCCCAAACCAGATTCCAAGGATTCACTCAGGAAAGTCTTCTCAGAAGGCTTCTTTCATTGCTCCTATACACTGTCAGAACAGAGACTAGCCCCAACCTCAGAAATGGTTGTTTACCTTGGCAAGCAAATTTTGAGCATGGTATCTTAGATCAAGGCTCCCAGAACACTGCAATACTGGTTCTCAAATGCCTGTGCAGATAACAGTTATACTCTCTTTTCCTCTAGAAATCCTGGATCATTGAATTTCAGTATTTACCTCTACCTGAACTGTCCAGAACCTTAAATTTATCTCCACTTCTCTGAGTCTTAGCCAATTATTACGTTTTTACCATTGAATAGGCCACATTACAGTGAAAGGAAATACACGTATTTATTTATAAAATGCGAGGTGGACAATACTTTTGAAAAATTCATAAAGACACAAATAACAGAAAAAAAGGAAATCATATTTATTCTCAGATACCACTCTGTCTTCTCTCAACCAACTGGCAAGCTATCCAGTTTATCCAAGCCAAATAGTCAAAATCCTTTAAATGCTGTGTATTGTCAATTTGCCTTCCCTTACAAAAACAGGCATAACAGCTTTCGTTCTCGCTTCCTTTTGGAGATCTCTTAGAGACTACCAAATTCCACATCCCCCAGCCTACAAATACTATTGATCCAGAACTTATTAAGGAAACACTTTTCATTTTCCTTCTCTCAGACTGTTCACTGCCCTCTCAATTTAAAATTGTTAATGTCCTTTTGCCAGAGGAAAAATTATCTCCTGTACTTGATTTGAAAAATCATTGGCGTACTGAGTGACAAAACATCTTTTCAGCTATGTGGGGCAACATGCCAATTTCAGCATGGAAACTTTTGACAAATGAATCATATTTTTCACACTCACACATGTCTGAAATGTATTTTTATATAGACATCTATCATGAGACTTGACATTTTTTAATTATATGTGTATGGGTTTAATAAATTAATAAGGAGAGATTCAGAGACTGGCAGTGTGGATCTGAACTGGTAATCCACACATAGTGGATTCAGAGCACAGATAAAACTCACAGTGGTCCCTGATCCAAATTCTTTAAGTGTGTCGTGAAAGTTACTAGTTATTCTAGTTGATCCTACCTGTGCTTTGTGTTTGCAGAATCAAAGCATTGTAGCATTCAATATTAGGTAATAGTAAGGTTTGACACTATACCACATGCCTTGAAAGCCAAAGCTCAGATATTTCACGGCAGTAGTATATTCTTATGGAATAGCACCTTCTTATGGAGTAGCACATCTATCCTATGCATGTCTTTGCAGCAGGATCATTCATGTTCTGATAGGCTTGAGTCATGTTTAGCAATGTTTCAATATCAGTGTTGCTCATCACCTCAGGGACACTGTCTCAGTTGTATTTGCTGCTACAAAACAACATCATAAGGGAAATATGTGGCACACAGATGTTCCCCATCAACCTGGCTGTTTATTTGAATACCTGCTTATGTACAATGCTACATATAACAGCTTTGGCTGACTTCTAAAATAAAAAAAAAAGAAAGTCTAGGTGACTCATGACTGGTTAAAGAGATATATTTGAACTTCTGTATCACTATTTCTAGAAGCAGCAACATCAGAACTGGGCAATCTTACTTTTCAGCTGTGAGGAACTCGGAGCAGATCAGCACACTGATGGCAGCCCCCTCTACATAAAGCTTGCATAGCATCCTCTCCCCTTCTCTGCACGCCTCTGCAGGAACGGCCTGTATTGCTTACAAATGGCACTTGAAGGGCCTAGTTAATGGATAAAAGGCATTTGTAATTATCTATTTTATTTCCTTTTCAAGAGTGTTTGGGTGGCTTGTGTATGCTTCCTTGGTGGTTGGGGGGAAAGCTGTAAGCAAATAATCATGGAGGAGAGAGAGAGACACACACGTACAGGTGGTGCTTTAGTCAAATCCACAGGAGTAGCAGAACACTTCTGGAGGTCCTCCTCTAATCATCCCAGAGACAAAGCAGTCTGGTTTGAGCTTATGCATAAGCAAGATATTCAGAAACCATTGCAAGAAGAAGAAAAAACCTAAACTAAACTGTTGTCTTTGATCTTTCCAGTCAATTGAAATAGTATAATAGTTCCATTAATTCCAGATTTACTTTGGTAAGAGTGACAAAAAGTCAGGTTACTGAGTTTAATTTGTTCACTTTTTCTCTAGAAAACTGATCTGAAATCATCCAAAGGAAAAAAAAAATAATCTACCCCACAAAATCCTTTACCTGTAAAAGCAATTAAATAAGTATTTCATAATGATTTTCAGTGTAGGTAACATATAGCAAATGTTACAAAAATATCTTTGGGAGAAATTAGGAATACATGTGTGATTTTATAATTTGAATGTCTTGCTCAGGTAAGCACTCGACTGAATATTTTTATCAATTCTTTTGTAAAACTAAAAGCAATAATAACTATGCCAGAATGCATTTAGCTAAGGGTTATATTGGTAGCAAAGAACCTATTCTGTCTACTCAAATCCTCCAGGTAAAATTTCACAAATTACGTTAGTAGAAAAAAGACTCATACTTGTTAACATCTATATTCTTTCCAAATTTTTTCAGAACATGAAAGACAATAGTCACAAATAAGGTGAAATAAACGAGTCCTTAGATCTCCTGTCATTTCATGACGATGACAGCAAGTATCAGCCAAAATCTGCAGTGTTCATGTAAGACATTGTCTTTGGTTTTCGGAGTTTGTTTCCCCAGCAAAACTGAGACCTTTATGCTTCATCCTAACATCGTGGCATGTATTAATATATCGCTTCTAGTTTATTCTACATGCACAACAGTAATAGCATCTTAGCATGGGCTAGCAAACAGGGATCTTGGCTGGTGTAAAGCAGAACTCAGGTCTCAGCATGGTCACCGCTGTGAATATCAGCTGGCCTCAATATGTAGACTGGTATCTTCTCTTTGGGAGGTTCAAATTTGCCTTCAATACTGGACAATGAAGAGCTGTAAATGTCCTGCTTTAAGTAAGGAATCTCCTGTGCACTTGAATGGGAATGCTGGAAACAGATTTGACTGAGAAATACTAGAAATCTCTCTGTATGTTGGATATTGCCTGCACTTCAAATAGGTACTTCAGTGTCTGTACTAATTTGTTTGCCTGTTGTCTCCCAATCCATGCACAAGGGAAAAAAAAAGTTTAAATGCAAGTTGTTTAGCAAATCAGGGATAATTACAGTCCTGCATCTAACTTGTAAATGTCAACATTTCACACATATTATATTATGGAAATTAATTCCTTGGATTATTCTTTTGTGATAAAATTCGTCCTGTGTATCAGTTTTACCTTAAAACAATAAGAAGTCATTCAAATGCAAGTGAGGACCATAAGGTCTCAGTAGAAATAATTCATTAAAAGTTCATCTTCACAGAACTGTAAGATGTGCTTTTTCAGACAGCACTAAAGCCACAACTGTTGTGCCAATACATGCTTCAGGAAAATTTGAAGGCCATTAGTGCTATCAGTCAAAGGAATTATAAGTCTCTAGTAGCCCATGTAAAGGTCAATTAGTATTGGATAAAAGATTAATAAAGGAGATCTGAAGGATAAGAAACTTAGGAACTGAGCTGGGGAAAGGTATGCTAATTGTATTGTTCGTAGCCCAGTTCAAAAATAACCTTATTCATAATACAGAACAGGTTGACTGATGCTGGAATAGCCCCTGAGTAAAACACCTCTACCTTCTGAAAGAGAACATAATTCTGTTTCCCTGGTGTATTTCTTCATTTATAGGCTGTTGGAATTGAAAAGGCAGATGTTTTATTCTGGGAATTGACTGCAAGGGTGATTGCTTTCAAGTGAAACACTTAATAAATTAAAATTTAGGGAGCAAGATAACCTTACTTAGGGAGAAAGCTGAAATAAGCAAATGTGAAAAAAAAAAAAGCCTGGTGGTTTGCGTTATATTTCTGTGCCTAATTAGATAATTAGAAGGTGGAGAGGAGAGGGTCTTATATTGATTAGTTTTCTGAAAACATCTTCACTGAGAACAAGGATATAAACAGGAACTGAAAGCACTTTGGTGTGCAATCTATAATGATTACCTTTAAGAGCTTAGCAGTTTCTTTAAATAACAAAACAATGTTGTCTCTGAATTTGTGATGTTCTTTAGAGATTACTGCAAATAGAGAATTGACATTATTTAGATATCGACAAAAAATGAAAAGCTTTTGAGGAAGATTCTTGGTGGAACAACAGTAGTTAGCAGATGTTATATCTTCTTAAACATCAACAGTACCTATAACATAGAATATTAAAAAGAGAACCTCAGGACACTCTTGAGCTGAGTGTTGTATACTGAAGTCAAATAAGAAATAGATGAATCCTTTCTCAGCCTTGACTATCCAGAAAAGCTTTGTGCACATATTCTTTGCTGTTTGTGGGGCACAGGGGAGCAGGGGGAGGTTTTTCAGTGCACAGATGTTTTCATTCACAGGTACCTACAGACATCTCTATCGATGTCTTAGATCCTATAAACATTTAAGAAGTTAAGTAAATCCTCATTTCAGAACAAAAAATTGTCACTTGTCATGATCAAGAACCAACTCAACAACTGAGAAGAACTGGTTCTTCAACACGCATAGAGTGAGGATGCTGTGATTCTTCTGAGGTTTCTCCTGAACTAGAAGAAATTTCAGGAGAGCCGAACTGTAAATTTGAGCATTTAAAATATCTGTATACATTCATTAGCCTTCAAGTGTTACACCATGGTACAGTCATACAATCCACGTCGTGCTTCAAAGGATGGTATGCTGAGTACTATAACGGAGAATATAACACCTGAACATTAAGGTACAAACAGACTTATATAATCAACATGACAAGGGATGAAAGGAGGGGGGAGGGGAGGGGGAAAGAGGGAGCTTTTAGTAAACTCATAAGAACAAAATAAAGTCTTCTTCATACAACTTTCTCATTTTCCACCCTTCTGTTTCTCAAAATCAGTGCAATTGACAGTTACCTTCTCTGGATATCATTTCTCACTTTTTTTTATTTTTTCCCCCCCCAGCACTTTAAAAAGAAGTATAAGCCACATAAAACAATATTTTTACTGAGGTAGGAATATATTATACATATATTTTTATGTTTAGTTTAATAAAGTGATAAGTATGTCTGAGCATTCCTGTAATAGTAAAATTCCATAATAATGGGATTTGTAAATACTTATATAATTTTATAGCCTTCCTTTTTGATGAGCTACCTTGGAACTACCAAATGGGATTGGGAGATAAGATTTGAGTGCAGCAAAAATAAAGGTGACAAAATTACTCACGCTTTCTTTAGTTAGAAGTAAGTCTAAGAAAAATGCATATAATGGAAATGGCTACTCTGGTACTTAGAAGAGTATTTCGTTTCCTGGTTTCATTCTTGTTGCAGATAGTAGCTATCCATATATTGAATAACTTCCCGCAACTTGAAAAAAAATATTTATATTATAGAATTAAAACTGGAATGGCAATCTTCAACTAATACAGCCTTGTTCTGCTGTATTTCACATCTTTCACTGACCACTCCTAGAAGCTTTCCTTAATATTGGCTGGTAAAAATATGCATTTATCAGTGTTAATAGAATGAATTTAAAAAGATATTTTCTTGAGTATTTTTGCTCCGTGCTTTGTATTATTTGCCCTCAAAAAATGAAACCTGCTTTGATTTCAACTTCAGTACACTTTTGATATGAATCTAAAGAATGATTCAACACTTGTTGCTCATAACCACTCTCCATTAAACAATTTATATAAAAATTCAATTGAAATGAGGACAATACTGGAACTGTTTCACTGCAGACAATCAGTTTTGTGTGTACAAGTGGGATCAAACAGAATAGCTAATAACATTTATGACACTTTTACAAGATGTGGATCATGTTCCTTGTGTCAAGTTGAATAAAAAATTACTTAGAACACTTTGAATCTCAGATACAAACACTTTCTGGAAATAAGTAGCAATGTATGGTAGATGACCTATTACTCAGCTACCATTCAAAGACTAATTAAAATTTACTCATGGATCATTTTAAAAATATGAAGGAAAATTAAAATAATAAAATAATCATATATAATATTTCTTTTCACCTCAGAACAGGACAAGAAAAAGTTCCCATAATCTCAAGTAAATATTACTCTTGGAATGTACAGCTATAAGAAAATATATTAAAGTTAACTCCCATAAAATTCTTCAAAAATTTCATCTCAGGTTATAATCGTGCAAAATTCAACTACTCAAATGTGATAAATTTTATTATTTCTGAATGGCATAATCAATTTAAAGTACTCAAAGTGTAGTTATAAAACTTGTGAAGAACATCAAGCCTGAAGTAGCTGTACTTCGGATGACAGAGTCAGAATCTGAAATAAGGCTTCATGAATAAAGGAGCCGTTTGCTGCCGTCCAGTGGATTTTGATGAAACTGGTAATGTGCAAACATGATCAACAGAGGGACAGTCAAACCAATGTAAAACCAATTACGTAGCTGTAGAGTAGATCCAAGAAGGAATAAGAATCAGCCATGTAACTCTGTCAAAAGCCAAAAAGGGCATACTTCACTCTCAGATGTATCATATCAGCCAGACAGTCCAGAGAAAAAGTGAGACATAAATTTTTATGTATATATTATTTTATATGGTTTTAGTTAATTTATATCAATATCAACAGAAGAATCTCAGCTTGAGAAGTCTAGCCAACATTAGGCCTTATGAAGGCTGTAGGTAAATCAAAGAATTCTGGTAGAGGAGAAGCACAAATGACATGGAATTTGGAAAAACAATAAAAGGTTTACATTACTGATGTTGTTCAAAGCGTTGCAATAGATTACCTAAGGAGGCAACGGTCTTCTTGCTCAAGATTTAAGAAAAAATTAGTTAAATCACTGATCAAGTACGGTTGCTCCTTTATATCAGCAGAGGTGGACTAAATGTCCTCTTCTAATCTTTCAAAAACATCTTGCAGACACCCTGTCTCGTATTACCCTACAACAATTTTGCGGCTTCCCTAAGGCAGAATCCTGTGACACCACAGGAGAGCAGAGGTCACTTTATAGACAGCGGTCGTCCTGTATATCCGTTCAATTTTCTTACTTTTCAATGACCACAGAGTTTTGCAACATGTGAAATCTTCCAGGGGTCTCTCTGGTCTGTCAGGATTTGCGTCGCGTTTCTTGTGTGGTACTGTATGACTGAATTTGGCTTTAGCAATCTTCTAAGCAATTTTCAATGGTAATCTTATGTTGTCAGAGTTGAGTTTCAATATATAATCCTGCAAATTCTCATTAAAATTATTTGTCATTCTCCCAACTATTCTTTGAAGGCAATTTTGTTTAAGGTTTGTTTAGAGGCTACTAATGCAAGACTCTAGGATCGTTTTAAGCTCACAGCCTTCCTATGAAGACAGTCTCAATTAAATCTGATTCCCTATATGTCAAACTGGAACATCTTGAATTCTTTAATCAATTATTTAAATTATAGCTTTGTAAATACCAACTTCTTTACTTGCATTTGTTGTGTCTCAAACATCTGAGTGCAGGTTTTTGTGCATATGAGGGACTTTTCTATGGCTCCTGGTAAACAACAAGAGGAGGGGTGTAGAAGCGGGCACCATTCTCCCCGACACATAGACACACGCCTGTGGATGGGCTAACTGTCCTGGGGGAGCTGCTGCAGAGGAGGAAGTTTTATGGCAGCAGGAACTTCTCTCTCACACACGCACACACACCAGACTCTGCACATCCCAATTCCAAATCCACAGCAAGACTATCTCTCACATGCTAACAGGGCTTGGACTTGCCGTACAAATTGTGCCTGCCAAGAAGGCACAGTGTGCAGACCATCACCTGATTGAGCAGCCTGAAGAAGTACTGCTGCTCTACCTGCCTGAAGAACTACTGGACCAGGTTTTCCTGGAGTGGTGATAGTGTTCCTTTTACCCCTACTACTTCTTTCTCTTTCTTTGAGTTATATGACTGTACCTTCTTTTTTCTTGGCAGTATGGTACATCAGATTGTACGTTCTTTAGTGACCTTGGCTATGTTCAAGGCATCAAATTGTGATCTGAACAGATTGGGATCCGGTTTTGCAACTTTGAGAAGTTGTAATTCGGAGTGCACCCAAGTATCTGGCTTGTGATTTTGACTGTGACCAAAATAAATACTGCATTTGAATTTACCCTGGGATATTTGTCGGTCTCCAATTTGCTGCACAGATATCAAAAGAATTATTTTTACCCTCCCCTTTCGACTGTGCTGGCCGCAGTGGTCCCTAACACTGCTGGTGTCAGGAGAGGGTTATAACAAACTTCATATCCTCTATTGCTTCTACTTCTATTTACCTGTTGTTTTATTCTGTTACCAAGCGCTGTGTGATATTTACCTCACATTTGTTCACAAAGTGGTTAAAGTTCACTATTGACTGTGCATAATCAGTGTATGTTAATTCTCTTTGCTTCTGTTTCTGTCATTATTGCATTTTAAATTACATAAACAAGAACTCAATATACACAAGCTAAGGCTTCCGGAAGGTACATCATCTTGGAAAAAATACCAGGCCTTCTAAACATGTGCTGTTTCTTTTAAGAAACGATAATGGGCTGCAGCATTTTTTTAAAGATAATGTTTTTCTTTCAGATCTACATGGCTGATATTAACTCCATTACCCTGCTCACCTTACGCACACAGATCTCTGAGCATGAAAGATATACAGAACAGACTATCAAAGGTGAGATCTGCTTGGTAGGATCTGAAAGAAGATTATTGCTTTAAACTGACTGTCCAAAGCTTCAAGATCTGAATGTAAAATAAAGCTCCATTTTAAGTAAGCTAGGGAAACATTTCCCACTTATGGCTTAGCAGAATCAATCTTTGACACATTCTTCAGTCTTCTGAACATGTGGCAAATTCTTTAATATTCCCAAAGACCACGTAAGTCTTTTTCTTTTCCTGCACTCAGGTTGTACCACCCAAACCTAAATGGACCAGCTGCGAAGTTTTTGCTTTCTAGCAGTACTAATTCTTAATTTTACACTAACCAAATGAGACAAAGAAAGGCCAAGAATAATGAAGTTCTGTTTCCAGTTATTACCATGTCTCACTGAACACAAATTGTAGATTCATCATCGAGAATAATGACAGCAACTTATATTTGAAAGTCCTGTAGTTGCTGTAATACCATTGTTCAACCTATTCCGAAGTTTCAACATATCTTTATCCCTTTTCCACTCACATGTAAAAGAAAAATCTAAACAGATATGATTTACATACTGAGGGAGAGCAGTTGTAGGCAGAAAAGGCTGAGCATTCATGGTGCTGTGGTACGTCTCTGCAGAGCTGGCTGAGGAGCTGAAAGGCGTGAACATAGCCTGCAAAGTAAAGACCCTCTGTTATTGTTAATTGGTGTGTTTTGACTGATGAGATTTAAATGCAGAAATGACTAGATGATGCATATGGCACATCACATGGTTAGGAATGGGGAAATGCATTTGTTTGCTAAAAAATTGTTTGGGGTTACTTTTACAGTGGAGAAACAAATAATGTTGTATAGCTTGCATAGGACCAATGATATAAAAATCTTGAAAAGAACAATTTTCCCTCAGAAATGTCAGTATCTGCAACTCCTCTTTTTTAATACCTCTTTCCCCTTTCACCAAGAAATTAAACATAAAAAATTCCAATTTAGGTGTAAAAAGTAAGATACCTAAATATAAACATCCTGGTTTTCAAAAGTGCTGAGACCCTGACAGTTGTTTTCATTAACTTCGATAGACCTTCTGGTTGTTCATTGCCTTAAAAATGGGCCAAACAGAACCAGGTTCTTTATTTAGGTTTGTAACCTAGGAAATATGGTTTACATGATACAAGGTTTTTAATTTGGTGAAGAAGTTGATAAATGGGAATTCATAGTACTCCGGCTTTGGTCTGTAAACAAAAAAAATTCCTTTCCCTACTCAACCCCCTCCTTTGCATTACCAGTAGAAAACAGGAAAAGACATTTTAAGGGTGTTGTCAGCCCTAAAATATTCATTCACTTTCCCAGTGCTGCTTAACAGGTACCACTGCAATGCATTTCCAAACCAGAGTGTGACAGCAAAAGAGGACATTGACGAAGACATAAGGCTGGTGAATGCTGACCCCAAGAGAAAGCTTAATGTTTCAGGACTATTTATTAGTTATATGAGGGAAAGAAAGCTTTTGGGTTCTGATTTTGTTTTATAAAGTGTTACTGATGGAACTAATTGTAAAATCTGTTCTTTGGGGAGCAGTTTCCACTGAAAAATGGAAATCCACCTTTCCAAGGACTGTAGAGTTTGCATAACTAACCTCAGGCCTTCCAAAAGAACTGGAACAAGTGAGAAAGTCTCATCAGATCAGATGTTCTTACCTTGTGAATATATACAAATGGGCATGTAAACTATAAATATAAAACTCAATGTTACCAACATACTGGCCATACTGTTATTGCCATCCCATTCTAGAAGAATGGATATGGTAGCAGATGAGAAGAAAGAATATATTCCACCAAAAAAAAGAAAAAAATTGTAATGATGATATACAGATCTCAGAATTATCTGCTTTTTCATGTCAATTTTAATTGTCAGACTCTTCCAACAGTACTTTCAGACAATTGTTTTAAACCAACATTATAAAAAGCACAGCTTTATATTCTTAAAAGAATGTGTCAAAATACCTAATTCTAATATTGAAGTTGGTTTTCATAAAACATTTCCATTTATAAAAAGTGTAAAGTATAAGCAAAGTAAAGAGTCAAAGCTACCTTTCTACTACAAATGGTACTGTGTTTGTGTATAATTCAATCTAGTTTATAAAGTCTCTTGTCACGGAAGCATATCAAGGCACTGTACACCCTGAAAGGAATTATACATCAGCTCAGTAAAAAGACATCTTAAAAAGAGTCTTTAATCTTTAAAATATTTAGCAAGGGAATGAAATAAATGGCTTGTAATACAGGCAGACCCAGAAGTCTTGCATATATTTATCTTTTGAATACACAATCCTCAGTAAGTGTGAAAGCAGTAGGCAACTTCAGTATCACAGTATTTGTTTAAGGCCTCTGCTGAATATCCTTAAGTAGTCTCCTTTCTGTTATACTTAGATTCATCTAGTGCTACCTAAGGTCACAAGACTGCCACCTCAGTGCAGACTAAAGTCCTTTTAGTTCTTCACAGAGCAAATCCCAAGTCTGTCAGAATCATTATCTGCGTCCTCCAAGCTCCATCAACCCGATTTCACAAGGGACAACCTGATAGGCAAAATGGAGTGTGAGTAACCCAGTGTTCAAGATGCAGTCAGTCATTATTCCTTGTTAGGCAACCTAATAGTATGCCAGTTGTGCCACCTGTTTTTGTTGAGGCTGAACTGGAAATCAAACAGACCACGCAGGTAAAATCTTGGCTCAAGCGAAATCCATCTTCTCTACCTGAGTTTTCCTGTTACTCTTTCACTGAGTGAGTCTTACTACTGATATTCTGCTTTCTATAACATGTGTTTACTTGGCAGTGCAGCCTAAAAATTCCAAGACCTGTTTGGAGGTAAACATAGTCCAGCCACAATGCTCCACCTGCACCAGTTCAGTCAACAACATTCCACTGCACTTCCCTGCAAAGAAAAGTGGCTGGCAGTGTCCCACACTGCCACAGCTAAAACCTGGGTGTGTGAATGAGCCCATCAAAGGCAATCTGAAGTAACACTGCACCATAATGCAGTCTGCCAAACCGATAAGCCCACAGTCTTGACTGCCATCCACCCACGTATCTTTGCCTTCCTCCTATTGAGAAGTAAATAGTAAAATGGGCAGTTGTGAACTGTCCGTCAAAATCACTAAAAAAACCCTTGGTTCCTTATGTTCTATTCTTTTTTTACGGCTAGATGAGACATTCTTGCAAGGACCTAAAAAGCAATTCTGTATTAAGACAAAAAGCAAAGTTAAGCCAAAAAGACCTGGATTCGTGCTTGCTAGACACTGAAGTAACTGGGCACTGGACCAGTGTCCAGGTACTCACGCAAGCTACTGAGGGCCTGGGAGGACATTTATAGCCATTGAAAAGTATCAAATCACAGCAGTAACTCTGTCCATGGGAGTAACTCTGGCCATACAACACAATCCAGCACCAGTTTCTTCCCACTAGCTAGAAGAGCAGGGATGCTGGACAGTACAGAGAACTGATATCGGGATGTTAGGTTTGCCCCAGACATCATCTGTAGAATAAATATCTAATTAGTACAAGGGTGTGCACAGTCTCTGTTCTGTCACTGAAGCACCTGCACCCTTGGTAGCTTTACACCCAGATTTTTAACACCGGCTCTCATACCTCTGCATGGCACTGATCCATGTGGGTCAGACATGGTAAAAAGGTGGTGTGAGACCTCTTTCTGCAGCACTGTGCCACTCGCACATGTCATCTTTTGGTGGTAAATTTCAGAGATGCAGCAACACTTGCGGAATCACTTTTACAGGAGCCGAATGCGACTCCTGAATCCAGAGGCAATGAATATTTTTCTCCTCCACCCATGCAACCAAAACTTTATCAGATTGTTTCTTCTCTCTTATGCAAATACCATCATTTTAGGATCAAACCATTATAATATATAATATTATAACATGTGAAAACAATATATGAACTTCTTTCTGGCAGGAGAGGGAGAAGGAAAAGTCAAGTTTCAGTTACTGTTCTCAGCCACTGTCACCCCGTAGCAGCTCTGTTCCATCACAACAGAGCTGAGCGAACTACATTTAAGAATTTATTTTAAAATTTATTTCCTGAGCCTTACATTTTCCTCCATTTACTTTGCATGACTTTTTATTCTTATCTCTATTTTTTTCAACCTGCCGCATCTCTTTCATACTTACTGCTTTTGTTTTCCTTGTTTCATCTCGTTCTGCATTTCCTCGCATTTTGTAGGTCTTGTTGTTGTCATTGTCTGTAGAGCTGCTGATGCTTAACTTTTCCCTTAATTTGAGATGAACAGAGAAAAATGAATTATGTTCAATGTTGAACATATGCATACAATAAACACCCGACTTTTAAAAGGTGTCATGGAAGCATCTGCTATGCTATATTTTTATGACTGGTATAAAACTGAAATAATTGGTATTTACTTTTTATTTTCATCTTCAGATGTCATTTCTGCCCACCCTCTCTATACCCACTTAAAAATGTAGCAGTACTTTAAAGTTAAATCCACACACACAAAAAAGTCAATTTAAAAGCATTCTTGAACTTCTGAAATTAAAACATTCCCAGAGTAAAAATAATCTTAACTACTGCAAAGTTTTATGCCCTCTCTTGCACTCTACACTCATTACTGACTACAGCTTAAAATCTGTGCTCATTAAGGCTTTTACTACCTGTTGGTGTGCATGTAAGTGAAAGACGTTTGTGTCTGACTACTTAAACTGAACTGACATACCTAATAAAACAGACATTGAAAACTCGGTAAAAGGCTTTTTGGCACCCTAGGAAGTAAGTGGGATCATAACATAATTAAAATACATAGAAGACAACTCTGAGTCAGCAAGGCAGCTACAGTACTTGGTAACTGTCACTTGATTACTCTTGAAAGCTGATAAAAATCAGAAATAGTGATTGCCCACCACAGGCATAAGATATCCTTCCTGCCTCAGAAACATAATCACTGTGTTGCAGGAGGTCTAATCAACAGCTACCTATAATCTCTGTGATAGCTGTAAAAATGTGTTAATGAAATATTCATGCAGGTAACTGTCATAGGCATAAAACATCATAACCCACTCTTTTTTACTAATGAATACTTCATTGGGCTATCCTGTTCTAACTTGTTTTCTTACAAAAGCAATGTAGGTTTAGCTGCTGATACCTCCTAGACACTGCAAGCAACATCTCACTACAAATGCCAGTCTTGAACTGAACTCCTGAAGAAGCTCAGATGTTGCAGCCTATTCCTGGAGGAGACGGAATGACTTAAAGCCCTGAATGCAATTCCACGTTTTAGACATACTTCCTTTTTTAAAAAATGTATCAGGAAAATTTTCATTTGGGAAAGGCAAGAGATTGAATATATGTGGATCATTCTTGCTCCTACTTTGATGGCTCAGGAAAACACCAGAGAGGGAGGTTTTTATTTAGCAAAGGCATTAGGCTGTCATGACAACTGCCTCTCAGTTTTGGAAGGTCATTTAATCTCTCTGCGTCTAACTTCAGGATAATCAAGGAGACAATACTTCCCTTCTGCTTTGCTTACAGACAGAGTAAACACTAAAACAGATCCATCCGTATGTGGATGTGAAGTAACGGGGCAATGTCAAACTAATTCTAAATTGTTTAAAATAATTTGTGCAAAAGTATACAGTTTGCAATGTACATTGCAATACCTGTGAAACATACATATAAAATTAACAAGCGTGGCAGTGTCTAATTATGAGACTTCAGAACAGCTGTCATGACAGCAGACAAAAAGTACAAACACATACAGCTATTTTAAGGATCAAGAATTTCACCCATCTCAAGATCATGGAAGGTTCCTAAAAGACTGTAAAAAAATGAGAAATTTAGGCATTTATTTGAGAAATACAGCCCATAATAAGTTTAACTAGAATAGACATTATTTTGTGTAAGACAATCAACTGTTTTGGTTATATAGCATTGCATATGAACTCTTAGGCTATTTTCCTGTGATTAGAACACTAAATGTTTTATCTTTAAAGCCTGAAGTGATCACTTTGTTTGACAGAAAGTTTTTCATTTTCAACTCCTTTTTGAACACCATTTGCCAGTTCAGTACTACTAAAACTTTCAGTGTACTAAATGAGGCGATCCAGAAAATATTTTTAAAGACAATGAATCTTCTGTATAAAATGTCCAATGATGATATCAAATATTGTTTCAAATATACCTTTCAACTTACAATTTAGCCACCCACAGTTCTACTGTCATTTCAATAGCTTTACCAGAATAATAGTAAGAGATTCATATGTTACCTGAAAGAAAATCTAAGCTCCCCTCTGAGCATCTTAATGTATTAAACACCAAACTTAACTGAGAGGAACTAAAAGACAGATCCAAGAAATAAATTAATTTGCTCCAGGAAAAATTTGCAATCTAGCTCAAAAAACCCTGTTCAGCTATTGCCTGCTCAAGACACACCTACATGTGATAGATACTTACCATTAGAAGTTACCACACTGCCTAGAGCTACCTAGAGTTTGTGCCCGGGAATGTTTCGAATCATTGCAACGGTAAACCACCGGCTCCCAGTGCAAGAGGGGCCGCACAGCCAGAATGCATTAGTTCTCTGCTAGCCACACCAGAGCTACTACAAATACACCACACAGGATTTCCAAAGACCCAGACTTGTTAAACATATGTAGAGCAACATAACATGAATTTTATATCACAATCAAGACCTAACTATATATACATCATGGTCACAGTCAGAGCAGACTCATTGCAGCAATGAAATCAAGCTGCTCCTGATACACACAGCGAGTGCCAAGGCACCTCTGACACCCCTTTGGCTCTGTCACACTTGAGCTGTAGCTGTGCTGGGTAGCTCAGAATAAGTCTCACACTCCATATTTCAGGATTCACAGATGAAGAGGCAATGTACTCCTCTTCTGCTTGGGAATCTGCTTGAAGTGATGAGACTGCTCTGAAAATATTTACTACAGTTTATCAGAATCAGCATCACATACAACATGGAAAAGAGGCACAGGTGGCACCTTCGCAATTGTCCATAAGCTAGGGTTTGGTGCTGTGGTATAGGATAGGTAGGTACAATTTTCCTTTTTTCAAAACCAGCTGTCTTCCTTCCCTGGTGAATTCCTAAAACTAGTTATACAGGTTTAGGTTTATTGATGTTGTTATCTCAATTGTTCACCTTTCTCTTGCAGAGGACTCTGAATTATTAGTGTGCCAAATCATAACTCCACCAGGAGAAGCTAGACTTAACCACATGCAAAATAGCTGCCAGGATGGAAGCTGTACCCTTCCAAAGGATTTATGTGTTTGACTCTCCTCTGGCAGAGAGGATAATGAATCTCAATTTTCTACATCCTATTTGAGTAATGTAAATAATTGGTACATTAGTTAATAAAAGACCCTTCACTGTACTGATTACCTCTTAAAAGAACACTTTGGGCACCTATACCGTCCGATGAAAAAAAATTTACAAAGACAAAAAGGAAGTTCCAGACTGTAAATCCCAAAAGATGTAATTCAGAAGATCCCTGCTATCCTGTCAATAGTTTTAGCTTCTCTTCTGAAAGCCCCTCTTTCTCATGAGACATGGATTAACAAGCAAATCCGCAGCATCCTAGCACACTCAAAACACCAGGTTTCTCTGTTGGTGTCCTGCAACCAACACAGCTAAATTCAGATGCTCATGCACTTATCTCTGTTCAAAAGCAGCCATATGTCCTGTTTTTAGTCTTCCATCCTGATTTGTGTGTATGCCGGAGGCTAGTTTAGGCATGTTAAAAAAATTCTCTTTAACCAATTAACTCTTGTTTTATATCCCTAATCTTTGAAAAGAATGAATTTGAAGTGTGATTTCTTAGTGCTTTCCAGAAAGAATCTCTATATTAGTCCATGGGTATTATGATAATATAAATAAAATAATCAACCCATTTATATTTTCAGCATAGCATTATGCAAACATCAACTAATTATTGTTAAGTAAAAATATTATCTACAAACCTCTTTTCTAGATGTGTGAGAATCAGTCATCTGATTTTATAACGGTGAAATTATAAAAATGTTTTCAAATAATAAATGAAGTAACAGGGCATAAAACACTGAAAGAGGTGTAAAAGCAGTTAATTATGTTGTATAATATATTATATGATCATAAAGCAGTCAGGACCAAGGGATGACATGAATGGAGATTCAGTATTCTATTACTTCCAAAATCTTTCTGCTCACACTGCAAGCACAGTAGCCTTGAAAGCATTCGGTGTGTAGAGATCCAACTTTACGTCATGATATCCATGGACTGTGGAAACATTCTCTGTCCAGAGCACGAGATGAGGATGCAGAGCAATGCTATTCAGGCAGCATAGATTTTAGTGCAAGCTCTGTAATATTATGCTCTTAGTTCTGAAGAAATACATGAGTAATCATCTCTTCACTATTTTCTGAGCAGTCCAGGAACTTAGTACATCTGCCATACTGATCATATGTGACATGCACTGTCACAGGTCATAAGATGAACAATACATTTTATGTATTTGCAATTAGGTATGTGAAAACCGTGGGAATGCTTTTTTTCTGATATGACTTCCATAGAATTAAACTTGCGGCCTCTCCCAATTCAAAATTACCGTGTTTCTCTGAAAATTAATGTTACTATCTCCTTTTCTGTTCTCCCTGGTCAGTACCAGATAAGGTTTTTTGAACAGTATTGAAATCTATTTTTAATATGTTGATGCTAGAGCAGTGTAACCACACAACCTTGCTGCTGTAAACCTAACCCTTCCCTTCTAAGTCGGTTCTAAAATTAGTTTATGCAGTCTTCAAACCAGCACATATTTTCTGCTAGCTCCACCACAGTTCACAGCATAACTAAAAACAAAAGTAGGATGATGCAAGCTCTGTGGAGTCATCATGTTAACTCTTCAGTTGCCAAGATGAGACAGCATCAGAGATTTAGGCTAAATGAACATGGAGTCTTGTGTGTTTGTCTCTATACTTCTTTGGGACATTCATTTCCCAAAGGGAAAGCACTTTTCATTCTTGGTCTGCTGGGTTGAGTTTTATTCTACAAGTTTAGCTGCCCTGGGGGTAGGTTTGGATCTTGTTTTTGAAATAGAGATACTGAAAAATACATACATGGGATATATACATGGGAAGAGAAGTTCTACTCTTCCTCTGTTGCTCACACACACACATCATTTACTACTTGGCTAATGTAGATATATGTGCCTGTAGGTAGGAAAGAAAATATTCTGGCTTCATTAATTCATCTGTTTCTATCTGATTTAGTAGAACAGCTTTAGCCTTTTCATGCCCTCAGTCAAGAAGTGAGCAAAATAATTAAGACCAATCCAACAAGGAAACTGGCTGAAAAACTTTGACCGTTTTAGCCTTTGGTTGAGCAGGGGAGCAGTAATCACGCCAGAATTTCCTCCCCCAAAATGGTACCTAAGGCACAGTAAATTGTTCATTGATACATGCTCACTCAGAGAAGATTAGTTTAATGAAAACCCTGAGAGTCATTACCTTATACTCTCTGGCTGTTGAAAGAACTTCCAAGCCACTACTTCCTTCTCTTTTTCTCCTCATCAGTCATTACTTGATGTATTTTCTCTTGTCCTTGGCAAGTTAGGTGAAATTAAACCAGAGTGAATCATTAAAAAGGCTGAAAATTAATTTGTGCCTTCACCTAAGAACAATATTAGGTTTTAACTTATCCTGGGATATCCTTTTGTCAAAAAAAACTAAATTGAATTTTCCATTGCTTCTACTTGAATTATATTTGTTGTACGTTAATGGACACCCTGGCAATGTACAGTCCCTCAGCTGAGACAAAGGAATGCCATGTGCTAAAACAATTTTCCATGCGCTGATATTTGCCAGAATTTCTGACATAACTTCAGCTGGTAGTGACCCACATGTCAGATACAGTAAATCTTCTGTCTTTGGTTTGTTTCCTCAGTCATCTTGATCGGCTACTGGATGTTCTCTATACAAGTTAATGAAGTTTATTTCTTAAGTTGCACTTCAGTTGTCTGTGTGTGACAAAGCAGTCTGGCATCGGACAAAGTACCTGCCTGCTGGAACCTGGTGATTTTAATGCTCTGCAATCATGGTTATATCCACTGTACTTTCCTGAATTTCACATAATTATTAGCCCAGTTATGATGTTCATAATAGCCATAATCCAAATTAATACAAAAAAACTCATTAGTAAAACAGCTAAAACTGTTACAAAAAAACATTCACCAGTCTTTCTCTTCCTTTTCTCTTCGGTGATGCTCACCCTTTCAGGGTTTGTCTGGGACATAAGACTCATGGTTTCAGTCTTTCATAAAAAAATTTGAACAAGGGATCTGTTGCAAGTTGTCAGCACCCTAGGATTTCTGCTGGGGGATGTGCTATGTCTGTGGTAGGGTTTTCTTCCTCCCCAATCTTGGGATCTCCTTGGGTTTCTTTTCAACAATTTTTTTTGCACATAGCCCCAGCTTCTCTCTTAGGGGCTCCCAACTAAAGATAGAGAGTGGCACAGTCGCCTCCTCCAGCCTCAGCTCCCCTTCAAGGGCTGCTGGTTGTCACACACTGACTCCTTGCCTCGATGAGGACAACATCATAGCACAGATCACAGGGTGAAGCTAAAACAGGAGACCCTACAGGTACTGCCCCTCTCAGCAGCTGCTAAACCAGGCTGAACACAGCTGTGGACACAGCAAGCCTGGATAATCCCTGAGACCCTGAACTGTTGGAGCAGTAAAAAGCCAGGGACATGTTACAACTCACAACAAGAACTTGTTTCCTGGGCTTCAACGACCAGGGTGATGTGATGCGAGGCAACTACTGCCGGATAGTATGCTATTAGATACCACTGTTTCTCCAAGATGCCAAACGAGACATAAATGCTTTGCCCATGTGCTCAGCTAGTACAGCAGTCGCAGGGGCTGAGCCAAACCACTTCCTAGGAAATCAACAGCTCATCAGCTGGAGGAGCTGGCATCCCAGCAAGGAAAAGGCAATGGGAACCAAATAGGATATTGCTGGTATCCAGTGGGGAGGAAGTTTACAATAAAAACAATTTTAAATGAGAGGTGCAGATTTACATCTGGGGAGATGGGGAAAAGGTGTAAATGGGGCCACAGACCCTTCGTTAAATACTTTTATGTTGATACTTACCTCTCAGCACTGCACTTGCATTCATTACAGGTTAATACCGCATGGTTGTTCTGAGTATTGACTGTCTAAATCTGTGTAGCACTGTTGAATGGGTAATTTGTACTGCAATTCATATAATAAATTACGACCACAATGAATAATTCAAAATGTCTCTATGACCTTGATAAAAAGGAAAATCTGAAGAAAATATTTTCAGTTTTTATAACTGAAAATGTTGTAAGGAAACTTTGGTCTTGGAATGCCACATGTAAGTGGAAATATTTATAACTACCTTTTTTTGATATGCCTTTATAAAAAAAAATAAAAAGAAATTATGTGTCCGTCTACCACATCAAAATTTTATAAAACTCTTTCTGCTAATGTGATTTTGAGTGTTGATGTTTTCAGATGCTTTAGTTGTCACCGAAAGAGTGATGCAACACTTACTTAGTCATGTAAAACAACCAGGAGACTAACTAGAAATTAAGTCACTAAAACAATGAGAACATCTGTTCAACATCTGCTGTTTAACTTAATTTACTAGACCTGAGTACAGGAAAAAACGGCGTTCTCATTACTGGTCCATTGGCAAACAAAGTAATGAGAAATTGATTGGAATTATTAACAACACTATTTCAGCTTAATGTGCATAAGCTATCACATAAGTCTTACATGTTTTTTTCAATTCAGAATTTGATTATACAAATGATTACTTTTCAGGCACTTCTGCTAGCACCACTTTGAACACAAGAAACAAGCAAGAAAACGTTCAACATGTTTGAAATGAACAAAACTCTTGTTTAACTTTCTTAGCACTGTAGCTGCTTGACTTCAGAATAAAATATTGTCTTTTTTTTGACTTGCATGGTCCTGTGGAAATGAATGCAATGTCATGGGACCCAGACCTCTGCTAAATAAACTATTTCATCTCACTTACTGTTCTAAGGACATTTCTAGATATCCTAAATAGTATTATTTTTTAATCCATTTAATCCACCTTAATTTGGACTTTTTGAAGAATGTGAGCACTGTATTATTTCTTTTAATGTATTAAAAATAGACAATCTAGAATATGAGATTAAATTATATTTTTGCTTCAGTAGTGTAAATATTTATAAGCTTTATAGGAAACAAAGTCAGCATTTATTGCTGATGTAGCTATTGATTAGTAAAATCTAGAGTGAGAAAGGTTACTTTCTTCTTGCATTAAAATACTCTGAAATGGATCTTGTATCACATCTAATCATCTTTTTTTTTCTCTAATGGGAGTGTTTTGCAGGGCATTTAAATTCATAATCTATCCCTTGAAGTTTTTTAATCACTTTCTTTTCTGTTATGGAAATAATTCATAACTATCATTTTTACTGGAATAGAATCTATTCCTCCTACTAGTTTTAACTTGAGGCTTTCATGAGTGTCCACATCCAATGAAACTACTCACTTTGCTGAAGATTTTGCTCCCTTAAATTTAAGAATCGTTCACTGGGGAGGAGTAAGGGAGGAGGAAGAGGAGGTTTAGGTGTCAGGAATACACATAGTGAGTAATCCTGTAAATTCGTGCCTCCCTTCCCCTGACAACATAACAGAAATTACCAAGAATTGACATGGGTTGAGTGCACTCAAATTGATAAAATAGACTCAGCTGATAATCTTGTAATGTGGTAATTTGTTTTTCTCTTCCCATTGCTTCACATGTCACTGTTGTTAACATAACAATACACAAAATAAGCCAGATTAGTTTAAATGGATATTTTGTGGCGAAGCAAACATTATCTCCCATCTGATTCCCTTTCACAGTATTATTCTTCTTTGGCACTCTGACCCAACACGCCAGGCTCTGAGGAGCACAAAGAACTGCTGTTCCACTCTAGACATGGCAATGGTGTCTGCACTGAGACATCAGGGAAGGGTGGAGGAGTCCCAGGCTTTCTCGGCTCTTGGCTGGCGTAAAGAGACACCATATGACCTGCGGAGGGGCGCGCACTCCCCTGCCGTAATGCCTGACAGAGGATGTATAGAGGTATCAGCGCTTGCCTTCACCCCAGGGCTGCACCTGTCTCTGGATTGCCTCTGCAACTCTGAGATAAAAATCTCTGAATTGATTTTGAACAGAGGAGAGAGCGGGAAGTGGCCTTACAGTTTTGGAAGTTGTGGCAAAAGCCTTTATTGATTCATCTGTAACTGAGGTGCCATCTAATAACAGAAACAAGATTGTGCAGTACCTGCTGCATGTTATGCCTGGCTGCAGGTTGTGCTATAACCCATGCACGTCATCAAAAACTTTCAAAAAATTGGAAACAAAGTGATGCAAGATGGAGGAAAATTTTCAGGCCATCATCCACAAAAAAGAAGCCCAATCTGCTTTTACAAAAGCACTTTGAGTTTATTTCTAAGTGTTCTTTTAATACTAATTCTTGTCATGACCATGTTGAATTTCTACATTTCAGATTATTTTTGGTTTCTCTGAGGCAGATGGAGTTTGCCTTTCACGTGCTTTCCTGAGGGTGAAGGTTCAGTAAGGATGAACTATGCAATCTGCTTCACTATAACACATGACATATTGTTGATCAAAGAAGAACGTGTTAGGGACCAGATGTTGCAAGTAGTGATAACGTGTCCCAGGCCTTACTTTCACCTAATACATGACATAGTGGAGCTAAAAGTACTTGTAACATGTGATCAATAGGGAAAACACAAGCCAATACCACAGAAGAAATATCTCAGTTAATTTTTTCTCTCATTATTAATTTTCCCCTTCCCTATTTTAATATTCTACTATAATTTCCCTCTTGAGTTTAATTTTCTTCATCACATTTTTACCCCATTGGGATATTTTGCTTAAAATTGGATTGATAGATTCCTTTAATTTATTCTTTTCACTTAAAATGCAGGGGTCCACTTATCCCCAAAGGTTACAACACTACTGAGGATTATTTCAAACCCTAAAGGAAAGAAGCATGTTCCAATTAGTTAAACTCTCTTCCTTTGTCTCAGTATGGTTGTTTAATTCTGTTTATTCTGTACACCTTTAATGTAAAATAGCTATTTAAACAGTTGTGCTACCACATTTTGAATTTGTTGAGGGAATCTTGGATTTAAAAGATGGAACAAGAAAACTGATTGTTTCATTTCCAGTGACATGAGTTTCTTATGTGATGTGGTATCCTTTCATCTTTGTGTCATACTTTTCCATCTACCAAATGAGTTAGTTTAGACGATCAGGAAAACACGATTCAAAAATGTCGTGCTTTTTCTAAAATAAAATCCCAAATATACTAAAAAATCCACACCATAGTAGAAGGACATTGGGTTAGCAAGTTGTCTAAAATAATACTTAAACTTCTTTTTTTACCTTGTGCCCTCAGTTGAGATGCAGTCCAGAAGATTAGAATAAGCTTATGAAAAATAAAATAAAAAATCACAGCCTACTAGAATTCTTTAGACTAAAGAAGTAAAGGCTGATGAGAGGGTACGTACGTGGTTTTCAGTCACAAGTATTTGAGATGAGGGCACATTAATCCTTTCTCCATGTCAATACTGAATAGAATAAGAGGTAACGGATTTAAATTCCAGCAACAAAGGTGGGGGTTAGTCATTTGAAAAAAAATCTCTAATATAAATGTCAGTCATGCCTGTGGTATCACAGGTATGTGATAAAGGTATGTGCCTTTAAGTTCAGTTTAGACAAATATCTGTCATAGGTATTAACACTCTGGGGGTAAGTTTACAGACAAGCTCTTGAGTTCTCTGTTTGCCAGAAACATTTTCTAAAATTTCATTCCTCTTCCTGAACTTTTTACTCTCCTGTCTTACCTGTAAGAGGAAAAAGTGACTCTTTTTGGGTGGGCATTTTGCCTGTCAGAACAGCATAAGTGGGGCCATGTGTGTATCACTGTATATGTCACTGAAATGCAACTAGTTTATGCATTATATACTTTAATAGATAGTATATTGTCGATTATTATTTCTAATACTGTTAAAATTGAAACAAAAAACGCTATCTCTTACCAATTCTGTTCATCAAATCATTGTGGTTTTGTGGAGTTTAATATGGACTGTGTTTATTTTCTGATTCAAACCACAGTGTCATCTCATATTTTATGGTCATAATCTTTCAACGCAGTCTTCTGTCTCATTAGGGACTCAAGACGGTTGAGAGTTCTTTTCTTCATTCTTTCTGTGGGTTTTTTTGTCTAAAACAGAAGGTCGTCTTGGCTGTAAGGTGAAGTGTAGTTTGACTTTCTTAATTTCACAAAGTCCTTTTACAAACTCAACTTGCAAATGAGACAGCACCTACAATCTCCCTCTCCAACACCAAACTGTAGCTATTTTCTTAACTACTGCCCTCTCTGACATCTAAGCTGCAGAACACGTTTGTCCCTAGGCTGTAATATGCTGCCATTTTGAAATCATTAGAGTTCTAGAAAGGATAATTTTAAATGCTGTGGTAAGAGACCTTTCTACTTATTCACTGAGAAATTTTAAGGACATGTACAGATTCAGAGCTAAAGTTGGATTCTCTGCAGCTTGCTTGCATGTGTCCTGGAAACTGGAATAGAGGAAAAACCCTAACAGACAACAATTAAACTGTGCAAAGCAGCTGAAATATCTCCTTTGCACTATGACTGACAATGTGAAAAGAGAAAGGAATTCTCTGTGTAGCAATATCTTCCACTTGTGTAGCTATGGGGACTACTGGCTTTTCTGAGTTGAGTCATTCATTGTATAGCACTCGCTGAACTCACTCTCAGTAGGGGCCACTACTTGCGAGCTGCTTTGGGGAATCTAAAGAAATCAGATAACATGTTAATGAGTGTGGTATAAATAGATAAATAGATTTGGCTGTTGAACATCTTTGCAATTTGTGGAAAGTAATGATGTTCTAAATCTCTCTGAGTTAATGAAAATAAACACTGTGTGCTTACCATGTCACTAAAGAAGATAGTTCATATTAGTATCAAATTTTATTCAAAAACATATTTTCTTAGGAAAAATATGAAAGGTATACCGTAGGGACATTTTCTGAACCCAATGGAGGATGACATTTCTAGGGTTTAACTCCTTTATCTTGACACATTTATATAAAATTAACTTGAACATCCCAGTACAGCTTTGATGAAAGTGAATTATTTGTAACCCAGGGAAATAATACTGTAATCCGCTGTCTACTTGCCTTCCCTTTAACTCAAGTAGTCAGTTGTTTCTTTTTTTAGTTAAGTGACAAAATAGTATGATATCTATTATCCTGACTTAGCTGATCTGAGTAACAGCATTTAGTATTTGAATTTATTTTCCTTTCCAATGCCTCTGTTGTGGTTTGTAATAGAGGGGATTGGGTCCTTTGCCTCTGTACAGCTGTTTCCTTTTAGTTTGAACACTTCATACAGACGCATGAAAAGGATTTTTCAGCAGTGAGTCACACAGTCTTAAGTTCACTCTTTTGAAGAGTTCAATAGTACTAATTTACCTCCTCAGTAATGTAAGGACTGTCACTATGATCTGGATTGCATAAAAAGAGACAGAAACAGTGAGATGGTAACTTGCTCCATGACATTAGCACAAATCAATCTGATTTACCAGTTTAGACCTCAGTAGCTCATTGTCCCACTGTTCCTTAGCCAGCTATTACAAATACGTAGTGCAATGTATTTTGGTTTGCAACTCCCACTGCAGACTATGTCACTTTGGTACCTCATTCCTCTTGGGGCCAGAAAGTTTTTCATTATTCTCAACATGAAAATTCCCCTCTGCAAGTTACTTGGTAACCTATTCATTAGGTTCTGTTCCAGTTCAGCATCACTGCTAGCTAGAATATTTCCATTAAAAACCAATTTTGCCCACAAGATGGGAAAATTGATGATCAACATTTTTTAAATAAATTTTTAGCTGTCAGCTTGCTCTGAGATCATTTTCCAAAGCCTGTGAAAATGTTTAATAGCTAAGTGACATGAAACAATATGCAAAAATATCTTAATAATCTAGCATTACCTTTAATTGAAGATTTTAATAAAAACTTAATTAAGGTTCCCATATTTGTACTTGCAGGCTATCCTGAACTCAATACCATTCAAATCCCATTAGTACTAATGGCCTAATGCCAAGTGTAGAGAACATAAAATACATAAAATTTACTTTTAATAAGCCATTCATCTTATATTAAATATATAACTACTATTAAAAACACATTCAAGAGGATTAACCACTTTTATTACAATGAATGTTTTTAATAATCAGTTTATATTTATTTATTTTATAGTACTGTCTAATTATTACACAATTATGGTTTTATAATGCCCCTGTAAATCTTCAGCAAATGAAATGTCTATTAGGAAACACTAATTTAAGAAGCTAAAAAAATACATATTTTAATGTCATTGGCTCAAATTTTTTCTTTTTTTTTAAAAAAAGACAGTAGAAAAGTTTTATTGAAAGAACATCTGGGCAGAACTTTAGAGAAGCAAGACAACAAGCATACACCAGGTGATCAGAAGAAGGTTGTATCTCAAAGCAGCGTTGATTTTCTTAATGCAAAAATATTTACATGAAAAGAGTTCATCTTCTTCACACATGACTTTAACAAAGAAAAATATTCAATAGAGAGTTATCAGACCAAAGGGAAAGGGGATGGTAAATGGAGCAAAATGTGGAAAGGGAATGTGTCAGGTAGATGAATTGTAGTCTAGGAAAACCTTTAAAGTTCTCAAAAAGAAAATGGAAATCTTGGATTTGGAATGTTTTGTCTGTTTAAGGTGTTTTAAAGAATGGGAGATACAGTCTAGACAGAAAAAGAGAATTGTTGGAGGAGAGCGGCTTACCATGGACCAGCTGTAGATCATTTCCTCTTCATCTATCACACTTCTGATCTAAAACCTTTTTGAGATGTCTCCTATTTGCCCCTTTGCTTTCATTTCCTCACAGTGTTGCACAGAAAGCCACATATTTTCACATTTTCCCCTTCATAGACAGGATTGAACACACTTCTTGGGAATTAAATGGCTTCTCCAGTCGAGGCCAAGAGTATTCCTAAAAATGGACAAAAAATTACTTCCTGAAGAAAAAGATTATTGAAAGTACCATAAACCACTGTCCTCATATTTTATCCTTAACAGTGTTTTGATAAATGCTTCATGAGCTAATACACACAGGCAATCTGTAGCAGATATAGCCCCAAACCAAATGTGGAAGACAACACTCCACTGTGCGTTACGCAAGTGCACACAGGACTAGCCAGGGCCAGTGGAAATGCGTATATATATCACTTTCTAATAATCCTTGTAAATCCACACCAACTAAATGACAGAATGTCTCTGAGAATAGGCTTATTGTATACAAGGAGTTATGTCTTCAAAAAGTTTAGATGATATATAGACTCTGACCTTAAGTCTACTGAAGCCAATGTGCATCTCTTCATTGACATGAGAAGGTTACGAGTCACAAATAATGCCATATGCCTGGCTTGTATTAATCATTTTAATGAGCTAAGGTCATATTCGAAAGACGAAAGAAAAAAATGAGAAATGAAAGAAACGGTCTGCTTTGACTTTGAAATCCTTTGATTTTGCTGGTTTCTGTCCTAACATTAAAGTTATTTAAACATGTTTTAATTGCTTACATTAAAAACACATAAGGCTTTGAAATACAGAATGTTAATGAGAGTTTTTACTATTTGGCCACAGGATCTTATGAAGTATGCATGATTCAGCTGTATTTGGTGAAAAATAATCTCTATCTCTTTAAGATAATTCAAAATTGTTCTCTTTACTGATTTTATATATGTGAAATTCTTGGCAATCTCCTCAAGAAGTTAAAAAGGCTGATTTTCAATCCAAAGATTATACTTGAACCTCAAATCATTGAAAGATGTCTCAATTTCACTTTGATATTTGGATATTATTTCAATTACATTGTATTCATTTTTCATGATAAATGGTCAGAAATTGTTCTAGTCTTTTCTTAGGTAATCCGTAACTCTAATTTCAGTAATGCTGCTTCTTGCTTTTGTGGTACCATCTTCTTCTCTGTGATGATCAGTCTCTCATGGAGCTCTTCATACAATTAACCATAAAAAAGTCACTTTTTGTCAAACTTTATCTTGATTTCAGATTACTCTTCTGTCAAAGTATTCAACATATGTGAGTGCTAAATCAGTTCATAAAAGCCTTTATACATATTATGTGTTGCTAGTGATATTTTATGTGTGAATCAACATATTCTGAACAATTCAAAAATAATTAAGAAATAAAAAATTAGGCTCTCATCTTCAAGAGGTAGACACAGAAAAGGTAGAAAAGGGGACCAATCTCAGGGAACACACCAGAAATAAGTCATAATCTATATCCTTTTATGAAACTGCAATTCAGATGCATCCGCTCATTCTATGATGGCTGATCAGGAGATCCTGTTTGGTTTTGGGAGACTTTTGTCCTTCTCTTGCTGGCTGGTGTTGATCCACTGTAACTCAGAAGAGATGGAAATCCTTTAAAACAGACTACACGAGGATCAAAAAAGATTACAGAGACTGAAACATTTAATGCCTTTTAGTGAGATTCTTGATTAAAAATTTTCAACTTGAAGATAGTTAACTACCAACAAAGGATAAAATATCGTAAAAACAGAAAGAAAAGGTTAGGAAATACTAAGTTAAATGTTTTCCAGTAAACTGCGCATGATAAAATTTACTCCTGATAAAATTTGTCTGCGGCAATATCAGAACCACTACCATGGTCTTTAAGAACTAGGACTGGGAAAATGAAAGTTGTCAAATAAGTGCCAATCTTTAAAGAGGGATAAAAAGAGAATCAAACCAAGGTATTATGAAGACCAGAGTCTTCATGGGTCTATGGGCCATGGAGTCTCCCCGTGATTTCAGTCAGGGCAGCCAGGCAGCCAGCATCCCACCACCACACCCAGAAGGACAGCTGGGAGGCACTGGGGCAGCCCTAGGCATCTGGCATCTCTCTGGGGATGTGAACAGGCCAAGGCTGGGCAGGGACATGGGCCTGTAGGTGGGAATAACTCAGCAGATCCCATGGCTGGACAGAGCAGGGCTGTGGGGATCTGGAGAAGGGCCCTGCTACGATGTCACTGGATCAGGAGCTGGCAGCCCCAGGGGGCTGATATGGTGTCCTGAGCCATGGGCAGGGTGGGAGAAGCGCTGGGGTTGGGCAAGGACAGGCAGAGCTAGAAGAACATCCGGAACACCAAACATTAAATAGTATATGTTTATCTTCAAGGAGATCCTAGATAGCACCTTGCAGTCCACTATCTTAAGAAAGCCAGGCAAAACCAGCCAAGATTGAACTATTGGAACACGTATGCCAAAACAGCTGGATAAAAATATTGAGGATGTAATTGTCAATAGCTCAAGGGCTGTTTCATAGGGATAGGTTGAAAGTTTTCATAATAAGTGGGACCTTAACGCAGCAAATATACTAATTAAACATGGAGGGGGAGAACCCACTAGTATGCTAGAGGAATGGATTCAAATGTAACATAAATTATTATCATAAAGAGTAGAAACAATCTGGAAAATACAAATCATATTGAAAAAGGACATATGCAGTGTACAGCACTGAAGTAATAATATGTACACTATTGCAAACATAGATATACAGGCCGCACCTTGAGTACTGTGTCCAGTTCTGGGCCCCTCAGTTTAAGAAGAATGTTGAGATGCTGGAGTGTGTCCAGAGGAGGGCGACAAGGATGGTGAAGGGGCTGGAGCACAAGCCCTATGAGGAGCGACTGAGGGAGCTGGGGTTGTTTAGCCTGGAGAAGAGGAGGCTCAGGGGAGACCTTATTGCTCTCTACAACTACCTAAAGGGAGGTTGTAGTCAGGCAAGAGTTGGACTCTTCTCTCAGGCGACCGGTGACAGAACGAGAGTACACGGTCTCAAGCTTCGCCAGGGGAGGTTTAGGATTGACATTAGGAAGAAATTCTTCACTGAGAGGGTAATTGCTCATTGGAATGCGCTGCCTAGGGAGGTGGTCGAGTCACCATCCCTAGAGGTGTTCAAAGAGAATTTGGATGAGGCACTTAGTGACATGGTGTAATTGACAAGTAGGAGTAGGTGTAGGTTTTGGGTCATAGGTTGGACTTGATGATCTCAAAGGTCTTTTCCAACCTTACGATACTGTGATACTGCGATAATTCTGGGGTTTATAAATAAGACTTATCAGAAAAAAGTACAAGAATTGCTCTAAGTTATCCTGAAAAACTAAAGAATGAACTTGCTAAGCCTTCAAACATATAAATGACCTTTGGAAAAGGAAGAAAATTATATATTCTCCAGCATTAAATGAATGGCAAAAGTATACAGTTAACACAGAAAAAAAATGGTTAAATATTGGTTAAAAAAAATTATAACAGCAAATCTCATAAAGATCAGAAAAGTATTTTCTGAAAAATACCGTGTGGTTTCCATCACCAGAACTTTTTAAGGGCAGTTCAAGATAGACTTGTACCAGAGAAGACAAAGATATATTGACCCAGGCTTGGGACTGGGATATACTGTGGAGCACTGTGATTCTTTGGTCTATCAGAAAGACCTTGAAAATGCTAGGAGGAAGTCAGTAAAAGTATTCCTGTGTTGTCACTCAATTTTGTCAGACACAACCTCTGAAATGAGAAGGAATTGCCAATATACAAAGGAGCTTGACGGCACAGACAAGTTCTGACACCTTTCTCATTGAGTTCCTTTGTGTGAGTAAAATCTTAGCAATTAATGTTGTGAAGTTTGGGGAACATATTTTGGTCATTGCTGGAAATCATGAGGACTTTTTTCCTTTTTTATAAGCTTAAGCAGACTTTAAAAGAGTAAAGTCTGCAATTCTATCAAATCTGACAGAATCACAAGACTGTTTATGTTGGAAAGGACTTTTTGATCCTTCCGCTTTTAGATGTAGTACAATCCCTCTGCTCAGAGTCAGCTAGAACAGGTTGCTCAGACTCATATCCTGTCAAGTTTTAAATATTTCCACAGATGGGGACCCTACAACCTCTCTGGGAAACCAGTGGCAGTGTTTGTCCACCCACACAGTCAATAAAGGTTTTTTATTGTGCTGATTGAATTTCCCGGTTTTTAATTTGTGTCCATTTCCTCTTGGGCACAGTCAATTTGCACTACTAAGAAGAGTCTGGCAGTTCTTCTTTATTGCCTCTCGTCAGATATTTATATTCAGTGGTAAGGTCTCACTTCAGACTGAACAGTTCCAAAAGTCTCAGCCTCTCCTCATAGGAAAAATGTGCCAGTCCTTTAACCATCTTTGTGGCCCTATGCTGGACTTGTTCCAGTTAGTCCGTATCTTTCTTGTGCCAGGGAGCCCAGATCTGGACAGAAAACTCCAGATGTGGCCTGATCAGTGCTGAGTAGAGAGGAAGGATCACCTCCCTTGACCTGTTTGCAATGCTTTCCCTAATGCAGCCCAGGCCTACTGCCTTTTTTGCTGAAAGGGTGCATTGTTCACGTTCAACTTGGTGACCACCAGGACCCCAAGATCTTTTTCTGAAGAGCTACTTTCCAATTGGTTGGCTCTCCACCATGAGATGTTGCTTGACATTCTTCCTCTCTTGTTGAATTCCATGTGATTTCTCTGATCCCATTTCTCTAGCCTGGCCAGGTCCCTTTGGAAGAAGGCACAACCCTCTGGTGTACCTGCCACTCCTTCATTTTGTATCATCTGCAAATGTGCTGAGGGTGCACGTCTGCACATCATCTCGGTCATTAACACAGTTGTTAAAAAGGATTGCTTAAAGAATCAACCCCTGTTACAGACCATAGTGAGTTGCACGCAACTGGATTTTGTGCCACTGATCACAGCCCTCTGGGCCCTAGTTGTTCAGGCAGTTTTCAATCCACCCTATCGTCCACTTATCTAAGCCATGCTTTGCCACTTCATCTGTTATGTGAGACACTGTCAAAAGCCTTAGTAAAGTCAAGATAAACCACAAATAAACCTGGTCTACCAACTCAGTCACCTCTCGTTGTAGAAGGCTGTCGGGTTGGTTAAGCATAGTTTCTTCTGTGTAAATGCATCCTGGCTTTTCCTAAAGACCCTCCTGCCCTTCATGTGTTTGGAAATTATTTCTAGGGGAATCTCCGTTACCTTCCCAGAGATGGCTGCAAGGTTGACTCCTCTGTAATTCCCTCAATTCTTCCTCTTACCGTTCTAGATGATAAGAGACAGTCTTCAAGAACCTCTCCCAAATGCCATTACTTTTCAAAGATAACAGAGTGGTTCTAGATGATAAGAGACAGTCTTCAAGAACCTCTCCCAAATGCCATTACTTTTCAAAGATAACAGAGTGGCCTCTTAATGATATCAACCAGCTCTCTCGGCACTCATGGGAGCAACCTTGAATTTATCACAGTATCACAGTATCACAGTATTGTAAGGTTGGAAAAGACCTCTGAGATCATCGAGTCCAACCTATGACCCAACACCTACACCTACTCCTACTTGTCAACTACACCAATTTATGCACATTCAGTCTGACTAGTTTGTTTAAACATGCCATAAATGCATGGTCCTCTTTCACTGAGGGTAGGTCTTCCTTGCTCCAGACTTTCTCTCTGGTCGCAGAGGTCTGGGATTTGCCAAATTAGCCTCAGCTAACAATTCTGCATTCTAATCATTTGTTGTCCTGCAGCATATATACACATTTTCCTAGCAGGCGTGAGTTTTCTAGGAGCATTTGAGCAACTGTTGGTAGAAGTTCTGGAAATGTGTAATTAACACTAGGCATGGAAGGGAGCATGAAGGTGTAAATTAAGCACGGTAAATAAAGTGCATGTCACTCCAATTTACTGCAAAACCACTAAGTTATTAGAAAAGGTAAATAAAAACCCTTTTCTTCACGCATAAATCCCGGTGTCTTTGGTCTCCAGGAGACTGAAAATCTGATATTAGTCATGAAAACTTACATACACGTATGTACTCTGATCCATACAGAACTGAACTGAAGATGGCCTATTGCAATTGTAGAAGAGATAACATTAGTGTAACAGAAGAGGGAGAAAATGATAAAAAAACAAGATTATGTCATTCCACCATTGTATTTAGGTTTGGGTTTTTTCCTGTAAGAGATGGCATGTCCCCTTTGCTTAGAAATATTCATGCTTCCATGGACATTTTTGGATTTTTGTGGGAGAAAGAGTGAGACGGAAGTAAAGAAAATTGGAAGATAAAAGATAGGGAATATTCATTATTTGCTTCTGGTAGACAAACAAGGATTTAAAAAAAAAGATAGTTTGTGAAAACAAGTATTTTGTTGGGTTTTGGCACAAATGTTTTGATTGCTGACTGTTGGAAGATACTGTTCTGCTGCCACTCAGACAGGCCTACCAATACTAAGGGCCATGGTGGTGAGCTGGAACAAGGCTGTAGTGGTTTGTCTGCCACATGCTGGCTTCTCCCTTTTTAGACATTCTTTCTCATACTTGGCCCTGATGTCATATGTAAGTCTAATGAACTTCCATCTCAATCTCTACAGAATGTAAATAGGTCTGGCAGCTTAATACTGCCTATGTGGATAAAAAAGAACTAAACATGAAAACAAATTGAAGTATTGTGAGCATAAACACAGGTCTTGCCAGCTACTGACTGGAAGAACTAGTCATTGTTGAGAGTTATAATTTAAAATCAGGCACGGAAAAAAAGTACTTCTGGAGAAAGTGTGCAGAAAAATCCTGCATAAAATTAAGGAAGTTTTACCTTCATACATTCCAAGAAACTAATTAAAAAAGAAACTGCAGGCCAACAATGGAATCTGTATGAAATGAAAATTAATATGAGAAAATAAGATCATTGTTGAATATTCTACATCAGAGGCCAAGACCTGGATTGAATTTTGGTTTCCACTTCATAACTCTGTTACTGGTGTTTAATAAAGCTCCCATATATATTGCAATTTAGTGAAAACAGCTGGGGTTTATAAAAAATAAATTAGATTCTATGCCATTTCATATTTTTTTAAATTCATAAGCAAATATGAATTGGCATCGATAGACAGATAAAAGATGTAGTTGTTTAGAATTTCTTGGTAATTTTTGTAGTACATTCCGTATGCTTGTAGGAAACGGCAGAATTTTTCTCACCTGTCCAGAAACAAAATATATCGCTGTACAGTTAAGTATTTTAGGTGTAAAGTTAACTCATGAATTCCAGCTTTACAGAACTAGAAATATTCTGGGCTCTGAGATAAAGGTTCCCAGCACAGTATGATCCAATACTGATGTGTTTTGAAGTTTGTATTTGTGGTGATATGCATCTAGCAAGAAAAGCCATTTTTCAGGTGTGAGATTTCAGGGTTTTTATTAAGCACTGAAGACAATTCCTACCTAGAACACTGTGTGAATATTGGCTGCCAAAGTGTGAATCTTTCAAGAACTGTACCAGCAATGGATAAATCAGATTTAATGAGAATATTCTCTCGAATCAATGTGCTTTTGAGGTTCCTTGTATTTTCTTAATATCTCTATTTACCTACTCCTTAGAAAATGAAAACCAAGAAAGTGCTATGAAAAAGACTGTGCTCAAAAGTTTTCCTTTTCTAGACCCAAGAACTGAGTGAGTAACAACTGACCTTTTCTACTATCTGTGTCTAATGAAATTTCCATATCTTGTTATACCAAAATTTCTTGCCACATAAACCCCACACTTTCTTTTAATAAGGTGGCTTTTATATGAGTGAAATTTCATCATTTCACACTATGTCTCCCACATGAATTATTTTGGGTATCCTGCAGAGATACACAGGAGGGGTAAATATAAAGCAGCTGAAATTTCGAAAACACGCTTCACACTACAGCAGTGGTGGGAGAAGCTGACCCTTGAACCTCTGAGAAAAGGCACGCTGCTGATATGTGAAAATAGATTTTAAGTTCCTATTCTGCTTGCTTACACAGAGGAGCTAGAGCCTGTGTTTCCTATACCCCATAGAAATATCTTACCTACCAGACATTTAGCTATTCTGGATGTAGTTTGCTCTCAAGATGCCATGAAATGATCATTTTAAGATTTTGAACTTTTTCCAGTGAAAGGCCATTGTTACAGAAATACCTTATAGAGAGAACTAGATGTGAAGAAGACCTCTGGTCACTCTCTCAGTCACTGTCTTGCTGATTGCATTAACATTATGATTCTGCTGTGTAGAGGGTAGAATATTTTGACTATGTGTCAGGAATTATAAACCATCCTCCTACTTTCTTTAGTACTTATTATGTGGGGCAAGCCAGGGAAGGACTTAGTCCCTTTAAACAGCAGATACTTAAACTGCAAGAAAGCCAGACATTTGTTCATCATTCATCTTCCTGCTCAACCCCTGCCCCTCCTTCTTGTTGAACACCTGGAAATGCCAATTTCCAGTGCACTAGCGCTGAGTCACAGCAGTAGTCTCCATGCAGCCCTTCAAATTGCTGTGCAGAGACAAATGGCTGCCAGCATTGCTGTCCACTTGTTGGTTCTACGTGTACGCTGCCAGAGTCTAAAAAGTGAGCTACCTTCTCTGCCATCTGATACCATGGCAACCACTCCTCTGCTTTTTACCACCAAGCATCTGTTAGTGTTTTCTTTTCAAACCCGTGTTTTCAAGAGTTTAGAGCTTGTCATAAATCATTTCTCCTTCAATTTCTTGCAATGGATTGTATTAGAAACATTAAAAATCTGGATTTTTCTCTCTCTGCCTCTTAAAAAAGTAGCAAAGTCCTCCAATGTTCAATGCAAAACTAAATAAAAGCAATTAAAAATAATAGAGGTAATTGCCATGGAATTCTGGATGGCACTTCAGGGCCAGTTTCTACCTTCTGATATCTCAAGAAGGGAAAATCGAGTACATGGGTGATTGTCTTAGTTTAGATGAAATCCACAACAGTGATTTAGTGAAAGTATACAAGAGCTTGGCTGCTTACCTCATTCCTGCTTTTATTTGATGCTGCAGCAGCAGATAAAAACTGCATTTCTGAGACACAGAAAGCTGTGCACACAAGTGAGTAAGAGATGTAATCAAAGTAACAGGTGATGGGCTAAGACAGAAGCGAGAAATCGTTGAAGGAGAAGAAGATATTGCTTGGTGGGTACAAAGGTAGCAAGGTGGAGAGCTGACTAGAAGGAGGAGTAAGACGAAAGGATATTGTCTGCAGTGACAGTTAATGATGCTAAAAGAGGATCATGGAGTATGTTACCAGAATTTTATTTCTGACAGTGACAGTCTGAAGTTTTCTGTAGAAACACAAGCTAGAGGCAAGGAATGACATTCTGGATTTAATGAAAGGAAGTGGGATTAGTAAAGTATTTTTTACTGTCACTGAAATGAGGTTATTCTTATTTCTGTCTTCACAGTACAATCTCTAGAAAGAAGGTGAGTTTGAGCATAAATTCTAGAAAGGACACCATGAAGGCTGAACTATCCTCCTAGGTAGATCAAAGAGATTTTAATTGATGGCTTGAACAGAATAAGAAATCATAGGAAAAAGATAAACGCCTTTGAAAATCAGATTAGTCTAATGAGCTGAAGGATTTCTGTCTGGGATTATGTGAAATGGCTTCTCCAGAAGCTTCTAGCCATTGATATTTCTCCTCATTTGTATCACATGGAACAAATGGACTCCAATGTTACCTTTGAATTTGCCTTGGTTCAGAAAATGCAGCTTGTCAAACCAGATTGACGTATGCTGTCTCTCTTTATTCTGCTTTTAGGACTTGGCCTACAAGAATATCTGTATAGAGCTAACACTTATTCAAGACCAATGTCTGCCATCTTCCAGGGATATCTGACCTGTTTAGTCATATATTTGCTCAGTTCCAGCACTGTCAAACAGGAAACTTCAATTGCAGGGTTGCAAGTATCAAGAGAACAGTCTATTCTCATGATAAAACAGCTTTGTGGTGAAAAGGCCAAGGCTATGAGAAATCTATTAACATCCCTTAGGGTCAGGCCAAGACAAGAACAGCACAGGTGGTCACAGGGTTCAGCTTTAACTGTGCCACCAAAGATGGTTCAGCAAGACAAATACTTGACAAGATTGTTCAGTAAGACAAAAAAAAATATATATAAATACCAAGAGGGAGGTGTAAAGAAGACAGAGTCTGGCTCTTTTCAGTGGTGCCTAGTGAAAGGAAAGATGCCATGGGCACAACCTGAAAGACAGAAGGTTGCCTCTGAATATGAGAAAACACTTTTTCTCTTTGAGGATGACCAAGCACTGGCCCAGCTTGCCCAAAGAGGTTGTGGAGTCTCCCACATAAAAGATATGCAAAAACCATCTGGACATAGTACTGGGAAACAAACTCTGGGTGGCCATGCTTGACCAGGGGTTTGAATGAGATGACCTCCAGAAGTCCCTTCTGGCCTGAACTGTTCTATGATTGTGTGATTCTGTGACAAAATAATGAACTATTTTGCGCTACCTTTCAAGAGTAGCCTAAAGTTCTTATGACAAGATATTCACTAGTGCTAAACAGACAGAAACTGGTAAAATCCCTAAACACTGTCTAATTTCCCAATAACTGTAAAGAATCAGAAGCCAGCCTATACTGTCAAAAAAGGAAGCACCTGCATCGTCAAAAATTTGTTCCTTTCTCCACACCTTCCCGTCCTTGGGTCACAACAAAACAGTTGTGTAGACAGGAACGCTTAGAAATATTTTTAGCAAAAATACTATTTCAGCGGCTGCAGCAGTTTCAAACCCAAAATAAGGTTCTGTGAAAGTTTAGGAAATATTATGGGTAGAAAAATGTCCTTCTGCTTTCAGTGTGAAGTCATTTCTAAGTCACTCCTCAGTTACCTTCAAGAGTTCAGATCAGCTTACAAATCAGTACCTGCCGGCAGCTCTCCGTTGTAGCTGTTAATTCATGCTTTCGCATCTGTTACATTAGCATGCCAAAAGAACTTACAACCTCCTTGAAATTTCCTTCAGCGTAGTTGGAGCATAATTGAATATTAAGAGATCAAAATTTAATTTTTGTATTTTCTTAACCAAATCTATTCAAATATGCCCTATGCGATAGCTCCCTCAGAGTATTAGGTGCAGAACAAGGTCAGAACTTTTACAACGAACCATTTCTGAGTGACATATAAACAAAGAAAGGTTGGAACCTTTTCTTTCTTTTAAAACATGAAAAGCCCTAAATGTTTCTAAGCAATTTAACATCCACTGGGCCATACTGCCACCTGTCAGTCTGGTAACACCTTCTTAGATTTGTAAGGACAGCTGAAGAGTAGTTGAGTTGAAAATATCCTTCTTCTACCTATTTTTCATTTTCATTATAAACAAGAAGTCTAAACTTTGATAAAGAGTAAAAAAGAAACTCTTAAAGTGCCTGAATAGGCAGTAAGGCTCCCTGTGCTGTCTAGGTGCACATTTAAAGTAGCTTACATTAGAAGGGGATCAAATCATTTTGTTAAATATTCTCATTTAAAACCAATTTGCATAAATAAGAGTTCATTTCTCAAAAAGCATGCTCATTCAAAGAAAATTAGATTGCACTTGGAAATGCACACAAATTTCTTATCATGTTCTCAGGCTGTGTGAAACAGAACCATTTCCAAATGCATCCTATAGTGTTTCTCAACCATTTTCTTCCCAATCTCACAGTATCACAGTGTCATAAGGTTGGAAAAGACCTTTGAGATCATCAAGTCCAGCCTATGACCCAACACCTACACCTACTCCTACTTGTCAATTACACCATGTCACTAAGTGCCTCATCTAATCTCTCCTTAAACACCTCCAGGGACCGTGACTCCACCACCTCCCCGGGCAGCACATTCCAATGACCAATCACCCTCTCAGTAAAGAACTTCTTCCTAATGTTGAGCCTAAACCTCCCCTGGTGAAGCTTGAGACCGTGTCCTCTTGTTCTGTCACCAGTCACCTGAGAGAAGAGACCAACCCCTGCCTGACTACAGCCTCCCTTTAGGTAGTTGTAGAGAGCAATAAGGTCTCCCCTGAGCCTCCTCTTCTCCAGGCTAAACAACCCCAGCTCCCTCAGTCGCTCCTCATAGCGCTTGTGCTCCAGCCCCTTCACCATCTGCGTCGCTCTCCTCTGGACACACTCCAGCATCTCAACATCCTTCTTAAACTGAGGGGCACAGAACTGGACACAGTACTCAAGGTGCGGCCTGACCAGTGCCGAGTATAACGGAATGATGACCTCTCTAGTCCTGCTGGCCACACTATTCCTGATGCAGGCCAAGACACCATTGGCCCTCTTGGCCACACTGCTGGCTCATGTTGAGTTTCCTATCCACCAGCACTCCCAAGTCCCTTTCCACCTGACTGAATCTCAGTAGAGCCAACAAAGTTGTTATGCACCAGAGCCTCTGTGAGCACAATAGTAGGTGCATCCACATGCTGTATCAAAGCAAGACCTTGGCAGTCACCTACTCCTTCCTTACTTTGTCTTCCAAAGGAAGGATGCACATGTGCTATCCTGAGGGGAGCTATGAAATTCTCCAGTTAGGTTCCTCAGGATGGAACAATCTGGATTTCCACTCATTCTGAAACACATGCCTATTCCTCAGTCTATACGAAGTCAGTGTCAAATAAAACCTACATCTTCTTCCATTTTGAAACAGTCATTTTGAGGACAGATGAACTGACTACCTCTGATTCCTTTCTCACTTTCCTATGTCAGCTTCTGCCCCAGATTCTGTGTATGGGAACGTTGTTCTATCAACCTTCTTCATCTTTCCTGGTTACTCTTCCAGCTGCTCAGGGTCACCAATGAAATCTTTATCCAGCGTTGTGGACATCAGAGGAAAGTGTTAAGTAAATGGCTTGCAAGGATTTTGTCTTTATTTATTCTTGTTCCATTCATAACTTTTAAAGTGTACAAAGTTTGCTTATTTCTCATTAGCAGGAGACAGGTTGTGTCATTGACTCACACAAAACAATCTCCTTCAGGGTTAATAATGGTTGTTACAATTAGGTTAATTCGGAAGCCTTAACTGAGTGTGACAAGGGGCTGGCTGAACTGGCATTTTTCATCTGATGCAGCTTGAAACTCCATGAAAAAGGCCTGGAAAAGACACAGATTTACCAGAAGTGCAGCTCTAGTGTATTTTTCACTACAACTGCTACCAAATTCAGGAAGGGAGCCCATAATCAAATCAGTTATTATAGGCACTGTTTCAAGCACCATCTAAAGATGTAGTTATTTGACATTTCCGAAAGGCTTTAGTTGCTTTGGATGAATATTTCAGGAGTGAGTATCAGCTTCAGACTGATTTTTGATTGTTTCTGTGGTTTGTTTCGCTTTTGAGCTGAAACAGTTCAGCTACTGCTGTGAATAATATACAAGTGAAACATTGCATTTTGATCAATTTTTAAAACAAATTTTTGCAGCCATTTGTTTTGAAGACTTCTGGACTTTGAGAGGTTTGAAAGACTTCTGTGCTTTGAAAGGTTTCACGTTTGGCAAGAAATTCACCGCATAAAAATTCACCCAGATTTGGATTGTTTACAATCCTCCAGATTGCTATTTTTTAATATATGGTACATAACAGCCAGATTTTGGCTGTTGAGTTCTCTGAAGGTTTCACATGCATGGCACATTCCCCGTCCTTCCTTGTCTCCTAGGTGCTACCTCTTTATAAAGACTACACTGTCTCTGTAATCACTATTTAATATCTGTAATGGCTATAAATGTATATTTGTGCTCTTAGTGCTAAGACATTTCCTTATGTCTTTTTCTAGAGGTTTTTGAAAATGAAGTTTTATCAAATTCTGAAATAATGAAAAAATAAACTTTTTTTCATGTTGGCATGACTCCTCCCTGATAACACGTCTAGTTTTTTCAATATGTACAGAAAGTTCAAACAAAATTATATTCTAATGTTAATATTCATTTTGTTGTTTTGACATAGCTTAAAATGCAAAGTATGTATCATATCAACTGGGTTGCATAACTCACTGATTGGATGATGGGATTTGTTGGTTTGTTTGTTTAAAATTAAAAATAAAGTATTGCCCAGGCTTTTGACATTCAGTGAAGTTCATAAGTTCATGAAATTCATATTAACAGAAAGACGTGACCTCTACCATCTATTTGATTTACTTTTTATATTATGATTAAAATATATAAATAAGAAATGAGGAAATAAAAATAATTTGATGATTTATATTAGTTATGCAATCAACTACAGTTACAATCCTTTTAAAAATTTGTTTTCCAGTTTTATATAATCTAAGTATCCAATTATGACATTCAAATTACTTTGTTATCTATCTCACATGACATATTTATAGTACGTTACACACATCTGATTTAAAATTTTTCATTTGCGGTGACTTTCACTAAATGTTGTTCTTATCATGCTTTTTCTTAACTAATTCACTTGCTTCTGTTTACTAACTGAGTAATTGTCAGAGTATAGTTAACACAGATGCCGCATGTGCCTAGTTTTCAGGTTCAGGTTAAATTTATACTACTGCATATGGAAGTGTCTAATTAGATTGCCATCTGAAATGGTGAAGGAGTTACTATATTTTGAGTAAAGCTTTTTTCACAGACTTCTATCTTATTCGGTGGTACTATAATGTTTACATTAGTTGGCAGTTTCTAAAATGAGACTTTCATATTAAGCACATCAGCTCACACGCATTAGTGTTTACTGAGGTGGAAATATTTATAAATTAGACACTAAACCCCCAAATACTTGGAGAGATTCTGAATTCTGTGGGCTGAAATTTTATACTGAACCAATTAATACCATGACTCTAAATATTCCAATTCTGAAGTTCTGAAATCCAAATTTTTTCTTTTTCCTGTGGTTTGTTTTCCAGTGTTTTATTTTCCAGTGACTCCTTTCTCTTTTGGTGATAGTTCCAGACTCTGAAGAACTGGAATTTAGGATTCAAAAGATTTGGCAACATAATGGAGTTGTTTGTTAACAATAATCTATGAGAGTTTTATATGGCTGTGTACTACTGTAAATGAAAAGATGTGTATGAAGTACAACTTAAATGTTTCTTTTCTAACCAGTTATGAAAAAATAGGTATGTTTCTAACTATAGCATTTAATTTATTGTGACATTTTATTTTAATGTCAAGAAAGTAGATAACGTGGAATATTAAGTGGTTGTAATAGTCAAATAGTTAACTGTTGGTATACGAAAAGTGTCATTGTGCACATCTTTCACAACCGATGACATTAAACAGTGAGAATGAAAGTCATACTGATAAATTTTGGCACAGAAAATTAATAGAAGAGGATGTATTTATCCTGATAGAAAATAAAAAGTTAGTGGGTCAATGGAATTTTGTTACTACTTTTACTTAATATAGGTTGATAATGCACCACTTCCTTTTTCAAGTCTTTTTCATTATTGAGTAATTCCAGTAAATGATTAAAGCACTGATTATGTGCTGTAATCCAAATTACTAAATATGAGCTAAAGAGTCATTCATAGATCTTGTCGACCGAGCAATGTTTTAATTCTAGATTGCCACCTCAAATTTATAAGCAGTGGTAGTAAGTATGTTGCTCACATTAATTATGATTTATAATCTGATGTAATAAGTAAATCACATAAATGGATTAAGTTTCATAGACGTTTTTATCTAAGAAAAACCCCACCATATGTTGTTGAGAACAACTGACATTGCAATTACACTGATATTGAAATGGAGTCTTCAAGCTACGTTGTCTTTATTTGCTAACATTTCCCTGAAGAATAACAAATATCAGACTCTTCTACTCAAGTAAAATGCACACTGAAATAATAACAAATTTTTAATTGAGATTTCAAACCAAATAACCTGTTTCTCTACACACACTTCATCAGTAAATGAATAGCTGATCTCACACATTCAAGAAATTCTCTGTCTTGGCTGGGGAACCAGCAGAGCAGCTAATTACGTACAACCAAGGAAATGTTTGACAAGACAGGACTCCTCAAGCACTGCCTAAGTATTCAAAATCTTCCTCTTAAAGCCCACATTAACTTTACTACTTTGTGAATTTCATGCATGGAAGTTTATCATTACTCTGGAACTGTGCAACAGGAACATTTCCTGTATTATTCATGATGAGTGGCTTTTAAATGTAAGTGTCTCTCAGAAATTTAGATTCTCTTTTAAAACAAACATATAAACCAAAGCAATTTATTGAACAAGCAGGCATCTGTGCTGCTAAAGCAGCCTCTCCCAATATGTTTGGTTTTTCTCTTTCAATATGTTCTACAGTGGTTCTGGATGCTTCTTTTGCAATGCTTTGATTACTGTCACTAGTTTTGTGTAGTGATGTTTCTTTACTTCCTAAGAATGAGTCTCTTAAAGGCAGAATTAACTTGAGATTTGTTTGTTTTCTTTATTTAAAGGACAAAATACTGCAAGAAAGGTTTGTACATGGCTTTACGGCCCATTAAATCAGCTACGCCATCTGGATTTCTCTATTGAGATTTTCTGTCCAGAGCCCTTAGTGTATCTTAGGGCACCATGTTGATGTAAGTAAATGTTATTTAAAGCATTGTACTAGTAATCTCTGTGTGCACAGTGATGTGCCAGAGTAGCTGGGTACTTTCATACCAACACTCTTTTGTTAAATCTTTAAACTTCTAGAGAGCAAATCTGAAAAAGAAACTGTAATTTAGGTGTTCCTCACAGCAAGGCTGCTTACAGGACAAAACATCCTAGTATTATGATCGTCTTAGTAGCTAAGCTGCATCTCAATCTCTCGACATATCATGTTACAATATTATGTTGTGGTGAGGTACTTTTATTGAGAAGAAATGAAGGGAACTAGGGATATTTATCGTCTCTGAATTTGCATGGTCCCATCGCTATACATAAACATAATCAGCATGGAACTGATTTGTGATAAAACCGACTTTGAAAGAGTATTCATAGGACATAATGTACATCCGTTAAACTTTTCCCAAAGAAATGTAAGGCTTTGAGTTGAGATTGCTCAAAAGTAAGGCACTCAAATTTTTTTATTTGGTTTTGAAAATGTTGCCCAGCACCTTTTGTGTATGTTATAAGCACCTGCATTTCTGCCTCCATGCCACTAGTTCAATGCATTTTTATTGACTTGTTCCAATTCAACAATTCCTCTTTTTTGTAGTGAGCTGTCATAATGCAGCAACAGAGATTGGAAAGAAACATCTATCATGTCTGTGATTTTTTGACTTGATACCAATTAATTAGACAGAACCGCAGACTGCAGAAAAATGCTTTAAAACTGAAGATATCTAAATGATCTCATCAGCAGAAAGCTGGATCCTTTGGTTGATGGTTTCTAATTTACACTGTAGCAGATGGATGGTGCTGAAGGTCACAATTACTGTATAAGGCCAACTTGTCTGTACTGTTTGAATTCCATAACTATCTCATTTATACAGAATGTTTGTAGTGAAAAGCTTTTGTTCTTCTTTTAAATCTATGTTTCATGTTGGTAAATTACATCTCTGTGACGAAACAAAATCAGATTTCAGGTTGTCCTCCATTTCATTCTTCATATTGAATCTGGAGTTCTCTAATTAGACTGAAGGATTTTGTTGCCATCAAAGAATGGAAAGGGGTTTGTTACTTGCTTAGTTGTGAAAGATCTGAACTGAAAACTTTGACATCCACCCTAACAACAATAAAAACAGAATACTGCTCCATATTTAACTTATAGATGAGAAACATTTTTTTTAAGGAAAGAAAAAACCAGGTAAATTATCTCTTAAAATAGAACTAGCTAAAATTTTCAGAAATGTACAACTCACTAAAGTGACAGGAGCAAAAGTATGTTAAAATCAGTGAAATCACTGCCTGCTGCAGAGTGGCCCTTTAGCACAAATGTGGGAGTGTGTTTTCACAAATCAGCTGCTCAAAAAAACTACCATTAGATGATCTTTATGAAAAATAAATTACAAAGTAGAATACCCCATATTCAGCAAGAGATAAAGTGATTTGTGTATTGTGGGATAAAATCAAGCAAATGAATATGTATTATATGGCACTTAACAAGCTGCAAATCTACACATTATCTTCCTTTGTGCTAATTTGTTTGTGTCACTATATCCCATCATTCATGAGGCAGACTCCTGAACCAAAACACTTCAAAAACAAAAAACACCCCTACACAAAAAAAAATTCCTTCTATTTGAAAATTCAGGACTGAATTACTTGGGTAATATTCTGTACGGTTAGTGACTTGAAAGTGACACCAGGTTGGTACTGTAAGCATCAAGCAAATGAGCTATAGAATTTCATCCTATGGTATTTCTAGTCCAGCTTGGGCTATGAAGGTGACTGAAAATATTTCCATCTGATGGATATTCACTCATATTTTTTTTTTAAAAAAAAGGGCAAATATCTATCTATGTCATGGTCTGTATCCCCTTACAGAGTTTGAAGATAAATTGCTTCCTGAATCCTTTTATGACTCCCTCTTCGGGTATAGTAATCTCTTTTAAGCTAACTACTCTCTTGAAGTCTAGAAAACTCTGGAGCTATGTTACTGATAGTGCCAAAGCAATTAATTCTGGGGCCGTTTCAATAAGGCAAGTGCAATCAGTGAAAAAGTAGACTGGGAGCAAGTGCAAGTACACAGAGTGGTGCAGCTGAACCCTCACCAAGAAGCATTTAAAGACAAAGGAGTAACTACAGAGACTCCTGCATGCTTTTTTGATCTAGCACTCACACAAACACACATAAGAAGACTGAGACTTGATTCTCTGAAAAATCTTTTTATTTCCTAAGAGCTGACACCTAGTAAGGCAGTGTTAAACAAGCTCATTTTCTTCAACAAGCTACTACTTTGCATTGCTTTGCTAAATTTTTGTATTAGTTTCATAGATCTGCAGATGTCACTGAGCTGCAGCGAGTTGATGAATGTCGCATGGTGCTGAACAATTCTCAGTCAGTTGTCTCACGTCTTGAACATATGGAAAAGAGAGATGAGCACGTAGGTTTAAGAAACAAGGCTGACTATATAAACATATACACCTCATTAAGAGACTACAGTGAAAGACAGAAAGACATGCTCCATCCCTAGTGACCTGTAAGTATGATGTATTTGATATGTCACCATCAGATTCAATCTGATCTATGTTAGTATGCAGTATCAAATCACCTGTGAGATGTTATTATGTCTTATCCATTTTGAACTACCTATGAATAATGATGTTCTCATTTTGCCCTTTGTTTTCTGCATTCTCTGTGTCCTCTGGAAGTCTCATTTGAGCAGCTTGCAGTTTTCTTCTTGGCTTCCTCCCAAGTTTCTCCCAGCATCACCAAAACGGCTTCCCTGCTTCTCTGTTCGAGCCCTGCATACAAACTCAGGATACTTAAAGATTTTATCCTAAGTGGGCCACCATGACCCATCCAGGCTCCTGCTTAAATTAACATTGTGTCTGCATTAGAGATTCCTTTCTTACACCATAGTTACTTGCTGCTACATCATCATTAGCAGGGTCAGCAACGTTCTGTTACAGACCGATTCCATTTTTCTTCATTCTCCACTATATTATCAAATGAACTCATTAATAATGGTGTAGTGTCAATAAAAAAATATTGCCACCTAACTTATCTGTGCAATTTATGTGTTCATATGTGCATGCATTTTCTACAGATCAGTGCAAATTGCCAATGATATACAGTCATTTCAGGAGCAAATATTATGAGCAAATACCGAATTTATGTTTGAATTGAGATAGTGGCCTAGAAAGCATGTAAATTTGATCAGAAATAATGTAGGCACAAGTTGGCATCAGGTCTTCAAGTATCAGAATTTTGTTGAAGTACTGTACTTGTCAAAAAAACACCAAAAAGTTGTTTACTGTAATTGAACCTAGACTGGAACACTGGGGGTGGTAGAACTTTCATACATATCTGTGCTAATCAAATATGTTGCACAGTTGTGGTGAACATGAAACTAGATATATCTTTTTAAAAACTTAATATTCTTATTGTGAATACTGGAGGCAAAAATAAGATTACAGTGTGGAATGTGGGAGATAAACTCCCTGACTGGGTGGGATTACAGTATGCACCAAATTTCCATCCAAAGATTTGTATGAACGTACGGGTCTGTGGCCCACAGGGGACATCATCCAAGCAACCAGGGTGGCACAGGGACAGTGATGCATACTGCAAAGTACTCTTGTCCCACTATATACAGAGAACCATGAGGTGCCTCTGTGTTTCGTGGTATCCCACGTCTAGATGCTGTGAAAGTAGTAAAACCTCTCATATACTGTGCAATATACAATTTTGTAAACTGTTTCTAAGCCTTTCCTCATGGAAAATTCTAGGGTGGTTCATACTCGGGCCCTCAGGCAGTAAATTCCATAGCTACCTACGTAATTATAAGAACACACTTTGTCAGGTGCTTTTGTTGAACTGAACAGAAAATGAGCCACATAATCAATACACAACTTTAAAAGACTAAGATATGGACTTTTTGTAAAAAAGCAAACAACTATATCTTATATTTGTTGCAGAGAGGCTTCTGTATAATCAAAATCTGCTTCCTCAGAATATCATCTTCTGCATTATAATGCAAGAACAAACTCCATCAGAATGCTCTCTGTGTTGCTTTAGTGATATTCAAAGTGCAAGGGACCTTGTATTCAGGAGCTCTGGTTCTCTCTCTTACAGGTCAGGTTCAGGAATCCTGAATCCTGACAAGGAAGAGCTGCCGAGGCATATAAATGTCAGGTGGCTTCTCCGGAGCCTGCTGCTCCACGCGTCAGCCTGGGATAAAGAGAACTACGTGCTACCACAAATTATCCAAACCACGCAGAACAGGGAGTGATTTGGATTTAGCACAATGCAGCTCAGAAAGGTTAGAGTTCCCTGTTTCTGGCTCTACTATGATGAGCTGCGCCTCAAAGAAGTGAAATCTCTTTAAAATTACTACTATTTTGGTTATGGAATGTGTTCTTATTGTTTCATTGGTTTTCTATTTACAGCCTAATATCTATTTACCTCCAGTTTGTTTCTATTTTTCAGGTTCTAACATGATCAAAACAAATAACAAGCACTGTTGAACAAGCTATTTCTTATTTTAACATATTTTATGCAAGCTGGAGCCCGAAGGGCGTTACAGAGTTAAAAGACAAATAACAACAGAGGGAAAGGGGAAAATGATGTAGTAATGCATGAGGAAGAAAGGATAGATGTTTGAACAGAGACAGAGGGGCAATGAAGCAGTAAGATATGGGAAGGCTGTTCCAGATGGCAGAAGCAGCAGTTGGGAAGGGTCTGGCACCAATAGTGGTAAGATTATGGGCAGGGACAGTGAGGAACCAGGTGCTCTGCAGGAAGAGCAGGGTGAGAGAAACACAAGGTCAGGGAGGCAGTCTGCCTCAACAGCATGCAAAATTATAAAACACAGGCTGACGATACTCTGTCACCAAACCTTGTGCAGCTGATTTACACCTCTGCAGAACTGTGCAAAATGATGACTGAAAGGTAGCAATCTTTCATCTCTATGGCAGACACCTTGTACTGGTCAGAGGAAGACGAGCAGGGCAGTAGAGTTTCAAGCCTGAGGATGAAGTTAGACCACGTCCTTGGGAAGGGAACTGCTCCTTATGTTTGTGGGCAGAATGGAATGAAACTTCTACACAAGTACAGATGTTTGAGATTTTTGAAGATAATAATTGGCTTTTCAGAGAATTAGCTTTGAAATTTGCTGTGTTATAAACAGCTTCCACAAGAACACCATTGTGCTACACCAGTGATGGGACCATACCCCTCTGGCAGGGTCATTTCCTCTTGGATGCTGTAAAAATACCATGTCTTGATGATAAGACACAGTTTTTTTAGTTGTTTTTCAATGGGTCAGGCAATTGTAAAGGGTTTTCAAATGTGCACACAAGAAGTTCCCTTTTGTGTGTTAAACAAGCAGTATATTGTGCACAAAGTATGGAAAAAATCTCTTTGAAATGCCTGCGGAGGATTTTATGATGATAGCTCCATTGTCTGCAGCACTGTTTTGCATGGATTAATCTGTGTGCACTGACTACTTCACTCATGACTTTTGCCAGAATCCCACCAGAGACCTTTGAATGGAATCTTGGATCAAACTCTGCAGGGTCTTCATTCCACCACATATCTGAGGAGATATGAATTCAGATCTGGGTGCCCAGCACATGCAGAAAAACCCATTATGTGCTATCTGCTCCCTGCTGAAAAACATAAGTACTGACTATGCTATTCAAATGCCAGGACCACGAATGCAGTGAGGTTCTGTCCTGTGCCCTAAGCTCTGGCTGGCAGACGTTGGTCAGGAATGTGTGCTGAGCACACGGATCGTTCCTCTCCCGGTGAGACAGACTTGGGACTGAGCACTAGCCTTGAAGTGCTAAAACCTCAAAGTGTTTAAAGTTTTAAAAATGTCCTAATGTAGTCCATGCCGTACTAGTTGGACCAATATGCCAATATATTGTACTGTCTTACTTCATCTGCCATTGTATAATAGCTCAAAGAAGGTACTTTGCAGTAAGCGGCTGGGAAATGAGTCAACACAAGGAAAAAACTCTTCCTAAACTTTTGATTTCTTCTTTTTTTTTTTCATGATTATTTGAGGGAAGTGGATCCTACAACACTCCAGATGCTGCAGACTTTTTCCTTGGTTTGAACAAGGGTTGGAGGAAGTGATTAATCTCTTTCCTCACATTTTTAGCTACTCTTGTTTGCACATCTGTCAAATTATATTGCATAAAATGCTTAAGAAGGGAGAAGAGAAAGGAAAGGAAAGGTTGAAAATGTTGATTTTGTACTTAATTGTATTTAACTATTGAGAAACTATTTCTCATAAGGTAGATTTTTGCATTTGTAACATACGCTTAGGAAGAAACTAAGTCAACCCAGACTCTGGGGATTGGCTCTCACTTACACATATGTTAATTACACATTGCAGTATTCTGGTAGTTCATCCACAGCAGTGATGAGAGGCATTGAAAAGCCTCAGTCTGATTTGTGATGTCAGATCTGCTTTTTAAAATAAGAAAACTCCTTATATACAGTCGTGTGCCTACATATCCTGTATGAATGTACAAACATGTTATTTGCGATGTACTTTTGTGGGGGAAAATCTGTTATCTCATGTTTGATAGTTGTAATTTTTTGGCTTAAACTACAGTTTAGTGTAAGATTGAGATGGATTTACACTTAAATAAAATGAGGTGTAAAAGAAGAAAAGTTTATAAAATATCAAGACAAAACTGTTGCTTGAAGGTGACTGGATGTGGTTCAGTTGTCAAACCTAGATAGTGGATTCGGTTATTCGTGTCCACAAGAACTGGCATTTCTCATTGGCTTAACTAGACTGAATACTGTTAATATTCTTCATATTAAAACTGTAGGGTAAGTGGTGCCAAATTTTCCCTCAACTCATGGAGAATCTGTTAAGCCCCATGGTGCACCTCCCGGCACAAGATATGGCCAGTAATGACTACTGTGCACCATGCATTTCATACTTTCCTTTAATATCCTTTGCCTTTGTAACTTAATTAATTTCACTCAGTCTTATTAATCTTCAGCTAACATCTTGACATGGACGAGTGTACAACTTCATGGCATGCAACAGTTTTGTTCTAAGTACCTCTTTGTGAACAATTTTTGCCTCTTCCCTCAGTAGAACTGTATGTGGACTGACAATGTTTAGGTGTCTGAATTCATAATTACTAATTTTATGTCTATAATATTATCTTGTGAAAAAATGCATTCATACTTTTTGAAACTGTGATGCAAAGTCTAATCTTGCTTTTTCTATAATTTTGAAGTTGACTGTTATCTGCAGACAGTGCTTCACTGCATTTTTTTGCTTGACAGGGTTTTATGAGCTGTTGCTGTCTAACAGCGCTCTCTACTGATGAAGCATAAAAAAATATTTCACCTTTGTGTTTTGCTGCGTGCTGCTAATTTATTTCAGAAACTACTGAATTGAACTAAAATAAATATTTAAACATGAAAATTTCAAGCTGATCTCTATAAATTTTTTCATTTAGTGTGATTTGATTTTTTTTCTGTATCTTATATTGTGCAAAAGTCACAGTGAAATGCCATAATATTTAGATATTTCCAAGCAGAACCTGAGTGTTTGAGGAAAACAGAATTCCCACAGGTTGTTTTTCCTAAATCCCTGAGGTTTTCTGAGCACCACTTTCCCATCATTTACAAGTTGATTGAAGAGTTTAATCAAATATTAGACAGCATTCTCACTTTTCAAAGGAATGTATCATACTATGCACAAAAATTGTGTCTGCTGAAAGCCATGCAAATGAATGACTGACTTAATTTTCTAAGTCTTTGCTGGATTTGACGTCTGCGAAGCCTACAAGATTAGGCATATAGTTTGTATTTAAGTAATCTCATATGAACTCAAACAGGAAGAACTATTGCAATATAGTATTGCTGTTGTCTTTCGATACATGAAGTGGGCTATAAGAACGTTAAACAAAGACCTTTCACCAGGGCCTGTAGTTACAGGAAAAGGGACAATGATTTTAAACTGGAAGAGGGTAGATTTAGACTGGACATAAGAAACAAATTTTTTTGTGATGAAGATGGTGAGGCACTGGAACAGGTTGCACATAAAAGTTGTGAATGCCCCGTTATTGGAAGTGTTCAAAGTCAGGTTGGTCAGGGCTCTGAGTAATCTGATCCAGTGAAAGACAGTTGGACTACATGATCTTTAGAGGTTCCTTCCAACCTAAATCATTGTATGATTCTATGAAAAGGAAGTAAGAGACAAAGAGAAGGACATTCAATATAAATACATAAAAATCACCATCTTGAGAGCCTACTGATAAGGTAAATATGAGAGACTCCAGGCTGCGCTGCCTTGGACATCCTAGGGTTAATGAAACACAAAGCCCAAACCACTAGCTCTTACTTCAAGGAAAGGAGGAAGGTGGGACCAGCTGCTCACAATGCTCCACAGTGCGCTGGAGCCCCTTCTGGTTGTAGGCAACACCTCTGTTGTGTTAGCAGTGTGTAGGGCTCCTCTGTCCTGGGGCTGTCATTTCTGCTGCTTTCTGCTCCTTGTATTTCAGACAGCTATTGTGAGTCTGTCCATTGCGTACTAAACTGGTTCAGTCATCTACTAAGAGCCTTCAAGCCATCTTCTGTGAAGTTATATGTAAATAAATTGGCAACTTGAGGTTGCAGTAATGATAACAATAGTATTCAAGTGTATTTCTTCAGTTGCAGGACTTTTTAATATCTGATAATGAAACAGAACAATAATAACCTCATAGTTTTCCTCTAACCAGATTGAAATTGAGTACAGAAAAAAATCTCAACACAAATCCTTCCTTATTTGCAGTACTGGTGCTGTTTGAATGTGTATTATAATTATTCCTTGTATTGATTTTGGTAGTTTTAATTTATTTCTCTATTTTAGTCAATATAGAAAAAATAATATCTGGATCATAATCCCTTTCCTTGAGTAAACTCTAAACACAACAATACTGATTTTTCTCCTCCCTTCTCTTTCCACTTCTGGCAATGAATTTAGTCTCAAACTCACACAAATTGTTTGGTCCATTTGGAATTCATGTGACATTTTGCATGAAAAACAGTGTGAAATGCTGTTTTCTCTGCTCCTGTGATATAAATTATTCATCTTTGTGATTTATTAGGCAGCTTTTTCTTGTAGATAAGAAGTCACCTTTCATTTGTTCTACAGATCACATAGCCTAAGCAATAGAAACTGGGTTGAATCCAGCAGGAAAAAGGGACCTGGGCATCTATAGTTTGTGTTAGGATTATTAAAAGAAAATGCCACGGCTCCAAACCTGCTTAACTTTGAATGAAGATGTTTATGCATGAAGTAGTTTATACAATGTGCAATAAAAATGCACACAGTGCAGATGTGGACGTCCAGCTTCTAAGCGTAGCAGAGGAAGTTACAAAAATTGCTAGGAGAATACCTATGGTTTGAATCTTATGCAGGGGTCTAGGAGACTATGGTCATTTCCTCTAATTACACAAAGTACATTGTGATACATTAATGACAGGAGACCAAATCACTTATTAGTTCTTGGTTGGGTGATTTGTTTTCTTTTGGAAGAAGTTTTAGAAGATTTTATGATTTTACTTTTGTAGGACATTCTATTTAAAACCAAGTGATGACCTTGCGAAGAGCCACACGTGTCTGGGGATCTGTGCTGAAGGGACTGTCAAATCTGAACACTCAGTTCTGGCTCAGATTGTCCCCCAGTCACACAATTCTTGCCCTGTTCCTCCACTCTCACCTACATTTCTGCTGTCGGTTACTGTGAAAGGCATGACATGGGGCTAGCCACACCATTAGTCTAAAGCAATACAGTCATGTTTAGGTATTTGCATTTCTTGAGACTCGAACCGAATGCTGTATTATAGCACACATGGAGAATTCTTGCTTCTGAGTCTGCCAGTTTCTGACGGACATTTTACTGTTTCTCTTCATGTTTGAGTTAAAGCAGTATTAACTGTTGGCCTTCAGTTTCCGCGCCAGCAGTGTCTATGACAGCAAACCAAAGCAGCCTCTGTTCTCTGGCCTCAGTGGCAAATTGTTCTTGCCATCTTCAAAGATTTCTTCATCTGAATAAAAAAACACATAGAGAAATATATTTTATACACAATGAGAATGAGGCTGGTTCACTAGGGGAGTACATGGAAATAATATCACCTGCACAAAATTATACAGGTCATATGCTTTCTCTACAACTTTCATTCAGTGGCCTGAATGAAAGACAAATATGAAGACAAATAATATTCACTTCCATGAGTCCATTATTTCTCTTGAACTCTCAAGCTGCTGCTGCAGCAGTTATTTATAGTAGTAGCTTTTGCTGTCTATGGCTTGACAAGAAGCTGTGGTTTCTGTCACTGAAAATGGCAATGGATATTCAAACTAATGCCAACTTCCACAAAAATCTCCACCTTGAGTTACTGAAGAGAGTAAACCTCATGCAAACTGCCCAAGGAGGATGCTTATAAGTGGCAAAGTACACAGTTCAAGGCAGCTAAGTAAAGTTTTCCTCTGGAAAAAATATTCTGAATATTTCTATTCCTTTTCAACAGTTGTTTTTTCACATCTGCCAATTGTTGAGGCTTTTAAATCTTGCCCTAAATTTTAGAAAGTATAAAAACTATTATGTGAGTCAGTGGATAAGGGATGTGTCCTCATGTACATGTCACATGGACACGTTAGCAACATCCAAGACAAGTCTCAGGCAAAACTGAGAAATGTTATACTTTGATCTGTGTAAATGACTATCAAACATCACCATGTGGAGAAGTGCACATTGGCCAAGTAGTTTCTGTATTAGTCTTAATTTGTATGCACAAACTGGATGAAATCAGGAACCTGTGAGACAAAACCCTTGCACCTAAAGTTCTTACTGCACAAATTCTTTTCTTTGGGCTTTACATGCAGTCCTCACAGGGGATTTAGTGTGAATTGCCAGATGTAACTGAACTTCCAAAATGCATATATGGGAGAGAGAGATGAATTCACTACAGGTAACAGAAAGCGCACTCAGGTCTTTTGTACCGCCACTAACTGTGTCTCAAGGACAATGTTCTATAGTAACATAGACAGAAATTATTTGACAATTATCCACCATTTTTTAATCTTCTCTCCCATTGCTTTTAACTGTGCTAAATTTTAATTCCCCAAGGCAGATATTTTCCATGCCATGTGTTTGCCTGAGAACACATTTTTAATTGATCTTGAAAGTAGATTAAAGCAGGTTTTTGGCTTAAAAAACTTGGCTATTTCTCAGAATGAATCACAGGCAAAATATGTTTTACTTACATCAAAAAAATTAAAGAGAGAGAAGTGCCAGCACCTTCATGTTTAGGCTGCAGACACGGACAGCTTAACAATGGAATCCTTTCAGAGATGCACATTGTTCTGCAAGGTATTATCTGAAAAGTTGCTACAAACTCAACAGTGTGGCAGTTACCTTTTTAGAAGACTTTGTTTACCTCAAATTAGTTACATCCTACAGGCCTCAGAACCTGACTAATTTTTCCCTCAGAGTCCTTCTCTGACAGGAAATTCTGCAGCTTCCAGCAGCAACACTAATGCAGGAAAGAACAGCCAGGTTACTGTCTCTCTTTTCTCTACACACAAGCCTTCGTGAAAAGCCCTGGAATAAGATCATGGAGCTACTATAGAGGTAATGGGCAAAGAACTTTAAAAAGACAGAACTAAAGAAAAAAAATCAACAATACAAAACTGGAAAATGACAGAATGATAAATAGGAATGACAAAGGTAAAAAAGGTGTCCAGCACTTGGGATGAAATGGTAAGAGGAAAATAATCAGGAGACAAGCACACTGAATTTGGTGTGGTACCAAGGATAAGACACAGAACAACCCATTATGTAGTTACATTTTCTGAATGGCATTTAGGATGTGCTGTACTTTTGGATCAAGCCCATGCAGACAGAAAGAAGAGAAGAAACCACCTATCAGTATCAAAGGTCAATCAACAGGCATATGCTGTGGAGGTGGTCTCAGAAAGTGTCAGGTTGTGCTGAAGAGAGCAACCCATGCATTGAAGGCAATTAGGTAACCAGCTTGCAATTTTACCTGCCTGTTACCTCCCCCATATATTCCTTGCAGCAATAGGGTCTTATACAAAAAGTGATGTGTAATCCTGTGAAAAGATTTCACGACTATGTTTGCAGGCTAAAATAAACTCATCCATGCAGCCTTAATTCTACATTTGCTTAATTCCATAAAGCTTATTCTGTAATGCATTTTTAAAAACAGGGATACTGTTGCGGGATTTAAAGACTAACCCTTCAGACAGGAGAATGCAAGGGCATGAATTGTTTTTAGACTACATGACTGGTTAAGTCCTTTTGGGTTACCACGGAAATACAAGAAACGTTTGTAGAGCACACTGTAATAGTTTATAGCAGTTAGGCAGCATGGCAGTTTCAATCGAGTTCGTAGATCTTAATAAGTATTTTAAATCACTGAATCCATCCCAGCTCTTAACCTTTTGAATGGCCATGGAAATAGACTGTTCAGAGGCTGGTGAGAGGCAGCAAAGCTTGAATGTTATAATAGGTGAATGTATTGATATGGTTGCGGTTTCACATTCTCGGTTGCATAGACCAAAATGTTTAGAGCGCCACTTCATTTATTTTCTTAGTGCACCATGTATTCAAAAGCAGAGCTATGCGTAGCAGCTGGTTGTATTAGTTCCAGCTGGTGGTACTGTGGGCAGGCAAAGGAGAAACAAAATTGCAGCACCAGATCAGTGAACACAACTGCATGCCAGAGGCCGAGGGTGCTGAGGCAGGAATATAAAATTGATTGTCACTATCTAGGCTTTTCTACTCCATGTGTTTCTCCTCTGAGTGATAGGGATAAATGTTTTTGCAGTGTTTGGTTCTCTTTTTGAGAAAGTAAATGGGTGCTTCAGTGATTTCTTAAAGTTGTGGATAATTGAACAATCTTGGAGCAATTATTAGCAATGTGTTCTTTAAAATTAAGTAGAAATTCACCTACAAAAAAAGGTTTACTGAAAATTATAAAAGAAAAATAAGGAAGATTATATGTTGTTTATCTTATTCTACATATTCAGCTTTCAGCACCTTGACAGTGTTAGTTCAGCAGAACAAAGAAATTACTCCCTGGGATTTCTGAAGCATTAATGTTTCTCTTATTAGGGAAATGCATGTGAAAGCTGCCACAATGTCCTATTTGATGAAGTCTTCTGAAAGGCTTAGAAAATACTACATTTTAAATTAAAATACATTGATATTTTATTTTCATATCTTAAGAAATGTATTGAGAAGTCTTAGAAAATACTAAGATGTAGTTGGATAAGGATTTCCTCAGGGGTTATTTTCATGCCTAAGATAGAAATAGACAATTAAACCTTCCCTTCCACATGTACTTGTACCTTACTGTTAAGGCTTTGAAATCATAACCATAGATTTTAAGACGAACAATTCAATAGACATGTCCTGTAATCTCTCCAATCTTTTTCCAACATGACCTATTATATTAATCACCTAATCCCACATTAATATTTTAATATACTTTTTATGTTAGTGTAAAGTCAGCATATGTTAGTATAAAGTCAGAAGCGGAGTCCAATCCAGGATTTTAAGGGATTTTTCACCTCTTTATTGCTTTATTTTTATTTCTATTTGAAAACTAATCCCTATTTAAAAATGCTAGACACGTTATTCCATACATAATTATTCCAATACATAATACTGCTGTATTATGAAATAATGATACTGAAATTATTGACCAGGGACCCCAACCTGTTATTCTGATCTGACTGCTGATGAAGATTTCGCCATAGTTGAGATCTGTAGAGGTAAACAGACAACAACAGACTTCGCAAAGTGCAGAATATGTTAAATGGATGAGTCTCTTTTTCCCAAGCTCATCGGGGAGGTCATGAGACCAAATCACAAAGCAGGGTGGCACAAGACCTTCATAGTATATACCAGGAGTCAACACAGGTCAGTGGACAGCACACAGTGCAAAGAGCATGAGTGAGCTTTTGAGCCTTTGTTCCCCTTCTTTATGTTCACTCTAACTATAAAACAGCAGTTGAACAGAGACCCAATTCTTTGTAGCTGTATAACAGCCAGAAGAATAAGTGTCCTTGCTGTACCCTCCTGCAGGAAAATAATGGAAGATCGGAGAGGACTGTAAACACACTCAAGTGACTTGCAACTGGGCTGTCAAAAATACGTATATCATACTAATTGTGTGTTGAACAAGTAGAACATCTGTTTTAAGATAAGGTAGACCTGTGATAGACTTAGAGGCACTATATCGAACACCCTTGAGATTCCTGCCCTGCTGTTGGGAAAGATGAAAAGACAGTGGTAAACGATGCCTATGCAAATCCATGACACGTGAAAAATCAGCAGGTTTGTGATGCTCTAGCATAGACCAAACTCTACAGTGCATGCGTTCATGCTTGTGTGCCTCTGCCCAAATGCTTCTTCGGGGATCCCCCAAGAGGTGAGGTAACAAAAATCAGTGTACTCTTTGCCTTCCATTTGTGGTTTTGTGGTTGTTCCTGCATCCTGCATCTGCTGGCTTACACAGCTTTTAATAGCCATGAAGAATTAATTTCATTAAGCCTACCAGACATTATTTGGTGTAGAATGAAAGACTTGTTCAGGACTGATTGGAAAAAATTCATAAAGTATGTTTTGGGGCAGAAAAAGACTATTGTTGATAAAGCATTTTAGCATGATATTCTATAATTTTTAAGAAAAAATCCCAGATTACAAAATTAAATATATATGTAAAGCAGTACTTATTATCATTTTTAAAATTCGTAAGAGAAATATAGGTTTCATGCTATACTTTTTTCTCCTTTCTGATTTTATTTGTTCCCAAAAAGTCATGCTTTTCAGTTCAACACAAAAAGGTTGCTCTTTGATGTAAAAAAAAAAGAGCAAATATTTTCTGGCTACACAGCACGACTCCTTTCACAAGACAAGGTTCTATGGGCAGATATTCAAAGAGCAGATATGCAATATTTCAGAAAAATCAATCCTTGTAAGACATTGAGCAGCATCTCACAAGTCTGATCTATCTTCAAAATATAGAAATGTGGCTGAGATCTGTGTGTTTATTCACATCCAAAGATGAATGGACACCTGGAGAAAGATAAATGAGCTTGCAAATTATTTCAGAGATTTTTGTAAATATGAATGATGACTATATGCTTGAAGAAACAAGATCCATATGCAGTGGATTCTTGATTTCCAGATAAGGTAGAATCATAGAACCATAGAATAACCTGAGCTGGAAGGGAACCACAAGGACCACGAGTCCAACTCCTGACTCCATGCAAGGCAACCTAGAAGTTAGATTGTGTATCTAAGAACGTTGTCCAAACACTGACTGAACACCAGCAGGCCTGGGGCTATGATCCCTTCTCTGAGATTTTTCCAGTGCTTGACTGCTCTCTCAGTAAGGAACTTTTTCCTAATATCCCATCAGAATTCCCCGAGACACAGCTTTAAGCCATTCACTCACATCCTGTCACTGGACAGCACAGAGAAGAGATCAGCACCTTTCTCTTCACCCTGCATGACGCGGAAGTTGTACACAGCAATAAGGTCACCGCTTCGTCTCCTCATTTCTAAGCTGAACAAACTAAGTATCCTCAGCCCTTCCTAGTAAGTCTTGCTCTCTAGTCCTTTCACCCTTCCTTTGGACATATTCTAATATTTCTATATCCTCCTTAGGTTGTTGACGCCTGAATGGCACACAGAACTCGAGGTGAAGCTTCACCAGTGCTGCAGGACAATCACTCCTTTAGACCATCATTAGCTAAAAGGTGCTTAATGCACTCCAGGATACAGTTTGCCCTCGTGGGTGCCAGGGCATCTTGTTGACTCATATTGAACTGACCATCAGCAAAAACCCCTGGATCCCTTTCTGCAGGCCTGCATTCCAACCTCCTGTCCCCAGTCTATAAGTACATCCCCCGGATTACATCACCCCAGGTGCAGAATCTGCCATTTGTCCTGGTTAAATTTCACGTGATCGGTGATTGCCCGGTGCTGTGATCTATTAAGATCACTCTGTAAAGCCTCTCTACCCTCTGGGGAAACAAAGGTCCTCTTGATTGTCATCAGCAAACTTGCTTAGCATGATTTAACTCCTGTGTTCAGGTTACTGATAAAACAACCGGAAGAGAACTAACCCTCAAATTTAATGCTAGGGAGTACCACTAGTGACTGACCACAAGCCAGATGTTACCCCATGGGCTACAACTCTTTGAGCCTGACCCTTCAGCCAATTTTGTTCAGAAGAATATTGTTAGAAACAGTATCAAAATCTTTGCTAAAATGTACTGTTCTTAATATACGAGAGTGATTTGTGTTTTGGATGAAAAAATCATACCATATATAATATGATTTACTATTCCATGAGAAGCATCAATCACCAAATGAACTTTTTAATATAAAATAGTACAACACCTTATTTGGGGTTGGGGGGAGGGTGGGGCAGGGAAAGCCAGGTTTAATTTCCAATAAATGCTCTCTGGCATTCCTAACCTGCTTATGTCTTTTTCACCTGAATACTACAGAGACCAGTTGTTTACCACAGTTTATCCAAGTAAGCACTTGTTCTTTCAGATGAATTGCTGGAATTTGAAACACTATCTCGGGGCTTGTGGGAGAGATATTTAAGAGAGTGGAATTCTAATGCAAAATACTTTTCTTCTGAGGCAAATATATCTCATTCACTCAGTGGATAACAGAAACTGTAAATTTATTCAGTCTTCATATTTTTGCAGCACTGAAATGTAAATAACAGGAGAAGCTGATGGGGAAATATGATTTAATTCATCCTCTATTTAAGACATCCAGGTGTGAAATGACTAACAGTGCATTATGGTTAATGATTTCACTGCAGTACAGGAATCCCCTCAGCAGGAGGAGGGTTATTCTGCTTTACTTCTTCAGATAAAAGCTGTCGAAAGACAGACAAGGAAAAGTAAATGTAGCCAGGGAGAAGTATAAGAAGAGCACTTACAGTAAATAGGAGGAACCTGTGATTATTTAATAAAGAAATAAAATCCCTCTTTGTTGTATCTCCTTACTTAACAAAAGGGGGTTTGTTTGTATTTTAAGGGCTTGTAAATACTGTTATTATTGGTGGTGGTGTTAGAATTACTGACATTATTATTCTCTTTTCTGTCGTACTTTTCTTATATCTCTGTATCTGCCTTTAGAATGCAAACCTCTTTTCTGGCACGTAGATGTCATTTTTCCTGTGTATCACTGTGCTAAGCAATGTGGTTCTTACTTGATGTTTTTTTCCCAGTATCCCATCATTAGATTTCACGTTTTCTCCAAGGCTAAAGACACCTAATATCCCTGTGAAGTTTCAGCTTATTTTTTCTTCTCTGATGTGGGGTTCTGCACACAGAAGTTGCCCCTCCAGGGCGTATTTTAAAAATTGATAGTAAAACACTTTTACATCTATCTTATTTTTCCTTGACAAGACGTAGCAAGACAGGGCAAGTCTGTGCTAGGCTTGATTTATAAACTTCTACTGCGGTGTCTTTGTGCACAGCAGCAGTCGTATGAAAGCTTCCCACTGCAGGGGAGCAAAAGAGGCGGAAACATCCTTTGTAGTTGACCCATTGTGAAAGCCTATGCCATGAGAGGAAACCCTCTTCTTCAGCAGGTGACGTGATTGGCCCTAGACCATGGGAATGGAAGGCCATACTTAATAGCCTTGCATAAGCAGTGAAAAAGAAATTTGTTTTCATATTTGCTTTATTAATACTTATGATTTGTATCATACAATGTCATTTCTTTCAGGGCACAGAATTTGACAAGATTAACTGTGAATCATTAAGCATATTTTCCATAATGAGCTTTTTTAAAAAAAAATATTTCCCTTAGTTTGGTTGAGTGTATTTATTGCTGCTGGTGGAGAGGTATATAATATGCATGACTGGCTACCCTTGATGTGTCTCCTGCTTTTCTAAACTTCTGTCCTTTTTTCAACTTGTCTTATTCAAAGACTGTATCTGCTTAATCTTTCTTTTTTCTGAAGAACTTCTTTTCTTCCAGTCCTTTAAAGATTGTTACGGAATCTCCCTATTTTCATAAGGCTATTTTGCTGGGATGATGAAAGCTGAAATCACTGTTGAAGGAAGTATTGCTATATATAATTTCTTATCCTTTCCTTTTATATCTTAAAAATCCAGGTTCTGGTGAAACCTTCAACTTTCTTTAGCAAAGAGAGAGCATACCTTGGTATTAAGCAAAAATATAGTCTGTTACTTAGCCAGGAGTCTGTAGATTACAATTGTTTAGATCAATATAAAAATAATATACTAATAAATAAAATAAACCTATTTTCTCAGTAGGTAAAATAACCATGAGGAGACACAGAGTTGCGAAGGTCAACAGTTACAGCATCTAAGCTTTTGTGACACTTGCTATGTGAATTGCTTATCACTGGGATGATCCTTGCATAGGTGATAGCATAGCAAGAAGGGAGTCCAGTGTGTCAGAAATTGAGCTTGAAATTACACCCTTCAGCACTGCTCTTTCCTGGCACTGCTTTTGTTCTGCTACTAATAATGTTCATAATAAAAATGCAGTCAATTCAGTTTGTCTTCACAGATTCCACATGATCTAACACAAGGAAAATATCTTCTGGCATCATCTGTATGTGTAGTGTTTTCTTCTCTGAAGTTATATGTTTCACTTCCCAGTCTACAAAAGCTTTGTATCAAACCAACATCCTGGCAATTAAGAACAGCAAGTATTGACTCATTCTTTTGAGTAGGCTGGCAAAATACTTATTCTTAAAGTGACTTGCTGACCCTTGACATCAGAGCAATGCACAAATGTGTTGATAAAATTAATTGATTAATGAAACAATCAGTTCCATCATATTGCTGCAAGAGATTTGAACAGGACAAAACCAATCACCTTTCATATAGGCAGCTGAAGCACTTTTACCACAGCACGAGATTGTATTTGTCTGACTCCACCACGAAAGATAATAAGATGTACCTAAAATCTAGATGTTTAGAGGAATATTACAGTGTTATGAAGCAGTGTGAGAGAAAGAATTTGAAAATAAACTACATTTGAAAAAACGAGAGGATGGTTCATCCCTTTTCAAGGGGCATGAGATTGGGTTTATGTAAGGAAACAGTGAAAAGCAATTTGCTACGATACTAGATAAACCTATGGTGCCAATTCATTTTGAGTGCAGCGTTCAGTTCTGGTCTTCACATCACTTAAAATTATGTAGCAGAACCAAAAAATGTAGAGCAACAAGTAAAATCAGTGGTATGAAACAGCTTTCGTATGAGGAATGACTAAGAAAAATAGGTCTTTTCTTCCTAGGAAAAAAGACAGTTTAAAGCCATATGTGGCGGGGATCTGCAAAACAGTGAGTAAAAGGAAAAAAATAATGATTATTTGTTATCTTTTCCGGTACAGACTCACAAGCAACATGTAAAAACAACAGCCAGTTCAAGCCAACATCCCAAAAGAAGAGACTTCTTTGCATAGGATGGAGATCAGCTGTCAAACTCTTTGACACTATGTGCTGTGAATGTAGTTTTTACAGCAGAATTTGTCCAAAATGATGGGAAAAATTCACAAAGAAATATCAAAAAAGAACATTATTATCCTCTCAGGAAGCCTCTCATGCCTTACTTTTTGGAGGTTGTTCTAGCAACGTCCAGGCATTTGTCACTCCCTATTGCTGGAGACAGGACTCATACAAGATAAATTAGTTATTTAGCACAGTACGATCGTTCCTACTTTCTTCTGTTGAGTTACAGAAGTAATTTTGAATCCTTAATTGTATTATTTACACCTCAAGTGTGCTTACACACGTTTTGCATGTAAATTCTATATCATTAAAGGCAAAAGGATGATGCTCCAAAGATAGAACACAGTCTCCTCCATGTATCAAGAGTTATTTAGTTCTATTCAGGCATATTTCATAGTTGTGTTAAGTCTGTAGGATCGCTTCTGTATAAAATGGGTGGAAGTAAAATGTAAAGTCACAAAAAATATTGAAAAATACAACCCTTCTCAAAAGTCACGGCAATCAAATATACTGTTACTGACTTAGTAGTCTGACAATAAGAGAGCTTCCTAATATATAAGAATGTCATTGTCATTGAATGCCTAGCAATGCTGAAAAGGCAGAAAGAGTCTGTTGTCATTGAAGCAGGAAAATGCTGAACCTGATTTAAAGTAAACTGGTCAAAAACTGGTTGTGTGAAAACAAATGATTGTCAAAAATATCACAAGCTTACACCCCACACCTGATTAGAAGGGTATTCATCAGAATGAAGAATGTCATACTTCTTTTGTATAAACATTTGTCTCTGTGCTTAGCAACAGATGCAAATAGGGTGGAGATATAAAAATATAATTTATTTAGTATATTTGTATCTACAGATCTAACAGAATAGACTTTGTTTTCAATTACCTTTACAATTACTGATATGTACTCCTCTACTCACTCTTTAGAAAACCCTAAGGCTGCCCAAAACCAATGTGTGATGTTCTTCACTTCAGTCAATGAGCTTTAACAGAAACCAATGCATTTTAACTGAATTTTTGTTTATCTCAAGCAGCACATTTTAATGAAATCAATACATTCTTGCTGAAAGCCTCATGAATCTATTGGAAAGAATACATTTTTACTGAAACCAATATACAGTTTTATAATGTCTGTATGTTTTAGTGAAAGCATGGCAATACATTTTAGCTGAAACCAACATGTTTCTCCAGGGCTGATACCAAAGAAACCTATATTTCACTGTGAAACCAATGCACTCTTACTGAAAATGATGTTCCATATTCCTGAGCTAACATCGTCAGACTAAATGAATGCCATGTTTTATTTTAGTGAGGAAATTACATACTTTCAAGATTATCTTAAAACAAGGAATCTTGCAATGCTTATATTTTAGTATGTACATAAAATAAGAAGTAGACCATAAGACGTCATTGTTGTATAGATCTATCTCCTTGGGTTTACATTTTATGTAGTCTTACAACATATAAGCATTCTATCAAATGAGTAATGATATAGATAAGCATTTATTTTCATTCTCAATAGACTTTCACTAAATCTTTTTTTCCACTTTATATGCAAACTGACTTATTTTAAGTCATCATTATGGGTGATTTACACTTCAGAGCAAAGGAAGAGAACAGTGGTTAATGTTTTTATTGTAGACTAGATGTGATTTATTATGCAAGAATTTTTTGTAAGAATTCTCAGTACATCAGTTTGGGTATTTTTCTTGACATTTTGACTAAAGATGTGCTGATCTGCACTACTTAGAAATATTTTGAGTAGACTGGTACATGTAGCTAATGATTTGCGATCCTTCTAAGTGTTTTAATCGATGCAATTAATGTGAATTAGAAGGCTGTATCTGAATTTCATCGGATCTGAAGAAACGCATAATCTGCTTAAAATTTAGATAAGGGAGGGGGAGGTGTATTTATCTTTTCAGCATAAAGAGATGAAGCACTCAGAGCAAGAAAACCAGCAATGTAATGACTTTCAAAAAACCTCTTTCACCATTACGTGACACCACACAGAACCACAGGGCTGTTGTTAAACAAAAAGGACCAATTTTATACAATTACTTTTCTCACCACAGGCACATCAAAATATTATTTTCAATTAAACCAAATACAGCATCATTTCCTAATGAGAATCCAATTATGATGAGTTGTCTGACTGCAATGTGTTATGAGCTTGAAGTCCACGTTCCAAATCTGATCATTCAGAAACTAAAGAGGGCAAAGTGTTTCCCCAAGTCCCACAGAAAATGTATTGAAATTCTTCAGTGTTAATTAGCTCAGAGCTGTAATTGATTTCCTTATGACCTTGACTGAGGAAATACTAGGGCTTTTACCACTCTTCACGGGTTCCTTGCTAGAACACCAAAAGACATTAGCAAGAATCACCAGCTCCAGTTCAGTATTCCTATCTGTATAGAGGGAATCCTTAAACTTCAGGTACTAAGGAAAGCACAGCCTAGCAAAGTCTGCTTTGCCAGGCTTGCTGGTTTACAGAGCTGACCTACTTACAATCCTTAGGAAAACAAAATGGACATTTCATCTCTGAAGTTACACCTAATCACAGTTTCAAAAAATTTCTTTTCCTACTAATGATATTTGAGAAATCATGAAAAAATGTAAATGCAGTGGAAAGTCAGGGGGAAAATGCAGTATTGAGGAAAATGTATAGTCCAATTAAAATGATTATCATAGAAAAGGGTAGTCTATATCCTACCGCAGCTGCTCACTGAATGTTTTTTTTCATGTACAATAGGTTGCCTTAGGGGGTAATTGATCCACTTCCAGAAAGTATAATCATTGGTTTCCAAAGAACCTAAGAGAAAAAGTGTAACAAGACCATGCACTATACTAGTATTGGATTTTACCTCTTCTCATTATTTACATCCCTCTAGCAATTTTCCCTTAATAAGTTCCTGCAGTGCTTTGCTGGATTCTTTTTTTCTGTAGCATATTTTATTCTTCCAAATGAATGTGGTCCACTCATCTTGACATGACTTCTACACCACCTCTTTCTAATTGCTGCTCTTGGAGTCATAACGTTCCTCGCAAGCATTGTAGAATAAGTGTCATTCCTATAGTTATTTTAGAAGCACATACAATGAGGAAGGATAGTATTAGTTGCTCAGTTTCATCCTTTTCTATCCTATTCTATTTGAACACACTTGATTTTAAAAAGGGATTAAAGTTTTGGACTTGAAGTATAATCTTAGCAGAAGTAACTATATGTCAGATACTTAAATGCAGCTCAACTAAAACCAAAGAAGAAAAGAATTTCAGTGCTCCTTTTGAATCTCGGATATCAATTGCAAGTTTTCGTGTTCACAAAAACAAGCAGATTTTAAATTCATGGTTAATTTTAAAGCCATTAATAGCAAAGATAGTCCTCTAGTTTGGCAGGGAGAATGGTAGTGATAGAAATATTTCCATCTTCAGATCTCAGGCTATTTTACACAGTCTAACAGACATATTGGTTTCTCTTGTTATCGGTGAAAATCAACACAATTCTATAAAATATACTTGTAAGGAATTACAGTAAAACACTATTAAGATTCAGAGATGCAAACACTGTAGAACAATATTTAAGATGCAGCTAGATATAATGAAGAAGGAGGGAAATCCAGTTTCTAGATTTCATGTTGCATTAAAATTAACATTTAACTATGATTTTTTTTCTGTATTTACTTATAAGAAAGTAAATAGATTTTTTTAAAGTATGCTTTTCATTTGGGATTATAATTCTGAAGTTAATAAAAGAAAAAAAAGTAAAAGATACAGGAAACCTTCCCTACCTTATTACACATAGAGCTAGACCAACCGCGTTCATCAGCAGCTTATAACCTATAAAAGCTACAACCTTAGCTCCTTTACCATAAGGGCTCTGCTCCTATTCACAACACTATTTACTTCTCTGCCTCTAGTAACAATATCTTAACCCATTGATGCGCATGATGGTTCTTATCTAGAAGACCAATTATTTTTAAGACACAGAAATTTCACCTCTCCTCTCTGTCTTGCATTTTAAATCCACTAACATTTGTAACGTTCTGATGCAAAGGAAAATATACTTTATTCCTACATAGTTCATGTCAGTTAACACCACAGTCCTTTCCATCATTAGTTATCATATTTAAGTCACAGATAACCTCTAAAACACCATCTCATTTTGTTTCTGCCACAAAAAAAAAAATGGGATTTCATAGCTGATTAGCCAGGAACAACACTTTCCCAGAACAGCAGCTCCCAAAATCTTAGTTAAGCTATCACTACATCACTAAGTAGTATCACTACTGCTAGGTTGTTTTGCAGATATTAGATTTAAGGCAAAAATCGTGTGGTGCAAAATGTGTGGATGCAAAATGTGTGGATAACAGAGGTAAAGTGATTTCTGGTACATCAGACACACTTGTGAAAGTTTGCTGTAAATGCAGTTTATGGACCTGGGCTTGAATAGATAAATACATTGCAAGGTTATGACAGACTGAAGTCATGTAAAGATAGCTCATGCTGCATGTTAGCAAACATTTCAGATTATCAAAGACACAAAAGAACTTCTGTTCATACATTGCTCCTTTATGAAGTATGTAGGTTTGACAGTGGTCTGGCATAGAAAAAAAGATTAACATAGGTAAATGTAGAACTACCTGAAGCGCTGCAAACACAGGGTTTGAAAACTAAATTAACTACCACTTCTAATAATGATGCACTGAGCTTTATTAAAAATGTTGAGAATTTCATATCCCACAGAGTCCTTTCTACCAAAGTACAAGCACTGTAAAAGCTATTTCCACCTGATAGAATAATTGCTTCAAATAGTCAGCATGTTCATTTGGGAACACACATCCAGAGGTGTGTCTAAAGTTGCTCTGATAAGACAGAACAGTCTTTGTCAGTAATCAAAATCTATATTAAAGGTTAAATGTAACTCTCCTTAAAATCAGTGCAAATATTTGTATCACTTGAGAAAGTCCTGTATCCAGTTACAAGTGATTTACTTTCTGTTCTTCCTCTTAATTTCTGAAGGATGTTCCATAGTAAAAAAAGGTATATGGCACTGTGTCCCATGTAGTAGACTAAGAATTCTCTGGCATTTCCTGTTCACAGAAATAGTCCCCAGTTGAAATGCACTTTGCAGTTGTTTGGTCCCTGTATAAAGTCATCTGAGTGCATCTAAGGCTCAGAAATTTTTGCTAGCTGGCAAAGCACGGTGACAAACAAATCAATGGTTTTCATTTTGCTGTAGGCATGCCTGACAGGGTAAGTGACTATTGGATGTCAGATTCTTTTTAGGCTGGATTTATTGATCAAGCCTATCCAGAATGTTTAAAGCTTTCCCTTATGTTTTGAAGTATATAGAAAACATCCTGCTGCTCAAGGTTCCATAGAAGCTGAGTTATTCATTTTCACTTATCATTAGTTTCCTTACTGGCAGCTGTATGGTAATCACAGTTCTTCTCTTACTTTCAGCTAGCTTCTGTCAAATACACTTTTGTGCAGCCATATTCTCACACAAGGTTGGTAAAGTGTTCTGAATAAGATAATTGTGGTTGCTGATAATAATCCTGTATAAACTTTTCTAATATGTCCTGAAGAACTAAGAATATTGTTCTAAGAACAAAGGAATGGGCTGATAATCTTTGATTTGCTCCTTTCCATGTCCATTCAAAGGGTTTTTAGGATTTTTTTATGCTTTTTTTTCACTAGAGAGTAGTATCTGGAATGCTTTTGACATCCCAGCCCTCTGGCATTCCCAGTTTATGTCAGATGGGTTGCCTACCCAACTGCGTTTTTCTTCGAATACGCGGTAAGTTGCAGTGTGTTGTTCAGCCCTGCATCCAAAAAATCACTTGTTTGTCATAGGATTACCTGAAAAGATCTGAGTCTATAGCTCTTTTATGCTTTATCTGCTTGACTTGGTATTTCACAAAATAATCTAAATTTCTACTAACCAGCACTGATCCGGCATTATATACTTAATCGATAGGATCCTGAAGAATAAGAAGTATCTTATAACATGCAATCCACTCGTACTGGTGTGTGGCCTGAGATTTGCCTGGGTCAGCACATCACTTCTTCGCAAGAGTTAAGGATGGCATTTAGGCACATGGGCTTTCTGCCTTTAGCATATTGTGTGCATGTGCTTAGTCTTCTGTAACTTACTGTTGTCCTGGCAGTCTCTTACAAAGATGGATTCAAATGCTTCTCTGGCCTGATTGATTTCCAAGTGCACATGCAGGTCTGCTGCAAGCTCATACAGACTGTGAATCAAAATAGCTGGGTCCTTCTTGTTCTCAACTAGAATGAAACCACAATTCTAAATTTTGAAATCCTCCAGAAAACAGATTTTTTTTTTTTTTTTAATGCACTCTTGGAACTACCATTGGCTTTTGCCAAATATTTGTATGAGTAGAATTTGGTTTTCTGACTCTTCACAGGAAGCAATAAATATGTAACCACGACAAAGCAGATTCTCTTAGATTCACATGAATTCTTACAAAATAAGTAGTGTAGTTAATTTGTCTTCATTCTTCATTTTAATGAGCCCATTAGAATTTAGAATTTAGATGCTGAGGTTTTCTGGGTGACATTTTCAGAGCTAGGCACACCTTCTGCTTGGGGCATGAATCCTTTGAAAGATGCCCTGATGAAAAGCACCCACCCTGAGGATGCTTATCCCAGTCGAAAGCTCTCCAGTTCACAATGACTTGTTCACTAAAGTGGCTGACAATGGAAAATCTTAGTTCAGATCTCATGTTCTTCAGGTTTTCTATTCACCACAGAAGAATTATTTTCCTGAAGAGCCATAAATGTTCAGATTCCCCATAGTGTAGCTTTGTTGCACAGACAAAAAGATGAATTTCTCTCTGGCTGACCCTGCTAAAAGAATTGTCAGCAAATGAAAAATCTGTTAAAAACCCTCAAAAAATAAGAACTGCATCTTTGCCCGTGTGACTACCAAAGCTCTTTATATGCAGACTTACATGTGTATATATACACATAAACATACATACATACACCCATACATAAATGTACATGTATCTGCATATAGAGAGACAAACACAGTATATAAGTGTCTCAGACTTTTTAATGTAAAAAAGCTGTGAGTATACAACATCTCTGTGGTACTGCCTCCCAAACTGTAGATTTATTTGTGCAAATTACTGAAACTGTTCTGTTGTGCTACGACATCATATCAAGTAAGGGCACGACAAAAATGCAGGAAAAGAATATATGTAAAGGCATGGTGTCTGACGGTTTAAAATGTTTATTTTTTTCCTGAGTTTATTAAACTATTTCTAATACAGTGATATAAATTTAATGCATAAATTAGATTATATGGTTAAAATTGTCATTCTTTTTAATTCTTTTTCTTCTGAAAGTATCATTTTTTTATCAAATACAAATCAATGCTCTGACATACAGTATTTTTATTTAGGACTTAAAAAAAATCCTTAGCTTTTTTACCAAAGGGACAGTTTATTCATGTCCTAATGTAATGTAGGATGTGTGTGTGTATTGTACATATTGTATAGTATCTTTATTTCATTGTTCTGCCAGCTTTTCAAATCGCCTCTGCATCTGCTTTTTGCTCTCTAGTTAATTTTTATATTTTTGCTTTCTCACTAAAATTATTCCTACTCTTCCTTGTCCATTTTAATTTTTAGCCTCTCTTTATTGAAATGAGAGCCAAGTGACAAACTCCGAGCTGTAATTTTGAAACTCTTATGCTGAAAGGAGCTTGAAATTGGATAGAATTAGCTTATTCGTTCAGCATTGCAAAAGGACAAACACTAGTAATTCCTGAGTACTTCCAATTTCCATTTACTTCAGAGCAAATTTCACATATTCAGCATGCACCCAGTACTAGAGTTGCTTGAGAACTTTCCTGGAAAAGTTTCCTAGTCTATGAACAAATTCATTGCTATCCGACCTAAAAAAACCTTACTGTAGTGATTGCAACTGTATAAACAAAGAAACGGGCTCCATTAGCCCATGAGTGCAAATAGAAACTGGAATGGAAGTCTAGAATTACTATTTTTATAATGTAACCTAAAATAATTTATTAATTAAAATGATGTTTGTTTAGAACTCTTATTATCAAGTCTACACAAGCCACATGCAGCGTTGTAGAGAGGAGAATGTGGAGCCTGCTAAGCATCTGAATAGAGCAATGAGGATGTATTACATTAACTGAACATATGGTTTGACGAGTGCTTGGAGCCTGAGAGTGTGCCTAGCTTATTGGTAAAATAATTAAGCAATTTAAAGGTCCAAGGAAACTATCAATAAGAGAATTCATGTCGTAAGGATATACGTAAAGAACTGATAAAACTCACGCCAAGGGAGAGCTGTAGCTTGCATTCTGGCATTTCAAGCTGCTGTAAAGTTCAACTCCACTGAGTGCTACTCAAGTCTCCCTTACACAGTGTTCTCATTATCTACAGTACTGTCCAGATGAAGGATTTCACAATTTATATGTTCCACTCAGTTTAGACACAATTCTAGTTTCACAGTGTGGCAACTTATAACAAAAGCCATGGCAAGGAAGATTTTATTAATGAGGAAATTCCTTTAAAATTATGGCTCAGCCAGAGCCACTAAATAAATGAACAGACGTTCAGAATCAACACACTGCAAGTCAACTCATCATGCTTGTTAGAAGTCAAGGCAATCTGAAAACAGGACATTATTCTTTATGCCTAAATCGGGAAACAGGATCACAGCTTTTTCAGGAGAGATTGCAAACATCTTTCTTGTACCCTTGTTTACTCTAATAGTTATTTATTTATTGTTTCCAGAGATAGTCTCTCTTCTCTTCGTATATTCTCTTCCTTTACTATTCATTCTACTGCCGGGTGTTAGCAATGTTTAGAAATCACACTGTATTGACCGGATTTACTTTACTATTGTAAATTTCCTTACTAAAATATGGAGATTTTATGAATACAAGGCACCTTTTCAAATGACTTACTCGCGTGGTCTTTATGGTGCTTCAAGTTCAATGAGCCCACTCTTCCAGTAGTTCGACTAGGACCAACAAATTGACAGTGATTACTTGCCTTCAGAAAGAATTCTTTCTAAATAGCCCTCTAAATATTTTAATTGAACTTTTAATTTCTTTGTGATTTCTTGAAGAGCTGCAAAGGTATAGACCGATAGTGACATCAAGTGGTGATTTACATTTTAACTGTATTTGAGAATAACCACAGTGAAAATGTAATAAAAGATTTCCTCAGATTTTTTTCTCTATTGATAAAATCATTTCTCATATTACTTCTCTATACATTTGGTTACTGAGTAAGGGATAAGAAAAGTGGGGTTTTCTTGACTTTTTTTTTCACTTTCTGCTTTATCTGTAGTGCTTTTTATTTTCAGTTCTGCATCACCCATTGAAAAATGCTAAATACCAACCAGCCTGAAAGATAACTGTATATGTGTCAAAAGAACACAGCGTATGGTTTACTGAGGTCATCCCTTCTACGACAAATGCCATAACTGGAGATTATCATGGATAAAATAGAATCTAGTATTCAGCTAGGTATTTCATTTCTGATATATGAAAGTCTCTTCCTCATTCAGGTTCTGAATTAAATAAGAACTGTGGAGGGTATGTGGTCATTTAAATCCTAAATATGATATAATTTTAACATAGTAAGTGATCAAAACAGGCTGACATAGGGTTTTTCTGCTTGCACTTCAAGCACTTCATACTGGCACTTCCTAATAAACTGCTACAGGATGATTAAGTTCAGAAATGTCAGGACTTCTAAAACTGCATTTATGCAGACTCCAGCAGTATGCTACTCCTCATTAAGTACTAAGAGGACACCCTATGTCTTTCCAATATCAAATACTAGTCTTATCAGCAAATGATGAGCTGAGTTACGACAAAGTCTCCACATTTAAACAAGTAAAATGCTTTTCAGATATTTCAGTGTTGTAAGTAGTGAATTGGATTCTGCCAGTTATCATAGGGCATGGAAAGAAACAGCAGTCGGAGCCTACAAACACAGGAGTACAGTGATTGCATAGTTTAAGTTTCAGGAGTGTTCTTCATCTACAGATGACCTGTTCAGCTTTTCCTTACAGAGCAAATGTGATTCTGTGCCCCTCTGCATCCTTTCAATAGCACCTTTTCCAAGGGCCTTACCCTTACAGCAATATGGCATAACCAGCTATGGTATTTTCCCTTTAAAACATCAAAAAGAATCACAATGCTCCAAATCTAATCCTTGTGAATTCATACTGCACTGCCTAATTAGGATTGAAATCAGTTACAGCACTAAGCATGTCAATCTGTAATCATCTTTGGAAAAAAAATAGCACAAATACTTGCAGCAAAGGGTATTCATTAAAACTAAATTTCACAGGTTTTGGATTGATGTTTTTGTTTCGCTTTGTTATGTTTTATAACTTAGACCAGACAGTTAGGAAGCTTCCACTGCTAGGTTGTCAGTCTGATTATGAAAAATGCATCTAGAAATGACCCTGTATGTAAAGTGCATGCCAGTTGTGGCTATTCCTCTTGTAGCAAATTAGTCACCTGCTGGCAAAAGAGAGTTAGAGCCCAGTTTCTCCACTCTCCAAGCACCAAACTAAATCTTTTGTAAGGAGAAAATTGCCCTTTCAAGAGGGAAGAAATGTAGTCATTTATGCTTATGGATAACATCAGAGTCGATCAAGCAACAAGGAGCAATCCCAGCCTTCAATGATGATTGGTGCAGTATTTCATTACATTTGGCCTGGAAATACCGTCATAGTCAGTGACTATTTTGAGTACAATGAAATCCAACAGTCAATTGGCCAGTACCTATACTCTGTATTTTGTTTTATTTGTGCCTTAATAACTTGATATATTAGTGCCTTAATAACTTGAGATAGAAGTTGTTATGTATAAATCTGATTATCAGACAGAATAAAGTACTTGATAATGTTTCTGGAGGAAACTAAAGGAAGAGCTATACAGAAGTGATGAGAGCGTAGAATTCTCTGTGGAAGATTTAGAAGATTTTTACTAACACATGACTAATGTAATGGAAACACCTGGTCAAATTTATATCATGAGGATTAAATGTCCACAGTGCCTTGAGATAAAGTGCTAACTCTTGTTGCCTTAATTGCTAGAAATCTGTTCTTTATTCTAGACTGAATACCTCTTATCCCTGTTTTCGACTTCCTTCTGTAGAACTTCATTACATCATTTTCCGCTGTATTAAATAGCCATCTGCCAGCCAAAGTCTATTCCAATATATCTACCTGGGGAGAGTGGCCAAGATGTTTCTATCCTCCTCTTGAGTAAGTATTTGAGACCGAGGTTTGTCAGCTTGTTTTCACAAGGCAGGTTTTTCATACCTTGGTTCATTCTTCTCAACCTTTCATAAAAACTCTGTCTCTTCTCAAAGTATGTGCATTCATTTTTCCCTTGGAAAAAATATTTTTTAAACATTTCCAAAAATTAATGAGAGACAATGAAACAATTGTAATCAGAATCAGTTACTACAGAACGTCTTTCATTAAGAGAAGATATAGCATAGAGTTGCAGCCTGGAGGAACCGAATTTCAAAGCAGAAACATTTATCATGTTCCACAAAACTTGCTGACCGGCAACAGGTTTCAACCTCAGCAAAGGGCAGTTTCTTTTGCTTTAAATGGTGGCATATTTGGCCAATTTTAGTGTATGATTAGTCCATGACTAATGTCTTTCTGAAACAGCAGTGTGGAGGATTTGTTGCCTGTGAATTCCTCCTCTAAGGTGAATCTATTTTAGTGATATGTCTGCAGGTCTGACCATCAGAGCATTAGATCCCGAGGGAACTAGTTCAGCCTTGTGCTGTACGCTGCAGCTAGCGGAACATGAAGGGGAGGGTGTTTTTAACAGGATGACTGTCAGGTGGATAAAAGGCATCCAGCATAACCTCCAAAATCCTGTGTATAATATTACAGCCATGGGAGATTCACATCTCTTTCAGTGAGTAATGTAAAATGGAAATGAAGTAATAGAATAAATTTATCTCATGCGAAAGGTCAGCCCAAAATTCACATACCATTTAAGTCCTACCTCCAAGGTTGAAAATGGAACTTAAATAATGCACAAATCCTCCTTTGTGCAGTTTCTTTGACCACCGAGAATAATTCATCAAATAGTGTATTTGAAGTCCTAGAAAAGACTGCAAAATAGCTTTCACACTCTAAATCTTAATTTTGTGTCATCTTTATGAGGAAACACTCTTTTCTCAGGGCAGTGACTCTAGAATGGATCCCTGTGGGACCCCGCTAGTGACTGGGCGCCAGCCTGATGTAACTCCGTTCACTGTGACTCTTTGAGACCAACCCATCAGCCAATTGCACACCCATTGTATTATGTGTTTATCCAGCTGTATTCTCATTTTGTTTGAGAATACTGTGAGAGACAGTATCAAAGGCTTTGATGAAATCCAGAAAAGTCCGAATTATAAAGACCTTGACATGTTACCAGTAAAGGTACATGAGCAAAAAAGCAGGAACAAGCAGGAGTAAGGTCAACATTTTCATATCCCAATATTTTAAATATTTCTGCATGATCTTAAAAAGTAAAAGCGATATTGCAATTTAACTCTGGAAAAATTTGTAACATTTCCATGATGTTTTTAAATTACTGAAGGCAAAGGTGACGTTTAGATATATTTCTATATTTAACTCTGTGGTAGCTTAACTCTTGACTTTTCTTCTCGATTCTTCTAATAATCTTGACACTGATATTCTTAATATTTGTTGTAGAACCTTGTTAGAGCTACTGAACATGCCAGATCTGCAGCAGAGCTTATTTTTCAAAGATCAGGTGGTGGTGTGTCATTTTTATTAGAATAGACTTTCTAATACAAAGTCTTCCTTGATACTCTAGAGAGTTAAACTTTACAGGGGCCAGTACCATAGGTGATTGTTTAAAGACAGCCACTTCTAATAATGCACCAAGAGCAGAACCAAAGGTAAAGGACCAAATGGTAATCCCCTTGTTTGTACTGAATAGCACCTGCTTGCTAACTAAGGCACAAGATGAATGAAGGTTTCTGAACTAAGTTCTAAGTAACCAGTTCTTTGGTGGATTTTATGCTCACGTTACACATATTTGATTTTCTTTCTTTCCACGAGAGGGCAATAGTGAACTGTAAATATCTCATATTCCTTTGCTCAAGAGTGTTGAGAAGATACTAAAATTATTTTTCTTTTCAAAGAATCAGATATCACACTAAGTTTGCAGCATGTTTTAGTCTGAGATGCTGGAAATCAGAGTTATATCTAGGATTAAAGATCTAAAGATCTTTAGCCATGTTTCTACCAACTGATGACTTCTGTCATTATTTATTCTGTTCTGGATGTTAGGTTTCAGTCATTTTTTCTCACCATTACTTAATCCTCATGTTTATATTTGTATTTATCCTATGCAAAATTTTAATTTATTCCATCTATGTATTTTCCATATCAATTTCAATAGCCCTCTTTTCATCTTATTTTTTCTTATCTCGGTGTAGCTATTTACTACGTTTTTATGACAACTTGGACAACTAACTTGAGAGGAAGTATGTGTGTATGTCTTCCCATGAAAAAGAATGAGAATATTCTGTGAACTATCAAAGGATAACATTAGGTTTTTGGGTTTTTTTAAATTAGCAAAGACAGGAAACCTATTTCCCACTTAGATCTGTTACAATGTGTTTAACTCATGAAGTCTAGAGAAAGTATTAAAATCAAAGGGAATTTTTTTATTTAAAGGTAATTCCAGGGACCTATTAGATGTATTTTAAGCTCTGAATAATGCTAACCTATTTCTGCATAATTTATTTTCTTGTTTTCATTCTTATTATTGTAGTAAATACCATTATAAATGGGGTTATCCATACTTTTGATTTATATGCTTTGGAAATAATCAGTCCTGGAATTTGAAATGAAAATGATAAGGACTTGCGATTAACCAAACTTTCAAACTCTTTGAGAATTCTGTTCCATGAAAAAGCATATTAAGCATTATGAAAGCTAAGTCTCTGTAAATTTATTTATCTGTAAATTTATGAGTAACTATATCAGAAAAATTAAAAGGGAAAAAATTTAATGTACTACTCTATAAACTGAAAGAAAGGGAGACGTATGAGTAGGGAGTTCTTGAGTAATTAATGTAATATGTTGCTTTTGCTTGGAGTTTCATCTATTTTAAACAAAACCTTAGTCTTATACTGTAGTTTCCAAGGAAATTCCTGAAGATGCTTCAGCAGAATGAAAATTTATTTATAAAGAAGACCAGAAACACCTATTCAAAGCAGGCCAAATTATTTTCCAGTTTTCTCTGAAATATCCCGTCAAACACTTTATTTCTGTGCACTAGGAACACAGAGTTTTCAGTGCTTTACCTCATTTTAATGACAGAAAAAGAAATTTTCAGTCCAAAGAAGGACAAACACTTTGGCCACATGAACCAATATTTCTGTGTTTTCCACTTTTTAGGGGTGTGGAAGGAGATGAAAGAAAAAAGGAGGTATCTTGAAAGTACGAAGGGACTTTTGCAATAGAGGAGGCCCTAGGACAAAAAGTTTGAGGAGACTGGATCTCTGTGACGTGAGGTCTTGGTGACCTCTGGAAGGGCTCAAGCATTTGAATAATACAGCTGAGAGCTCAAGAGAGAGGAAAGGGAGGAAGGCTTTGAAGTGTGGAGTCACAGGAAGAGGTATTGTGACACCTGAGCCTCTTATAGGTCCCTTCAGCTCCCATTCAGATATCTTGTTAACACCACAAGTTGTCTCTGCTCACTTGAGAGCTGTCATGCGTCATTCACTTCAGAATGTGTGAGAGAGGACAGAGATGAGCACAAGGTGGCTGACATTTGACATTAGAGGACAGAGACTTTTAAATTACATATGTGATCACTTACAGAGTACAGAAAATCAATAAACACAAGAGAAGCATCTTGCAAAGATGAAACATATTTCAGTCTAGCCATGGAGATAAAATATTTGAAGCAGCATAGTGTCATACAAGCAGGCAAGCCTTATATGAAGCTGCTTTCATGACATGAAATAAACAAGCAAGATTACGACTATGGCACTCAGAATAAATGGTCGGTCTTACTGAATTTATTTTCACATTTTGAACATTAACTACCGGGTGTACAGTAGCCAGTTGGACTGTTTCATGATAGTCTGGATGAAAATCAGAGGTGAAAATGTTATATCTGATGAAAAATGCAAATGCAGCTCAAGAATGGCTGATAAGGCAGAGCCGAACAATTTCTTCATAGACATACAGATGACTAAAGAAGGTAAAGAAGAAATATATGGAAATTTAGAGGAGGGGGAAAACTAAATTGAAAGCCTCTATGTAAATCATTACATAAATCAACAAAGTAACTTCGAAGTTATAAACATATCTGAATGAGCAAGAAATAAATATCAAGATGTACATATATTGGTAAATAGAAGGAATTCTAATTGAAAGTAAGTGCTTTAGGAGGAGGAATGGCTTTTAATTTAACCAAAATTGACCTTGTTTGTTGGCAAAGAAAATTACCAGGAAGAGTTGTCTGGACAGTATGTTCACCCTCCAAGTAAATGTTAAATTATTCCATGCAAAATTACCCAATAGCCAAAAACATTATAATTGCAAAACGTTGCTCCATGTTCAGGTACTTTTAATTCTATTTTTCTTTCGGTCAATTCTACCTGTCAGAACACACCTCTGAGGAGACAACAGTCGTCCCCACTGATCAGGAAAAGCAAAATATTACAGGAATATCTGGCCAAAATACCTCATATTGGAATACTGCCCAGTTGAAAAGCTTGTGCCAGAGAGGAGACTCAAGAACAAGCTAGCCTAGTTCCTATAGGACTCTACAGCATCATCCTGAATCAATGTCTGTCAGCTTTGATTATTCAGTTTAAAGTCTTTCAAAGATAATAAAATGACAGAAGCTATAGATGTGTTTCACAAGAGAACATTCACTGATTAATAAAAGTATATATCCAAAGTAGTACCAAACGTAAAAAAGCCTTCAAATTCTAAATTTTAAACTTTGAACTTCTTTAAACTGTATGCAGTATGTGGATAGTTCTATTCATAGTTTCATGAGTAAAGGGACATTAAATTTTATGTTGAAGGTAAGATCTGAACCGCTGTGGTACACATGGAGGACAAAGCATACATTCTAGGAATCACAGATCTTAATCTCTTTGGAGGCCAAAATGAATATAATAAGAACTTAAAATTAAATCAACAGCATGATTTAAGTAGAAATTTCTTTAAAATAAATTCAGTCCCTTACGCCATTTGTTTTATCATAATATAATACAGATTCAGTAGACTTCTCATATGGATCAAGCTCACTACTATAGAGTATAATCAGAGAATTTTTTTCTCTTTTTTTACAATTCATTATAATATTTTCTGTTGCTTTATTTTTCTTCTTAATCTTGCTGGTATTTTCTTTCTTAGATTGTCAGGCAATACATTAAATTAAGCAAAAATATATTTACTCCCCCAAAACAAGTACTGTTTCCTACTGTCCTACAATACTTGGATTAAGAATTGTCATTTGAAAGAGATCATGGATGTGTACGAGTGAAATTATACAGCTTCCATTTGATCCCAGTGACTTTGAAGCTGGGCTAGCTTCAGGGAAACTAATAGTTTTCTACATTGTCAGTATCTCTGTGTTTCTCTTAATTTACTCTTCATCCATGTGTGCAATCAAATTTAGAAGAGATCTATCACCTGAATTAGAAAAGGGCTGATGTCAGATTTTGGCACTGGCTAGGAATTTTAATTAAAAAGTAGCAGCAAAAAATGACAACTAAACTTTTACAAGGACAATAGACGACACTTGTACGGTCACTTGTATTATCTGCAATTTCTGGCTGTAGAAAAGTTGTGACATAAAAGGTATTTGTGAAATATGTTGGAATGAAAAAAATCTATTTGAACTCTGTCGTACCTGTGCATAACTTCTGCAAGATGACTGGGTCATGCAGTAACAAAACTGGAGAAACAGTATCCTGGAGGACCTGGAGGACTTCCCGAGAGGAAATGAATAATTTCAGGTGGGAGAAAGGCCCCTATGATAGAATCAGCTACTTAGTTAAATAGAAGATGGACATGTTATCTGTTAAACTACATCTACAGTAGCTTAATAAGATAATTAATATAAAATGTCTAGTGGAAATCTCAAAGAATTGCATATATTCATATTTGAGGAACAGACAGCAGTCATCAGATAAGCGTATTAAGAGGAAACCTAAATGGCCAGAGACTAGAAGAGGCTTTTTCCGACTAGAAAAAGAACATGCAAAAAATTATGGCTCCCTGTAAATGTATCAGAAGAAGAAGAGTCATTAATATTAAAAATAATGCTATTACAACAGCAAAATGTCATTAATCAACCACTATACACTTGTATTTATACAGGGCTTCCATTTCTGAGCTAAGCAAGGCTCAGGAACACAAGAGGTAGGTAGGACAAAAACAACTAGCCAGTTTTAAGACAGTGCTGCAGATATCACCAAAAAAAACCCAAGACTGCCTTCAATAGCAGAGAAATGGGTCCACATGCCCCAGATGACCAACATCAGCCTCAGATGCCATCTTAGATTCTGTAACTATCAGCTGCACAGCATCCTTGAAGAACCTATCTTCTACTGCCAAGTAAAATCCTAAACTGCATGGATAACCAGACTATGGATAGTGGTAATTATTATACTATTTAGAAATGAAAGGAATTATGAGGCTGTTTAGGTAAACAGTGTGTCATGAGTGGATCATTTACCAATACAAAATACAGTTTGACATGCTTGCTATTTTCCATATAAACTTAATAAAATATGATGGTTTATACAGTCTCCATTTTACAATGCTTTTTTTCCTCTTCCTCTGGCTGTACATGGTACATATATGTCTAAATGAGCCAATGAATAAATATATGAAATATGTATATACCAGCATATATTAAATATGAACTTTCAATAGCATTCATCTTAATCATGTTATGAACATGAATGAACATCGTCACTAAAAAACTATTATAACGCGTAAAGGTAACCAAGTAGTTACAATCCTCCTTTTTGAAAAGTGTTTGACTAGATTTTGTCTATTATTGTGTCAAAGGCTGCATTACAAACCACACAGGAACTATTTATTTTGTCATATTTTCAAGCCATATTTGTGAAACAAAGTGGTTCAAACTAGCTCAAAAAAACAAAACAAGGTCACTATTATTCGCAGCTGTTTAAGTGTTCTTTGCACAAGCGTGGCAAGAGAGGTCATAAATCAGTCACTGCAATTTTGAGAGGGGCTTAAGGGACACAGTGCTCCTGAAGACAGACTGTGCATGTCTATCTGGAAACAGCATGTGACAGCTTATGTAACAAGAGGTTCCTCCTGAAGGAACACCTAGTGGGCGTAAATAGGCGTGATCAGCTGCCACCAAATTGCATAAAGAGGGAAGTCTTCCTGTTTGAAATGAAGGTTCCCAACTTCTCAAGGATTTCAGCATCATATATCATCACAGGATCCACCAGGGAGGTGAAAATATATTTTTCCACTAATTTTCTATTTCCTCTTTTTAATCTGCATCTCTCCTCTTTTCCCTGTTTTCTCTCTCTCTCTGAGTTTTTATATACAAATCTCTGCCTTCACTGTGAATTGATAGTTATTTTATTTTAATACATGAGTGAATAATTGGAAACTGCCTTAGAATTAACAAATTAGTTCAAATTAACAATTTAACGTCATGTCACTTCACTTCCCAAAACTCCATTTTAGGAAATCATGTCCCCCTTCCTCCTAGGGCTCAGGACATGACGTATTGTTTCAATGGACCTGAAAACAAATGAACAGTCAGTAAGTATTCAAAGCAGCACATAATACATTCATATATGCAGTCTAGAGACCCACCAGGAAAAGTATCCAACCATAAACGAACTATCAACATCACTCCCAGACACTTAAGCGAACTGGCATAGATTGACCATATGCACACCAATAAGTTCCTTGGGAAGAAAATGTGGGGTTCATAGCCTGACTCTGCTTGGGATTTGTTTGGAAAATAGGTGGCATGGGCCATGAGAGCAGCACAGAACATTGTCACGGTCCAGCGGTTTGTATGATCACATTGGTATCCTCAGAAAGGTTTCTGGGCATTTTAATTTACTAGTATAACAGCAGCTGTAAGAGGCCTGACCATGTTAAGCACAGTGTTTCAAAATATGGACAAATGCAAGTGGGCTGTCATAGGAGAGGAAAAAGACTAGCCTTTCCTAATTTCAAACTCCAAAGTATTGTCGTGGAAGGAAATATTTTACACTGCTATTTAAAACTTATTGATATCTTGAAGTAGAACAAATTATTAGATTTTTAGCAGCACTTAATCATAAACCAGTTTATTATCTAGCATGGTGATTTTATGAAGTCTATTAAAATCAAAACAGTGACTTAATTGGAGTTTGTTCAGCCTGGATAAGAGAAGACTCCGGAGAGACCTTTTAGCAGCCTTTCAGTACTTAAAGAGGACCTACAGGAAAACTGGGAAGGGAATCTTTATCAAGGAGTGCAGTGATAGGATAAGGGGTAACAGTGTGAAGCTGAAAGAGGGGAGACTTAGAGTGGATATTAGCTAGGAATTTCTTACTGTGAGGGTGATGAGGCACTGGAACAGGTTGCTCAGAGAAGTAGTAGATGCTCCATCCCTGGAGGTTTTCAAGGTCAGGATGGATGGGGCTTTGAGCAACCTAATCTAGTGGAAGGTGTCCCTGCCCACGGCAGGGGAGTTGGAACTGGATGATCTTTAAGTTCTCTTCCAACCCAAACCATTCTATGATTCTTCTATGATTCTACGATCCTTCTATGATTCTATGATCTAAATCATAAAGTAAAAGTAAAGTAAAAAGTAAAGTAAAAAGTTTACGCAAGTAAAAAGACATAAGGGTATACATGTACACAGAGATATACTAATATTTAAGCATAAAAAGGTAAATGAATAACCAGAAAGATGCATGAGGATATTGAAGGACACAGATAGACAGACAGATAAAGAGGTAAATAGAGAGGCTAGCCTTTTAGTTAAAACTGCCCTCTTGAGAGTGGTGATTTATATTGACTCAATGCACTTTGGCATTCCTCAACAGGCCATTTATTGAGTCCCAAGAAGGTAGCTTCACCTTGACCTTTCCATTTCCAGTCTTAGCAAACTATTTTGTGCACTTCTCCTGAGAGGTGTCCCAGCTCAGTGGGAGAGGCTGGTGACAGTCTGCTGTGATCAAAGGACCATCAATAAGATCACTTACTTACAGGACTTTGATGAAATTTATTTCTTCATTTATTTAAATGACGTTTTAATATTTGTTTTGGCCATGACTTGGCAGATGTAGTTTCGCTGCTGGTTTGCTGCCTTAGGAAGAAGCACCTCCATGCAATCCTTTACTCCAGAGCACTTTTGTCATTGGTTTCACTGAAATAATGGGTATGCTGGGTTTTAAACTGCTGCTGTCACTCTTGTCCCTCATGCAGGGACAAGAGTCACCCAATAACCTTCTAATTTTCCAACTTCTCCTTTGATCCAATATATAGTTTTCTGTAAAGTATATATTAGAAAAAAATAAATCCGTAAGGTGTAGCAATCATAACATATTGAAAAGTGCAGTATTTTCACTTATCCAGTATCACTCTCGAAGACAGCTCCTAGTCAAAACGTAACAAAAAATCAATTAAAAAACACAATAATGTCCAAAGTGTATGTGAGAGTGTGAAATAGGTTATTAGCTATTTAAATATATATGGGAGGAGGGTCAACTTTCTTTACACTTTTTTTTTTCTTTCACTTTTTTGCTTCATTTTCAATAAAAACACAAAATATTAATTTATTTATGAATCCTAGAAAAGGAGTATGGTATACTTAAACCTGAGGAAAATGTTCACCTTTTATAAAGAATTGTTCACCGTTCACATTTATTGCAATTACGTGAATTTCTAGTGAATACATCTAAGTTATTCTTGATTGGTATATTCATGGTTAAAAATGCCATTAATGTGCTCGTATTATATTATCAGTTAGTTTATCTGGTCGTCAACACATCAACAACTACATACTTTCATCAACCAGCTTCTAAAAGCAGAGAAAGTAATCTTTGCCCAGTGTCAGATACTATTAAGTACATGCAATTTTTACAGTATGAATCATACTGTCGAAGACAACTTATCAATTAGTGGGTTTTAGGGCTATATTTTGAAAAGCAAACAGTGTAAATTTTTTCACATTCCCATTTGACTGTGATGCACTTGTAGCAGGATAAATTGCAGAATTCATGCAAGTCCACTTCATAAGATGCTTAGTAACTGTTACCAGAAGTCAGCCACAATCACTGCTTTCATAAACTCTGAACATTAGGCAACATTTGGTCTGCCTCAGAAGTTATATTTTTGCATTGTAATTGCAATCAGTGCATCCTCTAACAGTGTCCTGCCCATGCCATTAGAATGCATATTGTTATTATAGTAGACGTTAACAAACAACAAAACTTTTTTCATGAGAGGTGGATGAAGTAACTGGCACTTTTACTCTGAGCTACACCAGGTGTAACTTACAAAATTTGCAACCTGCAATGAATTCCTATCCTAGTCTATAGAAATTAGTTACACCACTAACTGGAGTTTATGGTGATAGGAACTCATCAAATGAAAAATACATATATATTTGTGAAGACTGAAAGAAATCAAGTGGAATATAAATATATAAAATTTGGATCATTTCCCGTTTTTTTTCACCACTCGCTGCCTTTCCTTCAATCAAGAAATACCATCTTTATGTAACTCAGCAAGGTCAGCTCAGACGGTTTTTTGAATACTCAAGCATTAGCCTCTGAAAGGTGTGGCACAAAACATCTATGCCAAGAGGACTTTCCAGAAAATGTGCAAACCAGCAGTTTTAAACTTATTCAAGGAAACCAATTAGAACCCAGAGGGTCATAAAAGTGGGGGGTTTTCTGTGTCTGATTCAATACCCTAGAGGCTGGGCACAGAAACCTGCCAAACCACAAGCATAGGGGTGTTGTTCAGTGAAAGCACACTTACTTACATCTTAAAAAATATATGTACATGTATACATACATATATATAGATATACGCACATACATATCACAGTGTTTTACGAGATAAAGCTCTCTTCCCCAGAAGTAAAATTAATTTTTTGTGGTTTGTTACCTAGTAGTTTTATTTCATAACAATCCTTTGCTGTACTGCTAAAACCAGAACAAGCTTCTTACATGACAAAAGAAACCTTTAGAAGAAAAGAGCTAGAAACAAAAATGTCAAAATTTCGTGCAGTAACCTTTTTGTATTAGTTGCCTGCAACCAATGAACGAAATCGTCCTTGGTGAATTAAATTCTATTACTTACAGCCTCCACTAAGAGTGCACATTCAAGGTAATAGCCACTTAGAATCAGTGAGAACTGATATGATGACAAAATAAGCCCAGATGACCTGAACTGTGAGATCAGATTAAAAACTTTGCCCACCCAGTGCAGTTCTAGAAACAGGCTCACAGTCTTTGGACATCAGTCTTCACTATGGAACTTATTCAAAGTTTCATTGCTGAGGAAAGACACGCTTGCCAGAAAACAAAAGCCAGATAATGACTGCAGCATTATGTACCATTGGACATCATATCCAGTAATGGACTTAGGAATTTAAAAGTAATGGAATTGTCTCTCATCACAGAAATCGGGATGATCAACTCCCTGTGAAAGCATCAGCAGTCAAGTGCTTCAGCACTAGATGGGGCACGCTGACATGTGGCACCTAGGCCAGCACATATAACAGCATCTGTAGAAATTGATTGTGGCTAGTCGACTTCTCCATGAACATTTAAAATGTTAAAATGTTAACATGATTAAAATCAATTTATTTTCAACTACGTAACACCAGTGTAACTATGTTTTGGTCATTAGTTCATGGAGTGTCTGTATTAATTCTTCACCAGTGATGAGTATGTTCTGTGCCCTTCCCACACTAACTGCTCAACACAATACCCTTCAGAGTCAGAACTGATTGCTAATTTGCTTCCAGAAGCAGAAGACAGAAATACATAAAGAGGTAAGTGCAATTCCTTTGCAAACAAGAAGTTTTGAGCTTTTTCCATCACTCAAGATAGCATAAAAGACCCAAGCACTATACTGTGATTGGGTGAAAGAAAAAGAAATGTACTAAGAACACAGAAAAATACCGTATTACAGAAAAAAATGCAAGAAAAAGATGTATGCCAGGAAAGGGTTATTTAAAGTTTGTTTGCCAAGAAAAGCATGAATGCTGTAACAAGCATGATTACGTCAATCAACATAGAGATTACAAAATCCTAGGAAGACCCAGAAAAACTCTAGACAAATCAAATCAGGTAAGCCAAGCTCCATGAAGAACCAGAAAGAAAATGGATGATAAACAAATCATCAAAGGCTCTGAGATGGAGAAAATTCTTTGGATATGGAGTTCCTACTTCAGGACACTGGTATGATGCAGTGGGTGTGGGTTTCTCTCTTGGGAGGCATGCAGTATAACTCACATGGGAAAGGGCAAAGTGATTGTCATTTAAAAATACTGATGATAAGAAGAGGGAAAATGTATATTTTCAGAGGAAAATGTTCATTCTGTGAAGGAATCTGACCTAGAAGTGCACATCAGATACAAGATACAGCTTGGAAGAGCTCAACTTCACAGGAGGCCAACACTGCATGATATAAATGAAGCTGTTGGATAGTGAATGACTGGCATGTCCCAGATAATAAAATAGGATTTGAAATGCGGAGACATTGTACCACTAGTAAATCTGCCTAAAAAAACATCAAAACTCCTGACAAGGGCAGGTGTCATTCTGGTGCCATAGACCTATTCAATCCAATAAAAATGCAGCAATCTATTTTGAGTGTGTGTCTGACAGCTGTTCTTGAGCAAAGCTATTTGAGCGAGTTTATGAACACTTGACTGAAAATCTGTGAAAGATAAAAGCAAATTTGGCTCGTTGACAGAAGGCAAATGACAGTGGGTCCCAGTCTAAAGAAATATCCACCAGTTCCTACTCAGGAATGATGCCCTTCATTTTCAAAGTAGTCACCTCCACCTCCCTGTATATTCTATATACAAGGTATATTCTCTAACAAGAGGAGGAGAACAGGTGTTGACACACTCAATATGGGACCTGCAGAGTAAAAACAGAAGTATTGACCATTATTTTTCATGAGACTGAACTGTGACTCATTCACACAAGATCCTTGATATACCGGAGAAGACACCTCTTAGGAAGTGAGCTAATCTAACCTATTCTATTAGTAATTACAGATGGACTGTGCTGGTCTTCTCTTACTCCAAGATTACCCCAAGTCAGGAAGAACTGGTCTACTTCTCTAGTAATGGGACTACCATTTTCCTTCCTCCTGCCATAGAGTCAAGTCAGAAAAAGAGAACAGGTGTGCGGACAAGACCAAGAAATGAAAAATTGTCAGTTAAGATGATGTTGAAGTGATGAGGAAAATCTTTAGGAATTTTTAATCTATTTACAATGGGAAAAGAAAGATTTTGCCGGCCTTCAAAAAAATTAGAGGCCTCTAGTTGGCTGACAGTTGTATTTGCTTCTCCCCAACAGAAAACTAAAAGCTGTTAGCTTAAGAGTCTAAGAATTACGAGCTCCAAATTCATTGCATTTCAGTAGCCTTAAAAACTTACTTCCTCCAGACCTCTGGTAAACTCTGACTTCTAACTGCACTCATTGAGATATAAATAGTGCACATTTACATACGGAAATTACTGTGCTGCATCTGACTTGTGTGCATTCTCTGACACTATTCAGTGCCTTAAAGGAAATAACCTCTGTTACAGAAAACTGAAATAATCTTCCTGTATATTGAAGTTGATTTTCTCTTAGAATTTATAAAAAATTTCTACTTCCCTTAGAAAATCTTGATTTATGGCACTGTGTAAAATGGAGTTGTGCAAACACTAGGATGAAAACTGAGATATATTAATCAGCAAATATTCTTATGTGCCTTTATTTCCCTTAAATTCTCTGCTATTTCAATTTTCACCCATATATGGAATATTATGCTTCTTTTTTCCTACGTTCTCATCTTCATCTGGACCTTGATGTAAGATAAATTTCCTTCTATCATTTTATGTTTGTTTTGTAAGATTTGATTCTTTTGGAATTGTACTTCATGTCGCTGTTTGTGATTAAAAAAAGAACAAGGAATTTGGTGAGTTTGTATATTTCATTTGCTTATTTTCAGAAAAAATTCTATTGGATGTCTTTTTTTATAGGAACTAAGAAAATACAGGGCATTATTCTTCATTTCACCTATACCACAAGCTTGAAATAAGCCCAGCACTATTTCTCATTTCTGGACTAGGTGGCCTCAACCTATTCAGCATCTCACAGGGAGGTATTGTCAAAGCTCAAATAATTTAGATCCGAACCCATTCTATTTTACCCATATCTACTTTTTCTTTTCCTGAGAAGGCAATGAAGTTTATCGAGCATAAAATTTGTGATATAGCAAATACAAGCAAAAAGGCCACAGCTTTGAACTGACCTGACAGAGCAGGCTCTCAGGACATGCCATGGCTTGAGGTGATTTAACGCTGATTTGGTTACTAGTGAAGTGACTGTTGCCGCATCCATTTTAGTGTGAGGACTGTGAATGCAGGAAAAAAGCCAACTGAGGCTTGAAGGGGAGTTGAGGCTGCTAGAAAAGAAAACATATAAAACATATAAACCACTACGACTCCAAAAATAGTCTTTTAGCTTATTCTAGTCCACTTTACATTGTTTGAAGCTCATCTCAGCATGTTCTTTCGTGGTGGTTTTTTCCTGTTGTTGCAGTCCCTGCCATGCAGTGCACATAAACCGTAGCTGAAGTCTCAACAGTGACAGTGAGGAACTGGCATTACCAGTGCTGCTGTTTATGTAGAAACAGCAAGAGAGTACCCCCTGCACTCCTCACATATGGTACCTTTTGTTGGTTGAACCAGGTTTAATTTCACAGTGTCACACAGTATCACAGTATCATAAGGTTGGAAAAGACCTTTGAGATCATTGAGTCCAACCTATGATCCAACACCAACACCTACTCCTACTTGTCCACTACACCATGGCACTAAGAGCCTCATCCAATCTCTCCTTAAACACCTCCAGGGATGGTGACTCCACCATCTCTCTAGGCAGCGCATTCCAATGGCCAATCACCCTCTCAGTAAAGAACTGAAAGCCTACTGTGTAGGTTTGGGGAGCTTCAGAAAGAGTTGTTCACTAGCTCAAATAATTCTGCTTTATATTTTTGTGGTCAACTGTTGTTCCTGATAAAATAGATCACTCCATGACTACCAGATTTGTATTTGAATGCTGAATTCACTCTTCATGTCTGACTAAGACTCTGTACATATGCAGTGGCTATTTCTGACCTTTCTGGATGTCCATGAGGCCTGGAAATCATTGAATCCCTGCCCAAAGTGGGGAATGAGAAGACTCTTTTTAGAGTTAGTGATTAACCCCAAAAATTTTCAGACTGCCTATCCTGCTTTAGCTGGACCTGGGGATATAGTTATGCAGAGACTGAAAAAAAAAAGGAGTCCCTGTAAAGATAATTTTGTGGTTTCGGTATAGAACAGGGGTTTGGATATGGATACATACAAACAAAACAGAGTTACTTGGGAGAATATTGGCCATCTAACTCATGCTACTTAGATATTCCTGGGAAACTGTGCTGTGATTTCCAGTGACTTAAGGACATGAAGAACACACTACTAAATGCATTTACCTCCCTTCAGTCTTTCAAATCAGTTTCATACAGCCAACCCTATCAAGCTTTTTCAACCTTGTGAACACCATCCACACCAAAGCTGGATAAAAGGAACCTGTTAGTGCTTTTGAAATTACTATGCAGCTTAAGAAAATGTGGGAAGTACCAGAAGGAGATTAGCTGAGTTAATTTTCCTGGAGGTGATCTTATTTCTGGAAGTTGTTTCTTCAGGTTTTTGGGTTGCCTTTTTATTGTATATATTTTTGCCTTCTGATTTCCTCTGCTTAAGCCTGAAATTTCTGAGGTATTTGTGTTCATCTAAAATGTAATCAACCCCTTCTATAGGGAATTTTGAATGATTTCAACCATGTCTAGATCAGTGGGTGGCAATCACCATCACTTTTCTTCCTTTATGGAAACAGCTCAAAGAAGCTGTCAAAATGTTGCACACTACAAGTTGAAAATATTCTCTCCGGTGCCGATTTTTTTTTTTTTTTTTTTACGCTGGGTTTTTTTCAGATACAGAAGGAACAATGGTGAATGTCAAGAAGAAGAAGACAAGAGTTTGTATGTGTGTATGTGTTCATCTGCATGAATGGCAATCTAAAAAAACAGACTCTCTCCAAGGGAGTAAACAATGCATTGAGATGAGATGCATTAGAAACTGAGGTTCTAGATTGAAGGGTGTCAGCTTTTTCAGTCAAGGCGTATGAAACAGCTGGTTTACACAGCCTCAGAAAGAAAAACACATTTTTCTCCAACATAAGGAGAAGTTCACTAAAACTACATAAAACTCACTTGCTCGTTGATGTAGCCTCCTTTCTGCCAACTTCTGAGAACATGAACTTACTAATTTAGTGATATAAGGGAAAATACAGCTCTTGGTTGGAGACCCAGTCTTGAGACTCTGCTGATTTTGTGTTAGTAATCATCTTTAACTAATATTTACAGCTAAGTGCTTAAATAGTATCTGAAGACAGGATAGGAAACTGCAAGCCATCATTAGGTGAAAAGATTCTTTTTGAAGATAGCAAAAAATTGCATACATTAGTTCAGGGTTTCTTTAGGGGGAAGAAAATGTGGTGATAATGGTCTTGAGAAGAAACCGCTGTCTTCAAATCTCCTGTTTGCCTCTTCTGAATTTTGCCATGATCAGTAAGGGGCTGCAGGCCTTGTGTCACACTGGTAGCAGAGACTCTTCAGGCTCATCCAGGCTTGCCATGGCCTCTGCTTGGTTTGGCAGATCCCGAGAGAGAACCAATGCCTGTGGGGCCTCCTGTTTTGGCTTCATTCTGTGATCTCTGGTTGTGGCACTGTCCCAAGTGACCGTTGTCAACGGCCGGTTGTCAACAGCTGACAAACAGCAGCCCTTAAGGGCGGCTGAGGTTGGTGGAACCAACTGTGCCCCTCTCTGGCTTTAGCTGGGAGCACCTGAGCTTGAACACCATACCCCTCCCAGCAAAGACCACAGGACACCAATAACTTGCTGTATCACTCCCCCTCTTGAAGGGACTGAAACTGCTGTTCTCATATCCTAGAGGCACACAGGGAGGGTAAGCATCACACCAGGGAAAATGGGAAGATAATAGTAAGCTTTCCTGCATAACAATTCTAAGTTTATTATTAATGAGGATTTTTGACTTTATTTACATTGTAATAGCATTAATATTATTGTAGTTGGACTGATGGCAGCTATTCATTATCTTTTGATTAGACTGCTAACACTTCAACTAAGTTAAAAATAAATTCTTCTACCCATATATGTGCCATGTTCCTTTTTTTTATTAAAAATTAATAATGGAACATATTAATTTCATTTTTTATTTTTCATATCTCTGATTTTTGTTTTTAAAAGTAAAGCTATTTTTACAATAAATGAGTTATTTCATTCACCTGCTTTTTACAAGAAAGCACAAATGACAAAGGATTCAGGAGACAGGATGCTATTAAAATCTTATTCATCAGTTTACAATATCCAATTGTATCATAAAGCACTAATTATATATTACCTATAGAATATAAAAGCAGTGAGTACGTTCTCTAAAGCAGTATTTATCACTTAAAATGCATTCTGTAAAACATAAATCCCAATGCAGCACACTTGGCTCAGTTCAGGCCTCCAATTTCACCACAGCACAATGATATAAAGCAGCTCGGGCAAAAATCAAGTACTCCATATGGAAATGCTTATATTGCACAAGCACAGTACTTCTCAAGCACCAAACTGTACTTAACAAGCACTAAGCTGTACTTGTTAAGAAAGAAAGGGAAAATAAATGGAATTGCTAACAAGACACAGTATTTTGGGCAAAAATGAAGTGACCATAATCCTCTTATAAAGCAAACACAAACTTTCCTCAGCTCTCTGATGGACAGTGGCTTTTGCCATTACAATGGCAAAAGTTTGCAATCTTCAAATGATTCTGCTCGGATTCATCTAGCTGACAGTTTATGATCATTTCCTCCTCCTTGGTTATAAATGTTACTCACATCAATTCTAATTATACTTGATTATATTAAACTGAGTAGCTTGATGAACAGAAATGGTGTTTTCAAAACAAAAAAAAGAAGAGTGAGCTAGAAAATGACTGATTGGCAAGGAAACTCTGAGACTATTTTTCTAACAAAAACAAAAGGCGCAATATAAGTTGTGGTATACCTCACATAGAGTAGGTACTACTGCAGGGGAAAACAGATTCTAATTAGCACTTATAACAGTTTGAGCCTACTGAGATTTTTTTTTCCTTTATACTCTTACGTGTTGTAAGACCCAAATGAACCAGATTGTGAGAGACTATCAAGATTGGACCCAAAAATTTTGTTTAATGACCTTGTTACTCTTGAACTGTTCTTTATGAATAAGGTGCTCTGAGAGGAGGAAAAGGACTGAAAATCAACAAAAAGTCCCTTGTATGGAAAATGCAAAGACAAAAAGGAAGCATCATTCTCTGTGAAGCCTGTATTGATCTTCTCTTTATGTAATCTACTAGATGATGTTAAGTTCTCTCAAAATGGGAAGATCATTGTCCAAGAGTGATCATAAACAGTGCTGGTATGGTTATTAAAACATCTGATTTGCTTGAGTGGTAAAAATGGGCTTCATTCATGCCTTCCTTTTTCAGAAAACTTTATCTTATTGTTTCATGCAAATGTATCTGTATGTAAGAATCCTTCTATCATATACTGCCTCCTGCATGGCTCTGTCAATTATTTGCATGAGAAAGTAGCAGTCAGAAATCTGATGTTTCTACATAAAACTGAAGAAGATTCATACGTTTCTTTTTACTTTTTTCTTCTTTGCCTCTTTGTCCTTGAAAAACACATACTTTATCCTCTGTTTCCCACACTGCTTCTTTTCTTTTGGTGTTGTCAACTAAATTTCACAAACTCAGGTATCAAACTGAGCTTCACAGGAAGACAGACAATTGATATTCCTATTCAAACTCAGTGTGTAATAAATGTGTTTCTCTTTGTATATGGAATTAGCTACAGAATGTTTTTATCATCTTGAATTTGTATTTTCAAGTGGTCTGTTGTACATCCAAACTGTGATGATTATATCCCAGAAAGAATGTGAGCTTCCACAAGTGAAAGCTGTTATCTGTTAATAAATCATAGGACATATTTTGGCAGCCAACACGTGCATTTTGATAGAGTTATTCTTCCCTCAGAAACATGGACCTGATTCTACTTATTATTCTAAGAACCAAAGCAATAGTTTGAAATTAAGCACTTAAAATTAACTACATGACCAAAGCAGAAACATAGAGACTTAATTGTTGGACTTTAAGCTAAATCAGACTTAAATAGAAATTGTTGATGATAATCTATTCACAAATTACTGAATTACAGAGCTGCATTCACAGGGATGCAAGACATCTGCTGGTGAACACAGCAGACAGGCACAGTGGCACGTGTAAACTGATGCCCAGGAGAGGACTGGAAATGGATGAAGGCAACGTGGGTCCACTACCATGTCCTTGATGCCTCACGGAGCATAGACATTATCATTTACAAGACCAACTACTCCAGCACAGCAGAAGCTTTGACCCAGAGCAAGATCTGAAGGAGGATCCAGCTCTGTAGGTCAGCACCTGCTCACATGGCAGATGTCAACATCAGGGAGTTCATTTTTACATCCAGATGATTCTGTCTGAAGATGGAGAACTGCTAGAAAGATGGAGATATGGGATCCATCTGACAAAGTGGAGCAAGAGTATCTTTGCCAACAGACTGAACAACCTGGTAAGGAGAGATTTAAACCAGGAATGATGGAGGAGAGAGATTGCAGACCACATTTGGAAAAGACATAGTAGACAGGGGTAGAAAACAAAGGATGAATGACAATGAGAAACAGAGAGACCTCAGGACTAGTAAAAGTTGCCAAAAGAACACCAGCCTCTAGCGTACATACAGAAATGCACGCATTATGGGAAACAAGCAGGAGGAGCTAGAGCTGTGTGTGTTGTCACAGAATTTGAGGCAAAGGACAGATATAACCTCTTCAGGGAAGCCAAGCAGGGAAAGGGCACAGGTAGGATGTTGCCCTCTACAAGGTGGAGCAGCTCAGGTACACGCAGCTGTTACGTGATGGACAGCAGTCTGAGTGAGATCTTGCAGGTCAGGGTTGGCAGAGAGGCCAGTAAAGGTGTCATTTTAGTAGGAGTTTATTACAAACCTCCCAATCTGAGAGACAACGTTAGTTAAATCTTCTTTACACTACTCATGGAAGCCTCTACACCACAGACCCTGGTCCTTGCAGAAGTCTGCAAGAGAGACCCAAGATGTCAGAGGGGTTTTGGTGGCTGTTGGGGGTAACTTCTTGATGTAGGATTTTCACATAATTTGTGGAGTGAATTGTCCTTCAGCACATTTCTGTGCATGTGGAAAAGTAAACTAGGAACAGTCAGCAGAGATTGGCAAGAGCAAATCCTATCTGACCAACTGGAGAAGAGCAGTGTGTGCCATTTACTTTGCATTTAGCACAGCTTTCGATGCTGTCTTTCATAACTGTCTTGTACACATATTGGGACATTATATCTGGATTCTCAATTTTCCCTCTGTATGTTTCCTCCCTGTAGTAAGAGTGACCTTGTCACCAAACTCTGTTAAGTAGCATTTTTACCTAAATACAGATTCATGACAAATTGACATAGTCGGTAGGATCCTAAAAATCTCACTTGCGATACCCTGCCTGCCTGTCTGTTGTACCTCATTGCAGTGATCACTCCAATCCAGTCCACTTATTTCTTCAGCTTCCTCTTTCTGTCATTCTGACATGTGTACAACCTAGTAATGAATGGGATTTTTGCTTTGTCTTTGGACAGTAGCCCTGGGGATGAGGCAATGCATCAGTGTTTCTACCTTTCTTCTAAAGAATTTTTTGCTTCACTTTTTTTAACAAGCATCATAGCTATGCACCTGCTTTCTTGGAAGCCCTTCTGGCTTGATGTCTTATTCTCTTTGAAGAGGTTTTCGACCTCTTAGTGATTCAGTCTTGATCTGTTATGTCAGACTAGCAGGGAAAAAAATCCAGCCACTCTTTTCTCCTCAGACTTTTCAACCTCAAATTTTTAGATTGGAAGAAATTCTAGATAGAAATCAAAGCTTTTGGGAATAATAATAAGCCAAGGAATATTTCCCAACAGAAAACAGCAATAAAAAATGACAATAAACTCAGCAAGCCTGTGGACCATTTTCTAAAAGAAAATTAATGTTGGGAAAAGAAATTTGGGTTTTATGAAACAAAGACAGCTACTTTCTGTAATAGTCATTGTTTGTTTTAATTTGTCAGTTGTCTGCACACCTCAGCTATGTCTTCAAGATGCATCAGTAATATTATGAAAGTATTAAACCAGCTTGAACCAGGGATAGGAGAACATAAAGACAGTCAATATTTGCTGACCAAGTTCAGCTCTCAAAACACATTGCTGCAGTGAGGTAGCTCCTGGTGCAAGAGTTCTGCAAAAACGTTGCTGAAATTTTTCACAGAAAATAAATCTTTTAGCATAGGATGTTTGAAACAATAACTTCAAAATGTTTATAGGAAGCAGAGCAACCCCTGGGGTGCAGGGAGACACAGCAGGAGTGCAGCAGGCTTGGCTCATGCAGGCTCCCCCATAAATCACACAGGACTGTATGGAGAAAATCTACTGAGTCAGGCTCCAAGCATATGCATACAATTATTAACTATAAATGAAAAGGGGCTGGCTGAGTTCCCACCACCAAGAAAAAGGACCTGCATAAGCTAAAAGCCACTGGTCTCTCAAGATCATCCGCTGTAGTCTGCTTAGGAAAGCACTGCCAATCGAAGTCACACCACTTCTAACAGGTGAGATTTCAGAATAGCTTCTAACAACAGTTAGAAGGAGAGGAGGTCTAGCACATTTTAAAGCATGAGATGAGATTGTGAAAAGGATTATATGATGTCTTGCCTATGAGAGACCTCAGTGGTGTTCCCTTCAGAGCACTTCTCAAAACTGTTCACCTCACATAGGTTATTTTTTTCCCCAAAAGAACAGTTTGTTTTGTAAGACAAACAGCTGAATACATCTAGTGAATCTTGCTTGTGACATAGAAGAGTCTTGAGTGGACAGCTGCTCCCAGTTTCACCTCCCTTGGCAATGGTGAAATGCGAAAACAAGTTTTTACACATGTTTTTGTTGCATTTTCCTAAGAAGCTAAAAACTTAATGCTTGTTATGGGCAACCTGTCCTGAAGGGAAAACTGCATGCATTGTTCTGCATTGTCCCTGTATTTTTCCCACTGTTTCTACCTAGAAGACTGTACTTCCTCAGAGAGATGGAATAGGACATATAATTGAATGAAAAATAAGGCTACGATGCTGCTATCTTCTCAGATATTTTGTTTTCCAGTTCTCAGCCCCTGTCTGTCTTCTTGTTTTCATAAGTAGATTCAATACCATTTTCATGTACGGTAGGGAATTGCTTTAGAAACTGATTAATATTTCCCCTTACTTACAATGTACCTAATGGCAATTTCTACCTTCACCAGGATTTCCAGAGACCATCCTGCATAGCTTACAAGGAATACAAATCCTGTGCAGTCTGCAGAGGCCTGAGCAGAAAAGATTTATAGAAATCACTTATGAAGATGTCCAGAGAACATTCTGTTTTCTCAGGCATAGTGGAAGGTACTTGCATAGGTAATAAAATCTCCTGGAAATGGAAATGGGACCGCTCCAGATAGATAGAGTTTATCCAGTGGAGGTAAGAGTTGTATTGTGTGATAAGTAAGGACTAGTCACCACTTTATGATCAGACTACAGGAAGTATAGAAGAAACGTATCCTCAAGTAGAAAAAAAGGAAGAAAAGGTATAAGAAAAATGAAGAAGAGTTCGCCTAAGGTTACTGCCAGTAAAGTACATCTGTCTTACTTTGCATTCCTATTTATTTCCTACTACACTTGTCCATACATTTAGTATGTTTCATGACAGAAACATAGATGTCAGGAAGAGAGAGTAAAAAAACCTTGTAAATGCAAATGTATTATTTATTTTTTATCTTCTTCTTTCAGCCTTCAAACATTTACACAAGACTGCAGGACTGAAGGCTCAGCAAGTGTGCAGCATACAACAAATCCTATGATCAAAGCCTCAGACTACAGTTTTCAGTAAGCACCCCATGGATATAGGCTGACATCTGTGCAAAGTATATCTTAAGTATATACTTAAGTATATACTTATAAAGTATATCAAAGTATATCTCAAGCTTGGCACAGCCTTATAATTCCTTTTTACAATAGACTGGCTTAAATAGCAATATTCAGCTTTCTGTGGCCCAGAAACGTAAGTAAGAAATTTAGTACAAACTCATTACCAAGTGATGCTGATATTTTTTCTTTATCCTTGCATTTTCTTTCCACTGGTGTTCGCAGTCTGACAGCTGCTCAGCCGTAGGGGGAAGACAGGGCAGTAGGCAGGCAACCTGTCACAGTTGTGCTGCACATCTCCAGAGGGGGTGTTTCTCCAGTGATGGAAGGACTGGTGGTGACAGAAGGCATCTCTGTGATCTCTTTTTCTTCCACGTTCACCTATGAAGAGCTTAATTTTACTGAAGCCCAAAAAAATCATTGCATTCACTCAATGCAGGGGTGTCACTATTCTTTCTGTCCACTTCCAGAAAAAGATTCTGCATTGACCTCTACCTGATACAGTGGGTAAATGACACTGCCTAGTCCTGAAGAAGAAAAAATTTTAAAAAATCAAACTCAGACATACACCACAGCAAAAGTCAATTATTTTTACAGCGCTTAGAACACTAAAGATGTCAGTAACAGGAAAGTATTGGGTGACATTTAGAACTCCTGTTCCAGATGAAAGGCAAATTTACTATTTTTCTACTGAAATTTGGTAGACTCGATTGAATTTTTTTCCACAGTGCAGGGATTCAATAATTTTGATCTTGAAACAAGACAGTGGTAACAAAGAGCCATTTATTTTTTCTTATATTTTGGAAACAAATGGAAATTTATTGCAATCCTGTGTCATTTTTTTCAGGCTACTGACCACAAAGCTTGCTAACAAGAAAGGCACCAAGATTGCCTCTGTTTGAAGGAAAACTGAGAATCTTTCTAGTTTCCACCCAAAGACCTGAAGAAACGGACACACATGCTTTCGGGAATTTGATCCTCTCTTTGTGTCAGTAAACAGAATATTTCCAGGATATATTTTATTTCTCCTGAAACCATGCCCCAGATGTATCGAAAAGTTATTTTGGCCATTAATTACCTGTTAAAGGAGCTGAAAATGGTGTCAGCAGAAAACAGGAGCCAGCATGCCCAGGCAGTCTTGAAAGCCCCTCAATCTGTGATGCTTTCATTATTTCCAAACACACACACAAAAAAGCCAAAGTCCTAAACACAAAGAAATAGAAATGTTGAATCATTTATTATTCTCAATTATTCCTTTTCTTTTGAACCCTTTAATACTTTCTTCCTTGATCTTGAATATCCTTTTCTCCAAAAGGCCAGTAACGGAAAAGGTTACTGCATCAATCAAAAAGTGTGAGGATTAAGTTGAATGCCGAATACCCTGCTTATAGTAATGTGTTGCAACCTTATGGAACAATGTGAACAACTTTGCTTCCACAGGATCAGAGTTTTCAGACTGCCAAGTTACTATTATTTGCATAAAAATAATAATTAAATTATATTTTTTCTCAATAAAAGTTGTAGAGTTCCAGTATGCGACAACTGTATGGAAATAATATTCTTGACAATTATCCTGCCACAATCTTGTTTACATATAAAATGTCATTATCTTATTTCTATTGGATTCAGAACTAGAAAATGCCTATTTTGTTTGGTCCCAACATGATACTAGTCACACTTTAGGAACAGCTGCTGATATTCCTACCACTCATTCCTTCAGGATGTTTTTGCAGACAAGAAACTCCTGGGAACAGTTCCTTGGAAAGTGACACTCACAGACTCAAAAATAAAAGCAGTAGCATCTGAAGCTAGCTTTATAAGGAATCCTGGAATATTTTGTTTTGTCTTTATTTACCGCATTGTGTGATAATAAGTGTTCAAAAATTTCTAATTCTAGAAGGAACCTCCTGTAAGAACTCTTTGCCAAGGTCATGTTTCAGCTCACAAGGCACTACGTGAAAATAGAGATGATCTTCTCCAAGCAAAACTTCCACAGTTCTAGCTTTCAGTGGCCAAACCCCCACCTGGAGCCGTCACTATTACGCATGAGAGTTTGCTGCTGTATTTCTCAGTATGAGTAATTTGATGACAATTGACGCCAGCCCTACCCTTCATTCCTGAACACTGGCTACATAGTGCTGTCCCTTCCTGCTGACTTCCCATGAAGCTGGAGTGTGCTGATTTAGGAAACTGAAATGTAAAATTAGAAAAACAAATGGAGAAAGACTCGCACAAGTGCTACTGCTGACACAATCAGGGGGTACAAGAGGCTCTAACTTGGAGGAGAGGAAGTGAAAGCACAGAAGCTTAAAATTAGTTTGGTTGAAACTGTCAGAAAAACCTGCAAAATTGTGTATATCAACCTGAAACTTTCAGATAGCTATGGGTAACGGACTGTTTAAAATGTAAAAATACATATTATTCTATAGTATAATATTTTGTCAGCTGTGTGTGACATTAAAACAGATTAAGCTGTAGCCCCTGTGAATTTGAAAACCAATGTTTGGGCAAAACATGGTTAAAAAAGAGTTTTACACCTGGAAAACACTGAAATTATATTGCATCTATATGAGTTCTGTCAAGATAGGTGCACTGGAGACATATGTTTGTAAACATAAATAAGAGAAAACTGTGATGACACAGCTATTCTAAAAGAACGCAAAATATACTGGGTGTTTTGTCAGATGCCCATATGCTTGCCATTACAAAAGAAGGTTTTGCTAGTATAAAAGAATGTTTGAATTTAGGACCAGGGGACATCATAGTTCAGCAAATCCAATTCCTGATGGTCAAAGACATAAGCTGAATATTTTATTCCTATTACTTCTACAATGAGACTGTTTCCCATCTGTCAATACTTTTCTCGATTAAATTTGATTACAGGCAGCTTATAGTATTTTGAGTTTGCACGTATGCATCCATTTCTGAAATTTCACTTATATAACTCCTTTTTTAATTCTCTGTTCTTACTTAAAAGTGTGTATAAAGCAACTGCCTCTCAGCTTTTACTCGCAACCAATCTCTTTTTCATTGTTCTGATCATCTTTAAGAATAGAAAGAACAAATAAAATCCTAGCATTAGTCTGGAGTCATATGTTATGTGTAGATCTATTGGAAACTTTATTGTTGCACTATTCCACATCGACCAAAAAAAATTCATTAGAAATAAAGTGCTCAATCATGTATCTTGAAAGTAAGTTTTCAATTTAGAGGGAAGTATTCTAAACTCACTTACAATGAAAGAAATAATTATTGTGTTTCTGAAGGTTGTAGGTACTATTATGAAAGTACCTGACTCTAAGATTGTAAGGGGTTTTTTTATTATTTCATAGGCCCAAAATTTGTTCTTTAATAGAGATAATTCATATTGCTGGTATACGAACAAGATGGAAATTATTGATTATGTGTTTTCACCTCTCTGTCCAGAAATAAGCTTACCAGACCATTGAGAAGGTGAAAGTATGTCTAGTGAGAGGCTACTGTAGAGTATACAGAAATGTAATAAGAGATATAGAAATTCTAACTGAGAATATATGATTTTGTCAAGAAAATATTAATTTTGAAGGCTGAGAGAATATATGATTTTTTTTAATAACCACAACTCAAGTTAAATGCCAAGGGAAAGAAGGATTAAGGTGTTGTATTGGTACGAAGTCAGATAGCATTTAGATTGAAAGTAAAGGTTTTCAGTCATCTAAGACAGGAAGTCTTACAAACACATCAGTCTACATTCCTTTAAAATCAAGTTTGCCCATTTTATCAATGGGTACATTTATCAAACAGAGTATGGATGATCTACAAGGTAGAAGTATGAATTCCATGCTTGAAAAACTGTTCCAAATTAGAAGTTTTATTAAAATGAAAAACATATAACAATTTATTCTAAAATGTTCAACAATAACAGAACTTGCAAAAAAAGTTTGGCAATATAAAATTAACCAATCATAAAAATAGAAATTATTAGTATAAGGCAGAAGAACCTGCTCCACTGCCTTCTAAACATCATACATCTATCTCACACACACAAGTTGGTCCCTGGTTAGAAGAATTTTGGTGAAGTTCAAGTCCGTGAATCTTTTATAGTGAAATTATGAATATTTCATCATGAGAAATGCAAGGTTTCTTTCTGATTGGGGAAAAGCCAACATGTCACATATGGAAAAAAATGTGAAAAACTTACATTCTCAAAGTCTCACCTAAAAGTACAGGAAGAAACTTCACTATAACACAGCAAGCTGTACCTTGGTGGACATATCATATTTAAGGAGGGGATTCTAATTACTGATGGTCACGCACTACTTAAGGAACCTGTTATCTGGGCCTCTGTGTTTCGACTATGAAGATTAATCATGCTTCAGATTGTAGAAAGTAAGAACTTTGGAAATTAGTTCGCCAAGCCAAAAAATCTTTCCTCTCTGACAATAAGAGTAGTTAATATTCTCTGCTTTCATCACCTGCCCTGGGAATTGTTTTCATAGTGCTTTGGCTTTTTGTTTGTTTGGAACCTTTGTTTTTGTTTTTAATCATTCCCTGAAGCCCTGCACTCAGAAACTAACAAATATATCCTCTTGGGTAATCATTTATTTACTATTTTTCCAAATGTGTGGTTTTGAGTTACCTCTCCTGGGCGAACATCAAAAGATTTTGAAAGTGCAAGCTATGACTAGGAATGCATTACAGGCCAAGCTCAGTGCATCTAGTTCATCTTATCATTTTGGATTTTTTTTTCAGTTTGTTTTTCAGGAGATCGGATTTTTTTTGTTTTGTGTGAGGGTTTTTGTTTTGTAGGAAAGTAAAGATTGACACACATATCTATATTCAAGGGACTCAGATATCATTGTCTAGGGTTATACATTGTCTAGGTTATATATTGAGAGTGGATTATCAGACTGTCATAAATCTTCAAAAAAAAAGAAAAATAAAAAGGAAGTGAATAAAGATCATAATGTACTTTGTTTCACAGATCTTAAGATGACAGTATTTTGAGTAAAGCTTAAAACTGACCTCCTGTTGATGGTGGCTTCCATTGGCTTACCAGTAGTTCAGATATGTGGGATCAAGTTTTGGCAGTAGGTTTGGGATGGAGCAGCTATTTGTGTTGGCTTGGGTTTTTTAAAGAAAGGACATAATGGCAGAAGATGTCAAAATAATGAGCTTTCAGGTCTTGAAGAAGAAACTGTGATTCTTTAAAAGTACAGAATTAGGAATAGTGCCCTGGAAAGAAAACTCATACACTCTTTAACATTTGAGACCTATGGTTTGATGATGAAGGTGACAGCCAAGCTGCAGGAGGAATTTAAACACTATCAACTGTTAATCTTTCATAAACCACAAAACATTTAAGAGGTAAGTCAATAGAACTAAGGGGAATTAGAATGACCAGAAAGTGCTAAGTCCACCTTACATGTAATTCTTTTCTACTCCCCACTTTTAAAACATAGGTTTTCCAGGAAGAATGTTGTGAAGTCAAACTTCAGTATCTTTCATGTGCTCAATAAATTCTCAATCAACAAACAAGAAGAGAACTCTGCAGTTTCTTATTAAGACAGAATTTAACACAGAAATAATGTGGTTTAGAATTCTAAAGTACATTTATGATTACACCAAAAAAAATTAATGACTTTTAAAAGCCCTATTTGTAGGTCAGATTTCACTTGAATGTCAGTGCATTCATTTAGGTAATACATATTACCTGAACTGTTTAAAGGTAAGCAGTTTTTCTGCTTTGCAAAGACTTTTCGCAGTTCAGTTAGTGAGCAGTCTGCTCTTCAAAGACAGGAACACTGAAGCCGTTGGACACGTAGATGACTATTATCCCTAGATACCAGCAAACATGAAAGCTGTACCTTGTACCCAAAGAAGTCTAAACACTGCAGTCAACATAGAACATATCAGCTTCCCAAAGTTCTTGCCTCCTACTGAAATTCCCCCCCGCCTAATCCTAGTTAAATCAGACACAAATATATTAACCTTATCTAGCATTTTGGTCTGATTATAACCCTACAATCTAATTTTCCACCCCCTATGCACTCTTCACACACTGTCCATGCACAGTTAGTCAAATGGTGTTTTAGGAACTAGTATCTTCACATTCTTTATTGAGTTCTTTCCTTGCCTTTCTTTAACAAGCCATTTCTTTTCTTATCTTTAACATTTATAGCTGGCATACATTCCTTATTTTCTGGCTTGAACAGGCTCTGTGGCCTTCTTTTTGTGTAACCCAGTAAAATTCAGCATAAGTTCATCATAAGCATAAGTAAGGAAGCAGGGAAGCAGTCATGGCGCCAAGCCTGACAACATTCAAGAAGCATTTGGACAATGCGCTCAGACACATGGTGTGAACATTGGGGTTGTCCTATGCAGGGATAGGAGTTGGACTCAATGATCCTTGTGAATCCCTTCCAACTCAGGGCATTCTGTGATTCTGTGATTCTATGAAAAAAACATAAAAATATGTGACTGCAGAGATTCAGTTTTCATCAGAAAGTTGGATAAAGCTTCAGCTAAAGTTCTGGTACTTTCCTCTGCAGAAAATCTGTGCTATTTCAATCAGATTATTAATAGCAAGCAAATCAATGTCTTCTAATGTAGACTAAAAGACAAAATGAACATCAAATTGAAGAAGACTTCTGAAAATGCAGATACTGAAGTTAGATTTCCTTACAGTCCTCTCCACCTTCCTCTGTCACAGGTTTCTTACCTATGGGAGGATAAACACAATCCTTCACCATCAAACTCTTTTTCTAATCTTCATCTGTTAGCGCAACTTTATTCCACTGGTGTTGTTGCACAGTGATTCGTATCTTCCAAACAAAAATTTCATTTAGTTCTGAAAGACAAACACAACTCCTTAAAAATGTCTCCTTGATGTCTTTTGAATGAACTTGGGTTTATTCATGCTCAGAGAAGTAAGTTTAAAATAATATGAAAAAAGGAAAAATTGTGCTTGAAATTTTAAAATTCATGCTTTTCCCTCATTCTCCTCTAAACTTTTGAAAATGTTGTATTGAATCTTTTTTGCAACCTGGGAACGAGACTTTCAGCTTTAAAAGAAATCAAACAAAAAGTTAAAAAAAATTATCCAGAAACTTTCAACAGGATTTATGTAATATAAAACAGGCATAACTAAAATCATTGGATAGAAATGTAAAATTAATGATGGATTGGCTAGAAAGAGGCTACAGAGTACTAACAACACAAGAACTAAACAAGAAAAAGAGATTTCCAACTCATTCCAACTGAGCATGAGAAATATCAGGACCCAGGGATACCCTCAAAGGTCCTACCCATGGGCCAGTGTGAGCTCACTCTACATGCACCACATGTCCCCCCATACCAGCCAATCAAACCACAACTTGTAACTCCAAATAGATCATACGTGATGACAATGTGTATTGGTAAGGTTTTGGTAGCAGGGAGACTACAGGGGTGGTTTCCATGAGAAGTTGCTAGAGGTTTCCCCCACGTCTGATAGAGTCAGTGCCAGCCAGCTTGAAGAAAATACTCACCCCTTGCCAAGGCCAAGTCAATTAGCAACAGTGGTAACACCTCTGGAATAACATATTTAAGAAGGGGAAAAAGTTGCTGCACAAAAACAGCCAGAAGAGAGGAGTGAGAATGTGTGAGAGAAACAACTCTGTAGGCACCAAGGTAAGCGAAGAAGGAGAAGGAGGAAGCGCTCCAGACACCAAAGCAAAGATTCCCCTGTAGCCGATGGAAAAGACCATGGTGAGGCAGGCCATTCCCTACAGCCCATGGAGGTTGACAGTGGGGTAGATATCCACCTGCAACCCATGGAGGATACCAGGCCAGAGCAGATGGATGTGACTGAAGTAGGCTGTGACCCCATGGGAAACTCATGCTCGAGCAGGCTCCTGGCAGAACCTTTGGCACCATGTAGAGAGGTTTTTTCTTCATCATTTCTGCAAACAGAATAAGAAACAAACATAAGCGTCTCAAACAGCTAATCTGTCCCATGAATACCATTTTTCTCTCACTCCAAAGGCCCTTTCCTGCCCCCTCATTGATATCAGGTGGTTACTTACTTGGCTGTTTTTTAAACCTGGTTTTAAAATCTCACTTATGATATCAAACACAGCCACCATCTTACGCCCCTCAGACAAAGTTATTCTCTCTGCATGCAGCTTCACAGGCTGCACATATAGTGACAGTCCTGCACGTTGGGAACACACCAATGTCACCACCCATACTCAGTAAGTTCCCTCTGGATACACATAGCACCCTTGATACTCCAGATACTGCCTAGAATATGTACGTGCAGAGAGACTACTCTGAGCACACACCATAAATCAGGGATGATATGTGGGTGTGCTGTGGCTCTGGTCATGCTGTCAAAGAAGTACTGTGTTTTGAAATGTGTTTCTGTATCCATTTGTATTTTGGTTTAGTGGAAAAGAAAAGCTTCCTGCAGGGACCTTGGGCTGGAATGACTCACTGAAAAGTGCTTATTATTAAGAAAAGGACAAAGCAATCATGAGGAACATAGTTCCAGTCATCTTTTGAAATGAAAGACAGTAGGAAGAATCAACTGTTCTTTAGTATCAGGTTCAGTTTTCTGTTAAAAATTATGGTAAGAGACTGCAAGAAGGCAGAGGATGACTTGCAGGGATGTCCTGAGAGGAGAGGACTCCTCACTAAAGCCAGAATTAAAACATCTTCTGCACTAACCAAAAGATCAAAGCTATTTTTTGTGACATAAATGTCTGAGCAATTCAACTACAGTGTTTTGTGTTGGTGACACTGATGGTGCAAAGACCAAAATATGTCAATACTTTCCTAGGAAAGGCCGAAGTATGTTAATGCTTTACTGAAATTACAAGTGAAAGTCATGACAGTGCCACATTTAGCCCCACTCATTACGCTGGCTAAGACTGCATAATCAAATATGTGGTCCTGCTCAGCAGACAGGTATGGAGGTGAAAATGAAGCCCACATGCTCATGTTAGCAGGGTGGATAGGGTGGAAATTTCTTTCACGCTCTGTTACTTGTGCACAGAGCTTTCAAGTAAGTAACATTCACGTTCTCTGGCTTTAAGAAGCACTTAACTCCTCTCCTAGTGAAATGCCACACACTTTTATCAGACAGATCATCCAATATTTTAAGCAGGAGCAAAAAGCAATCTGAATAAGGGCTTCATTATGGATCATAATTACTCTTAAACATGCTGTTAAATACCAAAGGGTTTGGACTCAGTTGCAGGAAACAATGGCATATCACCATGGAAATTACCACCTAAGATTACAGCAGGTTCTGAGTCAGTATCTTTGTTTATAAATTTAATCCACTGATCATCATAACAAAAAGAACGAAAGGGGACCTTGTGGTAGAGAAATGTAGTCTCTGAGAAGAGAAAAATTAGATGAGAACCTACCAATGTCATTTGCACTTGCAAAGGATAGATTGCCAGAGGCACCCTGTATGCAGAACCAGTTCAAAATAAATCAGAATCATAGAAAAACTTGAAAGTAATTGTAAGGATCATATAATAGCTTAAATGTTGGGGGGTAATTTTCTTCCTCAAGTGAAAGGGAAGCTTTGAAACTTCAAAGGAGACTCCACCTAAAGACAAAAAGACTGCTCTTAGCTTTTACCAAATACAAGGCTATTTTATAAAAGGACATCTCTTCTCTTTTACAGTTCACTAGTTGATGACAAGCTTTGAACAGCAAATCTGGCAGTTAATGATAAATAGCTTTCTTAGACCTCTGGAGGCTTTTAATATGATGTCTGCTTTGTGAAAGGTTATCAAGTTTCTCAAGGACTACTTTGCAACAGTCTCGCGCTTTTTATAACTCTGGAATATTCAGTAACCTGAGAAGAAATCAGTAACTTCCCTCAATCTCATGGCTACTTTTCAGTAGGATCCTGGAACACAATTGGCTTTTTTTGCTGTGAGGGCACACTTCTTGTCAACTTGTCTACCAGGACACCCAGATCCTTTTCTGCAAAGCACCTTTCTGTTTGGCTAACCCACAACCTGTAGATAGGGTTATTCCATCTCAGATGCAGCACAATAACGTTCTTGAAGTCCAGGGGGTTCCTATCAGGCCATGATTCCAGCTCATAAACAATTCTCTGAGAAAGATCTTTGCCCCTGTCCCCAAGCTTACCCAACTCTTTCTGAAATCTGATATCATTCCTTGACATTTTAAGTTGCACTCTTGTTCATTATCCAGGTCAGCAACAAAGTTGTTGAACAGCATTAGCCCCAGTATTGAGCTTTGAGGGAAGCTACTAATACATTTATTAAATGTATTTTTTTAAAATTTTGTTTAATTAGGACATCCATGTATTTATTACAATCATGGTTTCTCCATCCCAGATCAGTGAATGTAATGTAAAACATGTGATGTAGGGAGATGCGGGTGGAAGTTTCAGAAATCCTGTTACCAGTCAAAGTTGAATTGGAATGTCCCTCTTTGATGCTATGAATGTCAGAGTAAAAGGGACTCCACTGCAAGTACCATGATGATTTCTTTGGTCAGTGGACAGACCCAACAGAAAATTAGTAAGCTGGAATTGGAAATGGTTTTCTGTACTTTCATTCCTGTCTTATAATGAATTTATACAACATAAATCAGTATTTTTGCGGCATTAACACTGAATATTAAGTACAAAACAAATCTGATGTGAGTGTTATTGAGGACATAATTGTCTAATCTGTGCTTCCACTTCTATTTGTCTTTCCGATATCAAAAAGCAATTTGATATTTATGGAGAAGGACAAACAAAAGAGAATATTTATGTGCCTGAACACTTGTAGCACAGTCACATCATATCTCCAAATGAAAACCACCATAAAGAGAAAGAAGATATGGATGCAGTAAAAAGGGCTGAATAAAATAAAAACTATAGGATGTTAGTCAATTAAAACTCAAACTTGGCACAGATTGAATGTCTAGATAAATTCCAAACATGCAATTGATTATGTCATGCAATTGATTATGTTTTATATAATTCTCTAAAATAGGTTTTCAGGAACCACAGTGTAGGAGATAATATAAATTTAAATATGTTTATTTTCATAACAATATATATGTATATTATTTTTTCAATATTGGAATCTATATGAAGATATTTGATGTAATAAGTTATGAATTAATCTGAAAGTGTTGGTACTTTAAGCATGCAAGACACCCCTCTATAAACCCATGGATGTTAAATATTCATCAAAGTGTCTATAGGGAAAGGAATTTAAATCTCAGCTAAGCACTAGTGCAAGCTCATCTGAAAAGAATATTAATCTCAAATCAAAAAGTCTAAAGGATGCTCAGGACCATGGTATTTGGATACTCATTATACCAAGGGCTTCTTTTTAAGTAGGAGCAGCTCTTACCTTGAGGACAGTGGTGTCCATCAACATCAGAACTTAATAATCCTTGGCAAAATCTTTCTGATCCTTGTCTTCCTCTTGGACTAAATGCAGACGATGCACACACTGGCATTAAGACTAGCTCCACAACATATCAGGAAACACAGGTTACTGTGCCTGCGCATAGTCATGAGTGGGGATTTCCTTAACTATCTCGAAGTCACAAAGATGAGCATGTGGCCACCTCAGCCACATGGGATTTATATCCCGATGTCGTATACAGCTTTCATGAATTAGAGACATATATTACAAAAACAACAAAGGGTGACTCAAGTTTCAGGAGTACTCATTTGTAGAGATTCCATACCATAGCATACTCAGTAGTGTTATGTCTTCTAGTTATGGTGGTGTGAAGTTTGTATTTGATAAATATATTCACTGAAACGTGATCTTTCTGCAAAACTAGAAACAATAAGTAATAATTGTTTAGCTCCTTTGAATGGCACTTTTTTAAATTATCATTGAGTCTTTCCCCTTACATTTGTAACAGCATTAACCATACAAGTGTCATGCATGTACAACCCCAGTTCTTTCCACCCAAATCATTTCAGATCAGAACTGTGTGTGTCCCTGGGTATTTCAGGTTATAAATGGGCTGTCTCATGCTATCACTGCAGCCTAACTATGGCATAGCTTGCTGACCTCCTTAGCCATTTGAGATGGCAGCATGGGCTCAAGTGGACGACACAGACATTTGAACTCAACTGTTATCCAAATTATCTAGATCACACTGAGCTTAATCATACCTATACCTGCTTTGAGCCCTCATTTGATGCATCTGTAGGCGTACCGCCTCTCTTCTTATCATGCTCATTAGGCATCTTGACTGAAACTGAGTGAAATCTGTGAGTTCAATTTCCATTCTGTATTTCAAGCAAGCTGTGCCAATTTTAAAAATTTGGGCCAGATTCAGCCATTCTTTCCCACTTTCAGCACAATTTCTGCAAACTTCTGGAAATATCAGTGGACCATACCATAAATGTACTAGTTGCTGAGCAAGTTTCTATTAACAGACACTAAAGATGTCAGGATTTAACCCATAATAAAATGACCCTAAAATCGATGCACTTGACTTCATTTGCAACTACATTGCAGTTCCTTGTGCCCAAATTGCTTTGTAAATATAATTAAAACAAAACCTCTGTTGCTATTTGACATCAAGAGAGACACTGAGTTAGGCAAACCAGTCTGGTTCCGGTATAACAACCAGTGTAACCAAAAAAAGGTGGCAGTAGGTGACTCTCCTCTGAGAGGTATGGAAATACACATTTGTCGACCTGATGCACTCTCTAGAGATGTGTGCTAGGTCCCATGAGCTCCTATCAGGGATATCACTGAAAGGCTACTGAGCCTCATGAAGCCCACTGACCATTAGCTGCTGCTGCTGTTTTGTGTAGGCACCAATGATCCAGCCAGGAGCGGTCTGAAGTGTATCAACAAGGATTAGAGAGCCCTGGGAACCATGGTAAGGGTCTGTGGAACACACTCTGTTTTTTAATCAGTCCTGCCAATCAAAAGGAACGGGTTTAGAAGAGTCAGTTAAATCTGGTGAATCAACAAATGGTTGCAGAACTGGTGCCACAGCCAGGGATTCAGCTACTTAGACCATGGTAATCACTTTGAGAAAACTGGTGTTCTAGGAGTTCCGGGGTTCTATGTACCAGAGAAGGGGAAGAGCGTCTTTGGTCATATGCTTGCCAAGCTGGTGAAGGGGCTTTTGAACTAAAGGTGTCGGGGTAGGGGAACCTCAATCCACCTCATTCCTATCAGTTGGATGCCAGTGTCAGAAATAGGTGTCCAGAGCCTGAAGAAGGAACACAAGTCAGTAGCAGAGCACCTGAAGTGCTGCACAAATGAATTCTGACCAGTAAGTCAGCTTCATTGGGGATCCAACTTAAATGCCTCTATGCAAATGCACATAGCACAGAAAATTAGCAAGAGGTCTTAGAGATGTGTGCACACCTTCACAGCTATCGGCACCACAGAGATGTGGTGGGATGGCTGCTGTGACTGAAATGTTGGTATGAAAGGATTTAGACTCTTTAGGAAGGATAGGCAGGGGAGATGAGAAGGAGTTGTCACCCCCTATATCAAGGGCCAGCTGGAGTGCATGGAGCTCCACCTGTGGATGGATGAGGAGCCAAGTGAGAGCTTATGGGTCAGGATTAAAGGGAGGGTAGGGACAGGTGATATTACAGTGGAGATCTACTACAGAACACCCAACCAGAAAGACCAAAGAGACTTGGCCCTCTGTAGACAGATAGGAGAAAAGTCACATTCACAAGCCCATGTCCTCATGGGAGACTTCTGTCGCCCTCTTATATGTTGGAGGGACAGCACAGTGAGGCATAAGCAAAGTCAGAGAAGGCAAAGGCAGGGATTGGGAAAATGAAGAACCACCCACTTGTAGGAGAGAATCATATTTGAGGCTGTTTCAGGAACCTGAAGATGCACAGGTCCATGGGACCTGATGAGATGTATCCACATGTCCTGATGGAACTTGCAGAAGAAGTTGTTAAGCCACTATCCATCATATTTGAGAAGATGTGGCAGTCCAGTATAACTCCCATTTTTAAAAAATAAAAAAGGAAGACCTGGGGAATTACAGGCCAGTCAATCTCAGCTCTATGCCTGGCAAGATCATGGAGTAGATCCTCCTGGAAACTATGCTAAGTCACATGAAAAACAAGGAGGTGATTGGTGACAGCCAACATGGCTTCAAAAAGAACAAATCATGCATGACAAATTTAGTGGCCTTCTATGACAGCATCAGTGGATAAGGGAAGAGTAACTAATGTTATCTACCTGGACTTGCAGCCCAGAGTCCTGAGGTAATTGGCTCTTGTTGTTGCCAAGCCACCCTCCACGGTATTTGAAAAGTCATGGTAGTCAGAGAAAGTCCCTCATGTCTGGAAGAAGGGCAACATTGTGGCTGTTTTTAATTTAAAAAGGGTAGAAAGGATGACCTTGGGAACTATCAACCTGTCAGCCTCACCTCTGTGCCTGGGAAGATCAGGGAACAGATCCTCCTAGAAGCTATGCTAAAGAACATGAAGGACAGGGATGTGATTTGAGACATGGCTTTTCAAAGAGCAGGTCCTGTCTGACCAACCTAGTGGCTTTCTGTGATGGGGTGACAACATCAGTGGACACGGGAAAAGCAATGGATATAATCTATCAGGATTTCTGTAAAGCCTTTGACATAGTCCCTCACAACATACTTCTCTCCAAATTAGAGAGACATGGATTTGATGGGTGGACTGTTTGGTGGATAAGGAATTGGTTGGATGATTGCATTTAGAGAGTAGTGGTCAATGGCTCGATGTCCAGGTGGAGATCTATGATGAGTGGTGTCCCTCAGGAGTCTGTACTGAGACCAGTCCTGTTTAATATTTTCATTAATGATATGGACAGCGGGATCAAGTGCACCCTCAGCAAGTCTGCAGATGACACCAAGATTAGTGGTGCAGTTGTCACACCAGAAGGATGGGACGTCATCCAGAGAGTCCTGGACAAGCTGGAGAAGTGCGCCTGTGTGAACTTCATGAGGTTCAACAAGGCTAGGTGCAAGGTTCTACACCTGGGTCAGGGCAATCCAGGGTTTCAACACAGACTGAGACAAAGTGATCAAGAGCAGCCCTGCAGAGAAGGACTTGGGAGTGCCAATTGATGGGAAGCTCAACATGAGCTGACAGTGAGCTGTACACTTGCAGCTCAGGTGGCCAACGGTATCCTGGGCTGCATCAAAAGAAACATGGCCAGCAGCTTGAGGGAGAAGATTCTACCCCTCTACTCCTCTCTTGTGAGACCCCATCTAGAGTGCTGTGTCCAGTTCTGGAATCCCCAATAGAAGAAGGATATGGAACTGTTGGAACAGGTCCGGAGAGTCACAAAGATGATAAGAGGGCTGGAGCACCTCTGCTATAAGGACAGGCTGAGAACGTTGGGGTTGTTCAGCCTGAAGAAGAGAAGGTTCTGGGGAAACCTTACAGTGGCCTTCCAGTACCTGAAGGGGGCCTACAAGAAAGCTGGGGAGGAACTTTTACAAGTGCATGTAGTGACAGGACAAGGGGGAATGGCTTTAAATTGGAAGGGGAAAGATTTAGATTAGACTTTAGGAAGAAATTCTTCCTGATGAGGGTGGTGAGACATTGGCACAGGTTGCCCAGGGAAACTGTGGATGCCCCCTCCCTGGAAGTGTTGAAGGCCAGGTTGGATGGGGCCTTGAGCAGCCTGGTCTGGTGGGAGGTGTCCCTGCTCATGTGAGGGACTGCAACTGGATGATCTTTAAAGCCTGTTCCAGCCCAAACCATTCTAGGATTCTATGACTTGTAGAAAGCATTTGACACAGTCCCACACAACATCCTTGTCTCTAGAGAGACATGAGACACATGGATTTTGATGCATAAACCACTCAATGGATGAGGAATTGGCTGGATGGTTGAACTAAAAGTGGTCCATTCAACCACTGATGCCCAAGTATTGACTGGCGATGAGTAGCAGTCCACAGGGGTTGATATTAGGACTGGCGCTGTTTAAAATCTTTGTCCCTCCTTACCTCACATTGTAATGATAAGAACCTAAAAAAATAATCCACAGCAGACTTTTTCACATATACGTTTCATAATGTTAATCAAGAAACTTGCATAAAGCTGGTATCTAAATAGGGTGCATTAACATTTTAACTATCCATAGATCTAATTAAAAAATTTAAAGTGTTAATTCCATTACCTTGACAGCAACTGTAACCGCATAAAGAATATCTTGATTTCACAGCTGTCATATTAGTTTCCTAAATGTTTTATCACATTTTGCCTCTTTCCCTCCCTTATTCTGTAACCAAAAAGTAATAGACAGAAAATATAAAAAACTTTGGCTGCAATGCACCATTTAAACATCCTCTGCTGGAGACTGAAATGCCTTTGATATTATATGACAGTTGATAGAAATGTATTAAAGGTGATGGTATATTTGCCAGACATTTGCCAGACATTAATTCTAATTTTCTAAAGGCAACCACCTGTGCTCTACTGTTGTATGACATTTTCCATGAAGAATGTATTAAAAGCAATCCCTCCTTGGTTTGAGTTACAGAACTGTCTGGCTTGGATAGAAAGATAGGTTCTATTGATTCTTTATTTCATTTCATTTTATTTTATTTTTTAAATGAACAAGCGTTGTGACTGCATCTTATGTGATTTTGCCTTTATATCTACATTAAAAAGAAGAATCTTTCCTCTGAGTCTGAGATCCTTTGTATGGCTTCTGCAGAGATTCACTGTCTTTTCAAGGAACCCAAAAATAATCACAAGGTCTTTGATTATTTTTCCCTTGTCTTTCCATTGCTTAGATAAGGTGGTCATCATTTTCAATCTGAGGAATTATATCTCTTTCTCAGGGTAGTACTAACTATATATTTATTTCACACATAGATTTGGCTGGCATCAGCTAATTCATCACTGTGATGTCCAAGTTTCATGCACTAACTACATTTTCATCAAGTTGTTCTGCACTCTCATATTCATTTTACCATGCTATCTTTAAGAAAACTAATAACAACCCAGAATTATTCCTGAAAACTCATCTTTTCAGTCATTCGCGGTGTTTACCAAATATCTTCTTGCTTATGAAGGTCATCCTCAAATGCATGTTTACATGCACACTGCAGTGCTATTAGGGATACATGAGCTATCTTCAAATATAATAGCTTATATTTATGCTACTCTAGGACAGAGCCCTGGATGGATTAATTTATAATGTCAAAAAAACAGTATGGTGTTCCAGTCTGCTGTGACAAGGTTTTTCAGATTACAAAACTCCCTTTTTGGTAATGCAGTTATGTGAACAAAAAAGCTGAAGTAGCATCACCTTGATAAAACCTTAGACTTCTGTGCTGTAGTAGTGCTTAATACATGCTCTTGTAAACTCCTTGTACCCAGAAAAATACAACGTACTCACAACTGTTAAATATTTAATATCTTAAACCCATTACAAATCTGATAAGTATTGCATTGCAAAGCATATCCATCCATATGCGACATACTATTTAAAAAATTCAACTAGAGTTTATGGGCTTACTAGTGTGCATTTTCCTGTACAGCAAACACTCTTCTAATATTTTCCCCCTATGCATATGCACAAATGTTTGTAATATTAGAACTCCAAACTGCATAGAGGAGATCTGAAAGTTGACATGGAGTGGTCCAGAGAACAGTATGAACTTTTCTGTGTGGAAAAAAAAAAATCACCATCTTCTTCCATTTTATTTCCTATGAGGGAGAGCAGCTGACTTCTAACTTGGTGATTAAGGCTCATTTGATAGGAGGCTCCTGTTGCTATGACAACACAGAGGGATCACAGTCAGTTCTGTGAAAGACAACCAAGCTGATACCAGCCATGTCCTCACAAAAATCTAGCAGAGCCTCAGGCAACTCTTCTCCATCTGATAGGTTTCTCAGCTTCAGCATTCCCTTACATACTGCATGGACAGACTGGTTCTTCCAGGCTTATGAGTCTGTGTCCTGAGTAGCACCAAGAGAAAGAAATCTCTTGTGAATGGGAAGGGACAACTGCATGACATGTCATGCTTGTCAAATGCATACCTTGCGTTCATTGATTTCCCTCTGAATACATTTTTTGTTTGAGTCACTTTCCAATTGTATTTCAAAATGGGCAGTCAGCCTACTCACCAACTCCCAGTGACGAACATTTTATAAGAATATTCTAATTTGTACTTCCTAAGGTCCCTGTATTCACTTTTCAAGAACTGTGTAAAAGAAGTGTGGATACTAAAATATAATGTTTAGAAATGTTTTGGCAAGAAAGACCTAACTGCCATCTCATAGTATTAGAAACAAAGATGGATGGTTACATGACAGCCTCAAAATCAAAAATTATCCATTCAAATTTAAAAAGTATTTTCTTAACCTTCGCTTGGAGCTGGCATAAGACTAATCAGATGTGCTCCATAACATAATAGACTCTCTACAGCACCGTTTCATTTAATTAACTAAAGAAAAATTAAGTAACTTACTAAAGAAATTATTAAGTATATTTGCAGAGATAAAATTCCTAGGCTGATTTTTTGAAATTCAAAACGAGGTAAACAATAGCAGATCTTCAATGGGTCTGTTTTCTTTCCCTCGTGGCAAACACCTATTTTACTTTTATAGGCAACATTATAGATATTATAATTTCTGATGTAACAATGCTTTACAGCACCTGTGAGTCTCGACATGCCTAAAGACCATTTAAACCATTTATTGGAAAGTTTTTCTCTGGAGTCCTTTTCCCAGTAGAGGATTATAAATACATTCAGTAAACTGTTTCTACCTGGTTTAGACAATGCCCAAGCTGTGTTCATGCCCAATAAGCTTCCATTTGATAAGCTGAACTGCTCTGTTAAGAAAATGTGATCTTATTAAAGCACCTTTACAGGAGAGAAGTCTCAGGAGACCTCATCAATGTGTACGCATCCCAGTTGAAGATGGGAGAGGGGGAGTGGCAGGGAGAAAAGAAGACAGGGAAAAAGCTGTTCTTCATGCAGTACATGAGGTGAGTAGCAGCTGTGCAAACAATAAAGCTTAACTGTTTTACTAACACTTACTGTTTTCAAGGTAGTTTGATAAGAATAATTAAACTTTAGAGATTTAGGCATCAATCATAGTACAGGACTAGATATACCGCCTTTCTGTGAAAATACTACTATCTAATCTGAAGTAGATATGCAAAGGATCTCCTAAAGTCATTTTGAAAAGCTGCTAGGGAGCCTGTTCTTACTCCTTTATGAATAGTTGATCTCCAGCTCAACTATTAGTGTAATTTAAACTTGCTAGATTGCAGTGAAGAATGAGTCATTCCCTTGTGTAAGCAAGTCTTTGTACCCAGGACAGGAACATGACAATCACAGCTTATCTTACAGCTGTGAACACTACAGAACACTTCTGTTCTGCATTTAAATGTTGACAAGAACAAAACTCCATTAAGGGACCAGACAATTATAGAATATAGAGACAAAAGGCAAGAAATTAACAAAGAAAATACAGGAAAATATAATAGACAAATATATCATTTTTAAAAAGAAACTAAATAAAAGGAAAAAAAAAAACCACCTACATGGGAGATGCAGAGTATTTAGAAATGGAAAAAAACTGACCATAGAAAACACCACCAGTACACCAAAATCATGAAACAGGAACAAAAAAAGTGATGAAACAATACCATGAAATAAAACACTTTGTTATAAAGAAAATTTGAAGAAGAAAAAAAAAGAAGTAAGATTTTGTCCAAAGCAGTATAGTAGATAATAGTCTGGAATTTTCTTTATGTTAGTATCTGTTGTAAGGATCATTTTTTTGAAGACCTACTGTTCGATAGAGGTGAGAAGGAGGACACTGGTCAATAGAAGGTGTCCAGGACAGAAAATGTTACATCATTAAAATATTGAGCATATTGACATGTGATTTTCAAAGTTGTTGAGATATACAAGCTCCCATTAGTGACATTTGTAGATGTTGAACCCCATTGAAACTACCGAAATCCCACTGAAACTCCACTGAACCAGAAAACTTTAGTTCAGGTGTCTTAAGCAGCCTCTGCCACATAGACCCCATTCTTACCACACACATCCTATCATCCTCCTGCATCACATTTCAGTTGTGCTATACCAGATGGTTGTTACAGACATGTAGTGCAACATCAAGGTCAAAGTTGAGCCAGAAAAGTAATTTTAAGACAGGGGTGTAGTTCTAGTGCACCAGCAGTGCCGGGGCAAGGAAAGAAGACAGGCAAGAATGGTGGACAGCTATGGTTGACATCATAGATAATAGGAAGATGGGACACCATTTTCTTTACAAAGTAGTCCTGGATTCCAATGTCCTGCCTCAAACCTGCCCTTGCTGGTTGCAGTTGATGCTGCAAAAGGCAAATAGATAGTTTACCAAATGTAACCTTTGCATTTCCAAAGAGGGCTGAAAAGAACTTTCCTTTCATTGTTGATGGGAGAAAGAGTGCCACCTTCAAAAGTTCAGTTCTTGCTTTCTAATCCAACTACTTCCCTTGCGCCAGCTGATCATTCACAAACTCACTAGATGGGTAGGAGGGGGGATGAGTAATGCACTTTTTTCTGAGTTGAGGGAACTCCCTGAGTGTGGGATCTAGAGCAATAGAAGAGTTGGGAGAAGAATCACCTCTTCCAGAGGCTGGTAGATGGCTTTGCCATTTTCTAGAAGTGTGTTCCATCTGTTGTCTACCTTTTAGACAGTTCTTCTTGCCATCCAAACAAAAAACACTCATGCTAAGTGGTTGCAAAGGACACACAGCATCCGTAATTAGATAATGTAATTCTCACTGCAAGCTAATGCTTCTAAGCTAATGCCTTCCCAGAATCCCAGAAGATCCATGAAGCACCATTTTTAGAAAGGAGAATTTACAGGCTCTCTAAAAAGAGATTTAAAAATAGTGAGTCTGTATGGGACTTAAGTTCCATTGAAGATGATCTATTCAGCTTTCAGGATCCACATCGGCCTATTAGGAATTTATTACAATGAATATGTTTCTAAAAGTGTCTGCAAGTACCTTTGGTTCCTGGGGATCCATAGACCTCACAGTACGTCTACAGTTTTTCAGTCCTGTTCATTCTATTATTCTACCATTATAATGGGTAAAACAAGACAACCCAAATGTCCTGAAATCATCTAGCTCCCATGCCATAGAGTACAAAACTCCACTTCAGTCCTGGAGAAGAATTTACTCCAAAACAATTTCTCTGGAAAAAATTATTGTTTTGGAAAAGTCTGTTTCGATGATGTTCTGTTTCCATGGAAATTTTCTATCAAGTTTTTGTGTGGTACTCTAATTGCTGCTAAAGGACTCAACCACCTGTATACTTTATGAATATTTGGAATATTCATGTGAGGAATTAATTCAGCTGTTTCTCCTTTTGTTGTTTAGAATCTGGCAGAAGTCCTACATCATCTCTGAAACACCACCACATAGTGCACTGATGTTCACACGTATGGCCTCCTGGGCTGCCACACGTTGCAGCCCTGATGCACCATTTGGCTCTTTTCACTTAAATTCTTTAAAGTAGAGAAGAGGGACTCTCATAGTCTTGCTGGAGAGGAACTAAACTAAAACAGTTAAAGTAAAATGCTACTTCTTTTTCCTGAATGTTTTAGTAACCAGGAAAACAGGAACAACAGTGGTGCTGAATATATCATCGCTGGTGTCAAAGTTGGTACACAACGGTGTGTAGGTCAATTTACATAAACCAATTATTTTCAGACCTTGAGAAGCATTACCAAATGAACGGTACCGTTGAGTTACCTTTCATTATGTCTTTGTGGTTTTCTATATAACTGAGACAACACAATGCTTCCTCATTCTCTTGTGGGTTTTTTTGTTTTCTGGGGTTTTTTTCCCCCTTTTCCTTAAAAACAGATGACTGTTAGAAGTAAGAGCCAGGAGAGCAGCCAATATGCAATACCGCTCTCTCTGTCAGACAGGGGAAAAGAGAAAGTTGTTTGAAAGTAGGGCTGAAGACAAGAATAAATGATTTCCCAGTGATATTTCCATGCACCTAGTCAAATCCTCTCCAGTGATGTGCACGCACACACAGAAGTTTCATCCACATGTGTAGAGAAGTGTGGGGGTTTTTTTAGCATGCCAGTTTACACAGGATGAAAAAAGTGAAAAACAGCCATTGTCATGAGGAGTATGATGCAAACAAAACTTTCCAGACTTTGGAGGATTTTCCCTATTAGACTGTGGATTTATTCTTAAATATCCTTGCATATTGGGGTGGAGGGAGTGTGGAAATGCCTAGAAAGCACTGCTTCTCTGGGCACATTAGAGAGAAATAGCTGTTAAAAGAATCTTTATTCAGATATGTCACTACAGGGAATCCTACATCCAGAAGGATGAGCATCTGCGTCGCTTCTGCAAACACCTGCATTTACAGCTGAGAAAACACTGCCTTATTTAGGTCTTATTTGTCATATCACCAAGTGCCTCAGGCTCTTTCCTGCTTGCATCTTTCCCATTGCCTTTACTAAATCAAGAAGCTTAATTGCTCCTTCTGTTAAGTCTGAAAGATTATTTGTTACTGCCATTCATTTTAAAATTGTGATACTTTCTACCTGAAAAAAACTATTATAAACTATTTTAAGCATAAATCGTTTTGACCAATTCTTTTTCTACATTTTTTTCCTTATGTAGTAATTGTAGCAAATTCTGATTACAACCATTCTTATTACGTTATTCCAAGTAAGCGATTCAGAAATTACAGCATGCAGGGAAACCCGCTGCATTATTTTTTTGTGGTAGGGGACTATATCATTCATATGGATACAGTCTGAGCTTCTAACAAAACTGAAACAGGTGCTTCATAGAGCTTGCACAAAACAACCCAAATCTTTTTGGATAGGAAAAGTCAGCAACCATTGCAAATTCAGCCATCTGGCACTGTAGTGTTTTGATTATTTCCTTAGAAGATTGTTTGTGGAAAATGTATTCAATCTCAAACAATATGTGATCCAGAACAAGATTTTGCAAGGAGACACTATAATGGAGGTGTCTTTGAAAGTCTGTTCCAAGAATGGTGTATATATGGATATGTTCATGCATACGTAAGAATAGATAAGAATTTTAAATTGGTAAAACTGGGGGGTGGTATATTGATGTGAAAAGCTACTTACCATAAAGCCTCAATCATTCAATATCAAGTAAATCTGTTTAGCAATTATAACAGACACATCATCATTTTAACTCATTAGACAATTGTATACATTTTTTTCTTTCTTTTAAATTCAGCATTAGCAATTGAAGATGTGCAATATATGTTTGCTTGCAAAACTGAGGCTGAGTTCAAGGCACAGTATACTTTCCTAATTAAAATTATTTTTAGCAGAATTTCTTAAAACTTGCGGGGTGTTATATATTGGCATGAGTGGAGATCGACATGACCTTTCCCAGCAGTGCATGAAGACTGAGAATAGCAAGAAGATAAGCTAGAGGTGCAATCTTAGCACCACACTTTCAGTTACTGGTTGGTCATGTGTGATTTTCTGCTGGCCTTTACTAGCTTTTGCCTCCCTCTAGAGACTTTAGTCTTGCACTTAAACTTCACTCATTATTTTTTTCTTTTTTATAAAGTGCACAGTGAAGATTTAGAGAAAATGTTCCAGATGATAGACTGAAAATGCAGACGTGTGTCTGCCTAATGTACTACAAATCATCTCTGACCTGAACTCAACTCATTCAGGCAGGAGCTGTGCAGGCTGGCAAAAGATTAACATGGAAGTAACTGGTTAGGACTTGACAGGAGACACTGTTCCCAGAGAATGGCAATGGCAGGGCTACACTAACTCAAAATATCCCTTTAGAAGCTTTTATTAAAAGGAAGTTTCAAGTTTCCTTCTTTCAATTTCAGAAAAAAAAATGTCTTTCCCTGGAGATGAATTACATTTTAGAATTGGAATCAAGCCCTCCAGGTAGTATAATTACAAGTGCCTTACTCATTCAATCATACTTTAATGAAAGCCATGACTATTTAATGATATTTAATAGTCCGCATTTAATACCAATCTTTGTCTGAAAAATCTCTCTCTTGATCATGTAAAGGCCAGCATACTTATTATCCACACACTGTTATGCCATATAATACGCTAAGTTAGTGAGCATGTACAATCATAAGAGAACTTCATATTTCTTTTGCTGAAGCACAGGTGATTTCTGTTGACAGCATTTGCATTAGATTCTGCACAGTCAAAAGTGAAACGTCAGGAGTGGTTCTCATAGAATACTTTTCTACTGCCAATGCGTGTGCAGACTTTTCCATGCAGCAAGACAGTAGATGTCTATGATTTGTCATAGTTTCAATTTTATCTCAGTAAGTCTTCTGAACAGACAGAACCACAACACTATATCTTCCAAAAGAAAAAAAAATAAAAGCCAAACAGTCGAATTTATAAAACACAGTGCAAATCTAACATACTAGGTTTTCATTATCTCCCACCCCCCCAATCACATTGTTAATTTTTTTGTATCTGGCCTTCACCGTTTGTTTTGTTTCACTGTAAGCTCTCAGGGACAGGGACAATTCACATCTGTGCTTCACAGGAACCCAAGTGCACTCTTCACATGTAACAAATAGCACCATGCCAACCGTCTGTCTGTCCCATAATGGGACGTAGATGGTACATCCTGTTGGACTGCGATTATTCTGTCTGCAAATTTTCATTTGCACATTTTAAAGTCAAGCTAGAACTGAAAACCTAGATTTGGGTTAGTATATTTCTGTGAGTCCAGGGTATTTCTATGCAACTGAATCTCAAGAACAAATGTGAGATTTCTAAACTTTTTTAAAATTTAATTTGTAACTAGATATCGGAGTCCAGTTTCAAAATGTATATTTCCTAGGTTTATGTTCAATGAGTTTCTCTATTGCTGTCATAATTTTTGACAAAAGAAACCTATAATATCATTTGAAAATGTCAATGAAATCAGCTTATATGCTTAGAGAGAAGGAAAAAAAGGCAGTAACATATAAGGGAGATAGTGTATCTGAAAATTAAGATCTAGGCTAATGTTAATTAAAGATATGGACAAACTAGGAAGAAAAGGCACTCAAGGGGACTGTAGCAACAACAACACAGAGAGCAATAACTGTTTAGTCCACAGTGTTGACTGGGAAAACATCAAGGGGCAGTAAATGCAAAATATTTTGCCTTAACACCAGTATGACCTCTGCCAAGATCTCCTGTAGCAATTAAATTTCTCATTTATTGCCAATGTAAAACATAGCCTGACTTGTCTTTGGAAGTAAAGGCTTGTGCACATGGAAGTGCAAGAGCCTGACAGCTCATAACAGAAGACACTGATTGCAGCAGAAAGAATGAATATTGATGGAGAATTCAGAACAAAGGACAAAATTCCAACAGGAAAGTCAGTCTGGTATCAAAGCATCCTTCCTGTTCAAGATTCAAAAAATCTTGAGAAACAGATGACTTTCACTTGGGTTTATACACTTGAAAATGTTCAAATTCTCATTTGTCATTTTTACGTTCAAGTAATGTAGGAGAGGCACCTACAGACTGAGAACAATAGAAGAGCTCCATATCCCTTTAGCAATTATTAGAAGTTGTCCTGCATGTCCTGAACGTATACAGTTTAAATCAATGCTGATATCTCCTGACAGGCCATAGCACAGCTGGTTGTCATATCCTTCCAGCAAAAAACACAGTATTGACAGGCATTCCATACATAGACTTGGCGTCACATGACGTGCTGTTTTTCCTATACCTAACTATTTTCTTAAATCCAGTTTGAATCTACTTCTCAGTCTTTTAAAGGAAAAAGGCCACTGTGTTTGTCATTTCTAAGGTGTAATTTAACCATTTTACTGTCAAGGTATCAATCATGTTCTTATACTTGGAAACAGTAACTGAGTTAAAATTCTCATCATTTCATGTGAGGAATTTAAATTTGGTTGCAAAGACCAAACCTAGCACTTATTACAAAGTGAGCTATTGTAATGCATTGCAAACATCTATGTTGACAAGGTTAAGCATCAGTAATTTTTTAGTCTTACGTGGATAACAGCATTGAGATTTCAGGACTCCTTCAGAGTGTCTCTCTCTAGTACACTGGACAGACCCTGGAGCAGAGCTGCTTTACAAGTGTTTTCAATTTATCTCTATGGAATTCTGTCTAGACGGAGGCGGCAAGGTAAGGAACTTGCTGAAAGCCTACATTGTTCTCAAGAGCTCCTCTATGTTTTCCAGTCACCTGACTGACTGCTATCCTGGCTAGTGCCCACACATCATATCATGCGGGTTTTGCTCAGAAAGAATCAAGCTAGGCCATTAGCTTCTTACCCAGGTTATAAGAAACTTATGTCTGTTTGTGAGAAAGCTTTCAGAAGAGTTCTAAATCTCCTCTGAACCACGAGGACAAATTATGTGAATCAGAGATGACTCAGTGTGAAAACAGGCTCAAATTCAGGCTTTTCAGTGTGTAGATGTGTGCCTTTTTTTTTTTCAATGCACCTTTGCAGCCCTATTTGTACCAAGTCTTCACACTGGTGTCTTTCCAAGCAATTTATTTAGTCCTCCTGCTTTGCACAAACACTTATTCATCTCTGTAGGATGCCAGTCTTTCAACCTTCTTCTAGTCTCAGTTCAAATTCTTAGCTTATTAAACTGCATATGTTACTCCCACTGTAAGTTTTAGCAGCAGGATGCATTTGTTTCTTTCTCTCTTTCATCAACCCTGTTATTTTTTCTGAGCTAAAAAAATGCTAATAATGCTTAAGCAGGCAGGCAATACTGAGCTTTCACATCTAAATGTCATTCTCTAGCACAGCAACTACTGAAATAACCCATGAAAGTACTGGAAGTAGTTTATAAGATTTTTTTATTCCAGACTATTCTTTCCCTGTAAGTTATGTGATTGGAAACTACTCACAGATAGAATCATTGAAATCATGAGCTTTATGAACCATGCAAGTGACAAACAATGGACTAGCCCCTAAACCTTTATTAACTTCTTTCATTTTGGCAGTATTCCTGGTTTGCTTAGCTTTTTTTGCAATAGAAGGCCAAATTGTGAGACCTTCTTTCTTTTCCTTTCAGGTGAATCGTAAATTAACTCCATCAATGAAGAACAGACAACAGGATTGCATCTAATCCTGTGTACAGTCTCCAATTTCATGTGTTTATTCTGTAGCATTGCCAGTTTTCCTCTTCAGGCAAAGTTATTTGAGCAGATATTCTGAAAAACTCATGGAGCCTGGGTCTTCTTTCCACAGGTCCCAGGATTTTAGATTTATTAAATCTTAAAAATGTATTTAAGCTACTCAAACCTTAACTTTATTCAGCAAACATAAATACCTGTTTAATAGTTAAGTTCACTTTGGTTTAATTCTTTCTGCAGCAAAGTCTCTGTTAACAATGTGCTTACCCACAGGATCTCTAATTAAAGCCTGTACGTAAGTTTTCTCTTACTGAGTAACCTGCAGTATGGATAACTACACTTGCCACACAACTACAGCTAACAAAGATGCCAAAACCCAGTGCATTTTGCAAAGCAACAAGCTCTGTCCATAATTGAAATTTAGGAAAAAAAAAAACCATCTTGTGAAGACTAATTCATAAAAAAGAAACACAACAGAGACTACACCAAGATATTCAGAGTGCAGAGATGAGCAACTGGGAGAGGAAGTGTCCTTTAGGTGTGGTATTTGTTAGTTTTAATCTTAAATTCTTTTTCTATCTAGAGGTCTACAAAATTTTCTACAACAGATACATGGAAAATATTACATGACAAGAGTTGGATTCCAGGTTTCAGCAGTTTCCCTTGTCAGCTTTATGAAGGAAAATGACATACGCTAACAACATAGATTTCTTTTTAGTTAACCTTTACATCGTTTATACTTGGGAAATATCCAAGATGAAATTAACCAAAAGAACAGATTAGCTGTTGCGGCAACTGTAGTTGTATACAACTGTTTATGGATACAAATATATCCAACAGAATAACTAGACAAGTTGCTAGTGGTTATTTCTTTTCCTCTTCATTGTCGTTGACAGGGACCATGTCAGAATTAAGGATTTTACTAAAGACCGAAGTGTGCCTAATCTTTACACAGAAATAGAACAGAATAGAAATAGTAGTCTGATATACATGCAATTCTTGAAAGTGGGAACAAAGAAATTGCTCTGATCCTGCTCTTGAAGCACAATCTGAGGGATCTGAAAAGAGGAGACTGGGGGAGGGTGCACAGTGAGGATTAGGCTACTAACCAAAAAAGGATTAACCCCAAGTCATGCTTCTCCAATGGAATACTCTGTTGGGAGGGATGGATCTAAAGCCTAAGAGGCTCTTGCACTCTGAATGGGACAGTAAAATCGACACAGCACCAGTTCATGCATTAATTAACCTATAAAAGCCTACTCCTAGTTGCTGAAGATATCATGAAGGTCTTTTCTAAATAAAAGTAAGGGATTTTTTAGGTAGTTTTGATAGCTAAGAAAAGCATATAATAAAATGCACTGAATCTCTTTAGGGCATTCTGATAGAGTGGGAACAGTTTTGAATACAAATGTGCAATAAACTACCAATTATGAAAAGAATCCAATTAGCTTGTTCTTGAACACTGAATATTTGCTTTGCATAAATATTCTTTATTATACAATTGAAGAATGGGGGAAAGGTAACTGTGGAGATCACAGGAGGGAGGATTTTTTTCTTGCTTCAAAAGCAAAAGCAAAGGCTAAAAGATTTCACAGAATCACAGAATCATCAGGTTGGAAGAGACCTCTGAGATCATCGAGTCCAACCATACTTGTATCCTTACTAAGCCACGTCCCTAAGAAAGTCACCTACCCATCTTTTAAATACATCCAGGGAAGGTGAGTCATCGACCTCCCTGGGCAGCCTGTTCCAATGTCTGACCACCCTCTCAGTGAAGAAATTTTTCCTACTGTCAAGTCTAAACCTCCCCAGGCTCAGCTTGCAGCCATTTCCTTTCATCCTATCACTTGTCACTTATGAGAAGAGACCAACACTCACCCCGTCACACCCTCCTTTCAGGCAGTTGTAGACAGTGATGAGATCTCCCCTCAGCCTCCTCTTCTCCAAGCTAAACAACCCCAGTTCCCTCAGTCTCTCCTCACAGGACTTGTTCTCCAGCCCCTCCCCAGCCTCGTTGCCCTTCTCTGGACACACTCCAGCCCCTCAATGTCCTTCCTGTAGTGAGGGACCCAAAACTGAACCCAGCACTCAAGGTGTGGCCTCACCAGTGCTGAGCGCAGGGGCACAATCACCTCCCTGCTCCTGCTGGCCACGCTGGGTCTGACACAGGCCAAGATGCCATTGGCCCTCTTGGCCACCTGGGCCACTGCTGGCTCATGTTCAGTTGCTGTCACCAACAGCCCCAGGTCCTTCTCTGCCAGGCAGCTCTCCAGCCACTCTTCCCCAAGCCTGTAATACTGCATGGGGTTTTTGTGACCTAAATGGAGGACTCCGCACTTGGCCTTGTTGAACTTCATCCCGTTGGTCTCAGCCCATCGATCCAGCCTGTTCAGATCCCTCTGCAGAGCCTCCCTACCCTCAAGCAGATCCACACTTGCACCCAGCGTGGTGTCATCTGCAAACTTGCTGAGGGTGCACTCAATGCCTTCACTGAGATTGTTTATAAAGATGTTGAACAAGAATGGACCCAGCACTGAACCCTGGGGAACACCACTCGTGACTGGTTTCCAACCGGATTTAACTCCATTTACCACAACTCTTTGGGCCCGGCCATCCAGCCAGTTTTTAACCCAGCAGAGGCTGTGCCTGTCCACGCTGATGACAGCCAGTTTCCTAAGCAGAATGCTGTGAGAAACAGTGTCAAAGGCTTTACCAAAGTCCAGGTGCACCAAATTCACGGCCTTTCCCTCATCCAATAAACAGGTAATCTTGTCATAGAAGGAGATCAGATTGGTCTGGCAGTTCCTGCCTTTCATGAAACCTACCCATTTGGAGTAGAGTTGGCTCACTGTAATGGGAAAAAAACAAAGGCAAAATAGAAAGGTATCAGCAAAGCAATGCTATAATTGCAAATGTTAACAAGAACTACAAATCAGGCCAATGTTACAGTACAGACAGGCTTTTCAGTGACTGTATATTCTATTATTGTATCTGAAAGGTCCTCTTGCCTGAATTTAGGATTACGATTAACCTGACAATGGAAACCATGTTATTGATGCTTCTTGGTGCACCTGTAGAATTGGGAACAGATCTGGTGTCCTTACTTACGTGCTGAATTAATTGTTTTCGTCCAGGTATGTTCCTTTTTAGATGAAAAACACAGTATTATGAAAAGCTACTCTGAATATTCTCTTTTAGTGGTGTGTGGTTTTGTCCACAGACGTTGTAACTCTTTTTCTTTTATACTTTACCTGCAATGTTCCTGTTCTCTTCATAATTTCTTGTCTCTTAAGATCCACTTCATTTTTAACACAGTGCATTTGAATAGCTTTCTACCAACATTGCCTACTGTTGTCATGTCCTCTCTTTTCTTTTAATTTCTTAGAGAAGTCTTTCAATACAGCTTGCTTAATCTGCATTTTGAAATCTCCTTTGGGTAGCTGGAGTAACTTGTGACTACCTCATGGAAATCAGGAAGCAAAATTAAGCACTCAATTTATTTGAATGCCTCGACCACCAATACTATTGTGACTGTTGACCTTCATGCTTCTTCATTAGGGAAACAGAGATTGTTTACTTTGCTTACCAGTGCTATTGAGCAAACAAGCACTGAAAACTCGATATTTTTTGCAAAATAGGAGCAAAATCACATAGTGACTTAACAAAAAAAAAAATCTTTTATTGACATCTTCAGCAGAAAATATACGCTGTTTATCCCAGCTTTAAGTGCCCCTTTGTAAATTTTCTCTAAGTGAAGCCTCAAATATTCTATGACCCCTTATTTTCGGAAAGATTTCTATGCTTAAACAATCTGTTTTTCAGCCTCCAGAAGGACTGGTTAGGCTTGCTAAATTCTTTTAAGACTTAATTAATTTAGCATTAGGAATGGCATAAAATAGTGTAATTTCTTAATTTCTTTAAAATATTCATAAGAAGGAGCTGATACTTTTGAAGTTTGTGATTTAACAGTTATAAATGTAGTATACGGGCCAAACTTTCAAAATGAATCCTAAAATTGGTGGCAATATATCTTAATTTCTGCCTGGATCTCCTTTCCATACAGTAGGAGAATACACACATGGTAAGAGGAACAAGTCAAATTATGCCTTACACCTAGATAAATCCATTTAGCTCCAAATGTCTCATTGTGGAGCCCATTAATGCAACGTTTGACCTATGAAGTGGAAGAGTGACAGCGAAGCATACTTTGCTGTTAAAAGAAAGCTGTATCTGCAAGGAACAGACTCTTTCCTTACACCTTATCCTACTTGCGTGCAAATTATGATGGGCATTTCTAATAGTCTACACAATCTGCAAAGCCTCAAGGCATTTGTGATTCAAAACTGCAATGACATAATGTTTTGGCCTAAGGCACAGGCAGCAAGAGTACAACTGGCAAACAGAAGCTACACTGAATGAATTGCACTTCTGAAGAATGAACTGTTCTGGTGGTGCTTGACAGGTGAGAATGAAAACAAATTTTCCCTATATATCTGCCCAGTAACAGGACAGATATGCTAGGAAAAGGATCACATCATGAACGCCATGCTGCCAGCTTCTCCATATCCTGCAGGATTACATGAGAGAAGAACAGGTATGCAGACGAAAGAATCTTTTATAATATATTGCGGGTAAATTAATAGATGTAAGTGGATGGACTTCCAGGGGTTAAGTTAGTGGCTAGCACAGTGGCAGTGTAAGTGAATGAACTGGTAATAACAGCCATGAAAGTAATGACAGAGTGATATAGGCAAAGAAGAGCAGAAGAAAAAGAAATTATTGAAATCAATATGTGTTTTCCTTTACATTGAAACAATTATTCCATTGGATGCAGAATTTCTAGTTCTTCAGAAATCATTTCCTCAAATCTAGAGTACCTAAATTATGCTCCTCTCTTAGCCAAAAGTGTTGTAACATAATGAAATAATTAGGAAAAGCTTTCCACATTCATTCATTTTTTAAATACCTTGTATAAATGAAATACATGAGGAAGGGAGTGCAGGAGTAAAGAGCAGTGTCAAGAGGATAGTAAGCATCTTAAAGGAAGTAAAAGTTTTAAATTCAAATAAATATTTTCCTGAAGAGAGTAAGGAATCATATGAGCAGTCTGACAACTGAAGCAGCAAGGGGTTTGTTAGGAAAGGAACCATATTCTCATCTCTTTATCCTGTCCTCTATCTACTTGGTCACTGGGCCAACTTTTTTCAGTACATTTTATCATGATGATTAAAATCTACGAATGGAAATGGGTAAAGACCCATTCTCTGCTGATTTTCTACACTCAAATCAAGGCCACCATTCAGCAAAGAGAGCAGCAGTTAGAAGTGTCATGCCCAGCCACTAGGCAATACAACTAGGTGCCAAAATTCCCCTTACATTGTATAAGAGGCAGCTGGGTATTCAGGATACCAGTGCTCTAGATCAGAAACCAAGCTTATAGGAAACGCCTAAAGCAAGCCAGTTTCTGCTAAAGTTCCTTCCATCATCCGCCTACCTCATTGTTCAGACAGGCACTTGAAAAATGAGAGTTTAAATCCAGACACTGCACCAGCAAGTGGAGTTGTGATATTCTGATACAGATAATGTTTATCATTTACCTTGGAAAATATCAGTGAGAAAACAGAAATGTTCCAGAGACTCTCTGGCCTCAGCCAAGCAACCTTACTTCTCAGATTAAAAGTGTCAGGCAAAGAAAGGTGCCAAACCAATTAGCTCAGTCTGCAGAAGTCCTACTGAGGAGGTTCTACAGGTTCAACAGGTAAAATAATACAACTATAGATAACCTGGAAACTTTCTGTGGAATGTTTCAGGCATTTATGACTTTATAAGCACCAATCAGATATTTTCTTGCATAATTTTTCTGAACATGTGCTCTTAAATTCCACTTCTACCAGTTCACTAGTTTATTTAATGTCTTCCTAAGCTCAGTTAAAGGCTTCGGTCCACTGTGTTTCCTTCAAAATTAAACTGTAGCTGTAAAGTGTTTGTGTCATCTTTGACAGGTTCTTTATTAACAAGTTTCATAACGCTAAAAACAAAAGGATTCACTTGCCTTTTAAAGGGTTTAGATTTCACCTGTATGAGATTCCTGTTACTGTTCTGTACATAGCTTATTTTGTTCCTCCACCCATCTCCCTGTATATTTTTATTTTTCTGTTAAAACTGTGAGATTTGTGGTTTTCTGGTACATATTCAAGGAGCGGAACAATACACACGTTATCTAAAAATATGCTGCTACATAACCCAATAATTTTTACCTATTGGCATTTTGAAATGTCAGGACAGTGTCTTACCTCTGAAGTTATTCTGAACTACAGAGTCAGATGTTTAAAAAGAAAAATAGTTTATCTAATACGCAGTCCATGTCTACCAGAGAAAAATAGATTGGCAGGATTTCTGTGTAGTTTAAAATAAAACAGCTTAATATTGTTTATATTACAGAGGAACTATACAAGGAAACAATGGTAAAGTTATACAGAATAAGCTGTAGAACCAGGAAGGTAAGTCAGAGCTTTCTTTGCTCCATGCAAAAAAATTCCTATCAGAATATAGGGTTTCACTCACTAGACAGGACTAGGTCAAGGAGACTAAGTAGTACACAGTGCTTGTCCTTACTTTGGGGAAGATTACAGTAGTAGTGTAAGTGAGCACCACTTCGAAAAAGGTGAGAAAATACTCAGTTCCCATTCACACGTTAGGCATCTTTTCACTATACAGATTGATGCGATTTCTGTTTCCAAGGAGCTGACCCAACTCGAAATTATAGTGTTCTATTGAACGGAATGGCAGAACTCTTTTTGAGGTCCATGTAGCAGGGCTAGATTCAGTTCTCACCGAAAGGATAATGACAAGAGAGCGAAAGAAAGGAAATATGGAATCTGTAGAAAACTTGTATCTCCAAAATTCCTTTCCTGCTTCTGTCACCAGGTGGATGCAGAGTAGCTTACCAAGACCTCCAGCTTCTGTGTTAAAGCTAAATCAATTTTGAGACAGCTGTTGTATCACACTCATTCTACTTCCTTTCAGCTGTTTTTAGGGGTTGGTTTCAAACCAGAAATCTTTAAAGATCTAAGTTTGTCCAAAGTACAATTGACACAGTTATTATCTACTGAATAAATATCATATAGAAGACTTTCCCTGCTAAAATGAAATATTGCATCAAAGATTGGTGGTAGCTTTTCTTTTCTCAACATGTCTGAAATGTGGGGAGAGGACTGTGGAAAGTAGCCTTAGTACTAGCAGTTTCAAAACAAAGATTCCCTACTTTCATCTAAGATGCATACTGACAATTGTTTTTATTAACATACACTTCACCTTTTTACATTTATAAATATTTTTTTTAGGCAGAAATAAATTCCTTGCCCCACTGCAACTTAAATGTCTCCCACATAATAAGACGTTCAATTCCCAGCAGTTTTCTTGTTTGATTGCAATTAGCACAGACAAGGGATTGTAAACAGGAGTGCCTTTAGCAACAGAAGTAGGCTTTTCCTAAAACACCCCCTGAGAAGTTAGTAATTTACAATTACACACAGAGATAACTGTAATTTATTTGGAATAAACATGTGAGGTATAGATTTAATCCTGTCAAAAAAAAAAAATATGAAGATTGTCAAATAAATTGCACCTTTCTGTGTGCTGCTGCTTTGGGACTGAAATTTTACATGCAAAAAACCCTACAGTGTTGCTCAGATGACAAATGAATAATCAAGAGTACTGTAATTACAGTGCTTAAAACTGAGAGAGGGGTCATGAAAACTGACATTTAAATTTTGAAGAGCTAGGAAGATTCATGGACTCTGGAACTTTACCAGAAGCAGATATGTAAATACACAGTACTATAGAGAGAGCTTAAACAGGAGTGCCCGTGCAGTAACTGCCTTTAAATTACTTCTATAAAATAGAAGTAATAAAATTATGAAGTAAAAAATTACTTCTATAGGCATAAGTAAAGGGGGCAAGAAACCTTTTCAGGTGCTGCAACTGAGTCACTTATGTCTTAATTATTATTACAGTCTCTGGCATACTTTGGACCATGCGAATTCGCACTCTCTCAAATCATTCCAGGCATGGTTTGTGAAACAGCAGAGGTCACAAACAATTGCCAGTAAATGACCTTGGTTTGCAAGGTAAAGAAGCTTAATTAACAGCATTAATTAACTACAGGTCAATGTCATTTTGTGTTTGAACCAGAGAACACACCTATTTAATTTGCCAGTGTAGGCACAGATTAATGGACTCAGGGAAGACTCCTAGAATGATTGTGGTTTACACCACGTGATAAATCCAGAATGGAGATTTCAGCTGCAACATAATTTAGGGTTCAAATCAATCAATGTCTAAATCCTATATTCTTCATATCCAGCTCCTCTACCTCCCCACCACAGTGCGGCACAAGGGGAGAGAGGGGCTGCACTGTGGTCTGCAATTGGAGCTTGCTGGGAACATCCACATCCGGCATGGGGCAAACCTGGCTGCTCATCACAGGCATCGCCTTGCAATAATGACAAATCCCCTTACTGTACCCTCCCCTGCTGCTCCTCCTCGTACAGATCCCAAGATGCAGTCAGACCAAGAAGAAGTAAATGCATAAAATCATCTCAGTTACCAAGAAACTGAGCACATGCAGAATTTTACATATTTTTTTACTGTTTAATGTTAGTTTTCGTAGATAGACTGAAGTGATTCTGGAAATGCAGCTCATACTTAGTGTTTTGCAGTTGTCTGACTGTTATAATGAAAGGCTCTGCCAACACATATACCAGCATTTTTTGGAAAATGGATCAGTTCTTGTCATCCTAGGAGATGTTACTCAGGGAAACAGGGACACCTTCTCACTGGCTGCTGCTCAGACCCTCCAGTGGCAGCACCAGATATAACAGAGCTGCAATACCAGCACAAGCCATTGATGCATGGTGTTTGATTTTAAAGACCAGTTTTCTTATCACTTTCTCATAGGACAGCAGCCTTCCCGAGATACTGAATTACTATTAATTATTCCATTAGCCATAGGAATCTCCTGGGCTACCTGTCACTGTTTGCACAAACACCAAATAAACACTAAGGTGTTCTGCTGTGTATTTTCGGGGTTTCCAACCAGCCCAGGGAACTGTGAGCTATTAGTAGAAAATATAAAGTTTCAATCAGTCAGAAAGGTTTAATCCTTGCAAAAATCTCACTGTGCAACACGGTGTATTTTTAATATTCATAATGAGATGAAACAGGATAACTTGGTGGGTCATCAATATTGAATGGAAAAGCAGAATGCATGTTCGCTTTAAATGCAATGAAAAAACATTTCATTTCAGACTTCTTTAATAAAGTGTTCCAATACTGTACAGACATAAAAACTTAGCATGAAATAAAAGCTAAGCTTTAGTTCAATTTCTTAATGAAACTTAACCTGCTAGTAGAAATAAAGCTATGGGAAAAAATTAGTTAATATTTGACAACTGTTTTCAGGGAAATCGGAAAGGTATTCAGAATTATCTGTACATACAAATTAACACTCAATTTTAAAATAACTTATTAAGAAAGAAGAAAAAGAAATTAGAATAATACTTCAGGCTGTTCTGTTACTTTGTTTTAAACTAATTCATGAAAGAGAAAAATGTGAACAAGAGTAACCTGGAAACTTTTTTTGTCAAAATGTCTAGTTTTAAAAGGATGCCTTGAAACAGCAGGATGTAGGGCATACCAATCATCATATTTATACTGAACTTTATAGCCTGGCAAATACAACTTTGCCATTGCTAATAAAGCCCATATGCTTTGAAGTGACTCAATTCTTCGAGGTCTCAGGACTTGTTTGGGCTGGTCCTGGCCTGAGAACTTATAGTTCATTTAACTGTGATAGCAATTTTCTATCAGTCAAGTAGTTCTTGCCTAAATTTGTATTAGTTTAGGTTTACTCAACAGCGATAAAAAGCATTGACTAGAATCATGACTCTAGAACATAACACTGTGGGGGTCCCAGACTGCAAACTCAAATCACAGTGGCCACACCACAGTCACTACAGGAGGGCAGCCTTGTGAATTTCAGAAGTTTCAGACATAACGAGGAGAATGGAAAACAGATTAACTGGGAATCAATGAAAAGAGAAAGCATGTGAGGTGACATTCTTAACAGAAAAAAAAGTCAAACAAGCAGACTAGAGACTCGGGAGACAGGAAAAGGAGACGTGAACATCACACTCATCCTGTGAAGATGCCAGGACATTGCCACCTCTTTGTAAAGTGTCCCTCCTGGTCTTTCTGGGGAAGTCTGAAACATCAACTTTGGGACATCACTAGAGCAACATTGGAAAGTCAGGCATGTCTTAGGCCAAGGAGAATCTGGAGATGCTAGGAAGTTCTGTAGTAACATTTTATACTGTATTATTAATGAGACCTTTCCGGGTTAATTAGGGTTTTTAGCATCATTGCAACTGGGCACCTCATAACTCTTTTTGCTATTCTGATTACTCTGTTCAAGTTAGACTGACAATAATGTCTCAAGTCCCTAAGCAAGGTTTGTTTCCTTTTGACCATACCAACATTTTGAGTGCAGTGGTATCAAGATGGACTTTGATAGTGAGCGTATAGAATTGTTAAAAGTTGGTTTTGGACAATTACAGAGGCTGTGAAATTGACAGAGAAAAATTAGAAAAAATATGTACTCAAAAGAGCTTAAAAACAGATAATTTAGATATGGTAAATACAATTTTCACCATTTTTCAACAAAGCACTAGGAGATGTAATTTGAAAATATGTATAATCAAAGTCATATGAAATAATGTCAACAGTGAAAAATTCACCAAACACAACAGCTACTACATTTTCCCCATTTTATCAGCAGTGCTGATGACTGAGCTTGCCCCACAGTATCCCAAAACCAGTAAGCTATTAAATACATTAACTCTTCTATCTATCAAGACAAAAATATTTAAATGTCTCTTTTATGAAGTCTGCCAAATGCACTTGAAAGGATAAGGTGGAAACAAAAGAGTACAAGAAGCTTTCCACACTCTGTGATACTATGTAAAAGACCACATGTGATCATAATCTTTGTATTTCTATGTCTGATCCAAAAATTTTTGAAGACAAGTGGAGTCCCTGCAGTGGACAGTCAGACCCGCCAGTGGCAGAGTGATGTGGCTACAAAGAGAGATCTGAACAGGCTGGATCGATGGGCTGAGACCAACGGGATGAGGTTCAACAAGGCCAAGTGCAGAGTCCTCCATTTGGGTCACAACAACCCCACACAGCGTTACAGGCTTGGGAAGGAGTGGCTGGGGAGCTGCCTGGCAGGGAAGGACCTGGGGGTGTTGGCTGACAGCGGCTGAACATGAGCCAGCAGTGGCCCAGGTGGCCAAGAGGGCCAATGGCATCTTGGCCTGTGTCAGACCCAGCGTGGCCAGCAGGGGCAGGGAGGTGATTGTGCTCCTGTGCTCAGCACTGGTGAGGCCACACCTCGAGTGCTGGGTTCAGTTTTGGGCCCCTCACTACAGGAAGGACATTGAGGGGCTGGAGCGCATCCAGAGAAGGGCAACGAGGTTGGGGAGGGGGCTGGAGAATAAGTCCTGTGAGGAGAGGCTGAGGGAACTGGGGTTGTTTAGCCTGGAAAAGAGGAGGCTGAGGGGAGATCTCATCACTGTCTACAGCTGCCTGAAAGGAGGTTGTGATGGGGTGGGTGCTGGGCTCTTCTCACAAGTGACAGTGATAGGACAAGAGGAAATGGCGACAAGTTGTGCCAGGGGAGGTTTAGACTGGACATTAGAAAGAATTTCTTTTCTGAAAGAGTGGTCAGGGGTTGGAACAGGGTGCCCAGGGAGGTGGTGGAGTCGCCATCCCTGGAGGTGTTTAAAAGATGGGTGGATGAGTTCCTTAGGGACAGGGGTTAGTGGGGAGGTGAGCATGGTTGGACTCAGTGATCTGAGAGGTCTCTTCCAACCTTATGATTCTAAGGTTTTATCAAAGGCACCAACTCTCAAGTCCCAGGCTGTTGTGTTTTGATCTTCCTCAGATTTCTCTTTATGGCCCTGATACACTGTTCTTAGTCATAGCCTGGAAAGTAGAAACTGCCAACAGTAATATTGATCCTCCTAGCTGACATTATCAAATCCACAGGGTTGGGGACAAAGTAAGAGAGATCAAAGCCATAGATCTGGCCCTCATGACTGTTTTGGCTAAGCTACTTAGGCTACATTCTCTTTTCTTAAAGAGCAAATTTAAACGTTTTTATTTCATTCGTAAATTTCCACAGAGGTTGTCCAGTGGAAGAGCACCAGGCTGATTGTTTCATTCTTTGCTTTAAACAATTATCTTAACCTAGTCTTAGTTGAACACAGTTTTATGCAGTTCTTTCAGACTTTTGCAATGGAAAAGGGGGGGGAAAAAAAGAGACAGAAAGTAGGAACAAGAAAGAAAGAGAAAAATTAAAAACCTGTAAATGTTTCATTTTCCCACTAAATACACCTGTTTCCCTGGAAAGACAGTTTTCATCAGAAAGCATGTTATGGACCTCATAATTGTTTTCCTTCATAAGAAAATGTAGCAGGCAACAGTCATTCAGAATCTTATTCCATGATCACGTAGTATTTGCCAGTAGCCATTTCTGAATGAATAGAAAAAAACATTATAATGTCACTCAAAAATGTTGTTACATGCCTGAGTTAGAATGTTATATACATTTGTATTTTAGTGAGTACTCTTCAGCCTTCATTGGAATCTCTGCAGTATTTCCGTATGTACTACAAAACATTCTATGCTTCTTCAAATGCAAGCACAAAACCATTGTTATCGTTCTATCTCTCATTATATCTACCTTTTCAGTGGATTTCCTTCTTTTGAGATCAGCACTCCTTTTCCATGCTAAAAGCTTGGGAAATTTTGCAATAATTTACAAGATACTATTTTAGACAATTTCTGTAGATTATTCCTAACTAGCAACTTCAGAAGTGTCATTTTGGTCCCAAGACTGTGAGTTACAAGAGCAAGTCCTGCTCCCAGCTTTGCCACAAATCTGCTGAGAGGTACATTGCTCCTTTGCAGTACTATGCTTCCCCTCTGGCCCTTTCCAGGTAATTGTCTTTGCTTATTCTGTGTTACACTGGATTTATCATAAGGCAAGAATTTTCACCCTTAGGAGACTGAAAGCATACACTCAGCTGAATGAACATTCTGAGATTTTAAATTAGCTATTATAATTCATAAAAGGTAGATTAGATTACCCTAGCACTCTTACATAATAACAGTTATGCACAGCATTAGTTAAGCGCATTTTCATGTTTCAGATGGCCATGAATTGTAACACTCCAAAGACAAAACCTAAAATACATTACATAGATTCTTAGGAAATATAAATCTGCTCTTACTTTTAAAGTTAAGAGCCTTGTGTCACTGAAGAAAACAGAGTATTTGTTCTAGAATACCTCTCACTCTGGGCAGCACAACAATTTTTGCAAAATTCTAGGACATTTTAATGTGTCTTATATGGAATACGTACAATAATCACCAGCACACAAGGGTTATACAAAACTAAAGTCTTTAACCCAAGGAAGTCCAGAGAGTGTTAGAGAAGTCATTGATTTATTTTCATATAGAGTTCATCTTTATTTTGGATGGCAAAATTTCTCTTTCGTTGAGGAGTAAATTGTTAATTCCAAGATGAATCTTACATTCACACCCTCAGGTCATTTTCCAAATCATTCATGATTGCAGGGCTATTTTTGCAGAGAGCTGTCAGCGTGAATCACAGAGGAACAATTAAATAAGTATTCATGAACATTAGTAATGGTTACTTTATTAGTAGTAGCAGATTGAAAATATCTTGCTATGCAAAGATGGTGCTGTCCTTCCAACTCAAGGCTGTGGAGAAAAAAGGATATTATCCAGTTCAAATAAAATGCAATGACTGTCATGACTGCAAATAATCAGTATTCACTGCCAGTTTAACACAAGGTAGAGGAAGGAAAGGAAAAGCAAATTAAGTTCTAAAGAAAAACCTGAAAGAATCAAGACATTTTATAGCCACAGCACTGGATTCTATTGTATTACTTCTTTTCTTCTGTGTGTCACTTATGCTACAAATCTCCCCTCATGAAGCATAGGAGTCACCTTTGCTGCTGAGGCATATATAGCCCCAGCAATCCAGTCTCAACTATGCAAACACCCACATATGGCTGGCACAGAACTTGTTTCCTTCTGTATCTACCAGCTAGCCAGCATCTGGTGTCACACAAGAAAAAAGCAAGTAATCCAATGAGAGCATCCTTTTTTTCTCCAGCTCTGTTACGTCAGACTTCTATTCTGCCTTTGCCTTTCCTATGATAACCACTACTAGACACAGAAATAAATGAGGTTTTTTAAGGTCACTGTAAATAACTCATGCACTAGTAGTCAGCAGCAATATTCTCCTGCATACAGCTTAAGTATACAAGCATTTTATTTCATCTTTTGTTTTTACATTCCTGAGTTTCTTCTTCTTTCAAAGCACAGAGCTGAACATGTTATTTGTTGTTTCATTTGTTGTTTCATAGGCATGAATGGTCACTAGTTGTCTACCCACAATAAATACTTATTTTCAAGAAATATTATAGAAACATAGAATCATAGAATGACCTGAGTTAGAAGGGACCTACAAGGATCATCAGGTCCTATCCCTATTTGGACAACCCCAACATTCACACCATGTGTCTGAGGGAATTGTCTAAGTGCTTCTTGAATATTGTCAGGCTTGGTGGCATGACTGCTTCTCTGGGGAGCTGTTCCAGTGCTCCACCACCCTCTGACTGAAGAACCTCTTCCTAATATCCAACCGAAACCTTCCCTGACACATCTTCCTGCCATTCCCTTGAGTCCTATCATTGGTCACCAGAGAGAAGAGCTCAGTGCCTGCTCCTCCTCCTTCCTTTTTGAGGAAGCAGTAAGCTGTTTTTTTCACTACCATTATTCATCAAGTATAAATTTACCTGTTGTAGCAAGGTTACTGTTGTAGAGCATGTATTACTGTGAGTAATGTTAGAAAATTTTCCCTGGATTTTAAGAGAGTAGGTGTGGACTTTCAGTGAGACTACAGAAAACTGGTATCAGTCTGCACGTGTGTGTGTGTGTGTGTGTGTGTGTATTTAGATTTGGAAGTGGGCAGGTCTCAGCTGAACAATCTTGCATGAACGAAGAAAAAAAAATGCTATGATGAATCACAATGCAGTATAAATCAGAATGTTTTGAAGGCATAATATGAGGTCTGACATAAAAAAAAACAAGACTAACCCTATAGCTCATGAACCAAGAGTGGGAGGGAAGAGACAAAGAGATCAGAGAGATGGTTACAGAACATGTTCCAATCTGTTACAATGAGACAAGACTCAACTCAATTGTTTCACTCAGTAAAATTGGATATGTTTTCAAATATAGACATTTTCTTACCCTTGGTTGGAAAATGTTGGTGTGCAAGAGTGAACAGCAAGTTAACATCATGACAATGCGCCAGCCCACAACACTTTGGCTGTGAAGTTTTTAGCTAATAACAACATCACAGTGCTCAAGCACCCACCCTTTTCACTAAACACGTCTCCTTGCAATTTCTACCTATGCTGAAAGATCAAGTCAGTATGCAAAAGAACTTGTTTTTTGTCGGTATAAGATGGAGAAACAAGCTGACAGAAACTTCAAACAGTTCAACAAGGGGAAGTGTCAGCTCCTACACCTGGGTAGGAACGACCTCAGTCACCAGTACCTGCTGGAGGATGGTCAGCTGGAGAGCAGATTTGCGGAAAAGCCCCCAGAGTGCTGGTGGATACCAATCTGATCATAAATCAACAATATGCCCTTGCCCCAAAGAAGACCAATGGCATTGTGAGCTGCAAAAGAAGGAGCATTGCCAGCAGGTCAAGGAATGTGATCCTTCTCCTCTAATCCAGTCTGGTGAGGTCATAATTGGAGCACTGTATCCAGTTCTGGGCTACAAGAGAGACGTAGACAACAAAAGACCAGGAAGATGATGGACTGGAGCATCTCTCCTACAAAGAAAGGCAAGAAGAGTTTGGATTGTTCAGACTAGAGAAGAGAAGGCTCAAAGGAAGCTTATCAACGACTATGAGAGTACAAAGAGGATGGAGTTAGGGTCTTTCCAGTGCCCAGTGACAGGACCAGAGGCAACTGACACACACTGAAACACAGGAGGTTCCTTCTGAACATCTGGAAACACTTTTTCACTGTGAAGTGACCAAGTACCGGCACAGTTGCCCAGGAAGGCTATAGAGTGTCCATTCTTGGAGGTGTTCAAAAGTCCAAGAGCTACACTTTTACCTCTCATGACTGTATCAAACAAAACAGTAAGTCAAACAATATGTAAATAAAGCAATGGAGTTCAAACCAGGTTGTTGCACCACAGTATACGACTTTGGGAAGGATAATATTCACAGTGATACCATTAAACATAGTAATACAAATTTCCAAGTAGCTAGATGTAAGACTTGTATGAATACATAAGTAGGTAGATAGTTAGATTTGCTTTAGCTTATGCTGGCTGTTATTTCAAAAGATAAATGATAGTCAAATTGCCATAAGCAAATACTTCTAGCTATCTGGGAGTTATATTGGCAGCTTTTTTTTTCTTTCTTTCATTTTTTCTTTATTCATCCTTTTTTTTTTAAGATGTATAAGTGTTTTCCTGTTTAACTTTCCATTCATGGTTGAATTACTCATTGAGTATACAATTGAACCAATTCACGCAAATGAATTTTGCAAAATGGTACTCCTAACTAATAGGTAGATGAAAGTGGAATTTTTACTTTTTAATATTTATAAAGTCCCAATTGCATTACAGTGGAAACAAATGCTCATACCTGATCAAAGTTAATTGAGGTTAGGTTACATTTTATTTAAAACTCTTCTCCCACAGTACTTTTGTGTTGTCTATTATGAAGTCATTTCTGTTGTTGTTTTGCGTTGTGGAGTACATAAGAAGATTGTTCAAAATCTGGGACTCCTTTGGACTGGGCATTATATATTTGAACAACTAGAACCTAATTTGTGGGTCTACATTATGTGATCAATAGCTGTTACACTGTTCCTGACAAGAAAAGGTAAATTTTCTTCACTGTAATCACAAGTTATAGACCCTACATTTGTTCTTCTAATGCTTTGTTATATCCTGAAAATGAAATCTCATAAGGGCAAGACTTATACTTTTCCATTACTGAAACAAGTAAGAAGGAATTACCCTACATCCATTCAACTTCAGAGCAGAACCAGTATAAAGTGACTCTTTGTCATGAATAATCTGCAAGAGCCGTGAGACGTAGAAAGAGATTTGCCTTTCTTATTTTAACTCTGAGAGGATAAGAATGGCAGAATATCCCGTGTTTCTAGATACTGTAAGAGAGGAGCCTCTGCCCTGGGAAACTGTACGGAACCACACAGGAAAACACTCCCAACACTCCTAATTTTCTTCCCATGTCAAACTATCTTTCTGATTACTGAGGTGGGTTTTAATAGAGTTCCACTGTTAGCAGGAACTCATATAGAGTTGATAATGAATAACTTTTTAAAAAATCCCTAATACCTACAGATAACTATCATACAGCAAAGTCACAGTCTGAAACATCAGCCTCTCCATTCATTCCCTCTTTGCAGAGGTATAATTTCTAGGCATGTATATAGTGTTCCTTAAAGCAACATATAAATATTTTGAGGGGTGACTTGATGGAGGGGCAAAGGGCTGAATACTAAAGGTTTGGTGCTACCATTTTTGAGTTCAGCAGAATAGATCTGAGTGATGGGTAAGGAAATATCTATATTTGAACACACATCCATTCATACTAAGTAAAACAATCGAGTTGAGCCTTGTCTCACTGTGACAGATTAGAACATGTTTTAACCATCTCTTTTTCTCTCCTCTCCCACTCTTGGTTCCTGAGGTATAGGGTTAGTCTTGGTTTTTTTGTGTCAGACCTCATGTGTCTACTTTCAGTGCTAGTATCTCTATATATGGTGATTTTGTGACACGGCTGCTGCATTCCTTCAGAGCCAGATCATTCATTTACAGTAGCTGCTGAGTAGCCCTGGAACAAAAGAGACTTACTACAACATGCTTTACTACGATGTGGTTTTTTTGGTCATCTTCCTTCATGCTGTATCTGTACTTCCAAAGAAAACAGAGCTAAAAATAGTGTTTACTTCAGATAATACAAATTTTTTCCAGAAAACAAAAATTGAGCATAAATTGCCATGTGAATAAGCCTAGACCAACAAAAACAATGTAGTGGTGAGATTCTTCATCTGGTCTTCAACCCTTCAGTTTACAGCTACTTCTCTCTCTTGCACCTCAAGCAAACAAAACGCAAGAAGCAGACAGTATAATCAGTAATACTACAGTGTATTAGTTGCTGCTGAGGAGCTGAGGAGTCTTAATCTTCACGGTCAACTGCACCACTAATTATGCCCTCGGTATGACCAAGGTACTGTCATATGACCTTTGTTGCACTTCCACATGTCATTATTCATGTACCGGGTGAAGTGCATGGGTGTAAAATTGTTCTCATAAGCAGAGAGGAGAAGGCATTGGCATGCAGACCCTTGTGCAAATGAAGAGCAAAAATTAATTAACAAAATGTTTGGAGCTAAACACAGTGTTATAGTGGTCAGTTCATTGGGGAAGAGCTAAATTTGATCATCCCAATCTGAATGTGAATTCATTCAATGTTGGCAATCAGCAGCAGAAGCTCCGGGAGAGCAGGAAGGCAAGGCAATGAAAAGACGAATAAACAGGAAAGAAAATGTATCTCTCATATTTAGTCTCTGACATAATAGTAAAATTGAGCTTGTTGCCTACATCTGTCTCTGCTCTATGATTTGGATTTAGATTTAGATTTAGATTTAGTTTTACTGGCTGCTACAATATTTCAATAGACTTTTTTTTAATGGAATGGGATTTTTTTTGAAATTTCAGGTTCCCTGTAGCATCTATTCATGAAATAATAGTATGCATATACTAAAACATAGGAGATAATAAAATTGGCTATGTACTTCTATAAAACATGTCGTATATTTAAAATAGCAAGAAGCAGTTTGGAAAAAAAATCATTAATGTAAATTCCTGAAAGGCTGGAAGTACTTGGCTGATATTCCAAACATACATATAATGGTCCTGAAAACAAACATCTGCATCCGAACAGTCTCATTATATGTCAGCTAGATCACATGATCTCTCATTGTACAGATAAACCTTTTAGTTTTATTCTGTATTTAATCACAGCAAAAGCAGGAAGTATCTTTTAGAACTGCTGAAATTACATCCCAGGGAAACTGTCTTTCCCAAAGCCAAATCCCGTAACATTCAAATATTTTGTTTTACAGAAAAAGATATCTCATCACACTTTCAGTAGTGTTTATTTAATTCTGTGAATAGCCTCCAAACCACATGCTGTGAGACAGTACACACAGATAATTTCAGTAACACATTTACATAAATTTGATTTACGTGAAGCGACAAATACTCTTCAAGTCTGATGTCTTTGGTGCTGTGATGAGAGTGTGCGTGGAAAAAAAAGGCAAAAATAAACCACAGAAACCACAGAATGTTTTCCATTTAGTTTCGATGTGGGGGACTTGGCTAGATTTAAGTGGAAACAGGATTTGAGACTACCTGTAGGATCATATTTCAGGGGACATGCTGGGTTGCAAAGACTTGTTAAGGCCACACTTGCACAGAGCAGAAGTGCCCAACATTGGGGAGGGGCTCTTAGCAGGAAGTGTAGTGGCAGGACAAGGGGTAGCAATTTTAAGCTGAAAGAGTGGAGATTTACATTAGACATTAGGAAGAAATTTTTTACTGTGAGGGTAGTGAGGCACTGGCACAGGTTCCCCAGAAAAGTCGTGGGTGCCCCATACCTGGAAGAGTTCAAGGTCAGGTTCAATGAGGCTTTGAGCAACCTGATCTAGTGAAAGGTGTACCTGCTCACGGCAGGGTGGTTGGGACTGGATGACCTTTAAGGTCCTTTCCAACCCAAACCATTCTGTGATTCTATGATTCTAGCACCCTCACCAATACTAAAAGAACAAGCTGGAGATACCAGGGTAGACACCACACAATAATGCCACTGCAGTGGTAACATCAGCAGGTCCTACTACTTCTGTAGACAAAATTTGGTCAGTCGATAAAATTTTGTTCTCCCTTATTCTGTCATATGTTTAGATAGTTCTGTTCCAACGAGATCAAGCAATTGATCGTAATTCCTCTATATTCATGAGAATAATGAAAAAAACCCCACCTATCCTTCAGCCTTTGTCTTATCTCCATTGCCATGCAACAGAATCACACGTATTATTTCCAGCAACTCTTCTTCTACGATTGCTATTGATGTCAATGCTGGACATTTGTAGCATAAATGAGAAGGAAAGCAGTTTCTTAGAAGACACAAGATATCTTTGTAAAATACTACTTCACTATGTTTAATGCCTGTTTCATTTAAAGTCAACAGAGGGGAAAACCCCACCATATTCTGGTTTTGTATTTCCAGCTACGTATTTCAAAATATTGACAGAGAAGATAAATAGTGTTGTGTTAGTCCTAGCTAAAGAGAATATACCTGAAAATGCATCCTCTGGAAGATGCTGATTTACATTTCAATCACAGCTAAAGCCTAGCTCTCTAGAGAATTTTTTGTTGATGTTTTTGGTTTGTTGGGGTTTTTTTTAATAATAGGTACAGACTTCCTCTTCTGTGAGTGAAATCAATTCAGATGTAATTTGAACAGAAATTATACAGACAATGTTAATGTGATATAGATTACTCAGTTTAAATCACAGAATCATCGTAAGACATAGATGTGTTAACTTTTTGTCACTGAGGAGTGTTTGATGAATGTGTTTTATTCAATATTAATAAGAACAGTCTGTAATTATTTCTTTGAAGGAGTAAGAAACTGTTTTCATTGCTGTAATGTACACTGTGAAAAATTATACCAATACCTCACTCCACAAGATTTTCAATTAATCTTACAAACAATCAGTATAAGGCACTGCTCATTAGAATAGCACCAACCTAAACTACAAAGTTCTGCTGCTATAGCTCTGTGTATGTGCATCGAGGCGAAACCTTTCTAGACACAATCTGTATGTGACAGGTAATGTTGTTCCAGTAACTAATGTAGCCATTTGTAGAAAGAACTCCTTTAACGGGTACAAGCATCTCCTCTATTAGAAGTGTAATAACTTCAGTGTAACTCTACAATCAAAGATTTTATAACATCGGTAAACTCTGAGCTCGGTTCTTAAATGAGAATATTTAAAATAAGAAAATATTTAAGTCAAAAAGGAGGCAGAGATTAATGGAAAATAATTTTACTTATTACAGAAGAATTCTGTTTGTGTCACTTTTAACAAAATTAAGTGATTTTTTTGTTTCAAAATACCTCTTCATATTGAATATTTAATTAACTTTGTTAATATGATTCTGAAATTGTTTTCCTACAGAATAAAGGCTCCAGCACCACCTACACATGCCGTTGTACATTCCTCATTTCTATGGAAGATACTGTCTTTTGCGGGGGGCGGGGGGGGGGGGGCGGTCCAGTGAAGGTACTGGGAATTATTTTCCTTTTGTTTTGGTCACATTTTAAATAAACAACTTTGACCTAATTATATTCTCACTTATATAGAAATGAATCATATAAGTACAAAATACTACAAGAAAAAATATTTCTTAGTGTGTTAAATTTATTCGCTGCTCATAGAATTAATCCCTTTCTCACTCAACAGATAACCTCCATCCTATCACTTCACCCTCTTTAACATAAAACGGCATTTACTGTGACATTTAAAATACCAGCATTTCATTTCTCCTGTATGTCTCCACTTTATCACTTCCAGTAAGTGCACACAATTAGGAATAGATTTTCTAAGGAGCAACTTGACAACAAAGGGAATTATAACAGAGTAATTTTAACCTGAAAAACTGCAGAGTGCACGTTAACTATTCTAATCAGTACTTGACTGAAATTAACTAGAATACAAAGTATTCAGGGAGATCCCCGGGGAGAGGTAGCACTTAGCAGCCCGCTGATGTCCTGCTTCACTTCCTCTCTGCTTTTTCTCACCACCAGTCATGGGGACCTGACTCCCCTCCTCACACTGCACTGGCTCAGGTGCTAAGCTGGCATTTTTCTCAGCAGAGTCAGCTCCTTAAATTAGCATAAAGATACTAATTTTTAATTGCTGTGTTCGTTTTCTGACCATATGTTTAGCTGAACCAATTTGGCACAGCAGATGAGCATCAGAACCAGTAGGAGTAGAGAGGTGAAGAGGCTGGACTGGAGATTACTTAGCTCAGGCTGTGAGCTCTTACTTCACCCCTAAGTGCAGTGCATGAAGAACCTATTCATGTAGACCTGATGTCATTTCAGACAAACTGGCCCCTGAAAATGCATCAGCACTGATAATCCGCTATGAATATGGAAATATGCTTATTCACTCAAGCCATTTAATTTGTTATTACTAGTAGAACAGATTCTTCAGGTCGCAAAGGCCACTTCAAGTTGATGTAGGAAGAACAGAATTATTAGCTTTTGAAACAGCAAGAGTGGAGGTACCAGAGTAGGTCAGGCGTAGAAGTCTGCAGAGGCTCTGTGTGTGTATGTTGACACAGACAGCAGTGCTTGCAGTCATCTGAGACCCCGACAGTTACACCCAACATCTGATGGGTGGGCTGGTCAAAGTGACACAAGACCCACAGAAATCTGCTTCCATTTGGTGTTGCGATTGGAAGCCTGAAGGGATACATTACACGACCACCTAAAATAACACTAGACATCTCTGTTTAGGCAGCTGGTTCCCCTGTTCCCTTTCCACAGCCTGAGATTTAGAGTTACTCTTGCCAGACTTGGGCTATCTTATATTTCAGGGACTACTCTGAAAAGAAACACCAGTGGAATTAATAGTTTACAGGGTCAGGATACATGCTACTTTTTCATTTCTAATGATGGATCAGTAGGAACATCTTCAAAAAAATAAAGAGCCACTCTCTAATAAATGTTATTTTTCCCTCTCTTACAGCTATCTCTGCCTGGTAGGAGAACATTGAAAATCTGAAGTTGTCTTTCAGACTTGAAGTAGAGTAACAGATCTCAAATAAAAATTCTTGCAGTCAATTGACAGCTTCTAACTCAAGCTGGGAACAGCTGGAGAATGACAATCAGGTAGACCTTATAATAAAAGCAGTGATACCAAAGCTCAGGTTTATTCCTAAGGGAAGGAAAACAACAACTAGGGTCTTGGGCTAGTATATTAGTCTACTGTTTTTTCACTTTTTGCACCAAATATGTTGAGTGGATAACATTGTCATCTGAAATAAAAAGCAATTTTAAACCATGTCACAAGATCTTGTTTAGTTTGTCATATCTGGGTAGGCAATTGACATTACTGCACAAATTCCCAGAAGGATTTAATCAGCTCTTTGTACAATTAATAATAAATCTAGAAATTATCATAAGGTTTTCAGGGACCCGATACAATCAGATTAGTGTTGTGTGCAGTTCTGGACCCAAAAATTTAAGAAGGATTTTAAGTTCTTCGAATGTGATCAGAGGAGGGTAACAAAGCTGGTGAAAGGGCTGGAAGACATGTCCTAAGAGGAGCGACTCAGGGCTTAGGGTTTATCTCTTTTGGAGAAAAGGAGGCTGAGGAGCAACCTCATTGCCTTCTACAGATTCCTGAAGAGGGCAGGTGGAGAGGGAGGTGGGTTTTTATTGGTTTTATTACTTTTTTAAAAAATTATTTTATTTTTATGATTTCATTACTTCTCCCTGGAATTCAGTGACACGACCCGTTGAAATGACTCAAAGCTGTGTCAGAGAGGATTAAGACTTGATATTAGGAAGCACTGGTTTACTGTGAGGATGGTCAAATACTGGAACAGGCTTCCTAGAGAGATGATCAGATGCCTGCTAGTGTTTAAGAGGCATTTGGACAATGCCTTTAATTACATGATTTAACTTTTGGTCAGGCAGTTGGACTAGATGATCACTGTAAGTACATTCTGAACTATTCTGCTTGATTCCATTTGGTTTGGTCCAGTTCTGTCCTATTCTACAGATTCAGCTGCCTCACCCAGCCTTCAGCGCAGTGACAACTGCTTACAACAGGGATATTCAGCAACCAGTGGCGCAAAAGTTAGCAGTTCAGCTAAACAGCAGCACAGCTCAAGGGAAATGGCAAGCATTAACTGACACGACAGTTTTTCAAGTAGGACACAGGAGATCCTCTTCCACCTGTGAACAGTGATTTGACAACCAGTTAGAAATTTTTTATATTCTGTGCTGGATTTCCTCTAAGCCTCTTTTGACAGCATGCTCGATACACTTTGTGAAAGCAAATTGCATGCATCCAAAGAAAGTCACATAGCCAACTGGCTGACCATTCATCTGTGACTAGGAGATATCTCAGTCCCTGTTTACCCAATTCTGTGTCCCACTGGCAACTCATCATCACTCCGTGGCAACAACCACTTTTAGATCACTTGCAGCCTCTCATAGTTCCAACTGGCGAGCCAAAGGTTTATGGCTTTACTACAAAACACTTAGCTTTGCAATCTATAATGTAATGCCTTATTTAAAACCACTTTTGGATTACGTATATGATTTAAAACAGTGAGGAAACTTGTAATTTTTTTTTCCTCTCCAATTTATTATTTTTTAAAGTGTTAGCATTGAATTAGATTTAACTTAACATCTAATATATTGCTGAGTTAATGTCACAGTTTAGCCATGGCTCAACCGAATTCAGCAGCTAAATCTGAGCAGTTGGGCTTCCAGGTCCCTTCCCCCATCACCAGGGAAAAGGGAGGGAAATAATTGTGTGTTGGAAACTAAAACAGCAATAATAATAGTAGTAGTAATAATAATAACAATATATGAACTAACATCCCCACCCCTTGATGACTATGCATCACCACAAATTCTGTAGAGCTGACACAGTGAAAGGTCAGCAGCAGGAGAGAGCTAGGCTCAGAAACTGGATTCAGGAATACATGAATTCAGGATCAGGAGCAAATAGACAGATGAGGTCCTCACTCTGTAGACACTTGTAATCTCTCGGGTTTATACCGAGTATGACAAATACGGAATGGAATACTCTATTGATCAGTTTGGGTCATTTGTCCTGTCCACTCCTCCCTGCAGATGCGACCCTTTTTCACCTCTATGACTTATGACATTCCACCAGCTCAAGGATAGCCTTATTTTCTGTAGGAATAAGAATAAGTAATTGCCCTTCTGTATACCAGTGCCCCATGTTATCACTTCTAGAGGGAAACACTGTCTAAAAAACAGAGAGTCAACTTTCAGAGAACTTTCAGTTCTTTAGATGAGGATTAGCTGAAGTTAGAAAACTGATTTTACTTTAGGTAAAAGCAGAACAGATAAATACCTTTTTGTGACTTCAGGATCCTGCTATTGTTTGTGCTTATCTGGAACTAGCCTTCTGCAGGGGTACATGTACAAAAATAATTATTTTGGTTGCCTTTCTGCGACGTGTCAAATTGAAACGGGAAGTCCCAGAAAGTTTCATGGCAGAGATTATATCTTGCTAGAGGAATAGACATGAGTGTGTGGCTAAACATGCTTCTTTACCCGCTCACAATAAAATATCAAACCCCCACACTGTGAGTATCTCTTTATGTGGGAAGGTAATATTGTAATCTTTACTATGATTCAGTGGTAATAAACAATGTGTCCAGAAAGAAAATGTATACGACTAGCTGTCAGGTGCCTGAATATTGGTCAGTAGCATTCTGAAGGTAGCCAGCAGGATGAGGTTTAACAAGGCAAAGTGCAGAGTCCTGCACTTGGAACACAACAACCCCGTGCAGCATTACAGGCTTGGGGAAGGATGGCTGGAGAGCTGCCTGGCAGAGAAGGACCTGGGGGTGTTGGCTGACAGTGGCTGAACATGAGCCAGCAGTGGCCCAGGTGGCCAAGAGGGCCAGTGGCATCTTGGCCTGTGTCAGACACAGCGTGGCCAGAAGGAGCAGGGAGGGGACTGTGCTCCTGTGCTCAGCACTGGTGAGGCCACACCTCGAGTGCTGGGTTCAGTTTTGGGCCCCTCACTACAGGAAGGACATTGAGGGGCTGGAGCGCATCCAGAGAAGGGACACGAGGCTGGGGAGGGGCTGGAGAATAAGTCCTGTGAGGAGAGGCTGAGGGAACTGGGGTTGTTTAGCTCGGAGAAGAGGAGGCTGAGGGGAGACCTCATCCCTGTCTACAACTTCCTGAAAGGAGGTTGTGATGGGGTGAGTGCTGGTCTCTTCTCATAAGTGGCAAGCGATAGGATGAGAGGAAATGGCCGCAGGTTTTTTCACTGAAAGGGTTATCAGGCACTGGAACACTTGCCCAGGGAGGTGGTTGAGTCGCCATCCCTGGAGGTGTTTAAAAGACGGACAGATGAGTTTCTTAGGGACATGGTTTAGTAAGGGAGCAGGTACGGTTTAACTCAATGATCTCAGAGGTCTTTTCCAACCAGATGATTCTATGTTTCTATGAATTTTAAATGAAGACTAGAGGAACATTTATTCTAAATGTTGCTTGTCTTTCCTCTTGCCTCACAGACTTCATCCTAATTCAGTTCACTGTCAGAAACTAAATAAACTCAAAGATTCATCTCATTAGCACTAATGTTATTCTTTGCTTACCATACCGTACTGTATTTCCTCACTCCATACACAATATTATAACACTTTCTGAGAAGAGTTCTCAAGACAGTTAAAAAACACTGAATCCCTTGAAACCTTCATTTATGGACACAGATAACGGACTATTGATATCATACTTTACAACTGTCTCTAAATTGTAGTGGTCAAACACTGGTACAGGTTGAACATAGGAGTTTTCAAATCTCCATACTTGGAACTATTCAAAACCCTGCTGGACACAGCCTTGAGCAACCTGCAGGTTGCAACGTAAAAGCAGATTTGCATCAGTCCTTCTTTGAGCAAGCAGCCAGAACAGATGAGCTCCATTGGTGAATCCCAGGCAAAAATTATTCCTTGATTCTGTCATTATGTCTTTAGAGAAAAAAAAAGGAGTTCTTGACCTCCCTTCAGTTTTTTTTATCTTTTCAATTCTTTCTTTCTCTTTATATTTACTTATAAATGCATTTATTTTCTTAACATAAAAAAGATCATACCTCTGTGCCTCTACTTCAACATACATGTTCTTGTCCAAGAAACGGCACTGTGTCCAATCTAATAATAACCAATCATTGTGCTCCAAGCAGTACCTACTCCTATAATTTCTGACTTCAAATTATGGTTCTGATCTAGTGATCAAGCCATAGTTGTTTGATTTTCTTAACCTGCAGGAAACTCTTCTGGAATGAGAGGAGCCTCAGAGAAATAGATGTAACCTGAAATGTCAACATTTTTACAGGCTACCCAAGTAAGTGGTTGAGTCACCATCCCTGGAGGTGTTTAAAAGACAGGTAGAGGTAGTGCTTCGGGACTTGGTGGTGAACTTGGCATTGTTCAGGTTACAGTTGGACTTACAGGCCTCTTCCAACCTAAATGATTCTGTGAATCTACTCTGGCACATTTAGCAATCATTGTCATTTGAAGAAATATTTTGACATACATATAAATTATATGCAATCTGTCGCACCTTCAGAGTTCCTTCTACTGTGTCATGGTTCAGGCAACACCAATATTCTCAGAATCAGTGATCAGGTATTGATTAATGATGGAGATTTTGGGGTTCCTACCAGAATACTTGAGCAAAGTTATGTGGGAACAAACACCATTTCACAGGGGAAAAAAACAGATACAGAAAAATAAACAAACTCCAAAATAACCTGCTAGTTTTCATCTCTCAAAATTAGTTACTTGTATTAGATATCATTCTTGATTGGTGTGAGGCCAATTGTGTGTGCATGCTTTCAGCTATACAAAATAAATATAGATCTTACTGTGACTTCAGAAGAGCACGCAGCCCCTGGAATCCATACCTCCCACCTCCAATACATGCAAAGGGTCATCACAGTGCAGGCATTGTGGCACACTTTGGTTTGCACCTTTCTTCTTCATCTCTAAGCAGCTCTGAGTTGACTAGCTACTCTTACAATCAATTTCAGAAGTCTCCTATATGATTTATTTGAGATAGCTATTCTTCCCTCCAGATGTTTGACATTTCAGCCACATTTTTCACCTCCTTAATTCTTCCATTCCTATCCTACCAACCCACATGACGTCCTTGCCACAGCTACTTCCAGTTGTTCATGCGCAATGTGTCTCCAGAGAAAGCATCACCAAATATCATCCACCATCTCCTTGGAGAACTTCAGGAATGCTCTGATTTCCTCCAACTCCAAACTATCCTCTGAGGCTCAGTTCCTTCGTTTTTTCATTGTTTTACCCCGTCATAATCTATTTTTCGCCCAGATTTTTTTCTTCAGCCTTCCACTTCTGTTTGGATGAAGGAAGAGGGTGTTTGGTTTAGGGGAAAAAAAAGTGAAAAGAGTAGCCATTAGCAGGTAGGAATAAAAAAAGTAATGACTTAAGGTCAGGGCAAATCTTAAGCATCCTCACTGCCTTCAGCCATCTGCAGCTCAAGGACTTAAAATTAGTACTCATACAAAGGAGGATAAAGCTGTAAAGGACTTAATCTGGGTAGGACATTAGAAAGAAGTGTTTTACTGCCAGATCTGGAAGGATTATTCAAAGAAGATGGAGATAGCTTACAGACTTACAGACTGTATTGTCTAAGCTGGTCAGTGAACTAACAATTAAAATGTTTGCTAAAATGGACATGATTCACAAATAGGATACATAAATTAATTACCATGAACCTGACGTATTGTATTTGAGTAGCTAATTACATGCTTTAAGATTTCACTCACTTCACAAGTTGGATTTTGATGTTTTCTTGAAAAGCTTCACATTTTGGAGATATCTAAAGATCAGGACAAGCATAGTTTAGGGGAAGTGCCAAGTCTTGAACCTGGGTAGGAATAACTCGCGGTGCACCAGTGCTTGCTGGGCGATAATCAACTGGAGAGTAGTTTGGCAGAAAAGACCCTAAGGGTCCTGGTGAACACCAAGTTGAGCATGAGTCAGTAACATGTCCTTGTGGCGAAGAAGGCCAATGATATCTTGGGCTGCAACAGGAGGAGATCGAGCGTCATGATCTAATTAGCTCTAGTGAGGTTGTAGCTGGAGTATTGCATCCAGTTCTGGGCTCCCTAGTACAAGAGAAACACGGACGTACTGGAGAGACTCCAACAAAAGGCCAGAAAAATGATGAAGGGACTGGAGCATCTCTATGAGAAAAGGTGCAGAGAGCTGAGATTGCTCAGCCTGGAGAAGGGTAGGCTCAGGGGGATCTCATCAACCATATATGAATCCCTGAAGAAGGATGCAAAGAGGATAGAGACAGGCTCTTTCCAGTAGTGCCCAGTAACAGGACCAAAGGCAACTAGCAGACAACGAAACACAGGAGGTTCCCTCTGAACCTAAGAAAACACTTTTTGACTGCGAGAGTGAGTAAGCATCAGCACAGGTTACCCAGAGAGGGTGTGGAGTTTCCATCCCTGCAGCTTTTCAAAAGCCTTCTGGACATGATACTGGGCAAGTGGTTGTAAGTGGCCCTGTTTTTATAATTGTGGTTGAAGCAGATGACCTACAGAGGTCCCCATCCCCAGATAATTAAATGAATGGGTTTGCAGGAGTAAAATGGCTAGAAACAGTGTGTGCTATTCAATTAGTTACCCAGAATTACAGAAATACAATATGCTAGAAGAGCCTGTCCCATACTAAGAAACAGGATCCTAAAACTCTCACAGGATACTGCAAGTCTCTCCAAATCAAAACAGTTCATAGTTCATTGTTTGCACTTTCATTTTTCTTTCATGAAAGGGAAAAGTAGGGAATTAATATGAAAAAATAGCTGTTCTCTTAGATGCCTTATCTGCCAAAACACAATTTCTACAGAGAATTTTGAACTCGTAAAATTTTCCTTATCGTTCTGACCTTAGATTCAACAAGGGAAATTTAATTTATGTATGAGAAAACATTTTATCATAGTAGCAATAATGAAAAGCAACACTTAGGGAGGTTGTGGGATAACTAGAAGTAAAAGTTTGTAAAATGTAAAAGTTCGTAAAAAGAGATTAGAAAAACCTGTGTATATCAGAACAACTGTAGGTGTTTCTGCCTTTGGGCCAGGGAATGGACTAATTCAGCCCTACTTTCTGACTATTTTCTCTAGTTTTACTGGAGCTAAGCAAACCAACTGTCAATGCAACTCAGTAGTAATTATTCTAGACTTAACTCAGCAGAGTCCACAAAAGATGTTTGTGAAAGGCCTAAGGCTATAAATGTTGTAAGAAAAGACTTGTAATCTATCACCCTCTTGTAATACAATACAGAATGAATGCGGTGTAAGGGCAAATGATAGAGGACTTACACAACCCCAAAAGTCAGTAATTACCTAATTATATTAATTTGCAAGACATTTGGTACTTTTCCTACTGAGCTATTGTGACGCTACCTCAAAGAGTTTTATTTCTTCTTTTTGAACTATTTATATATGTTTACAATGGCACTTATGAAATATCACACCTTGACCACCAGATCTGAGAAAGGTTAGGTAAAAGAGATGGTTTTCATTACGCTCCCTGTGCATCTCAGCTATTCTGAACTGACTTGCCGTAATTGCACCTTAGAAAAAAAATCTATATACAAAGTAATAGCCTATGATAATGATTAAAGGCAATGAATTCACCAGAAGTCAATGAGGGGGTGGCAGATTTCAGCAGGCAAGAGAAACTAAGAGAAGAAGGAACAGTTTTCCATTTGCACATTCCACTTCGATTTAATTTGTGATCCACAGCTCTGCTTGCATTCTTTGACTTCAGCAAGATCCTGCTCTGTGTGTAATTGCATATGTAAAATATATAAAACTAGAAAAAAAGCCAGAAATTCTTCATTCCTTAGAGATTTGGATTGTTTGGCTGGGTTTTTTTTCAATCAAACCTGGATATCTTTCTGTCTAGGCTTTAACTTGTCAAGGAGGAATGAATCCTGATGCAAGAAACACGGCAAATATGTCTGTACAGACAGTTCTTCTGTTCAACCAGCTGCAAATCAACTCTAAACTGAGGCTACTAGCTTAGATTCTACATCCAGCAAATGTATGCCGATTGCTTTCCATCCAGAACCAAATCCAAATGCGCAGAGAGGGTGAGCGTTTTTCTGCCGCTGCTTGTGTTTCTGTAAGCTGTATTCAGATCATTCTCTCTCTTGTAGTCTGAATAAATGGACTGGAACCTGGTGTTACATTGTGCTTAAGGCTCAGTTTTTTGTAGGTAGCCTAAGGTAAAAAATATTTTGCACGTATCTTTAGAAATTGCATATTTTGAAACAATTTGGAAAGTAATGCCTATTTGTACAACTGTATGCCGAATTTCCAAACAATCATATTTGCGAACTGTGAGTTTTCAGGCTTCTTGGGCAAGCCCTGTGCTACTGCTAGCGGGTACGTAATCCACAGACAGTAAGTGTTCTGGTCGTGCAGCTGCTTTGTGCAAGAACCTAACTGCTCCAGGTGTGACGACATATCTCCCTGTTTTTCAATTTACTAATGATGATGCCTTAGAGTCTGCATGCAGCAGCTTTCACAAGAAGTCCATAAAGCACAGACAGTTTATGAAAACTTCGGTATTTATTTAATATTTTGCATGTACAGCCGTTGCCTTTGAAGTGCTGTTATTACAAAGTAGAGAGGTTTATAAATAGAAAAGAAAATGCACATAATCTACGGGAATTTTTTTAATACATTCTTCACTTCGTTAGCATTATGAAAACTGTCTATCTCACTTCTTTTTTTGAGGTCTTTCTTGTTAAGCATCCTGTATTTCCTTATATAGCATAGTCCCCTCTAGTAGCAAAATAAAATAACTCCTTTGACTCCAGTTGTTAACAAGACTTCAGTACCATAGTTACACAAAACTATATTTATAGCTGTGCACAACCATTTGCCGGAACATGAATCTCTCACAGATGGCAAAATGCAATCACTCTCCTTTTTGCCATATCATTATCCTAAAGGTGATAATTAAAAATTATTTCAAAGTTCAGATTTAAATAACGTTTTGATTAATTATGGACTGTTCGTTATTACCATAGTTTGAATTTTCTCTCGTTAGTCTTGTATTCCATATGCAAATTAGTATGATGGCTTTATCATTAATAACCCTAAATAGAAACAATTTTCATAATCTGTATTCTGGATGTGTCAAATTGTATAAATTTTTTTTTTTCACTTTCTGAACTAATCCATCTTTCAGGCTTAATGTAATTATGCACCTTCTTTCAGAATAAAAAGCAAGCTATTTTGAACTCTACTGAGAGCAAATATAGCTCTTTCACAGGCCTGAACAGTAATAGGATAAGATGAAATGTTAAAGCACACATAGCTTCCTGAAGAAAATATTTTTCTGATTAAAATGGTAAAGGAGGTAGCGTTCTTTAAGTATAATAAAAAATATCAAAGATGCAGCATTACAGTTGAAGTGCAGGAAATCTGGGTTAGCTCTCCAGATCAATGTGATTGTTACAGGTATTTTCATTCTTCCGCTTCTTGGAAGTATTTCACGCAATTTCAATTTTAGCTATTGCACTTAACAATCCTGGTGGGAAAAATCTTTTTCCAATTGATTTTTTTGAAAAGTGTTCGATTCAACTTTAAGATCGCAGCTGACCCATGCCAATGTTTTCCTAGCTAAATCATGTCTATGCTGGACCCATCTCACACACACATTCTGCATTCACTCTGCCTACAAATCTTATCGCAATGAATGAACTGTGGAGAAAAACCCAAGTGTTTATGTTCTCTTAGGGTGATTTGGTTGTACCGTCATTTGGTGGAAAAGAGAGGGAAGCAGAGAACAGTCTTGTCTCCCATCTGTCCCATTTATTCAAAAGAACTGCAGAAATAATGATGTCCTGCTGAGAAATATGAAGTCCTCGTGTCTTCATCTATTACATGTGAGTGGTAAAACAGTCAAATTATAACAGAAGTTTAAAAGTCAAAATCTTTATGATCAGCAACTGCCTCAGGTATGGGTGCAAAAACCCTACAGCCTTGTCTCTTAGAGAATGGCTGTGAAAGATTGTCCCATGTAGCAAGGTGTCTTCAAAACCCAAACTTCCTGATTCATGAAAAGTTCAGGAACTTTGGTGTAAAAAAAAGAAAGACATTCTGTCATCAGCACCGTTGTTTCTGGAAATACTGTGAGGTATCACCATATACGGAGTTTGACTGCAACAGGTTTCAGGGCAGATCTGTCAGGACAGTATATCTTTCTGACTGTCATGGTTTAGCCCAGGGAAAGGGGAATGAGAGGAAACAGCTTGTTGGTTGGAAACTAAAACTAAAACAGTTTTCACGAAAAAGTAGTAATAATAAGGAAAATATGATTAATAAGAAAATAATAAAATATATACAAATATATGAAATTGCCTCCTCCTCGATGACTACATCGCCACAGATGCTTCAGAGCAGGCACAGGGAAAATGTCCCAGGCTGCACTCAACAGCAGAAGGGAGCTGGACTTAGGAACTGGATACAAGAATGCACAGATCCAGGATCGGGGAAAAAAAGACAGATAAGGTCTTCACTGGACATTGGGCATCAAAGAAGAGAGCTTGACCCTTGTGATCCCTCAGTTTTATACTTAGTATGAAATATATGGAATTAAATACTCTGTTGGTCAGTTTCAGGTCACCTGTCTTGTCCAACCTTCGCAGCAAATGCGAACCTTTTTCCACAGCTTTGACTTACGGCATTCCACCCACCAAAGAATAGCCTTGACTTCCATAGGAATATGTGTAAGCAATGGCCCTTCTGCATACCAGTGCCCAGTGTTATCACTCCTAGAGAGAAACACTATCTGAAAACATGCAGTTAAGTTTCAGAAAATGAAGTTATTGAGACAAGGTATGCAACAGTGCCTTTGTTCAAAAATCATTCCTTGAGACCTTGTCTGTGTTGCAGTGATCTTTTCTGCTACAGGGTCTTCACTTCACTTTAGTTTATAAATACCTAACATCTGTAATGGTCTGGGAAAGGTTTCCATTTTCCAAGTATAAATTGTTTAATATTGACAATTCATTTTATTTAACAACCAGATTAAAAGTCAAGAATCCCCACACTTCGAATGTTTACTTTCTTTGTAGCTTTTTAATTACATTTAGAATGCAGTTCCAAGGGCTAGTGAGAGGCCATAAACCACAATAGTCATTAAACCTTGACAATCTCGCATTTAAATAGGAGCAACCCCTTGGGCAGCAAAATACATCATCACCACCAAATCACATCAAAGAATAATGCCTGCTAGTTTCAAGATTATAAGGTAGGAAAGTGAATAATTTGACAAAAAATACAGAAAACTACACATTAAGAAGGTAATTTGGCAAAAAGGAGTTAAAGACAAAAGCAATCCACTATTTGCAGGAGGGAGAAGGAGAGTTAGAGATACAAAAAAGAAACCATGCACAGAGATATAAAGATCCTGTATGTCCTTATGTCCTCTCATGGAGTTTATTGCCATCACTGAGGTGATCACTGTCTGCCTGACCAGTTGATGGCCACACCAGAACACCCTGTGATTAATATTGAATATTTCTGTTTCATCATCATCTTTCTGTTTCCTTCCTGCAGTGTTCCCTGCTTTAGACTTAGAACCACAGCAGTCAAATAAGTTCCAGAAAGAAGTGTTGCTGCTTTAGCTCTGACTTGGGATTTGGCAGCAAGGAGGAACTAATACTGAAGTCAGTACAGTCTCATGCAAGCTCCTGCAAGTAAGATGAGCAGCAGTAGGTTGCACTGAAGTGATCTAAGGGTTCAGCTGTCCATGCAAGCCTAGTTTCCAGCATAGCTCTGTGCAGATTTTGCTGTTCAAAAGGGCTGAGCTAATACTGATATCTAGTCTAAAACAAGCTCTGAGGAGCTTTTACGTTACTGTAAATAGGCCCTTTTCAGATTCTTCATGATTCACCCAATGGTGGAGGCAACTATTAAAAAATGAATTAAGATTGGGGTTTACCTCAAGGTTACTGTGCAGATAAATATTTTGAAGATGATAGGGTGTGTACTCAGATGCAGGAGCAACAGAGACCAAGCTAATACCTTCATTTGCTTTCCATTGTCTTCTTAGACTGCATTCTTATATTGATGACATTTTATGCTGTAAATCTGTTCTTTTATATACCTTCACTATTGGATTTGTTTTGGTATGTGAATATATTACAGAAATTAAACAGTCAGTACCAATGTCAAGCTTCCAGAAGATCTACTACCCCTAATTCCCACCAAGACAACTACCCCCTGGCTTTGAAATTAAATTAAGAATTTAAAAAGAGGGAGTGAAACAGAATGTCTCCCTTTTCCTTTCTTCCTTTGCCTACTGAGCCCAATACCACTTGAAAAGATTAATACAAGTACAAAAAATTCAATTTACGGATGCAAAGATACACAAAATTTTGGTCCAAGTCACAATACTGATGCATGGCTGAGAGTGACAAATGAACAATATAAGGCTTTGCAATTTTACATAACAGATAACCAAACATTGTTTATGGAAATACATTTAGTTGGAATAATAGGCTGGTAGATACAAAATAGATTGGGAACAAAATGCAAGTCTTTGTTGATTTTCTGTCTCACTAAATGAATGAAGCATTCAAGAGAAGCGAGCTATAGACTAATTAATAATCAAAAGAAATAAAAACTACAAATGCCTGAAGAAATGTTATTTTCTTCAGTTTGTATCATAAGCCTAAAGCAAAAGCTGAATTTTAACATTTTGAAAGAGAAAAAATACACAAAGCTGTTATATTGGTTATCTCTTTTCTTTGCATGTCAAAAATTGTATGTAGGCAGTAGTAGACAGTAATGATGTCACTAAAGAGAATATGAAGAGTACACAAACAGTACTTTAAAAAAGTTACCTGATTCCTAAAGCTAGAAATAAAATGTAAGAACAAAAATATGTCAATTTAAAAAATCCCCCATAATCCAATGGGAAATGATTACACCACTTAGACACACAATTCTGTGGGGCCAGATGGCATCCACCCAACGGTGCTGAGGGAGCTGGTGAAAGTGTTCAGCAAGTCACTTTCCATCATTCATCACAAGTCCTGGTTAACAGAGGAGGTCCCAGATGACTGGAGGCTTGCCAACGTGATGCCCATCTACAAAACAGGCCAGAAGGAGAATCTGGGGAATCACAGGCCTGTCAGTCTGACCTCAGTGCCCAAGAAGGTTATGAAGAACCTCGAGTGCCATCACATGGCACATACAGGACAATCACGGGATAAGGTCTAGTCATCATGAGTTTATGAAAGACAAGTCCTGTTAGACTAATGTGATTTTCTTCTATGACAAGGTGACCTGCTTAGTGGAGGAGGGAAAGGCTGTGGATGTGTTTTACTTGGACTTTAGTAAAGCTTTCGATACCATTTTTCACAGCATTCTCCTCAGGAAAGTGGCTGCTCCTGGCCTGCACAAACATACTCTTCACTGGTTAAAAATCTGGCTGGACGGCCAGGCCCAAAGAGATGTGGTGAATAAAGGTGCTCCCTGGGACTCAGTACTGGGGTCAGTCCTGTTTAATACCTTTACTACCGATCTGGATGAGGGGATCCAGTGAACCCTCAGTAAGTTTGCAGATGACACCAAGTCAAGCAGGAGTGTTGATCTGCCTGAGGACAGGAAGGCAGATGACAGTCTCTCCTCACAAGTAACAAGAATAGGACAAGAGGAAATGGCCTCAAGTTGTGCCAGGGAAGGTCTCAATAGAATATTAGGAAAACTTTCTTCACTGAAAATGTTGTCAAGCATTGGAATAGGCCGTCCAGGAAAGTGGTTGAGTCACCACCCCTGGAGATGTTCAAAAGACGTGTAGATGTGTCATTTAAGGACATGGTTTAGTAGGCATAATGGTGTTGGGCTGATCATTTGACTTCATGATCTTAGAGGTCTTTTCCAATGTTAATGGTTCTATGATTCTATTATTCTATGGTTTAGCGGCAAACTGGGCAGTGTTAGGTTTACTGTTGGACTCTATGATCTTAAACGTCTTTTCCAATCTAAAAGATTCTGTGATTTGATGATTCTAAAAGTCCAAGTTAAAAAAGGAGACTCAACAGAAATCAAAGTATCTAGAGACTACCCATATAAATTGTTCTTAACCCATTTGGACAATTTTTTTGTTTATATCAAGTATTGAAAAAGTAAATTAACACCTTTCAGCAGTAACAGCACCTTCACGTGTCTTTTTGGGGGGGCTTAAGTGATACAAAAATTGCATGGGTTGCCGTTGATGTTCCAGTGAAACCTCCTCTACTTACGCAGTCGCTGCATTAGAGGCGTTTTAACATTAAGAGGGTCCTACTTCAAATGGCGATACTCCTTTCTCTAATCTTGTCCCTCCCATTCAGCCTAACTCTATTGTCAATGCTTCCAATATAAAGATAAATCAGTGTTTAACAGGAAAAAAGGTAGTACAGGTGGTCAGGTTAAATGCAGTTACAGAACTGGGATTGTAGGGATGCTGTCTCAGCCTGACATGAAGTCTTCACATACTACATAATCAGCCCTCTGCAAAAAAGGAAAAGAAAGTAGAAAGAATAAAAGAACTTCAGTCTATTTTATCAAAAGATTACGTTCTCTCCCCTTCCTACCTCCTGCTCAGTGCCAACGGCAGACGTAGTACTGCTTTTCCCATCAAACAGTCCCACTGAGGGCCCCGGGGCTCAAGATTTTTCTGAGAGCAAGATAAGAGTTAAGAAAAATAGAACAGTTGAAGTAACTCCTAAATCTCTGGTATATCAGCTACAGAATTCAACAAATTGACAGATTATTTTACTGTCTTGAAAGTGTAGAGCCTTTCAGTGATACTTATCCCTGTCATTACACTTGTTCCTTTGTATATATTTACATGTTAGCTTTAATTAGTGTAAAAGGCTTTAGTATTTCCGCCCCTACCTAGAGAGAAAGCAAGAAGTTATAAAAATTTATTTAGACATTCAGGTTTCTTTAGGGATTTTTTTAAAAGAAATAAAAATATAATCTTAAATTTCAAGTCAAGAAAATTCTTATGTTGCATTGATGGCAATCCTATGTAAATTGTTGGGAAGTTTATGAGGGTTTTTTAAAAAATTAACTGCACTAACTAACCGTGAAATTTCTGCTTCTCAATAGCAAACTCGAAGAGCCACTCAACAGGTTATCTCCTTATGTGAAACATCATTTTGTTACCCTTAATATGATACATGTTTTACAATTAAACAATAGAACACAGCTTCCCAATCAGACAATGAGTGATATCTCAATGAAGACTTGAGGTCAAAAGCTACCTGACCTGTGCCACAGCCTGACATTAGTAATGTTTATCATAAACGAAGCTAGAAGGAGAAGAGGAAAGTGCTCCTACTTTGAAGGAGGTACTTGAAGGAGAGAATGCAAAGTCCTGGATACTTCCATTCTAAGGTATTGGCTTCTCCCAAACTCTGACCTGTCAAAAAACCCTAAATTTTATGTATCTTGAAGGTTTATTGTTTTTAAGTTCGTATAATGATGACTATCTTTAAGTTCTTTACCATATTTAAAGATAGTTTTTAAGAAGTATAATGATCCCAATCTACACACAAATGTTATCATTTATCTGTGTCATGTGAAATTAAGGTTATGTTTCCTTTTTTAAAGGCAATTGTAGCAATGAAAATAGCTTTCATTGAAAACTAGATCGAGCTCAGTTATTTTGTTGCTTATACTCCAAAATCAAAATTAGTAAGAAAAAGCAAAAATAAAATTCAGGAATTTAAAGAAATGGGAAAGAGCAAAGGAAAATATTTTCTTGATAGAAATAAACTCATGGATTGAGAAGCCTGTTGTTACGCCTCACAATACTTGTTTTTTGAAGGTGAAAATAATTACATAGTAAATTTGATGGCTTCTCTAGAGCTTTTTTGTTAGAATGTCCGCTGAAATATCCATAAAGAGAGAATGCAGGGAAAAGAGTAATTTTGAAAGAAAAGGAGAATGATTCTAGATAGCCAATCACACTTAATAAAACATATTCCACTTTTGTTCTCTCACTCACACTTTCGAAGAAATTAATGTGCGTTTTACAAAATTACTAAATTCTCCTGTCATATTATTGATTTAATGTACTGAACATCTATAACAAATGTTTCAGTCACCTTGAATATCAGCAACAGTGCCTGACCACTGCCCTACATGCATGGAAACAGTCTCTCAGGGCAAAAGCAATGCCAGCTTTTCCTTGTAAAACTTATCTTTCACATTGAATAGCAATATTATGTCTACAACACCTGCAACAAAATAACACAAAAATAGCAAATCTAAGTATTTAAAAAGTAATAAATGTAAACCTTAAAGTACACCATGCAATTGCAGCTGGCCTTTCCGTGTACTGAGTCTAACCCACTCCTTAATTATGCTATTGTAGACTTTAACAAAATATCATCTACAACTCCTAGAAAAACTGATGTGGGGAAAAAAAGTTCTATTGCAAGAACTAAAAGTAATGCTCACATGAGGCATCTGAAATGAAAGGCCATTTAGATTGACAGTGCACTCTTGTCACATTCTGGCTGACAAAACTAGCTGCAACTCTCCACATGGGCTGACACCAGAGACTGGCTGCTGTTAACCTCAGAGAAATGCAAGAGGATCAGGAAATTCGGTGTCCATGTTACAGAAGTCTAAAGGAGACCATTGTCACATAGCCATCCTTACCTCCTCCCACCTTCTTTTGTTATTCTTTTCAGTCTGTCTGGGTAAGGGCCCAACCTACCCACCCACCCCACTCCCCAGTGGCTGCTGGTTCATCACTTTGTCCTTTCCCATGCCTAATTAAGCAAGGGCACATCAGCTGGGAAGTCTCTGTCTCTCCTTCTCTTCTCGCTCCAAAACACTAGATACGACTACTTAGTGCAAGAAAATAACACCACTGCCTTTGATATTACTGCAAGTATTTTTAGTAAATGACAAATCAAGCTTCCCCGGAGTTTGGCACCATAGCCATACATTTGTGTTCAGTTGTGGGGTTCTGGGAACCAAGAAAGAGATGACAGCTGGAGACAGAACTACACCAGTGGTACACATTAGGCTTCGCTATCTACACCAAATTCATCCAAAAAAAATTCTACTAGCATTTTAATAACAACTGTAAGCCTTGCACTGGCTACATTTCAGTGTTCAATATAAAACTTGTTAACATCTGAAAAGGCTGGCTGAATCTGTTCTTGTTGGGACTTTGTTTCACGGTGTTGCACTGCCTCGGGCACAGGTTCTTTATCAGTGCATTTCCAGAGTTCACCCTCAGCAAGTCTGCAGATGACACCACGCTGGGTGGAAATGTGGATGTGCTTGAAGGAAGGGAGGCTCTGCAGAGGGATCTGGTCAGGCTGGATCGATGGGCTGAGACCAACGGGATGAGGTTCAACAAGGCCAAGTGCAGAGTCCTCCGTTTAGGTCACAACAACCCCATTCAGCGTTACAGGCTTGGGGAAGAGTGGCTGGAGAGCTGCCTGACAGAGAAGGACCTGGGGGTGTTGGTGACAGCGGCTGAACATGAGCCAGCAGTGACCCAGGTGGCCAAGAGGGCCAAGGGCATCTTGGCCTGTGTCAAACACAGCGTGACCAGCAGGAGCAGGGAGGTGATTGTGCCCCTGTGCTCAGCGCTGGTGAGGCCACACCTCGAGTGCTGGGTTCAGTTTAGGGCCCCTCACTACAGGAAGGACATTGAGGGGCTGGAGTGCGCCCAGAGAAGGGACACGAGGCTGGGGAGGGGCTGGAGAACAAGTCCTGTGAGGAGAGACTGAGGGAACTGGGGTTGTTTAGCCTGGAGAAGAGGAGGCTGAGAGGAGACCTCATCACTGTCTACACTTGCCTGAAAGGAGGTTGTGATGGGGTGAGTGCTGGTCTCTTCTCACAAGTGACAGCGATAGGACAAGAGGAAATGGCTGCAGGTATTCCCTGTCTGTGGGATGGAAAAAAAAAATGCATACCATGAAAATAGCACTTATGTTTCTCTTGGCCCATCTGAGGTCCCAGTTTTCATGCACTCCTTTTCTAGTCAACTTTACTGATCATGGCTCCTCCTTGAAAGCATGGGCTATTTAGAGCTCTTTACTGCCACAATTCCTAGCTCTCTTTCTCTCTTCATATGTTGTGAAAATACTGTTTATTTGCTAGTGTGCTCTTCAGAATTGAAACACAGTGGGGTGAAAACATACAAATATAAGTATTAAATTGCCCTTAGATTTGTAAGCAGAGAAATGGTAAAAATCAATGTAATAAGTTTGTCAGGTGATAATGCCCTTCTCTAATTACTTTGCATTTTCAATATTCAAACTAGGATTGTCTGCTGATTTCATGGCTCAATAAATAGAAATAAATTTTATGTAGTGTCATAACAAGGATTCATTTTTTTATTTATGACATGCAATTCTAGCTGCTTTTTTGTTGTAATTCATCATAGTACATCTTTTTCACACAGTAATATTTTATTCAAAAAAATATCGAGTAACATTTGTCCCCTCTCTGACAAGCCCTTTCGTCTTTATATACCTTCATAAACAAAAGAAGAAATTAAAGCATTAACATTAGGAAAACTGATCTGCCTAAAACTGTAATGTTTTGTGCTTAGGTAGGTGGTTTGTGAAGGGGTATTTTAATTTATTTCTCACCTCTGATGCCTCCTTTAAATGCTCACAGTACCTTCCAAAATAAACCTCTGAATACGAATCTTCCTATTTCTTACCACTGTGCGTCCTCAAACATTAGCTGTGCATATGACCATAGCACCACTTATCTCTAAGGTGCAGTACAGAGCCTCTATAGTCAGGTCAAAAGTACAGTAAATGCAGCTCACGCTCTTTTACTGCTGCAGATTTGTACTTAATGTGCCTCCCGGAGGCTGAAAGATTATTAGCTGCAGTTAGAATGAAAAGAACTGTGTTGTCCCTCACATACCTACAGCCCCAGATCTGTTTGGTTGGTAGGAGTAGCATTCACGTTAGATCTGAACACAGATCTTTGAGATATATTAGAGAAGTACTAGACTCTTAAGTTAATTTAACCTGAAGAAAACTTCTGATTTTCCACATAAAAATTTTTAAGATAATAAAGGGTTTTTTTGTTTGTTTTAAGATAATAAAATGATCATAGGGCAAATCATGTTCCCTATTTTTTAATAACCTGGTAAATCACCAGAACTCAATTAAATCAGTGCACTACTCTCTTGTTGACAGCAAATACCTTCTGATTTTCTAGACTTAAATAAAACTAAAAATTAAATGTTCATATTGTGCATGATCCTAAATATTTTTATTATTAATTCTGACTCTCTACCTCATTCTCAGTTCAGACTCAATACAAACTTATTTGTTGCCTAAGGCTTAGTGAAAAGGCCTCTGTGCCTTGTTTGTGTTTAACCTCTCTGCAACTAAAACAAAACGTAAGCACAAATTCACAGACTTTTTTTCTTATCAGTTATTTATTACACCTTACGGTACTGAATTTTTTTGTGCCTGCAATACACAGTTAGGCTGTGTATTGTACTCAATGTAGAACAGAAATTCACAGCACAGTAAGTGGTGAAGTCCTTCCAGAATTAACTTCCAAGACAACTAATGAGTGTCTTCAGGTCCGAAGCAGTGCAAAGAACCTGAATTCATAAGGACGTGAGTTCTGCCTGACATGATATCTATATGAATGAGTGTCCCTGAAGCTGACACTCAAGAGCAAGGACCATGATCAGGTATATTTGAAGGAGGTTATTCAAATGACAAGACAGGTGAAAAAAAATAGTAAAAAAAGTTCTGCACTTCTGTGACATCAGTTGTCTTGCCTGTGTCTTATTCTTCCATGCCATGCACACTTTTAATTATCTTTGTGTATCAGAATAGCACTCAGTGGGTCCAAATGGTTAAGAAAAGGAAGTTAAAAAGCAAAGATGAAATTTAAGTACATTTGAGGATGGAGAATGAGAGTAAGGCACTTTCTTCCTCCTTGGAAATCTGAAAGACACTCAAATAAGGTGAAAATAGCTTCCATTTTCTAAATTATTTTTATTTTTCAGGTCTATTCCCCTTGAACATGTTGCTAAAGCTTTTCCCCTCCAATTAGTATGTGCCAGAGACCCAAACGACTGTCACTGGAGTGTCAAACTGCTAACTGCAAAGGGTTTGTGTTTTCACCACTCATTCTGTGCACAGATGAATTAAATCCCAAATTCACCCTTTTCTGTAGTAGGCCTCAGCATTCATTTGAGTCCATGGAAACAAACAAATTTTCTCAGTTTATTCTGTTAAGAATACGATTCTGCTTTGGGCATTGTTATTTAACTGCTATTTAATAGATTCAAATGGGAAGTCTTTCCCTAAGGCAATTAACTTATGCTATTCCCCTTTATTTGTTTCAGTAATAAGGACTACCACCTCTTCACCAAATATTGTAACAGCTCTGTACATTTTTTACCTTTATGACCTAAGTGATGCATAGTGATCATCTAAATTTATCCAGACTGATCTATTCGGACTTTGATGCTGCCGAGTTCCCTAGACATCATTAACTTTCCGGTTTAGCTACCAACTGCGTATTTAGCAGAGGTCTGAGACTGAAAAACAAACATAGTGACAATCATCTTGATGGGCAGTGATCATTCTATGACATCTCAACCATCTACTTGCATGTTTAAACGCTATTTATAATACAGACTAAGGCCTTTTTGTAAATAAACTCATGGATTTATCGTCTGCTAAATATTAGGAGAGGAGGTTGTGAAGATCAGGATTAACTGAAAGGTAATCCTGCTGAAACTCAGCGTAATTTCCCTTTAACTGGGCATCTTTTCTTTATTTTCCTTATGAATGTTTTCAGAGACAGTGGATGATTTATTTCAAAGTGACCCTAATTCAAGGTTATGTCAATGAGACAACTGTCTTTCTCTTTGATTTAGATGTTCCAGTCTTTCCTTTACGCACAGACTATGTTGGCTGCGTTTCCTTTATAAGTAATCTTGCTCCTGGAGTTACCAGCACACTGACTCACAAGTCGTTTCACTAGCAGGTAAGTGGGGTTTTACTAAACCTGCCTAAAACTCAGAAAACCTTACTGGAGAAAGTAGTGAAAGATGTTATTTTTTCAAATGAAAGGCCATATTTCTTATATTCTTATATTCTTCTTATAATCTTTATTTTACAATCATTCTTCCCTGAATCAAAATTTTGGGCAGGGGTTCTATGCCTCTTTTGTGAAGTTTGAGTAAGATTTTCCTTTTTACCACCTGCAGAAGTTAAGCTATACAGTAGGAAATCTTCAGCATAAATGTTTCTCATCTTTTGGATACTGTTTTGCCTGCTTCATCTCAGTTTTTTCACTGCATCAGGCAGAGGTCACACATCTATCAGAGACTTTCTAACTGGTCATCAATGAGTCATCTTCTGAATCTGGACTACAGATTATGCAAGGAGGGCTACTCCTGCCAGGTACAGCTTTGTAGAATTCACTCTGCTATAGGGAGATCAAACTCTGATCTCGCTCTCGTATAAATCTTGAGAAATTCCACTGATTTACCTCATACTATTACAGATTTTTAGGAGTATATCTGACAGAAGACTGTGTGGTTTGGTGAACACTTACTGCCAATACTCTTACATAGCTGATCAGCACCAGTCTGCAGCACACAGCAAAGTGAGGCAGAGGACAGTAGAGGTCTCTGTCTTTGAAGGAGATGACCGTAAGGAAAATCTGAACAGAGTAAATGCCTATATTTAACACCCATTGTTGTAGCTATCTGAACTAAGATTTATCTTCTCGCTCTCTTTGTTACTTTTTTTTAGACTAGAATCCAAATGACACCAGACATACACACACATATATACGCATGTAGTTCTGTGATACCTGTGCAGAAGCAAAAATAGCTGTTCTATCACAGCACAATTGCCACGGGACTCCACATCCTAATGCATGGAAAAGACAAGCTACAATGACCGAATTTGGGGTACCTTCATAAACTTCCCACACCTCTCCAGAGGTGGATTAGGATGACAGTAAACCTTTTTCAGTGAGACTTTATTTACATCTACCTATAGTAGAAGCCATGCCAAAACTGGATGCTGACATGCAACCAGGCTAAAGCTTTATATGGCCACTATTCCAAATAAAAGCATATTTTTATGGGCTTGCAGAATTTAGGTTTAATTCTTCCCACATTTGTTTTTTTGTTTTGCTATTTATTATTTCTCCCTCCAGACAGATGAGCATGAAGATGGCTCTGAAAATGTGCATCTCAAAGAGGTGTTTTCTTCACACTGGCCTCATCTTACACGTTTCCCAGAGAAAGTAATCATCTGTTTAACTCACTCTTTAACATTGTGTTCTCACCATTTTTACTTTTCGCATAAAGAGCTGTAGATATATTAGCTCAGTGGCAAGACAAAAAGTATCAAGTTCAAAAGCCCAATAGTGGTTTTAAGTAGCTCTCAAGAAAGAAGATTCTGTATCTTTCATGCTGTTTTTTTTCAATAAGACATTCCTCGGTTTGCAAGGCAATGTACTTAAACAGAAGTGAATGCACTATAAACCTCACCCTCTTTGTCTGTCATTTAAAATACAAAATATTCTTCTAATGGTTCCATCTACTTTAAATATTGTTTTGTTTGCAACTACTGGAGCAAGAACAGAGAGAGAAAAAGATGAGTGGCTCCTAAAAAAGCACCTAGGAGGGCTGCTCTTTTTATAGCAGAAACACAGAACTTCTTTTTCAAGAAAAGGTTAATGCTTTTTTATCCAGATTTCCTTGATTATTGTTGATAACATTTCTGTGATGCCACTGTTACTGGCAAACTTAATGATTTACTGGAAAGTATAAGAACAGAGCAGTGGCCTCAGAAATGTCACTTGAAGGACTCTTGATTGATTTTTACAATGATCCTAGAGAATTATTTGTTCTGTATTCAAATTCACTTGTATTTTTCATTCCTTGTAGAAAGTTACAGCTATATATAGGCTTAGAATGAATTTATTCTGGAAGCAAATAAGAAAGAACAGCACAATAAAAGCAGACTATGAAGTCTGGAGCACAATAACTAATGTTTAAAAAAAACCTGGAATCAGCCTACTACAATCTTAATAAAGAAACGTATATGTAGTAGGCATTAGTCATCGTAGTTTTTCACCAAGTCACTCAAACAAATTGAGAGTGATCTAGTAGAGTGAAGGATGTAACTGAAGGGTGTATATGTGACTTCCAAAGCAATTTCCGGCATCAGGAGCATTAAGATGTGGGTCTGTTTTCTTTTCCCCTTAGGTTGATTATGTTGTTACAAATTACAACAGAATAAAAATTATATTTCTTAATATAACCCAACAGCAGCTTTCGGTAGAGTCAGACTCCATGTGTTTCAAAAAAACCCAACCAATTCTCATGATCACACAAAACTGTTCAGCTGCAAAGACATTCCCTTCCCTGAGAGCTGTGTAGCAAACTATTTTCAAAATTTTCCCCTCCCCAGGGCACAAAGTGTCTGCACAGGTGGGAAGGTCCTTCCAAAGTGCAAGAAAAACACTAGCCAGTAGCACATTAGTGCACTTATAGCCCTTGATTTTCTACAAGTTCTAGTTTTCCTCTCTATGGATTGTTCATTTTCAATAAATTGTCCACACACTTGATATGATAATGACTTTGTGCGGATTCTGTGTTTTTGCCTCATGACAAGATAAATGTATATAACCTCCAATATTTCATGTAAATTTTTTTAGCTCCAGATACTTGACGTAACGGCAAAGCTTACAATCTCAGTAATTGTACATGAAAAATGAAACAGCCGCAAGGACTAAATAAATTAGAAAAAAATTCCTGACATTTCAGCTTTAATTTTTTTTCTCACTGTCATTTTACTGGTTCTTGTCATTTCATTCATAAACATGCTAAATAATTCTTTGGCCTCCCTGCTATTGCGAAGATTTTTTTTAATATTCTTAATAATTTTCACTTTACTTTCTTTCAATATCTTTGCTGAAATACTCAGGGCTTTGCATGTTTTGAATTAAGATACACTAGCATCATACAAAGAGAAGCAGTCCTGGCCATGCTTTATTGCATTTTTTATTCTTGGCAACAAAACAATGGTATATTGCTAAGCTTAAATATGAATGAGGAAATCTTTCCTGAAAATGACATTTTTCCTTATTCACAAAACAAACACATGATTGTGTTCTTGTATTGCTGATCTTAAGGGAAAAAGGAAAAAGGTATCCATAAGAAACAAACCTATCTTTCAGATTTTCTTCATTTGTATTCTTTGCAAGACCTCCAGTCTTTAAAATTTCAGCAAGTCTGACTTGCAGACTAATTTCGCTCTAGAAATGCTGCTTATGAGGTAGCCACAGTTATAAAAGTGTGAGAAATATTTTGCTAGTAATTAGCCCATTTGGTATATGTATGGCTTCAGATACAACAACATTCTTTGTGTTTTTAACTTCTATACATGTACACTTCTGGGGTTTTTGTCTCTTTGCTGTTCTCTCCAAAAAGTCCTGTCTCTAACAGTGTGAAGTTATTTCTAAGAAAGTAATAGACATTGAAATCATACGGAACATATATTTGTTATTCTGATGTAGTAAATCTCCAAAATATATGGCAGGTAACACAGTTATGCAACAAAGTTTTCTAGGTCTGATGCCAGTTCTTGAACTTGAGATTAGATTTTATATTACATAGCATCTACACATGTGAGGAGCCAGAACAGCAGTAATCAGTCATTAATACCTAGCTAATTCTGTTTTATTGAACACTAGAGGGAGATCAAAGCAAAAGAATAAATGATCTAATAGCTATAAATTAGAGTTCATAAAAATTCAACTGATGATAAGATGAAACACCAGGTATCACAGTATCTTAATTTTTCCTCATAATTTTCACATACCCTTATTTTATATTGTTTTAGCTAGATTGTAATTTTAAAGAATGGGGGAAAATAATTTGAAGGAAAAGGACTGTTCCTATATTGCTGAAAAAAGCTTGTAACACAAAATGCCTGTTTTAAAATATAGACATTTTTTAGCTTTGCATGGAAAAAATGATCAAATGCACACTTTTTTTGCTTTGTCAGTTACTGCTAGGAAATACCAAGACTTTCCATAGAATTCACAAAGGAAGGACTCAAGGCCTTCAATAGTATCCTAAGAGGAAGGACCTGGTTAATCAGGCCCTAGTGGAGGAGGAATCCTGGCAACCAAGTTTTAAACCCAAGGAACTGCTCATGCCTCAGTTTGCACAGGATGCTGTTACAGATGCCTGAGCTGCATGGAAACAGCACAATGTTGGCACTGGTAGAAATGTAATCATTGCAACAAAGAGTTCACAAAGGTTTAATTTACCGTGAGCAAACTGACCAAGACTCTACTCCTCCCATGAGGCATGATGACGAAGAGAAACACACATGGGACGGGAGAGCTGGAAATTTGCCTTTCAGTACAGAAAGGTGTTAAGCTGGCTCAGGGCTTGCTGTGAGACCATAACCTCTCATATAGTCAACAATCGACTTTCCTCCACACAGGAAAAAGGAATGTTCCAAGTTTCACTTTGCAGCTTGATTCATAAAGGAGCAATATTTATACATAATTGAAAAATTGTTTTGCCATTAATATTAAGTAGCAACTTCTCAGATGCTTCCTGCACTATTTGGGTCTGTTTAATAAATGGTAAGGGATTTCATGTCCAGGCCACCTAAGAAGATCATTTCCTTCAAGACTTTAACAATAATACAAATTGTAGCTGAGGATGTTTCACATATGATCTGCTACTGTTGATCAGTCAGACAGATTTATATTTGTAGGGGTTTTCATACAGGCCATGATGATTTACCTTGATCAATCACAACAAATCCAGAAGTCACTAAGATACTTCATATACTCTGAGACAGCCAGTGGTCTTCACTTTAGCTATTGCCAGAAAAGCTGGGGGAGGTAGAGCAGGCAGCTTTCAAGTTAATGGAGCCCTTAGGAGTCTGTAGACATTGCAGAGTAATTCCTCTAACACAATTACTTTTAGCACCTGTGCAGAACTATACAATACGTAGGGCAAGGCAGAGTCGGCTCCGCATGCCCTTTTTCATTTAATTGCTTGTTCAGGGCTACCCAGCTGGTACACAAAAAGAAATGCCCCTTAGAAAGGCAGGAAACAGCCCTTTCTCACAGCTTTCCTTCCTATAAAAGGTCCAGTCCTTTTGTCTCCATGAAAGCCATTACCTACCTACTGAAAAACAAAATTAAAAGAGAAGAAATACAAGTTTGTCCTTTCACTTGTTGTAGAACTTTAAAAACTAAGCCTCCACATCAAGGTTTTCAGTGGCTTGTTTCCTTCTCAAATGCGTTGTACACCTGTAAAAGCTGGAAATAAGGAAAAAAGATAACTGTCCATAGTTTTTTGTCAAACATAATTTTAAAATTTGTAACAGCTCGAATGGAAGTGACTGAAAACATATATAGCTCCCATCCAGTGAACATAGGATTCGTGCTGTCATTTCCAGAAACACATCGTCCTAAGCAGTACCAGGCATAACCAGTTACATACAGCTTGTCTCACCACCTTCATACGGATCTAAGGTTCCATTATGGCCAAGTTTTAGAAGGAGAATCAATCTGAACAGATTATCAGGTGCCCTGATGCCCAAGGTACTTTTATTTAAGCCTATGAGGTTTTTTTACACTGGATAATCTGGTGGATGAAGTGTTAGAGATAATGACATAATGATGTCAGAAGACATTTTTAATACAATGATCACTTTTTTGGATTAAGAAATTATCATGGTCTTTGAAGTGACAAATTAGTACCTTTGTGCTGAATGGATTAGAAACGTATTTTATATACTCTGTCTGAAAGGCACAACACTTGTTCTCTTTCATTTCTAATAAATTACTTTTCTAAATATATACAAAAAAGGACAGGGAATTAATGCATTTCATGGTTCTAGAAATTAATCATTACATCTACATAAATGGCCAGTTATCACAGATGTTTTCCACAGTCAAAAAGCAGTAGAGACCTGAAAAGGTTTTACTTACTTCCAACAGTTCAGAGAGTGAATGCAGCTTGAGGTCTTTCCAATAAAGGGAGGCATGTTTTTCTAGTAAAAAAAAAAAAATTAATAGATGCAAAAAACCCTGGGAAATTATACAGTATTTAAAATATAGACTTTGTTTACTATAACTTATCATTACAGATTACAGCTGAAATTACTTTTATTGCTATTACAGCTGACCAGGCCAGTTTATTTAACATTTGAGGGAAGTTTGTTGTTTATTTATTTAATGAATAAGATTCGTCCAATTAAAAAAATATAATCAAATGCAGACCTATTGCTTCCAGACCTTTCAGTTGCTTATTATGTAAAGAAAAATTAATTTTTGTAATCAACAGGTACTAAACACACAGGAGAGAACTATGCTTTTTGTCCCAGGCTGCTCCTGCACAATGCTGAGAGCTGCCAGCACCCATGGAGGTATTCTCAGCCTTGTCACAAGCTCAAGTACTGGGGCTGGCCCTTAGCTATGAAATATACACGAGTATGAACATGTTTTGCAAGTGTCAGAGTGTCGTAAAGGGCCAAATCATAATCGTGGTGAGTGAATACCCTTGGCAGGCAGTCTGAATTGTATTTGTTTCCTAAGTCTGTACAATAATGTCAGTATAGTTTCTGGTCCTGGTTTCCAATCTACCAGTTTTCTGCTTCATTTTCCTCTAGATAATCACAAACTGAATAGAAATTGCTGATACTACTACAAATGTATGCATTTTTAGTAACTTCACTATTGCCATTAACTCAATGGCCACCATATCATCTCAGCCGACTGCCTCTTTCTAGATAAGTAATCTTTCTGAATACCCAGTGCTATTGAGCTGTTGTTTTTTTCCCTCCAGGAGCTATTTTAAACATGAAAAAGAATGACTTGCAGTTTTTGCGATACAGCTACTTTTGCAAATGTGTTTACAACTTAGAGGGTATTTTTGCCATTTATTGCTTTTTGACTGTTTTACATATCTTGCTGCAGTCAGATAAACTTATTCCAAGACCGTGAATGACCTCAGGAAAGGAGAAATCCAGATGATTCAGCCATTGCCAGAAAAAAAAAATATGGTAGTATAAAGCAATTTTTTATTCTTAAATTGATGTGGTTTATTTTTAATAATCCTGAAATTTAAACACTAGCTGTGAAACCTTGACTTTGCAGATTCTGGCAAAAGATAAACCTGAGGTCTTCCAGAAGGTGGTGCTGGTGGGTGGCATGAACTCTTTATCTGTACAATACAATGAAAAAGCAAACTGGCAAGGTATTGACAGTAGAGAGGAATTACGTTGTATCCAAGATGACTCTGGTAATGCAAACAACACAGGAGGTTGAACTTTTTTATTACCTGATATTTACTCATAACTTTGTATGAAATGACCTTTCACCTAATTTCTGTAGCCAGTGGAAATACACATCCACTCCCCAAGGTGTCTTCTTTTTCCATTAGCTTTTAGGACACACAGAAGTTACTCATCCTGGTCACAACAGTTTTACATCCCGTGTGTAGTCTACCTGGCCTACACTGCTTAGAAGATGTGTAGCAGTCAAAGAGCCATGTGAATATGGGACTTATTGCAGATGTATTATACAACATAACCGGGTAGATCAAGCACTGGATTTACTACCTGCGTACGATACTATATACACAGATACAGTCTGGAGCCGTCAGACAGAAACACGACTGTGCACCATACCAAACAGGACATAATTGGCAGCATCCTTGATGAAACCCTAATAAAATAGTATGCCATAGCCATATTCACAGGCTGAAATGAGAATCTCTGAAATATGAATGTCCTTTTTTGACTTTTTATTAATTGTTTGAAAATAACATTAAGTGGTATAGTCTAATCATTCGATTTACTGTAACTGCTTTAAAGCCCTTATAAGTTCTCTGCTCTAACCAAATGCTATACTTAAAGTTATTTACTTAAAGTTATTTGTACAATAACTTAAAGTTATTTTATAAAATTGTAAGCAGCAGATGTAATATATCATAATACTATATGTTTTCAGTGAAAGAACCTTCACCTTTGTCAGGTAGATTAGGTCAGCAATATGGCTATATCAGCAAAGAAGCATTATTGAAAAACAGTTCTGAGAGAATAATGACTTAAGAAATACACTTTTGCCAACTGATTGTCCTGTTTAAATCTCATTGAAATGAGGCTTTGTCTGAGGTGTCCGTGCTAACTTTCTGTTAAGAGTGAAAACTAAGTTGTCGTAGATTGCTAGAATAAATCATAAAACCCAACTGTGAGAGTAGCTCTAGGTGAGAATAGGAAAAACCTACTATTACAAAGACATTGCTAAGTCTCTTATTCTCGTTAGCAGATCCTTCCTCCACACACTGACAGATGTCGACCTAATTGTCAAATGTTCATACATGCTGCTTACACAACATTTGTTTTCAGATAAGTATGGGTACTCTCTTGAACGTTTTCTCTTAAGTGAGCTTATTTCAGTTGAATTCATGATGGCTGATAGTCCAAGTCTCAGCATTCTTCATTACAAGTAGCACCTTACTGACAATCTCAGCAGATAATATTAGCAAAATTAAGGCTGATCATATTCAGGTAGCAGTTCAGCTGCCCTGGTTGCAGATGCCCACTGACAGTTGCAGAGGGCATTGTTTGTAAACAAAGTAATTAAAAATTTTTATTTCTCCCTTTGAAAAAGTAATAGAGCTTATTTTGACATTCAACAACCCTGACTATGAGAAAATGTCCAAAGGAATTTCAAGACTTGTTGGCATGAAAGTGCCAAAAAATTAAAAACTGGTTTGAATATTAAAAATGAGGAAGATGTGTCTGTTATTTTAAAAGGGAGACCTTCCAAATAGCAACTACATCTATGTTTCACAAAGGGGGCTACAAAAAGTACAAGAAAAAAATGGGTCTTATTGTTTATCAAATTAGAAGATGGTTTCAACTTACATGAAAAGGAAGGTTCTTACATAATCTGACATGCCTTAGAAAAATATCAATATTTAAAAATGTTCACATCTAAACTGATAGCATTTTATTTCACCATCAATAGTGTGGTGGCAAACACACTACTGTCCTGGAAAATAGTTTATCTTGGCACTGGTCTCATTTGTGTCTAATAACACAGCAAATCTAGTGAAAAAAGCCCAGACTTTCTCAAAGCAAACAGCTGGACCAGTAAAGATTGCCAAACTCTTAAAGTCTGTCAGATCTGCTTCAGTAAATGTGAAATCTCATTGGTAAAGAAAACTACATAAATTTTTTAAAACTGCTTTGAAGCTAGAAGAGAATTTACACTTTGTTTTTCTCTAAGGCTCAGCGAAGCCTGAAGGAGCTCTTATTTCATCCAAACCAACTTTGCCTCTCTCTAATGATGATCTATGTTCACTCAATTGCAATAGGTGATATTTCAAATGTTTATTTTTGCCATATCTGTGTGGCAAATTTCTTCTTGATATTTATGTTTCTATCTGGTTTTTTGTAGGAGAAATTCAGAACATTTCAGTTAAGTCTAAAAATTGCTCCAGATGAAGGAACAAGCCTCCATCCAATCAAGACTGATCTGACTGATAGGTCAGCTTCAGAATAAAACCAAGCCTGAGAAACGACAACATATAATCTTTCCACATCAGAAGAAATGAGCACAGAGAGACCTTCCAACCTGATCAAACACCTAGGGCAGACAAGCATTCCTTCCCTCGACAATATAAGTGATTTGTCCTTAAATGTCACCGACTGCACCCAGGTCGTGGTGCCAGAGGAAGTCTTTTTCACTGTTGCTGCTGCTGGAATACTGGAAAATCTGCTTGTTCTTATTGCTGTTGTCAGAAATAAGAATTTGCACTTGCCCATGTACTTCTTCATTTGCAGTTTGGCCATTTCAGACATGTTAGGTAGCTTGTACAAAACTCTGGAGAACATCTTTATCATCTTGTGCAAAATGGGGTTCTTGACGCGCCGTGGGGACTTTGAGAAAAAGCTGGATGATGCCATGGATTCCATGTTCATTCTGTCTTTATTGGGGTCGATTTTCAGCCTGTTAGCTATTGCAGCAGACAGATATATCACTATCTTCTACGCTTTGCGGTACCATAATATTATGACATTAAGAAGGGCTTTAGCTATCTTGGCAATCATTTGGACGTTCTGTGCTGGCAGTAGCATTGCCATTGCCCTCTTCTCCTATGAAGCAGCAACAGTTATTCCCTTCACTATCCTGTTCCCTTTGATGATGTTTTTTATACTGTGCCTCTATGTCCATATGTTCCTCCTGGCTCGATCTCATGCTAAAAAGATTGCCTCTCTGCCAACCACCACAGTTCATCAGAGAACTAACATGAAAGGAGCCATTACACTGACTATTTTCCTTGGAGTTTTCCTTTGTTGTTGGGCCCCATTTGTTCTTCATATCCTCTTAGCAAGGTTTTGCCCACATAACCCTTACTGTGCCTGCTACATGTCCATTTTCCATGTGAATGGGACACTTATAATGTGCAATGCGATCATTGATCCTATGATTTTTGCATTCCGAAGCCCAGAATTGCGGAGTACATTTAAGAAGATGTTTTGCTGTATCAGGCCAAACCAAAACTGGTAAACACTTCATGAAAAATGAAGATTATGGAATCACAGCTATAGAGTGCTGTGCAAAATAAGTTGGCAGAGTTAAAAATACTTATAATTATGACCAAAGTAATACTGTGTTTGTAGGACACTGCCAATGACTTTCAGAGAGACAAAAGAATGCATAAAAACTAAGTATACACACAAATCTTTGCCAACCAGACTTCCAGAAATATTACTAGTTAATTCTACTGATAACTTTCATGCAAGTAAAAAATAACTGCATCTTAACTACTTTTTGTCATTTCAGAAATCTTCAGATATGTCTTCTGCAGCAAATACTGCATTATCCCAGAGATGTGTTTATGCCACTTCATTTTGTATCAGTGATTTCAATTTAAGTCTAAAATTCTGTTGTTTAAATCACAATGAAGTGAACATTTATTTCTATACTATGTGTATTTGTATTAAAGTCTGTGACAAAGCAGAAAGTACAGACATGTAGCTGGATTTTGCTGAAAAAGTAAATTCATTGTTATACTTCAACATCTAATCTCCTTAAAATCATGCGACTAGTGATCTCTAAGTTTCAAACATAACTTTTGGAGTGTGAATCCAAGACATGAAGATTACAGAATCATAGAATCACAGAATGGTAGAGACTGGAAGGGATGTCAGAAGATCATCTAGTCCAGCCCCTCTCCTAAAGCAAAGTTCACCTAGAGCAGGTTGAACAAGAACACATCCAGGCGGGTTTGGAATATTTCCAGAGAAGGAGATTCCACAAGCTCCCTGGGCAGCTTGTTATGTCTTGTCCTGTCACTGGCCAACCCCATCTTCTTGTCACCTGTCTCTTGGATATTTACAAGCATTGAGAAAGTCCCCTCTCAGTCTTCTGTTTTCCAGGCTAAAAACAGGCTGAAGTCTCTCAGCCTCTCCTCACAAGAGAGATGCTTCAGTCTCCTGATCATCTTCATGGCTCTGCTGGACTCTCTCTTGTGGTTCCTTATTTTTCTTGAACTAGAGAGCCCAGAATTGGACACAGTACACCAGATGCGGCCTCACTAGGACAGACTAGAGGGGGAAGTTAACCTCCCTTGACCTGCTAGGCACATTCTTCTTATTGCATTCCAGGATACCACTGGATGCCTTGGCCACAAGAGCACATTGCCAGCTCATCAGCATAGGTGTAGGTGTTGGGTCATAGGTTGGACTCGATGATCTCAAAGGTCTTTTCCAACCTTATGATACTGTGATACTGCGAACTTGTCTACCAGGACCCCCAAGCCCTTCTCTGCAGAGAAACTTTCCAGCAGGTCAGGCCCTAACCTGTACTGGTGCATGGAGTTACTCCTCCTTAGGTGCAGAACCTTAAACTCGCCTTTGCTGAACTTCATTCAAAAAGTTCAGCATTCCAGCCTGTCCAGGTCTCGCTGAACGGCAGCACAGCCTTCTGTTGTATTAGCCATTTCTCCAATTCTTTTATCGTTAGCAAACTTGCTGAGGATACACTCAGCTTTTATTTAAAAGCTATTTTTAATCACTGTAGAGTTTTTTCCAACATCACGCTGTTGGTGCAGCAAAGATGGGGTTTGAATTTTAAACCTTAAAGTTCTGTCTACACTAGCAAATCTCCCCTGTAGAGATCCTAGAGCCAGGGTTTTTTTAATAAAATAATAAATATCACAGACAGTAAAAGAACTTTGATTAACCCATTACTTTCTAAACATGCCATAATAAAGAATTCAAAGAAAAAAAATACCAGAGAGAAAATTAAAGACCTCCAAGGAAGTCAGTCGCCTGGATAAGCCAGTTTGGAAGGATACAACACAACCATTTGTAATTTACAGAATTCTAGTGAGAAAATTTTGAATTGTCCCTGCCAAAATAATATAAAACTCACAAAATTTTAATACAGAACAATTTTCAACAGCAAAATATCCTGAAGCAGTCTAGAGCACATGGTGAGGAATTAACCTCACAATAGTTCAGTGGAGTTACTCAGCTGTGCCAGAGAAATAATGTTTAGTAAGAGAAAACCTTGAAACTGAGAAAGCCCAGGCACAGCTAGAATAAGAGGGAAAGATAAAATATGTTAGAATACATAGATAAATACAAGAATTTAATCTGACAGAACAGTAAGATAAAGAGGAATATGGAATAAATCATATATATTCAGGTGGGCTTAGGCTTAGAGCTAAATATATAAGAAATTAACAGTAAAGTTGAAAGCTTTTCTAGAACTAAGCAAAAAATATATTAAATTAGAAAAGAGATACTAAACTTAAAATTTTTCAAGTCCATATATTTATTACTAAAGAAGTTTTACCTGGAAAATACAAGTTCAGAAGGGAGTTCAGATACAATCACACATTTTATTTCCATGAGACTTTTTCCTTTCCATTAAAGCACAACAATGCAAAGCTGCACAGATAGAAATTACTGTTAGATCTGATTTTAAAAAAACAAAAAGAAAGAAATTTATACAACATTAAAGATAAGGGAAAAAAAAGACCTACAATATCATAATACTCCATGCACACAGTTGATAAGCTTCAAAATTATAAATACTGTACAATAAAAAATTAATCTGTAAGTTCTAAACATGGAGAAATAATCAATAAAGAACATATACTTAGCACTGCAAGCAGAAACATTCAAGACATGTTCAACATCATCAGTAAATTATAACACTGAAATTCTGTATTCTTTGCAAAGGACTGTACATTTTGCTGAGACACAAGAACTTTTGGCTAGGAAAGGGACAAATGTGAAAGCCCAAACTGGGGATGGACATTGGACCATGACTACAACAAGCTCCAGATGGGGCCACCAGCTACTGCTTTCTTCTGCCACACCCAATATAGAATCATAGCATCGTCTGGTTGGAAGAGACCTCTGAGATCGAGTCCAACCACACCTGCTTCCTTACTAAACCCTGTCCCTAAGGAACTCATCTACCAGTCTTTTAAACACCTCCAGGGATGGTGACTCCACCACCTCCCTGGGCAGCCTGTTCCAATCCCTGACCACCCCTGCAGTGAAGAAATTTTTCTTAATGTCTAGTCTAAACCTTCCCTGGCACAACTTGCGGCCATTTCCTCTTGTCCTATCGCTTGTCACTTGCGAGAAGAGACCAGCACCCACCGTGTCACAACCGCCTTTCAGGCAGTTGTAGGCAGTGGTGCCTGCTTTCCTCCAGAATAAACAAACCTAATTCCTTCACCCCCTCTTCATAGGGCTTGTTCTCCAGCCCCCTCACCACCCTCGTTGCCCTTCTCTGGACGCGTTCCAGCCCCTCAATGTCCTTCCTGTAGTCCTTTCATCAATCCAGCCTGTAGTATTTCACAGTAATCATGAGACAGGATTGGTTTGGCCTAGATGAAACAGGACATTTTGGACCTGCCTGCCTTCAGCCTTCATCTCACTGCCCCCATCTACTCAAGAGTCTCAAGATCTGGCCATCCTTTCTAACGATATATCCAAGTCCAGGGGAGAGAGGAGGGCTAGCTGTTTCTCACAGACCCTAGAAGACAGAGCCCAGCTCTTATCTCCACACTACCGCCACTTCGCTTTGCAACAATGACCAGGGCTCCTTCTTTCCCACAATGCCTGGCCATACGTGAAGGCTGTGCCAAGGAGAGAGCAGCCTGAGGGAAGAAGATTGGATGAGGCACTATGCCCACCTTCATCTCCCATCTTGGCTTGGTGGTACTCTCCTGCTGTGGTTCCAGACCCCCATTAGGAGCTCTCAGACAGCCTGTGTGGAGCACAAACTGCTCATGGAGCAGCTGGGTTCACTCTCTCTCTTTTCATTACCCGTGCCTAAACTTCACCCTCAACCTAAGACCCTAAGGGCATCTAATATAAGATCCTGAGATAAAAAATCAGTCTTACAGCACACCTTTGATCCTCTTCCTCTTGGTCTCACTTCCAGGGCAGAACAAACTGTCCTTCAGCAACCCAGCACCTATCCATTCCTTCCCAGGCTGTCCCGCTGTCTTTCCCAGGATCATCCCCAACTCTCCAGTCACTGTTTAACTGCAAAACATCAAGCAGCAACAGTTACATAGGTTATGGTCCAGTGAGATTTTTTTTTGACATCCAGCTTCTTAAAAGAAGGAGTCAATGGTTAGGCAGCAAATTTTCAGCAGATTTTATCCCATGTTTTTCTCTTTGACTTGTAAGTATTTCTGCAGTTACTAACATTAGATCTCATATTGCTGTCAGATCCAAGCCCTGTCAGGAAGTTGTTCCTACCTATGTTATCTGGAATTAACTGCCTATTATTTGTAGCTTACCTGGTCTCGTGCGTGAATACACTCAGAAAAACATACCAAAAGCATTTGTTCATTTCATGATGTCTGAGCAACACTTAAACGTATGGCTTGAGGTTATGTCTTTAAACTGGTGATAGAAACTTGACGGCTCTTACGGTTAGACCGTGTGTCTAATGCACGGACAGCCAGCGAAGCGGGGGAAAAGCTGGTACGTAAGAGAATCTAAGATAAAGCACAGAGAGAGATGGCTTATAAATATTTCCTTTTGTCCTCTATTTTTAGTAAGTTTAGGACAACAGAACTTGCCACGTTCTGTGTGTAAATTTGTAAGAAATGCAAATCCTATGAATGTGCAATACAGCTGAAATCTACAATGTTAGATCCCAAGCTGCATCTGAGGTGTATAAAAGACTCAATATAAAATTCAAAAGACATATACAATAACTTTTTCTTGTCAGTATGAGCTAGTTGTGATTAAATGGAACATTCTTTTGAAAACACTTCATTTCAGAGGAGGCAGAGTCAGGAAGATCACAAAATATTCTTGAATAAAAAAGCTTATAGGAAGATTGTAAGTATGCCAGTATTTGTTGCATGTCAGCAGATGGATAAATCTCCATATGTTATCTCCTAATTGGTTGTAAATTTGGCTTACATTTTAGCTGTTGTGCAGTCTCTAAGAAAATAATTTTTCCTGTTTCATATATCAATGTCTCCATATATTTCCCTGTGTTGGTCTTCAAATAGATTCTTTAAGCCATGGTTTGTGAAGCCTCCATTGCTTTGTACTGAAGTTATTCTTGAAACTCTACTCTGTTATATTAATGCGGAACGGTAACGTGCTTGGGGGGCAGAATTGTACCTTCGCATTGGGAGAAATAAGTTAATCTTAGATGGTATCAGAAGCTAATAAGCCTGGAAGGGAAGTCTAGTCCCTTGGAAATCACAGGCAATGCTAAAATCTATGTTTATTTGGAAGGGTCTGGGGAATTTACATGCCTGTAGCAACAAAACTTTTCCTAGTCACTTACTGCAAAACTAATGAAGAAAAGCTCCTCCTCTGTTTCTGTTGTTTTGAACTGAACTTCATGTTCAGGAACAAACTGAACAAATCTGATAAAGGCACCCAGGGGAATTAATTGCTCTGAAGAAGTTGGTATGCCAGTGAGAGGCAGACTTGCACAGCAGTTTGATTTTGTTCTCAAAACAGCGAGACAAATATAGTTCATTTGTAAGAAATACAGATGAGTTTATTTATGTAAGAAAAATCTCTTTTCCATGACGTATGGTCTTGGGTAAGACTTTCAGAAACATAGGTGTCTTGGACTCCTATTACAACAGAACAAAATTAACAAAATTCAGTTTTCCTAGCAGTATTCCAACAACTAAAAAAGAAGTTTGAAGTGCAGAGTGCTGCCAAAGGCAAACAATATTTGTTTGAAGTACTTCTTATAACATGAGTTGAGGCAAATGTTAGCCCTCTCTTTTTAAAAAGCTGAAGCAAGATACTCCATATAGAGTCTGCTAAAATTACAGACAAAAAAAACAATAAAAGGGTATTAAAATATTTATCATGAGACCTAATACTGCTTGTAATAGTACTGGATTGCAATAATGTTCACAACTTTATCAATTTAGTAGATTTTTTTGGATTTGATTTAGCCTTATAGGCTTGAAACTTTCAGTAGCCCATTTTCAGCACTGAGTGTCTACGTTTCAAGATGATACTTTTTCAAAAAAATATTTTTGAGTCAGATTTAAACTAAATTCTTCATGTGATACATTTATTCAAACAGAATCTTTTCCCCAAGTAGGCACAGGGTCTGGTTTTTAATTCTCAAGGTAATTACAGCACACAGATAGCCAACTATGAAGATATTATGGGTTCATTATTCAACAGTGCTTTGATACAGCTTTGTTTGAAGTGTCACTTTTTTACAGAAGACACAATGCATTGTGAGCTTCTCTTTCAAAGAGGATGACTTACATTACAGTTCTGGAGAAATGAATGTGACCATTTAAGAAAACTTTTCATGTCCACTTGAAAGCAGTTTTCTTATGTCTGCAAATCCCTGCAAATTACCACTAAACACAAAAGACAGTACTTTTGAACTGTCATACTTAGTCTAATGAGTGACCATAAGCTATCAAGTAATTCCGGATAAGCCAGTAGGAATAGAAATGCCTGATGAGTAATTAAAATTATTTATTGTCTTCCTTTTTTTTGTTGTTACTATTAGACCGTGATATGGGTTTGTTACTCCACATTTCATTGCTTCAGCAGCACCTTTACACTACCCTTTATTACAACTTCAGCCTTCAACAGTTACACCTAAACTTCATATGAACTGTCTGAATAAAGGTAGAGCTAATCAAAAACTATTTGCTAATGAGAGGATTTACTTCACCAGTGATTTTACACACTTTGACAACCTGACTGAGGATGGAACAACTGGTGTAGGTGGATAACTGCATTGACAAAGTCACATACATGACTTACATGGATAATCAAATAGCCCCTTTTTCAGTATTGCTGTATGTAAAGGTTTCCAGAACAAAAAGGCAGGCTGCACTTTATGCAGCTTTACAGGTCAACAACTCTCTTCAGTGTCATGGCACTGATGCATCACCAGCCATGCATCAGGCTGCCCTGTTCAGAGCTGCCCTGAACAGGACAGCCCTGTTCAACCCCTAGGGCTCCCCCACCCTGCCCATGGCCCAGGACGACATGTCAGCCTCCTGGGGCTATCAGCCTTTGTCTCAAGGATGCCACAGCTGGGTCAGCCTCCAGTGTCCCACAGCTCTGACCTGCCCATTCCCAGGGAGGTGCCCAGTGCCTGGGGCTGGGGCTGCTCCAGGGCAGTGGGAACAGTAGTGGCTGCCAGACCCTGCCCTGATGGACCCCCAAGAAGCCCCATAGCCACTGGCAGCTCAGCATCTTCACTTTAAGCTGTTAGCGGCAAACAGGCAGTTAAAAAACACACAGAATGTGAAGCTACATGGGAGCCTCTGCAGCATAGCATGATAGCTTTCAACACTGCAGGGAGCCTCAGTGAAAGCGTAACACGGTGCAGTTTAATACAGTCTCTAAAGCCAGCAAGAAATATCTTCAGCTTCTTTAAAATCCTATCACGTAAAGTATTCTGGCTAATTGTCCCTTCCTGACAATTTAAATTTGGTCTCAGTATTTGATGGCATTTAAAATCCAGAGTAGATGTCTTCCAATTCAAAACCAGCTTCCCAGGCCCAGGGACTCCTGCAGCTACTCAGTTTCAAAATTAATTGATAGTATCCACCACGCTAAATATGCATTTGAGCTTTCGTTTGAATTTTAAAGAATGATCCACAGAGTTTGTTTCACTGATTTAGCATTTCAGTCTTACAGCCTAGTGTCTTACATTTTCATTTACTTGAGAAATGAAACCACAGCCAAGCAATTTGGGTAATCACATCATCTGGTGTGACAGCTAAATCTGTCTTAACTGCCCGTCTATGCAACGAGGAAAAAAGGAAGAGAGAAAAAAGTACTTCAGCGCAGCATGGAGAGGTCTGTGTCAGAGGACAAGCTGAGAGGAACTGATGGAGGCCTCAGGTTTCTCGTCTGCGCTTTAGGTTCCTCTCAGATCACAGCAGAGCCTTCGAAAGAAGGGGGAATTTGGATAAAAGGCAACTGCTGGCTCCTGGGTGAGCAGGCAGATGAAAGAAGCTCATGCTTGGATGTGAGAGCCAGCTGGTTAATAAGAGGTTGAGACTGGGCAACATTTCCCATTAGAGGAGCTGGAACTAGGGGTTGTTAGAAGTCTGGGAACGGGCCCCAAAGAAAAGGGTTGGTGAAGAATAATCAATTTTTGAAATAATGATGCTAAGTGAATTAAATCAATTGTTTGGCCTTTTTTCTTCATGTGAGGGGTCTCTACTTGAATGTTTTGCCTGAGTGGCTCAGGAGTATCAGGAGAACGAGAAAGCTCATTGGTTAGAGGGGTCCCTGGGATCTCAGGCTGGAAACATTACCAGCAAACCAGCATCAGGCTAGGAAGGAAGACAACAGTGCTGAGACCTGGGTGGGAAGAAAGAAGTAATTTCTACTGCTGGGTAGAACAGCATTGAAGCAATCAGAATAGAGAAAGAAAAGGGTGGAGAGGACACAGTCATCTTGCACTAGACAGAATTGTTTAGATCTGAGGGAGAATCAGAAATGAAAAAAGTAATATTCTGGGTCAAACAAAGCAAGGGAATGTCAAGAGATGACTGAAAAGAGATGTCCAGAAGAGGGTAACTGTATTTTCTATTCAATATTAATGTACTGGGTGCAGGTGCCCAGGCTCTGGCAGCAGGGGTCTGCTAGGGTGGCCTCTGTGAGGAGAAGCTGGGGCTGCTCGTACTGGATAGAGCTGATTCCAGCCAGCTGCAGCTGACCCACTGAAGGGCACAGCTGAGCTCTTCAGACAAGATGGTAGCACCTCTGTGAAAACATGCATAAGAAAGAGTGAAAAATCCTGCATAGAAGCGTTGAAAGAAGAGTGAGAAAAAATGTGAGACAGCCCTGCAGATGCTAAGGTAAGAGAAGAAGGAGTCTGAGGAAGTGCTACAGGCACTCAAGAAGAGAGCCTGCTGCAGCCTGTACAGAGGACAGTGAAGTAGGCATTTCCCTTCAGCCCTTGGAGATGATCATGCCAGAGCAGCTATTCAGACTGCAGTCCCTGGAGCAGATGGATATTTCCTGAAGGAACTGCAATCACATGGAAAGGCCACGCTGGAGCAGGTTTTCACTGAAGGGCTGAAGCCCATGGAGACGAGCCAAGCTGGAACAGAAAAATAGTATGAGGAAGAAGGAACAACAGAGAGGAACTGCTATGAACTGGCTGCAACTGACATTCCTTTCCAAAAAATTCAGTTTCCCTTAAATCATCATCAAAAAATTTTCTGTCATGATCCTTGCCCCTGCTAATGTACGAAGTCTAGAGGTCAGTCATATTATAGTCAAATTAAGAGCAGTATTTCTCGTATTTCAAAAATAACCTGATCATTCAAAATTTTAAAAATATTGCACATTCATTTGAAATTCATATGCTGAGGTTTCAAAAAATATTTCATGCATTATATCTGCAAAATACTTTATATCCATTACACAACTAAGTATCTCACAATATGCTTTCCTCCGCTAGTTGTCCTCCCAGCAACTAAGTCATGAACATAAAATTTAGCTTAAATTACTAAATTTACCTAATGTAATATCTGTACTAACATTCAGCAGGCTATTCAAATGTTTGCCTTCTTATATTTGTAACAGAGAATGTGAACAAAAGGCAGTACTGTGAAAAAAAATTTTCAGGACTAAATAAAAGGAAAGAAAAGAAAGATAGATTCACATTTTTCTTACACAGAGATAATTCAAAACCCCATCTACAGCCTTTCTAAAGAAACTGTTGGGCCACCTTGAAGATATTCCTACTGTTGAAACTATGCAGTGAAGAGCACACCATTCACTGGAATGGGGGAAGAGGGACTTGTGGGTCAGGAGCACTCTATATTCAAGGAGCTCTACAACCCAGGTTCTCCTCTCTGTACTGCTGATACACTCCACTTCAGTAAAAATATAACAAAGTGATTCCTGAGGAAATCTGAACCAGAAGTCCCTCAGGTAATAGAGTGACTGGAATCCAGCCTCATTTACTTCTGTAGTGGTGGTTTAAACATTAGTCTATTGCATGAAGCCCAGTCTTAAAACCAAGACAATGCCAGCATTTTGCAAGAATGGTATCCAGTACACAGCTCCCTCAAAAGGAGGAAGGGCATGATCACCCGCTCTAAGAAGAAACGTTCATTATGGAGTTCCATACCCCAACAGATGACTCGAGTCACCTCCCTCCTCACTTTGTTCAATATTTCAATCAAGTTTTCAGACAACTGTCTCTCTCCCCATCCAATCTGGAGAAACTTAAACCTAAGCAGGGCTCTGGATTCCTCTCCTAGCACCACTGAAACTGACAAGAGCCTCAGAATCTCCGGACTATCTTCTCTCTGATGTCTACAAAGAGTGGATGGTGACAATTCAGCCCCATTCCCAACATGCCCTATGCAAGACTAGAGATCCATAGCAGCTGTTTGGCCTATGCAAACTGCTGAGCATGAACCACCCAGAAAAAAATGTATGACTGTATAGCCCTAGTTCCCAACTGCAAGCTCACTTGCAAAGCAAATGTCTGAAAAGTGAGAGCAATCTGATTATAAGAAAGATCCGGAAAGAAACTTATTTTTGTTGAGAGGTACTCAGTATTACACCAAGCCTATAACAGAGAATTTCTCTCCTAGAGAGATGTATGAACTTAATTTTACTAAATGATCTCTTATTGCCTGCAGCTAGCTTTGTAAAAGCCCAGACTTTCAGTTTAAGGGTTTAGAAAAAGTCTCCTGAAAGACTGTAATAGGAAATGAGGGGGAAACAAAAGGTCTTCTGAATTAAATAAGTCTGCTCTCCCAGCCCTTCTGGCTGTACTGGTGACAAAGCCTCCCCCACAAGGACTGTGCCTTACCAATTGGCAATGTTATGAAATAAATGCCTAGAATAAGAGTCAGAAATAGCATCTGGCCGTTCAGAAATGCATCTGTTCTGTTAATGATGCTTTCATATCAATATTTTTGGGTCGCAGATGAAACTCTACGGAAATAAAAGTGGGTTTACATCATTTTAATTCTTCTCACACTAATTTCAAGCTGAGACACACTTTTGTGTCCACTGGTGAATCTCTTCAACAAATATTTGCTCAGGGCAGCTTAATAAGTCCTGGAAAGGCATACTTGGGTTGGTTTGTGCACCTGAGCAGTTACCAGTTTCTTAGCAATGGACTGCAAGGCAGATTGTTTTGCAAGTGAGCATAGGTGCCCAGAGCACATCTTCATTAGTACAAGACAGAAAGAAGGAGGTGGGGAGGGGCGGCTTTTCCTGCAAAAGAGAAATCTGAATTATATTACCACCTGCAGCAAATTGGGTGACAGTTACCCCAGGTTCTGAAAGTGGATACAGGTAGGAGAAGCCACGCTATCCAAAGCACACAAACTTCTGTAGCAAAACATGGCAGCTGCTGGCAGGTAGACAGCCAGAGTTACAGGGTAGGCAACACAAAGCAAAGGATTTGCCAGCAAATGTAACTTTAAAAGAAAGAAAAGGCAAAGAAATTAACTGCTTCATTTTATTAATACTTTCTAGCAACAGCAGAAATACTGCCACAATTTTCAAGAGAAAAATGTAAAGTACAACTGTGCCCAAGATGCTGCAGTACGTAAAAAAGCACCTTGGCTCAATATTCAAACAATAAGAAACGAGAAAGAATTAAAGATAGAATATTAGGAATCAAATTTAAAATATTATATAACTCAGTAGAGGTAAAAAAGGAATTTAATTTTAATAATTCTGCTTAAAGCCTAGCAATCTGTGAATTACCTGAAATTCACACTGATATTTGGCTTTTGAAGGATATTCTAGTAAGTATTATATTTTTTCTACAATTCCTTTTATCCGTCAACACTAGAGATGATTTGCTGCCTTTTAAAAACAGCTTTGTCAAAAATCAGAGGGCACATTTAAGACCTATTCTTTGCTGCTAATTCTTTTTTCACTACCTATTCACAACTTTTTCAACTAGTTGCAAGATGAAACATTAGTATGGCTCACGTAGACTAGTTACATCAGGTTATTTTTTTTAAATAACAATACTCGAGTTCATTACAATAATATTAGCTAGACAGAAGGTCCTCTGATTGAACAATAAACACACTGATGAGTGTGTCTAGAATCCTAGAATGATTTGGGTTTGAAGGGACCTTAAAGCCCATCCAGTTCCAAGCCCCCTTCCATGGGCAGGGACACCTCCCACCAGACCAGGCTGCTCAAGGCCCCATCCAACCTGGCCTTGAACACTTCCAGCGAGAGGGCATCCACAGCTTCCCTGGGCAACCTCTGACAGTGCCTCACCACCCTCAGCGTGAAGAATTTCTTCCTAATGTCTAATCTAAATCTTTCCCCTTCCAATTTAAAGTCATTCCCCCTCCTCCTATCACTACATCTCCTTGTAAACAGTCTGTCCCCAGCTTTCTTGAAGGTCCCCTTCAGGTACTGGAAGCTTGTCTTCCCGGAGCCTTCTCCTCTTCAGGCTGAACAACCCCAACTCTCTCAGCCTGTCCTCATAGCAGAGGGACTCCAGCCCTCTGATCATCTTCATGGCCTTCCTCTGGACCCGCTCCAACAGTTCTGTATCCTTCTTATGTTGGGCATTCCAGCACTGAACATAGTAATCCAGTTGGGTGTCATCTGCAAACTTGCTGAGGGTGCACTCAATCTCATTCTCCATACCATCAGTGAAAATATTAAGCAGCACTCGTCCCAGTACGGACCCCCGAGGGACACCACTTGTCACAGACCATCATCTGAACATTGAGCCATATTTTGACCATCAACGTATTTTGACCACATGGAGGAAACGTTCTTGTAATAGAGGTAGAAGCTCCCTCATGTTTTGCTCCATAATAACCTTTGTGGGCCAGAGCAGTAGTGGTATCTGAGTCCCATTACAGAGAATAGAATCACAGAATCATAGAATAGGTAGAGAACATTTCATCCCACTTCACCATTGTTGCTGAAGGGCTCCATAAACTGTGAACTCTTTGTTATCAACACACAGATACACCAGTAGGTCTCTGCAGCTGAAGAAATTGTTCTCTAAGTAAATTAGTACATGAAATGAAAAGTCAAAATCATAATCAGCGGGACAAGAATGACTGTATGTGCAAATAGGCCAGAATGCAAGCAGCTACCATTTTTGAGAAGGTTAAGGAAGCAGGAGGTGAGCCACAGGCTGATACTCCAGAGAAGGAAGAAAACATCTGTGAGTTGAAACCCAAACACAATTCATTCCTGCAGGAAAGCAAGGAAAGGTAGAAACAACAAACAGAGCAGTGAATTAATTAGTTTTAGTACTTAGTAGTGTAGACTGACTTCTGTGTGGTTGTTTATGGTATTTTGGTCCCTGTTTAAGCCACAAGGGCTTTCTAATAAGATTGTTCTCTTTTTAACTCATGGAGTTGGACTCCTTTGTTTTTACCAAATTGAAACAATAAGAGTAGTGGATTTACTGCACAGAATTTAACAGCCAGTATACTATCTTTCCTTAAGGAATACTAGCAGCCCTTTAGGGAAGAACGGTTGTAGCAAAACCTAATGGTGAGAGTAAAGAACAGATACTTGAAATAAACTTTCAAGCGTATATTTCCATGGGAAAAAAATATCTATAATATATGGAAGTACTGTACCCACACTTCAGCTAGAATTGCTTCCTCTCCACTCCCTGGCCACATTTTGAGGCCTACATTTCAGATGTTTGTGCACAAGTTCAAGATTCAAATGTCTGTCTTCAGCTGACATAGTAAGTTCATCTGTTATCTTTGATATGTTTTTTATACCGTTTGAGAAGTAGTGCATTACCAAAACCACAATTTTATGTTCTCGACACACAGTTATACCCATCCCCGAGGCTGAGAGGGCGAAAGCTGAGGAAGAGTCTGAAACAAAGAACAGCTTCACCTATCCACCAATAATTTGGGTTAGAGCAAATATCAGGGAGAAAAAGTGCAAGTAGAACCTTTTTAAGATATGAGAAAATCGTAAGTTTGCATCAGGACAAGACGAAGAACCAACAAGGACTGCGTGTCTCTCATGCTGATGCAGAACTTGGTTAAGTCTATCCTTAGCTTTGCAAGCCCATGACCTTTGGATTTGTATACAGATCCATGTTGTTCAGTACTGTCTTTGTTCTAGGAAAAATGTCTTTCCCAACTATAGTTTCCAGCTGGTTGCACAAGTTTCCTACAAAAGAATTGAGCTATTACACCCGTCTTACTTCAAGTCCCTTACAGAGGCCACAAGTTGCTGTGCTACTGCAGGAGAGGAGTTGGAAGAGCCAGAGTGACACAGTCCCATGCAGAATCTGGTCTAAACAGAGGCTCTCAAAGGAGCACATTACGGAGAGCAACCCTCTTGCCTTAGTTTAAAGGGAGTGAGCTCTACCAAGCCTGAAAACAACTGAAAAGAAATACTGAGTGTCTCTTCAACATTTCACTAGTCAGCTCATAGGCTTATCTGCATGACACTGACTGAGTTTTTAAAACACTTATTCTTGGCTGTCAACAATCTGTGCCTATCTCTGACGTTCCACAGAGCTGTTTGTACATGTGCAAAAAACAGTAGCCACCCAAAAATTTGGATCAGGAGGTTCAGATGTGTTTGATGAGATGTTAGAATTAGATGACCAACATGTCAGATGAATAGAGAAAAGAATAGATAGATAAAAATATAATAATATTATATCATTATTATGCAATTTTGCCCCTTTAGAAGCAGAGTTAACCACTCAATAAAGCAGTACAACAGTCTCAGAGACAGAAGCTGACTGGTAAGAAAAAAAACACATTTTTGGAGAAGGACAAAAAGAAGCATCTCAAATAATAACATAAATATTATCAAAGCACAAAGGACAATTATTATTTCTAACTAACAAATGGACACGTAGGGATCGTGGTTTCTAGGGGAGACAAGAACTTCACATTCTTGTCTTTAGGATGTGATAGAGCGGAAACAAAAAAACAAAATTAGTGTCGTCACCTACAGCATTGATGAAGTCTAAAATCTTAATGATGAAGGTAAACCTATAAGAAATCTAAAGACTTCCTTATTCAAAGGTTGTGGGGAAAATCAATGTAGAATTGTAGAGTCATAATCTTCTTGCTAGTTATTATAGATGCAGTTTTTATTTACATGTACGCTGTTAATATAATTATTATACTAATGAAGTTGTTTTACATGGTAGTGCCAAAGACAGAGTTACAGTCCAAGAAAACATCCAGAATACCTCAAAATGGAAATGTAAAGCTATCTCTTATATTTCCTACCTCATTTTAGCACAGTTTTTTACTTGTCAGAATGTAAGTTACTTGCTACTTCTATTAATCTCTTTTACAGAAAGGACATTTGCACAATCAGTTACTGCAGACATGTTTTAAAAGCATTGGTTCCTCTGGATTGAAGAAGCCCCTATTCTGCAGTTGAAGGTAAGCACAGTGTAATTTTATATGTTCAGTCATGACAGCACTTGTTGATTTGAAGCCAGTGAAATGATTAGTGAAAGAAATCCCTCAAATATTTTGCAGATACGCTGTTATTTTGCTTGACCTCTGAAAGCTCCACTGACCAAAAACAGGGGAAAAATTAAGCAATTATAGTAATTAGCCAAGGAACGGTAATCGAATCTCCATTAAAGGGGCAGCTGTATTCCCTTCTAAAGGATGCATCCTGACTTTATTACCAGACATGTCACATTGGCAGGAGATCTCACTTAAGGAAGTGGTTTTCTTTATCTTTCACATAAAGTTTTATTAAATTTGTTTCATCAAAGGGTATCAGAAAATAATAAGTTATTCACTTACTTTTTGCCACGTTGTTTGAAGTAAAAAGCTATTTCTCTACCTAGTCACATCAGATTGAATCTTTCACCGTCATTATCACCACGGCAGACATATTCATAGGATTTTCCATTACTTTCCCATCCACTGTAACTTCTGTTTTGACAAATAGTGTTAATAAAAATTATAAATTCTCAAAAAGCACTTTACAGAAGAATTATCTTGTGAATGAATCTACCTTTTTCCAACTAATTAAAAGAGTGTACTGCAGGGAAGTTACTTTTCTAGCAAAAAGTGTTTATTGGTTTTATTTTTAAAAGCTTACGGGAAAACTAAAATGTTTCGAACAGAGTTAGTCCAAAACGTATTCTTTCCTCAGGAACTAGAAAGCTGTAAATGTTACTTGAAACAATAAATGGAACATTTTAACAATGTGAAGGCAGCTATCTTGGGGACAAAGGTTAGTAAGCACAGTCCTTTCCATCTCTAACAGTTGCATAACTAAAGATTTTGAAAGAGAGTAGAAAAAACAAACCTAATAGTGCTGCCAAAAAAAATAACCACTAAAACTGCAGAAAGCCAGAGTGAATAGTTACTAATTAGTCCCTTACCCAGCCAGAGATAAAGATCTATATTTCAGGGAAACATGTTTCAGCTTTTTTTATTATTATTATAATTACAGTGAGTAATTGAGGAGTCACAGCCAGAATTGCATTTGTAGGCAATAGAATAAAAACATGCAGTGAGCTCTGGAGAGATGACAGCAAAGGACAAATAGTAAGCAGGCAGCTGGAAATGTCACATATTTCACCCTGGAGGACTGGTTTGGTACCTCACTGCTGGCTGATGACCAGCTTTCTCATTAGAAGACTTGTTGTGTTCAGGTACAACAGTATAAATAAATAAACTGCTCTGTGCTTTCAGGTTTATGTTTACATTCACATTTCTTCCCTCTCCTAATGATCATATATGGACACATTCTTCTGCCACAGGTGGTATTTCAACGCACAGGCCTGCGCTCCCACTCAGCAATCACTCCAACTTTGATGCCTGAAGTGATTTTTGAGTCACTGGAAAACTACATTCAAAGGCCTGGCAAGATGTGTGCTGCGACCCGAACCCGAACAGACACTACGTCCCAGCCGGTACCTATTCCCCTGTCTCGTACCTTTGTGTTGCCAGTGGGATTGCTTCCAGCTGGTGCCACGAGCGCAAAACCAAGCTTCCTGACCTTTCCAACACGTGTGCAATAGAAGAAAGTTTCCTGCTGAGATAGATGGCTCCTTCCTCTATGGACGAACTCGTCGGTGTAGTGGTTCTCCCCTAACACAGCAAGAGTGTTTCCATGTAAGTCCATACTTTCTTGCATATAAACAAAGCCAAGCTTGCAGTAAAGCCCAGAGTAATAGTAGGGCACAGGGCCTTAATTCTTTGTGGCACTTCTAGCTGCTGGTTTGAATCTTCTAGACAAGTGATTTATGTGGGATAACCTTGTAGTATCCTCTAGATCATAAGGAACTCATATCACCAGTAGCTCTCTATGCAGTAGCTGTCCATGTGCACTCATGTGTGGAATAACTTAGGCCATAGATATCCAGTTATTCAGCTTAACTATACTCTGATTAATAGCTGGTTTTAGGTAGTACCTCAGCACATAAAACTGGAATTCCTTGCTTAAAACACATGGTGCAGGAAAAGCACTCTCCCATTCACAGCAGTAGGAAAGAAAATAGCATGCTGAGATAGAATGATGCTGTCTAAGAAAGGAAAATCTTTCCCAAGTACACTTTCTTCCCCAAACTGTCATCTACCAGTGCATGACTATATTATTCCTCGTGTTGTATGCTTTAGGCATCCACCTTATTTCCCTCCAGATCTTAAAGCTTTTAAGCTTCTAATCGAAAGCCATCATTCATACTGTGTTATTTTAAACTGCTGTAAGCAGGGTTGCCCTTTTTTAAAGCTGAGATGCATGTCAAGGGTTACTACAAAATCAGAAAAAGAATCCTGATACCAGTGGAAATGGGACCACAAACAACTGTCTCCCAGATGCAGTTAAAGCACAGCCTCACTCTCACACTCATTTTCATTTCCCTGAGACACGTCAGTACTACCTGCAGCTCGATTCTGCCACAAATGCTAACCTCAGAAGTCTCTGTCTGTGTAAGCTGAGGTCTCAGTGACTTTGCTTCACTGGCAGATTTAGGATCCCTGCTTCTTTCTCTGCCTAATGAGGTGACAGGCCTGTTTGTTAGGTAAGAAGTTGGTTCAGCAGGGAGGGAAGGAAGGGAGGAAGGGAGGGAGGAAGGAAGGAAGGAAGGAAGGAAGGAAGGAAGGAAGGAAGGAAGGAAGGAAGGAAGGAAGGAAGGAAGGAAGGAAGGAAGGAAGGAAGGAAGGAAGGAAGGAAGGAAGGAAGGAAGGAAGGAAGGAAGGAAGGAAGGAAGGAAGGAAGGAAGGAAGGAAGGAAGGAAGGAAGGAAGGAAGGAAGGAAGGAAAGACAAAAGCTTCGTTTTCCAGAAAAGGTCTAAAGCTGTGGTTTTCACAAGTGGAGAACAAACATAGAGACTCAAGTTCAGATTTGCTACAGAGGCAGGGCAGTGCTGGAAGCAGCCTGGCAGCAACTGTGGATAAACTCATGAAACTACCTGGCTCAGTGGGTCAAACATGACCAGGAGGTCCTAGAAAAGTCTTTAGTTTGCTTCTTGTAGAAGAAACCAGGAGCCATGGAAGGAACCTGAAGTTAACAAAGGAAGATTGATAGCAACAGGATAGGAGCCATTACGCTGCAATCAGCAATGATACAAACAAGAATGATGCAGGGAACTGCATGCTCCATGAGCACCAAGATCTAACATGCTGTAGTAGAAAAACAGCCAGGAGAGAGTAAAACTGTTTTTCAGTAATGAGCTAATAATACTTAACTCGCTCTAGTTCCCCTGAATAACTCTCACAAAAACACTTCAGCAACAATAACCACTGTAAAGAGATGTGATATAGAACTTGGCAAGGATGGCACATTTTGCGAAAGAGAAGAAAGTGGAAAAATTAGTCAGGCTGTCACCATGTGCTGGGATGCTACCAGCAGATATGCTTGACAGATTTCTTAATAAAGACATAACTTAGTTTTTAAAATACGGAGAGTTTTGATGCTGTAAGTATATAATCTTCTTTGACCTTGTTGTAACAGGACAATGAAAATGAGAAAAGCAGAAAAAGGAGCTAGTTCATTTATGATGTCCCCTCTATCCTTCCACGAAAGTTGTCATCCCAGTCAACTCATTAATATTTCTGCTTCTCCCTGAACTGCTTGAATCGTCTTTGACACCTTTACCTTTCATCACAGAGCTCTCTGTCACTTGGGTAGCTCAAGTGGATCAAAACTGCTTGAGGGAAGTTTCCTCCTTTTCTTCCACCTTGCCAACAGAACAAGCAGGAATGCACAGTCGGAACGAACTCCAGTGTCGTATCTTCAAAATAACATGGGTCACTTGAGAGCTGTGAAGTGCCTCTGTCACTGTTTTATTTTGTTGCAGTGAAGTTATAGTCAACTTTGTAACCACTTATTTCTGTGCCTGTATAATCCCCTTACCTCCAACTGCACAACAAAGGCTTTCAGGAGAACAGAAACTCTTTTGACACAGAATAGCACAAAAAGTCAGAGAATTTGGCAGAGTTTTGCAGAGATGTGCTTTCAGTGCCCTGCAATATTTAGACCTGCGGCAGCAAAATTTGCCTTAGGAAATCATTCTTTCACAGAGTTTTGTTTGGAATAAGGTCTTCAGGGGTCCATAGTGACACCTGTAGCTCATGCACTGCAGGTTTCTAAGCACAAGGGCAAGGCTGTTGCTTCTACGAAACACTTCCCACTCTGCCGGTTATGAGTCAGTCCTGTTCTGTTCTAAGTAGTCAATTGTTGTGAATTAACCCCAGCGGGCAGCTCAGCCCCACACAGCCATTCACTCACTCATCCCCGGTGGGATGGGAGACAGAATGGAACAGTACAAGTGCAAAAACTTGTGGTTGGAGAGAAAGTTTAATAGATGTAGCAAAAGCTATGCATGCAAGCAAACCAAAATAAGGAATTCATTCACTCCTTCCCATCAGCAGGAAGGTGTTCAGCCATCTCCAGGAAAGTGGGGCTCCATCACATGTACCAGTTACTTGGGAAGACAAAGATTCCCCTTTCCCCTCCTTTTCTTGGGCTTATCACTGAGCACAATATCATATGGCATGGGATATATTTTTGGTCAGTTGGGGTCAACTGTCCCAGCAGTGTCACTGCCAGCCTACTCGCTGGTGGGGCAGCATGAGAAATACAAAAGGCGTTGTTGCTGTGTAAGTTATTTAGCAGTAACTGAAACATTAATTTTATTGTCAACACTGATTTTGTCAACAATCTAAAACATAGCACGATATGAGCTAGTACAAAGAAAATTAACTTCAATCCAATCGAAATCAGTACATCAGTGTAAGGAAATCATATTTGCCTCAGCTATAGGAACTGTGATCAATTTGAGTTAAAAAAAAAACTTTCTAAATATTATCAGTAAAGCTGGAAAAAAGTGTACCACCAGGTGGATCTTTAGTGTCATAAAATACCTAAGCCACCTTGAAGGAAGAGAAAATCTGAAAAAAATATACTGATAACTTTCCATCCAGAATTTGGCTTCCTCTTTGCTTTTCGAGATGGAACTCGAAATTCTAAGTCATCTATGACCTTTCCACATGTATTTCTAGTACTACAAAGTGCTATTGTAGTAGTTACCATATAAATAAATAACAAAAAAGTGTCTTAAAATGAACCCAGAAAGAGGGAGAAATAAGATTGACTTTGTACATAGAACTTTCAGAGCTTTATATTTTTGTGCTTACTGTACTTTTATATACAGATACATTGTTACAAATGAACACTTCGTCAAGAATATATTACATAGGAGAGAGTAAAAATTCTTTTTCTTGATATGGCAAATGCTTGCTTTTTTTCTTCTAATTTTTGCCTCTGCTCTGCAGAAGCAACACTTAGCTGAACAGAACTTGCCGGAAATTTCACTAAGTGAAAGTGGAGAAGCAGGAGGTATATTCCTGTTTCGGCTCCTCCTCACTTTCAACAGGGACATTCTGAACAGTCAAAGGCCTGTAATTCCTCATTTGTTAAATGAAAGAAGATGAAGTTTCTGGGACAAGACACTAAAATGCTTATATAGAAGAGAATTAAATACTATCATCTTTTTCCTGTGATCCTTAAGAGACTTGACATTACTATAGATCAAGCAATCTAGCAGGATCAACTCTGGAACAAAGTGTATTTTTACAGATTTGGGTTAAGATATATTGACAGAAGTCCACAGCATGAAACTTGTGTAGCAGATATTACTACAGCTATCTAAATTCTTACCACATTCTACTGGAGCAGCATCCCATTTCAAAGTTACCATTTATATGAAATTACACATATTATATTGCCTTGGTATTTATTTAACATGTATTAACTACTCATTGAAGCAAAATTATTCAAAAGAAACTGATAGGTTTCATGGTTTGACACTGTTTCCGCAGGAAAGATTGATCTTTATTGCACAATCCATCTCTCCAGAAAATTCCCCTAGCTCCCTCCTTTGCAGCAACAGAACAATGAAAATTCAAATAACGCTATTTCTCAACTAATGTAAAGGGGGATAGCAAAATGATAAGCCTGAATACATAAAAATATTTGAAATCTGTTCATTTAGATCTGAGAAGCTTTGGATTAATTTAAAAATTAAAACCTAATTGGCTTCATAGGTCTTGTCATTCCTGATTTTTCAAAGGAAAAGTTAACACAAGAAGGTACTCCTTCGGTGGTAACATACTTCGAAACACATTTGCAGATAAACTTCACCATTTGTGCTTCCATGGAAAAGGTGTCTTAGATGCACACAGAGAACCATCTATATCTTCAAAAACTTTATATATATTGTTTTGAGTGTATAAGCCTGGATGGAAATTTTTTATTCCTGGTAATTACATAAAAAAATAATTCAACATAGTAACTGTCAGCTTCTCTCTGTCATTTTGGATCAATTCAATTGGGTATGGAACATCAGCACTAAAGTCCAGAGCTCATCTATAAGAATAATAAGAATAATAATAAGAATAAATTTCCCCTTTTGGCAGCTATTGCCCAGACATTTCAATACTGTAGGTAAATAAAGCTTTTCAGTTATGAAAGTGTTTATCACAACATACGATGAGTTACAGCAATGCAGTTTCAACTCATGAAGGACTAAGCTGCTACATGAGGCCTGATCATTTGACCAGCTACAGAGGAAATAATTTAGGGTCTTGTAAAGATGGTAAAAAACAGGAACTGCATTCAGAGAAAATAGTTGGAACTTTCAGCCCCCTTAGAAATTTAACTTTTATTCAAAAAAAAACCCCACTTTTGCAACCAAATAAAACTACTCCTTTCTTTTCCTTTTTTATTCTCTTTTAATTTTTTCTTTCCAATAAAATTTGGTGAAGAAAAACCCCATGAATGAGGAGTAAGAAATAGGAAAAAAATACTCCTTTTATTTTAAAAAACAGTGAAGCTTTGTGAAAGTACATCTGCAGCTGAAAATATAATGGAAAATATAGTAAATTATTATATTTTACTCTTTCTTGAGGAAGGCTCTTGGAGGTGCCAGGGCTGTCCTGTACTGCTAAAGCCAAATAATTTTGTAAAGGTGTGTTAGCTTTAATGGTTTTTGTAAGGGAATGCTTCTGAAGCCAAGGGATCCCAGGTTGCTTCAGAAGTCCAAAGGAGGTGCCAGGCAGAGCCTGAGACCTAAATCTGAAACTTTGATCCAGTCACACTTCATAAAAATGGTTTACAAAGGACAACGCACATCAGAACCTTAAAAATCTCATGAGCTGTGTTTGTCCTCCTGTTGACATTCATTCAGCTATGGTTTGAATGGAAGAATTGATCCTGTTCCAGAGAGGAATACACCACAACCCAGTCTGTAGACAAATGCTGCAAGCTGCAGGGAAAACTCTTCAGAGTAAATGAAGTAATAGTGGCAGATACATCTTTTTTGTCAGTCAGCTCTACTCTGCCTGTGTTATTTTTGAAGTAACTGCAATGAACTCCATGAGGGCTTCAAGAGCATCCACAGCAAATCTAGGTTAGGAGAATAAAAAGACTGATATAAGAACATTATCAGAGATGAAAAAAATATTCTAGCATCAGTCGTGGCCATCACAAGGCACGGACGGGCTCATACCAGGACAACGAGGATGTACAAGAAGGCCTCTGTGGTCAAGGTCCTAAAGGCACTGACATGTCAAGTAGCACAGCAGTAGACAAGAAAAAAAAAAGCTGATTTACCCATGAAATTGGTGGATGGGTAGAGTGTGTTCTTTCTTTTCTCAGGATAAGAGAAAAGCTAGGTCAGTTTACAGACTGCGAACAGGAGCAAGGGATGTCAGGGTCCAGTTCTATGATCGTAAAATCTTGTCACCAGAGCCCCTGCGGCCACACGTTTTTAGCAGGTCTTGTTTCCCGGGATTGCCTCTGAAGCCATCAATTTGACAGACAGCCCTGCCTGCAGAGGCCTTTCTGGCATGTGATTCCTTTCTGTACCCTGTGACTGCTTTCACAAACTGTCACGTCCCAGTTCCCTTAATTCCAAACTTCAATTGCTATTTCTCAGACAGACTACATAATTAACTCATTTCCTCTTTCCCCTCAAACCCATTAATCTACTTCCTAATACAATGTTGGTTTTACCTTTTTGGAAATTATTCCATTACATTAGACTCCCTACTGTTTAAGTGCTCAGAGAATAATTATGAGGGTGGAAAAACCTGAAAAGTTACTTTACAAATCAAGAAGGCAACATCCTAGACAAAACCAGAAACTTTAGAAGACAAAAAAGCTGCTAAGCAATACTCTCTAGAACATCATTGTTTTAATGAAATTGTGAGCCTGCCTTATAAGTTGTAACACAAGAGGCTGGCAGAGACAACAGGAAAGTTTGTATTTTTTCCTCCAATCATGAAAGTTCTCTCATTACTAACCGAAACATATTAAAACCTGAACTCCTAATTATTCCCATCCTTCCATTGACAGGATATTCCTATCCCTCCTAACAGGAATGATTCATGTATGAATTATTCGGTGTTCATATTACATAAAGCAGGCAAGTAAGGACTGCATTTATAATAATTACTAAAATATTTTTATTACAATCCTAATCTAGTTTTCAGGCCAATTATTCCGGTGGCATTGGGTGGATAAAGGGCAGCAATGGAATGAAATCTTCGGACCAGTGTTCTTGACCTAGTTGCTTGGTCAGAAGTGGGCAAAAAGGCTTCCCACGATGTCTCATACTAAGAAGGCAGTGCTTCTCGTTTCCCTTGTCCCTCCTGAGGGAAATGCACAAATATGAGATGGCTGGAACTAGAGAGAAAACCCAATCACAAATTTTTACTTTGTATTCTTGCAGTTGTACAAGTGCCTTTATTCCTCTCCTGGTCAGGTTGCTTCTTTCAGTCTGGGCCACAAAGGAGGAGAAAAATCTTGTTTCATATACAATTGGCCCACAAGTTGTTAAACAGAAATAAGTACAGTAATAAACAATGTAAAGTATCCCCTAGCAGGATTCAAAGAATCTGCCTCCTCAGCTCTCCATTCATTTTTAAAGCACTCCCAGAAAATCTGTTGTTGAATTTAGCATTTTATGGTGTTCTGTAGCTGAAACTGTCTTCAGGAAATTCTGACCCTGCGTTGACTCGCTTTTTGTTGGAGAAAAAAAGGCTGAGGCATAATGGTGACTTTCATTCATTCTCTTTTAAGTCCACTAGGAGAAAAAAATATAAATGAGAATATCTTAACACTGTAGTTAAGAATTTGTCACCATAGGTTATATAATGGCGTATGTAAAACGAAGATCAGCATAATACCTTTAACCGGCAATTAATCAAATCCTTTAAAGTTCTCCCTGTCTTTTGTCTTGCATAGAAGAAAAAAATGTACCACCATAGGACACCTGGAATATGTGTCTTCCTTCCAAACAACCTGCCTGCTGCATAAAGATTCATGATGCTTACTTGGACATTTCCTAATGAACTTCTTAGCCAGAGTCTTTGTATCGCACCATCTTATTGTTCCTCCCTGTGCCAAAGCAACAAAAAGTCAGAGTGTTGGTAACTCATAATGGCCCTGCAATCCCTGCTCTGCAGCCAAAGAAGCTGGCAAAACAGTCTGCACCAGGGGAATTCAAATGATTTTTAAGAGGACCCACTAAAAAAAATGTAAGTAAATAGAAACTTGCACTGCTCAAGCGCTAGCAAGTAAAGGCATCTGTTTGGAAATAATTTTTAACCAGGTAGACTATGTGGCTACTAAAATCATGTCCAGACATCATAGATGTTAATATTAAAAAGGAATTTTTTTCTCAAACCAAATTAAATTAAAAACAAACACTTGAAAATTCAGAATTAAACACTTCTGTTCTTTTATTTACACAGTTTATCATCCCAATGGTTGAATGGATGCCTAAAATGACAGCTCATCCTTTTACTTGTGGGAATTAAAAAATCAATATTGACAGGCAGGAATTTAAGGTGAATTTCATTATCCCCTTATTTTGACTCCTCCAAATTTTGAAATACATTGCTACCTATATAAATATTTTGGAGGCAGTTAAAATACATGAATATCCAAAACTCTGGATGATGATGTAGTAATCATAATCAAGGCAAAACTAAATAAGGTTAATCATGGTTGATTCAAAAAAAGGTTAAACAACTCCAGAAAATTAGTTGATGAATTAAATGCAACATGTCACTGCTACATCTGGATAAATTTCAACATAAATTTTTCAATGAGATTAATTCTTCTTTCTGTTTGGGGGGGTTTGGTTTTTTTAATCCATAAATTATAACCTCAACACTTCTCAGCTGAAGCAAAATCCTGTACAAAGCTACTTCACAGTTTAGGTTGTTCACTTGTTCTGCAACTTCTGATCTCATTTTTGTGTTAACCTTTGTATAGTTCTGATGTTCTGGTTGTAATCTGTTCTCATGAAAGGTTCTAGCATGAACCCACACGTTTATAAATGTAGGTAAACTTTTTTGGACTACATTAATTTGCCTCTTTAGAAGAACAGAGTTATCATTCTCCATCAGCTTTCTTGGAAAAGAGAATTCAACGTCTGCTAACTTTCCATGAAACGTAATTCAAAATTTTAAGACCAGAACAGGTTAACATGATCAACAAGTCTCACTTTCATGATAAAGATCGTAAAAACCTCAGTCCGTGATTTCTGCATGGAAATCATTAAGGTGTTAATTCCTCACTATGAACAACTCAGTTTCAGTAATTTTTCGCTGCAACTGTTTTCACAGCCTCTCAATTCATTATTTCAATACAATGGTGACAACAGACACGAAAATTTACATTTCCACGTAACTGATGAAGAATATACTCCATTGATAACATCTACACAGTCCTTTAACTTCTGTTTTCTTGCATAATTCTAGCTCCAAAATGAAATACATGCATACTGTATGAAGAAGGCAAAGATTAATGACACTTTGCAAAAATAAATGACATGAAGAGTCATCCAATATGCACTTAAATCTGTAAAGTACAGAATATGGAGGCAATGATTCAGCTAAACAACTTACTCGGGGTACATCTACCCTTTGCATTGGGCCACAGTGTAGAGATCTCTGAGCTGCCCTGAACAAGCTGGCACCAAGACTGAGCAGCATAGCAGACTCTGACATGTTACACTTAGCCCAAATATACCATATCGAGGTGGCTAGATTATTGGGGAGCCTCAAGTCCAACTGGATGACTGGGGAGCCTCAATTTCCAACTGCATGATTCTATGATTCCATGATTCTAAATGAGTCCTTGTGCCCTATTTCCCTTTGTTACACAAGGATGTTTGGCCTAGTTGTGGGATCTCTAGCAGCGTTACCTAACCCCAGAGTTGGCAAGTATGTAAACAGTCCTGCAGGTTTCAGGACAGTTTCTACTTGAAACAGCAGACTGTTCTCATGTGTTTGCTTGGAGACTAAATCAAGAATGCTGCCATAAAGTTAATGAACAGCAGGTGCCAGTCAGCTACAGATCTTTCCAAAGGAAGACCTGCAAACTGAAATAGATGCCCTCCAACCATCTGACTGCAGATAGACTAAGGGGATTTCAGACCAGATGGATACATATAGGGTGAGCAATCAAAGAGAAACTTTAGTAAAGCTACGGTATTTTTAAAAGATTTGGTTGTTTCCATCCACCACTGATTTTCCTTTTTGTACAGAATAAACTCATTTTTAATTTAGTCTGTTCCTGCAGTGCAGAGGAAACTGTTGCTGTGGGAAGCACAAGGGGTGCTTACCACTTGCTGTTATGAAACGCCATACTATTACTAGACTGGAGCAGTAGATTGGTGAAAGCATAAAACTGGAAAGAAAACCATTATAACTGCAGCAAAAACTTCCTCATCTGCAGCACAAGCAATACAAAACAGAGGTAGAGGGTCACTGACAGCTAACCAGCAATAGACCTAATGCCCCCAACAAACAGGGAGTCAAAATGTGCCATAGTAGAGAAGTTGAAAAATTTTGAAGTGATTCCATAGAATAAAAGTCACTTCCATTGGTTTTATAAATGCATCGAGTTGTAGCAAAATATTGCTTTAAAATTAATTAATCTTTGTACTAGCAATATCCTGCCTCTGCCTTACAAAGCTTCATTGTCTAAAAAGTATTTTCAATAAAAGCTGATAATCTATTGAAAGTACAGTTAAATTAAACTTTCATAGGAAAATGCCAAAACCTGTCAAGCACAACTTTTGAAGTGTGCTTCCCCCAAGGCCTGGCTTATTAGAAAAACGATGGCACTCTAATAAAAACTTACCTCAAATCTCACCTAAGTCTTGCTAACATCCAAGTCAGTAGCAATGGATATTGCACCCTTAAGCCTTGAAATCCTACTGACTGTGCCCGTTTCAGTTAATTAATAAAGAAAATGTTTTGTATTTGGTTTGTTATCAGAGGACAGTCGTAAGCAATACAAACGTTTCAGAGAACTAAGGATGTACTAGGAGGACTTCCTAGAGTGCAAAGTGCTCTCAAACAGTTTGGGAAAGCCTCCAAACACTCATGTCCTGCAAGTCACAGCCTCCCACCCTTGTTCATAACCTATGTTTTACTGATATAGTTTTTTATTTGTTCAAGCTCCATTCATTGCAGTGATCATAGCTGCTGCTTCAGTATTTATCACATTGCAAAGAGATTCTGGACCTGTTACCAACACACCACTCACAAACCACTGGCTACAGCCCAACAACTAGAAAAAAAAAAAAAAGAAAAAAAAGGGAACACACCCAATTGTTTTCATCCACTGAGGGAGCGAAATTATCTTCACTGATATCTGAACACTTCCTCATGTGCTATCACTGTGTCCGGGCTCAAGGGGAGAAGAGAAGAGTCAGGGCCAGAAATCCAGTTTTTGAGAGGAGAAAATGCCGTGCCTGTCCTTGCAGCCCAGCAGAGGCTCCAGAGTCAGGGCTGGTACTACAGCAGAGGGCAGAATCATTTTTCTCAGCTCTGGTACAGGAGAAAACTAAGCCTGGGACTATCTTACCAACCCACGTTGCTCTGTGAATATCTTTTTAGTTTCTTGAATACCAGGTCTTCAGATCGTGTGGTGATTTCAGAGAAGTGCTATTTAAGGGCAAAAGGACAAAACCAGTATTTTAGCGATCTATTTTAAAAAATAACTCATCTTTAGCTCTCTATCTTGACCCTCAGGGTAATGCTATGATTCTGCAAGGAATCTTGCCACAATGGTTTGAGCTTCCATTCATTACTGTTTGCAAAATACTGAGTCTCTCAGAAGGGAAATGAGACTGAATTCTAAATCACTGCTTAATTAAATCTGTTCCAAAGTTATTTTACCAAGTCAGGCTGAAAGATTAAAAATATCTTAGAAAGGTAAACTGCAGAACAAAACAAAACAAAAATCAATTTGAAGAGGGTTAATTACTTCCTTATTTCTCTATGCAGAAGGTTTATTATAGGTCTTCCAAAGTGCAAAACTGTCTGGGGCCAGTGGATGGCCCCCTCCCACGACTGAAGTGCATGTGGAAGGGACATGGGACAAAATCTAGGAGCAGCCTCCTTGGAACCTCTCCTCTGACAATTCTGTTAAGCTCACCACAGATTTATTTCATCCTTATTAGCCACATTCTTTTCATTAAATCCCTTTTTTCCCACAGTACTAGCAATACTGGCACTTCACTGGCCATTATTAATTCGGTAAAGTTTTAAAGTATGTGTAATTCCAGGTGTCCAGCCTCCCTGGATCTTTGCTCTGGTTCTTCCCTGACCATTAAACCTTTCATTATTCAGTCCAGTTATTTATTACCTTCTTTATAAATTCAGTACAATTTTCTAACTGACATTTTCAATGAAAGGTCATCTGAAATACACACAGTGTTCCTTGTATTGCCTGCCTTCCCCTCTAAAGGTCCACCAGGGCTAATGTTGTACTTATCTATTTACTCATTAAATTGTGCAATAGTCCTTTGATTCCTTGCTTGTCCGTATGCCAGAGCTGTCTTCTACAAGGTAGATCTAGGGTGGCTTTCCTCTCTCCCATTCCCTTCTAATTAAGCTGGACATGTTTTCAATATCCTCCACTCTAAATAGAGTTTCAGTGTATTGCTTAAAATGCCATAGCTAAGTTCAGTTATTAATTGCACATGACTGGTGCATCAGGCATGTGGCCAACAAAACCATGGAGCTGAATGAGGAGCTGGGAACCTAAGTCCACGCATCACTTCTTGTACCTTGCACCTTTCAGTTTTCTGGAAGCTGAGCCCATCTGCTTTGGGCAGTAGAGACGCTGAGGGCTACGGACAGCAGTTCCCCATCTTAAAAATAAATCCAGTCAAAATTAACTGAAAAGATACTTCTTCGTTTCACCAGAGGGACTGTCAGACCTTCCCAGAGTGTAACCAAACCAGCAGGCTACACATCAAATACTGTTTTCTCCTTTGCAAAGATTTCCTTCAAAAACCTACCTCCAGATTCAGAGGTGGTCATGCCAGTGTCTCTTTTCTTTGTGAAAACCTGAATATTTAGCAGCTTCACTGTGAGATGAAAGACCTGGACTTCATTCAAGGACTTACTTACCTCCTACCTCTTCATTTTTTATGCACTTTATGCAGGGACATGAACTGTCATAGGAACTGCACTTGAAATTCAAGTGATTCATCTCTTTCCTCTGCCATTTGAAAGAAGGGCTTTTTAAGCACCTGCTTTACAAACTGGTTGACAAGCAGGATACTTAAGCCCAGGAGAAGTGGAAGGTTTAACCTACCTTTTCCAAGTGAGTCAAGCAGATTCCCTGTGACCTGACGTTTCAGACCTCCAGGCAGAGCACAGGATCCTGGGGGTCCACTGCAGACAGCTGAAAGGTTCTCACTCTGAGGAACCTGAGAAACAAATATATTTGTCCACATTTTTCCAAGTGAGTTGAGCGGGTTCCCTATGACCTGACGTTTCAGAAACATTGATTTTTCCACTAACGTTTAAAATGTTGTTTTCTTTTCGAAGGAGGAAGGATCTAGAGAACTGTTACATCCTGAATTCCTGCTACGTTTCTTTGTGGGGAGAAGATGTCTTACAAGATACTTCAGCGGAATGAGATTCAGTCACACCTGCTGAAAGCCTTGCATGCAGACTTCAGGTCAAGTCTATCACCCTGACTCTTTCTCTAAAACTGAATTTGGCAAAAGTTTGCCAACAAGGACAATTTTTATTACAATCCAGTCCTCACAGCATGAAAAGGCAATTCATCCTCTGTAAAAATGAAGTGTGAACTTAACACAGATTTAAAATCCTTGCTCCCCCAAGCTCAACCACTTATCTACCACTGCATGAGCAGAGAGAGATAATCTCCTCTCCTTGTTATAAGCAAAGCTCTTATGTCCTCTGGGAAAAACTTTTGGGAAATAGCTGCCTTTGGTTTCAGTGATATATCTCTGAGCTGAGGTCAATGTCGGCACTTCTAATAATTAGGTTGCTGTAGATTTAAAAGAAAAGTTAAAGCACAGGAATATTTTCTTTTACCCTTTGAAAGGAAGTCTGTCCTGAAGAGATTCCCCGACTTTAAAAAGCAGAAGGAACCTGTGAGATAGAAATAATAGTAAGGTCTATGTAAAGCTATCCCAGTACTATGAAGTGCTGAGATATAGAAATTCAGGGATTTATGTCCTGGCTCAAAACCCATACAAAAACTCATTCAGAGCAAAGCTGTGACAAACTAAATGCACAATGCAAAGATGGCAGGTATTCCTACAGTCATTTTTTTCAGGGCATGTGAACTAGGCATGAAGTTTCTGTGCAAGGCAAAAAGCTAATGAAAAAGCTAATTTACAGTCAATACCACTTATTACTTGCCAAAAGTGACTATATCCTGTCAAAAATCAGCAAACTAGAGAGGAAAAATAATCCTACTTTCTTTGTGGGGTTGTGTTTTGTTGCTATTAATTAGAGCATTTATGCGATAGGTCATCAAATAAGTTCATTTGGTGCCTTTGAAAATCATCTGCACCCAGCATACAAAGCTTAGAGTTCCAGTTCTTATCTTGCTTTAATCAGGTGTAACACCAGCCTAATTGAAAGGAGAGGAGTGACAAATCACCATCTGGAGATAGATGCACAAATTACATTCTTACCACACTTCTCAAAGAAATTATGTGCTTCCAGGAGAAGTTTATGTCTGAACATGGGATCTCTGATCCTCAGCCACTTCAGAGCATGGCTGGGACACACTGCAAGGCCCTTCTAGCCTCTATGGCCAGGCTTCCTTCCCATTAGAGGTAGGGAGATGGAAGCTGTGTCTATCAAATGAGTTCTGTTACAGAGCAGGGACATGACCAAGGCATGCACTTGGACCAGGAAACACAGAAGCCCTCCTAAGCACGATATTTTTGGCAAGCTGCTGTATGACCAAAGCACTCACCATTGAAATTGTTAGCCTATTTAGAGACCAAGAGAATATGTGTTCCTATGAGCATTTGCAGAGAGGGAATTCTTTCAAAGACCTTGAAATTTTCCAAATTATGGATCATGGTGTACTTCATGAAAGTATGTTGTTACATACTGCCAATAAAAGAGAACAAAACATGTGGCATCATCTGGCACTGTGGAAATCTATTTGCCACCTGTATCTGGATTATTATAGGCTTACTTATTGCCCCTGAGTCACAAAGAATACGGCAGACCTAGGAAAACAACAGAAGGGCAACAAGGTACAAAAATACCAGTAAAGGTTAAATAGGCTGGAATCCTTGGCTGGAATAGAGAAACCTTTTAGAGGAGTGTATTACAGAGAAGGATAATGAATGGCACAGAGAAAGCAAATGGAGACCGGTTATTTCTCTTTTTTACAACATAAAGACTGAGGGGCACTGAACAAAATTTTCAAGTAAATATTTCATAAGAGAAAAACAATCATTTTTCCACTCAGCGTATCTAAATTGTGAAACATTGTCACAAGATGTTACAGATAAGTATAAAGAAATTCAAAAGTGATTAGATAAATTCTAAGAAACGTTCATTGAGATCTATCAGTCACAAAGCTGTAAATATAACCTCCTGCTCAAGAAACACCTAAACCACAGCTTGCTTGTTGATGTTGCTTGACGTTGGTTGTGATTATACTAGGTATTTGGGAGTAAAATTCCACACAGTTGGAGGTTTGTATGTAAGTATAGACACATACATACCTACCTCAGATTCTTATTTGCTGTCCTGTATGAAGAACAAACTGGATTGCCATTTCCACATAAAGGTTCCCACATCTTATTCACTCACTCTACCTAACAAGAAGGGCACTGTGCATGCAAATTGACACAGCAGAAGACTGGGACCATCCACTGCAACCCCTGAGCACAGCAATGTCACCATGAGCTCATCTTCACGAGCTGCAAGAAACAGACAGGCAACAGAAGAAGGATTTACCACAAGAGAGGCAGAAGAAACCTCCAAAGCAAGAAGGCTCTGGAGACAAAACTGAGTCCTTTGAGATTTCAAAGAGCACACTGTGTGCGGGAGTTGGTTGCTTTCTCACAGATGTATAAACCTTCTCTGCCTTCTTAAATTTGTGTGTGCAGGGAATTCCTGTGGTTTCTGCACTTAGTTTGCACGAGATTCCTAAAAAATGCAACTGAAGTCTCCACAGAGCCACTCAGAGAAGGTTTTCTAAAAGAAAAAGCCTAAGAAGTGGGAATGTGCAACTCACTCTCGGGAGGGGAATGCACAGCAGTTGCACAGAAGTTGCAGGCCTGTAGGTTGTAGAGCTGAGAGCAGCCACTCCTCCCAGCCCAGAACTCAGTAGTCTGGGCCCTTTATGACAGACTTATGCCCATTTGGGAAGCAGGATCAGAAAGCCTAGGATCATAAACAACCCCTTTGCTCCATTCAGTAACAATTTTTTTGTCTTCCAGGAGATTAACTCCAGGAGAAAACTCTTGGAAAATTAGCATTTCCTGGTACCTTAATACGGCCTTGGCCTGGAGAAAAGATTCAGATTTTCCAAATGTAAGTATAGGAGCATGCTGGGTATGGGATTATCCACATAGTGTCATCATTTTCAAAAGCCAACCTTCTATTCAATCTACTAAAGCAAGCAAAACTTAGAGCAACATATGAAGTACTTCAGTGTAATCTGGAGACAGAGCAACATACCTACCATGAACCACTCTTTCCATTATTATAGACTGAAGAATGTAGTCTTCTGCTTTACGACATTAAGTTTTGGTGCAGCTAGAAATGTTGGTTTGATTTTGGTTTTGGTTTTGGTTTTGGTTTTGGTTTTGGTTTTGGTTTGGGGCTTTTTTAATATGCTCCCTGCTCGTACTAATCTACTTCAAATGCAAGTGTAATTTCATCACCCTTTGTGAGCTCATAGAAGTTAATCCCACCTGCAACAGGAGCGAGTTTAGAATATTTTTTTATTAAAAACTTTAAAATAGTGACACACAAGTTAGAGGCGGTGAAGTATTCAGCCATCAAAGCAGCAGTGGGCAATAGAAGTTGTTCGTGGAGCTCTAGGACAAGAAATGATGTGATTAGATCTTTCCAATGACTGATATCAAACCATAAATGAAAGGCAGTGTAAGCAAGAGCAGTATCATCAGGTGTGGGTACAGAGTTCAATGACAGCCTAGCAGCTAATTTTTTCATTACTGTCCTTTGACAGCAAATATCATACTTACACATTGCTTGCTTTTCCCAATCTATCAGAGTACTTAGTCTTTTCCAAGCTCTGGTAGAAGTGAAAGCATGCTTTTATTCTGCAGCTAAGCAGTAGAATGAAATGGATTAAAACATGCAATGGCCTCACAAAGACATGTATTTTATATGCATTCCTATAGTGTAAACAGCTTTTTTTTTTTACAGGAACTTTTCTAGCCTGTTTTTGAAAATACTTTCATTTCCCCCTTCAGCTGATTTAACGTTCCATCTGTGAAGTTTATAATGAGGATGTGATACTGACACCTAGAGGAACATGGGTATGAATGTAAATACATTGTATCAGTCTGTAATTCTCTTTCAGAATATTGAGGTTTTTAAATAATACATCTGTTTAATTTTGGAATAGAAAGCTTGTAATGCAATATTTCCTCTGTGAATAATCTAGAAGGTTAGTGGATGTGTTACAATGAATAACCAATAACAGTGGGTTTTTCAGTAGTCTGGTTTAATAGTTTCTTCATATGTCTGTTTATACATCAAATAAACTTCCAACAGAAGAAATAATGTACAATTCAATAAAATGCCCAAAGCTATTACAATTTTGTCCTCCTCTTTGCTGATTTACAATTATGTACAAGACTGTCTTATTTGCAATACCCAGTGAAGATTTAACGAGTTATTTACATCAGCTGGTGCTTTTCACTATGCAATTGAACAGTTTCTTTTTTGCTCTTTACATTCATAGCAGCAGGAGCACACTCTTAAGTGCCATGTATGGATAGGGTTGAGAGGTGGACCGAAACAAGGCGAGATGCTCACTACTGACCACAAACATACCTCTGAAATCCCATTTTCAGCTACAACTAAAGGAAGACTCCAGCTCCCAGTACTCTGATATAAACATTACATTTACAGTCAACATATAATTGAGTGTCTCCAACAAGAATAACATTCCCACTCATATCAGAGGGAGATATGTGTGAGATGGAGGCAGTACACTTCTTAATCTGCAGCAAATAAATGCATAACTGGTACTAAAGATGCACCTCACTTGCCCTGTGAGATATCTCCAAAGCAATTGAAGACACAAAGTATGCTCTCTTTCTAAATATGGGGAGGAGAATCTTTTACAGTTCTTCGTACACAAGAGATTAAATTAAGAGGGGGAAAAATTCTAATTCTATCATAATACATAACCTGTTTCATATAACCACAGAATAACTTAGGTTGGAATTGATTTGTGGAGGTCATCTATTCCAAATCATTCAAAGCAGGGCCAATATCAAAGTTGGAACCATCTTTCAACTTAGAGCAGTTGTTCAGAGCTGTGTCCAGTCAAGTTCTGAGTATTTGCAAGAGAGATTTGAGATCTCTCTTGTGGCAGTGCACAGCCACTGCACGCCTGTTCCATTGTTTAGTCACCCTTATGGTAAATAATTCTCCGAATCAGGACTTTTACCTCGAGTGTATAATATAAAACCCATTGATTCAGTCATAGTCCTTCTATTGACAACAAAAAATTTAGAGCATCTCTAAACCAAATATAACAAGCGTTATCCTTTTAGCTTGTTGGAAGTAACAATTCATTCTTCCAACTTGTTTTCCAATAGCTGGGCAGTAGGGTAGCATTGCTTGACATATGTTCATAGCTTGTATCTCAGTGCACGATATGTAACATCCATTGGCATCAAGACAGCATGTTTATGAGAGCATGACTAGATGTAAATTACTCCTACAAAATGCATGAGGGTTTCACCTTAGAATCCTCTCATTAAAGACAAAACCTGTTTGTTTGGGGATCAAAAGTCAGGACTCTCTATTATAACTACATGTGCTTGTGTTTTTTAAATCCCTGTTTTGCAGTAGCCTGCTATCCCTTCTAATGATCAAACTTGTTTTTTCTCTCCTAGCTTGAAAGACGCAATCTACAGTAGAGCTTCCTCCAGTAACAAAAGCTACTCCCACCTGAAATGCTTTTCTAACATCTATATAAAGGCAGCCACTCATCCAGTCTTTCCTTCTCCACAAAACATTATGTGACTATCTAGAGGCCATGTACTCTTCGATTCCCTGGCCCTGGTGAATGAAGAAAACAGAAAAACTAGAAACAGCTTGATCTTCACACACAGCAAGAACATCACATATAGTCAAATATGACAAAGTACTGCATCCAACCTGGAAAATCTCTCAGTAACACTGTCTTCTTACATAAAACATATTTTATGACAGTAACAGTCATGACTGGAATACAAGAGAACTGATAAGTGCATATATATTGGTCATAACTTGAGAGAGGTACATGAACCCTGACAATTGGAGCTACTTCTCCTATTTTATGTCTTCAGAAGGAAACAGCAAAAAATGTGTTGCTTCTGGGCATCAAAATAAGTTATACTCTGTCTAGAGAGACAAAGAATATCAAGATAGATACACATTGAGAGGCTGATTGGCCCATTTGTATGGCAGGTCACACTTGTTGCATTTAGGAGAATGAAAATTAGGTTTTCCTTGTATAATCCTCTTATAAGATCAGCTCTTCAGTAAGGTAAATGAAATTCAAGACATTCTTTCTCCCCATAATAGGGATGCACTGAGTAGCTCCTACCACCAGCGTGAGAGAGGTATGCGGATAGAAAGAAAGGTAAAATTGCATTTAAAAATTGGTTTCTGATTGCCATAGAAATCATGACAGTTGAATAGAAAAAGATGTTCCATAGGGATTTCAGCAGAATTACAAGATGCAGGGAGATGTTGCATTTCAGTTGTCTTCCCTGGTTTCGTTTTATTTTCTTAATACTTGTTTGATAACCCACAGACCATTCTTGGGCTATAGCAACAAATTATCTCTTTGAAGGTCTTCCTCATTTCCTGGCTACGAAAGGCATAGATCAAGGGATCAATCACTGAGTTGCACATAATGAGAATGAGGTACATGTTGAAGTGAGACATGAAGCAAACACAGTAGAGGTTTTGAGGGCAGGAGATCATCAGAATGAGATGAAGGAAGAATGGAGCCCAGCAAACAATGAAGATGCCAAGAAGCATAGTCAGAGTGATGGCTCCTTTCATGCTGGTTCTTTGACGGACAGAGTTGTACCCAGGCAAAGCAGCTATTTTCTTCACATGAGTACGCGCCAGGAGGAACATATGGATGTACAGTGAGACCATGAGGAACAACATGGTAAAAAACATTGTGATGAGACAAACGATCACATAAGTTGATTCATAATAAAGAATGAAGATGATGCCACAGCCCGTGCAAAACGTCCAGATGCATGCAATAATAAGCCCTGATCTTTTCACTGTCATGATGTTGTGATAACGCAGGGCATAGAAGATAGTGATATACCTGTCTACTGCTATAGCTAACAAACTGCACATGGAAGCCACCACAGATATGCAGATCATTGAATCAAAGACATTGTCTATATGACGGACAAAGGCATCTTCCATAATTATATGTCTATTGTTTATTAAGTATATTGTTATGGTCTCCCAAGCATTAGAGACGCTAACCAGCATGTCAGCCACTGCTAAACTGCAAACAAAAAAATACATGGGGGAATGCAAGTTTTTGTTCTTAATTATTGCACTTATAACTAGGATATTTTCAAGGAGGCTTACAATGCCCAGAGTTAGGAACACCTCAGCCGCAATGACCACTTGCTCACATGGCGATGACTTGCTCTTGACAGTAGGCTCAGTAAAGTTGCTGCCAAAGGCACTCGAGTTTAGTTCAGAAACATACAGTTGAGAGGACATGTTCATCTCTGGAAGCAAATACGTTCTGTTCTTCCCAAGGGACTTGCCAAGGAGTGCAGTAAATGCATTTTCCAAAAGGCAAAAGACCCTGCCAAAAAAAATATAACATGACGAGAACAGGCAGAAGCTGACAAAACAAATATCACCCTTTTCTATTTAGTTTGGCTTGTACACATCCTGCCTCTTCCACACCATATTCCTCTACAGATTCTATATTAACCTCTGATTGGCTCAGAGCTTTTCTACCCATGCTTACTGGGAAATTAGAAACCCAAAATAATTAAGAGATTCGTGTGCACTTCATTCATAGTTATGTTTATTCTATTCAGTTGCCCGGAAGTGAGCACACTGTCCTAGAAATTCTGCTGAACTCAAAACCACAAACAGTTTTTAGAGTCTCAATTCTCAGAGCCCTGAAATGCAGAATATAGTACTAGGTTTGGTAGAACTTGCTCACTTGAATACAAGGTATAGAAGTCTGAATTATTACCACAACTAAGAACTGAACATTTTCAGTAAAAGATTTAAATACTTTTCTGACATTTGTACTTCTTAAGTTTGCACGAACTGTGTTATAAATAGCTTTTCTGAGCAACACTAACATGCTCACTTAAGAAAGTAGTATTAAAACCCTAACCAACGCAAATCCATACATTTCAGAAGAGACAAAGGTTACAGAATCAGTATGGGTGGAAGTCTGTCATAAAAATACATTTTCTATTCTATATCATGAGTATTTTATTCAATGCTCTATTGGGCAAGTTGTAAGCCATCAGATTCTTAGTAACGGGAACACTAAGCTGATTGTCAGTGACTTGTTGCAAATAAAATTCAGAGCTTATCAATCTACGTAATTTTCAGTCCTTAAACGTAACATTTTGTTTGCAATCAAGAATTAACTGTACCTATTTAACAGAGCTGCTCCTTCAGCTGCTCTTCCTCTTCATCACCTGCAATCTTTGTTCCAGGGAGCAGAAGTTTCAGCCCCCCTCCTCACCCGACATCTGGGGCCGGAGACTCCTTGGTGGGAATGGACGACAGAAAAAGAGGAAAAGCAATGAGTAAATCCATAAAGTCAAGGCTGGCCACGTATAAATCACTTACCGTGCAACTGCCTTTTTATAGACTCCAAGCAATAATGACTTCAGTACTCAAACGGTGGCTCCTCCTCCCCTTCTTTGCCCTTCTGAACTTCTCTTTTCATCGATTTTTATTAGAAAAGGCTTGGGTTTTTACTGCCATCTCGTGGTCTTGTCTTGTCTTTCTAAGTGAACACTGATCCTGATCTAAAATTCATCATGAGCCTTTTAAAATGAAGGGGGAATTGCACTGGGCATGCTCCTTTCCGAAAACATTTCTTTTTTGTGTTTGTTTTCTCTGCTGTTGCTAGTACTCCCCAACAGTAAGTTCATACTGCTATAATACTCCAAAAGAGGTATAAGTAAAAAACTGATTGAAGTGGGAGGCTTATTATTTTTATAAGCACCTATCTTATAGACACAGTTATAATTTCGCAGTAGTAAAAACCACACTGTTACAAAATTCAGAGGAGGTACAGCCAAGCCCATCGCACCACTAACAGAAGATATAACTCAATATATCTTATATATATCTTAATATATCAAGATATAACTCAATATATCTTAATATATCAAGATATAACTCAAATTACTTAATTTGTGTGAAAAAAATAGAACAAATAACTGGTTCTGTGCTGATGCCCTTCCTAGAATAGAGATTTTGATGCAGATATGTAAGGAATCAAAGCTTCCCAAGGCAGATGTGAGACCCCCTAGGTTTCACAGGGTGTGAAAGCTGGGAAACTCAATATTCATAATGGCTGAAGTCCTTCTGTAGGTCCAGCAGTCAGTGCTTGTTCTGGACCTTAACCAAAAGATGACAAAATTAGTGAAAGTCTTTTCTTTAGCAAATGGGCTCTGCTTCTGCGTGCAGACTGAGGAATGCAATGCACACACCTTCCTGACACTACCAAATGCCCTTTATGTTATCCACAAGTCAGCCAGTCAAATAACATGCAGGATTTGAAGTTAGCTTGAGATAAAAGGTCTCTGCTTCTCCAAATCAACACCTTTCCACAAATTAAAGGAGTGGAATTTTTTTCATAGTATATAACAGTTTCAACTGTTTTTTTAATCTATAGTGGTTTTCTTAATGACCACCAAAACCCACAAGCTTTTATTGCTGTATCCTCTGCCATTTTTTTTGCTTTCAGTGTTCACATGAAGTTTATCGTTATAATGCAGCTAAATTCATATTTCTGACTATTATATTCCACAGAAGCTTCCTCTATTTTTACTGCTACCTTCACTCTAGGGATGCTTGAAGACAAACAGTTCCTGTGCCAAAGGAGACAATAAAGAGCGTTTTTATTCATTTAAGTAAAATGGCTGCTCTAGCCTTATGCAATTACAGGCTGGAGATGAACTTTGCATGCCCCTCCCCCCCTCAACAGGAAAGAGAATTTAGATTATCACAAATTACAGGTAGCAAACTATGCTCAAGTGCAGCTGTTAGATTTGAGCAGATAATGCCAGCTAGTGAACAGCAACACTCCCTGTTAAGTCTAACCTGGTTGTGTGCCAAATCTGAGCTCATAGTTCTTTGCTATGCCCAAATGAAAAGAATAGAGGATGCCCACCTGCAGTTCTCTTTCTGTTCTTTAATGTACAACAAGCTTTAGTCCTCCTGGGTTGCCTTTAGGTAACTTATCTTACTTTGATTATCTGGTTAGGTTTTGGTTATCTTTGACATAGTTTCTGATTTTCCCACTGTAGACCCTGGAAATCATATACCTAAATGTAAAATTTTAATACTTTCACTGTTCCTATATATACTGAGAATTATGTGCTCTTTCCACTTCCTATTATTTTTCTTCCAGCACCCTATCTTTTATTACACCTTCTCTTTAAATTCTGTTCATCTTTCCATCTACAAATTCCTCTGTATATTCAGTTTAATAGAGTTCTTTGCAGCCTAGCTTATCTACCATAACAAAAGTTCTCCCTGTACCTGGTAGGACGCAGTAGACCAGCTGAGTACAAGAAACACATCACACATCAGATTGAATGGTTTGACTCTTACTCCTTGGAGCAATGCCTGATCTCTCACATACAAATTATGAATCAGCCTTTGGATTCTTCTTCTACGGTCCAAGGATAAACTCTGGTACAAGTGTCTGTGCTAGACAAAGAAGCTCCCTTGTTTACAAAGCTTGCAGAAAAATTACCTGGCGTACTGACAAGGATGTGGTTTGTTTATGTTAGAGGATAAAAAGAGAGTTTTATCGTTCTACTGCTGCAACAAGCCACTGTAAGCATTATAGTTTGAGAAGCAAGTAGCTGAAGGAGTGCCTAATTAGCAGTTGGTGTGGGGATGTAGGAGAGGTATAAGCATTATAATGCACAGGAGCATATCTTTGGGTTCTCTCAGGAAGAATTCAAGAGCAGCTGCATCTCCCAGCTGGAGGACTCCTGAGTGAATAGGCTGGTATTTCAGATGTTCATGATCTTGATGTTCAGCTCCCTTGTTCATCCAGTTAAATAAATTCTCTGTCTCTACAGTCAGGCTGACACACAGTGGTTTCCAAGGCCATGAAGATTATGTTTGGATTGACAGTGTGAATGAACACTACAGTGGATGGCAAAGCCTGTGTATCTGTTTAGCTGTTGGGCTGCGCCGACACAGCACTGGATCCCTTAAGCACACACCAGAGCGAGCACTCTGAGGAACACACTGAAGCCTCTGTCCTTTCCTCAAACCAGCATTTTCTTTCCTTAAACAGAAAGAGGAAGGGAGGTTGGACTGGGGTCTTGGGGTGTGGGAGCACAAGTCTCCCTACAGCCTAGAAACAGGCATAGGTAGGTCATACACCAAGGACCCTGGATCTGAAGCCCATGGGAGTGTTCCTGAGGTCCATGGTCACTCCAAAAGGGATGCTAAAATGTATCTTTAGGAAAAGATGTTTTTTCTATGCTTCATATAACATCGTATAAGAAAAATAAAAAAAATACAGAAAACAAGAAAAATGTTATTTGTTTGAAGTTGCTGTTTCACTGAACTCACCAAGAGTTTGCTCGAGGCTCCAGGCAAAAAGATGACAAGTGCCCCACATGGACATAAGTGTACATAAGAAAGAAGTAAAACAAGCTTACCAACAGAAAAAGAGATATCAGAGTCTTTATTGTCGCGTGTCATTCCTTTCCATTGTGAAGCCATGAGAGAGAGCAGAAGGCCACTCCAGCCACATAGCTGCCTTGCAGTCTTCAGCAATGAGAGCCACGAGAGCATCAGTGACAGAAATGCCCAGTCCCTGCCTGTTACCAGCACCACGAGTGATCATGCCAAAGTTCCCCTTTGTACAGCATGTCTGCTGAGACAGAAGAGGTCATGACTACCCTGATCCATAGGAGACGTTGCATCATGTCAAAACCAGCAGGGAATTTCATGCCACCTTCATGACAGCAAGCTACTGATTTTATCAATGAATGCATAAACAAGGCCCATGGTACAACGTGTCCCCAAACAAGTTTCTGTAAAGGAATCAGACGCACTCAGATACAGTCTGGTATTAATCTGTGCTAATCTTAACAGGTTTAGAGAAGAGGTTTGCTGAAGCTAATACAAATCTTCCAAACTTCTCTATTGCGAATACATTGAAGCAATTTAATTCCACTGTCCTTCTGTTGCTATTTTTATCTGTTTGACAAAAATACTTTTGTCCTTCACAATGTAGCTTTGGACTGCTGTTCTTGGCCCATTTACAAAATCTCTCTTCTGTCTACTCCTTGCCGATGCTGTCATTAACATAGTATTTCAGAGCCCTAGAGTATCCTCTCAGTCTGCATTTTTCTCTAAGAGATAACCCATGGATCCAGGGCAAAGGGAAGATCATGGGCTTCTCTGCACATGGATATATAATCCGTATAGATATATATGGATATATATATAATATATATAATTTTTCTCTAACTTCTCAGACAAAGAAAGCTATTTCTCTTGACCTCTGCTCTGAGTAGCTTTGGCTGAGCCCCATCAAGGTCCCACTGTTAGCTTCCCAGCATTACAATCCTGTTAGCCTTTACTAAAGACAAGCAATTAATCCAGGCCAAAAATAAAAGGCATTAATCTTTCCTGTCTTGAAATAAAAAAGATGGCCAAAATGGTGATATTTCAGTCCCCTCTTCTGTCCAGGAGACAGATGAAAGCCTGAAAGTCAGGATTTTGAGGTAAACAGTGATATGTTGAATACATTATTTTACATTATGGCCCTAATCTTCAAAATAAGACTGGAATGGGTTTTGCAGGAAGAATCACAGAAAAGCAAGAGTGAAAAAAAGGCATCAAATTATCACATAAACTGTGTCCTGTCAAAGGGTGGGATTCACCATACTTAGTATGACTGTGCTAACACTTCTAACTATCACCCCTTTTATCTCAGTGTTTCAAAATGGCTTGAGATAATCTTAGGCTACTCTCACTTAGTACCTATCAGTGGTCCTACTCACATCAGAGTAGAAAGCTGTGAAAGATGCAATATAGTATAAAAGGCAGTTTAGAAAGCCATATCTTAATAACCTAAACCAGACAAAGTCATAACTAGGTCCCTAAACTGTAAAAGGGTAATATAAGGTTTAGCAACCATTTCTATGTGCCATCTAACAGGATCCAATTCTAATAATGAATCGTTCCCTAGCATTTTGTTAGGGCACGGGTCAGCAGTGCAGATCTGGTGAATCATACAGGAGTGCGAGATACAGACTTAAAAAAACCAAAGATGACCAGTGAAAGACCATAGAAACTTTCTGACAGACAGGAGAGGTAATTCAAGAGTGGCAAACAGAATGGGGAAAAAAGATGAAAACAGAAGTCTTAGTAAATTCTTACTGAATACTACTTACTACAAAAGAAAGGAAAGTATTTTTTGCTATACAACACAGAAGATTTTAAATGTCTTCATTAATATAATGATTTAAAATAAATGATCAAAAATGCTACTTCAATTACATATTAAGACATTCTATGTTTCATTTCTGCAAGCTTATCTTGCAGTATGGTAAAGAGAAATACTAAGAGCACGTTGTTCATTTGCTTCATTAAAAGCTTGTGAATGAGAGTTATTTTTTGTATACATAAAATGCTGCTAATTTAGTCTATAATTCAGCTTCTCGGTGGGACTTTGATGTTTGAGCTTTTTAATTTGTTTAGAGTGACCACAGGCAGTTCAGTGAGTGCTTACACATAATACCCGGTCTCCACACTCAGAATTCCCCATTTTTCCAGTCCAGTTCATAACACCAGAGCTAGGTACACATTAGCTGCCAGGTGGACCTTCCAGTCACCATTCACATATAAATATGGACAAGCAGTTCATACTTTTCCCATCAAGAACCAAATGAATTTATTTGCACTCTTCTTGAAGGGATCTCAGAAGTAGCCTGCCTAAGATTCCTTTAGTTTCAGGTTAGGATTAACGTGGGGCTTGTTTCAGAGAAGCGCTCTCTGATTTTGACTGCTCTGAGATGACAGTCTGCTACCTATTTCCCTTGGCTTAAAAAAAAACAGGTCTCCTTTTGATGATAAAGGCCTTTTAAAGGACCAGTTTTAACAGGCCAGCCATGTATCCACTATTCCTCTCTCATCTGCATTCGAGCACACGGCCAAGACACTACACCTTAAACCTCCCCAGTCTGGCTAAAAATGCAGACACTCTTCTTCTACCCTAGAAAAAAATTTCACACATTCCCAACGTACAGATCCATTCTGAAATTCAGGCTTTACTTTTCTACAGTTTATCCCTATGATCCAGTTCTGCTTCCTCTTGCAGCTGAACTCCACCTTTCCTTAAATTTCATCAAAGTTGTGAGATCCCTGCTTTGGAGTTTCTATCTTCCTCATGAAACAAATGTGAACAAATACATGTACAAACAGGCACTGCATAGAGTGTTTGAGCTCTTCATTGCATTTACATTAGCAGATAAAAACCAAGAGATTACACATCACTAGCAAATAGCAAACCTAAACCAAATTCACTATACATAGGTCATCTTTCCCTGGGATTTTCCTGCATGTCCATCTGAGTATAAAAAGCCACCTATTCCTCAGAAAGAGTGAAAAAAAAATCTGATTTCTTTGGTTTTATGAACTTCTGATCTAAAGAGCTGATCACTTCTCTCATCCCTCCTGTCGGATGAACAGAGGACCACAGCATGAATCCTCCCCTGGGAGCGCTCCGCTCGCCATCCTGGGATGCCTGCTTGGTTTGAGCGAAGAGCCTTGACAGCTCAGTGTCCTGTGCTGTCTCTGTGATTAGGTGTTAGGATTTTAGCCCAACATGAGGATGAGAGACAGGATGAAGATCTAACTTGAGAAGATACACAGTGAGACTAATCAAGAATTTACTCTTCTCAGAAAGAAACGTTGCTACACAAAAAATTGCAGATACAGCTACGTGCACATTCAGTTCCTACCTAGGCAACCACAAAGGTCTCTGCTCCTATACATGTGACCGATTAAGTGTAAATATACATGCTACCTAGTCAATTTTCAATAAGGCTATGACATCACTATCCACACTTCTCTTTTCAGAAGTAGTTTTCTGCACTATTTCTAATGTATTTGTACTGATACACAGGTTCTTTCTTCACTCTTTGTTCAGGTAAGTATAAAATGTTCCTATCTAATGAGCTGTCTAAATGTACTGGAAATTATAAATAAATAATAAAAATTTAGCTAAGAACAGAACTTTTTGTCAAGCCCTTACTACACTACTTTTTCTAGGCTTTCCTACAACACAGGCTTGCAATATACAGTGTCTTTTTTAATCTCAGGATGATTTGTTAATCACTGTATCCTGAATGAAATAAAAAATCAACAATATTTCAGGAGTAGGAGTTATTTCTCTTCTGGTATTCACCTGTAAGAAGTGAAAACATGGAGTTTTGCTGAAACTTTGTTGTTGACAACAAAGATGTAAAAACTTAAAAGGCAAATTATATTAGGCAGAAACAAACAGATCCGCAGAAAGAAGTCCAATATTTCATCTGAACCCAGAACTTTTTCTTTTATACTGAAGTAACCAGTGCATTTAGTGTTACTAGTGAGAACACTAAAATATTGCCCTGGATGGCAAGCTGTTTGCTGACATACAAAAACCAAGCAATGCTCATAAGCCACTCAAGTTAGTGGCATTTAAAATTTCAAGCACCATTATCCCCTCAGAACAGCAGGCACTATGTGCTCTACTGTATTTAGTGTTGAAGCCAGTATTAAGAGTAAAGAAGAACCTGAGAAAATGCTTGTCATACTGGCTTGGTAAAGCCACCTAAAAGTTGTGGTTTTCTGACTTTCCTGGGCTTACAAAGTGCTGCCTTACAAAAGAAGACCAGAATATAATATCTTTCTGGCAGATTTTGAAACACAAACCTAAAAAAAAAAAAAATTCTTTCTTTTCTTTCCCCCCAAAAACAAGTGAACAAATGCAGTGTGATTTCAGAGAGGAGGCAGCATCAGAAATCAGTTGCTATTGGACAAATTGGGAAATCAATTTCTGCAAGAGCTACGCTGCAGTAAGTTATTATTTCTCAACAGAATTGCATTTCTTCATGCCACCTCTAATTGCTGATAAATAAAAAGAAAACATTCCTTGGCATCTATGATCTCTCTTCCTTTTGCTGATCTCATTAGTTACTGCAGCATGGAGGTCGATGCTGGATAAACATCACAGCTATCAAAGTGCTGAAAAGCTGCATTTGAAAAAGAGACATCCATGCTTATTAAAGACTCTGAATGCCTAAAATGCACCTCACATTCTATGGCTAATTGAAACTGGGATTGAAATATTTCCATTTGGGGGATGAAAGACACACTTCATAATCCCGGGAAAAAAAATCAAAGCTTTATTCTTAAGAAAAAATCAAACTGAATTTTTCCTGTGAGTCTGTGTGAGTTGCCAGCCTTCACAGCCTCCAGGGCTGACAAGCAGAAAGCTCAAGTGCTCTTCAAGAAAATGACTGGGGAGAGGCAAGAGAAGGTGCAGTTACGTAGACTTTCCAGCAAAACAACACCATCATAGAAGTTCCTATTCCACATATCCATGTAAGACACATTGATGGAGCAATATTTTAATATCACAAAAACATCATGGCCCTTAAGTTCTAGCGACTATGCATGTACTTATTGTACTCTCCTATGTACTTATAGAGCCTCCACCAATGTTGTTACAGAAGTTTAAAAAGCAAGGATTGTGCTCATTAGTAGAACTCCATTAAGGTCAATAGTGTCCAACAGTTACAGAACACGGTGCTAATTCACAAAATCAAGTATATATTTATTGATGTTTCCTGGCCTATCAATGACTAGCCCATAAGAAAAAATTCCTGAAAGCCAGCAGGGAACAACTAGGGTCTGAACGCCTACCTAAACCACACAAAGTAGTAGCAAAGAATTAACTTTGGCTTCAGGGAAAGGAGTAGCAATGTAGTCAGCTTATATACATGTGAATATATTTTAGTAGAGAGAAGACAAACAAGTCAGCCCAAAGTTTTAGATCAACTGGAAGACAAAGTGAAAAAGGACAAAGTGAAATTGTGAGTATCCTGACATCTCTCCAGAGAATAAATCCGTAGGCAGAGCAAATTCACAGGCACTTATTCAAAGAACAGGATGAAACAAAGGCGTCTATTTTCCAGCAATGAGAAAGACATGCACTTGGTAACCATACATGTCAATCTCAATAACAGAATTAATATTGACCTGCATTACCAAGATCATCAAGTTCAATGATGCCATCACTTCTGGAAATGGCGAAACACTAACTACACTTCTCTTTATAGCCTGATTTCAGTCTCAGTTGTAGGACACTTGGAGCTTTGTCTTAATACATAGTGAAAATCAAACTAGAGAAAAATTATCTCATCAAGAATGTTCATTTAATTTGAGGTTTGCCACCAAGTTCTGGTTTTGGCATGTAGAGTTAAAATTAACTGCTACTAATGTGATGACAATAATAATGAGAAAATAAAACTAAGACAATTTTCTTTTTCGAATTTATAGAAGTCTGTTCTCAGTAAACTAAACAAGACTAGGGAAAAATGCAGTGCTTCTCAGTTAGAAATAACACAATTGATTAAAATACAAAAGCAAATGAAAATTTAATATTCTTATGGAATTGATAATATAAGAGAGATAATTTAATCAGCTAGTGAAATTTCCACCTCTTGATCTCCATTATAGTCTTGCTGAGAGAGAGTAAATTTCTTTTTAGTGTCTTCTTCCTACATTATTTTGAGATTAACTTAGCTAACATGTAAAATGCCAGAGAATAACAGGAATGTCAGGGGAATTTCTTATGAAGACATGCTCATGTGAGTTAGGAGATGCAATGAGAACAAGTTCAGAAAACCTGATTCAGTGGAAGTGATATTTTTATCCTAAAAGTTTGTACTGAATTGAGCACACAATATAGAGTTGATACCCTGCAGTGAGATGATCAGCACCTGACCAGACACAGAGTTAGAACAGAATGGACAGGCAATTCAAGCATGCCATAATGTATACCAATAACAAGTTAACCCACCAAAAAGGTTTAAAGACATTTGAAACAGCTGAATAGTCTGTCTTTGCATTAGATCTTTCATCACAGACACATTTCTAACAGAGGACCACGACATTAACTTTACTGCCATGGCAAACCACAGCTCCGATATCCTTACAGTTGATGTCCTTGCCAATTTTAATATTGCATGCTAATGTGCCAACCACCTGCAAATGCAATAATAAGATTTCTCCATGAGAATATGTGTCCAATCCAAAATACACTGGAACTCAATATTTTTGCCTGGTCTAAAAACTGTTCTTCCTATTCTTTCTTTATTTTATTCTTAAATTTCTATGTTTCTTGAGGTTGTCCTAGGCAACCACTGAATTGCGTTTTTCCCAAAATGCTTTCCAAAATAGATTATCATTAACAGTAGAATGGCCATTACTTTTGAAATTCGGGACATATGTTTGAGTCATTAAGTATTAACTTAAAGGCTAACTCCAGGCACACGTTTTAGAAAACTTTACCAGATATAGTTTCAAGCCTAGAGTTATGAAAATATACTGGGGGCTTTTAGTTTGGGGTTCTGTTTTGGGTTTTTTTCATCTGGTAGGAGGATTTGTATCTTTCTTATTTCTTTGAAAAAACTACAGTTACATCAAGTATCTGAAAAATATCATTTGCAAATAAACACTGGAAAAACAAAACCATGAAGAAGGATTCACACAGTGTGGCACAAGTGGAAATCCATGCAATTCCACAGCTTGTCTTCCCAGCAGGGCCTCCATACCAGCAGTGCCAGCAGGAGCTCTTGGAATTTATATGGTAAAGAGGATCAGGGAACAGTTCTGAAATGAAAAAAAATAGCCTCTTAAAAGGTTGTTAATTTTTCTGCTAAATATGGGCTCTGTTCTATATACACACATACAGAGCTGTGCAATACAAGTGGGTGGGAGAAGTGGTCAATGGGAGACAGAAACTGTTGCAGCCAGAAGAGCTGCCAAAAGAAGTCTGTGCCCAATCACAGTCTTAGGAAAAACAAAGTTCTGTTAGCTTAGATGTTCACATACAAATAAAATAAACAGAGCTAAACTTAGTTGCTGATGTTGCTGCTTGCTGTGCTAAACAAACAGGATATTTTAGCAGGAATATGGATGCATGTCGAATAGTTTTGTATTTACTGAAGCACAGTACAGTTAACTAGAGTGTGAGCTAGCTCAGAAAAATCATACTTAGCTGTGGGATCCAATGAGTAGATGAAGGGAATGAAGTAGCCTCCCTCAGCAGAAGCATGGTAATGACACCTGCCTGTTCCTCTTTTCCTGACCCAGATACAATCACACACAGCCTTTAGCTGACTGAAAGACCACAAACTCATTTGAGAGGAAGAAGAGTTGAGTGTTCTGAGGTTTGTTTCTGTTTCAAATCCAATGACAATAAAACACTTTGTCCGGGGAACAAGGTCAAAAATACTGGCTCCTTTCTCAGAAGAGTTTTATTGGTTAGCTGCTATTTAGAGATCGTGGCTTTCTCTGATTTGGTTTATTTTCAGCTCCAGAGAGCTCACTTTGGTGTAGTTTCAGTCTGCAATCAGATGACCAGGTCTTTTTCCTTGGGAAGTGGGAAGCTTGGGGCTGAAGCTCCTGCGTTCGAGGGGTCCTGCAATGGAAGTACCTCTGCTCTGAGTAAGGGCGTAGGCCCCAAAGCTGTTCAATAAGTGATAAGAATCTATGAGAGACTAATTCTGTGATGGAAATGGTATGCCTTAAACCAAGTGTTTTCTGGCAGTTGAACTGCAGAAAGAAGCAAGTAATATGGAGGCAGGGCAATGCCTCTTTCTGTGCCAACTTCCCTGTCCTGCAAGCAGCACAACTGCCCCTGCATGCCAAGAAGGGTCATACGCCAATCCTGCCAGGACATCACCTAAGACCCCTAGAGACCCCAGACTCATTTCCAGAATCTCCAGAATCTTCCAGAAGGGGCACAGGGCAAGTGCAGCAAAACTCCTTCCTTGAAGGAGTTATCTATTAATAACACTCTCAAGATATCACACACACATATGCTCGCTATTATGGGATCGTAGAAGACAGCACTGAAACCGGGGGTGGTGATATCTTACTCTTTCCTGTTTCCTTTCCTCCCCTCTTTTCTTTCCCTTTTCCTTGCTACAGTTTTAACAAGTCAACACCTATTTTATTCCTAAGGCCTCATCTGTGTAAATAGATTTATTTTAAGTTGATTGTGTAGTGTCTTTTCATCTTAATTTAGCCTGAGGGAATCCACAAATTTTAGGGCAGCCAAGACTCCCCTCTGGAGACCCCTGGACAGTCCAGTATGGGCCACAACAGCATCTCTTTCAACACATTGCTCAAGGCTATAGTTATGGGGTGCAAATTCATCCTGATGAAATATTTATTACACCTACAGCAATGCCAAGTTCAATGTAGTCATGATAAAAAATATGTCATGCAGGACAAAATGGTTAAAATGACAAGCTCTACCTTCCCTTCTCATAACAGCACACAGGGTATCACTCTTCAAGTGAGTGATTCTGGCAAGGCAGGAGTGAGACCAGGAACGCCAGGCTGTAAATACCATACAATGCATCAATATCTTTTTACAGCTGTGCCTTGAAGGCTGGAAATGCAAACAGTCATGACAGGAAGATCAAATTCCAACTAAACTTTCTTCATCTCGTTTAGAAACGATATGTCAGGTAGAGATGTGACATCTTTACTAGGATAGTTTCTTCTGGCCCAATTTGTTGTCCTTGAATGGGTAGAGATGTTTCTCTGTATAACAGCTGCCTCTTTGCATCTGTAAATAATCTGTAACAGTACAACTACACTTGTAGCAAGAAATTGCACCACTTAACTGGTGGCTCTAATGCAGAATAGCTGCAGGAAGCCCTGGGTGAAACTGAGCATTTGGATGCTCACATACAATCACTTAAGAGGAGAAATGGCATATTTGTTCACCCTATTTCTATTTGTTGCCTGAAAAGTGTCAGAGCATCTATGACAGTGAGGTAGTCTCTGCACTTGTTAAAGGGTAAGGAAATCTTCTTTTAGGCTGGATGCTGAAATCTTGATTAAAATACACCATTCTTGTGGGGTTCTTTGAGAAGCTATGCTCTGGCATTTTCCTCTGAAACCAGCTGCTATATCTCAGAACTTTTTTGCATGAACTTTTGCTTTTAGTACTAATTGATTTGCTGTTTCAAAAAAAAAAAAAGCCAATATTACTATTAACAACAAAGAATAATCTGTGCATCCATGACTCTGATTTAATTCCAAATTTTCTATATATCTCTTGCACAGCTTTGAAAAGGTTTGCATAGGACAAACTTTGTTTCAGTCTCTTTAGAAGAGGCTAGCATGTTTTCTTTGTTTAAAGGATGGGTATTGTTCTGAAGCATTTCGAGGGGCAGCAGTGGTACATGTAATGGCACATGCTCCCGAGGCTCCAATGACATGCATCACGTTTTCAGTTCAGTAGAAATTTATTCTTCAAGTAAGATATGTAAGGTGATAAGAGGTAAAGTGTTGTATCTGTGTTGTGTCAGGCGCAGATACAAACCCTGAGGACTGATTATCATGATGTGATAGAGATGATCTCAGACAGTGGAGCCGGAGCAGGAGAAGGCAGGAAACCCCAGCTAGTACACAGTCCTTAAGAGGTTCACTTGCCTTTCTCTGGCAGGGGCAAGAAGCGAAAAGAAGCCATTTAAATACATTCCACTATACCAAATTTTTTTTTATTAGTCCAAATTAAAAAAAGTGGGATTTTTTTTTAATAATAAAATGTATTAGATGAAACTCTGCCCCCTGTTTTCAGTCAGGAGATAAACCATCATGTTTAATTATCATATTTAAGATTAAAGGTTTTTTTTCATTTAAAGCCTCTTCATAAAAGTCATGTTGGGATTTTACCATTAAAATCAAGCCAAAAAATTGAAAGACTTTCAGGGAAATGCTGACGAACACCATAAGATAGACATACATCTGAATACATTTACCATAAATTATGACTTAATGACATGTTTAGTTCAACTGTTACTGGCAGAGAAGGCACAGTGACCTATCCTCACACAGACAAATACTGATTGATTTCAGAGAAAGCATTGGGAGCTCTCAGAATATCAATAGGGCACAGCTTTAATGAAAATTCCAGACTCCGGTTTTTCAGAGGATCACTCTACCCAGTCTTTAAAGAACAGAATGATAAATTTTGCCATAAGTAGTTCAAAACAATTTGTTTTCTAATATGACTTTTTCTCTTCAAGGACATTTTGACCACACATTAGGAAATTGTGAAAATTTCAAGGAACAGATTCAAATAGATGGGAGCTGAATGTTGCTCTGAACAGACTGATGTGACTTTCAGGAGTGATCGAAGCCTTGTCCAGAAATTCACCCTTTGCCTTTTGGTATTATTAAAGGTCACCACAGCAGTATTTTACCCACTAAAGTTACTGGGAGTCACCTTGGCCATCAGTTGCGATAATTTACTCCAAACCATACTGATGATTTAGGGTTTGATATTGTAGAGTAGATGTAGCCGCCATTATTGCAGTATGGAAGAGAAAGATATTTTCTTCAGTGCTAGGTTGTTTCACTGGTGTTACAGAGGTAATACAGATATTCTTCCTCATCTCCTTTTTAGATTATACAATTCAATCATAATCTGCACAGTATTTTCTAATGAATATGTAAATGTGAGAGAAAAAATAATACTGGTTTCTTTTAGTTGTTTTTTTGTCTTTCTGGTCATGCAATAAATACAAAATTTATTTATGTAATAAATACTATATAAAATAAAAAGTGATCCCAGTCTGGCAAAAAAACTGCTTTTTACAAAGTCAGCAGTGAATAAAGGACACTAAATATTTCATTTCTATTGCTGGAGTTGAAAGAGTAATGAATAAAATGGTATCAAGGACAGATTTGCTATATAACTGCCGAATCCACTGATGCTAGCACTTCATTCACATTGCCAAATAGCAAAAAAACATCTACATTCTTCTCTAAAGACCTTCCGCATTTATCCAGTTTGGCAAAGGTAAGAAACTACATCATCACTGTCTACAACTACCTAGAAGGAGACTGTAGCGAGGTGAGTGCTGGTCTCTTCTCCCAAGTGGCAGGTGTTAGGACAAGAGGAAATGGCCGCAAGTTGTGCCAGGGGAGGTTTAGACTAGACATTAGGAAAAATTTCTTCACTGAAAGGATGGTCAGGCACTGTCACAACTGCTCAGGGAGGTCGCTGAATTACCCTGGAGGTGTTTAAAAGACGGGTAGATGAGTTTCTGAGAGACATGGTTTTAGTAAGTGGACGGGTACGGTTGGACTTGATGATCTCAGAGGTCTTTTCCAACCAGATGATTCTATGATTCTAACTAGGTAGTGCACTGCGATCGGCCACACTAATTAGCGACTTCCTCATCCACTACTAATTGCCTGCACAAAAACTAGAGTCATAATCATGCTGCACTCCAGCACAGTCACTTGGTTACACTAACTGTGTAGCCACCAAATTTTGAAAATTAAAACAATGCAGTGCTTAAAAGAACCTTTAATAATCAACACAAGTGTTTAATTGGGTCTCAAGGATGCAGAAGATTATGCTGTGTATTTGTGATGAAGTAGATCACTGTAACAATAACATGTACACAGAGAAGACAGGACTGCAGAAGTTGTGAAAGATTACGTTGTATTGCTACTCAATAGATGGAGCACATAACACAAAGGTAGCCACCAGTAATAATCTTTCCTATATGCCTGTAACTTCCTATTTTGCCATCAAGAAAAAGAGGATCATAGAACCCTAAACTTGCTTGTCTTCCTTCCACATTACTTTTCCTATATGGTATACAAGGATGTTTAAATATCAGCACACACTGATCGTTATAGCAGCTAATGGGAGGAACTTTATATACTCATTATTATATGCAGGATATTTTAAGAAAGATTTTGCATACCTCACTACAAGGGACTGCAAAGACTGCTGAACAGGTCATCTTTTAAAAAATCAGATCCTTTTGTATTGTTTTCAGTAAGGTGCCTTAAAACATAAATTGTAAAACTAGTAATCTCTTAAAATTCGGCTTTGTTGTAGTGTGGTGGGTTGACCTCAGCCAACAACTAAACAGCCACCCTGCTGCTCACTTATTCCACTCTGCCATGAGATCAGGAGACAATAGAAGGAAAGTGAAAAGGCTTGGATTGAGATAATGACAGTGTAATAAGGAAAGCAAAAGCTGTGCTCAAGATAAAGAAAAAAGAATATATTCACTGCTTCCCACTGGCAGCAGATGTTTAGCGTCTTCCAGGAAAGCAAGGCCTCAGCATGTGTACCAGTTTACTTGGAAAGACAAATGCCATAACCTGAATGTCCCCACTTCCTCCTCCTTTCTCCCAGCTTCTACTACTAAGCATGTCATTATATGGTATGGGAAAGCCATTTGGGCTGTTGGGGATCAGCTGTCCCCCTCTCACCCACCCGCAGCCTCCTGGCCTTTGGAGGAGTGGTTTGGAGAGAAAACCTTGATGCTGTGTGAGCACTGCTCAGCAGTAGCCAAAACAGTGGTGTGTTACCAGCACTGGTTTAAACACCAATGCAAAGCACAGCACCATATGGATTGATGCAAACTTCATTCCAGCCAGACCCTGTATAAGAACTTTCCATATTTGATTTCTCCCCTGTTCCTTTAGATTTTGGTAGCAGTAGTTTGTCTAGGTACTATTTGCTCTATTCCGTCTATTATTTTTGGTATATATGCTGATTGCAAGCCCACTGGGCAGTAAAACTGTCTTTTATAATGAATAATAAGCTAGTGCCCTCAGAGTTCAGCCTACATAGAAATGGGATTATAGTAAAATATAGGTATTTTAGGAAATTACCTTAATACAAGTCTATAATACGTATTATAATGCTTTAATACCACCTTGTGATAGTACCACCAGACATTGTATTTCCACCTTTAAGGAAAATCAAAATTATTAGATTTTTTACACTTCAATTCAGAGATGATGTATTATTTAAAAATGCAAAGACAACAAAATTTGCCTTGTCTGTGATGGTCTTTCTCAAATAAAATTCCTAGAACTGAGCAAGTAGTTATAGACTTACAGAACTCATTTGCAATGTTTGAAAGAAATCTCTCGATGGATGAGCAGTGCCTAGAAAGAAGAGCTCCTTATTTAGACTAAATAATACACCGTGTAAATGCGCTGTGTTGAAATCTAGCCTCTATTACAGGACATGTTGCTTGTGATGATATGCAGAGAGATTTGAATTGTGGCTGCACGTCTGCTTTGAGACAGAAACACACGCATGAAGAGGATTAGATACGTACAAAAAAACTGAAAATGAGCCAAGCAGAAGCTTTCTGGTGAAGCACTGTCTTGGAAGACATTAAAGACTGAAAGGAACTATCCTTATTTGATTGCTACTACTCTTGTCAAGGAAACAGCATATTCTGGGTCTTTTTGGTGAATAAGGAGGACTTTTTTGGTGTTAGGATCCTGGCAGTGTAGAACAAATCTTATAAAATCCTCTCTCAGGACTGAACAAATAGGAAGAACAACTTTCTTCATTGTGCTTTTCTAATTCCATTATCACTTTACTTACTCAGAAACTCAGACTGAAGTCCAGTTAATATACTTAAGCTTTTTACACCAAAGAATGGACTTCCTATCTCGTAATTAAAAACCCTGAATATGGCTTCAACTATGCCTTCACAATGCAATTTTAAAAGCTTTAAAGTTGGTATAGTTTGCACCACTAAAATTCTCATAGTGCTCAAATCTGCAGAATATTTTTGCTTCTAGACTGGGATTAGTTATGGAACAAAATACTAGTACCAAAACCACCTAACTTGACTCCTTGTTCCCTGAGTGAACAGTTGATCATAACAAACTCATGCCCATCTCACTTTACTTTTGTCTGATTTTACTTTTCTTAGGAAGATAAAAATAACTGAGGTTTTTCACAATAAATGTTTGTCAGTGTTTATGCTGAAAAGTCCTGCCAGACAGATGAAAAAGCAGAACCTATGACAATTGCTTTGCTCCCTAATGTGGTGCATGAGAGGGAGAAAAAAGAGCTTTTTAAATTCAGAAAACCATCATAGGTTTCTGGACTAGCGTGCCTTCCTCCTTCTCCTCTGAGTAAAGCGTTGCCTTTCATTTGTGATGACTCAGGTTTCTCATAGGGTGATTTATCAGCTACAACCAGTTCTTTCAAGGAAGGCCACACAGGAAGGATGAGATAGTTTGTCTCACAAAAAAAAAAGTCACATGGCAATAAGCAGCCTCAGATATAGGCAGCGCAAAGCAAAGATGACACTATCAGATCAGAAGAATACACATCCCAACTTGTTCTAGTACACCCAATCTGCTGCAGATTCTTGTTAACAGATAGATCATGTTTACTCTGAAGTTAATCTGCTTTCTATTGCGGTCCTTCAAAATCAGATGCAGCCAAACAAACGCATGAAGAGAAGTTTGAGATTTGCAGTAAAGCAGAAGAAAATATATGGCTGTGCTGAGTAATATGGACACTGTCCCTTTTCCTACATTTCTTCAGGCATATTCAGCCAGAGTCCTGGTGTTCACTGTGATGCAGGGCAGTCAAAAAACTTAACCTCCGTTTCTGCAAAAATAAAGGAGCCTGGAAGAAACACTCTGTGCTTGAAAGCCAATTTCTACTTTTCCTGCTTGTATTTACTGTTTTCACACTTCACTGTTACCTTTTGACCAGCATCTTCTGTACCATCACAGAACAAAAGACTCAGCAATACTTCAGTTCCGTTTGTGGATCATCCCAAAGGGAAAGTAGGCAGGCAAACCAAGTGTTGCTCTTTACGTGCATATCCTTTCTCCACTACTCTGCCCCTTTCCTCTTTCTGATACTGAGTGACTACTATACTTACTCCTCAGCATTAATTTAGGTTTAAAAATAGAATGGCAGATAGATGTCTGCGGCTCGGCATGTGGATGTGTAGTCTGTCTCATAAAACACATCCTGTATGAAAAAAAAATGCAAAGAAAATCATCAGGTTGTGTGAATGACAATAGAGTGCCTAGTTTTTGCTAGGATGGGCATTATCATTTTACAAGGCTATACATGGATTTGCAAACACTTTATCCCTCCTTACTTAATCAGTAATCTTGACTCTTGGAAAAGAGTGCTGACTCTGTTAGTGTTCTGGATTGCTCAGAGTTTTTTGTCGGAGTAACCCTGGAGACAAGAAAAAGTTACCCTGTCTCTGGAGCCACTGTCTTGGACTAGGACAGCATAAATCTCTGATCCAAAGGTGCCACGAGGAAACCTGACCTTGGTCTGGGGATTATAAAGAGGGGGCTGGATAAAAAAGAACACAGTATATCACAGTGCTCCCTGGTTAAGCATGACTAGTTTTCCTCCATTAAGAAACTAAGAAAATGTCGTTTGAACATGTGATACCACTCAGCAAAGGAACAAAGGCAAGTGCCAAAGAAGGACAAAGAGTGTGTTTGACATTCACATCTGTACAATCATCAGGCTGCTCAGAATTAATGTGACCATGTGATCAGCCTGCATTCTGATAACAGCCCATCTGTGCAAAATCAACACCAAGAACCAAGCTATCTTGAACAAGTAATTGTGCAGGCTGATAAGAAAAAGATGACAACTACAAACCACTTCCTTTTGATTGCCAATGTCTTTCCAAAAAGAAGGTATAGTGGTCCCACTAATAAGCCGAACACACTTAGGGTAGAAAAATATGCCACCTCCAGCACAAGAAGCCTTGATTGCATCAGTATTTCACATGCATTGCTTTGGTAGGACTAGGAATTGGAAAGGGCAATGATACATCCTAAGTATAGCTTATGAATGAGTCTCAAATGCCATCTACTCCTGCTTCCCAGGAGGCTGTAGCAAAACTTTACTCTTTTCATAGTATTTTGCACACTGGCCATTAGAAAACACTCAGAAGTTAAAATTTTAAAAAGAGCCCAGAAAGATTGGGGGCAAAAAATCATAATTTCTTTTTAACCTAAGCCAGATACCAGCTCCCTGTAGACTCCTTGGAAATTCCCAGCCCCTGCTATGTTTGGAACTTAAGAGATACGTAAAAGAAGTTATAGGGTTCCTGCCTTAAAGAGTCTTTTTGTCATCATGTTAAAAATTACTGTAATCACGATACAACAGGGTAGCCAAACACAAGCCTAAACATACAGTGCACACAGCGCTGCTGCTCCTGTGCAAGGGAAAGTAGATGTAAATGGAAGTACCTGCAGCCCTTTGAATGAACTATCATCCAGAACAGACACCATGTGATACCTGGGTAGCTCTAACTATTTACACTTGAAAAATTCTAAGAAATTTTCAAGTAATGAGAATGGCTGAAAATAATTGTATCATCCGATACGAATGGTTAATGCAAAAAAGCAGAATTTAAACATACATTGGAAGTTATTTTAAAGGTTGCAAGGGCCAAAAATGAAATCTACTTGTTATTGTCTCATGCTTGATTTCTTTTCCTCCATCAGGCTGTAATTTATGAGTGTCACTAAAGGTTTTGTTTCTGAATTACAGCTCCTGGCAAATTCTGCTTCTGAATTTTTCTGAAATTCCCACATGATTTAGGAAAACAGTTTCCAAAAGTTGAGGCATCATTTTGTTTCTACCAATTGATGGGAAAGTTAGTGCTTAAGTCAGCAAGGCTAGGGACCAAGTAACTTTTAAAAGACGATGGCTAACAACGTAAAACGAACCTTCAAAGTATATGTTTTTAGTTTAGATTCAGGCACAGCGCATCCAGTGTGGATATAAGATATTTATCCACATCCCTGAAGGTGTTCAAGGCCAGGTTGGATAGGGCTTCGAGCAACCTAATAGAGTGGGAGTTGTCCCTACCCATGGCAGAGGGGTTGGACCTGGATGATCTTTAAGGTCTATTCTGACCCAACCCATTCTTTGATTCTGTGATTCTATATGTGGGGCGATGTGGGGCATCCTCAGCAAAATAGAGGCAAATTATAGAAGGCCATGGGAAAACTCCATACAACCGCAGTGGAAGTCAGACTGAAGCTTGATCTTAGCTTCATGCAGGTTTTCATCCCAAAAGCACATGCTAGCCAAAGGTTTTCAGCAAGCACAACCGAACTCAAGCGTGGATGGACTCACAAAGTTTTCATACTTCTAGGACTGAAAGTATATGGACTTGCATTTTGGCATAGATTTACTGCAAAAATATCTGCAGGTTTATACCCTTCTCTTCAAGAAAATTGAAGCTTGGCTGTATTTTTCTACAATGTTGAGACCAGGTACAACAGTGACATTGGGCTTGTGTTTGTTTCTGTTCCACACCACTCCCATGACTGTCACTATCTGGCATGTGAAATGCTGCCTCCAAATCTGAGACTACAGAGATTGTCACAGCCCATGTATCAAGGAAATACTGTTTTCCCTTATTTCAACATGATGCCTTTACTTCTGCAATTTTAGAATGTCTTTTCTACATAAGGGATTGCCTTTCAGAGTATCAGCAAGCCTCCAGTCAGAGAAGATTGTTCTGTCGTAATTACTCAAGTTGTACCCACAGTAGCTTGTGCTCCCCTACATTAACCTTTGCCAAGAACAATTATAAATACCTTATGTCCTTCATTTGATAAAAATGTTCATCAATTGAATTGAATCATAATTCATAACCAAATTTTATTTAAAATTACTGATCATTTCCTCTTCATTTTTCTCACCTCTGGAAATAAATACAAGAACTTAGAGGAGGAACTGGAATAAAGTTTAGTGGAAAGTATGAATTCAAATTTTGGTGACTTCATTTTTACTCTTCCCTGCTCCACTCCACTACCTACACCAAATATAGTTTGCCAGCAATTTTTAATGCAGATTGAGCTTCTAGTCAAAGGCTTAGACAGATGGACTAGAGAAGGACTTTCTTGGCCTGACTCTCCTTATAGACATTGTCCAAAGAACTAAGTCAGAAACCTACAGCCTTGGTAAAACAAAAGCAACAGCATGCCTTAACAATATTCCATGAAGAACTGGATCTGAGAGAAAATCTAGCAAAGGCTAACATGAAATAGTGCAGATAGATATCACATCACGTCGTACTGTATATCAATGTAACTGAAAGCATACAAACAGGACAGAAAGATTGGTCAACCTGGATCCACTAACTACTGATATTTGGTACAGGAAGAAAAAATGTTATATATGTAGTAGCAGACAATAAGCAGTTGAAAGTGAATCAGGTGGCTTTTAAGTGATTCTCTGGCAGTGCCAAAACACTACAGAGCACCCCTGTTGTTCTCTACAAAAATATTTCTGACCAAATCAGTCACCTAGCCAGGAAATATTTTTTGTGTGCCATATCACCCAGAGCCTTTGCTGAGTCACTTTGCATTTTTCTGTGTTTATCAGCATATCTATAGATATCATAATCCAATTACTTATTCATGTAGTTGTATTAGCTCAGCATCTCCCAGACTCCTGAGCTTTTGCTGGTAGTCTGCAAGTCTGCATTCATTCTGCTGCCTGTCTCATGTCATTACATGAATTGGTGTAATTGTCCAGCAGAGTACTGCCTGGCATTTCTCATTAGCATTCTTTAATTGCAGCAAGACTGAATGGCATGTCATTTACTTGTAAAAACTATTCACTGTATATTACAACAGTGATTATAAACTAATTTCTAAGCTTTGGTTTCAGCTTGGACCTAACATTTTTATAGACATCTATACTTCATTGTGGTAGCTCATGACAACACAATCCCTTGACTAGCTGTTGTCTGTTAATAAGCAATCTATCGTAATTCATTATCTCACTCTTTATTAAGCATAGGTAAACAACAGCCTGGGAAATTCTCTTATTGCTTATTTTATTTGTTAGCAAATGTTCACACCGCTTCAAGTTATTCTCCCTCTTAGCTCATACTTGCTGATTATAGTGACTAAAAGAAAACTTAGATTTCAGCTGGAGTTATGTAAGTTTTGTAGCACAAATACAAACTAACATGGTCTGCCTCCATATTGGCCTCCCTACCCTAGCTCTGTTGCTGACCCTTCTCTTTGCAGAAAGTTATGGTGATGAAGTCCATCTAAAAAAAAATAGGCTCTTCTAGGCAATACTTACTCTGCTTAACATTGTCTGAGCAAAACAACTAGACCAGAGTTCTCAAGGTCTCCGCTACAGAAGAGGTAAAATTGCGCTTAAATCTGGGGAAAGTAAGAAGAAGAGGAGGAAAAGAAGAAGGGGTTTCAACAGGAATCTGAAATCTAGTAAGCACATGAGGAGGAACCATAATTTCAAATTTAAGTACTTAAAATTCCTCTTCAGTCCAGTTTTAGAGTTTTGAAACCTTTTGTATTACTAGTTCTTTGTATAAACCAAGCCAGACAACAGAATAAAGTTTTGCCTTACAGCGTGAGGTTGAGTTGCACGAAGTCAGCGATGTTAGAGAATGATCTACAAGGAACCCTGTCATTGCTGTCTATATAAACATTGACCAAACTGGATTGTGTTACTATTATATATCTAACATAGTTAAATCCAAAAACAGTTTCAAGTTGATAGAAGTAAAACAAATCCTTCACTGTGCAAGTGCAAAGTCAAGATTACCCAGGTTGGTTTATTATAGAAAGAAAAAAAAAAGTACTACCTTCTGTAGGAAGTAAATGCCATTTTCCGTTTTGGCTGAGGAGAAAGGCAGTTAGCCCCGCTAGTCAAATATAGAAATCCTGACTATGAATCAGTTTTTCTTCACCACACTAAACACAGTCATCTTTCTACTGGGTGAAGGGAGCAATATTAACACCCTAAACTAATCAGGATTCAGTTTCATGTCCACAAAGGAAGCGCAGCACACTAAATGACTGAGAGGTACTACATCTGTGAAAGATCCTTTTTTCTTTTAATAAGACATGCTTCAGTGTATAACTCCTAGACTACTGCTAGAAAGAGCAGCTGTGTTGGACTAGTTTGGAAGGATCACAAGGAAGCAGACTTTCACACCTGCTAAAATGCCCTTTGTGCAAGCACAGGAGAAGGGGTCAACCAGTAGTCATTGTTAGTCAGGAGGGGTTCAAGAGGGCTCAGCATCTCTCACGCCAACCACATATGCTTTTCTGACACAACTGAGTGACAGCTTATGCAACACAGAGCTGCTCCTAAAGGAACATCCCCTGGACGTGAAGTGTGATCAGACAGCCTCAACTGCATAAAAGGGGAGATCTTGTTATTTTCAATGTGCACACCCACTCTTTTTAAGGATATCGGTGTCTTATTTCATCATGGGATCCTTGGGAAGGGGAACTATATCTTTTCTGCTAATTCTCTGTTTTCTCTTTTTAATTTTCCTCTCTTCTTTGCTCTCCGACTCTTCTCTCCCTCCCTCTGCATTTCCATTTCTGGAGAGGCAAGGCAATGCTTTATATGATTTATATACGTAAACATCTTTGCCTTCACCGCAAAACTATAGCTGTTTTATGCTAATAGACAACTGAGTATTTGCAAACTGCCTTGGAATTAATATATCAGTTTAAATTAGCCACACAGTGTCATTATCACTCTAATTCACATCCTAGAATTCTGCTTTAACTAACCACGTTCCCCTTCCACTTGCAGGATAGAGGGAGGGTGAGGACGTAACACTTGGTTACCACACTTAGGGTTCCACAGATTTGCAAAAAGCCTCCTGCCTCAGATTCACAGTAATCAGAAATCCCTCGATTTCTAAGAGGTCTGAGAGTCTGTGTCATTATACTCAAGGTACAGGGGGCCCTACAGACTCAAGGCAACCCAATTTTATCTTGAGGCTATTGTTAAGTGCAAGCACTGATTTGCTTCTAGCTGAAGACACATTTAAATGAATATTTTATGAATTATGCAAGGAAACCAACAATTTGCAACCCTGTAATTATTGTTATTTGTTCAGCTCACTCACAGCTCTTTCATAAAGAAGCAGACTTCAGTGCCAGCTGTCTGTTTTATCGATGAACACCGGCAGATGTAAAAAGCAAGGGAATTAAAGAAAGAAAAGGACTACCTGGACCAAAAAATTCAGAATAATTCTGATACCAGAAAATTACTACTCCACATAGCATTTTACTTGGACTATAAAAATTAGAGATTTAAAAGCTGTATTTTATATAGAAAACAAGGCTGTCTTTGTGTTTATTATTTCATGTAAGTTTTTGTAGCTTAAAACTAGCAAAAAAAAAGACTATTTTTGTGTCTAAAGGCCAAATAATTCCATCACCATCAAATTAGAAGAAGTGCATACAAACTGAAAAGGAAGCCTTTACTGGTTAGGAGATAGCAAGTCATCAGCTGAGTAGTCTTATTCCAAGACTATTAAAAAGTGTGAAAAATTAAGACAAAAGAAAAGCACCTAGGCGGGAGTCAGAAAGTATGGCTCCAGAAGATGTGAATATTATTACACTGAACCCCGTGGTGACATTCACTCCATCACTAAGTGCAGTAAATTTCCAGCTTAATTGCAGTTAGTGTTTAATTAAGGGTGAGAAAAAGCACACCTTTCTATCTGACTGTTTCAGAAACATTATACAAATTCAGATATGACTGCAACACCCAGAGAGAGAGCTCAAATCTTTTGAAGCCATCTATTGAAACAATATGGCCTATGAACCAAAAGAATATTCTTTCCTTGGGCTTCTACTATTAATAGCACAGATCAGTCACACCTTAAATATTCAAACATCCTATGCTGAAAGTGAATTTCAGTTGCTGGAGACACACTAAAGCAAATAAAAAGTCAGCAATGTTAAGAACTAGCTTTAATAAAATGAAGGAAACAAAAATGAAAACTTCCATGAAAACAGCTTTTATGCAACATTGGAAAACCTTTAACTTATCAAAATCTAATTTATCAAGTTAGCTTTTTTCTGCCTTACACCTGTTATGTAAGTAATAACAACACTCAAGGCAGTGCATACATTTATGATGGTGATGTGTTAAAGGGTTATACTATGAGGGAGGTGAAGGGAACGCCATTTCACCCGCACTAGCACACTCATGTAAAATGCTACACACTGAAACCACAAAAAGATACACTATATTAACAGTTTCCAGTCCAGCACTCATTGTTAATAATGTCATCAGCACACGAATTCAGATTTCAGACTTTTTCTTTAAACCTCAAATGAGGTTCCTTGTTCAAAAAACACTTGTCTGCATGTCTTTTGGCACTTAAATGACCTGATTTTGTGCTTCACACTTCTGAAAAATCAGGATGCTTATTTGCTTTGGCAAGTAAAAATACAGATGTCTGTTACCACACTTTCATACAGAGAGAGGCTCTCATTTGTATCACACAAGGAAGGAACACTGGGGACTGAGATTACGAAACTACTTTTAATCCTGCCTAATATTATTAGACAAACTCTTTCTCCCCCAGTTGCATTATTACATTAGCAATAAGTGGATTGCAAAAGTGGATTTATTAGCAGCCCCTTGATTATTGTCCAGATGTTTTAAATGTATTGCTACCCAGCTTAATGTTCCCTTATCTAACTGTTTTCGAAGTCTTTACAAACACAGTTTAGCAATTGGAACACAGCATACCCAGGACACAGCCCATGTCCTGGGCTGCATCAAAAGAAACATTCCAACAGGTTGAGAGAGGTGATTCTTTCCCTCTCCTCCACTCTTGAGAGATCTCACCTGGAGTACTGTGTCCAGTTCTGGAATGCCTAACATAAGAAGGATGTGAAACTGTTGGAGCAGGTCTAGAGGAGGCTATGAAGATGCTCAGTGGGCTGAAGCACCTCTGCTATGAGGACAGGCTGAGAGAGTTGGGCTTGTTTAGCCTGGACAACAGAAGCCTCTGGGGAGACCTCATAGCAGCCTCCCAGTACCTGAAGGGGCTACAGGAAAGCTGGGGAGGGACTTTTTACAAGGGCTTGTAGTGATACGACGAGGGGGAACAGCTTTAAACTAGAAGGGGAAAGATTTAGATTAGACATTAGGAAGAAATTCTTCACACTGAGGGTGGTGAGGCACTGGCACAGGTTGTCCAGGGAAGCTGTGGATGCCCCCTCCCTGGAAGTGTTCAAGGCAGGGTTGGATGGGGCCTTGAGTAGCCTGGTCTGGTTTGAGGTGTCTCTGCCCATGGCAGGATGGGGGTGGAACTGGATGGGCTTTGAGATCCCCTCCAACCCAAACCATTCTGTGATTCTATGATTCTATATAATTACTCTTTTCAATAAAAATAGATATTACAAGAGATAGTGCTTTATTACATAGATTATAACTCAAAAGGAAAACACTTTTAGTCAAAGGACTGAGATGCTCATTATGTAAATTAAACTATTCAAATGTTGTAACAGGAGTACGTGTAAGATGTGTAGCAAGTCTAGCTTCTTAAGTCAATCAAATACATCCCATCAGACAACACACCTCCTTAGGCATTTGCTTAAAACTTACGCACAAAATACACTATGTTTAAGTGCTTTGCAGCAATTTGTACCATACTGGTGTGCAGTTCACAAAAGCAAACTCGTGCAATATAGCAGTGATACAACAGTAAAGTACTGAAGCATAAAACATTTCCCGCACAAATACAGTATTTCATTTTGGATGTTTTGCTCTAAGTTTGTGGAATATCCCAAATTCTACAGGGAACAATTAGGTATACTAACAGTGCTTAGGCAACTGTGTTGCCTCATAACCACAGCAACAGGTCAAGGAAACAAATATATAGCTCATTCTTTCAAAACCAAAGAAATTTAGGAGAAAAAAAGTTAGGACAAATTGCCATTGGTAGCCAAGTACCTTTTTTTTGTAAAACAGGTCTTCCATCCTTACCTTGACAAATGCATCTTTCATGATCACTCAGTCTATCTTAAATAGAAAGGGCTTGTGTTAGACCTGACTCTTCATCAACACAGTTATACATATAAAGCATTGTACTTTTGAACATATTAACCGATTAGTTAAAACAGGACTTTCATACATCCACTTCAATGGCAAGCTGAGGTTTTTCCTGAGGCAAAGAATCTGTTTAACATAAGCACAAAACACTTTTTTCAGCTGTGCTGGCTCTCCACAGCAACTACCTGCTCAGCAACTGGGTTCTACCACAGTTGTCAACTGTTTGCCCTCACAGAAGGAACTAGAGGAAAATGCTGCACCTCTTCTAGCTCCTGTTCCCAGCTCATATGTCTCTACACCTAGGTGAGAGAGGATAAACCAAACAAAAAAGTTAAGTTGCCATTTCTAATCTGAATTCCTCCATTATGTAAAATTAATTTGAAAATTGAACCACTTAATTGGCATAGCACACTTCATGTATCGCTCCTCCATCCTTTCTTAATTCAAGGAATTGCCAAAGCTCCTTCTATTGTAAAAAAATCATCCAGTTCAGATGACCTCAGCACTTCCCTGCCTTCACTTTTTCACAGTAATCCTGAGGGCTTGGTGATCCTACACTCCTTTAATTGCTTCTCTGAAGCCATCCGGTTCCACTGCGAAGATAAGAGTTGCTTCAGGAAACATTGCCAGGCTATCCAAGCCCTACACTACTATAAGATAACTCACATGACCAGCACAGAATTCTACCTTGGCAGGGACAATTAGCCAACTGAGAGCTCATGAGTAAGGACTAAAGAGATGACAAATATGGGTGACATTATAGTGGGTGTTGGCTATAGATGACCTGATCAGAAAGAAGTGGATGAGGCCATCTACAGACTGCTAGAAGCAGCTTCACATTCACAGGCCGTTTCTCAATATCTACTGGAGGGACAGCACAGCAGGAAACAAGCCGGTCAGGAGGTTCCTGAAGACTATTAATAACAACTTGTTCGCAGATGATACCAAGCTGGGAGGAAGTGTCGATCTGCTGGAGGGTAGGAGGGCCCTACAGAGGGACCTTCACAGGCTGGAGAGATGGGCTGATTCCAATAGCATGAGGTGTAACAAGTCCAAGTGTCGGGTTCTACACTTTGGACACAACAACCCCATGCAGAGCCCTAGGCTGGGGACAGAGTGGCTGGAGAGCAGTCAGGTGGAAAGGGACTTGGGAGTGCTGGTGGACAGGAAACTCAACATGAGCCAGCAGTGTGCCCAAGTAGCAAAGAAGGCCAGCGGCATCCTGGCCTGCATCAGGAATAGTGTGGCCAGCAGGACTAGGGAAGTTATCATTCCCTTATACTCGGCACTGGTCAGGTTGCACCTTGAGTGCTGTGTCCAGTTCTGGGCCCCTCAGTTTGAGAAAGATGTTGAGATGCTGGAGTGTGTCCAGAGGAGAGCAACGAGGTTGGTGAAGGGGCTGGAGCACCAACCCTATGAGGAGCGACTGAGGGAGCTGGGGTTGTTTAGCCTGGAGGAGGCTCAGGGGAGACCTTATTGCCCTCTACAACTACCTAAAAGGAGGTTGTGGTCAGGCAGGAGTTGGTCTCTTCTTTCAGGTGACCAGCGACAGAACAAGAGGACATGGTCTCAAGTTTCATCAAGAGAAGTTTAGGCTCTATATTAGGAAAAAAATTCTTCACTGAAAGGGTGATTGGTCACTGGAATGCGCTGCCCAGGGAGGTAGTGAAGTGACACACGACATGGAAAAAGCTGAGGTCCTGAATGCCCTCAACTCTGTCTTTATAGAAACACTGGCCTTTAGGAATTACAGGCCCAGAGACCAAAGAGAAAGGTTGGCAGAAGGAAGGCGTGTCCTTAGTTGAAGAGGATGAGGTCAGGAACACTTAAGCAAAGAAGACACACCTAAGTCCATGGACCTTGATGGGATGTACCCATGAGTGCCAAGTAAGCTAGTAAATATCATTATGAGGCCACTCTCAATAATCTTTGCACACCCATGACAACTGGGAGACGTGCCCAAAGACTGGAAGAAAGAAAATGCCACTCCTGTCTCCAAGAAAGGTAAGGAGGAATCAGGGAACTACAGGATAGTCAACCTCACCTTGATGAGGTGATGCAGCAACAGATACTGGAAACTATTTCCAGACACATGAAGGAACTCATCAGGAGTAGTTAGCATGCATTCATCAAGGAGAAGTCATGCTTGACCAACTGGATAAATTTCTCTGATGAAATAAATTACTGGCTTGGTAGAAAAGGGGAGAACAGTGGATATAGTCTACCTTGACTCCAGGAAGGCTTTTAACACCTTCTTCGATGAGCAGCCAGTCCTAGAGTGTTGATAAAAGCCTAGTTGAAGGCCACTAATAGTGTACTCCAGGGGTCAAAACTGAGTTCAATCACATGTTCGGAATGCTTCATGAGGAAAGGCTGAGCAACCTGGGGCTGTTTAGTTATTAATGCATACTAATACCTGAAGGAAGCATGCAAAAACAGAGCCAGACTCTTTTCAGTAGTGCCCAGTAACAGGATAAGGGCAATGGGCATAAATACAAACACAGGAGGTTCCCTCTGAACATCAGGAAACACTTTTGTACTGTGACGATAACCAAGCACCAGCACAAGTTGTCCGGGGGAGGTTGTGGAGTCTCCATCCTTGCAGATATTCAAAAGCTTTCTGGACATGGTCCTGGGCAACCAATTCTAGGCGAACGTGCTTCAGCAGGGGGGTTGGACTACTTGATCTCCAGAGGTCCCCTCAAACCTCAACCATTCTGTGATATGTTAGATTTGCTTAAAAGAGGAAAAGACACTCCCTCTTATTTCCCCTTTTTATTATTCTGATTTCTTCCAAAAATAGCATAACAATGTACTTTCAAATGAAATCTGCTACAAGAAATCTAACAAAACTAGCTTTGACGCACACAAATTTCAATGAAACATTTCAGCACTTCTAACGTGTCAGCATTTTGCAGCTAGTTTCATGAGTACTAATGCTAGGAGACAAGAGTCTTGTTTTCTCAATTTCAGCAGCAGAACTGACTGTGATTCTGCTACTTTGGTGAAGGTTAAAGGTGTTCTTCTATACAATAAAAAAAAAGAAAATCAGGAGTCATGGAGGAAAGAATACAATATAATTACAAGGGCAAGGCAATACAATGACAAACAAATAATTTGAATGCATAACTTTGTAACAGAAATATTCTTTTCTAGGTTTATTGTAACTTTTCAAAATACTCATGTACCATCACCATTTAATCTCTATGTAAATTATACGAGCCAACAGCAGCAAACAGCTACTGTCAGCCCAACAAGGAAGAGTAAAAACATGAAATATCCAAGCCCAGTCAATAGTGGATGGCTATAAGCACGTGGAAAGCAGAGCACACACTGTGTCAGGAACCCCTAAGTCAGCTCTAAGAGAAGGCAGTTACAGATGGTAGCTAGGCACATTTCTGCCTATTGATATCATTAGATTACATTCCCAAACAAAGTATTGGTCTCTAATTTGAGGGTAGTTATCCACATATATTGGTGTGTGTACACACATATACAGTCCTCCCTCTTAAAGTGAACTTCTAGTATCCTCAATGCTCATATTAGTTCACAATCCAGTACGTGACCTAATGTTCCTATTGCCTTAAGGATTGCAATGAGGTCCCCATTATCATCCTGCTGAGTCCATTTGGAATTTTATGAAACAAGTACAAAACGCATCCTAAAGATCCGTCTAATAAGTTTTAGAGACATTAAAACTACCAAAACCTCAGGAAAGTCTTTAATATAATAGAAAATGTTCAGTACTCTTAAATTTAGCAGATGTTATTGATCACCACAGAGCGATACTTGGAAAACTGACATAAAGATTTAAAATTTTAGAAATTCAGTTTTTTCAGAGAAGTTTTGTACAGAATCAACTCGTTTAATCTTCGAAACGCCATGAAGTGACCACATACTAGCAAGCACGAGAAACAAGAAATGATGGGACTTTACCATGTAAATTACACCTTGGATACCACTAAGGCAGATTTACACTGCAGGCTTGAGCACAGCACAGAGGTATTAATACTCAAATTGACTCAGGTATTACTTGCCACTTAGCTCTGCATGCAACGTAGACATACCCTGTATGTCTCAATATACATCATTATGAATTAACTGAGCTCTGTAGTACAATATTTAGGCCCTCATTCTGTACCACCAAAGTCAACAGTCATTTTGCCATCAACTTCAGAAAGTGCAGGGTCAGGCTTGTAATCACAAACATACTTCTACTAACAAATAGTTGTTTCTAACATAAAACTAATGTTTGAACTTTACACAACTTTAAGAGCATGCAGATTGCTTACAAATGCTTAAAAAGACTGGTTCAGAATCTTTCTAATATATACACACACAAGTCCATCTGTCACAGACAGGCAATGTAACTCAGAATCATGAGCTTGCTCTAGTTTTTGGTAGTGTCCTGCACACTTCTGATAATTAAAAAATTAAAAATAAAAAAATAGTTGCCACAATGGATTTCTGACCATTCCAGCTTGCACATGGATACGATCTCTTCTTGTTGCATCCAGTACATACAGTTTCACAGTTGCTTCTCAAATGCAAATACCAAGTAAATACCTGAAAAAGAAAATGGGTGTAAACTTTCTGCTTCCTCTGCAACTCAATTAAATTCCCAAAATGTCAGTAGGCTGATAGTCGCCTCAAACAACCTGTTAGCAGATTATCGGAATTACAGAAAATTTCTGTAATAGAAAATTTCTGTAATAGAAAATTTCTGTAATAGAAAATGCTATGGCTTCCCAATGAGTAACTCTAGCATTCAGTTTCAGTAGGCTTTTAGACATGTTTTCAAAATAGAGCTAAGAATAAACAAAAGCAAATTATTTTAAATACTGCTGATATGCTTAATGCAACACTAACTTCAGTTAATGATATTACTGGAATATGAATGGATTTCATAAATTACTTAGCTGCTCTACACATAATTAAAATGCACTGGTATGTAAAAAGTCATAACCAACTAAGTTTAAAGACTCCTTCATAGATGCAGTAATGGCCAATTAGGGGTGAAATTATCAACTTTGTTTTTAATTAAAAAGGGACTAAATTCACAGTACAAAATTATTAATTTTGCTCTTTTTATGCATCAAGGACAAAGGAAAAATATTTACAACCACTAGATAGCTTTCTTTCAACTCCAGAACAGTATGATTCTAGAAATGGATACTCATACACTCCAGCACCCCTGGGAAACACTCACTTGGCATAAAATCAATGCCAGCTATGTCCAATGTTCTTATGCTTCATACCAGACAGGTAAGTTAAACCAGTTTCTTGAGACTACGAGTCCAATTAAACATTTATTATGGATTTCCACTTGAACTCAACTTCTATTTTAATGGGTGAGGTACCATGGCTATATTAAAAATCTTTCAAGATAAGCCTATCATATATTCCTCAGCAATAAAGCAAAGTGAATTTCCATGTAATGTGCAAGCTGTGCTTGTACCCTATCTATCACAAGCTCTGTACTTCAAATTTTTCTGGGGAAAAAAAAAAAAAAAGACTACTTGGAAAACACAGTCATCACTGAACTTTTAAAGGTATAAAAAGCCCCTCTCAATCAGATTAACAATTTACATAATACTTCTACATTGCTGGAATTAATGCCTACCTATGATTCATACCTTTAAACTTCAATAATAATTTAAGAAAGGAAACAGCTCAACTATAGGTTTTTTCATTCATGAATTAAGCAGCATTTTTCATTGTTTTTAAACCACTGACACAAGCAGTACAGCGGTCTGCAAAAATGCATACACCGGTTAGCTGCAGTTATACAGAATAAAGTAACAATCTCTCTAGGAATCAATTTTTATTCTTGGAATTCTCAGTCCCTCATACATGAGTTTCATTAAACTCAACACTGGAAAAAAAATTATGTCAAAAGTTTTCCAAGGCACGCACACACAAAATTTCAAAGCATATTTAACAACAGTGTATCCTTTTTGATATCTGAAGCACTGACTTTCTTCTCCTCCCTTTATAAAGCATTCAAACACCTCTTCACAATCCAGGCTTTCACTGCTTCTTTCTGAAACATCTATAGCTCGAGGCAAAGAGTAAAGCTTCAGTCCCTGTCTTCCCAAAACATATTTGTATTACTTTTGAGGAACATAACTGACTTTGTTTTCTAGTTGATGGGTAAAAGTATAATATCCAAGTGTACCAAAAAGTAATATAGTATTTAATCCCATAAGAGTAGCAAAACAATCCTTTAACACCTGCATCCTATTTTCATACATCATAAATAAGGCTTCCCCAAACTATTTTAGCTCAAAAGTCTGCATGCTAGAAACTACCTAAATAAAGCAAAATTTCAACCTATTTATGCATTTACCTTCCACTTTCTTGCAATGTGTGCACTACATAACTTATACATAGACTTTTGAATAACAGAAATAACATCTTGTTATATTTATAATTTAGATTTTCTTCATAACCATCAAGATACTTTACATACTTTCCATAGCAGTCATTCAGTCAACATGGAGTTTCCAAAACAATACTTACTTGTTGCTTCCCATTCAGACTTAGTCAAGGTTCCCTACAAGTGGGAAAAAAAATCAAAAACAAAATACAAGTTTCAACAAAAACTGAGAAAACAATAAAACACCCTTTTAAGTCAGGATTCTCATTTTTTCACAGAACTTTTCACCACCCACACTGGCTGTCTACTTAGGGATAAGCAGAGCATTACTGTAGACCACAGACACTTGTAGCTCCAATAACTAGGACAGTAAGGAACTGGAATACTCCGGATAAAGGAACACACCTAAATTATACAGGTAAGGGGCCAAAAGTCTGTTGGGCTGGATGCCTCTGCAACGCAGAAGCACGCTGGATCCATTACCACAACAGTATGACCTGACTGGGCTCATTCTGCGCTCCAGCCCAAGATGTCCAACACGTGGCAGAAGCCAAAAGGCCCTATATCATGGTGCTGCCACCTTACCTTGTACAAAACTTAGTCTGATAAGATTAAGATCATCATAAAGAAAGTTTCTTTTCATTCCAGAATTTGAACTCAACATCATGTTTAATAAAATTGAGGGTGGAAATATATGGATTTAATTTTATGCGCTTAGGACCAGTCTAATTCTAGGAGCTCTGTTAAGAAAAAAACTTAAGGCAAAGTATATCTAAAAACATAGTATTTACAGATCTTTAATAAAACTGGCCAAGAAGGGAGCTGGATCTTCTTCACCCAAAAACACAATTGAAAAAAAAAAAAAATATTTAAGAGTTAAAATACACACAGCATTATGAAAGAAGTTTTCAACTCTCCTATCAGAGGACTAAAAGAAAAAAACTAAAGGTTTAAATCAGTCATGTGAAGATCTAGAAACATAAGAAAATTCTTCAAATTAAGAAGAGTTCTGTTAGAACAGCTTGGAAGGAAGATATCCTTTACTTTTTGCATTGTTACAAATTTCTTAGTAGTTACCAAATTAAGTGAATCTGATTCTTCGCATATGGGGTAGAGATTACATTAACTCCTCAGCCCTGCAGATCTATGGTTTTCACATGCACAGAGACATTCATAGCAATAATATTGCACTCGAAATAAAGAAGGCACAACATAACCCAGAGCAGGAGCAACATAACTCCATGGCAGGAGGGTTGGAACTAGATGATCTTTAAGGTCCCTTCCACCCAAACCATTCTATGATTCTGTGACCAGGACCTCAACATGAAGCACCATTCGCTCTAGGAAAGTAAGAAACTTACCAATGGTAACTTGGCCTTGCTATCTTTGATGAACTCTTTTGCATGCTCATAATCATCAGGGTTATCAGAAACAAGCCTGGAATCACCAAATGTAGAATACGGCTGGAGAAAACAGAAAAAAAAAAAAAAGAAAACAATATTAATTGCACGGTAAAATACATTAATCACATCAGTCAAGGGTTTGTCCCAACATAGCCCAGAACAGAGGTCACTAATTATTAAGAGGTTCTTAAATTTAGATCTCTCCTTTATGGCACCTACAAGATCACATCTGATACTTCCTACTTCCCAGAATATCCAACACCCAAGACTTACAAATTAACTGGTACCTTTATGGATCCAAACCAGGCGAAACAGAATAACTATAAAAATTAATCTCCTTGTACAGCTCATTATGACTATTACCTAGATACTTTCCTGTAGAACAGCAACTGAACAAAGCAACATCTGTTAGGCAGAAGTACTAAGAAATCAGAAACTGTAAGATTTGCAGCAGAATGCTTAAACAGGAATGCTGCTACACACAGAAGTGTAACAGAAGTATACAATTGAGTCTTCAAAACCAATAAATACTTAAGGATCCTAGTCAGTGCATAAGGGTCTGTATTTAACAAGGCAGTCCTCACTTGTAAGTGAACACTAATTTAAGACAACTCTCACTTTTCTAAGAACGAAGCTGATATGTCAAAGGCTGTGTCACCATGCTACTGGCAATATGAGCACATATAAAACACTGTCCCTTCCAGAGTAAACAAGGGTAGCCAAGTCCACCTGCCACCCATGTGACTCACTTTAATAAATCACCAGATACTTGACTTGATAGTTTTATGATGAAAAATTCTACTATTTGAGGGAGAAGGGAACTGTGAGTAAAACCAAAGCCTCAGAGACGGCACTGAATAGCTTCTCTGAAGATGCTAAAGTCATTCTGGATAAGAGCTGGATGATAAAAAAGTGAAAACATAAGGTCAGTTACAGTTAAGCATCTTTTTTTTTTTAATACAAACACACCCTGTCCTTCTATTCCTGCAAAGACTACTTTCTGTCTCTTCAATTGATATTCCTTGCACAAAGATCCAGCTTTCAGTCTCAATCTGCTGAGCAAGAAATGGATTGTGGTTACCACTATCTGACACCAGGTACGACTCTTGGGCATTTGCTTACTTAATAAAAACTGAAACTTGCCCTAAAATTGAAATTTTATCTACAAAACTGAATTGCTCTATCAGGTGTTGGTGCCCAGGTGATAGCAGTGGGGAGCTGCAGATTGCCTCTGTGAACAGAGGCAGGGGCTGTCACATGCCAGACATAGCCAGTTCCACTGCCACTGCAAGGCACAGCTGAGCCCTTCAGACACAAATGATGTGCCTCTGGGAAAAAAAAGTATTTCAAGAAGTGTAAAAAAACTCTGTGCAACAGCTGTGAGAGGAGTAAGGAAAAATGTGAAAACTACCCTGCAGACACCAATGCCAGAGTAGGAGGAGGGCGAGGAGGTGCTCCAGGCACCGGAGAACAGACTCCCCAGCAATGCGTAGTGAAGACCACAGTGAGACAGGTAGTGCCCCTGCAGCCCTTGGAGGACCACACTGGAGCAGTTATCCACACTGCAGCCTGTGGAAGACCCCATGCTGCAGCAGGTGGACATGCCTTGAAGGAAGCTGAAGCCTGTGGAAAGCCTACACAGGAGCAAGCTCCTGGCAGAATCTGTGGCCCATGCAGAGAAGCCCAACTAGGAGTAGGTTTTTTTTGACAAGAGCTGCAACTTCATAAGGAGCCAACCCATTCTGAAACATTCTCCTCCTGAAGGACTGTACCCAATGGAGAGAATGCCCGCTCAAGCCATTTGTGAAGGACTGTATCCCATGGGAGGGATCCATGCTGAAGCAGAGAAGTGTGAGGAGGAAGGAGCAGCAGAGACAAAGTGTTATGAACTGACCACAAGCCGCCACTCCCCATCCCCCTGCACTGCAAGACAAAGAGTGGAGGTAGAAAAGTCAGGAGTAAAGGAGTGAAGTTGAGCCTGGGAACAAGCAGTTAGATGTGGGGAAAGTGTTTTTAGGTTTGTCTTTGTTTCTCACCATCTTTTTTTTTTTTTTTTGAATGTTAAATTAACCTTCTCCAAGTTTAGTCTGATTTGACTGTGATAGTAATTGCTAAGCAATTTCCCTGTCTTTATCTTGACCCACAGATTTTTCCTTATATTCTACCTCTATCCTTTTGGAAAAAGGGAATGAGAGAGTAGACTGGCGGGTGTCTGGCAGCCAGTCAAGGTCAACTCACCGCAGCCACAGTAGTTTATTTCTTCTATTCATAGACCTTAATTAATTGTACAACGCTCACAACAGGGATTTCAATGATTGCACAAATAATTAAAAAGATGTGAGGCAGCATTTAAATGAAACAAGTCCATATTTACCTCCAAGGCCTGCATTCTCCTTAACAGCATTTTATGCTCCTCATTCTTGATTTTTTCTTCATAGAATTCCCGAAATGTCATTTTGTAGACTAATTTCATACCATGCTTCTTCGCCATTCTGTCAAAATAATAAGCATAGTTAGGGAAACCAGAAAATTATTGTAGTTTTACTTTCGAAGGAACAATTTTAAGCCACAGTGACATCTTATGGTATTCACTAGGATTACTCTCATTCTCAAATTCTGCTTTAAGTAAAGATATTTAGATGAAAAAAAGGTGCACTACCACCACAAATCTACACAGAAGTAATTTAAAAACATTTTAAGAGAAAAACATCTCTTCTCCCAACACAGAGAAGTTCCATTTGAACTTACATATAAGACTACACTAATTTCCTGCAGTGTCACCACCACTGTCATGTCAGATATTACAGATACACTTAGAGAACCCCCTTCTACGAGATTTAGTCCCTTACATCTCAATTATCTATACAGACACTGTGGTCATACAACACTTAAGCTACAGGTGTCATTGAAAGATGCTGGTATTTTTCATAGAAAACTACAGATGTGTGAAAATACACTGGTTTGAAGGGAAAGCTTCATATTAACAACCATGTTGAGCTTGAATGGCAGGAAAAACCCCAACATGCAGACATTTGTCTGTACCTCAGGAGACAGGCTGGGAAAGGCAAATCTGAATTCACACAGAGGTAACAGCAAAATGTATGCTCACAGCTGAAGACGATTTAAAGGAAAGAAAAAGTCATAGGGAAAATCCTATGAACATCCAAATAAAGCTTGAGAAGACAAGATGCACCATGATGAAGAGGCCATACAAGAAGGCTTGCTGAATGCCTGAGAAAAGGTAGACTGAAACCCTCCAAAAAGTTGAAATTAAAGAAGAAAAAGTTGACAGCACTAAGGGTTTGCTGACAGATCCAACATATCAAATACAGATATTCTCGTGTGAGACCCAGTTTAAGTCTTCACAGATTTTGACCAGAATACCTTCAACTGAGCGCAACAGACAGATTACAGTCGTGGATGGAAATGCAAGAAACCTCTTCATTTGTAGCAACAACAAAAAATAAAGAAATGAAAAATATAGGTAAGAAAGCCAAAATATTATTTTCTGCAAGTATTATGCAATGACACACAAGGTAAACAAATGACTTGTTTCACAGCTTTCATTATATAATTAATTAAAAACTTAACTTACTCTTCCAGTAATGGAAAGTAAACCAAGAACTCAGGGACATCAACCACTTCTTCCAAGTGGAAATCATACTTGCAGCCAAACAAGGGATATTCTCCCTTCTTCTCAAATTTTACACTGTACACCTCATTCCCAAATGAATTTGTTTCTGAAGCTTCAAGTCGCTTCCTATAAAATGAGATAAAACCAAATGTTTTAACAGATAGAGAAAACTACCATAAGAGGCCTGAAAGTGTTCCTCCCAGTATTAGAGCATTCAGTGACCTCTGTATTGTTCCACCTCCCTCATCCAATAAGGTATGAAACAATGAAACGAAGAAGAGCATCAGCATACTAGGCTTTAATAGTTTATCATTCCTATACAACATACTAAGGATTAAATGGACCTAAAAAATTAACCTTTAGCCCAGACAGTGTACGTGGACATGTCAGGCTTCTTCTAACCACCACAGAAAAATCCTGTCAGTTATTCCCCATGCTGTGGCTATTTTGCCACTATTTAATTCACTACAAAGGGTTTACAATACTCTATACTAGAAGAGGCATGGGTGCAAGAGACAAGGATTTGTATAGATTTACCTGTTTGAATCAAGTTCATGAGTGAGATTTTCCTGACTAGAATCAAAAACTGTGGCAACAAACTTGCTT